>OX101756.1:129073693-130452026 GCA_944452675.1 Tachina lurida | reverse complement strand
CAAACAGTCTTTTAGCAATATTTTCTTTACAAAATATAAACCTTTCAACTTTACTAAGTTGACACTCAGCCAAAGATTAAAAGGCAAACAAAACCATTTATGTATAGAAAAGTATACAGAAACATATATTTTTTTGTAGGTCTCGCTAACTTCAATGAGAGTTGCCTAAAGTGGACCAGAAACAGAGAAGAAGAAAAAAAAACAATTCTATTAAAATCCAAATTAAGAAAAAAAAATTAAAAAAAAAAACGAAAAAAATTCATAAAGTTTCAACAAAAGATCCAGTCAATTGGTGTTGCAACCAACAAGCCAACATAAATACCCGCAAAAAAAAACTACCACAAATTCGAAATGCTCTACTATCATAAATTGTGCATCAGTATATAAAATTGCAACATCAGCAACAACAACAACAACAACAGCTAAAAAAGTGTTGCTTAAAAATAATGCAAGACACGTTTCTAAGCTAGAGACCTATAACCGTGAGCAGAAATTCTAAAATTGTTTCTGTTCGTCGAAGGGAAACAATAATGAAAAGCGAGAAATTTAATTAAAGCAGCAGAGCAATGCAACACTATTTGAAATGTTTTCATAATTAACCAACGAAATTAAGGTTTGTTTGCTAATTAAAACGTTTGATTAACTAATTTTGTTTTTTTTTTTTTTTTGTTTTGAAATATATTCCCAAGTCATTAATTTGAATGAAGTGAGAAAATAAGGCGTTGTAGGCAAAATGAAAAGATAGATAGACAGTTTGGCAGTACGAGCATGATTTTGATATAATTTTTATTTCACTTTAAATACGAGTAGGTTCATTGTAGTATTCAGCTTATTCGATTAAGCGAATAAAACTAAAAAACTATTCGAATAATCCAATTAACTTCGAGCTACCCAGCTAAAGAAGATATGTATGGAGTAGATATACATATAGGTATATGATATCCCATATATGGCTCGGATCCGAAAAATGTGATTCACTAATCTACACAATCGTACGAGTTTTGAGAAAATGCAACCCAGTAGCGCGATTTACTAACTTTTTTTTAACGATAATCGCATCGTTAAAACAATTATAACGAAAATTAATCGAATTTGCTATTCAGTAACATTTTTAACGATATTCGCTGTAGGTTGATGTCAGCTGTGTCGTTATTTAAGCGACAATAATTTATGTGTTGTTAGTTTTGTCGACAAAAATCGACAGAAAATATCAGCTGAGTACTATCGTTAAAAAGAAGTTAAAGAATCACACAATTTTTATTGCAAGCGACAAAATGTATAGACAAAAATTTCGATTTTCGGATCGCTAAAAGTTACTGAATCGCACCACAGGTATGATGGAGTTTCTGAAAATGTTCAAAAGACCATTAGATAAGAGTTATATTTATGTGGATTTCATTAATAACAGTCCATGTTATATACTTCTCATTTCGAGTTTATGATATCAAATTGTTATATTTTAAATGCTTTTTAGAAGCTTCTAAGGAATTTTTGAAAAATATGGACTTATTGTTTATACATAATTTTTTTCTAAAACAACAACACAACTTCTACCTTTTTTAATTAAAAAAAACTTTTTTTTGGCTCTACTGAAAAAATTTGATTTTTGGACATGGGCTGTTATTAATGAAAACCAGAAATTTTTTTCAAAAGTCGAACATTTGAGGATAAGACAACGTTTTGCCGAGTTCAGCTTAGTCGTCATATAAAATGAACCGATTTTATAATGTTACAACAGCGGAAAAAATTTAATAAAATTCAACTTTTTTTTATAACAAAAACGATTTTTTTCGGTCATAAATGCATCCAGAAAATGAGTACTCGTACTCAAAAAATAGCATTTACCTTAGAATGACAATAAGTACTCAAAAAATATACTTACTTATATTTACTCTTAATCTTATTATCTGCACAAACAATTTGTACGCTCACATATTTGCTTTCAACCAATTATGACTATAGCCGATTCCAACATACAAGAGTATATCTACTTCGTTTCGCGAAAAACTGAAATACTCTACAACTATAATTAGAAAGGCACATCCATATTAGGTGTTTGTCATACTTATAATCGGAGTATAAAATATTTATTGTGATAAAATAAATATACGCATGATACTCAAAGTATTTATTCATTATACATCCAGAAAATGTGTGATATATTTTAAACGGCTGTACCGATTTTGTTCAAACATAGCTAAGAACACTCTCACCTTTCAAATAAAGAAAAAAAACTAAATCAAATTCATTCCAGCTGATTGGTCTGTACGTGAACTCCTACAGATACACAGACATAGATACACAGACTAATATCCCTTTTCTGATTTAAAGTTAAGCATTTTTATTCATAAATATTAATTTTAGCCTGACACCAAAAAGTATAAAATGAAAATACATTAAATCATTAAAGCATTAAAAAAGACAAAGGTACTGAGTGAGCGGGACAGTCCGAAAACACAATTATCTTCCATCTATTGACATCTCTGTGCACTTTGTGGTATTCCTAAAAAAAATTTAGTAAAATTTGCAAACAAACGTTTGAAGTGTTTGCAAACAAAATACTCTTGTATATACTCATGTGTAGCCGAATAAATACTCAGAGTATTTTTGTGTGTATGATTAAAGCTGATACAGTGTTCATTTGCATTAAACAGAAAATATAATAAATAAACTGAATAAAAATAATAAGCAAACTTTTAGCTCTTGTTTCCACAAGTCAGGCAGGCATCTCGTCTTGAAAGTTTGTATAAAAATCACTAAAAAAATTATTGGTTTTCGTATAAATTTTATACTCAAGCTGACCGTCTGGGTTTTAGAAACAGGGAATTAAACAAAATGGTAACAAAATTTAGTTTTTGTATTATTTATTATTGCATATTAACTCCCTTTTTTCACAATACGGACGGTCGACTTGAGTAGACTAATTTTTTTAATGATTTTCATAAAAATTTTCGAGACGAGTCGCCTGCCTGACTTGTGGAAACAGGGTATTAAAATTTAAATTTGTATTTAACATGTTTGCATTGAACTTTGATGCTTATGCGCAACTGGTGGCAACTTCTTCATTGGAATTTGCAGTGATACCAAGTTTTCTTTATATATATAATTTGGCATCACATGATTTTAGTACAGCTGTGTATCATGACAATACCATTTAACTTTCAAGTTTGAAATTGCTTTCCAAATATTTTGTTTTTCCTAACGAATTATGTACATAAAAGCTCATCAGATTTGCGAAGGGAAAAATATAAAATGCGCAAGGTACATTAGCAAACAGGGGGCAAATTGCGGCATTCGATACGATTTGAAATTTCAAAATATTTCCATATAAACTCTATTGAAATATTTCGTAATTTCGTTCTGTAACGAGTGCCGTAATTTAATGAGTACCAATCATTTGATTGAGTAAAATATATCTGACGCATCTCAATAGAGAGTAAGGTTCCAGATGGGTCCTCAAATGCCTCGTGCAGAATATCCAATGTGACATTAGCTGTGTGGTGTGTATCGCCGTCTGGTTGAAACCACATGTCGTTGGTGTCCCTATCAGAGAACAGCAATGAGTAGTGAAAAAGTGAGTAGAGTTAAATCATGACTTATATGCGCACTCATACTTATTGCAATGTTGTCTATGAATCATATCCACTTGAAAGTTTGAAGTGCGCATCGAACTCATACTTAGCAACATTTATGACGTTGTTAATTTCGACTCTCACTGATTCACAATGCGAACTTTGCATACGAACATTAAAGTTCAAATTATGAGGTTATGTGTTTCCCTGTTGCTTTTTTTGTCTACTCACTTGTATTTAAAATTTCATGAGTCAGTCTGAATAGCGAAAATACGATTCATTGCCGATCACTGGTCCCTATCACACCACACAATTCTGAGCAAAAGAGGTTGGTAATAATCGACCTAAAATTAGCGATTTTTATAGAATAATCGTGAATTGCCATAGCATTGTTGTTATAAATGCATATTTCCAACAACAATTCTATGGCAATTTCGCACGTTTTAATTTCACGTGGAATACAGAACCTGCCCGAATGTTATCAGTTGTCAGTGTTGTTGAACGCTGTATTATCTGATACTGATTTGGCAAAAGAGACAGACATACACATGTAGCTTCAACAGTATGGCCGCTAGCGACTGTCAAAGTTTGGAAGTCCCTATTGGAAGACCAATAGTTAAATAGTTAACTTCAAAGTATGTAAGGCTGGCATGCTACTCGTATGTCGTTTTGCTATTGCAGATTTTATTGCGAGTCCATTACCCAATTATTGCTGAGTAGCTATGACCCACAGTTTATATGTATTTTTTTCTCTTAAATATAATTTTTATTGCTTTTCCATCTCTGATTTTTCATCGTTGTTTGCAACTTCTAATACTCAACGTCTATTCGCAACCACGCGTAAGTTAACCCAATTAGACTTTCTTTAATTAAATGAATGATTAATGAAAATATAAAAAAATTGTACAACAAAAAATAACCAATTTTGTACATGATTTCAATTTAGATTGTTTAAAAATTCTAAAAAAAAAAGAAAAATTCTTTTAAAATAAATGTAATATGCAAATTTCTTTCAAAAGAAAAGAAAAAAATAAACTTCAATTTTACCACAATCCAGATACAGCACGTCCCTATAAAAATGTATTTTATGAACTACAAGATGCAGATGAAGAATAAAAAAGCAGCCAAAAAATGTGAAGTGCATTAAGAAAAAAAAAAAATAAAGCCACAGCATATCTGTGTGTGAATGACTGACGGGTTTCATTCAGCAGCATCATATGGGTGGAGTATTATAGATGATGCTGCTGAGGAGGATAAGGCTGTATATGACGACGACGATGATGGTTTAGACTTCATCTATTAAACAAAAAGAAAAAGCCAGCCATAAAAATGTTGCGATTAAATAAAGGGAATATATTGCATTTTTGTTTACTTACTTTTTCGGCACTTGCACATGGGTGTATGTCAGTTAGTTTGGACTGAAAAGTGTGTTACTTGTTGTAGTGCAAAAAGCCTAAGAAACGTTTGCCTTAAATGCTAATTAATCAGCAACCTGTACGTCTTTTAACTACATGGAAGTTTTCTTCTTAAAATATTCAATAAATTCTTACATGCATACATGTTTCTTTTTCAAATAGTTGATTTGGCAATTATCCTTAAGGAACCACGATTTTATTACTTTTACTTGGCGTTCACAGAGCAAAACTGCCTCATAGAATCAATAAGATTTTCTCTATGAAACGTTTTTAGGCTAAGAGGTATTCCAGCAGAAAGAAGCGAAGATTTTTTCATAGAGATTCCTTACTGTTTTTATGTGGTAAATCTTATTAATTTTATCAAGAAGAAAACCACATAAAATCAAGAAGAAATCTTATTATTCACAACTTTTTTTACTCAATTTCCGTTATTTTTGGCACCAAAAAAACAATCCATAGAGAAACACTTCTTGATTCTATTAGGTTTTCTTATAAATTGTAAACTATAGGGATTTCTTATTGATTTTATTAGGTTAACTTATTAATTTTTTTAAAAAGGTTTTATTCTTGATTTTATTAGGATATCTTATTGATTTTTTCAATAAGGTTTTCTTCTTGATTTTAAAGACGCAATTTTTTTTTTTTTTTTATTGACAAAATCAATAAGATAACCTCCATAAAAACTACATATTTCTTCTTGATTTTTTTCAAAAAGGTTTTCTCTATGAAATTAATAAGATTTCCTTATTGAAAAAAAACCATAGAGATTTCTTATTAATTTTGTTCTATTTTATGAGGTATTTAGTAGGCACTGTTTTCTCTGCGTTGGCTGAAGTAGTTAGCGCGTTGACTACAAAACGGAAGGTCCTGGGTTCGAGCCCTGTCATTACAGTCATTAAATAACAACACCACGCTTTTTCTGATGTGCATTAGACTCCCTTTGTATAAGTTCTTGTAGGAAAGTTCAAGTGACGAAGGCATAGACACTGGTCACTGAACTACTCCTAATGTAGTATCAGAGCGCCCTCCTTCATCGGTATTAGGTAGCAGAATCATCGGCGAAGTAAAATAACCAATAAAATGGCTGCTAAACACAGCTTTGAAATTTTAATGCGCCTCATTGACACCAGAGGCGCTGCAACTCTGCATTATTAAAAAAACGTGCAAAAAGCAGAGTTGTAGAAGAATGAAGCTTTCCTCTATCTCTTCCTTCACCACCTGGTTTCTCTATCAGTATCGCTTTCCTAAAGAAGGTAATAGTAGTAGGCATTCATTGCCTGCAGCTTGATTGTTTGACCAACTAAAGTGGCAAATTGGCACTTTTTGTCCCCCTTTTTTTTAAGTGAATTATATAATAATACATTAAAAAAATTAAGAAATTTAGTGTAGTTTTCTCGTTTTTTTTAATGTTGCCCTTTTTTATTAATAAATCCCCTATTTGGTGCCAGTTTTTTAAAAATGTCATCGTTCAACCTGATTGCCTGAGTGTTACTTCTCTTATAAAAGAAAAAAAAGTATCACTGAGTGCATTCCTTCCACTTCTAAGGACGTCATATTAAAAAGCTTCTAGATGTTCAAATAAAAAGCTTTCAAAACCCCAATGCTTATAGACAAGCTCCCAATAAATGACTGAGAGTTACAAAAGTACAATTAAAAAGTTTGTTGGCCGACTATGCTTTTAGTTTTATAATTCTTAACAGTTCATTGGCAGTTTGTCTATAAGCATTGGGGTTTTAGTCTATTAAGGATTTGCTTAAGCGGCAATGAAATGCATCTAGACGTACTTTATGGTCTCTTCAATAGACAATAAAATACAAAAATTTCTACTTGTTCTCCATGTAAATTATTCAATGAACTGACGTATGTATTTCGATATCTTTGGACACACTCTTAGTTTTCTTCTTTTATTATCTTATAACTTGGTTTTTTTTTCTTTATTTTTTATACAAAAAAATCTTTGCATATGAAACAAAAAAATCAACACCAAGTTAAAAAAAGAAGAAAGGTGTCTCAGCACGCCCGGTTAGAGCTATGCTGCTTAGCTACCCTGCAGAAAATTTGGTGACAATTGAACCAAGCGTACTCGTCGTAGGACTTGAGAAAATGGGAGTGTTGAAAAAAGTAGGGCGTAGTGTATGGTGAAAAGAAGATATATCATGTAAATAGTTACATATTCACCATTTTCGTGATGTATCTAATATATTGAAAAATGCCAAAAATAGGTGGTTTCTATATTAAGGTAACTATGTTGTTTAATATTTTCTATACGCTGCATTAAGTTAATACTAATGCAAATTTATCAGAAAATGTCCAACCAAATTCTTGAAAAAAAAATTGGAATTATATAAAATCTACCATAAAGTAATTGAGAATTACTAAATATCTTAAAAGCTAAAAAGCTTCAACAGACTCGTTGAACTAGATTATTGGGACTCGTTCTAGTATTGTAGCTGAGTCCAGGACCTATCAAATAATATAAATATATGTTTTTTTTTTCTTTGTATTGAAAGCTGAAAGCGGGACATGATCCATCAAAAACTAGGATTTAAAAATAAATATCTTTTAGAAAGCGGGATGCGTAATATGCTCATATGCAGTTTCGTATGTACTTCAGATACATAGTTTTCACAGTTTCTAACATTAGAAAATGTTAAGACAGGTATTGCAAATTTGAAGTTTTCTGAAGAACTCCTGAAAACTCGAACTTCAAGAAATTCTAAGTATACACGTTTTTAGAGGACCACTTGGACATTAATCTATGACCAATATTATCCGACAGTATTGACTTCCAATAGAGCGTATCCTTCAGAATTGGCAATTCGAATATCTAGTTCAAATTCATGCTTTTCAGAAATAGATTCATGGGCAATAATAAAGGACGAGCATTACTTTTTTCCTTCTGGGTTGCCTCGTTTACTGGAAAAGTTCTTTAGAAATGCATAACAGCTTAACAGAGCTCTGTTAAGACACTAATAAAGCTCTGTTAAAGCACAAGGTTCGTCTCAAGGTTTATCAATCTATACAAGCACAAACTTGAAATTACGCCGATTCCGACAGAAAATAATGCAGTGATAATTTTAAAACTCTTCATGACATGTTAATAATGAGAATTATATTCTACAAATTAGCTGAACTACGAAGCACACATGGATTTGGATAGTTAAGCAATAACTGCACTTAAAAAATATTTGGATTGAATTTGTATCAGTTACATTTTAATAAAAATCTAATAGAAGATTGAAAATTTCTATAGCGGGATGTGTGGTCAGGTTATACCCGTAACTGAATTCCGTAGCACTATAAAGGTTTGAAAAGTATATTAAAACTTTACAATCTAGACTGAGGATTGAATTTTTACTAGTTAATCACCCAATGTATCTGAGTTAATTTAAGCTTCATTTGTGTGCGCTAGAGTCAAAGTGGTGTTTCCATGTAAGCCGTCGGTCAAGGTGTATGTTGAGGAACAAGTTGGGAACAAGTATCTCTTTCTTCATAGGGTAAATGTTACCTGAACGCATTTTTGTTCGTTTACTTTTATTCTCCAGTAGTTCATTCATAGTTCAATAGGGCACTATTACGAATATTATATATTATATGTACTACGAATATTTTTTTTTTTTTTGCTTAGAATGTCTATATAAGAAAGACTGCTCTAGGGCATGTATTATGTACTACGAATATTTTTTTTTTTGCTTAGTATATATATAAGAAGTAATTGGCTGGAAAAGACAATGAATCGATATAAATGGACCGTCAAGTCACTCTGGAACAAGTCCCGTAACTATACTTAGACATTAACCTAAGCTTAACAGGTGTTTATACTTTTGAAATATGAGTGCCTCTGTGGTCGAGTGGGTAGTGTGCAAGCCTGTCATGCACGAGCTTGTCAGTTCGAGTCCTAAAAAGTATCTGCTCAAAAATAAATTATAATTGAATTTGTAAACATAAAAACAAAAATTATCCTAATAAGCAGTTTTGCTTGAAATCAAGTGTAAAACAATTGTTATTCAAGTCACATATTCAATTGTAAAGGGTTGAATTATGCTTGACTTACAGTTTATTTCAATAGCATTCTCCAGTGAAAAGGGAACTTGAATTCAATTCGAACAATTCAATTGTATTATAGTTGAATTCAAGCCTTGAATTATATTGTAATTTAACCTTGTATTACAATTGAATTCAAGTGTATTTCAAGCTTCAATAAAATGCTTTTAAAATATAAAGGAAAATGCAATCGACAAGTTTTCTTACAATAATTTTCTGCATATCTTCACTATTGATTTCACGTTTTTAATCACCTTTTGTTTTTTAAAAATTCACTTTTTATTTATTTTTGATGTTTTTCACCACAATTTCAATTTTATTAATAAATAAATTATTTTTTTGACAAGGTTTGAAGATATATGTATGTTGTTTGATTTTTTATTTCAAAATATTTTCAAACTTGAATATTACTTGAAAAATGATTGAATTCAACTTTGTTTCCAGTTAAATTTCAAGAGCTTGAATTTTAATTTTTGAGTGCTTATTGGGATAAGTTTTCATTGTTACAGTTAAGTGTTGGAATGATATTTTTAAATAATTATATTATTCTACACCGAATAGGTCACTGTGGGATAGTTCAGTGACAAGTCAAAAGGCGTATACAAAGTATCAATTAACCCTATCCTAGGCCATCCCCATGTAAAAGTGACTGGTCCGCTTCATAGGAACTGTTAAAACTCGGACTGGTCCCTATCACTTAAAGACCGATCACGTGACTAGTCTTGTGTCAGTTCAATTTCCTGCAGGGTATGTATGTATATAAAAAACAAATTTTATGTGTTAAATAACAATGCAATAAAATTTTATGATATGATGATGTCTAATTCGCCGCAAATACTACAAAACGTTTCTATTTATTTCCCATTATGTGAGACATTTTTAGATTTAATTGAACTGTAGTGAATTTTAATCAGAAATAATTTCTAGTCGGGCTTAAGTTCATTTAATTTCCCCCAGCTAATAAAGTCTAAGTTTAATTTTTCTTCTCTTCTTTAGAAACTCACATTAATTAATAAAATATTTCATTCAATAAGAATTGAAATTACTGAACTTAAGCCTGACTAGAAATTATTTCTGATTAAAATATTTCCCATTATTTTATTTTCTAACTGCGTACGATTAATGTAAATATTGTTTGTGGCCGGTGGCGATCGGCTTCGTTCCCTGGTTTGTGCTCATGTGCAAAAAGTATACAAAAATAGATTGAGCAATCGTTATCAATGTGTTTGTTTTGTTTTTGTTTCACTCACTTCAAAGAACGAAACAAGGCGAATTGATTCAAGGTGGTCTCGATTTGCCTTGTATATTTGTTAGTGTAAAATTTCCTGCTGTCAGAATATTTCTTGAACGTTTTGTTTGATTTGCCAGCAGAGAAGTTATGTCAGCTGGTGCATTAAGATCACCTTATGTGAATTCGCCTTGGAACGAAACAACACAAAATCAAACTTATTGTTTCGTTTATTTTCATACGCTGCTTTTAAGAGTACAAAGAAATCATAACAAAAATAAATTTATAACTGTAATAGTGTAGATTATTTTTGTTACGAAAATTACGTCCTAGCTCCTGTAACGCGTCATAAAGAGCATAGCTCCAAAAAAAAAACTTTATTATTAACATTTCTGTACTTATAAAGCATATAAAAGGGAATCTAATATCTTGAAATATGTTGGTTGTCTAGCAAAATACTAAGAAGAATTTTCTTTTGTAACGAAAATATTGTCTGAAAATATAACATACCATCATGAAGCTTTTAGTGTTTTTATTTTCCTCAAACATTCTTTTCAACTATTTCAGTTTGTTTGAACTCATGCATACTTATGGCAGAAAATATGCCAGTAACATGGCTAAATGACCAAAGTACTCGTTTATTCCATTCTTTCTGCTGCTGTTTTTTTTTCTTTTGTATTTATTTATTCAACAAAAGTTATTTAAAGATGTTTTGTTTAAGATTTTAACACTTTTTTTTTGCTCCTGCAACAAAAAGAAAACATCTATTGCGGCCGTGTCATTATTTAAAATTTTCATCTGGACTTAAAGCTGTGTTTTGTTTAGTCAGTGGAAGCAATCATTTGCTGTGGAGAGCCTTAGAAATCAACTAATTTGCACATTTCTTAAAGAGTATGTTTGCAATTAGCAGCAAAGCAAGTAAGATTGTTAAAATTGAATGTTTCTTCAACGTGATTGCTGATATAAGTGCTAAATTGCATATAAACTCTAATGAATACAAATTTTTATTCATTTATGCCAGGAAAATGTTAATGGTTTCTAAGAAGAAAAAAGAATGGGAATGGAATGGAAATATCTTAATAGAAAAATCTGTAAACAGTGATAAATGCAGTCAGAGGTAATTTGAAATTCTTAATGGTAAAGTAGAAGTTAGTGACCGCTGAGAGTAAATTTCATGCAAAGTACCCTTCTTAAGCGGTCCATCCATTATACAATATTATTGCATATGTTGTTGTACATATTATTGTCGTTTTGACCTATACTGTGCAATAGTTCGCCTTCCATACAAAAAAAAATGTGCCAGTCACCCCCCAGGATTAAAAATAATGTAAAAACTTTTCCAAAAATATATTGTTATTTTTTTGCCACGCCTGCAAATACCGCCCTTTCAGTATTTTGTTCACTGTGTCGCCATTTTTAGTCCGATCATAACATTTTGTATATCGGTGTTCATGGCTCTGTAAGGGCTACATTTTTGTCCTTAATAGTTTTTTACTACCACGTCACATTCTAGTCATTACTCATTAAAAAATATTTAGCATTAGGATGAGTACGAACCGAGTTTTTAAAAGTCATGACTGGAATATGACGTGGTAGTAAAAAACTATTAAGGACAGAAATGTAGCCCTTACAGAGCCATGAACACCGGTACACAAAATGTTATGATCGGACTAAAAATGGCGACGCAGTGAACAAAATACTCAAAAGGCGGTATTTGTAGGCGTGACAAAAAAATAAAAAATATATTTTTAGAATTGTTTTTACATTATATTTAACCCTAGAGGGTGATATTTTCAAAGAAAATATTGCCCAACTTTCCTGACAGTAGAAAAGTAAACAACATTGAACAGTGTTGCCACCACATTACACAATTGTCTTGATTGTGCAATAAAAATCAAAAGTGTTTTGATATATGTATACCTACATTGGCGATATTATTGTACAATACGAAAAATTGCACAATTATATTGCAAGTGGGTGAGGCGCTTTACAAATATATTTTTAATAATAAGTACTTTCCATAAAAAGTATTTTTTATTGTACAAAAAGTACCATTTATAAAAAGTATATTTTTTTAAAGTGCCATTTACAAAAAGTACCTTATATAGAAAATACCTTTTATAAAAATTTCTTTTTACAAAAGGCAGGGTGTTTTAAAAAATAAATTTTATAAAAGATGCCTTTTACAAAAATTACTTTTTTAAAAGTACATTTTATAAAAAGTACATTTTACAAAAATACCTTTTAAAAAAAGTACATTTTACAAAAAGTACCTTTTACAAAAAGTACACTTTACAAAAAGTACACTTTACAAAAAGTACCTTTTATAAAACGAACCTTTTTTAACAAAAAGTACCGTATGTGAAAAATACCTTTTACAAAAATTACCTTTTATAAAAAGTACAGGTCTTAAGTGCCTTATACAAAAGCTACTTTTTAAAAAACATTTTATAAAAAAAGTACATTTTACAAAATTTATTTATAATAAAAAGTACCTTTGAAAAAAGTAGCCTGTACAAAACGACCTTCTAAAAGAAGTCCTTTTTTTACAAAGAGTACCTGTTTTCAAAAGTACATTTTTTTTAAAAGTACATTTTTTAAAAAGTAAATTTTTTTTTACAAAAATCACCTTTTATAAAAATTACTTTTATAAAAAGTACGTTTTTAAGTGTCTTTTATAAAAAAAAACCTTTTACAAAAATTAAATTTTTAAGAGTACATTTTGCAAAAAGTGCCTTTTAGAAATTTACCTTTCATTAAACGTACCTTCTATAAAAAGTACCTTTTTTTAAAAAAGAGCTTTCTGTAATAATTCTGCCAAAAAAATCGACTTCAATGCAAATATGTATCTATTGGAACATTTTCAAAAAAAAATTTATGGGATCTAAAATTAAATTTTAATGGGCGTACCTCCTCCAATTTTTTAAATGCAAGATGTTGTGTTTTTAAAAGTACAAGGTGTGTGCCAAGTTTTGTAAAAACTGGTAAAGTAGAATCACGTGAAATATTATATTAAAATTTAATAGGCGTGCCCCGCCCACTTTTTGGAATGCAACATTGTGTCTTTTTTATCTTATGGTGTGTGCCAAGTGTCGTAAAAATTGGTGGAATCGAATCATGTGAAATATAATATTAAGTTTTATTGGGCGTGGTTCCGCCCATTTTTTCAACTTCAAGATTATGTCATTAGGAGAGCCCAATGTGTTGGGTAAGTTTCGTAGCAATCAAATAGGCAGAATATCATAAAATCAAATAAGACAAATTGTGGGCGTGTCCCTGCCCACTTTTTTTATACAATGGGACTAGGGATGCCAAAGGGGAAATTCCGGTATTTTTAGGATTTGGAAAATCCCGAATCCCGGGAGTTGTAAAATTCAATCCCGGGATTTCATTTTCGGGATTTCTTAGCAATTTTTACATAAAAAACTTTATAAATTGAAATTTTACATACAATTCGGGATTTTGTAATCCCGAATCACGGGATTTCCAAAAATTGATCCCGATTGGCATCCCTAAATGGGACCAATGGGAAGCAATACCCTCTTGGACAAAAAAAGAACTTTTACAATCGGTCAAAAATGTACCGAGCTATGAAGTAACACCGTAACAAAAAATATAGAGACGAATTGATAATCTCCTCCTTTTTTTGAAGTCGTTTAAAAAATGCTTTCAAACGTCTGACGTTGAAACGTGATGACGTCAAGAGAGACATACTCGGGAATTCGGGCCATTTTTGCTATTTGGAAAAAGTGTTAAATTGCCATAAGTAATTCAAAGATTGCGTTTCAAATAATATGAATTAAATATTTTTAAATATGTAACAAAAAACGGAAACGCTGGTTAATTTTTCCCTCTCGCTTCCATCTCTTGATTTTTTTTATGAAACTAAATTAATTTATGTATATGCATAAGTATGCACAAACATATTTCTATGTGTTAAATAATAAAAATAAATTTAAATTTGTTGAAAAGTAAAAAAAAGAATCCACAACACCTGTGGTTTATTTCCCTTGACAGCATGCATCCTGTTTAAGCACAAAAGTACATGTATCCTCATTACACACACATACACGCTCGCGTACAAGGATATTGTTGAATTTGAAACAGAACGAAAAGGAAAAACATTATAATGAAAACATATGTCCACTTGACACTAAATTGAAAATTTGCCACAATCTGTCTGCAAGTGTAAACATGCTAAGGAAATAATTGACGTGTGTGCATATGCAGAGTTAAACAATACCGAATGCCATTATATTGATGAAAATAAGCTTTTACTCTGGTTCGCTTTTAGAATGTGTACATATGCTGTAGGTTTGTATTTGTACTTACAACAAAGCTATAAAAGGCTTAATGATGACCCAAGGATATTTAAAATAAATTAATGCCGAGAAAAAGGAGTCAACAGTCAAGATCTAAAGATTTGTACAACTTCTAGATGCGATTTAATAACACACATATTAAATCTTAATGCAAAAAAAAGAATACATACAATATTTATTTGTATTAAAAGAGGGTGACTTATTTAACGTTTCACTGCTTTTTATTATTAAACAAATGCGGATTTAAATTGAAATTTTGTTTAAAATTTCTTTTATATCTGATTTAATACAACGAAGTTATTATTACAGCATTTTCCCTTCTTTTATATTTGAATGAAACAAAAATATTTGCAAAATGCAAATGTTGACTTTATGGCGCTGGTGTGCTGCGATTGTATGAGAGAGAGAGAGAGAGAGAGAGTTGCTAAAGTTCATGACGGTCTGGCGATGAGGTCGTATAAGTAAATGTTGTAAATGTTTATGCAAAATAGTCGAAAAGAATAAAAGGTGGGGGTTTGTATGTTTAAATGGGAGCTTATTAAGTACAAAAAAAAAATTGTATAATAAAAGGAAACGTCAGAATATACAACTGTTTACATTGTTTAACTTCAGCATCAGTTACTGCAGTTAAAAGCATGCATAATCATGCTGTACGTATTGTACAATTCGTCAAAAATATAAAATTGTGTAGTATACTATAAAATTAACCGATTCCCTGTTCGTCGAATGTTGTTAATACTCTTTGAAATATTCATGGTAAAAGATATGTAAAGGTGACCAGATAAAAAATAAATAAAAAAGATTTTTTTGTTTATGAAATCTCATTTGATGTAGTTTGTCGCCAGACGCCCCAGTTCCAAACAAATGAAATTACAAAAATTCGGAAAATTGTGCACTTTTGCGGCTACCTAAACGTTGTTAAGAATCATTCCTAGGAAGTTCATATGTTCTAGAAATGTGTTTATTGATATCTTAGATACATTTTTGTAGTTGATTGTTTCCTTGAATTTTGAACGGTTTGCTAGTTATGGACCTGAACCGGGGAAAAAAGGTAAACAAAATCTATTTTTTTTAATATTTTGCGATTTTGATCTTGAAGATGAAGTTTTTTGATTTTAAATGTTCTTTATGACAAGAGCTACAACTTTGCCTCAGAGAGTGAATAAAAATTCCGAATGGTTTGCAAGATCTGAGCCTGAGAAAATGCAAAAATGACACCGAAGCACCTCTTTAATCACGTTGTGGTGTTCGTATATGATTATATTTTTTCGTGTTGCACTGTGTCCCTTTCCCCCGTCCTCTTCTACTGATATTTTGAATTGATTCGCACCTCCCTCTCAAAAGAGTCCATAGCAAATTTTTAAGACTTGCTATTCTATCTTTCAAGATATAAGATTATTATTAATTACTTTGTGTGGGGGAGTCCCTTTCCCGGGTCCTATTCTACCAATATTTTGAATTACTTTGCACCCGCTCTCAAAAGAGTCGATAGCAAATTTTTAAGACTTGCTATTATAGCATTCAAGATATAAGATTATTATTAATAACTTTGTATGGGGGAAGCCCCTTCCGCCGATCCTATGCTACGAATATTTTGAATTACTTCACATCTATTATAGCTTTCAAGATATAAAATTATTGCTAATTACTTTGTAAGGGGTGCCCTTCCCCCACTCCTATTCTACCAATATTTTGAACTACTTCTCACCTTACTCTCAAAAGAGTCCATAGCAAATTTGAAGACTTGCTTTTATAGCTTTCAAGATAGAAGATTATTGTTAATTACTTCGTATGGGGTTGGCCCTTCTCCCGGTCCTGTTCTCTCAAAAGAGTCCATAGCAAATTTTTAAGATTTGCTATTATAGCTTTCAAGATATAAGATTATTATTAATTACTTATTTTACTATTTTACAAATTTTTTGAATTACTTCGCCCCTCACTCTCAAAAGATTCCATAGCAAATTTGAATACTCTGACTCCTATAGATTTCAAGATATAAGATATTTCGTTCATAAGGGAGTGGGTCAGCCCACTTAGAGGTATAAGAAATACATTATGACCTGTTCTCAGACCTGCCGTATACACATACATTATTTCATAAAAATCGGTCAAGGCGTTTCGGAGGAGTTCAATTAAAAACACCGTGACACGAGAATTTTATAAAGGGTGATTTTTTTAAGAGCTTTCGGATTTGATTTATAAGAAAAAGACAACCATTGCGGGCTTATCCCTATATAATATATGAGCCCTAACATAGACCCCAATATAAATCGTCTAAGGACGTTAAATCACACGATCCAGGCGGCCAGTTGATTGGGCCTAAACGTGAAATAAACTATTCACCGAATTCGCCTCTCATTTGGGGCATTGTTTCGCGTGCTGTCTGACATATGGCACCGTCTTGGTGAAACCACTTGTCATCAAAATCCAGCTTTTCCATATTGGGCAAAAAAAATTACAGACTCCCAATTTCCGAATCGATAATTCGCGGTCATCAACAATACCGGCGGATACAGCTGCGATATTTTCCTCTGTCCGCACTCTACGTATGCGTGTTGGTGGTTTAATGTTCAATAATGTAATTTTGGTGCAAAATGATTCCGAATAGCCGCCTAAAAAAGTCGCCCAAACTGACCATAAAATGTAAGAAGTCCACGATGCACTTTCTTAACCGAGCATCTGCAAACGCTGTTCATTTGTGAGTTGACTCATGGTTAAATTGTGGACCAAACTGAACATGTTTAACAGTAACATGATACACGAAAACAGCTGAGTTGCATTTGGTCACCTAATAAAATAAATTACAGCATTAGGCTTGTTTAATTAGTCAATGACAACAACTGAACCACCAGCAACGATGACAACAATAGAAAATAAAACAATATTGAAAATCTACTTGCCCTACTCAGCTTCCTTCCTTCTCCTATTCCGATCAGCTAAACTAAAATGAAGAAAGAAAAAAAAAAGAAGTAAAAGCTTGTTTTAATGCAAACCCCATTAACACCCACTCGGTCTAATTAACAGTCAACAAATGCAGGCCTCAAAATAGCCCATTTCTATGCTTATAAAAAGTTGAGTGGCATAAACTGCATGAGGTTTTTTTTCATTATACGAGTACATATTGTTTTAAAATTTTTCTTTCATTTTTTTCTATAAGCTTTTGAAGAACGACCAACCGGCCTTGTTACACTTCGATGAAGGGGCACTTTGATTCCTCTGCACAAACAAATAAATGCACACAAAAGCTATTGTGGTTGGAGTTTAATTTTTTATATTCATTTTCTTATTTTTTTATACTATATATTTTACTTGATGACTTTGGAATGGTTTGATGAAGCTGTAGTTTTAATTAGCCAAGATTTGCTCAGCTGAGATTTTTTTACAACCTTTCATTCCGTAGGAAGTTAATAATGAATTTACGATAATGACGTTTATATGTACGTTGAAGTATGTATGTATGTATGTGTGTATGTACGTTTAAACTTGGCAAGTGAATTCGTTTAAGTTTGGGTGACTTGAGATTAATATGCTGTTTTGACTACAGCGCACAGTGGGATTTTGGTATTAAAATTTCTAGTTTTAAAAATCGCATGATGAAAATTATGATTTTTCAGAAAAATTACTTTTTGTTTTTGAAAAATTTAGCTAAAGTCCTTGCAAGAGTCCTAAGGAAGGTGTGAAGTATTTATTTTATTCGGCAGTTTCTGATAGACTGGCCATAAAAAATCACATGTTTGTAAAAATTGCACTGATAGCGTGCAAACCTATCACTATAAACAATTTTGGATATAACAAATTTTGTTAAGAATAAATATAGCACAACATTTTTCCTGTACATAATTTTGCCCTTACTATGCCCTATCATGGTCCTTTTTAATGGGATGAAAAAAAGTTTTTTTTTTAAAGGCTTTTTTTTTAGTGGCTCTCTACGTTTTCATTATTTTTATAATATCTGCAGATTACATTTGGACCAAATATGTATCATTTAATAATAAAAGTATCAAAATATCACATACCAGCTTATTATAAGCACAACCAGCTTAAGGCATGAGCCATTCAAACAGGATTTTGAATGTGATGATCTAGTCAAAGAAATTAGAGATGAGGAATAAATACAGGTTTTTGTGGAATGATAAAAAATATTTTAACAAAATCTTTATTTGTATTTTTTAGTGCTCTCATGGGTGGTGGGCGTATGTCCTTTTTTATTCTAGAAAGTGTATGTACCAAACATGAAGACTTCTGCTTTAGCAGTGGGCGGTATGTGTCGTTTATTTTATTCTAGAAAGTGTATGTACAAAATTTGAACATTTCGCGGTGGCGTGGCCTATTTTGATGAGACTCGGCATGGCATGTGTCTTGTTGTTATTCTAAAAAGTGTATGTACCAAATTTGAAAGGTTCTGCTTGGATAGAATAAATCTTATCCAAAAAATTTTATTTGATTAACATGGGCGGTGGGCGTGGCCGATTTTGATGCAAGTCGGCATGACTGATTCGTTCATTATAATAGAGAATGTATTTGAAAAATTTTAGTATAATTCTTAAGGCGCGAAAAAATCAATTTGGATTGTATGGGTGGAGGGCGTGGCCGATTTTGATTAAAAAAACTTTTTTTTTTCAATCAATATAATGCTCGGTTTTCGCACAAAATTGTGTGAAGCCATCCCACTGTGCAAGCGTTTTAATGTAACCAGTTACTCAAATGATGGTATTTATATGCAAAAAAAAAAAAAACATTCAAATATTTATTCAATTCCTTGACTATAAAGAAAGAGAAAATAACATATTTAAATACCGATTATTTTATAATAGCTAAGTCTAAGAAAGTAAAAGTACTTTAAAGGTTAATGGCTTGATTATGGATGGCAACCAAACTTCAGTTGCGTTGCCAAATTACATTAAAACTATTCACCAATATTCCAGTTGTCAACATCGACGTCACGTCAATACAATACCAAAAACTACCCGTTTCAAAAATAACTGACTGCTGTTGACAGGCTCATGCTATTTTCTAGACCTTAAGGAACAAAACAATTTTTTGCTATTGTATTGACGTGACATTGATGTTGAGTGATTATATTTCTTCCGTTGCCTAAGAAAATATGACTGTGACAGATTGGCGGCGGTAAATAATGCAAAAAAAAAAACTTCAAAATATGAAAAGAAAATTAAATTAAGTGTTAATTAAGTAAGTAAGTAAGCATCTTACAAAATTGCTTATTATAAAGATAATTAGTTCAGTCGAATTATTTTTAGGTGAAGATAAGGAATTTAAATCCTTTAGAATTGCCGCCTCTACCCTGAATAAATGTTATTATTTGTTTGCAAGAATTTTGAACTACAAAATTGCTTATCATAAGGATAATTAGTTCAGTGGAATTATTTTTAGGCGAAGAGAATGAGTTGAAATCCTTTTGAATTATCGCCTCTGAATAAATTTTATTGATTATTCATATTATTTATTTACACGAATTTTAAACCAACAATTTCTTTTTTATGTTTGATGCATAATATCGCCATGTTAAAGAAAAAATAGTTTAGTTAATTTAATTTTCTTTGCTTTAAAAACTATATAAACAATATTTGGCAACTAAAATTAACAGCTGTCGTCAGTTGCCACATGTAATAGCATTTTGACATTTGGCAACGCAACTAAAGTTTGGTAGCCATTCATAATCGAGCTATAATACTATTACTTATTTGTGGACAGAAAAGTGCCAGCAATTAAAAAAAATTTGCACTGCTTAATGCTGCTGGCTCAATTTAGTATAAAATAAATGCAGCCAAAGAAATAACCAGTTATCACAAGTCTACATTGTCCTCATCAGAACTGCTGGGCTTTATGTTTTAAGTGTTTTTCTTTTTAAACTAATTTCCCTTTAAAAGCGCCGACATCTTTCAAAAATTGTGCAAATTTAATATATAGCTCTTTAATTATTTAATTAATTTCCTTCAATTGTCGTATTACATTTTTTTTTTGGGTACACTTTTCACTTTAAATACTTCATAAAGCAACTGAAGCTTAAATAAATATGATTTAATTACATACAAACAACCAAGCAATTACAATAAATTAAAATACTTTTCATATATAATGCCGAATTAAGGGAAAAAAATATATATACTTTGAACATGAAATAAAGAGCAAACAGAAGAAGAAAAAACTCATTTATAAAAATCTTCTGAAATTAGTTCAAACGGAAAAAGCTAATAATTATTTAAATCAAAATGAACGAAAGAACGAACGGATGAGCGACCAACAAACGATTTTGATTTGATTTCATTTGATTCAATTTAATTGTATTAAAAAGAAAAGAAATAAGAAAAAAAAAGTCCTCACAAATGACTCAATACTTTTTAAATACATAAAATTTCTATAAGAGAAATAGTTTTCTTTTTATTTTCATTTTGCATGCAAAAGTAGCAAAACAAAATTTGCCATCTTTGAGTCTTTTTCGCTCGTTCTATCTATAGCAGTGTGGAAAACTTCAGATGTCATGCTAAAAATAAGTAAAGCGAAAAAGGGCTTAAGTGGCAAATATTAAAATATGCTAAAGTATAATTTTATACTTTTAAAACAAAAGCTTTTTTACATAGCAATTTTGATGGTGTGATAAACAGAAGAAAAGAAGAGGGACACCCGGTTAGAGCTATGCTGCTTAGCTATATAAAACTAATTTCATGTGTTAAATAACAATGCAATAAAATAATTTTTATTTTTAAAACTAATTATTTACAGCCTTATTTATAAAAACTATTAAGGCTTTAACAGGGCTTAATAAGAAAAATTTTGTATAAAAATTTGTTTTAAAAAACCTTTACAAAGCCCTAATAATTTTTATAAATAAGCCTGTTAATATTCATAAAATTTATTTATTTTGTTATTACATATTTATTATTACATATTTACAAAATAAATTCTCCTTTTTACGAACACAGAAAAAATAGAGAAAACGAAAACTAAAAAATGTAAGCAAAGAAATCAAAATAAAAACTAATTTATAACTGTAATAGTACCGATTGTTTTTGTCTGACATAAAGAGCATAGCTATAATATTTTGGAAAATGACACTGTACAGCATAAGTAAAGGTTATATCGTCAGATTCCGGTAGAGGAGATAAAAAATATAGATGCATGTTGTTCTGGTTATTTGGCATCGAAAGCCGTGAAACCCTTGCATTTTAGGTATATGTGGCCCGGTCTATGAAAAGGTGGCTTATGACTCAAAATCAGCTGTTAAAGATAAGCAATGCATTTCGTCAGTTTCTCGGTAGTTGCTATTTTTTGAGTCATAAGCCACCTTTTCATAGACCGGGTCACATATGATGTTTTTGTTACTTTTATTTAAATTTTACAAGAATTATTTTCAAAGAACATTGGGTGCATTCATAAGACGTAGCTGGTGCGCAACCGTTGAGTACTTGTCTTAGAAACGCATAGTTGAGTAGTTCCGCTCCACTCAAGAGTTGAGTAATTTTCCATAATAAAATTTTTTCGCTACCTATAGTCAACATGTTGTGCTCAGCCTGAACAGCTGATCGAATAAAGCTATGCCTTTTATATGGTTTGTTAAGTGGCAGGAGAAAATATTTGTTAAAATTTACATTACAAATGCGATAGAGTAACGAAATAAAGATATAAAATGAAATTAAGCGGTTTCTAAGGCTTAAATGTTGGGATTAGAAGCCTCAAAAAAAATTTTTGAGACCCATGTGGTCAACTTACGACCACTGTAACTGCCAGGATATGTGTTATAAGGCCCAACTTTTCCTCTACGGATGTTCATATAAATATAATCAGTAGTTTAGAAGTTCCAGATTTATTACCATTTATTTTGAAAAGTCCCCATTGCGCCGTGGGGACAAAGGATGTCCTGTATGTATATTCATTCTTTCGTTAAACAGACTATGGAACAAAAACCTAAGTTAGCGCCAGCTCAATCAGCAAACGCTTACTCCGCCACTTTTGCACAAATGAGTAGTATGTTTATGTATGTTCGTGACCACTTTTTCAGTACAAATGATGGAGCATGCCTGGATGGGAGTATGAGTTTTCTTCATAAAGTAGCACCAACAGCCCTGTTTATCTTTCTATTTTACTATCCATCCCAACATGCAACAGTTGCCAACTGTTGAGCTCAACAGCTACGTCTTATGAATGCGCCCCTTATAACTCCTTAAATCTTAATTTTGTACTCGTTAGCGTTTCCATTTAAATTCTATTATCATTCTCGGAATTAAAAGTTAAAAATTAATTAACTTCATCACAGGAAAAATAAGGATCCAAAATTTTAGTTATTGGCAAATGTACTGGATCACAAATAACAAAAAACAAAAAAAAAAGTATCTTGTAACCTTTTTCGCCACAACATCTTTGCCAGCAATTAAGACAACGTGTTTTGATAGTCGTTTTTTCCCCGAATGCAAAGTAATATCTTCATTAAGCCAAAGAAGACACACAAATTAATATCTCTGCTATGAAAATGATGATGATGATGATGATGATGATGATTTGTGTGTGTTTATACTTGCATGTCTATCTATTCGCATTTCTCCAAAAGTTTCTTTCTCTGATGGTGAAAACATCATAATAAAAGCCTGTACAGAATTGCTTTCATTACATGTTACATGCCTGAACACCCCACTATTTCTTAATATGCCATTTTGGATTTAATTTAGTGGAGTCACACTCATTCTTTTTATATAAATAAATATGTAACAAGTAAAATATTTGTTCATTAATTTTTTTTAGTTTGGGGAGAAATTGCAATTCACTTAACAGAATTTTGTGATCGACCCAAACTCTACGTAGTGAAATTAATGTTTTTCTTTATTGGGTTTGGGTTTCCTGCTTTTGTCGTAAAATAAAAACAGAAGAAATAAATAAGTTGCTATTGTTGTTGCTGACTTGTGTTTGCTTAGTCGTAAGCAAATAATTTAAATAATTAAATATTTCTTAGGAGTGGATGGAGTTGTCTTGTCGTCCGTCAATGTGTCTGGCCCATAAAATAATTGTAAAATTTCAATAAAAAGTGCAATTAATAGTTGATTTCAATTTATGTACTGGTTATGAGTAAGAATTCAAATGTTGAAGTGGTAATAAAAATAGTCGTTCAATAAATTAAAATTTAGTAAAATACTTTTTCATAAAACGAAAACAGAACAAAAAATTTATATTTTAAGAAAAGAAAATAATTCAAGAAATTAATGCCCATTTACACCTGCACAAAATCTAGCAGATTTACATTTTAGCAAAATCTAGTACTTACGTGATTTCGAGCAAAATCTAGTAGACTTCACATACAAAACAAAATCTACCTCGTCACTAGATTTTGTCAAAATCTAACTAAAATCTAGTAGAACTTAGTGATGCAACTATGGGTTTTTTGAAATTTGTACTAAAAAGTCAGCCTGCGTAAAAACTGTATTGTTTCTGAATACAATCCACCATTCCGATTTTGGCAGAAATTTTGTCCACCAAAAAAAGCTTACATATACATATGAAAATGCTTTATTACAAATTTTTGAAAGTCATATATCTCAAAAACTGTATTATTTCTGAATACAGCATATACAGTTCTGAAGTATTTGAAGCCTTGGCTTTCGACCCCAATTGGCCGTATAACACCACCATTTCGATTTTGACCGAAATTTCACTAACAAAAAAATTTTCAATATGTACATTAATATTTTTGCTTGAAAATGTTATAAAATATCTACTCTGTTAAGTTAACAGTGTACAAGTGAGAGATTTTTTCTTACCTCACAGTGTTTGAGCGAGAGATATGCAAAGTAACACAGGAATGCTAAAACCGAAGCTAACTGACGGAGCTAACTTCACACACATAATAAAAAGGTGTGTGAATTGGATACATCGCAGGTGTTTGGTTGTTGTTTTGGAAATTTTTCAGTTAACGTAAACGGAAAGATTTTCACAAAGATTTTAATTTAAATCTACTATATTTTATACAGGTGTAAAAGCCCTATAAATCATTTTCTTCTACTTTTCTAAAAATAAATGGTTGTTGTCTTTGATTATGATAAATAGAAATATTATTACCATTTAAAATATTTTTTTAAACGAATTTTTTTTATATTTCATTTAAATTTAAACGTTTAGAAACGAAGTTGTTATTAAAATCTGCCTATAAAGCATTTTACGATAGTTTGAAAAATATGTGTTGGATATAATGGCTTGGAACAAAAGCATAAACACGAACCTTCTAGCATAGACAATAAATAACAAATGTCTTAAAGAATCGCAACTGCCACTTTTTTTTTCGTTCATAGACAAGACGGCACAATTTTCAAACTGAATTAGGGCATGAAAATTTTAGTAACCTAAAAAACTCCTATAAAAATATATTTATTTATTTATTTATTGTAACATACTATACAAAGTAAAGTTGCATAGTATGGTGTTGCACGAATATGGGCGGAGTAACCAGACCATATGTCCTAGATGTTATTAACAGTATTTCCAAAAAAAAGTTACGTGACTGACTGTACGACCTATGCCTGCACATAGGAAGTAGCAACGTGGTTGTTAAAGAAATTCCACAAAAAACCGCAAGATTATACGGTTATCCGTGGCAGATCAGTCAACCAGTGCGAGCGAGACGAAAAACTCTCGAAGGCCAAACAACAGACACAAGCCTGACCGCACTTAAGAAATAATTACGATGACACGAAATGATGTTCTTCGACCCAGAGCTGCTTAACGACTGTATAAAAATATATTTTTTTAAAGTGCTTTTGAAAAATTGCCTTTTAAAAAGTTGCCATTTTTAAAGCGTAGCTTTTAAAAAAGTATCTGTTACAAAAAGCATATTTTAAAAAGATTTTTAATTTAATAAAAGTACGAACATATTTCAAAA
The DNA here is from genome assembly GCA_944452675.1 of Tachina lurida. Taxonomy (NCBI): domain Eukaryota; kingdom Metazoa; phylum Arthropoda; class Insecta; order Diptera; family Tachinidae; genus Tachina; species Tachina lurida. The sequence goes on along the minus strand of OX101756.1, from coordinate 130,426,566 downwards.
AACGAACTTTTAAAAAACATATTTACTTATTTTAAAAGTATCGCTTGAAAAAATATTTTTTTTTATTACAAAAAGTACCTTTATTATTGCAAACTTAAAATTTCGCGTAATAGAGGGATGCAAAAAAAAATTAATTATTTTCGAAATTTCGTATTTATTTTCGAAAATTTTCGAATATTGTATTTCATTGTGAAATTACATAAAAATCGATAAAAAGCGAAAATTATACACATGTTTGCATTTTTTAAAACTCAAATTGCATATCTTATGCCCTAATTCAGTAAGAAAGACTTAGGACGTTTTTGCTTGAAAATATTTTTGAGTGTTTGGTTTTGAATTCTCTAAATCATTTTATTCCAGAATGGTTTTTGTCTTTGATAATGAAAAATAAAAACATGATTACCATGTTTTAAAACATAAAAATTAAATTAATGTATTATACGATGTAATAATGGTTTGGAACGAAAGCGTAAAGCAAGACAACAAATAATAATTGTCTTAAAGAATCACATCTGCAACTTTTTTTCGTCCATAGACAAGACGATCGATTTACAAAAAGAAAACAATTACAATTCGAAAACAGCTAGTTGTTCCGTTCTACTAGTGTTATCAGAATATTTACAATTAACCTTGGTGTTATTTGTTAATTAATATTTATCAAATGTTATTTGGCTAACAGAACGATACGAACTTTAGCCTAATGAAATCATAAATACAATTAAAATTTTTTTGTCTGGATAATCGATGTTGTCAGTTAATCGAATCACCGATAATCGAGGCTTTACTGTACTCTAAAATGTTTTCCTAGAAAATATTTTTTTTTTTTAATATTAAATAATCGGCCATGTCACAGAGTTCAATTCCGTTCGGAATCGGAATTGGATAAACCTCAAAATGTCAAGCCCTAGCCGGAGCATTGGTTGGTTGGTTGGTTTACGTGGCTGCCCACTACTCGCAGGCAATCAAGTAGAATCTAGATGCTTCCTTTTTGAAAGGACCACTACACTCATCGGTGTCAACCTATGTAGAACCCTATCTAAGTACTCTGATACGGTGATCCAAACCGTCGCGTTGAGATATCTGATAAGGTCATTCGACCCAATCTCAGATAGATCTGAAAGATCATCTAGTACATGACTGCCTAAAAATTTGTGTCTCGAGAGATGCAAAGCTGGGCATTCGCAAAGAAAGTGAAAGATTGTTTCTTCTTTGCTTACTTCTCGACAACTTCGGCAGAACTCATTATAAGACAGGCCTATCCTACTAGCATGTTTGCCGACCGTCCAGTGCCCCGTTATGACTGCACCGAGTCTCGAGATGTCCCTGCGGTTTCTATTTGTTAATTGTATTGAGCGCCTATCGTTGTAGCAAGGCCACATTTTCTTAGCAACCTTGCACGTGACTATATTGCGCCATCTACTTTCAGCCTTATAGAGATATTGCTTGAAAATACCGCTTCTAATAGCACCAAACGGCATGGCTACCGATTCGGCATTGGAAGCATTCATAGCACTGCCAGCTCTAGCCAGCTAGTCCACCCGTTCGTTACCTAAAAAATTGCTATGTGCTGGAACCCAGATGAGGGTGAGGTCAGTCTGACCACCCAGTCTAGATAGCAAACTCTTGCACTGCCCGACTAAAATAGACGAGGTGATATGTGATCTTAGGTATAGTAGTGCTGCCTGGCTGTCGACAAAGATACCAACCGGATACAAGCCGGAACATACACCAGCATACCACCGCCTCCCACAGTCTGGACACACCTGACAAATTTCCGTATTTTAGTTTTCTTTTTTAGATATCATCTCCTAAAAAATCGGGTGGATTGAATTTCGATTCCGAACGGAATTGAACTCTGTGACATGGCCGAATGTTAGGTTTTAATTTTTTAATTAAATTCTTCACTTTCATATCTCGCTCATTTACTGAAAGAATGTCATAACTCTAAAAAAACAAGTTTGCCAAAAAACAAGTTAAAACTTTTCAATTTACACACAAGTCAATGAAAAAAGGAAATTTTATTTTGCTTTCAAGAGTTGAGTAAACCAGATATTTGTATGAAATTTTTACACAATATAAAGATATCGTTCTTAATACTGCATCATTAACACAGAAATTTCATTTTTTGAGTTATGACGTTCTTTTAGTAAATGAGCGATATCATTTTGTTAATTTAAACTGTCTTGCATGCACGTCAAACTCAATTATAAATTTTAATTATCAATAAATCAACATGTGTCATAAATAACGAAATCAAACTAAACCCTTATTATAATATTTTTAAATGTTATTAAAACTTTTTGTTGTTGTAAAATTTAATATTTAATTATTTATTATAACAACAGGAATATGAATATCCAACCATTTACTTATAAATAGAGTTTGAAAATAATTTTGTTAAGCCCAGGCATCAATTAAAGCCAAATCTGCGGGTGTTGTTTTTTGTTAAATATTGAACAAAAAAAATTTGTTTATGAATGTGTGTAGTAGTATATCTCCAATTAATTTTAAAGTTTGAAAAAGTAATTTAAGATTTCTCAAACATGAATAAGTTTAATTAAATTTGAATTAGATTTAAGAATACTAGGAAGAGAAATAACTTTTTTATAATACATACAATTATTTTTGCTTTCATTTTAACATTGTTATTTGTTATCTTAATATGGTTTGGGAATAGAACTTTTTCTTCGTACATACATATGCTTTTAATGCCATTTTTATATTTCACACTTTTGTCCAAGTGTACTTGCTTCTAATGAAATAATGCGCGAATGAGATAAGTTTTCAGTTGTACGACAAACAAGGAAACGAGAAATGCAATTAAACTTTAACACACACACACACACAGACACAGTTCGTGTCATAGATAATGACCTTAACGCCTAAAAGCAGGCATTAATTCCTTTCATTAGTGCAAAAGATAAAAGTACAATACATATATATATACATACTAGTGATGTGCCGAATGTCAATTTTTGCTATTCGCGAATACGAATATAATATGTGAAATTTATAGACACTAAATTGTGGTTCCACGGGTGGTTATTGGTTTGCCGCAGTAATAATGTATTTTTAATATACTGTGCAGCAAACCATTAACCAGCCGACGAAATGTACAAAAAGTTTGTTTTATTTATTTTTAAGTTGAGTGGGTACAAGAAGAATTAAACTGAAATACCTTTTTTTAAATTATTACAAACTAATAATTTTAGCCATTTATTTAAATTTTCTTTTAGGATCTTTGCATTTATTTATTTAATTTTTTTTTTCGCCCTAATTTGGCGAATACGAATACGAATACCTAAAAATTAGTGCATCACTAATACATACCCATGTGTATTTAAGACTTGGTTTTACATCTAACCATCACAAATGTCTACGGACAGAGGGGCAGTTAACATGGCTTTATGAGTTTGCAACATTTTTGTAGAAAAACACATTGGCGGTATTCGGTGTTTGACAAAAATGATGTTGAGTAAAGTGTAAATGCAAAATATAGAATTTTTCATTATGCATAATTAAGATATGCAATTTGAGTTTTCAAAAATGCAAATATGTATATAATTTTCGCTTTTTGATCGATTTTTATGTGATTTCACAATGAAATACAATGTTCGAAAATTTTCGAAACTAAGTTCGAAATTTCGAAAATAAGAAAATTTTGTTTATAAACATTTTTTATATATAGTATAAATGTAAATGTAGACCTTAAAATTTAAATTAAGTTTATTACAGAAACATCAAATTTGGGCTAAAAAAAAATTTTAATTTTCGCTTAGTTTTTTTAATATACATACATATCGTCATGTGAGAACTTAAGTGTCCAATATCCAATATTTTATAATGGCGTATTGGACACTTAAGTTCTCACATGACGATATGTATGTATTTTTTAAATAAAAAAACAGTCGCAATTACAATCAACAATAATGAAAAATAGCGAAAATTCATCTCGTTTGGAATTTGGAATATGTATGTGTATAGAAATTCGAACTTGGTTTCGAATATTGGCTAGAAATCAATTTTTTAACCGAAATATCATTCAACTGTGCCCAACTTCATGAGACTGAAAATTCGAAATTGCTTTCGAATATTGGCTAGAAATAAACTATTGAGAGCCAAGTATCCTCGCACAATATCTCAACTTACCTTACCCCCCGTTTCCACAATCCAGACGACCGACTTGAGTAAAAAATTTATATGTAAAGCACTCAATCTTTTGAGTAATTTTCATATATATTTTGTAGATGAGTCGAATGCAAATCTTCAATAATACAAAATCTATTTTCTGACAATTTTGACATGCTAACAATATTTAAAATAGTTATGTTCGAAAAATCGAACCGAATAGTATGTTTCCACTATGAGCAAAACAAGTTGTTTTTTTTTTCAGAACACTTCGCAGTGTTTCCATTATGCTTTTTTGTGGTTTGGGTAAAAGAGTTTTCGAAATCAATTTGATTTTATTATCAAGGCCGCAAACCTTATAAACAAATTATAAATACAACTGATGTGGTTTGTGAAATTGCTTAAACAAATTTAATATTCTGTATTAGTGCCATCATTTATCAGCATATTGAGGCTTTTTTTCGAAGTTTCAGCCACCACATATATGTTTCCCTTACGCTGCGCCTCTGCTTCTAGTTTAAATTTAACGTTTCTTCCAAACTTGGCATTAAAACATTAATTAAAACTATGACTCCACATTGTTGTTTACACGTCTGTTTTTGATGGCGTTGTTGTTATTGTTTCCACCATTACTAATGAGGTGTAAAAGTTTCTTTAACTAGTTTCCTGCCCGTTTCCTGTCGTTTAAATTTGCCCTTTATTCAATTTAATTTAAAGCGTTTCTCTCTTTTTTTTCATTCAGTCTTTTGTCTCGTCAACACTTGAATTTTATCTCCTGCAATTATGCATACGAGTATATGGGATTTGTCTGTAGATTTTTTTCTTTTTCGCTAAATGAATTTATTTAAATCTCTTAATTATACGAGTATATACATAGTTGTTTCATTATGTTTTAGACTTCTTAAATAGATTTATGCAAAAATAAACATAGAGTTCGTTAGGGAATCAAGAAGTGGAATAATGGGTAGAGAGTTAAATATTTTTAAAAACTATTTAGGCCGGAATTCACAATCTTCCTTTAACTAATTGTTGAACCAAAGATATTTGTATGAAAGTTAATTAGTTAACTAAAGGGAGTAAATTTGGTCCTTACAGAATAGAAAACAATACGTAACGATAAAATGTTAAACCAGTCTAATGATATCACCGAAATTAACAGCAGCACCATCTGCAGCTGATATTCAAGTACAAATACATACATAGTTCAGTATTGCCAATTTCATATATTTTGCATTTATAAAAATTAATTACTGTTTTTAAAATGTACTTATTTCAAGTAAAATTACAAAAATTAATCAATTTATTCTTCGCATCAATTTTTGGATACTGTTGCTGGTAAATAATATGAAATAATTGTACGATATCATTCATTCAACATTTTGTATTATACTGGCAACACTGCAGTTGCTCATTGTAGCCAAAGAAATAGAATTAGTTTAATTGGACTACAACGACAAAATCAGCATAGACAACAACCCGTCGCCCTGTTGCCTTGCTGTCTTTAAAAGCATAATTCTCATATAAACATGTGTATTCTATCGTTGACATTTGGTAGTCGGTAGCTTGCTGTTTTAAATGTGTTTAATGCATGACACTTGTCTACTCGTTGCCAATAACAGTCGAATTTTATTGACAGCCCCTTTATGTTCTTGAAGTCCAGAAAATAGAATTAGACCGTGAATAGTCAATCTTTGTAAGCATCGAGTGGATAAGTGCTAATTTTTTTATAATGCATTGACGTGACGTCGACATAAGTTACGGAATAAGACACATTGTCTGTTATTTCACTTGTTATACATTTTGGCTATTTCTGATGCAACTTAGGACTTTATTATGCTTAATATATGTAGGTGTAAAATTTTAGTTTTTGCTTTTTTATAGACGGCTATGTGATGTCATAATTTTTGGGCCATAAAATTAATTTTTCGAAATTAAGTTCGAAGTTTCGAACATAAGGAAATTTGGTTTTTTTAATTGTTTATATAAAATATGCATTTCGTTTCCTATATAAATCGTAAAATTTCTATTTAACTTAATTTCGAAAATTCGAAAAATCAGTATGGAGCTTAAAATTTATATGCAACTTGATTTTGAAGATTCGAAATATCCATATAGACCTTATTCAACGTAATTTCAAAAATTCGAAATATCAAATATGTATATGCTTTAAATAAAAATTTTTGGCATTTTTCCATAAACATTTTTTTAGTTATTGTATTATTTATTAAAAAAAAATCGGAGATATATAAATCCATATGAAAATTTCCGAATTCATTAGCTCAACTAAAGAATTATGAGTAGCAAAGTGGTTTTATAATAAACTCCCTGGGACCCATAAATTAAGTTTATTACAAATATTGCGATATTTAAAACTAGAAAAATTTTGTACCTACAAAAATCGATCCAAATATGTATTTGTAGTCTATTTCCAGGTCCAGACTAGCAATATTTGCTGCAGCAATTCTTAAATATGTGGAAGAGTGTTGAAATAGAAAAATATACATTTTGTATTCCTCTCTCTCTCTCGCTCTCTCTTTTTCACTAAAAATAAAAAGTTGCTGCAACAAAAATTGCAAGTCTGGACCGGGACTTTTTGCGATTGAAGCCGCAGAATGGCTCTTTTCGAACAAACTCATCGTTTATGGCCTGTTTCATAATAACGAAAGAAAACTTTCGACTGAAAATTTATATTGAAAACAACAATAAAATATGAAAATTTGTTTTTGTTCTCAATGTAAATTTGAAGTCGAAAATTTTCTATCGTTATTGTTAAACAAGCCATTAGTTTATTAATGTCCTCTGAATCTTTCAAAAACATTGAATTATTTTCTTTTATAAATATAGTAACTCTAATTAATGCAAAGCCTTTCAGGGCAGCGAAGATTGAGTTACAAAATTGGGCGAAGATGACCCACAGCACACGATGGAATTGTGATACTGTGGATAATCTAACCAAGGTTCTACGTGGAGAGCCGGACGAAGATAAAACAAGAGGACTGTTGAAACTAAATAAGCCCTTGTTAGGAAAACTGAACGGCATCTTAACGGGGCACTCTAAGCTGCGAGGGCATTTGTACCGGATTGGAGCCACGAACGACAATGAATTCAGGGCATGGATGAAGGACATGGAGACAATGGATCACTTCCTTTGTCATTGTACAGCTTTTGCCCAGCAGATATACCGTTATTTTGGGGATCACACTTTACCGAGCATTACCTGCCTTGCCTGCCTTAGAGGTATTGACAAGTTTGAGGGGCTACGAGAACGATACTGAGTTCCTTCCTATAAAAGTGGGTTTCGTTAATTGAGAGCGCGCAACAGCCCTGGACTGGCTTATGTGTATGTACCCGCACATGAGAGTAATGGCTCCTATTTTCAACCTAACCTAAACATAGATTCTGCTTCTGACTTCGCATTCTCGTCTATTTATTTAAAGTATTTTTACTTTATGAAGACGTGGGACTCCTTGTTTTATATTTGAAGCCACCATAACACCCTTGTTTGTGTTTGCTTGCAGTATTAAAGAAAAAAGTTTTATATTTAGTTTGATGTTGTTATATTCTTAATGAAAAATTCGTATAACTACAAAAAGTACTTCGTTACAGTCGGGAATTGGTTTTAAGTGAAAATTCGTTATACATTTTGGCTACTTCTGACACATCTTAAGACTTCGTTTTTGCTAAATTTTTTTATAAAATTTGTATATTTTGCTTTTTTATTGATATTTATATGATGGCATCATGCTGGAGCCATAAAATTAATTTTTCGAAATTATTCGAAACTGAGTTCGAAATTTCGAAAATGAAGAAAATTTGTTTTTTTTTTAATTTTATACATAAATATTTATTTTTTTAATATAGAAATTTCAAATATATGTATGTTTAGAATAAATTCGTTATAACCGAGTTTTACTGTGTATTGTATAAAGAAGAAACTTGCTCAAAATCCTTCTTTTTCGTGGGCGTAATGCCCACAGACTGTAACTGTTGAGCCATACAACAATGATGCACTGTAACAGTTAGTGAAGATACCAAGTTTCACATTTTTCCATAAATAAAATAATAGAAAAGGGAACAATTCAATATAAATTAAACTAGAAAAAAAATCCTTTAAACTCATGTTAATTGTAAACATATTTACATATGTATGCATGAATGTATGTATGTATGTATGTACACATATACATAATTAATATTACTGCGGCCACCATACAGGATTTGTTAATGATGTTTTCTATTTTGAATTTAACATTTCAGGACTAAATTTGACATGATGTCATACAGACAACAAGATTTTATAATTAAAATTGTGAAGGCTGTGGATATGCTTGACAAAACCAATCCTTAAATTTTATTGCAACTTAATTTATTTCGTTATTAATTTGATGCGTTAGAGGCCGTATGCTCGAATCAATTCAAAGAAAATTCGCTTCATAAGAATTTTGTTTATTTAGCTATAAACCACATAATATTGAAAATAAAATTTTTATGATTATGACAAATAGTAGATCAAAAAAAAAAAAACTTAAACATAGAATGATTTCATTTGTATGTTTATGATTCTGCCTGCAACAATAAATTAATTTAAGTATGCATAAATATTTTTATTGGAATTTTTTTTTAAGCTAAATTGGCCGTAGCTATTTTATGTTTCTTCAGGCTCGTAATTTAACAAGTAATTCATTTTATTATAAATTATATTTTATCTTTTCAGCTCTCACATTTACCACAGAACCACAAGATGTGGTGGTGCCCGAAGGCCACTCAGTGTTACTGCAATGTGCGGGCATCGCTATTTTGGGTAAAAATCAAAAACTGGCACCCAATATCAGATGGCGCGGTCCGGATGGCCAAGACTTGGGTATTGTGGGCGATACATTTCGTAATCAACTTAAAAACGGCTCCCTATACATCAGTTCGGTGGAGGAAAATCGTGGCTTAACGGGTTCTTATCAATGTCTCTTATATGTTGACAGCATTGGCACCATTGTCAGTCGTTCAGCGATAGTGTCCATTGCCCGGCTGCCCGATTTAAATCAAGATTTCATTGAAACCTACCTATTTCCCGGGCAAACGGCTTATTTCCGTTGCATGATAGGCCAAATGCAACAGGGTATGAAACATATTGTCCAGTGGATCAAAGACGATATGCCCATGCAAATGGACAGGTTGCGCATGATTGTGTTGCCAAATGGTGCTTTAGAAATTGATGAGGTTAGTTTTAGTGATCGTGGTGTCTACTACTGCAATGTTACCTCGGGCTCCATATCACGTTTAAGTAGCAAAACTAATTTAAATATCAAAAAAGTACCTGATACGGGAGAGAGTCCCATAGCGCCTTCATTTTTGGTGGGACCTTCGCCACAAACCGTAAAAGAGGGCGATGTGGTAACGCTCGACTGTGTGGCCAATGGAGTCCCTAAACCGCAAATGAAATGGCTGCGTAATGGTGAAGAATTAGACTTGAGTGATCTTGACTCCAGATTTTCCATAATTGGCACAGGATCTTTGCAGATATCTTCAGCCGAAGATATAGATTCGGGTAATTATCAGTGTCGTGCTTCTAACACAGTGGACTCGTTGGATGCCCAAGCCACGGTACAAGTACAAGTGCCACCCAAATTTATACAAAGTCCCAAAGATAAGTCAGCTTATGAAAAGGAAGAGTTGGAATTGGAATGTGCCATAAGAGGCAAACCCAAACCGGTTATTAAATGGTTGAAAAATGGTGACTTCATAACACCCAATGACTACATGCAGTTGGTGGGTGGTCATAACTTGCGCATACTGGGCCTGCTGCAATCTGATGCTGGCATGTTTCAGTGTGTAGGCACCAATCCAGCGGGCAGTGTTCAAGCAGCGGCACGTCTAAGAATCCTACAACCAGGTAAGTTTAAGTGTTATACAGTGAAATATTTGCTAAGAGTATATATACATACCTTATAATATATAATATGTAAAGGACGCTTTCAGACCTAGTAGAAAAAAGCTTTTTATTAAAATTAACTAATAATCCTTTAGGAAACCTATAATAAAATTGTAAAGCTTAAAGAAGACATATTTGTACATATTTCTCATAAACCACCATGCTTTAAAGGCCTTTAGAATCTTAGTTAGAGCTTTTGCCATTCCTCATCCCCAAACCAACCTATTATTTTAATTCTCTTTTTTTGCAAAATTTGAAGCTTTACTTTTTTGTTTTATATGCATAAGCGTAAGTTTTGGTAATCTTTTTATTTTCCAATTTTTTATTTAAAAATATTTAAATTAAGCGATACTTTGAAAATACATTAGTTGTGTGCAATTTTTAGTTTTAAATGCGAAAAAAAATCAAATAGTCGTCTGGGTGGAATTTTAACCGACTTAGGGCTGGTTTGACAATGTCGTCAACGTTCGACTTGTCGCACACTTTTTTGTTTTCTTTTCAACGGTTTCAAGGGTATTCTTGACTTAAGCCAAATTATTGAATTTTTCAAATGAGTTGAAGGTATCCTACGGTGTTTTGGATCCCTGTTGAAATTGTTTTACTGCCTCGCTCACGATGTCGACAAGAAATTTACGTTCGCTTATTTATATTGAAAACAAGAACAAAATAAGAAAATTTTTTATTTATCTACGTCCAACTACAGAAAACGTTTTTACACGAATCTCCTATCCCTAGTTATGACTCTCTTGCAGTAAAGACTCAATATAATCTTAGGGCCTATCCCATGATGTCGAAAACGTTCGACTTGTCGCACACTTACATTCAAAACAAAAACAAATTTTAATATTTTGTTGTTGTTGTCAAATGTAAGTGTGCGACAAGTCGAACGTTGTCGACATCGTGGAATTGGACCTTAAATTATGTCTATAATTTATATGAATGACGCTCTATTCACCAAGGCTTATGAATTCCTTTTTTCCTTGAATCGAGTGACCATGTATGAGAGTAAGTGCAAAAAAATCGGTGCGACTATAGAATACCTATAAGGCTTCATTAGCCGACTCTCAATGAAGAATTTCATTGATTCAATGAAGATTTTCATTGTCTGACTGAAGGGTTTCCCTTCAGTGTATATACATACATAAATGATTGTTTCGTGATTCGAAATTTCCGAAAATGCATGAGCTAGCTAAAATTGTAGGCGTATTGACCGAAAATTTTAATATGAGAAAACTTTACTCAAGATGGGTGCTGCTTTTGTTCACAATAGATCAGAAGATGTTTCACTAGATTTACAGCTGGTCCCACTCGTTCAGATACATTTTAAACACATACCTGAGATCAAACCCATTTGAAGTACATGGGATTGATCGTGCAATTTAAATGGTTTAAACCATGATCAAGGGTTTAAGCCGAGAAAATTAGACATGGGTCCACCACTTCAAACAAAGAGACAAAGAAACAGTCAAAGGAGTGGGCTGGAATGGGGAAATCGTATCCAAAGATATCGATGGGAAAAGTGTATCGAACTAAATTAAGTTATGTTGAGAAAATGTTTACCAAAATTTTTGTCTTTTCTTTGTTAGGTCGGTTAGTTGTTTAATAAGTTGTTTAACTGCTTTCGGAAATACAGATGTGTTTCAGCTTAATATGAGCACCTGCCTTTGCGGCCTAATGTCACAGTGGTCTAAACACCGGGTGTAGCTAAAACGCCAACCATCGCGCCCATGTACCCTTTAAAATGAACTATGTGGCCACTGCACAGGGCACATAGGTTGCAATCTTTGAATATACTGTACTATGTTCAAGTACCTTGCTGAGGTACTTCGAGCTATCTCAACTCTTTGTCATAATGACTTTGTCAAAACAGTACTATCTGTTGTATGGCAACAGCACCTATAATAGCGTCTGGCTGACCGATTCACGCCAATCACTAGCATTCATTTAACACTGGGAACCCAAGACTATTCTCCCAGCGTTTTTGGTAGCCACCATAGCCACCACGTACAATTCTCCTAGTTCTCACGCCGTGAGAGTAGTTGCCTACACTCACAGCGAGGTCTCCCACAAAATACCTCAACCATTGCCGGCACAGCTCAACCACTCATCAGAGATGGACGCATACCTGTGTCGTCAAATATGCAGTGCCTACTCTACACACATCAAAATCATCCCTTTAACCCCGTGGGGTAGGACGAACTCGACATTTTAACAAAAGAATCCTAACGACCGCTACATACACGCAAACTCCTAGAGCAGCTCGACTGTCGGGCAACCGGCACCCGTGGAACCAGAAGTAGCCTCTGGTGAGACCTCGAAGTTCCACCGCAAGGGCTTAACCTCTATCGTCTTTTGAACTCAGGGGCAGTTCCAGGTGACGCTGCACCTGGTTGACATAAACAGACCTGTTTTACTTTTCTAAATATGTGCACATCCTTTGCTCTGTTGCCAGCGATCGGGTAATAACATATAAGTTCTATGGGTAATGTACCAAAGGTACGTAAGCAGAAAAAGCCACATCACCCCAGCTGGGTACCCGTAGTCAAAAAAAAACCCGGAAGTACAGAAGTTATGCAGTTTTTATTAATACATGCTGTAGAGGGTTATCAATTTAGTAGTTTCGATACCGCCGGTCTGGGAAGGCTGTCAGCTGTTAAGTGTCTGCCATCTGAAGTGTCATTTATTTAGTGAAAGGTATGCATTTATTAATATGAATCATTTAACAACTGCGTAAAAATAGTAATAGTGGTGGTTCAAGAGTGGTGGCCACTTTTCGAGCACTACGCGTTGATTATGGTCGCAATAATCGACCTACTGTGCAAGGAATTGGCAATTTTACAAAAAAAGAAATTTGAAGCCTGAGCATTATCGCAATTTGCGTACTACCGAAAAAATCACTTTTATGAAAATGTGGCGAAAACCCATTACCGTCAGTTCAAAGCGCTATGGCCGTATGATAATCGACTTTTTTTTTGGCCTGCAATTGAAGAATATAAACTTTACGATGTGTGGTTTCAACAAGACTGTGCCATGAGCCACAGAACATGACCGATTTTGCCTTTATTACATGGGAAGTTTCCAGAACGCGTAATTTCACGTTTTGGCGACGTCAATTGACCACCCAGATCATGCGATTTAACGCCGTTAGACATTTTTCTTATGGGGCTACGCGAAAGATCACGTCTACTCAGATAATCCAATAACGTTAGAGCATGTGAAAACCAACATTCGTCAAGTTTTCGCTGAGACACCGCTCGAAAAAGTGCTCGAAAACGATCTCAAAAGGATCGACTGCTGCAATCAATCTAGAGGCGGTGATTTACTTACCGTAAATACAAGATCCAAGCATTAAAATTAAATAAAAATTTTATCGAAATCATAGTTTAGTATGTATTTTATTAAACTTTACTTTTGAAATCGGAAAATGGATAACTAAAACCATTTGATATCACAACTCATATTCGCAAAAAGCCATACATACGGATTCTTCATAAAAACGAAAACTTCTTGTGAGAAGCTGTCAATTTTCTTTAGCAATTTCTATACAAATTCTCTAGACATCTTAGACAAATGCATTCATTGTAAACTGTACATATATTGCCTTCGTTTCAAATATTTTGTTGTATATTGTTATCGTAAGAATTTAACGTTTTATATTTAATTTATACAAATTAAACTAAACGTGTAATTATTTGCTTTTCTTGAGTTTGCCGTTTTATTGTGTTAAAAATTTAAATTTTTTTTAAACTTGAAAAAGTATTTGTTTTATTTAACTAAAACTTAAAATTTATATCAATTATTTTATTTAATTTATAGTATTAATTCAAAACCAACAAAAAATCCTAATTAATTTAAAACTTAATTTTTTCCTTTTATTTCTTTTCTTTTTTTTTAATTTCTTTTATCATTTTTTCCTCTCCCTTTCATCGGACTCCTTTCGAAACTGCTTTTAAAAAATTGTTTCACATACTGTGGGCGCTACCATTCATTCATTCATCCACCCCCCAATCAACTCTCACCTAAGGCAAATTGAAAAACTCTCGTAAATCTCAATCACACACAACTAAATCGCTTTACCTAGACCATTTGCCGCCAAATATGAAAAAACGCAAAAACAAATTCAATTCGGGCGAAGTGCGTTTTAAGTCTGGCGACTCCTCAGAGACCACACGTATTATTTCAAAAAGTGCCTTAGATAGTTTATTGTCACAGAAAGGCAATAAAAAACTGTCAAAACTATCCGAACAACCATTAAATGATCCCCATTATGGGGACTTGATACCATTTACCGATGAACAAGATGATACCGATATTACACGTGAATTACCGATTAGTATACACGATTACGACAAGACCAATACGAACGATAATAGGAACGAGGACAGCGACAATGACAATGACAATGACAACGACGGTGACGGTGACGGTGACGATGATGACTATGATGACCCTTCGGCAAATGAAGAATACATTAAGGCCTATAAACATGGTGATGACCCGAATAAGATTTTAAACTACTGGACAAATAGGAAAAAACTTGATCCTTCTTCTACTTTAACTACCAATTTATCACAAGAAAAAGAACAACAACAACAACAAACCTCCTCCCATTCATCTACAGTTCTAGATGTAGGCGAAAATAGTGACTCAAATGCAGTCGTTGGCTCGTCAACTGGTCTATTGGGCTCAGGTCTAATAAATCGTTTGCCCGGACCACCACGTGATCTGGTGGCTCAAATTGTTAAGCCTCGCTTTGTTACGCTGAGTTGGATGGAACCCATTAAAAATCCCGTAGAAGTGGTCTCCTACACAGTCTACTATAAAATGAACAATAGTGAGAGGTAAGTTTTAAATATTTCATTTTATTTGTAATTTAAATAATAGACACACATACATATGAATATTGCAGTATATAAAATTTTTTTTATTAACATGACTAATAATTTTATTTTTCCTTCCGGCTTCTTGTTCAGTAAAAGAAAAAAGAATGCTTGATTCACTGCCAATAACCATCACAAAAAATAATAGTAAAATTGGTATTTATAAAAATTTTTTTAAATGTATATTATGGAGCAGAATAATTTCTTTCCCTTTTTGTATGTTTTTAAATAGTTAGTGGAACTTTTACGGTCATAACAATTTTTTATTAGACTTGCAACATTCGTATAGCTTCCACAAAGTTGTAGCAAAAAAAAAACAATCTAAAATTTCAAGGCAGATTCATATTAGGAAAGGCAAGGCATATTCAAGGCAAATTCATATAAAGGTACGGTCACACTTGACAAGCATTTGCCCAAAAAAACGTAACCAGTAAATACTAATGAGAAATCTTCTGATTCAGACACATGTTTATTAAGTTCAAAATAGTTTCCAATAATATTGTATTCTATAACTTTGTCTATTTCTTAAATACGAAACTAATTAACGCAATAAACACATGTCTAAAGCAAAAATTTTGCATTAGTATTTACTGGTTGCGCTTTTTTGGGCAAATGTTTGTCAAGTGTGACGGTTAGAGATGCTAATCGGGACAGGTTTTTTGAAATCCCGGGCTTCGGGATTTAGTGATGGAGTCTCGAAATCCCGAACCGGGACCCCGGGATTTTCGGGACTTACAAAATCCCGAAAACATTGTGCACAAATGTGCGTCGTTATATTAAAAATAATATTTTAATTTTACAAAATATTTTTGTTTTCATATTTAAATGGTATAAGTACCTTTAATTGCAAATTTTCATTGAAAAGTGCAATGTATGTAACATTTTTCTTAGAAAAGAAAAAAACTTTAAGATATATTATGTATATACCATATAATATTATCTACTAAAATATTTATTCAAAGCAAATTTTTTATTATAACTTTTTATAACAGGGAGTTTCTAATAATTTTTGATGTAGAAGATGACAGTCAAAAACATTATTTATGCAAAAAACGGGATTCAGATAATCCCGAAAAACCCGGCCTTAAAAATTAAAAAATCCCGGGCTCCGGGATTTGAATAGTCCCGAAAATCCCGGGATTTCCGGGCTTGGGATTTCCCGTTTAGCATCTCTAGTGACGGTATATTCAGCTGAATTCGCTTTGAGAAATTTATACTTTAAATGTCTACCTAGCATGGATTCGCCTTGGGTATACTCAGCTCAATTCGCTTTGAACAATTTATACTTTTAATGTCAAAACAATTTACTGCAAAATGTGTGTTGACATCCAACTTATATTCAAATTACAAGCGGCGAAAATAGTCAGCTGATCGGTTGCGACCACCCAATATTAATTAATTCGCCTTGCTTATAAACTTCTTTAAATATTTTAAGCTGTAAAAAAAATCAAAATAATAATAAACATTTTCTAAGTAGCATGTCCTTTAAATTCGCCTTTAATCGCCTTTTGAACACTTTTCATTTCATGGCAGTTGATATAAATGCATACATTCTTATTTATTTTCTTTCATTGTCATTGTAAGTGGTTGGCGAAATTCACCATATAACAAATACAATTTATTATTTTATTTTCCTATTTGTTCCTTTCCTTTTTGTGAATATTTCAAGCAATTCTCTTTACGGTCGTCGTCGTCGTCTTTTCTTTGCAGAAAAATACAATGATTTATAATGTTCAAATTCCTTTATTTGTTCTTCACTATATTTCTATTATATTTGAACAATTCCTTGAGAATGAACATGCAAATATATTTAAAATCTTAATACATACATATTCTACAAAAGATTAAAAATATTTTTTTGAAGGGGAATTAAATAGAGATGTCCTTTGACAAACAGTGGCAGCAAAAGCATTGTGAAAAAAAAAATAAAAATTTATCTGTTAAACTGAAATAAATGGTTGTTTAAGATTTTTTCAAATTATATTTTGCTCTTTAAGAATTTATTTAAAAGTTGAACTTAATAACGGTATTCATAAACGATTGAAATTTAAATTAAGATTAATGTTGGTTTAATGTACGAATTTAGTATGAGAAACTCGTTTTTGAAGAATGTTTCAACTTTATGCTAGGAACACAACTGGGACGAACGACGAATTTTTCGGTGCGAATTTTCGTCATAAAAAATAAAACACATGTGTGCATATGAAAATGAACACAACACCGCCGTACAACGAAATTCGTCGTGCGTGACGAATTCTGAGATAGGTTTATTTCTATTTTGTACGCCGACGAACGACGAAAAAACAATTTTCTCTCTCTCACTCTCTGTCTTTGTACACACAACAACCAACTTTATCAAATATAAGAGAGGAATTCGCTGCGTAAATTCGTCGTTATTGTGCTTCACACGACGAATTTACGCAGCGAACTCATATCGACGAATTCGTCGAGGTGGACGAAATTCGTCGTTCGTCCCAATTGTGTTCCTAGCATTAACAATCATTTATGAATACTGTTGTAAATGGTTACTTACACAGAAAAAAGATGAAATCTGGGGGAGGGGGCAAATGACCGCATTCAACACCGAACAAAATTACAAAATATTTGCATACAATTTAAATTAAATAATTCTGCCGAAAAAAACCGACTTCAATGCAAAGATCTGATGAAACATTTTCGAAAAAAAATTTATGGGACCAAACTGGAAATAAACTCTTTCAACCGAAAAACAAATATTTGATCTGTTGTCTAAAAATATTTGAAACATAAAATTAAGTTTTAATGGGCGTGCCTCCGCCCGTTTTTTTTTTAATGTAAGTTGTGTGTTTTTTGGAGCTCAGCGTGTGTGTAAAAGTTTTGTAAAAATCGGTAAAGTAAAACCAAGTAAAATAAAATATTAAATTTTAATGGGCATGACTCCGCCCACTTATTTAAAGGGAAGATTATGTCTATTTTAGAGCTCAAAGTGTGTGGTAAGTTTCGTAAAAATCAGCTAAATAGAACCACGTGAAATATAATAATAAATTTTAATGCGCGTAGCCCCTCCCATTTTTTCAACTTTACAATTGTGTAATTACAAGAACAAAAAAAATTTTTTGCTAGGTTTCGTAGCAATCAAATAAATAGAATATTATAAAATCAAATAAATAAAAAAAATTGTGGGAGTATCCCCGCCCACTTTTTTACAATGGGAACAATCGGAAACTATACACTCTCAGAAAAAATACAGACGAATTGATAACCTCCTCCTATTTTTGAAGTCGGTTAAAAATGTTTTGAAATAGCGTTCGGTATCGAAGAATGTAATTTGCCTCCTATAATCCCTTTCTGTAACTGGATAGAAGCTCTCGAGAAAATTTTGTATTTATTGTTACTCATCATGTATTTTCAAATTTCTTTGTGCAATCAAATCTTCAACCTTTCATTATTTTCTATCTCATTTTTGCGCAACAACAGAGAGCTCAAACTCGTTACAAAATCACACGATGACCAACAAGTTAATATCCAAAATCTCTTACCTGGACGTACATATAAATTTCGTGTTGTAGCTAATACGAATTTTGGACCGGGTGAGTCTTCTGAGCCCTTTGAAGTGATCACACAGCCAGAAGAGAATATTGCCGGACCGCCACGTAATGTCGAAGGTTACGCCCGCAATCACAAGGAAATCTACGTCAAATGGGAAGAACCCCTGGTGACAAATGGTGAAATATTAAAATACCGTCTATATTATGCTGAAGGTGATACCGGCGCCGAAATGTATCACGACAGTGTTGTTTTAGATGCTGTCTTAACTGAGCTAAGACCGTTCACTGACTATACAATTACGGTAGTGCCTTTTAATAAAAATGGCATGGGAGACCCTTCGAATGAGATAAAAGTTAAGACATTTTCATCAACACCCTCGGAACCGCCAAATAATGTTACCCTAGAGGTAACCAGCTCTACATCAATAACTGTACACTGGGAACCGCCATCCGAAGAGGAACGCAATGGCCAAATAACCGGTTATAAAATAAGATATCGTAAGTTAAAAGATGCTCCCCAGGTGAAGAGTACACCTGCTAATATACGTTATTACGAATTGAACGGTCTGGATCGTAACTCGGAATATCAAGTGAAAATTGCTGCCATGACGGTAAACGGCTCAGGACCGTTTACCGAGTGGTATCGTGTCATGACTTTGGAAAATGATTTAGATGAGACGCAAGTTCCCGGTAAACCGGTGTGGATGGGCATACATCCTGGAGCCGATACAATAGGTTTGCATTGGGGACCTCCTCAGCAGCATGAAATCAAGATACGCAGGTATGTCTTAGGCTGGGGCCGTGGCATACCCGATGAAAATGCCGTAGAAGTTAAAGAATCTGAAAGATATTACATACTAAAAGATTTGGAACCAAATACCGAATATGTAGTGTCATTAAGAGCGCGCAATATGCAAGGTGATGGTCCTCCCATCTACGATAACATTAAAACTAGAGATGAAGATCCTATAGACCTACCCACACCCCTTGAAGTTCCTGTGGGCCTAAGAGCCATTACCATGTCCAGTTCTTCCATAGTGGTGTATTGGATTGACACCACTTTGAGCAAAAACCAGCATGTTACTGATAATCGCCACTATATTGTGCGCTACGGCATATCGCTGACCACCCGTTATAGGTATCACAATACCACAGATTTAAATACCATGATTACAGACCTAAGGCCAAATACCCAGTATGAATTCTCGGTGAAAGTGGTTAAAGGTCGTCGTGAATCGGCCTGGTCAATGGCTGTTTTAAATACCACCTATCAAAATATACCCATTACGCCGCCCAGAGAACTAAATGTACAAGCCGATGAGCAAAATCCTCTAAATGTTATTTTGCACTGGCTGCCGCCCAAGCATACCGTTTACCCTATATCGGGCTATAATATATATTACACCACGGATACTACAAAACGTGACCGCGATTGGAGTATACAAACCTTTAGTGGCGAAGAAACCTCTTTCATTTTGCCCGGCCTAAAGCCACACACCACATACTACTTTAAGGTTCAAGCTAGAACACAAAAAATCGGTTCTGCCTCGGGAGGAGGGGCCAATACGGCACCGTTTTCCGCTCTGGTGGCCTACACAACAGGAACGGTTGTCATTGAACAGAAACCAACGGCTGTTGGCAAAGGCATTAACAATGAAATGATTTTGTATATGATCATATTCGGTTTTGCTTTGGTACTATTTATAGTGGTGGCCGTAATTGTAATAATGTGTCGTCGTAAACCCCAATCAACACCGGAGCATACCAAGAAGAGGTAAGTGTGCGCTAAAATTTAATATTCTCCGCAGTAGTTGTTATTATCAGTCAAAACCGAACAAAATGTTCTCATTGTTTAGTCTCCCATCTTCGAATAGCTATCAGAAGAACAATGTGGGCGTGCCGAAACCGCCAGACCTATGGATACATCATGATCAAATGGAGCTAAAGAACATTGATAAAAGTATACATGGTTCAACGCCAGGTGAGTCGTTTAGAATGAGTAAAATATAAGGATTTTTTAATAAACTTTTTTAATTATAATTTAAGCAGGTTGCAGTGATGGTGCTTCCAGTAGCGGTGCCTTAACTTTGCCCCGTTCAGTTGGGCATGATTATGATGTCGAAACTCCAGTGCCTAATCACATAACAAATTCATTGGACAAACGCTCCTATGTGCCAGGTTATATGAGTAAGTATTTATATCATGATTTTGTACACCTTTTGTATATGATTTGAATTGCTGCCAAAAATTAACATAATAAAATAATTCTGCTAAAAAAAATCCGAGTTCAATACAAAGATCTGATCTGAACATTTTCGAAAAAAAAATATGGGTCCAAACTTAAAGTAAACTCTTTCAAACAAAAAAAAATTTGTTTAATCTTTTGCTTAAGCAGAAGTACGTGAAATATAAAATTAAATTTTAATAGGCGTGCCTCTGCCCATTTTTTTTTAATGAAAGATTGTGTGTTTTTCAGAGCTCAGGGTGTGCGTTAAATTTTGTAAAAATCGGTAAAGTCGAACCACTTAATATAAAATATTAAATTTAAATGGGCGTGGCTCCGCCGATTTTTTTATATGGAAAATTATGTCTATTTTAGAGCTCAAGGTGTGTGGTAAGTTTCGTAAAAATTGGTTAAGTAGAACCACGTGAGATATAATAATACATTTTAATGGGAGCAGAACCGCCCATTTTTTCAACTTTAAAATTGTGTAATTACATGAATCAAAGGTTCTAAAGCAGAATATCATAAAATCAAATATAAAAAATTGTGGGCATGTCACCGCCCACTTTTTTTATAATGGCACCTTCCAGACAAAAAAAAAATAATTGTTACAAGTAACAATGTCAAAAAAAAAATACAGACGAATTGATAACCTCCTCCGTTTTTTGAAGTCGGTTAAAAAATTTATAAAACAAGGGATTACATACATATGTACATATGTAAGTGTTCAGCTTTTTAAAAAATATGTTGATTTTTTATCTTTTTAGCTTGAATTCATGAATGTACGTTCTGTTCTCTCTCTCTTTCTTTCAGCAACTTCCTTAAATTCCACCATGGAAAGACCGCAATATCCACGAACGCAATATAATATATCGGCCAATAGATCTCATATGAATGTCGATACAGGTCTATCGCAACAGAGTCTAACGCAGCCACAGAATAATTCACTAGCGCAAACTCCTGAACATCCATATGGCGGATACGACGCCAATTTTTGGTAAGTAAAAAAATAATTTTGTTTAACTTCTAATATACACATTTTGAACTAAAATCTGATGTATCAGGCATGTTCTGAAAATCTCATTTTTCAAATCACATGTGATTTAAAAATTAATAATGGTCATGCAGATATTTTTTCACTGTTGTTTTTAAATTTTTTTATTGTATACAGCATCAAATATCATTTCTGAAATAAATTTATCGTATATGATTTTTAATAGTTATAAATCTTGACTATTTTCGAAATGAAAATTGAGTGATTTAAAGTGATGAATTAGTTTTAAGAGTAGCAATTATGTCGTTTTAGTTGTTTTGTTGCATTTTTTGGAAGTTCGAAATAAAGTTCGAATTTTCGAACATACTCAAAAACTTATATTTTTTAACTTTTTACATACATATTCCTAACTTGGGGGCCACACGTTCAATTTTTGCATTTCAATTCCATTCAATTTGTAACACACTCACACTAACACAGTCAAACTTCTTAAATTGAAAACTAGATTGCTTTCAAATTCACCTATTCATTTATATGGCAATTTTCAATTGAAACAGTTGGTCACAGCAGATATTGATTGAAGATAGAAATTTGAGTTGTTTTGAAATTCGCTGGAATTTCAAAAATGAAATTGACTGTCAATTTGTGTTACAGCTGTCAATTTCAAGGAATTTTTACAAACAGTATGTGTAATGAAATTGTGAAAGCGATTTATTGAATGTGTGGCGGCAGCGTAACTCCAATCGAATCTATCAAATCACATTCATATTTTTGAATAATGTAAACTCTTTAGAAACACAACTCTTCAAAATTCAAATGATACTGACATATTTTTTTTATTCAATGTTTAGAAATTTTTTTTAAATTAAAAAATTTTGGTTAAAATTTGTTCTTTTTTGCTTCAAAATTATGACTGCCATTTGGAATAAAATTTATGAGGTATTCAATAGTTTAGTTAAACCCACCAGGCGCAAAACTCGTGTAAGCTTTAGTCCAAGCACTTTACATCGCGAACTTGTACGTAATATGAAAATATCGGCGACTGCAAATCCATTTTTCAATTTTTTGGCCGAATTACGTTTCAAAGCACAAGAAAATTATGAAAATTGTAACTTAAATCAGAGAGCAATCAATAAAATTACCAAACAAGCTGGTCAACTATGGAGCTCAATGAGCGAAGAAGAGAAACAACCTTATCGTAAATTGGCAATGGAACAAAAAAAATTGAAACGTTTAAGACGAAGACGTTCGCACTACACCAGCAGAAAAGGATTAAGTCGTAAAAGGCGCAAAAGCTTACCCCACGCATCCAATGCAATAGCAGCAGATATAATTGGCGATAGTTTATCGAATAATTAAAAAAGTTTTAGCGCTGTTTAATAACAGTGCGAAATTAAAAATTTAAATAAAATATTTTTTTTTCTTAACTTAGTTTAATTTGTTACTCCACTATAAAAGACGAATTTTAAATAAAACAAATTTATAATAAATATGCATTAGAGCGATTCAAGTTGCATGAGAGAGGACATCAGGGGGTCTACTCTGTATTTCGAAACGAAAGAAAAAGCTTTCGAATTTGTATGCTATTAACATTACAATTCGAAAGCATTTGCTTTCGTTTCGAATTACAGAGTAGACCCCCAGTTAATTAATAGAGTACCAAAAAATTTACTATTGTCAATATTGTTTGAATTCTAGAATCAAAGAATTTGTGGTTTCTTTAAATCAGCTACATCCAAGCCATATGCACAAAAAGAGCTTTTTCTGCTTTCACACCGACGAGAGCACAACAGCCAACCAGGCGAAAATGTTTGCTCTTATTTTGCAAAGAAACAAGAACAAATTTAAGAGCTTTGAAAGCTGTTTACCTCAAATGCAAATATCACAGTATGTGTGTTTGGACGCAGCTGCTTTAAATAATACACCCATTATTATTCACCATTTGATTTTTTCTTCAAAGTTTGCTTTAGTTTTATGCATCAGTTCACTTAACATACTCTTGCGATTTTAGCTCACAAACCTTCGTGCGATTATGATTTACAGACAACACTTCCGGGGAGTTCAAGTCACATTCGTAAATATGCGGGACCATTCTCATTTGAGTATCGTTTCAAAACGACACAATAAAGTCCTAGTTTACACTATACAAGTCTTATTGCTAAGCTGATTAGTCGTCTCGTCTCTCTCTCTCTCTCCTAACAAACTAATCAGCTTAGCAATAAGACTTACATAGTGTAAACTAGGACAAAAGGATAATTTTACATGGATGTTGGTAGTATCGTACTAGGTAACACGGCATATTTTCAATGTAAAATTGCCGTTCCTATCGTTTCGTTTTAAAAGGAAACTGAAACGAGAATAGGCCCGATTAGGACAGATGGGCTTGTCGGAACATTTCTAAGCAAATTTGATTTTTTCCGAAAGATTTTGTTAACGCCTTTAAGTAATCACGAACATAACATAAATGTTAAAATAAATATTAAAATTTAAACAGTTACAGCTGCACATAATTAACACTTTATTTTTTTCCAGCAATTCTGCTTATGTTGGTACCATGCTTGGACCGGGCTCTGTTGTCAGCTCTGTAACAACTTGTAATGGTGGTGTCTCGACGATTGAAAGTACTAAGCGGGGACATCCCCTAAAAAGTTTCAGTGTGCCAGGACCGCCACCAACCGGAGGTCAAACCCCCATTAACAAACACAGTAAGTTTTTCAACAACAACAACCAAATCAACAACAACATCACTTTTCTTATTAAACTTTAAATTTATTTTTTTTCAGCTCCTGCCGTCACAATACGTCCACAAAATCAATCACCCTACAAGAAGCCATTATTTGCTGTCGCCACACCCAATCGCTTACAAGGTTGTCCCTCAGTGGCCCATAGTACTGATGAAATACAAAGACTGGCACCGAGCACCTCTACAGAGGAGCTCAATCAGGAAATGGCCAACTTAGAGGGTCTCATGAAGGATTTGAGTGCAATAACGGCGAATGAATTTGAATGTTAACATTAGCAGAAAACCATCAAATTACCATTATTTTTAACGAATAAAATCATAGCTGCCATAACGCCATCAACAACGACATTAACCATCAAAGCTAAAGAACTGCAACGAATGAGCAATAACAGCAAGAGAACAACGAAAATCGATGAAAATTATGCAATAGCAAGTGACAACAGCAAGAAACAAAAGGATTTTAATAAAACAACTACAACTGAAGGTAACTTAACTTTAACTACGAAATTTTAGAGGAAAGTTAAGAGCGAAGAAAGGGATTTAAATTTTTGAGAAGCTTTTACAAAGCAGTCTAAATTACAGTTTATAAGGGGAAATTAAAAAATTTCGCTGAATTTCTGATTCGTCAAACTCGCTGTATAAATACTTTTTTTATTAATTCATAGAACAACAAAAGATTATCATACGAAGTAGGGCTACCAACTAGTTGGATATGTTGTATGCCTTGATTATTACTTTATTATGTGCAGTTTGACAAAGTCAAATGCAACGAATCTATTATTTATTTGGAACCGTCGATGCCATCAAATTCTTTGATTTGCTTTGACAATTCGCACAAACTTAAAAGTCCTTACATTGTCTCAGTTTTGTATTTTATTTTATTTTTACTGCCACAAAACTCAAACCCTTAAATCAAAACAAATCAAAAATACTGTCAAACTAATGTACGTTAAAAGTTACGTTTAGGAATACATATGGAATGGGACAAACCTTATAAGAAAACCTTAGTTGTTGTCAATTGAAAAAGCTAACGTGTAACGTACGAGGGATTCTATATGCCTCGGCCTTTAGTCCGTTGAAAACAAGCGTCATCAGCCGGTGCTTTATTGTATGCGAAATAGAGCAAAAACCGCTGATGTTCTGCAGTGGCCTCGTCTCGAAGGCGAGCTCAGCACATTAAAATTATTGTTTAATAAATTAAATTATTTTTCAATCAATAACTGAAGAAGCACTTTGTTTGTTGCTGTGAATTGTCTTAAATATAAATCTTTTTAAAGTACGTAAAAGCTTTGAATTGTCAAGTTAAATTCACCCATATGTTTTTTTTTGCGTATAAAAAAACACAAAACTTTGAAACACATTTTTTTTCAGCTTAAATATCCTTGTTGCTTTATTGTATAATCACTAACATCTTTCCTTGATCCATACTTATAAAAGTTTAATTATTGTAAATCTATTTTTGCCATATTTTTAAAAATTATGAATTTTTTCATATGCATATACCTTTTCTTTTATAAAATTCATTAATTTTTATATAAATAAGTTTTAATTAAAATGAAAATGCATGTGATTTTTTCACGTCCTTTCTGTTCTGAAGAGAGTAAATATTGTAAATAGTATTGTGTAATAATAATATAATATTAGTATTAAAATAAATAGAAAGATAAACTTAAATCGAATGCAAAACAAACAAACCAACTTAAATTATAATAATGAATAAATTATTCTCGGTTTTGGGTATTGTTTTAAAATGACACTTAAAAACGATAATTTTATAATGAAATGGTAGACGGTGCCACTAGGAGGTAAGACGGTTTATTCAATGTAAAGTTGTTCTTATCTGTCGTTTTAACGCAATAATCAAACGAGAATATGCCCGATTTGTCATTAACTTAATTACAAAAATAATACACCTTTTAGACACGGAAAGTGTACTTTGCAAAGTCTTAATTTAGCTGTGTGAAAGACAGAGTGAGGAATACTATCTCTTTCTGTTTTTCTCCTAGCTGAGTAAGACTTTGTAAAGTAAACTTGCCGTATCTTAAAGGGGTATACATAAATACATAATACTTATTAGGGAATTGACAAACAGTTGAATTAACTTGAAATTAAATAAGGGACTGATAAAGTCCTTATGTTATGAGACACAAATAAGCAAATGCTCAAGCGATTGATATTTTCTTTTGTAGTTTCACGGGACTCTTATTAACACCTTCTTTCAAAATATTAATTAATTTAAATTTTTTTTTTAATTTTTGTCATACTGGAAAACTTAGCTAAACATGCAAAAAAAAAAATTTATAATTTTATGCGAAAAATATTCAGCAATTTTTTATTAGTTTTTTATTAGGCGTTTGCAATATGTATATTGAGTATTTGTAATGAAATGGTAGACGGTGCCACTAGGAGGTAACACGGTTTATTCAATGTAAAGTTGTTCTTATCTGTCGTTTTAACGCAATAATCAAACGAGAATATGCCCGATTTGTCATTAACTTAATTACAAAAATAATACACCTTTTAGACACGGAAAGTGTACTTTGCAAAGTCTTAATTTAGCTGTGTGAAAGACAGAGTGAGAAATACTATCTCTTTCTGTTTTTCCCCTTCAGGGGAAGGTTTTATTAAAATATCCAAAATGTTTTTGCACGTAAATTGACGCTTACTATAAAATTTTACAGCATGTATCTTAAAAGTGATCAAAAATTTTGGCATTTTGATAATTCTAAATCAATAAAAAAGTATATTTTCGATTACATGTCGCTTACTATAAAATCGAATATAAAGCTCGATATTAGCAGGCCATTAGAAACAAGATCAAATCGTCCACCAAACTGTAACTACATTGTTCTGTTATTCACCAACTTGAAAAAAGAAGGAAGTTCCCAATTTCGATGTGAAATAAAAAGAGAAGTACATACCTTTACAAACAACTTACATATGGGCAATTCCACAGAATGTCACGTACGACGTCACGTACGATGACCAATCAATTAAGCTTGTATTTGAGGAATTGTCCATACCGCTACCTTAATATAGAAAGGCCCTGTTCTGTAAACCGCATCCGAGTAAATTTCTCGTTTTCCAAAAATTAAAAATGGTACTGCAGACGTGTTTAAAATCATACACGATAATTTTCTTTCAGATATGATATTTGAGAATCTGTATAATAAAAAAATTTAAAAAAATCTAAAAAAAATATTTCTATTGCCGGAGTTAGTTTTCTAAAATCGTACAATTTCAAATCGATCGGTTTACAGAACAGGGCCGATTATTTTTTTGAAATCGAGTTTCTTGTACATTTTGATAGAACATCTAATGTATCGAAAAATGCAAAAATCTCGATTTCAAAAAAAAAAATAAAGAGTTAGGGCCTTTCTATTTTAGGGTAACGATATATGTATATGTATGTAGATAAGTATTGCCAAACGAAGTTCTATTTGAAAATTTTCTTAAATCGTTTTTAACGATTGAAGTATAAATTTCCAAGAATATTTTAAAAATTAAAAAGTGTCTGGTTTTTAATTAGAATTACAATTTCCAAATGGCTATAAAGAAGATTTGGTGTCCGCAATCCACATAATTTTTAACTTTTTCGAACTAATTTTCGAAAGGCAATTTAGAAACAGTTATGCAAAAATGCAGTAGATACCGATATATTGATAATTTCGTTACTGTTTGGCTTAGACTAAGAGCCAATTTCACCAACTAAATACATATATTAGTTCACTTCAGTACTCTTGCGATTTAAATTCCCCACACTTCTTGCGATAGAAATTTGCGGAACACCCTTCTTGCGAGTTCAAGTCTCAATCCTTGTGCTCTATCATGGTTGGCGTATTTCGACTCCAACTACGACACTTTGCTCCTAGATTAAAGAAAAACTGTTGCAGGCTTCTTTGATCTATTACAAAAACATCGTAGTCGAAGTCGAAATACGCCAATGACGATAAGGTGGATTATTATGTGAGATACCATCTTAATTAAGGCAAGAGGAATAAGATAGGAAAGATTTACAAATAGCAAAGTAATTAATTATGTATTAAATTAAAATTTGAAAACAGCTGTATATTTTTTTTTTATAAAAAATTATAAAAGGTAATTTTTTCCCAAAAAACTTTTTTACCATGACATAAAATAAATGAAATATAAATTGCAAATTTTGTTTATATTACCCCTTATTACGAACAGCTTGTTCACGTAAAATTTTGCTTATTCCATACAAAATACCAAACTGTTTGACTTTTATTCCCCATAAGGGTTATTATTACTGCCTTATTCATAAAAAATATTTTGGTTTTATAAAAGCTATATTAAACAAATAAGTTTTATAAATCAAAAATATTTTTACGAATATGGCTCCTATTATTTATTTTTATAATAAAATAAATCTACGTATTTAATTAAGAAAAATATATTGTAAAACAGAAAATAAACTTAAATTAATTTCAAGTATTAATTTTTTGTTTAATAATGCCTACAAAAACTACTTAAACTAAAAGAAAAATTTGTAAAATATTACTTAAGCTACATTCAAAAACAATAATTTTAAGCAAAAGAAAAAAATGTACGTTACTCGTACATACATACATATAGAAATTTTTTATAAAAATCAAACAAATGCATTTATGTAAACAAATAATCCTTTTTTTTCTATAAATAAGTCAAACTAAATTCTGTGTGTCTATTGAATACTTTTTAATTCTTTAAGAAATTACATACTTACATTTTTATAACTAATTTATAAGTTTATAATTTTTAACTAGGCCATGTAACACACTTCTGTTTAAGAAGAAAAACCAAGCCATTTTATTTAACACAAAAAGTATAATAATAATCTTAAAGCAAACGATAAAATGATAAATTGTGTGAAATAAATCATGTCATTAGTTTTTTCTTTTGAATTCACATAAATATATACATATTTATTTTACCTATATGTATTGAAGGAAAAATACATACTCGTATTTACACACATATTTCGTATATAAATAGGAAAAACCTAATACAAAATATTTTTTTGCACACAAAAATCTCTATTGCAAAATATACAACACATAAAATAAAATTGTGAAAACTAAATTAAAAAAAAAATGGCAAGACAATTTTATTGCTTCAAAAAGTAATATTAAAGTAAATAAACAAAAATAATAAAAACCCAAATTAAATGTAAAATTATCATAATTTATAAACATTAAAAATAAAAAATCAAACAACAAATTATTTGAAATCAAAAACAGCTTTTTTTTAGCTCTACACTCACAATTTAACAAGGGTAAGTAAGTATGCAGTAAGTTGATTAAAAAACCCTTTAAAATTTATTAAATAACTCTATTGTTTGATTTATTTACTCATCCATTTATTTAAAATTTTTTGCTTTAAATTTAAATTTTTATTTATTTTTGTAGTTAAAAAACTTTAACTTCATTTGTACGCATTTATTTAATAAAAACAAAATCTATGCGAAAGCCCATATAAATCAAACAAACACCACAACCAACAAACAAAGCAACAACAACAACCACCGGCCGACGTTTTTGATGAATGAAAAAGTAGCTAAAATGGCTGAAATTTTTTTACTAGTACCAGGAGCCCAGAATGCTCAGAAAAGCAGCAGGTGTTTTTCGTCGAAACGTGTAGCATACTTTGAGGATGACAAAAGTATTGGGTTCACCCTGTGGGCAAAAGCAAGCACAGGCTGCATCATAAAATAGTTCTTTTGGTGCGCCTAAAAATATGCGAATAATTTTTCTTACATTTTTGTACATCTCCATGTACAATAACATTCAGTATTCACAGTACGCTAACATTTCTAGCAACAGAAACAAAACGATTTTAGTTTGAATATATGAAAAACGTTAATTTTAATTACATCACAAAAACTACATAGCGCCATATGTATGTATGTATGTATGCATGTATTTACAATTCATTTGGAATTTTACATAAAGCTTAAATTAAAGTAACATCAAATAACATACATTTTCTTTAAAAAAAACTTTGTCAGAAGAGAGTATACAACCATTTGTAATTTAACAAGGCAGGAAGAAGAAAACACCTGTAAAGAAAATTAATAAAAATTTAAGTTGAAAAATGGAGGAAAAAGTTAGTCCTAATTGTCACACATTCGTTACAGAAACGATATTTGAAAGATATTAAAAATAACGTAGCACCTAAAAATAAAATTTGAAATATGGAGGAAATAACAGTATGTTATGGCGCGTCTGATTGAACCTTAAATAGCTGTACGTGCGAATATATGAGAGGATTGGTTTTTATTGTAGGGTCTATAAAGATGCTCACACTCTCGGTACATTCATAGCTGCAGTCATAAGGGAAATTAACAAATTTCAGTAAGAAAAAAATGCTCTTATCTTTAAGCTCAATTAACAAAAAATAGTTTCATACTCGTATGTATCAAAAATATTTTCATATAAAAAATACTCATACCAAAACGTTTCTTTTATAATTTTTTTAAGTAAACAGTATTTTTATTTTAACAAAGCGTGCTTTTTTCAAATTAAAAGTCCTTTAATTTCTCATACGTCTTATGACTTATTGTACATAACACTGTGTGACAAATTTTGATGAAATCGAAATACCTGCGAAGAGTTACTATTTTTCTGGTAGGTATTGTCGAGTATAACAACAATCTTAGGTATTGTCGAGTATAACAACAATCTGTATTTGAAATTTTCCAAACACCTCCAAAATCTTGAGTTACGGGTAAAAAAAACCGATTTTTAGTACCCGTAGGCACTTATCAGCCTCTAACTAAGTAAAATATCAACCGATTTTAAAATTTGTAAGCGGATATAGAAAGGAGAGACGAAGAGACCTTTTGAACCATATATGTATATATTGTTTCAGTGAATTTCAGATATACTCGTATGTCTGTATTTTTTCACCAAATATAATTGTTTCGGTTTTTTTTACACTTTTCTGCTTTGGACTCGTTCTTAGGCAGTATTTTTGTACTGGAACCATACTAAAACATAATTGATTAAGAGTAAGTAATTCGCAGGTTTGTTTTAAAAAATTCCCTCGAAATTTACTTAGTTATTAAAAATTTTATTAGAAGACTTTTTGTTAAAAAAAACTACCTCTATGATGTATTTCGAGTTCTATTTATACGCTTTCGGTGTATTTAAGCTTCCGGGATGATGAAAATACAATGTAATAGACGTATTGACAGACTTGATCTTTATGATAAGAAAAGGAACATGTTATATTTTCTGGGTTCAAGCTTTAAAAATTAGCCGAGGTATTTTTCTCCCTTTTAAATTAACGCTTTCTTCAAATGAAAATTTAAAAATTGCTAATTAGAGACGCTTTTTCACTTTTAGCTTTTAAAATCAGAAGAAAACTCAGAAAGTTTAAATACAGCTTAAATTGGATTTGTGTGAATATTTAGAAAATAATTTGTTTAACAAAAAATTAATTTTTAAGTAAAGATGTCTACAAGAAAAATTATTTGGGTAAGTGTTAACATTTTGTAAATTACATTATTACAATTTATAGGAATTTTGATAACGTCTTATTGCAACTTCTGTTAACGACAGCAGAGAGAACAGGTTTACCGTTTTTTTTTATTGTCTCATAAAAAGCTTCATAACAGTGCAGCATAAGCCAAACAAAACTCTTAACAGAAAAAAACAACAAGCAGTCAAACAAACAAACAGTTGCTGTTGAACCACCAAACATTACGGTCATCAGAAAGCCATTAACGGTAGTGGGAGTAAATTTTTTTTTTTTTTTTTAATTAAAAATTGGCATCAAAATATATTTGCTGAAGCAAGATAAATTTTATGAGACGTGTGTACTATTTTTAATTGATATATGTATGTAGTTGAATAGAAGAGAAACAAAAGAAAAATATGTACAATAAATTACATATACATATGTACGATGAAATAAAAAATTTAAGAAAGCAGAATACAAGTTGTGCAAATAAACAAGAAAACCAATAAACTCTTTTTTAATTAACTACCTGTTTTATGAAAATAGCACAATTTATTATACTGAAAAGAAATACGAGGTGAAATTCTAAAACGAAAATTATTTCTACTTTTAAAGCAACAGGAAGTAAATAACTTTTAAAGTTGACCACCTTAAAGTTATTTTAACTATACACTGCCCTTGAAATATTATTTTAAGCATGGCATCGCTGTCTCTAAATTCGTTACGCCTTATCTGTAGTACAAACACATTAACAGCTTTGGCTGTTACTGCTCGCTACTCAGTAAGATCAAGTTCATCAACATCACCAACATTACAACCTTCAACATCAACGGTAACGTTGTCAGCGCCAGCATCAGCATCATCTAATTTGTATAAACAAATTAAACGTCAAAATTCCTCTGTCACTGCTGATGCTGCTACTGCCGCTACTGCGTGTCCTCATTTCGTTGACACGGCCGAAACACTGTCTTCTTCTTCCATACATCGCACAGCTGAATGGCAAAATGCTTTACCGTACCAAGAAATACCTGGTCCCAAGCCTATACCCATTCTAGGCAACACTTGGAGGTAAGTTTCTATTTTAATTTAAAAAGGGTGTTTTTTATAGAGTGACACAAGTTTAAATCATAATAAAACAAGGAATAAATATGATTTCTGCCATGTGGCCACCACGGCTGGCGCGTAGAAGCCGCAATCTGCAACACCAATTTTCAACAACTTTTTTTGATTTCCAGGTGTTCAATCGCTTGTGCTTTATCGACGTAGACAAGTGACTTAACATAACCCCAAAGAAACTAATCCAATGGGGTTAAATCACACGATCTTGGTGGCCAATTAATTGGGCCATTACGTGAAATTATTTTTTCATCAAAAGTTTCTTTGAGTAAATCAATTGTAGTGCCCGCTATGTGGCATGTGGCTCCGTCCTGTTGGAACCACATATCAGCAAGATTACTGCCACGTTATTGTGGTACGAAAAAATTTCGAATCATGTTCTTATACCGTTCACCATTGACAGTAACATTCTGACCATCAGCGTTTTTGAAGAGGTATGGGCCAATGACTCCGCCAGCCCATAAAGCTCACCAAATAGTAATTTTCTGGGGATGTAATGGTGTTTCGGTAAAAGCTTGTGGATTCTCCTCACTTCAAATGCGACACTTCAACCAGAAATGGGCTTCATCGGAAAATGGAAGCAGTGCACGATGAGTTGGAGGAATAGAACAATTATTTTGATTAAAAATTTCATCAATTTGCACGCGTTGCTCTGGTGTAAGTCGATTCATAATGAAGTTTCAAAACAAACTAAAATAAAAAACAACTATCAGCTGTTAAATGGGTGTTCAAATAAAGCAGTGATGCCAACTTAAAGTTGTGACACTCTAAACAAAACACCCTTTATAAATTTTTTTAAGTTTATCACAAGAGATTAATTATGCAAAGTTGTGTTTTATGTGAAGTAAAATATCAATAACAATAACAAGCCAACAATAAAATAATAATTTATACTACTAAACGAAAATAAAAAATTTAAGAAATAAACATAATATTTCAAAACACTCTGAAAAACATACAATTCATTCTTATCATTCACTGCCACAACGTGTTAAGCAGTGATCGGCTTTAATTGATAAAATATTTATTCATACATTTAAAAGTCAATAGGCTATGATTGGACTCGTCACATATTAATGAAGAAGTCAATGCTTTTAAAGTTTTTAGGTTTGAATAAAAGTTCAAGTAAAAAAAATTTATTTACATACCGCTCATTTGCTCAAAGAGCGTCATAACTAAAAAAAAAAACAATTAGTTTGCCAGAAAACGAGTTTAAAGTTTTCAATTTACACACAAGGTTAGGTTAGGTTAGCAGGCTGCTGGTAAGGAAAGGTGAAATTTAGAGTCCAGCTAGCTTGGGTCCAATACAATGATCGCTTTGCAGCACCTCTTTGGGGGGGGGGGGGGGGTGTCAATGAGGCGCATTAAATTTTGAAAATGTGTTTGGTAGCCGTTTTATTGGTTGTTTTACTTCGCCGGTGATTCTTCTAAACAATACCGCCGAAGGATGGCGCTCTGATGTTACATTAGGATTAGCATCCTCTGAAGACGGTGTAGTTTTAGTGACCAGTTCCTTATGCCTGCATCAATAAAACTTTTCCCACAACAACTGATACAAAGGACACTAATGCGCACAACTTAATGGAAAAAGGAAATTTTATTTTCCTTTCAAAAGATGAATAAACAAGATATTTGTATGCAATTTTTACACAATTTAAAGAACGATATGAGGATTAATTCTGCATCATTAACTAACATTAACATTTTTTCAGTTATGACGTTGTTTGGGTAAATGAGCGATACTTATGCATACATACATATGTATATTAAAGATATTAAAATTAAATAAAAGCCATCATATTGAAACTTCTTTAGGTCTATGTGAATATCAAATTAAATATTTAATACTGTACAAGTTCATTAATACGTTAAATATGCATAATTGAAGTTATTAGAAAGTATTCGAAGTATTGTATAAGAATTCAGCAAATATCGAAACTACGCCTGATTGTCAAGCATAGGAAAACGCTAAAACGATTGTTTTATTAAAATAAGCTGGTTTTAAATTATTATGCTCACAGTGCTTTCACTTACAAGGAAGCAATATGTAGGCCAAAGACTTTCAAATGTTTAACAAATTTGGTTTTTGTTTCGATTGTACTGATGTTGAAATCGGGCATGTTGCAAGCAGGTTTTGCAAGCTGTAGAAGTCTTGCTTTGTTTTCTTTTGTGCAGATAATGAACTATAAGCTGATTTTTTTTTCCTTAAAACTACTCGTATTACACATATACCTCGATTTGCACGCTAATTTTTTCCTCACAACTTCACACTTATGTCCATACATATATTTTTAACCGACTTTAAAAAAGAAGGGGTCTTGTTTCAGTACCTTTTAGACCGATTTCGGAAATTATATTTTTTGTCTGAGTTTCTAATTGGTCCCATTGTCAAGAAAGTGGGCGGCACCACGCTCACTAATTTTTTCGTCGATTTTATGATCTTTTACTAATGCGATTACTGCGAAACTTAGCACACTCATTGGGTTCTCGTAATGACACAATTTCGAAATAAAAAAATGGGCGGAGCCAAGGCCATTAAAATTCAATATTACATTTCACATGGTTCTACTCAACCGCCCACACCCTGAGATTTGAAAACGACAACTTGCATTTAAAAGAGTGGGCGGGAGCACGTCCATTTAAATTTAATATTATTATTAACGTACTTCAACTTAACCACTCAATTTTGCATTTAAAAATGTGGGCGGGAGCACGCCCATGAAAGGTTAGTATTAAATTATATATACACTTCTGCTTATCCGATTCCCACGAAGCTTGGCAAACACTTTTGACCCCTAGAATGTTATAATTTTATGCGTAAAGAAGTGGGCTGTGCCTGAACAACTAAAGCTTAATATTATATTTCACGTGCTTCTACATGACCGATTTCTAAGAAACTTGGGACACAGCTCCTTGAGATCTGAAAGTGGGGCGATTTTGAACTACGATAATTGTGCAGACATTAATATTTGCGAAATTGGGCCTGAAAATGTGAAATTAAACAATAAAGGCCTTATTCATAAAAAAAATATTTCTGGTTTTCTAAACGTTTAACAAACAAATTTCCGTACAAAATTTGTTTTGTCACACATATAAAATTTTTAATCCACACTATCATACTTTTTGAGCACACACGATTTTTTTGACAGATGGAACGACTGTGTATGATAGTGTATCACAGCCTTTATTAATATGATATTTAAATGTTGGCATTAGTTCCCTTCAAAATGTTTGGGGAGAAAACTCTCAACAAATTCTTCCTCTCCGTCATATTTAGAATACCTACTTTTTCCCCGGGGAAATTTAGGTTTATAATAGAAGGAATGGCAAAATGGAAAAAACTTCCGGGGAATTGTTATTAACAATTGGGCTGAATATTAGTTTGGGAACTTCTGAAATATATAGTGCTTACTTGCATTTATGGACATATGCGAATAGCTGTAATGTGTGGAGCTTTTATTTTGACAATCGAGTTTCATGAAAAAGAAAAGTTTGCAAACATTTACTGCCTTAAATAGAAAGCGCTCATAAGATTTGAACAATTAAAAAAAAATTATTAATTTCAAGTTTGTTGAAGTTGGCTCTAACAATTTAACTTAAAATACGGGTTACTTTTCTTTTTTTTTTATTGCAAATAAAAAATACTTCAAAATTGCTAATAACAAGATTCTAAACTTGAAATTAGAGTCGATCAATTGCGTAATAATAAATAAATTATACATACATACATAAAACAGATATACATACATACATATATTTATATTTGCCATTCCATTCGAAATATGCAAAAAGCATGAATTTGAGAATTCATAGAGAACTTGGTTTTATGGTAAACATTAATCAAAGAATACAAGATTACACATCCCAGTTGACCAAGACTTGCGTTATTGCTATCGATTTAGAATATATCTCGAGCATTTATCGTGTAAAACTATTGAGAGTAACACTCAAAAATTAATCGAAAAAAGTTCACCTGTAGCTCAGTTTTGTCCCAAAAAACATTTGATCTCGATGTTTCGCTAGCAATATCAAAAGTGAGAGAATATTGAACTATTTTCGATATCCCAAAAAGGCAGCAGAAAATATAAAAAAATACTCATAGTTTTATTTTTTAATTTATTTTTTTAATGCCTTAACTTACGCTGCAGGATTTGAACATGGAACCTCCATTCTAACAGACCAGCACACATCCACTAGGTTATTGTTCAATTATTGCACACATCGATGGCTTAATATAAGAAATGCGTAACTCGAATTTTCGATATTTTATAGTAGAAGCAAAAAACTGAAGAAAAACTAAAGCATTTACACGCAGCTATAACATCTTAAGTTGCCATAAGTCCTTGATTTTGAACTGTAACGTAGTAATATGCAATTATACGTTGTCTCCCAGAAAACTTAAAAAAAACGATTTCGTAAAAAATTGTGCTACGCCCAAGCCATCGATATGTAAGTATGTGTTCTTATTTAATTTTTTTAGTTACAGTGGTGTCATGGTTTGAATTTTTACTTCTAGACTAACAGGCTAGCACACATCCACTCGGCTACCGTAACTCAATGAATTTTTATCCGATCAATAAACTTTAACCCCCATATTCATAAAATTTGAAACGAATTTGAAATGTATTTTATTTCAAATTTTTCATACAAAATTTTCCTAAAACGAATTTCAAATTTATTTTATTTTTTTATGAATACGGGGGTAAATATGGGAAGATAAAATAAAAACAATTTATTTCAGCAATGTAAAATTTGCTCAATTTAGATAAAGAGTCCTCAAGATTTTTGGAAATATCTTTGTAAGCTGCAAAAAAAACAAGTTTTACGCGAATATCTCGAAAACGCTGCTTAAGAAAAATAAATGAATGCCATATTCGTGTTCAGCGACCCTAAATTAGCTAAGAAAACATCTCATTTTGCAGGTTCATTTTTTTTTTGTTGCATAGTGTAATTTAATAAGCCTTTTGAAGAAAATTGTAAATCGAAACACACAAATGTACCGTTAGCCGCTGAATGGCCGAAATTAAAAAAAAAAATATGTTTATTTACTGTGTTCATTGCACGCCAATTATCTTTAAAATTTAATAAAAAATTTTAAAATTTTATTTTAGCTACCTACATATGTATCTATTGAATTTTAAGGCCAACAATTTTGTGCAAACTTTTGTTGCGTAAAACTTGCATTTTTTTTTTAATTTTAAAATGATGGAAAACTCTAGCAAAAAGTAGCTTGAATTTGGTTTTTCAAATCTCAAGCAAATATGCGTATATGCCTTTTTTGTTTAAGCATCTCCAACATCCAATTTTCAAAAAAGAAAACATAAAAGGCTGGCAGAAAACGAAAAGCATCAAGATTATAAATTACCAACCGTAAACACTTCAAACTTGTTGAAAGAGAAAAGGCAAAACAACTAAACAGAGTTTATTAATAGTCGTAAAATTTCTAGATTACTTCATCTTCTACTTGTATTAATAAAGCAATAAACAGTATAAAAAGCTACTAAACTTACAAGCAAACAAACTTTTTGTTTAAGAAATCTTAATACAATTTGATTTAAAAAAAATACTACTTTTCTACCCAATTTGTAATTCGAATCGGTAGATATTGTAAAGTAAGAATTTTCTTTTTATGAATGAATACTTCCTATGCAAAACAAAAGACATAAGACAGAAACTCGTCAGTAAATAAATAAAACCCTGGCACTGTTTTTTTAATGGAAACAAAAGATTCAAGACACAAACTTTTGTTACGGTATTTCAAAAGAAGGCGCACGCACACATACACACACACACACGCACGCACTACCAAGTGAGCCAAATACCGACTCGTAGTATTTTCATTCAAATTTCAATGAATTTGATAATATGTATTAAATCAAAGAATAATCAGCGTTGAAACCATAATTAAATTACTGCTTTCACTCTTTGTATGTTTTAACACACTTGGACAGAGATTACTATTTTTAAATGCATATAAATACATACATACATACATACATACATATTATTTTATTTGTTTGTATACCTAACAAATGTATGTTTATAATACCAAGTTTATTGGAATGTTAAAATGTTTTTTTTTAAGATACAGACATTAATCATTACATAAATCTAAATATTTGAAACAAGACACGTACCAGACTAAAAACACATACATACTATGTACATATGTATGTGTATAATATTTGCAGTTTTATTATTTTTTCTTTATATTTTTACGATTACAATGCAAATGTCGTTAAATGCAAACATTACACAAAACTTAGAAATACGTGGATAATCTGAAAAGTTTAGGATATATACAGCTTGCAACTATGTACATATGTATGGAAGTGTAGTCACACAAGCTGATTTTATTACAAAAGAGAAACTTAAAACATTGGACTTGACAGAAAAAAGCATGTGTAATATAAAGCATGCAACCAAAACGGAGCTCATGTGGTAAATATGTATATAGTCAGACCTGGCAAATATTTCACAAAATAATGGGTCCGTTATGGATAACAATCAAACTGCAGTTCGGTGGTTGCTGTTCTTCACCCAAAACTTCTCTGTTGCCAGATGAAAGAAATGCCAATTGAAAATTACATAATTTCTGGCGGAAAATTACATATTGAAAATACCATATTATTATTATTTGGTAGTTGCCGTTTGTATCACAGTTTTATCTAGATTAGTGGATAAATTAATATTAGTTTCTTATCTGACATCAGCTGTTTTTGTATAACAACAGTGTTTGTGGTGGCAAAAATATAAAGAACGAGGTTATGTCAGCTTTAAGTAAACATGTACGTGTGAAAGCAAAAAAATTAAAGTTGTCTGTAAATTGGTGACTTAACATGTGAAGTTACAGACATGTAGCTGATACGTCAGATGTAAAATATATGTCGTGTGAAACCAGCTTAACCTATCCCGATAACGCAATGCTCAACACTCTAAAACTGAAATTAGACGTGCCATACCCATAACTGTACAAAACAGCTGTTTGAACTAATGGGCAACACTGTATTTGATTATAGGGGACTCGCCATAACCATATAAACCAATTGAATTTTGGTTTGGTTATGGCTATCTTGCTTAGGCAGAACATATACTACGGCTATGGCAATATGGTATGGCGCGTCTAATTTAAGCTTAAAGCTGAAAGTTCACACTTTCTTGCATCCTAAACGTCTGATAGTACAGTGCCCCGTTTCAGTAATTATTTTTGCTGCTGTTGCAGCTCTGCAAGAGGCGTGGTATATTGTTTGAAATTCAATATGCGTAGAATGTATGAAATGCGTAGATTGTACTAAAGCGGAAAAGCTTAATTTAGGTTTGACTGTCATATATCTTAAAACTTAAACACTTAAGAGCTCTTAAAAAAACATAAGTATGTATGTATGTAAAGAATTGTATGGAAAACCGTTAAACGATACCCTCAATTATAAGACTCAATTAATGTTGGATGAAATAAATTTTCAGACAAGTATAAGTTTGTATATGTTTGTTTGCCGGGGAGTGTGCAAAGACGGGCACTCGCATAGTATGAATCATGATACAACAGGGAAGGAAAATGACTTCTTGGATTTTGTACCAACTGTGAAAACAAAATGTACTTTTTGGACCATGACGGTACCATTTTTTTAATATTTATTAATAAGAGCGGAAACGTAAAAAAATGTGTAAAAATTCAGAAGTGAACGATAAAAAACAGAAACTTAACAAAAATGTGTATAAAATTTCAGTATAAAAATTAAAAATAACATAAAAAAATAATAAATATTACATTCATAGAGATCGGTTATCCTAAATAAAACACACACAAAAAAATTGAAGACAACATAGGCAAAATTAATGTTACCATATCATCGGTTGGTTTCTGGTTTGCTGCAGACATAATGTATTTTGTATATAATTTGCCGCAAACCAGAAACAAACCGACGATATAGTAAAACATTGGCATTTTTAAATTGTACCAAGTAACTCGCGGTAGTACCACGGTACCAACGAGATCAAAAATGTACCATAAAAAGTACAATTGTACCGTGATTTCCATCCGTGTGATACAATAATATAAAGGTACAACCACATTTGACGTATAAAATTAATTTTGACTTTTATCACAATTATTTGATTTCTGTTTTTTTGTAAAGAGAGAGGAAAACGTTGCCACACGAAGTTACAGGGAACTTTTTTTTAGGAATGTTTTTGGAAATGTGTAATTTATGGTTTTGAATAATTCATATAATAACCAGTATTTTGTTTGATGTTGGAGAAAAATGTTTACTGGAGGTATCTATTTTTAAATTACCTTTACCTCAATTTATTTTATTTAAAAATAAGAAATTAGTAAAATTAGTATTTATTTCTTTTATGGTTTTGAATGAATAAATTTTGCAATTAAAAAGTAAGTTATTATATGGCAAGTAGTTTTTAGGATAATGTCCAGTTTTTTTTTTTTGCTGGGTAATTGCATATTTATTATCACGTCTTTATATAAAAATAATGCAAAAAGGATACATACATGCATACAAAGTGTTATTTGCATTACATGAACTTATACAGGATGTAAATACCAGGGTGTTTATTCTGTAATTCAAAGCGAACGAAAATACTTTCGAGTTTGCATAGTATTGATTCAGAATGGAACCAACTGGGTATACGATTGTGGGTGTGTAGTAGCACCACCCTTCTTAACCTTACATAATATTAACTTTCACTTTCCAAAGCAGTTGCATTTTCTTTAATTTTTAGTTACAGAGTAGACCACGTGGAAAAGTACTTATTAAATGATGGATAGTTTAGTAGAACAATGTTAATTGCATTCAAATTCGAAAGCATTTTCTTTCGTTTCGAAATACGGAGTAGACTCCCAGAATGTGAAATTGTACGTGTGGACAACAATAATGTAATAATAACTTTTCAAGAGGAATTGCACTTAGGCTCAAACGGGTGCAATGATTTTTACATTCATATGCTCTTGCCGGAAGTGTACAGAACAAACGAAAGGATTTTTTGGTAGCAAACCATCATCTATATTGCACGCTTCTATCCATTTCTGCCGCATATATGGAATTGAAGGAAATTGAAAAAACTTGACATTCGTGCCTTTGCTTGAATGCTTGGTATTACTGCAATTGGGGTATATGCATCTCATTGCTCAATATTTATTTTTTTCCACAAATCACTAATATT
Source organism: Tachina lurida (assembly GCA_944452675.1). Classification (NCBI taxonomy): domain Eukaryota; kingdom Metazoa; phylum Arthropoda; class Insecta; order Diptera; family Tachinidae; genus Tachina; species Tachina lurida. The sequence goes on along the minus strand of OX101756.1, from coordinate 130,384,390 downwards.
TATTATATACACATGTATATTAATATCTATTTAATAACTTTTAATGCAAAAGTGAGACATTTTTCAATATTTTTATTATAAAACATTTTTTTTTAATTAAAAAAGCATAACAGTCAAAAAAGTAAACAAAAAGCTCGGATTTTACAAATGAATACGGTAGCATTATTTTTGAGAGTAAAAAACAGTGGGCATATACGTCAAAAGGTTAATATGGCGACAAAAAGAGAGAATGGTTTTACCTTTATATTATTGTATCATGGTATGAATGATAAAAATTCTGAAAATACAATCAAAGTCCATTTCGGGTATTATAGAATCGAAGGCTTTGCTCAAGTCTGGCATATCTGTAGGTTTTTTATCTCTATCCCCCAGATACTTATAATATCACAGAATTACTAGTTTACTTGCGCCTATGCCGAAAATGGATTTAGTCCAATATTTATTAAAATTAAAAAATGCTGTCAAAAGACTCGTTTGACCCACAACAAATAATTAATAAAATTTTTTTTATTTTTTAATTTTTTTCTCTCTTTAAAATATCTAACTTCTATGTAGTTTTTATACGCATTGAAAACTCTTTTTCAAAAATTTTCAATACTACTCATAAATTTGTTTTGAGCGTTTTACAATAAATGAGCTATTCATAAATAAATACTCATTAAATACGAATAAATGATCAGGGTGACCGATGACATTTTTCAAAAAGTGGCACCAAAAGGGGATTTATCAGAAAAAAAGGGGCAAAATTAAAAAAAAACGAGAAAGTACATTAAAATTTTTATTTTTAATGTATTTTTATATAATTCGCTATAAAAAAGGGAGAAAAAAAGTGGCAATGCAGTTAAAAAAGTGGCAAGGCAGTTGAAAAAGTGGCAATTTGCCACTTTAGTCGCTCAAACGGTCACGCTGTAAATGATATTGCACGTGCTGATTACAGCTTAATGATAATGACCGTTAGATGTTCATTTCGAAGAAACATAATTTAAGCTTCGTATTCTTGTAATGTTATTTATTACATTAAATAAATCTTTCTCTTTCTTTCTCTCTATTCAAACAAAAGATCAATGCTCCCGAATTTCATATTACATAGCAGTATTTCATTAATTAGGCATTATTTTATTTATATTTAATAGGTATTATAAATAATAATTAACTAGACGGCACCTCCAGACGAGTCGAATGTTTAACGAATGTTATATAGAAACATACATACATTCAACATACATATGTATGTATGTATGTATGTATGTATGTATGTATGTAAATCATTACTTTACGATTTCATATTATTATTTTTCATTTCGTGAATGATAATAAACTTGTTTGAAACAAAGCTTGTTTGTACAAGCAGTACATATTAAGAAATACTTATGTATTATCTTTGTATTTATTAGTAATATTTTATTAAAAAAAACTCATGCCACATTTTTGGGAAATTTAATTTAATATAACCCAAAATAAATAAAATAATGGGTGTTTTTTATTGAGGTATAGAACTTTAAGTTGGCATCACTTTTTTAACTGGCGGCCATTTTGTCAGCTGTCAAGTGATTAATATTTAGTTTGGTTTGCCATTTCATCATGAACAGGTTGACAAAAGAACAACGCTTGCAAATCGTGCAAATTTATTTCGAAAATAATGGTTCAGTTCGCGAAGTTTACCGCAAGCTCCGTCCATTTTATGGTCGACATAATCGTCCATCAGAGCAATTAATTCGGTTAACCATGGATCGTTTTCGCACTACGTTTACTCTATGTGATAATACGCATCCGCAGAGACGTCGAACAGTGCGCACCGAAGAAACAATTGCCGCTGTAGAGCAAAGTGTTGAAGAGGACCCGAATGAATCGATTCGCCACCGTGCACAGCAATTGGAGCTTTGTCCATCAACTTTATGGAAGATTTTGAAGATTTTGAATGTGGATGAGTTGTGGTTCCAACAAGACGGCGCTACATGCCACACAGCGCACGTCACAATCGATTTATTGAAGGAAACATTCGATGAGCGCATAATTTCGCGGAATGGACCTGTCAATTGGCCACCAAGATCGTGTGATTTGACACCATTGGATTATTTTCTTTGGGGATATGTGAAGTCGCTCGTCTACGCCACCAAACCAGAAACGTTAGGGGACTTGGAAGCCAACATTCGTGGCGTTATTGCCAACATACGGCCCCATATGCTCGAAAAAGTGGTTGAAAATTGGACCTGTAGAATTGGCTTTATTCGAGCCAGCCGCGGCGGCCACATGCCCGAAATCATATTTAAACATTAATGGCATATAAAGCCAAATTGATGGACATTAAAACGATTTTCTTGTGTTTTATTTCAATTCGAAGTTCTATACCTCTAAAAAAAACACCCTGTACAAAGAAATCGTTTTTATAAAATTGTAATTGAATTTTTTGTATTTATTTTCGATATTTCATTAACATTTTGATGTTAACAAACGAATTTAAATAATCCCCCTTATTGTGAATAGCGTCGTCAACGTCACATCAAGACGACAGTAAATATTGTCACCTGTCTACTCTTTATCGACAACAATTGGCTCTAATTTACAACCTCTTACTAATGTCTAAGATTTTGTAAATTAATGGAGCATGTTAGTAGTAGTCAATTGTTGTCGACAAGGAGTAGACAAGTGACAATTTTTACTATTGTCTTGATGTGCCACAATAAGGGGGAATATTGTTAATATTATAAATATTTGTTTTGTTGTTGTTGCTGGTTTCGGTTGGACCTGAAGAGATGCTGATTATTAATCTAACGTATATAAAAAATTTACATTCTTTCTGTTGCGGACGCGAAAGTAACTGGCGACTGTTAAAGGTCATATGCAAATGGCAAACATATGTACATATGTATGTATTATATCGTCACCTTAAATGCAAACGGACGTAGCTACACTTTTATATTTTTTACGGGAGAAACAAAAAACGTTCCAAAATCAATAATAATAAAGTGTTCTTTAAAATGTTCTTCGAAATTTACTTGTAATATGGATACTTATATGTTTTTAACCATTTATTTCTCTTTTATATATATTTAAGCTTTTATGTTAGTTACGTTCTTTGCAATGAAAAATAGATGCATTCGTAATTACGTCCATTTGAATTTCTTTAATAAAGTCGTAATTTTTAATCGCAGAGGTGTAAATATTTGCGTGAATATGTAGTTTGATCAAATAAACCATAATTAATCTAAATCTCGATTTCGAATTTTTGTGTAGCTACGTACGTTTGCATTTAAAGTGACGATATGTAAATTTTTTCAAAATGAATTATATTACTTACGAATGTAGGTTGCTGCAGTGCATACACGCACTATTTGTAATTTTATTTTTATTCAAATGTTTTTACATCACAAAAGTGTTACATCACAAACACAGGGTAAAATATTTTAGAAATTTGTTTTAAAAAACAAAACAAAAATGGTTTAAAAAATAAATTATGCTAATATGCTAATTAAAATAATAAAATAGTAATATGCTGGTGTAGCAAGAGTTGTAGGTTTGCAAGTTCACCATGAACTATGATTGCTTTAAGACTTGGAGTGGTGATCAATAGTACTGTGATCAGGCAATTACTATCACAGAGGATATAATGTGCAAGCAAGGAATCTAACTTCGCAAAGCTTACTCTAGAGTCCTAGATTTATGTATATGAAACTTAAAATGAATCCCAAATGAAAACTAATAAAAACAATGAACTGGACAGACGACAACTCATAGTAAATACAGTCATTCGAAAAAATTAGTGCTCACTAATTTGATTTGAATTTGATCAATAGTTAAATTATGTGCAGTTTCTACAAGTCTGGCAGACGACTCGTCTAGAAAAATTTTATGAAAATCACTCAAAAATAAGAGTGCTTTGTATATAAATTTTATTCTCAAGTCGTCCGTTTGGGTTGCAAAAACAGTGTATTAAACTCCCTATGATTTAATAAAAAGTATTTTTTTTTAAACAAATACAGCAGACTCTCGATAATTTGAAATTCAATATACTACCAGCGAAAAAATTCAAATAATCGAGAGTTCAAGTTAACAACAGTTTGATTAAAATTGGTGATTGGGTCGTTCTTTAATCTATTAAATAGAGGTTTGTTTTTATTTTATAATTTTTATAAAACCCAGCACTTTAAAAAATTTTAGAGCATAGCACCGTGTCGGCGATCAAGAGCTCTGCAAATAATTTCAAATCAACGAGACAACCAAATTACATTTACTTTTTTTTCCAGTTTATTGAATGTTTTTCAAGAGAACTGCGGAAACAGTTAAGATTATCGAGAGATTAACATTAATGAGTTTCAAATTATCGGGAGTCGACTGTATAATAAAAGAATATTTCAGAACATTTTTAACAAATGTAAAAACTAAAACAGTGTTGTAATTTTATTTTTAGAGTTCCGTACACCAAAGGTGAAAAGGAATCCTATTGTCCGCTACAACAACAAATATATGACAGTTAAAAATTAAAGGGTGTTCCAAAACGAGCAACGAAAAATATTAAAATCATATGTTATATACATACATACATACATTCAATTGTATACAGACACTTTTACAGAGAGTACAACAATTAACACTAAGATTTAAAAAAAATTTAATTAAAGGGTGTTCTATCAGTTAATGTAATTTTAACAACTTGCTGTATCTTGGAAACCGTAAGAGGCAAACTCTTGAAATTTTCAAAAACGCTTAACTAAAAAATTCCAAAATTATACAATCGTCAAACCAAAAAAAAAATCGCCAAAAACCGAAAAAAATCGCCGAAACGAAAAAAAGTGCCAAACTAAAATAAATAAAAAAAATCGCAAAAATTAAAAAAAAATCACCAAAATTCAATAAACGTCAAAAACCGACACAAAAATCGCCAAAACAAAAAAAAAACGCCAAAACTAAAGCGCTAAAACTAAAATAAATCGCCAAAAACGGTAAACCTTGAAAAAAAAACGAAAAAATGCCAAAACTATACTATATTATATAGGCAAAAGTTCGTATAGTATTACATATCTAGTGTTTGTACGGAACTCTTCGTGTGCGAGTCAAAGTCGCACTTTGCTGAATTTTTATTGTTGCTCCTAATCTTCGTGGAATCGAATTCACCAAATTTTATCCCATTCTTCCCGTGAAGCACAAAGCAAATCATATATGTTCCGAATTAATAGTTTTCTTATCATCATATTTTGACATTTCGAGGTCCTGGAAGTCAATTCTGAGTATTTATTTTCGCGATGATGTCTGTATGGATTTATGTATGCGTGTATATGTTTGTGTTTATGCATGTAAACATTTCACATGTGTATGTAAGAACGGGTTAATCGGAAGCAAATTTATCGCATTGGAAAGATGTCGACCTCAATTAAATGTCGTAACAGAGTGAATCGATTGCGTTCGGTAGATTTCGAACATTTTCGAAAATGAAATACTATTTATTTTAAACAAATTTTAAACTACTACACCGATCAATTTCAAAGTCTAATCAGCTCTAAATCAAAAAGACATATCGATTGCTGTCAATTTTAGTAAAACTGTATATACATACATTTATGTATTTTGCTTTGTATTGCATTAAACATCGCTTTTTATGCATCTTTCGTACAAACACTAAAAAACCAAATAGAAATACATATTTACATAAGTATTACAATAAGTGTGATCGAATATATGCAAATACATTTTCTATATATTGCTAGTGACCGATTTGTTTGCACGCAGTACATACATACATCGTTAATTGTTTGATTTTTATGTGCTCAGTTAATAGATTAATGAATTTTAATTTGATGTAATCTTTAGTTTTACTTTTGCATAAAAATAAATATTCATTGCTGGAGACCTTGAAAATTGCCACAAATTGTTTAGACACAAAAAAAATAAGCGAAATCTGTTTAAGCTTGAACTGATTAACACTTTTCTTTTGTATTTATATCTAAAATGTGATAACTAAAGTAACCTTTTTCATAACACATTCATGTATTTATTTTTGCTTTAGAATTTTATAACAATTCTTCAGTGTTTTTAAATGAAGTTAAGCTTCTTTAGGGCAAGTTGTTCTGGATGATAAATCAATTTTTGAATGAAGGAATTTCATATAAGAAATACTGAAGTATGTATACATATTTATTGGGAATTTCTTTATAGCGCAGATTTTTTTTTTCATTAAATTTTTCCATTGCAGAGGGAACTGCTAAAAAATATATACATAATATATGTATGTATGTATATATTTATATAATACATATATAAATATAAAAAATATATAATATCAGATGAAAATTATGGCCTAAATCTTATTTTTTTTACTTAAGGAAATTTTTTACTTAGCCAATTCACTAGGTGTTCTATCATATCATATCATATCATATCATATCATATCATATCGTATCATATTGTCGTAATGTACTAAAATTTTTGTTTCAAGGCAAAAAAAAAGTATGTATATTGAAATAGTTTAAAACATTACGACAATATGGCATAAACAGAACACCTTGTGAATTGACCAATTTTGTATAACAGCTAAAAGTTTTCTCCAATCTTTCTCTCTTACTTTAAGTTATTTTTCGCTTTGTTTTTACTTTAATACTTTTGTTGTTTTTTCAGTGGCATTTTTGTTTAAACGCTTGCTTTACAAGTGTTAATTAGATAACTAATAATTTAAATATGTATCTACATATGTATATGCCAAAAATTATAACATCATTACTACTATTAATAAAATAATCAATTTTAACATGTGAATTTTTTTCAAGGTTATAGTAAATCATCGACCAATTTTATTGTTTAATTTCGATGGCAGACAACTTGTCATTTGAAAGAAAAAATACTCAAGCATAAATGACTGAATGAATCATCGGGGAAACATGTATAAAAGTCGCACTGAAGCATTGAAGTGTGAATTTAAATATGTAATTGAAAACATGTTTTTACAATTTTTTAATAAAATTTGTTACGGTCATTAATTGTCACTTAGTTATGTATATACTATATATTGTGTAAACAATTTTATATATAAGTGTCATTATGCACATATGTACATACAGTGGCGGTCACATATTTAAGGACAGAGTTCAAATCTTAAAACTTGTAACTTATTGAAATGGTGTAGCTAGAGATGCTAAACGGGAAATGCCGAGGCCGGAAATCCCGGGCTTTTCGGGACTATTCAAATCCCGGAGCCCGGGATTTTTTAATTTTAAAGCCCGGGATTTTCGGGATTATCTGAATCCCGTTTTTTGCATAAATAATGTTTTTGACTGTCATCTTCTACATCAAAAATTATTAGAAACTCCCTGTCATAAAAAGTTAAAATAAAAAATATGCTTTGAATAAATATTTTAGTAGATAATATTATATGGTATATACATAATATATCTTATGGCGTTTTCTTTTCTAGGAAAAATGTTACATACATTGCACTTTTCAATGAAAATTTGCAATTAAATGTCTGAATTGTATAAGTACCCTTTAAATATGCAAAAAAAATATTTTCTAAAATTAAAATATTATTTTTTAATATAAAGACGCACATTTGTGCACAATGTTTTCGGGATTTTGTAAGACCCGAAATTCCCGGGGTCCCGGTTCGGGATTTCGAGACTCCATCACTAAATCCCGAAGCCCGATTAGCATCTCTAGGTGTAGCATATTTGCTTTCACTCACTGTAATTTATAATAGGATGTTCTTACAGGCGACTACATCAATTATTCTATTCTTGGCTTGGTCATATAATTGGCGACAAATATTTTTAAAAAGCTTATTGCAAAAATCTGCGGTTTTCATGAATAACAACCTATTATTATTTCTTGATTTTTATTTGTTCCAGAGGAAATAAAAGTTTTTTTTTGAGTTTTATATAAAAATAAAAAATAATCGGTAAAGTTGATTTTTTTAATAAAAATTAAACAAATAAAAATTAATTCATCTAAAGGTAGTCCATGTCTGTAATAAAGATTCGATCCTCTCCTGTAAACCGATCGATTTTGAATCTAACTCCGACAATAAAAAATATTTTTTAGATTTTTTTTTAATTTTTAATTATATAGATTCTCAAATATCACATCTGAAAGAAAATTATCGTGTATGATTTTAAGCGCGTCTGCAGCACCGCTATTTATTTATTTACTTATTTATTAAACATACTATTAAACATGATGTTCTTCGACCCAGAGCTGCTTAAAGACCCACCGCTATTTATATTTATATATAATTTTTTGAAAACGAGAAATTTACTCGGATTTGGTTTACAGAACAGGGCCGATTATCTTGTTGTATTCCTTATTCACTTAGCACTTTTCTTTTAGTTTGATTTTTTAGTTTAAATTTGGAAAATAATAGTTATTTGCGGTTCTTGCTTTCTTCAAAAAGCATGCTTAAAACGGAACTTAACTTAAAATTGTACTATAAGTCCCTGAATACCCCAAAGCTTGATATTAAACTTTAACGCCATAAAGTAATCAAAACTCTAAATCCGTTTCAGAATTCTTATTCAAGCCTCGGTAATTTTGCAAGATCCTAGTTTCCAAGATTTTCACATCTTTCATTAACTGCTAATTTTTTCAGTTTATTAATATTAATTTTTTTTTTCTTCTTGTTATTTTGTAGAATGATGCCCATTGTCGGCCAATACACAATTGGCGATGTTGCCAAAATTTCTTCGCAACTACATGAACAGTATGGACAAATTGTACGCTTTAGCGGTTTAATAGGAAGACCAGATCTGCTATTCATATACGATGTAGATGAAATAGAGAAATGTTATCGCAACGAAGGGCCCACACCGTTCAGGCCATCTATGCCGAGTTTAGTTAAATATAAAAGTATAGTGCGTAAAGACTTCTTTGGAGAACTAGGAGGTGTGGTGGGAGTGTAAGTGCATATACATATGTAAATATTTTATTAATAATAATATTATAAAATATAACTATTTTGCACTTAAATTATAGACATGGTGAACCGTGGCGTGAATTTAGATCCAGAGTACAAAAGCCTGTTTTACAATTGTCGACTGTACGTCGATATTTACAACCATTGGAAGTCGTTACAGACGATTTTCTACAGCGTTGTGAATCTTTGCTAGATGCTAATTCAGAACTGCCCGATGATTTTGATAACGAAATTCATAAATGGTCTTTAGAGTGTAAGAAAAATAAAAAAAGTTACTATTACACAAAAACATTTACATAAATATTTTCAAAAACTTGTAGGTATTGGTCGGGTTGCTTTAGACACACGTTTGGGTTGCTTGGAATCGAATCTATCGCCAGACTCTGAACCTCAACAAATAATTGATGCTGCCAAATATGCGTTGCGCAACGTTGCTACTTTGGAACTGAAAGCGCCCTACTGGAGATATTTTCCAACGCCATTGTGGTCACGTTATGTAAAAAACATGAATTTCTTTGTGGAGTAAGTATTTAAGAAAAACTTCCGAGACTTACTGAGAGTTGTGTTTTTTATTTAAAAAAAAAATATTTTTCTCAGAGTATGTATGAAATATATTAAATCTGCTACGGAAAATTTAAAATCACAAGGGCCGTGTAAAAATGGTGAGCCTTCACTGTTGGAGAAGGTAATTTTATCACAGAAAGATGAAAAAATCGCTACTATAATGGCCTTGGATTTAATATTAGTGGGCATAGATACGGTAAGTGGTACTCGTATAAACAATTTTTAAATTTCAAAATATTTAAGTATGTATTAAAAATTTTAACAAGATTTCCATGGCTGTTTGCTCAATGCTTTACCAACTTGCAACACGCCCTGAGGAACAGCATAAAATTCACGAGGAAATGAAGAAATTAATGCCAAATCCCTCTCAACCCTTAACCATACAGCTTTTGGATCAAATGCATCATTTAAAAGCTTTTATTAAAGAAGTATTTCGTATGTATAGCACGGTTATTGGCAATGGCAGAACTCTGCAAGAAGACACAGTGATATGCGGTTATCAAGTGCCCAAAGGAGTAAGTTTATGATTTTTTTTAATAAAATCCATATCACTTTATCAATATGAATGCTGAAACTTTTTAGATTCAAGCCGTCTTTCCCACGATAGTTACCGGTAATATGGATAAATATGTTTCCGATGCTGCCACCTTTAAGCCTGAGAGATGGCTTAAGCCCAGTCAGGGAGGCGTGGAAGGAAAGTTGCACCCTTTTGCTTCTCTACCTTATGGTTATGGGGCTCGTATGTGTTTGGGCAGACGTTTTGCCGATTTGGAAATGCTAATTTTACTCTCAAAACTGTTGCGTTCTTACAAACTTGATTATGAGCATGAACCTTTAGATTATGCAGTGACATTTATGTATGCACCTGAAGGACCATTAAAATTTAAAATGACTAAGTATTAGCTATAAATAAGGGATTTAGTAGAAATTTATGAAAATTATATTTTTACAAATTTGTTTGCTGAAACAAAATAAAACGATAATAAAATGTGTGCACTATTAAAATGTTACAAATGTGAAGAATAAAATTAGAAACAAATCTAACAATTTATATACATATGTACATACATACATATCTATGTATGTAAGAATATGAATATCACGGTAATATTTTGATTTGCTCACATCAAACTCATGCCATTAAGCTTGATTTCAAAGTTGTTTTAAAAAATACCATATACATAATATGTTGGTTTGAATATATTTTAATATTTTCCAATTATGTATTTCTTTTTTTATAATTATTCGAAAGTTTCAATTATTTTTCTGAGAAATATGAGGAAAAAAGATGAAATAAACAACTGCAATCAATGTTAAAATAAAATATTTTTATTACATATTACCAAAACTCAAATCAGTACATAGACAACATACATATCGTCACTTGAAATGCAAAACGCCCTAACATTTTCATCATTTTAGAGGGAGAAGCAAAAAACGTGTTATATTTTGAAATTGGTCAATCCTTTTTCCTTTTTGATGTATATGTACATACATATGTAGGTATGTATGTATGTACATACATATATGCATGTTGGTCGAATACATCTGAATTTATAAAAAGTCGATAACCATATTTTTGTTAGTTTTGAGATTTAGTTAACGACATGTACATATATGTGAAGTTTTTTATATTAACACTAACAAAAAATTAAAAAAGCTTAATATGATGAGGAAGTTTATTGAGTTAAGATGGAGATTCAAACTCGAGTAAAAAGAATAACTGGAGATAATTCTCAAGAAATAGGTTTTCTTAGATATTGATCGAATTAGAAATTTACCTATAACTCATTAATATGAATGTGTATTTAAATTGTATTTAAATCAGAAAACATTCCATGATATTCTGTGTAGTATGATATTTTACTACATACATATGTACATACTAAGCGGCATAATTCTTTGAAAACTGTTCTGAAATTTGCGTTCATGAATTCTTTCACATTTTTTTGATATATTATATTTTGTGAAACATTATGTATGAAATACTGCAAGAGCAAAACCGACAAAGAACTTCTACCAAAAATTCTCCAATAGCTAGTCAATGTGCAATATTCGGTTGTGAGTTTGTTGATTAGGTCAACAATGAAAAATGAAAATGTAGTTCACTTACCTTTTAATCTCCGTTAATTCGTAAAATCTAATTTTCATTTCCGTTTCCATGCCTTAATCCAGCTTTTAATTGTTTTCAAACTCTGTTCAGCATCCTGTTTGGTTTCACCTTTTAATTCAAACACAATATCAGCTTTATAGGAATCTTTTGCTTCTTCCAAAATTGTACCAAATATTTCACATTCCAAGTTTGATTTTAGCTTCTTTTCATTGTAGTCACGCTCTTTTAAACGATCATACAAAATTGTATTGTTAAGACAGGTTACAACAAAAACCGCTTGAAACCATCTCTCGGGAAAGAAATCACAACCATGATATTCAACAACATTACCACCCTGTTGCATGAGCGGTTCCATATAGTCCATAAGCTTTTCCTCGTCTAAAATGGGACAGTTGTATTCTTCATCATATTCTTCAATAAATCCCTTTTCCTTTGCAACTTTAGAGCAGTCTATCCAATTGAGTTTACATTGCTCAACAATTCTTTGACATATGTACGATTTTCCAACTCCGGGAGTGCCTGCATGATGAAAATAATTTATATTATACGTATTTATGACATCACCTATAGTTATTTAGCTACCTGTTATTAATATGTTGGGTAAAACATCCACATTTTCATCGGTAGAAATCATAGTGTTTCGCAACCTTTGAGTATCGTGACACAGAACACAGATATAACACCAGAGACCTGCGCCGAGCGATTTTGTCGGCGGCGGCTGGCTCATAAGAAATTATCGGCGGCGGCTGAAAGTCGGCTGTCAGCCGGCTGAGACAACTTCAGGTATAAACATGATACAATAATATAAAAGCAGAGAAATTTCAAAATAATAGAAAATAGTATAATAGAAATAAATAAATACTAAAATGAGTGAACTAAAAATGTTTTAAAAATTTCCTTTCAATCATGCATTCATACCTCTAGTGATTTCGAAGCTAAAATGTCAAATTCAATAGATAAAAATTGTGAAGTAGAAATTATTTCTTTCTTTCAATTAACACACAGGGGTCGAATCGCCAAATCCGTGAACGAACTTTTCACGTAAAGGCACAATTTTCGGTTTATGACATGTACTGAAATCCCATTCAGATTATATAATTGATTAATTAATTTCTTTTCGTACGATTGTCGATACGATCACGGATGTGACGATTTGAGCCCAGAACTGATGTTTCATTATTGGTTACATCGTCTTTATTAAAAAATAAAACAGTAGAAACATATGTTTCTTAACAAGTTCCTTCGTCTGTGGCCAGCATAAGATATCCATCTCAAAAATTATGATGCCCATACACGAAGGAACATGTTAAAGGACTGTGTCTACTCATTTCTGTCAAGCAAAGCAAAGCATTTGCACTAACATATGTATATGCAAAGCAATTCTGCAGAGTTGCACATCGAGGCAAAAATTTACATACTGAATAAATACAAAACTATAAATTATATCCAAGATATGTAAAAACAGTTTTTCTGCCAAAAAACATTAAAAAATATTTCAATCGGCGGCTAATTTCCAGCCGCATGTTAGCCGTAAAATAATCGGCGGCGGCTGGTTAAAACCATTCGGCGGCTCGGCTAAGCCGGCTCTCAGCCGATCGGCGCAGGTCTCTGTATAACACACAGAATACCAGAATAAAAATAAAAAAAATTATTTTCAAAATATAAACAAAAACATGTGCATGACTCTAATACAGAGATGCTATTGAACGTATTAGAGATGATAGATAACAAAAGATGATGCCACTGTATAACAAAAATATTTTCACTGTGAAACTTTTTTAAAGTACGGCAACTGTAATAAGAATAGTATGGCATTTCTTTGTGAAAAAAATTGTTTGGTCGGTCAACTGCGGATTTTTTTAATATAATTTTATATAAATTGCTATTTATTATTCAGAATTTTTGACGGATTTGCCGACATAATAAAGAAAAGGTGTACTCAAAGTAATGAAACAATAAGTTTTGCTGAAAATGTCTGAGATTGAAAACAAAGATGACGATATTGTGCAGAAGTGCACCAATGAGGCTCTTCTAGAATCTGTATCTGGAGTTACTGAAATGCCGGTCATGCAATCAGCTTCAGAAGATGTTTCTAATAAAAACCATGATATATTAGTGACCGAAAAACAAGATACAGCACAAGGTATGGAAGTTAATGACAGTACGGATGAAGGTAATGATGAAAAGTGTTTGACGCCTGTGGAAGAGAACTTGGAGCTTACAGCAGGTAATTGGTGTTTTAATCAAAGAATTTCAATGGGAAAGCATGCTCCAAATAATTATAAAGTTTATGATAAAAAAAATATTGCCGGTTTTTAACCGCACAGTTAAATTTTATCGATCGATATTTTCCTTTGAAAATGCATACATATGTTAGAATGTATGTATGCATCTACATGCCTGTATACATATAAGGTACAATTTATGTATATCTATGGATTAATATAAGAAAGGCGGAACTCGAATTTTCGATAATTTATAGGAGAAGCAAAAAACTAAAGAAAAACCAAAGTATTTACATCCAGAAATAATTTTTTAAGTTGCCATAAGTCCTTGATTTTAAACTGTAACGTACTAAGATCTTCAAGGAGGATGCAATTATACCTCGTCTTCCAGAAAACTGTAAAAAGCCGATTTCGAAATAAATTGAGATGCGCCCTTTTTATATTAAGCCATCGATATGTAGGTTGAAGGAAATTAAAAATTCAATTCTTCAAAAACCTAAAAGTAAAAAATTTTCAGCATTGTTACTCGTAGTGTTACGCTGCTTTTACAGTGTGTCGATATGTATATGAGACGTTCACTAAATTTATAGGCTAATCTTATACAGGTTTTTATATTATATTTATTTGCTTAATAGTTAATATGATATTGATATCCGATAAATAATTGTATGTATGTGTGTTCCTGCTGGTAATATAAAGGCCACAATGCTCAAACTTTATTATCTTACGCAGGGGTGTATAATACTATTTATGATAGGGCAAACACAAAAACTAAATAATTAATTCATGCTATAAAATTTGTACATAATTTAATTTTTTTTTTTGTGAATGTTCATCAAGAAATTAAAAATTTCAACTTCTATTTTGAAAAAAATATAATAGCTGAAATAGACCACTTTATGTCTAACGAAGATTTTTATGACATTGACACAAGCAATCCGGAAGAACCAAAAAAAGAAGAAATAGATAATATCGAACCTGATATTGATGAATTAAACGCAGAATGTTCGAAAGAAATTATTGCCAACGACGAGAATTTAAAAGTAAGCGGTCCAGAAGAATCATCTTTAGCTCAAGAAAATATAAATCCAATACCCGAAGAAGTCACCATGTCTTCAATAAATGAAAGTCCAAAGAAGGAAACAGAAATATCTTCAATCTCACAGAAAACTTGTACGACTGAAGAAATATCTTCAGAAATAACATTTGAAACTAAAGCTGAAACAAATACATTAGACGTAATAAAAACTTTACAGACGGAAGCAAAAGATGATCAAAACGATAGCACTAAATCCCCAAGCCATACTAAATACTTGGATTTGGCTGATACACCAGATGCAGTTGTGGAAGAAAATGTTGTGCTCCCATCTATCTCAATGGAAGCTGATGAAGTTGTAAAAGAAAATCAAAGTAATTATGCTAAAGATGATCAAACCGATAGCGCTAAATCTCCAAGCCCTACTACAGAATTGGCTTTGACTGATATACAAGATGCGGCTTTAGAGGTAAATGTTGCTCCCGTATCTATCCCAATGGAAGCTGATGAAGTTGTGAAAGAAAAAGATAACGAAACAAAAGGTGATCAAAAAAATGGCACAGTGACTGCAAGCATCGCTAAAGAAGATTTGGCATTGAGTGATATACAAGATGAAGTTATAGAGGAAAATGTTGTTCCATCATCCATCTCAATGGAAGCTTTGGCTTTGAATGACATAGAAGATAAAGTTTTAGAGGAAAATGTTGTTCCCACATCAATGGAAGATTTGACTTTGAATGATATACAAGGTGTAGCTTTAGAGGAAAATGCTGTTCGCCCATCCATCTCAATGAAAGCTTTGGCTTTGAATGTTATACAAGATGAAGCTTTAGAGGAAAATGATGTTCCCACATCTATCTCATTGGAAGTTTTGGCTTTGAATGATATACAAGATGTAGCTTTAAAGGAAAATGATGTTCCCACATCTATTTCAGTGGAAGCTTTGGCTTCGAATGATATACCAGATGTAGTTTTAGAAGAAAATGATGTTCCCACATCTATATCAATTGAAACTTTGGCTTTGAATGATATACAAGATGTAGTTTTAGAGGAAAATGTTGTTCCCACATCTATATCAATAGAAGCCGATGAAGTTCAGCAAGAAAATCAAGATGAATCAAACAATAATCAAACCAATAGCTCTGAATCTACAAGGCTTACTGCAGAAGATTTGCTATTGACTGATACACAAAATACAGTTTTAGAGGAAAATATTGTGCCCACATCTGACTCAATGGAAGTTTTGAAAGAGAATCAAGTTAATGAAATTCCTACTGAGGAACTCGTAGAACACATGGAGACTTGTGATAGTCAAGAATCTATCAATCTAGTAATTGATGAGGAAACTTCAAATAATGCGGAGGTGAAAGATGATTTCGCAGATATTAACAAAGCCGGTGAAGATACCGATATGGAAGTGGATGAAAATGAAGCAACAGCAGATATCGACAACGAAATTGCAAAACTTCCTCAAATAAATGAAATGGAAAAAGACACTGAAACTGTTTTAGAAGAACCTAAAGAGAAAGATATTCAAAACAAGTCAAAAGAAGACAATGGCGAAAAAAAAGCTGATTCTAAATTAGAAATATCTCAAGAGAAAGATATACTTAACAGCTCTAAAGACGATGATGTTATACCAATAGAACAACCACCAGTGCCCATTATTGAAATTGATGATGAAGAGGAAATTGAAATCGATACCTCTATAAATGAAACTCAGTCACAGGAAGACCAAAATTTGAAGTATGCTAATGAAAGTCCCAATGAAACTATAGACTTAAATCAAGAAGACAACGCTGTAGAGAAAACTATTAATGAAAATGGAACTACTAGTACTACCGAAGACAACGAACATAAAGATCAGACTGAAGATATATTATTGGAAAAGGCTTCAGAAAAACCTCTGAGCGATGATATAATTGCTGTGGAAACATCTACATCAGATGATATAGAAGAAACTAACGACGAGGTATTCTACAACAAGGAATGTATAAATTATGAGTGTCCTCATAAACATAAGCAATACTTTAAAGTACCACAATTTGCTTTTAGTTACTTTAAGGTAACTAAAAAGAAATTTAAGCCCCAATATATCTGCGCCGATTGTTATGACAAAGCTTTGGAAATGTATGAGGTAAACATGTGTGAATAAATAAATAGTTTTAGTTAAATAAAATGTTAAATCTGTTTCTAATTGCAATAGGAGTTTTGTGGTTTAATAAATGCTAAACAACCTTTACTTTTGGAAGACATACCCTCTGGCAGGCAAGAATTTGTAGAAATCATTGACAGTAGCGATGATGAAGATTCTAGCAGAAACAAGGGCAAACTCGTACAGTCCTCAAAAACAGCATTTTCGAAAAACGATTTGAAACTTATAGAGTCTGAATTAAATGATACAATTAAGGCGGTATTGAATAAAGTTGACATACAAAACCAATTAACTTGGTCTAAAACTATTCTGATGGAACGCCTGAAACGATTGGAAATGGAAACCGAATATGTCGATACCGAACTTAAAGTATTGCAAAAAAAGGCAGATAAAATGCATGAAGGTTTGTATACCTGCCCAAAAATAAAAATACGACAAATGCAGCCGTTAGACTTGAACAGTGGCAAATTGATGAGTTTGGATCCAATAGTAACAAAAGAAGTTCCAGTAAGGAAGACATTGGTTAATATTATAATTATATTTGATTAACATAACGTTTTGCTTTTGTAGCCTGTTCCACCTGTTGGCGAAATCGAAAGGCCGGCCATTCTTCCAAATAATATTTATTATGCTGTTAAAAATAATCCAATTGCAAGTTGGGTTCCTTGCAAAGTTATGGAACAAGTTGAAAGCGGTTTGGCTAACCAAGTTTCTTATAATGTAAAACATTTTAAAATCAAATTTATTAGAAATCAAACTCAAATGCCTAAGACCGTACCAGCCAAATATTTGGCGTATTATGATCCCCCATCTGTTAGATTGCCCATAGGTAATTATTATTATTATAATGTTTTTTTAATTCATTTTTAATTATATTGCTTAATAATACTTCCTTAGGAACTCGTGTTATTGCATATTTCGATGCCACTTCTTTGGCCAGAGGACGAGAGAAAATAAATGTGCAGAGCGCATTTTACCCTGGCATTATAGCAGAACCTTTAAAGCCCAACAATAAATTTAGGTAAGCATTTAAGAAGATATATATTTTATTTGAGACACAAAAACAATTATGTATATAATTATTGTTTAGGTATTTAATTTTCTATGATGATGGATACACCCAATATGTCTACCACAAAGATGTACGTTTAGTTTGTCACGTATCCGAATGTGTTTGGGAAGATGTTCATCCAGCTTCTAGGGACTTTATACAAAAGTATTTAACACAATATTCTATTAATCGTCCCATGGTACAAACCCAAAAAGGACAGTCTATGAATACCGAATCGAATGGGTACTGGTTACATGCTCGCGTCGTTGATATTGACTGCAGTTTGGTGCTGATGCAATTTGAAGGTAGTAAAAGCCATACCGAATGGATATATCGTGGTTCTTTGCGCTTAGGACCAGTTTTCAAGGAATATCAAAAATCATTACAAAAGAATTCTACCATTCCGGTATCACGCTTACCAAGGGTATGTTTTTCTCTAGTAAATGACTCTTTTTTTCGTTTTATAATTCTAAGCTTTGTGAATTTAGCGCACGGAACCATTTATACGTTATACCGAGGATGAAGAAAATACAAGTCAACAACAGCAACAGGATAAGTCAGATGGAAGTCGTGCCGTAGCTCGCAAAACATTTGGTAGACCAGAATCTATGATGAATTCGGCACAATCCACTAGCAACCAACAGCAGCAGCAACAACCTGTCGTTAAACATTTAAACAATTCTACTATTTATGTAGAAGATGAAAATAAACCTAAAGGAAAGGTAATAAGGCATCAAGGATAAAGTATATTTTTTCAAAAATTAAACTCTTACTTACGTGTATTTCTTTAGGTTGTCTACTATACAGCCAAACGCAATTTGCCACCACGCAAATATAAGCCGCACAAGTGTGCGCCTTCATGTCAGTTCCAAATCACCCATAATCTTAGCGCTTATAGTCCTTTATCGAAGCCATTGCTCTCTGGTTGGGAACGTTTTATTATACGTCAAAAAATTAAACGTGTTGTTACTTATCGCGCACCGTGTGGCAAAATTATACGTAATATGAAAGAGTTACATCACTATTTACGTTACACCAATAACGTTTTGAATGTGGATAATTTCGATTTTAGTCATGAAATTAGTTGTCTGGCAGAGTATGTTATAGAAAGTGCTATTATACAAAAGCGTGATATCTCTGGTGGTCAGGAAAAAATGGCCATACCGTTGGTGAACTACTACGACAACACCTTGCCTCCGGAATGTAAATATTCGGCTAAGGTTATACCTACTGAAGGTGTTAATATTAATACGGATCCGTCATTCTTAGTTGGATGTGATTGTGAGGATGATTGTGCCGTAAGTAATGTATTCAATGAAAATCTTTGAGATATTTAGCAACAAAAAAAATCTGGAAATCAGTTGACCTTGCAGGTCATCCAGTTTTTAGGCCAAAAAAATATAGATAATCACCCTTATCGGGCATTAAAAGTTCACGTGAAAAGTGTTCTTTTTTCCCTAAAATTGTGATTGCCAATGTTTGCGTTATTATTGTGTCAGTATACTATTTTCTCTTTTGTTCACCATTTTTTTTGTTCACAGGAAATATTTCGCCTTTTATTCGCGATAAGGGTGATTGTATCGAAAATCGAATTGGTCAAATGTGCAACATCTGATACAATTTGACGACGACTTTTGAAGTTATGAGAAAAAAAATTTTTCTCGAACGAACCAACCGATTTTAGTCAAATTAGATTTTGAACTTGAGTTAAAAATTAAAAAAAAAAAACAAGTTTGTAAAAATTATATTTTTGAATTTTTTATTAAACCCACCGAACGGAAACAATTTACATATTGCGACATCTAAGTGAGCTCAACATCTTTATTCCGACACGTTGTTGATACATTCTTAAATTATGAGATGTTTACATACACACACAAATACAGACACATACGTACGGACATCATTCAGAAAATAGTCAGAATCAACTCTCAGGACCTTGTAACGTCGAAATATGATGAAAACTCTATTTTCGAAAATCGGGATAAAATCAGTAATTTTCTATAGCGGAAGTTAAAAAAAAATTTACGGGTATGTTCTGTATTCCACACCTTTTAATTTCACGTGGAACACAGAACATACCCGTTAATATTGTCCTAAAAATATATCCGGAAGATATCGAAATATCGACTAAATCAAAATAAATATTTATAACGTAAATTTATAAAAAAAGTGACCTTGCAATATTTAATTATACTTCCAGGATAAGACAAAATGTTCTTGCTGGCAATTGACTTTGTCTGGCGCTAAATATGGTAATCCAAATGCTGCTCCTGAAGAGGTAGGCTATCAGTATAGACGTCTACTAGATCATGTGCCAACCGGTATCTATGAATGCAATGCTAATTGCAAATGCAGAAGTAGTTGTCTTAACCGTGTTGTCCAAAATTCATTGACAATGAAGCTGCAAGTTTTTAAAACCTCGAATCGTGGATGGGGTTTACGTTGTATTAATGACATACCCCGCGGCAGCTTTGTATGCGTGTATGCTGGGCACTTGTTAACTGAAGCCAAAGCTAATGAGGTATGTTAACGAAATTTCCACTTAACACATGTTTATCATTATATCTTTGTGTCATAAATAACGATTAGGGTGGTCAAGATGCTGGCGATGAATATTTTGCCGAATTAGACTATATTGAGGTTGCAGAACAAATTAAAGAGGGCTACGAATCAGATGTTGAGGTACCCGAACCCGAAGAAGAAGACGCTTACCAGCCAGAAATGGATGATGACTTTACTCCAAGCAAGTCCTTTTTAACTAGAGCCAAGCAGAAACAAAATGCGATAAAGTCAACACGGCCCACTAACCAAGAAGAAGATTCGCAAGAGAGACAAGTGATTAATTTTAATCCAAATGCGGATATGAATGAGGATTCAGTTAGAGAAAGGTACGAGTATGTACATGTGCATATACTATTTTGAAAGATATGTTCAAAAAATTATCTCATCCTTTAGTTCCATACGCAAGCTATATGGCAAAGATGAAGCGTGTTATGTAATGGATGCAAAAATTTCTGGCAATCTGGGTCGTTATTTCAACGTAATATTTTATTATATACATATTCCTATATTTTTGGTTGCATTAAAGTATAATTTATTTTTAGCATTCTTGTGCGCCCAATATGTTTGTTCAAAATGTTTTTGTGGACACTCACGATTTGCGTTTTCCAAATGTTGCATTCTTTTCCTCGTGTAACATACGTGCTGGCACTGAATTAACTTGGAATTACAATTACGAAGTTGGTGTGGTACCTGGAAAAGTTTTATACTGTCAATGTGGGGCATCTAACTGTCGCCTACGACTGCTTTAAAATTTATATTACGTAATGCGTCATCACAGTTGCAGTTTCGTTTTTTATTCGTCATATTTGTACTTAGAATTAACTTTTATCTTATTGTCAGAATATTCATTTTAATTAGTCTGCATATAGGTTAATGTATCATTTAAATTTATCAAAAAATATAAAACACGTGTTTTGAACTCAAATACATACAATATACCCATGACGCAAATAACCGTAATTTTTATGTTATGTAAAATTCTTATGGAAACCAATAATCCTAGGACTTAGACTTGTTTATATAATATGTACGGGATTTTATCCAGTGAATTCGTCCTTATATGAACTTCCAACAAGCGCTACAAAATTTGGAACAAATGTGTCATGTGGAAGCTTATCCAAATAAAAAAAATTATGCTGATGTAAAATTTTATTCAAAAATCTCCATAAACGCATATTTTGAGAGCTACGATTCTAAGATGTTTTTCGGTAAAGGCTACCTGACTCCTCAAAAATAAATTTCAATATATATTTAAAAAACAGTTTATAATATATTGAGTAAGTAAAATATTAATTATGGGAAAAATTGCGATAATTGCTGTCATTCTGCCATCATAATTGTTTTCGTGCGTAGAGGCCCGATTCAAGGCATATTTATATAATCTGGCTTATCGTGGTTGGCGTATTTCAAATACGAATACGACTGTTTGGTAATAGATTAAAGAAAAACTTTTGAAGTCTTCTTTAATCTATTACCAAACAGTCATAGTCGTATTTGAAATACGCCAACCACCTTGGCCCAATCGAAAAATGCTAAAGGCTCAGTTACCCGAGTGTAATGTAATGTAACTGCAACGTAGGAAACGGCTAATCGATATTTTTATATGAAAAGTTGGTTACGTTACATTACATCTCTATAATCATTTCCATTACTATTCACATAACAGTATCGATCATCTGTTGCAGTTACTTTACATTACAGTCGGGTAATTGAGCCTTAAGTCTGGTATCATTGCTATAATATGAAATATGGCATCATATTTTGAAATCACAAAAACACCCATCTCTAAGCAACATTATAAGCACTCTGAGAAATAATTTTCGGCAGTATAATTAAAAAGTAAAAGAATTGGATTAAACACATTTTAACTAAACTTAAGACGATTGCATTTTTTGCAATATGAATCCAAATATGAATATGCATGCCATGCCTCAGCAGCAAATGGGTGGTGTTGGAAATATACCCGGTGCTGTAGGCCCACCCAATCCCATGATGCAACAAGGAGTATCACCGTTAATGCAATCATCGCCCCAACAGCCAACGGTGGGACAACAAATGGTGCCACAACAGCAACAAATGGCAGGACAAATGTCTCAAAATCCCCAAGGTCAACAGCAACAACACCAGCAGCAACCGGAGAAGATAGACAACATATCCAAAGTGAAAAGTTTATTTATGCCAATGAGGGAGTCTTTGTTATTAACTTTTCGTGGAGCAGCCTTTACGCTCCAACAGAACAATATGGCAGATAATTTGAAAAGGGATTCGATTATGAATTCAGCTCGCTTTGACAAACATTTAGAAGAATTTTACGCTTATTGCGATCAAATTGAACTGCACCTAAAAACTGCAATGCAATGTATGCAACAACTGTCTTCAGCTCAGCATTATTTGCCTGGCGCGGTAACAGCCTTAAGGACAGAACCATACATGCAAGATAATCCAGCTGGTCCTATGCCTTATCCAACATTTTTGAATACTGTACGGGTACACATACAATCAACGAAGGATTTGCGTGATACTTTGATTAGTGCTTCGCAAAATATATCACAAGCTGATTGATGATAGTTAAACGTGGAGTGAGATTCCAAGGCTTCAAGAGATTTTCAAAAGAACATTCATATTTATTAATTTAAAAATTTATAATAAAGTTAATACTTTAGTAATTAAAAATATTTGTTTATTCATCTTCAGCTTCCAGCATTTTTTGTAAACGTATTTTAAAGCTATTGTCATCTACCAAATGCTGTGCGACCACAAACTGTTTATTACCACACCCGGCAACAGGACATCTTAAGCGCTTATTAATTTTAATAGCTTCCAAGATAGATGATTTCTCATAATGGTGATTACATAAAGTATTACGCATGGGATTTTGCATTCGTTGCTTGGTCAAAGGATCAAATACATTAATTTCACTCTCCATTACGAAATCATCATTTTCAATGCGTGTCCTATTACTGCTTGCGGCCTCCCCAATCTCTTGTCCAATTGTTTCCGACATTTGTAACAATTCTTGTTTGAAACTTTTGTATTCCGAACTTTTTTTGACTTCATTTTTTTTAGATCGGATTTCTTTCAATTGGTTTTTAAATTCTCTTTCAAAGTCTTCAATTGTACTCTGCTCTTTGGCTACATCTAAAGCTCCATCTATGTATTTAGCATTCATCTTAACATTTAATAATTTTGCCATATAGCTCAAATAGGTGTTAGGATTTTGAGATTCTAATAGTGAGAAAACGTATTAACAAATGAATGACCATACCTATTTAAAAGCCCGTTTTTCATTTCTTACCTTCATCTCCAAATTCTAATGCCAAATTATATGTTTCTAGCAGACATTGCTTTGCATTATCCAATTCAGCATTTAATTGAGCATCCATATTTATTAGTTGATTTTGTAAAACAACAGCAAATTATTTCCTTTTACATTAATTAGTGTTAAAGAAATCAAATAACTACATACATAATTTTATTTTCCGCGTTAATAAAATTTTATAGTGATCACCAGCGTGACCATATTAGCTTATTTTGAGCTAAATTTAGCTTATTTGTTTCAGATTTAGCCTTAAAATTTTCATTTAGCTCTTAGCTTATTTTTTAGCTTTTTTTAAAAACTCATTTAGCTTTTTTAGCCTTTTTTTAGTCTAAATTGCGTGTTCTCTAAAAATATATTAAAAACATAAACAACTTATAAAAATTATAATTTTTTAGCATTGTAAAATAGTTTACAAAAAATACAAATGTAAATTATACGACAATTTTATAACAGAAATGGAAAGAAGAAAAATAGTAGATAATGGCAGAATGGTTAGAATTTCAATGGAAAAAGTTAAATTCATATTAGTGGCCAAAACACTTTTTGAGTTTTTTGGGTATAAAATTATTTGACTTGAGTTGAACGTTCATTCAGCGGCATCAATTAACTTAAAACAAAAACCTGAAATAGCCTTAAGCCTGGATAACACTATGTACCGATTTTTGTCGGGCCACCTCAATAAAGTCATAAGTAATAAGCCAAAATGGCATTATTACTCAATTAATTCTGGAATAAGTCTATATGGGCTTATTACCAATGCAGTGTGGTGCAATTATGTCCTTGTATTTCAAGTAGTCGATAAATTAGAGCAAAATCTTTACTTATGACTTTATTTCGCTGATCTGACGAAACTCGATACATTACGCAGATAGTGTGATCCATGCTTTACCTTAAATAGCATTAATTCACTTAATAAGCTTTCGTATTTTAGTATAAATGTTTTTACATTTTTAAAAACTTTTTAAGATTATTTTGGGGAAGTTTTTGTTTTGTTCTTCATTAAATCTAAAATATAATAATTAATAAATAATTTCATTAAGCAAATATTCTATATGCATAATAAAAAAAATATGTTTGTGTAATATTTAACGTTAGTTTAGCAATAAGAAACTATTGAAAAGTGATCAAAGAAGTGGAAAAAAGTTTAGCTTTATTTTCTAGCCTAAAATGTAACTTTTTAGCTTATTTTAGCTTTTTTTCAAACGTGATTTAGCTTAATATTATTTTAAAATCTGGTCACACTGGTGATCACAGTGCAAGCGATTACTGATTAACCGATAAAAAGCAGTGTGGTATACTCTATATTGATATTCAGCCACTTGGTTTGATTTATTTCACGTACATGTTATAAAATGTCCTTCATATCAAGCATATTTTCGACTTTATCGTAAGCGACATGTTATCGAAAATATACTTCTGTATTAAAATTAAAATTTTGTGGGCCTACCCATAGTTTATAATTATCAAAATGCTGTAAAATTTTATCGTAAGCGTCAATTTACGAACAAAAACATATCGTCGGTTGGTTTCTGGTTTGCTGCAGACTTAATGTATTTTGAATATACTGTGCCGCAAACCAGAAACCAACCGACTATATGTATTTGAATATTAAAAAAACCTGAAAAATTTATTTTTGACGGTTACGATTAAATCGAAAATAATTCTCATATAATTGCAGTACAAAAGGAGGTTATTATATATATTACAGAAAAAATGCTGAGACGTTCTTTAGTCTATTACAACACGCCTACCACGATAGGGGAGTTTTTTTACCCTTTATGGGCAAAAGGGTTCATATGCTTGTTCACTCAATCACGAGTGGTATCAATCATAATTTTGTAAATTAAACATGTCAACAAAGTTTCCCCATTCTTACTGCATAAAAGAAATAAAATAAAGTATATTTTTATGTATATATAATTTATTTATACAAAAGACAATCCAGATTAAGCCAATTACAATCTGTTAGTTAATAACTTTACCAGATAAAATATAAATTGTTGTTATATTTTAAAAAGTACAAATTATTTATTTCGCTGAAAATTTTATTCATTTTTTTATTAAGAAATACAGTATATATTTCTGTTATACATAACAAAACAAAAATTTATTGGTTTTTAACATTTTGTTAAATTCCTGTGTGTGCATTGTGTAACATCTTTACGTTGTATAAAAATATATGATAAGGATGAGCTAACCGTTAATCACAAAAACATCATTAACAAATAATTTAACTGTTTGTGATGAATGAATTCATAAATTAGATAGCTCAACAAACCAATTTTTTTTAAATAGTTGTTTCATATGAATTAAAACGTATATAAATAACACATGGTATGCATGACTGGCTGGCTGACATGCAAAGTGTCTAATTACATGAAATCGTCATAATCATCATAGGTGGCATAATCATCATTACCATATTTTTTATAACCATCAATGTCCTATAAAATATTAAAATTTAGTTCAAAATTTATTTTAAACAACATTTATTCCAACTTACATCACTTTCCTTTTTCAGCGTAACTTTACCCTTGGCCTTACTGGAAGGTTTCTTAGCACTTTGTTTTTCTAATTTCAGTTTTTCAGTATGTAAATTATCAACATTAATTTTCAGCTTCTTTAAATCAGAAACGGTCACTTGATATATATGAAAGAAAAAATGTATTAAGTACTTGTATGCTTATATGTTGATATCTTCATAAAACTTACAATGTACACCTATACTACGTACTAAATCTTCAACGAATTGGGGAAAATGGGGTGATTCTTTGTATTGAGCCAGTTTCCAACTTAGCGCCGCTCCAAATTCTTTGAATTCTTCTTCCGTTTCTGGATTAAATGCATCAAGCCCACCAACTACATCGGACACACCAAAAGTTTCTAAAGCGCTTTTTAAATCAGATTCTTCTTGAATTTTTTGCATGCGTAATTTTTCGGCCAGTTTTTCCTCTGGTGTCATATTAGCTAAACGGGCAGCTTCTGCTTCCTCCTCGAGTCTCTGATAAAGATATTCATATGTATGTATGTATCTACGTTATTTAATCAATGGTTGAGTTCTACTAATGAGCTAAGCTAAGCAGCAACGTAATGCATTTAGACGCTCGTCTAGATGCATATTTAGGACTATTTAATTCATTTAAAAATGTGTATACCTATGTATACGTGGTTATGAAAATGCATTAGTCCTGTCCCTATTAACCACAAAATCTAATAAACGTTTCAATGTACAAAATGTGTATTCCCATTTTGGAACTAAATGGAATAAAATATAACATATGTGTAACAAACATTACCTCTTGTTCGGCCAATTTTGTTTTTAGAGTTTTGTTAGGTTTCGTTTTAGCTGGACTAGTCTTTGTTTTTATTGTTTCGCCTTTTTCTTCGTCCTTTTTTTCTTCCTCCTCAATGTCCCAACTATCCTGTGAACAGAAGATTTGTTTATTTTAAGAAAGTTAGCACAAGCTAGGAAATAATAAAATTTGAGATTTATAAAACTGTTGAAAACCACTTTCTACTTCAATGCAATATGCAAACAAGCAAAAACACTTGCACACAAACACAAGGGGATGAGACAAAAAAATATACCATACACGTGTCAATGAAACACATACCAAATAAAAATAATTACCAAAATAAGTATTGCAAATAATTAAGATAATTCAACATAATAAAGTATATATACTTACTTTAACGTCCTCGTCGTCATCTTCTCCTGCCCATTTGTTTATTTTATCAGGTATAACAACTATAGGCTTGATAGCAGCGCTTTCTAGAAGAAAAATTTATTTCAAATGCTTGTTAATTTCAAGGTTTCCTAATGCTTTTATTTTATTATTCGTAGGAAGTATTTACAAATTTTATAATCATGTTTGAAGCACATGGTCATATTTTTTTTTTCTCGTAAAAGTGGCCTTTATGCAAAAATGAATTCCTTTCAATTTTCAAAATTCGAGACACTTGGCAAATAACTTACCCCAATCGTCTTCCATTGTGACACCTTATAACGTAAATTTATTCGACTCTTCAAAATTTTATTTATTTGTTAATCTATTTGTGTATTTGATATTTATCTTTATTTGGTTAAAATCACGCTTTTTTCAACTTCTTTTTCTAAAATAAAAGTGTGACGAGTAAAATTTGGCTTAAATAATGCCAGAAGAGATTCGAGCGTTTCTTCTTGTTAATTTGGTTGACTCTCTTTGTTTGGTAATTGACGTTTTGTACGTAGAGTTGTATTCGAGAGCACTAAAAGGTAGAGATGTGCAAATGTCGGATTTTATCATGTCACGCGTGATCGATCGGCTAACGATGAAGGCCGGTACTTACTACATATATAATCGTTAAGGACCCAATAGATTTCCATAAAAAATTTTCTATAAGCCTTTCTAAAGCCCTAATATTTTTTATAAATTTGTCAAACATAAGTATGTATAAGAACCTAATTAACTGGGGACTGTGACCAAAGTGTCAGTTATCACTACTTGTCAAATGACTAGTCAATTGAGTGGTAGTCTTCTTGTAGGGTGGTGTGAACACAAATATCATCAGTCAAAAGCCAACAAAAAACAATTTTTGTGGACTTTTTGTAGCATAAAATGTACAACTTGAACGCGGAAAAATATTTTTTTAAGTAATTCATATATAGATGGTTTGTTATTGGTTTTCTGCAGGCATAATGTATTTTGAGTATACTGTGCCGTAAACCAATAACCAACCGACGATATGTATTTGTATAAAATGCAAGGTTGTGTGGTATGTTAAAACAAAATTGTACGAGGAGTTGTTATATCGTCGGTTGGTTTCTGGTTTGTGGCACAGTATGTTCAAAATACATTATGTCTGCAGCAAACTAATTATTATTATTAATGGGCTTTCATCCAATTTTCATATATTTCAGCTTGTGTGTTTCAGTTTTTTCTTGATTAACGGCTTGAGTGTAAAACATGATAAATAGCCTGAACAGTTAAAACTATCTTTCATAACTGATGTCACACAATAAATAATATGTACCCTTCTTTGTTAAGATCTCTCGATGCAAGTCGATGAACCGAAAAATCGCATGAGATGTCATTTAGAAAACGCCTTATCAATAAATTTTGTGACTGCGTTAGCTTTTACCTTCACCAACTGATTCTGATTACATCCCACATGTCAAACGTCATAGCCTCAGTTGATTTCTGGTTTGCGGCACAGAATATTTAAAATACATTTGATTTGCAGTAAACCAAAAACTAACCAACGATAGTCTATGCCAAGCCTATGTATTCACCTGGCTTGTAAAAAATGTTCATGCTGTTGAACTGTGGCTACTTAAGATAAAAAAAATATACTACATAGTCCGGCAACTTCATTCTAATTTCCTACACAGCTGATGATTGAGAAAAATTAGAAGTTATTGTGAAAAATTTCAACAAATGAACAACAAAATTTAAAATACAATAAATTAGACAATAAACATAAAAACTTAAAGTCTGTCTTGTGCTGCGCCTGCCTATAGTGAAAGTTGGAAGTGGAAACTGCACATAAAATAGTTTGTTTCTTCAAGTATAATTTATAAGGAAAAAGGAAACATAATGGCAAGAGTAATAACACAGGATACTTTCGATGATGCTGTGAAAGAAAATATCGTGGAGTTTGCCATGACACCCGATGAAGCCAAGGAGGAGACTATAAAACAGTTTGAAGCTCAAGTAGGTGCTAAAGTAGGAATGAGTGGGTGTAGTAGTTTCGCTTCATTAGACATTATATGACTCACACTTCAATTTTGCAATTATATACATACATAAATGCATATTTATTTTAGGGCATACATTTAGCAAACATCATCAAAGATTTAACTATTAACGCAGATTCGGGCCAACCAATTCTCCTTGAGGCCATTGATAGTCTTAGAACTCATTTGAATGAGAAAACTTCAGAGGAAGCAGAACTATTGAAGGCAATGAAAATAATCGACGAAGAGTGTGAAAAGTCTATAAATTATCGTGTTTTATCCGCTAAAAATAATGTCGATTGCTTGCTATTACAACTCCTAGAAAATCAACTTGACTTACCAGATAGTAAAACTAACACATTAGTCATTGAGGCAACTCTCGAAACTCTTAATAGTTTATATAAAAATCAACCTGATATATTTGATGCCACTTCCTTGTCTTTGGCAAAACGCTTGCTTGACTCTT
The DNA here is from genome assembly GCA_944452675.1 of Tachina lurida. NCBI lineage: Eukaryota > Metazoa > Arthropoda > Insecta > Diptera > Tachinidae > Tachina > Tachina lurida. The sequence goes on along the minus strand of OX101756.1, from coordinate 130,354,287 downwards.
ATGCCGACAATGATCAAGTGGCTTGTTTGACTTTAAAGTGGCTACAAAAATGTTGTGTTATGCATGAAATAAATCGACAAAATATTATTAAAGCTAATATCATAGAACTTTTGAAGCCTTTCATCTGTAAAGAAAGGAGTAAAGTGTTGCATGATGTTTTAACTGTTTGTCGTTATCTAGTCTTGGATGATGATATACGCGTCGAATTTGGCTGTGCACACGAGCATGCACGTCTTTTAGCTGCTTTGTTTATTGTTGATTTAACAAATCTTCTGGCAGAATTTAGTGATGCTGCAGTTTTATCAGATATCCTGCTAACTATTGGGACGCTAGCGGTACGTCAGGAATTTTGTAATACCGTTGATGAAGCAGACGGCATAAAATTGGTGCTACAAGCAATGGTAAGTATAGGGTTTTTATTAAATTATTTTATTGCTACAGTCGATATGTTTTCAATTATAACGCAATGAATAGTTTAGTTTAGATTCAATCTTAATTGCATCGAATGTTTTTCGATCATGCGAATTTGTTATGTATTGTTGTGTATTTTAGTCATGTTGATACATTAACAGAATTCAAAGCCGAAAAAAGGCCTAAAAATGAACTTACATACTGAAGTATTTTTGCACTTCAAATCAATTATTCTCAATGGCCACTTTGCTGCTTTGTTTTTGCACAAAAGCATAGCAAGGCAAAGTAAAATAATCAAAACACTTTTCTTTTTAGAAAAATAATGAAAATTCTGTCGTTCTTAATCGTGAAGCGCTTAAACTTTTACGTGCCTTAGCTGGCCACGACGCTGTGAAAAATCATATAGTGCAACAAGGTGTGGCACCCATACTCAAAAATTTGCTTCATATTCATATGGTTAGTTGTTTTATAAGAAAATCATTATTTAATAAAACAAAATTCAAACGAAAATGCCTATTCCAGGATAATGAAAATGTGGTTTCTGCTGCTTTGGCTTGCATTTCAACTTTGACACTGCGCGTTAAAGACAACAGTAAAACTTTATTTGAAACTGGTATTTGCGAAAATATTGTAGAATCTATGCGTTTACATCGGAAGAGTAAAATCGTACAGGTATATTATTTTCTAAATGCTACAATATATTTATAAATATACAATTCTTTTGGAATCTTCAGCGGAATGGTTCCTGGGCCATACGTAATATGATTTCCCGTTCCAGAGAACAATGCGAGACTTGGCTTTCTTTCGGCGTTGAAGATATTTTAAATACAGCTATGAGCGAACATCCTTCTATTTTGCAGGATGTCAAAGCCGCTTTACGTGATTTAGGTTGTAAAGTTGATTTAAAAGAAGAATGGACTGGCACTGCCGAAAAGAAAATTACGAAGACTCAATAAATACATAGAAACATATGCAGCATACCATTTTTCATAATGGCTTATGTGTATCATTTACACATTAACCCAGTTCACTAATTTTTATATAAAAAATATATTAAGCACGAGTATTTTTTCGCAAAATTTTTGATATATAATGTCTATATTTCGCCCCACAATTTTATATGCATTTTTTACGACATTTAAATATAATAAACTATTATTACAAAAAAATTAATTATATAATCGGTTTTGTTATCATGAAATATTTTCTGATCTTTTTATATATTTTCTCAAAAAAAAAAAAAAAAAAAACTGTTCAAAATAATTGCTCCCAAGGAAAAAAGTTCGTGAGTAGTTAAACCAAAAGTTAATTCAGAATTGGCTGAATTTGAAACATAATACTGAATTGCACAGCAACGGAAACTTGACTACTATTTGTCGACAACAATTGACTACTATTAATATAATTTGATTCATAAGCGTAGCGAGGCCATTCTGGGGAGGTCTTTTGCCCGCCTAGAATCATTAGAAATTGCCTGTAATTATCTATTTTAATATTAATTATTAAAATCAACAGGTGTAATGCAAACAAAAATTTTTAAACATTATGAGACTGTTGTTACCTTTATATCTACCATTTGAATCCGCAAAATAAATGAATTAATTCTGCCATTCACATATTTTTTTTTATAAATGTACAAAATTTATTCATTTATTTATTATTATTTTTTTAATAAAGCAGTAATAATATACAAAGTTTAATAAATAAGACAATTATGTTTTAAGAATGCTTTAAATTAACTTAAACAAAATATTTTATAAACATTACATGAAATTTTACGCAGGCGCCATCGCTTTTTTTTTAGGAAATTATGCTAAAAACATTGAATAACTGGAATCAACAAAAAAAAAAAAACATCATTCAATACATTTCCAAGTTTTTTCTAAAACAAAAAAACTAATGGGCTAGAGAAAAGAAACCAATTTGAAAGGTACCATCACTTGTTTAACCTCACATTACGTAAACCGCCATTTTTTAGGCGATTGTATATACTAGAGCCGGGTAAAAACTTGTGTTTAACTGTTTCTTGTGTTTCTGTTTGCTCCTTTGTTTCATTTGTAAGGTAACACTCATCATCACTGTTAATATTACGTTCAAAAGGATCGACACGTTCTGAACCACCGAATCCATTGAACACAAAGTTTGAAGCTAGAGGTTTCATAGTTGAACCAGATGAGCCAGCAGTCGCAACTAAATCTTTGCGAGGTTTCTTCAGTATAGAGTACTGGAAACATTTTGAATTTATCATAAAAATTCAATTAAAACAATTCACACTCATTATTTTTACCTTTTGAGCAAACTCGCTTCCAGCTTTTCGTATAGCACCTACTCTTGCTTTCGTGGGTGATACTTTTAAAACAGTCAATTTATTTCCCAATGGCTTGGTGTTACTAGTTACGCGATTTTCATAGTTTTTCATTAATAATGGTGGCATTAGCACACTACATGACTTTATATTTAAGTAAGGCGAAGAGGATTCTTCAATTTTTTTGATATTATCTTTCTAAAGAACAACGTGTAAGTGAATACGTCAAAATAAATTTATATCGCAACATTTTAACTTACAATGATGGGTGATATAGTGGCACGTTTGTCTTCCTTGAGTTTGGGAATTGGCGATGGATTCATATCTAGAGAATTAGTATAAGCCGTGTTTAGACCGATGCTTTTATTAGGAGATTTTTCAAAGCCATTGCTGCTGTTATTAGTTTTAATTTTATCCTCTAAGCATTTAATCTGCATATTTCAAATTGTATAGATTTTTATATTAAGAAAAATATATGGTATTTCAATGAAATATGTAATACCTTTTCCAATAATTGATAATTTTCACTTTCTAATTGGGAATTTCTCTCTTCTTGAGATCTATAATTAAGAAATATTAATTTAGTTGTTATAAATATGTACATATATATATACATATATATATATATATATATATTTATTAGGTGAACTCACTTTCTTTGGTCAATTTCTTTGCGTAAATTATTTTGTACAGCTTTCAAGACGCTACGCATCTGAGACTTTTTGCTTTCGCACAATTTTAATTCTCTGCAACCAAGCAATTAATTATTTCGACCATAAGTACATAAGTATTTAAAAAATCTCACCTTTTTAACGTAGCCACCCAACTAGACAATATTTTCGGATTTTTTTCAGTATTTAGTATTTTCTCTGCATCTGCCATGGTGGATGTTAAAAGAGTATTAATACCATCCATTGCTTCTATCTGTTCTTTAAGTTCTTTACAGTTTTTACGCATATTATCCATTAATTTGACTTGTGACTCAAGCATTTTTGTCTGAAAATTAAGAAAATTTGTAGTGATGCAATAGTTAAAACAAAACTTATTTGGTATCATCTACCTTTTCTGCATAATTGAGTATTATAAAGTTTTTGCTTTGCAAGTCCTTCTCCAAACCAGATATTGTTTTCCTATAAAGATAAAAAGTTAGTATGTATTCAGATCGGGTATCTATGCATTCGGAAAATTAATACAGCCATGACATGGATATCGTTGTACGGTATTTGTACACACCATATTACGGGCATATTACGACACTCAATATCGAACGAAATTTTAAAATGATTCAATGTAGTTTAAAAGTTTCGATCGACATTGAATGCCATAATTTGCCTGGAAACTTGATTGGTTGGAATAGCACGATCCAAATTCAAATTAACTGAAATAGTGGCTGTCTTCCTAAAGGTAGACATGTTTCTTTTAAAATATGTACATCATAATGCTTAGATACAATGCAAATCAGATGCATTATGTGGTTTAGAAGAATGTGAAAAATTATTTCTGCAAGGCAGCATCCAGTTGGAAAAATATTTTTTATTATAAATTATAAAGTCCGTGTACAACATGTCTGTATGTGTGTATATGCTTGTACATATCGTCGATTGATAATTTAATTGTATGTGGATTTTAATAGTTTCGAGTAAATTGAGTTTTAAGTTTGAAAATTGTATCAGCAAGTGCTACATACGACAAACTCAACACTCCATATCTCGAAAACCGTATGAGGTATCGAAAAACTGATTGCGCCAAATGAAAGATCAGGTCGGAAATCCTAAGGAATCGATTTTAACTCAAAACCGCAAAAAATCCACATACGACATTTAAATTATCAACCGACGATATGTAAATATCACTCCGGCATATTTTTGGATTTGTTTGTATTAAGTAATTTTTGTATTTTAATCGTTGCAGATATAAACACCCAAACTTTAACATTACAAAAATTAACTTTTACTCATCTTTATTGGGAATAAAAGTTCACGTGAAATGTAATTGTAATCGCAAATTTTTGGTTCTTGTTGTGTCAGTCAGTCTACATATTTTCTAATTCTGTTCTAAATTTTTTGTTTATGGGAAATATTTCACGTAAACAAAATGTTCGCCTCTTATTCCCGATAAGGAATAAGAGGAATTTTTTCCACAAAAAAATGGTTTATTACAATCAATTTACATGTCCGGATAATATACTACATATATACATGCATATGTATGAATGTATGTATAGTTCCAGTCGTACAGCTGACTGGAACAACAAGGACACTATTTATGGAAACTAGCTTCTTGTGGTAAAATTTAATGGTGTAAGTAATACTTACATACACTTTTTTTGAGTTTCTTTGCAACCTTTTATCTCCTCGGCAGCCTTTTGTAATTCACTTTCTTTTACCTTCAACTGCAGCTTAGTATTGTCCAACTGTTCCTGCAGGGAGCCAACATCAAGGCGACTGCAGTCTAAATTGGCCAAATTGAAATAAACCCTTATAATATTACGATCGGTGCACTTGTTGCGACACTGGGGGCAGGTCTTAGATCTAAAGCATTAAATATTTAAAAACACAATTCGGCACCAAATATTTTTCTTTCTTTCTTTACCTTTGCAGCCACTGACTGAGACAAGTTATGTGAAACATATGACCACAATTGGTAACATGTGCATCATCGGATGCGGTAAATAGTTCAGCACAAATAGCACAATTTAAGTTTAACATTTTATTTCATAAATTCTAAAATACATCGACAAATATAATGGGCCTTAAAACAAAAGGTATAATAATAATTGTATTTAATTTTTGACCACACCACAGCAGAGTAATAAAAACACTTTACTAATGTTGGTATGTAGTTTTTTTTCATTTCTTTTTGTTTGGGTAATTCTCCCGCCATAATCTAATATGTCAGATGCTGTGTTAACTAAACAAAGCTGAAAATAGGGGTTCTTGTCTACGTTAGTGCTAAATTCAATGTTGCATTGCAATGTATCAGCTGTTTAATTTAAGAAAATTACTGTTATTATGAACTAATATGTATACTAAAAAAAATAATAGGTTTCCATTGACACCAACTACTTCAACTGCAATTATCGGCGTTCATTGGTCATTGTTGTTGCATTTATTTAAGCACTTGCACTTGGCTTAGCTTTTTGGCCAAAAATAAGCATCACTGCAGTTTTAGTATGATAGAAAAAGAAAAGTAGCCATTTTTAGTTCAGTGAATTCTGATTTGCAACTTGAATTTTATATCTGTTATTACAATTTGGTTTTAATATAATTGTGTGTTTTGTGTGCTGATAATGTTATACATATCTAAAATATAATTGTGTTTTCATGGTAAATATAAGTATTATGTGATTTAGTTTTAGTGTCTTTAAATATAATTTAAATGGAAATCATCAAGACTGCAGTGAATTAAAACAAAAGGTATGTACCTACCACAAAACTATGAATGTATGTTCATAAATCACTTGGACGGCTAGAGAGTTGCTGATCTGGCATTTTTTTTTATATACAAACGTACATAATGATGTATGCACATTATATTTTTTTTAACATTCCAACAAAGTTTGCAATATTCATTGGACATGCTTTTCTGTATGTTGCTCTATAGAGTCTACGGAGCAAGCTCTTGCGTCTTTGCCGGCATTTGTTGAAATACATATGTACATATGTATGTATTTGGGGTTTTTATGTTTTATTGAAAATTATGAGCATATCCTAATTAAAATTGGTTTGCGCTCCATCAATGGCAAGTGGTAACCCGTGAAGGGCTCACAAAATTTGAATGTTTTCTAATTTTTAGTGCAAGTGATAAATGTATTTTGAAATATGCCATACTTCAGTTATAAAGCTAGAGTAGCAATTGCTAGCTGGTCGAAGGTTTGTTAGTCCCAGTTCATACTAGTCAAGGCTTATTGCTAAGCTTATCACTTTTTCTTCTTTGAACTTTCATCGGCGTCCACACAATTCAAGTCTTATTTTTGAGCTCATATTTTTTATGCATAGTTGTGTGTAAGCACAAAGGGGTCAATATTGTATTGGACCCAAGTGAGCTGGGGGTCGATTCTGTTTCTGTGAAATCGTGAAAATGAAAAATAAAATATCACTTCATTATAAATGCGATTCTGATTTTAGTTTTTTATGAGAACTACCTTTCAAGTGAAGTGAATATGATAAATTTTTTATCACTTCATTTTTATCATAAATTCAGAATCGACCCCCAGGACTCTAAAATTTCACCCTTCCTTACCAGCACCCTGCTAACCTTTGTGTAGGCATGTGTGCTTTTTTAACATTACAAATGGGAAAGCAAAACGTATTGACAGTACATGAAGCTGAGTACTCGTTTATTTTCCCCATTTTGAGACATCGTTAAAAATTAATTTGCAGTCACAGTTCGCGTTGCAATTGCATTTATCATAGCAGAGGCATGTTTAGAAATCAAAACAGAGTGACAAATTTCAGTAACAATACCACTTTTAATCAGTTGGACACTTATAGGCCTAAACCTATACTGGCCAACTAGAGAAATGTATCTGTTAATGTGCATTCATTTGTATAAGAAGCGGGTTGAAGTTCGGCACTCTGGTGCCATTTTGGTCACCTACGGTCTAAACATACAATCATATCGAGGCATAACCGTCAAAAAAGCTATAGCAACATATTTTTTGAACTATTTTTTTTTGACAAAAATCGTTTATTTACGAAACAATCTGTCCTCGTCAATGAATTGAAATAATGTCGCTTTAGCTCTTTTGGCGGTTATGGCACTATTTATACAATCATACATAATGCATTATGAATATGTGACCGGCCTTTCAATTAAAATAAACTTAAAAAAAAAAATAGAATAGAAAATAATCTGCCTTATTGTGATCGTCTAGCTTTTCGATTTGACTTCGCCAGTTTGTAATAAATGAAAGAGCAATTTTGATTGTTTCCTTAATCTGGTACAGCAACTTGAAGTCGATTCGAAAAATTTGACTGCCATAATAAGGTCTAATGTTTGTCCTAATATATTTATGTAAATTGTTGGCCGCTTTTGGTTCAGGCTAAGATAGCAGCTGGCTCTCTTTTGACTTCTTAATAAAACTCTTTCTTCTATTCAATTAATAATTTAATTTGAATTCTTTTATTAAATTTTTTTTATATATATTCTTTATAAATTAAACATTTTAGTACTTATTATAGGTATTATTTTATAATTTTTTACTTAAAAAATTGTTCCAAACTAATATATAAAAAATAAACAGTTTAAAGTTTATAGTAGTTTTTTTTATAAACAATTTTTTTATTTTTTTTTAATTTTGTTGATTCTACAACCTCGGGGCTCTTGAGATTGAGGATTTTTTTTTTATATAACATTACATGAAATGATTTTTGAAAAATTTCATTCAAACTAAAAATGATCAATATTTATTTTAGTAGATCTTTCCAATAACAATTTAAATATATAGTGTATTTATTTTATTTTTATAACGAACTGAGTTTTTACGAATACATACATATGTATCTATACAGTATTAAATATGTTTTTTTGTTTTGTTATAAATTAGTTAATTTTTTCTAAATTAAAATCGGTTTACTACAAACTTATAACATTCCGATTTTTTTTGGGGGGGGGGGTGGTAAAAATCACAAACAATTTTATTATTACTTGGCACCTGAGGATGTGATGAAACTTTTTTCTTTTATGCTTGTATGTAACGGTCATTTTAAGAATGGAAAAACAATATAGAAGAACTTTATGTATTCATTCATTCATTATTGTCTTCACCATTCACCTTATGCTAACTATGCAGACTCAAAACGAAACTTTTCCTTAAATTGTGTTCAATTCACAGCCACCAATATTCAGTTTTTGGAATGCCGTTTGCGGGTTAACAGTTTAGGGTCTCATATAAAAGAAATTGTGATGCAATGGTTCTAAACTGTCGTTTTCTGTCGACATTTTCAATCAATGTTTTTTCAATTTGAATTTGATTTAATTCAATAATTTATTTGCGAAATACATATTTACTCTTGGGAGCTAAACAAAAGTGAAGAATAAATTCTTCAATCTATCCCACACGTGAAAACGTTGACCGGTCTAGCTCATTATTTCTTATTGGCTTCTGGAATAGATTCTAATTTCGTTTATGTCAATATTAGATTTACAGGCAATGATATTTAACACTATTTTCATTTATCAAGTCGTTTGAATGGAAGCTATATATGTAAGGAAGTATTTCCAGTGAATTTACAATTTCTGGATTGTTTTGAATGTAATAGCGCGTTAACTTTTGAACAAAATCTGCTACTTAAGAGATTTCGAGCTAAATTTGGCAGATTTCGAGTAGATGTCTGATGCACAAGAAGTAGATTCGTAACTAGATTTTGTCGAAGTCTACTTAAAATCTCTAAAAGGACTGAGTGATGTAACTATGTATGTTTTTTCCCCAAATTTTACTAAAAATTAAATCCATGTAATGAAGAAGGTGTGTGAATTAGCTACATTGCACCTGTTTGGTTGTAGTTTAGGAAAAATGTCAGTCAATGGTTTTTGCTTTGGATACGAAATCTTTATTAAATGTTAATAGAACTTGGAGTAAACTGTATAGATTTTAAAAAAGATTTTAATTGAGATCTGCTAGATTTCATTAAAGTGTAAATGTCCTTTAACGTATTTCGTTTAATTTTAAAAATGTGTGTAATGGCGAGTACACACTATGGTATTTTTGGTATTTTGTGACATCGCAATAGTGTGTGCTAGTGGCAATGTTTGTCATTTGCGATATTTTACGCTATGTGGCATTGCTTTCTATGCAAAAAAAAAAAAAACAATGTGAACGGCGTTGCACATATTTCAAAAATGCCATAACAAAATAACAACACAAGAAGTGCCAGATGTGTACTCAGCATAAGTAAATCAAATATTTGTCAGCAAATTAAAATATGATACAATTTTTTTTTTATAAAATTTATAGTATCCTCGATGCCTCAGTTTTTTTCTTTACTATTTCCCATAGAACATACATAAATCGTTCAGTTACCATTTGTCGTTGACTTCTTTAACACTAAAGCAGCCACACACTTGAAATAAATTGTGCAATTTTTCATATTGTACAATAATATCGCCAATGTGTGTGTCATATTCAAAGGTGGCACAATATACGTATTGACAAATATTAAAAGACTTGTGATTTTTATTGTAAAATCAAGACATTAGTGTAATGCGGTAGCAAAATTGTTTAATGTTTAATGTTTACTTTTTAACTGTCAGGAAAATTGGGCAATATTTTCTTTAAAAATATTGTGCCATTTATTGCATAGTATTAGGTGAAAACGACAATAATATGTACAACAACATATGCAATAATATTGTATAATGGATGATTCAGCAGTTTTACTTGTTTATTTTTTGTGGACACTGTCGATAAGTTTCTCGTAAGCGTTCAAACTTTTTATAGCTTGTTTGAATAATTCGCAAAATTTTGCAGCTTTGTGTGTTGATGATTTACCAGATAAAAAAAAATTCCCAAAACAAGCGAGATTTTAGGTTTGATCCCGTACTCCACATTGGGAGACCGCGGGATCCCAATTTTACCGAAAACTGTTCCCGTACTCAAAGTTTGGGCAAGTAAGGGAGCTTTTGAGAGAGTAATGTTCTTCTTCTTCTTGCACGAAACAGCCCGTAATTTTTCTTTGGGCTAGTTTGGGCAAGCCGAAAAACAATCAGCTGTTTGAAAAATAACCAATAACAAAGTAAAATTAAATTGTCCCAAACACTGAAAACATTGAAAAGTTGTATCAAAAAGGTTTATAAACAAGTGGTGAACTAAGTTTTATCAGTTTTTATGTAAAATTAAGAAACAAAACGTTCTAGTTATGACACAGCATGTAAGTAAACGCATGCGTGTGTATGTGTGTAAGTATGTATTTGCTTGTGCTTTGGCTTTTGGTAAAATTTTTGGTTTTTCGTGTTCCCGTACTTTTGTACATTTTTTGTATTATGGAGAGAAATTATAGCTTGTTCTCATTTTACCGAACTTTGCCCAAAAAGTACGGGATCAAACCTTTTATAAATTACCTTGTGCAAGGCGAATTCAGTATCAGGTGACCTGATCAGTCCGGCTGATTATCAGCTGTTGATGCCGAATTGAGGATTTTGAACCAAGATGTCAAAATTTGCTTAGAAATCTTCTGACAGATTGGTTTTGTAGCATAGCAAATTACGTGTTGTTTTTTGTGTTGTAAAATTGTTGTAGGGAAGAGTTCACCTGATACTGAAATCGCCTTGAGCTTGTGTTAGAATTTTTTAGAATTGTCAAAATAAAATAAATAAAAAAATCATAAATAATACTGTATGTATGTGTTATAATATTTTTCCCTTCTTAAATATTATTAAGGAAACTGAAACCGAAATTAAACTATTTTAAATCCTTATTACAAGTTTTTGTTCATTATTATCAAACAATTAATTAATTTATATATTCTTATGAATTGAATAGGCTAAAGTTCGTAACGCTTTAATTAATTTAGTTCTTTTTTTCTGCACATATAAGTTATTGTATTTAATGTATAGTTTTTATGTTTCTGTTAACAATTTACTTTTAATGAATTAATTATGAAATTACTTAACTATAATAGCCGTGTTTTTTTACATATTAAACAGTTGTTTTTTATTTGGATTTTTTTTGTTACATTCTATTTGAAATATTAATTACATATTTTACCCATTTTTCCCGAATAGTTTGGTGTTTGTATTTATTTTGATAAAATGTTTTTTTTTTTATAAAAAAAATTATATACAGTTTTTTTCAAGTTTTGATAAGGTTACCTTAATGTGGAAAGGCCCTAACTCATTATTTTCTTGAAATACAGTATTTTGTATATTTCGAAAGCAAAACATGTAATTTATCGAAATATGCAAAAATCTTAAATAAAAATATATAATGAGTTAGGGCCTTTCCTATATTAAGTTAACAATATGTAAATTTGATAGTCATAAATTTTAATGAGTATAATTTTTTTCCCTCAAATATTATTTATTCACTTAGTGCCGGTCCAGACTTGCAATTTTTGTTGCAGCAATTCTTGAATATGTGTGAGAGTGTTGAAATAGAAATATGTATATACTTTTTGTATTCCTCTCTCGCTCTTTTGCACTAAAAAATAAAAAGTTGCTGCAACAAAAATTGCAAGTCTGGACTGGGAGTTAATAGGCATGTTGTATAAACGAAAATAAATCAACTAAAATGAAACTGTTGTATTGTGTTTTTTTTTTCGTTAAATTACATTTATCTATTTTTTATTCAATGTTTTAGTAAAAAAATTTTTTGTAACGTTCATATTGATTTTAGTTTTGCTGTAGATAATAATATGCATAAAATTAATTTGGCTTTTCAAGAAAAATATAGTATGAGAGAGGAAAGGAACAACTTATAGCCCAGCGTAAATTTGATAACATTGTAGTCAGAAGCATTAGCATAGCTGCAGTCCATTTTCTGTATTGTAATATCAAAATAAAGTAGCTCATAACCAGGGCCAGCCAATAACTTTTCTACTCAAGTCGACGGTATGGGGGCTCTACTCTGTAACTCGAAACGAAACGAGAGAAAATACTTTCAAATTTGTATGTTAAGTACATGGAAATTCGAAAGCATCTTATTTCGTCTCGAATTACAGAGTAGACCCCTTGGGAGTTGTGGAAACAAGTTGTATGATTTTTTTATCGTTATCGAATTACACTGGGCTATAATTTAAATATTTTTACAATATGTTGTTTAATTTTTTTTTTTTTGCAAAATTCGTAAACAATATAACTAAAACTTTTAAATTATGTATTAATAATAAATTTGATTAATTTAACATACAACATAAGTATTGAGCTCGAGTTGTTATAAAAATAGTAAATTTTGGACTTTATTGCTTTTTTTGTTTGTTTTTATAGAACGTGTTTTGATTAATAGATTTGATTTTCAGTTACCGTGATTCCTTTAGAACAGCTACTACACGTACACTGATATTTGCTTTGAAAGCTCTCGAAAGCTTTGAAAGCTCTTAAATTTGTTCTTGTTTCTTTGCAAACTAAGAGAAAGCATTGTTGTGTGTTGTACTCTCGTCGGCATGAAAGCACAAAAGCTCTTTTGTAAAAGTTTGCACGTTTTGCCTATAGGTTATGGACGTAGCTGCGCTAAAGCTTCAATATACTTTTAGTAAATTGAAAGCAGCTACGTCCAAGCCATATGCACAATGAGCAAACTTTTACAAAAGAGCTTTTGGACTTCCACACCGACGAGAGCACCACAACCAAATCAGATATTGGCTACAGCAATGCTTTCTAAGAGCTTTCAAACCAGTTTGGGAAGAAAATACTATGATGAAATAAAAATATCCTTTAAGGCTTATTTATTCCAAAATGTTTTGTTGGGCATCCAGCCTGTTTAAGCCATTAACCAACCATCAATCGTCTAAATATACAGCAAAGTAAAATTTCAACAAACTGATTTCTTTATTTAACATTTACATACATACGAGTACTTAGTTCTTCTCTTAATTAATTTAATTGAAAATGTACAACGTATGTATTTAAAGTCACAAGCCTGTAAAGGAATAAACAACTTAATAAGTATTTAGTAATCAACTTAATAAGGATATGCTTTTATTTTCTTAATTATTGTATCTATAAATATTAGCTATTTGTTTTATTTTTGGTTTTTGGTTTAAATTTTATAATATTTATTATATATAATAATAATTTTGTAGCAATTAGAAATATTTTTGTTGATTTTATTTGCTTTGTAAAAATACTACGAGTAATTAAGACATAGACATAGTGTTAGACAAATGTAAATACACTTAAATAACAATTACACACACACAATTTTTCCAAACATGTATTCATTTATGTAAGTATGTATCCTTGTAAAACTATATATTTGATTTAGAATGTAAAATATTGTACGAGTATACATATACATACATATGTACATTTGCACGGGCAGCAGTTGTACACAAATGTAAATTATTTAATTTTTTCAACTATTATTTACTTAAACACTTACATTGTATTTATTTATGTAAATTAATTAATTAATTTATCTAAGTATCTAAATAACATTAACTTTATTTATTTATAATATTTATTGTAGAATTTTAATATTTATAGTATGTACAAGAAATTGTTTGTATGTTTTATTTATTTTTTATTTAACTACATTTTATATTTTTTATACATATAATTTGTACATTACATACAGTTTCGTTTTATAACATTTTTTCTTTGTTTGTAACATTTTGATTTCATAGATTTTTTATTTTTTTTTTTTGTAATTTCTTATGTTTTTAATTTTTCGTATTTTTCCAAATCCTTTGGTTTTGTTTTTGTGTTTGTTGCTTTGTTTTGAAACAATGTTCATTGTATGGTCCTTTAGGTAACTGAAAAGAAAAAGGAACATATTTCTTTTTGAGTATAACTATTATTTTATTTATGAAAGGGAAATTTTTATAGTAAAAAAAAGGAAATTTTAATGAATTTCTCTTTAAACTTATTTATTTGAACTAGAATGATCATATTGCTAAGAATTTTTTGTTTTACCAATATCATGTGAGAGGAGGATTAGACATTTCTATAACATAATAAAAAAAAAACGAATTTGAAAACATGCACTAAAAAGTTAATAAACGAAATAAACGGTGTTTTTTCAGAGTGTCACAACTTTGAGTTGGCATCACTGCTTTATTTGAGCACCCATTTAATAGCTGATAGTTGATTTTGTTTAGTTTGCTTTGGAATTTCATAGCAACGCGTGCAAATTGTTGAAATTTTTAATCAAAATAATTGTTCTATTCGTCAAACTCATCGTGCACTTCTTCCATTTTCCGATAAAGCCCATTTCTGGTTGAATGGGTACGCAAATAAGCAGAATTGTCGCATTTGGGGTGAGGAGAATCCACAAGCTTTTGTCGAAACACCATTGCAGCCACAGAAAATTATTGTTTGGTGAGCTTTATGGGCTGGCAGAGTCATTGGCCCAAAAACGATGATGGTCAGAATCTTACTGTCAATGGTGAACGATATAGGAACATGATTCGAAATTTTTTCATACCTCAATTACGTGGCATTAATCTTGCTGATATGTGGTTCCAACAGGATGGAGCCACATGCCACACAGCGGGAGCTACAATTGATTTACTCAAAGAAACTTTTGATGAAAAAATAATTTCAAGTAATTAATTGGACACCAAGATCGTGTAACTTAACCCCATTGGATTATTTTTTTTGGGGTTATGTTGAGTCACTTGTCTACGTGTCGATAAACCAAAAACAATTGAACACCTGAAAATCAACATACGAAGAGTTATCGGTAGCGGAGTATACGGCAGCAAATGCTGCGGAAAGTTGCCCACATGGCAGAAATCTAGAGCTGGCAAACTATCGATAGTCACGCCATTCGATATTTTCGATAGTTTGTTGGAAAACTATCGATACTATCGATAGTATCGAATTATTTTACTTGAGGTTTACACGTAACTTAAAATCACTAATGTTAAGTGAAGACTTAATATGTTAATGTTTGGTTAAGGTTTATATTGAGGTATCTTCCCAATAATCTTCCCCCTTTTCAACCTAACCTAACCTAACATGGCTGTTAAGGAATCTGTTTACACAACTCGGTTAAAATAAGAGATGATAAAAAAGGAGATTGCACCCAAAAGGATATATTCGGTCTCTATTCCACAACCATCAATTCTGCAAAACTCTAACAGCGTAATTTTTTTCTTACTTGCAGTTAGTGTTAAAGTAAGTCATTTCATGTCAGCAGGTGACGAAGAGTTAGGAATGTTAAATTTAATTTTCAAATGAGTTTAGTTTTCAATTTACATACAACTCACTGGAGATATTAGAAAGTGTTCTTCTATCAAGAGTTGATCCGTTACACACGAAGTATTGTGTATTACTAAGTCCATAAATTTATTACTTTGAGTTATGACGTTATTTAAGTAAATGAGCGATATGTACTTAGATGTATTTTCAATAAAAGAAAGCCAACATATTAAATTTTATCGAGTTTATTGCCAATTTGGTAACAAATTTTTTCAACGATAGTATCGCTGTCGAGAAAAAAGTATCGATAGCCTAATGGAAATAAAACTATCGATAGTTTGCCAGCTCTACAGAAATCACATTTACGTCCCTTTTCACAATGCATGGTTAAGAGTTAACGTGAACTTTAACTGACAGTTCTTCATACAAAACTTGCAGTTAAAGTCTCTGTTATCTTTTAACCATACATTGTGAAAAGGTATGTTAAACATTAATTTCATAAAATTTTCTTTCCAATAAAGCCCGTTTCATTGATACGAGTATTAAAAATATATTTCCTTGTTTTAGTATGATTTAAACTTGTGTCACTCTATAAAAAATCACCCTTTACTAATCTGACCAAGATAAATTCACTTCTAGATAATAGCGAGCGATAACACAGCATTTTTTTTCGGAAACTTCAAATATGGGGTTTTCGGTCGTTTTTTTAAGATTGGAGGAAAACTCTCGCTTCGTTGTAGTTATTTCTTAAGTTAATTCAGGCTTGTTTTTGTTGTCTCACTTATGATTATTTTACGTACTCACTACGCGCTGGTTTTAGTGTCTGTCGTGAAAAGCTGTACCGAGTTACGGGTTTTCAATATTGTCATGTTAACACATTAGGATTAAAATTTTATAAAAAAATTGTTTATTGTTTATTATTTTATCTATATTATTTGTACTACATATTTCAGTTTGTAAATTAAATTGCATTAAAAATTTTTCTTGCAACAAAATTTCTCAAACATTTGTGGTTTGCATACTGAATACTAAATTTGTCTTCATTATGCTTTGCATTCTAATCTTTTAGCTAACAAATGAATATAAACGCTTTTTTAAAATTTCCCTATCGATGCCTAATGCTATGTAATTTTTAGCATTTAATGTTGCCGTTCGTGTGGTGAGTTTTAAACTAAATACAGTTTACTCTCGATAAATTGACACTCGATAATATTGAATTTTGCGTTTTGGTATATTCTACATTTTTGCTACCATGATAAAACTATAACAAAAGTCAAATAAATAGAAGTTTTTCGGAAAAGTATTGTCATGAAATAAAAATAAAAAAAGAAAAAAATATATATATTTTAAGACAAAACAAAAAATTAACACATTAAAATTTTTTTAGAGCAAAATCTAGCAGACATCGATTAGATTTCCCCTATAAAACAAAATCTTCTTCGTCACTATATTTTGTCGAAATCCACTTAAAGTGTTATAGTGCATTTACATCTGAACAAAATTTAGTACTTACAAGATTTCGAGCAAAATCAAGAAGATTTCTACTGTATTTCCCATGCGAAAAAATCTACTTCGTCACTAGATTTGTTCGAAATCGACTTAAAATCTAGTAGAGCATTACTAACAACTATGTTTTATTTTTTTTCAAAACTGCACTAAAAAATAAATCCCTGTACTTAAAAAGGTGTGTGAACCAGCTACATTGCAGTTGTTTGGTTGAATTTTAGCAAAAAAATCAGTCAATGGTTTTTGTTTTGGGTACGAAATCTTGATAAAATTAAAAAAAACTTGCTGTAAACGGTGTAGATCTAGATCTCTTTCGAAAACTTCTGGTATGATTTTATAGAGAATATATTTGTTGAATAGTTTTTATTGTCGCTTTTTCGCAAAAAAGATCTAAAAGCCGAAACGTTGGAGACTTAAGATATTCCACAAAAGTATTCCTTGTAAAATTTTGCATAACAGTGCTGAAAATATTTTTTTTTATACATAAAATGCGAGGGTCTCATTGTTTCCCATAGCTTTACAAAATCCTTATGTAAAATGTTCAACCGTAACCTTTCAAATTGATGAGGTAAAATCCATTTGGCCCCATCTATCACAATCAGGCTTTAGAATCTTATTATTTTATTTAGTATTGCACAGTGTTTTCTAAGAATATTCCAAGTAAAACTGCTTAATTATAATTACTCGTACTACTTAAAAATTTTTGCAATCTGCTATTTGCAACATTGACATAAGTAAGGGGGAAAATAAATTAAAATAGTCGTCTTTTTCTCTATGTTTTGCTTTCAATTCTACTCTAAGTTCATTTTAACTCTATTGTTATAAAATTTATTTCTTTAATGTCTTATGTCATTGCCAATTTTCTTGCTCTAGTTAAACCAAAGTTTTTCTTTATTTAATTTTCTTTTAAACATTTTCAAAATGCATTGAATTGGCTGCTAATGATAATGGCAAACTATTTTAAAATTATGGTAGTTTTTCTTTTAGTTGATTCCTTCTTATTTTCTTGTCTCTTATTTTCGTTATATTAAATAGCCGCAAAACTTATTTTATATACGCAGGCAATATTGCCCCCATGGTCTAGTCAGTTTCCTTATTTGAATGACTCGCAGTGTTTATAAATAAACACTGTGGTAAATTAAACCCAAATTCCCAGTAATTTGCAAATTACAAAAATTTTTTTTCTATAAAAGATTTTCTCTTTTGTTCAATAAATTTATTTGTTAGCCAAAATAAACAAATTCATTTGTTAAATCTACGAAAAAAAAATATTTATTTATCGAATCCATATTTTTTGCAAGCAAATATCAATATCATTTTATTTTGCGCATACACATATCGTGAGCTGAAATGTAAGACTACACAGCCACACTTCTACACATTGCGTTAGTTAGTAATTAAAAATAATATTCCCATGTTCCATGAACAAGGCTGATTAAAAATTTCTGATTTAGTAAAATATCATTTTAGACAACGTTATATGAGTTTGCTTATAAAATCAAAAATATTATTTGAACATTAACTAATGAAATATTATTATGCGAACAAAGCTAAAGATAAAAGCATTAACAAAGTCCTGATTTCTATTATGTATATTAAAACATTTGAATTTCATTTTATCTACAGCAAATTGTAATCACTTATTTTCATACTAATGGAATTATTATTCAAATATAAAACAATAATAATATTGTGCATTATTTGATTACAATAGCGATTGTAGGGAAAATATTTGGTGGCTGTGGCAGGTTGTAATTTTGAAACACAAGCACCTTGAATTCGAGAAACAATGACGTTGATTACTGGCAAGAGTACGAGTGTGTAAGTATAAAAAATGGATTGATAAGATTTGCTTAACAAAAATATAATTTAAATACTTATTAATTATTTTCTAGTTTAGCTGCAATATTCTTAAATTTCATAGAAAATTATAGGAAAGAAAAAGAAAAAGAAAATATGAGGCAGTTCTTACGGAATGACATTCTCATTGCTTCCTAAAGTATTCAGAAATTAATATGTTTGGTTACAGTCTGGATGTTGAAATCCGAACTTTATTTGTCGGTTTGATTAATTTGATTAATATCAAAATGCATAAATTCAATAAAAACTAATTTCTGGAATCTGTCTTTGGATCTAAAGAAAAAGACGGCAACAAGATCCTTTCCGTATGTATGTTTTTTATTTTTATTTTTTTTAGAGAAGTAACACACTTAGGCACTGAGTGCCTACTGTTATTTCTAGGTTGTTACCTTCTTTACGAATTTGATAGTTATAGAGAGGACAGGTGGTGAAGGAAAAGATAGAGGGAAACTTCATTCTTTTGCAACTCTGATTGTTGCAAATTTTTTTAATAATGCAGCGCCTCTGGTGTCAATGAGGCGTATTAAATTTTTGAAGCTTGTATTTAGGTAGCCATTATATTGTTTATTTTACTTAGCCGATGATTCTGCTACACAATACCGACGAAGAAGGGCATTAGGATTAGTGTGCGCTGAAGCAGAAAAATTGCGTGGTGTTGTTATTTAATGACTATCCACTACCGGCATCGAACCCTGGACTACTTCACTATATTCGTCCAATGCTGGAGATAGCCTGCGTGCCTTAATCAATTTAAAATTTCGACTGAAGTCATTTTGGAAGTCTATTCTTTTATGTGTGTGAAGTTAAATTTTAAAATTTATAACCCTTGACCAGAGCTGTTAAATTTCGATTACGATTAGTAATCAATTAGATTACACATTTTAAAAAGAATTGTAATGATTATATGATTGCCTTCAAAAGAATCGCTGACAAATAATTGATTACGATTACTAATAATCGAAAAGTAATCTGAATTACTTAAAATTACCAAAAATAATCAAAAAGAATCAAAAGTAATCAAAAAGTAATCCGACTACTTTCAAAGATTACTTTTATTCTTAATAAATAATCAAAAATAATCAAATGTAATCCTTAGAATCGGATTATTTTTTGATTACTTTTGATTCTGTTTGATTATTTTTAGTAATTTTAAGTAATTCAGATTACTTTTCCATTATTAGTAATCGCAATCAATTAGTAATCGTGCTAAACTGAATATGATCGTAATTTAATCATTACTTCACCTTTAAAAAAAAGTAATCAAATTAGTAATCATTACGATTACTAATCATTACTTAACAGCTATGCCCTTGACACAAACCTAGTGGTTTAACAGAGCTCTGTTAGCGTATTGACAGACCTCTGTTAAGCTATAAAAATTCTATTAATGCGTTTCCAAAGGACTTTTCCATTAAATGATGCAACTGAGACGGAAAAAAATAATGCAAATTTATAGACAAGGTGTTCCTTTGTTATTGCCCATGAATCTATTTCTGAAAAACATGAATTTGAACCAAATATCGTCAAGTTTGCAACTTGGCATTTACTGAGGGTTATGCACTTTTTTTTAGGAAGGAGGCGATGCTGGCTGACAAAAAAGGTCTCCTCCTATGGCCCACATTGTACTCTGAAAACGTGCATACTCAGAATTTCTGGAATTTCAAGTTTTCAGGAGATTTTCGAAAAACTTCAAATTTGCCCAACTATATTAACATTTTTTAAGATGTGACCAAATTTTTATGATTTTTGCATACAACACCTCGTTATTGGTTCGCAAATTTCAAAGATAAAGATTTATTACCATTTTCTTCTAATTGGAATAACTGTATGGATCGCAAATTTCACAAATAAACGCCCCTTGTTCTGTAAAGCGAATCCGCGTAAATTTTAGTTTTCAAAAAATTAATAATGGTCCTGCAGACGTGTTTAAAATCATACAAGATAATTTTCTTTCAGATATGATATTTGAGAATTTGTATAATAAAAAAATCTAAAAAAATATTTCTATTGCAGGAGTTAGTTTTCTAAAATCGTGCGATTTCAAATCGATCGGTTTACAGAACAGGTCCAAAAGATTTATTACCCTTCTCTTCTAATTGGAATCACTGTGCGACGTTTTTGTAATAGATTAAGGCATACCGTAAAATTTTTTCTTAAATATGGGACCAAAATGTGGCAGTCGAAATACGCCAAACTTGATAAGGTCCATTATGATTGTAATTAAAATTTTTACAAAAAATAAAAATACATTTGCGATTTTTGAGAAAATGCAACCCTGGTATTTTGGAGGCCATGAATATTTTCAAAAGACAATAAGAATTCATCAGATCGGGGTTGTATTTCTTCCGTAGATCGTACGATTGTGTGGGATAGAGAGAAAAAAAAAATCAAATCTAAATTCCTTGAAACAGCAAACGAATTTATTTCATTAAAAAATAAATTAAATTCCTTGAATTGCAGCAGGTTTCGTAATTTTCGCTAAAAAACTTTTTTATTATAAAATATATACATAAATATGTATATATAAATAACGTTTACTTGTGCATATCGCTCATTTACTGCAATAACATCATAACTCAACAAAATAAAATTTTTAAGTTAATAAGGCAGAATTAATTCTCATATCGTTATTCACATCGCTTCAAAAGTTAATGCAAATATCTTTCATGCTAAACTCTGGAGAGGAAAATAAAATTAATTAATTGAAAACTTTAAACTCGATTGCTGTAAAACTAGTTTTTTATTGAGTTGTGACGTTGTTGAAGTAAATGAAGCATATGTGTATGTGAAAGTCTAAAAACTGTGGAATTTTTTAAAACACACATGCACATTAGGGGTACAAGCAAAATAAGGCCCTATCACCATGCTGTAGCCGATGTTGTGCTGAAACCGAAAAATGTTTCCTCAGGTCATTTCGGAACAAAAACGTTCCGCGTCGAAGCCGATTTCTGAAAGCCCTTTAAAATTTTTTTTTATTTTTTCAAAATTTTTTATTTTATAATTATTTAACTATTTACATTTCTTAATGTAATTATATGATTATAATCAAAATCACAATCTAAAAACTATCTTTGCTAAGTGAAATTAGAACTTACTGATCCCAAACTTAATTGCATTTGACGCGGAACCTTCTTTAACGATATCGAAAATCTAAAGATGCAGTCCTTATTGTTTTTTTATGCACTACATGGTATGGATAAAGCCATTTTGATATGTATTTTCAAAAATTGTAAAAAAGTTGTACCCCTAATGCACATAATTATAATTATTATATGAGTATGTATGTATGTACATTAGGGTGGCCGTTATTTTATTTTTTTTAATTTCTTCTACTCTCACCCCGAAATCGATTCAGTTTTATGTAAAAAAAAAAATACAAAAAAATTTCATGCCAATAGGTTGCGTTTTAGGGGCTGCATCCGGCCCTCAAAGTTGGACTTCAAGCCCATTTTTCAATGTAATTTTTTGCATATGACTATCTTTAAAAAAATAATTTTACAAGAATATGACAATATTTTAGCTCTTTAAGTCAACAACATTAGTCTCAAAGAAAGTTTTTTGCCAAAATTAATATTTTAGAAAATAATGAGGAAAATAACCAAAAAAATACCAACAATTTTATGTAACAAAATTATATTTATATAGAAATTTTTTATTTTAAGCACGTAAAATAAGAGCTTATATATGTATATTAAATTATTTCATACATATATAAAACATATAGTCAAAAGAAAAGTAAACCAAAAAAAAAAAAAAATACATTGAATATATGGGCTTGAGGGCCGGACGCACCCCCTTAAACGCAACCTATCGGCATGAAATTTTTGTGTATTTTTTCTTACTGGGGGTCTCCACTAGCCATGAACTTGGTATGGGCATCATGTCGAACATCGAAAATGGCTAATAGAGACCGCTCATGTTCATGTTTTGTTCATGCTCTGACATCAATGCCCGAGCATATGTCTGAGCAACAATGTTCGCCATGAGATTCTCAGTCGGCAACCATTTGCAATAGAAAGAAAAGAGACAGAACAAGAGTAGTAACTATTTTATCTTTATTGCACTAGCGCAAAATACTTTGATATGCCTAAACATGGACATCGCACGTATTCACCACAAGAAGTTGATGACTTTTTCACAATTGCTCTGCCGGCGTCATGTTCATGTCCTGCCCAAGTCGATAGCTAGTGGAGACGTAGGCTTACATAAAACTGAACCGATTTGGGGGTGAGAGTAGAAGAAATAAAAAAAAAGTCTCCATACAATTAAAGACCACTCTAATGTACATATGCATAAATATATATTTTTATTATTTTTTTGTAAAGTGTGCTGATGGCATAATGCTATAAACAAAATTAAAACAAAGTTCAGGCAAGTGCATTTGATTGACATCACATGCATTTTAAGAGGAAAATGATAAATCACTGGGAGTATAAACAATGGCGCAAATAAAATAATACAAAAAAAAAAAAGAATATTTAAAAAATCGTTATAGCTAAAACTAATTAATTTGTAAAAAAATTAAAATTGCACTAATCAGAGAAGTTGATTAAATCAAACAATGTGAAACGGTTAAATAAAAATTTAGAGAAAAAACTTTGCGATAAGTCACCTCTAAACAAAATTTATGGGTAAATTTAACCCATTTTGTCCATTTAGTTTGCACAAATCCATAAAAATTTTGATAAAACAATAATTATAGAAACTGCATACTTTTAGGAGCAAAAACGGTCTTGCATCTTATCACAGTCATAAAATTGGGATTCACTCCAGTCCAAATAAAGTGCTTAAGAATTGGTTGAACTAAAATTGGCCATCATTTTGTTAAAAATTCTAAAAGCACGACTAAAGTATATTAAAAAAAATTCATATCTTTTACTATCACTTACAATTACTTAACAAGTTTTTGATTTTCACAGCTTGAACCGAAACAGAACAGAAAGGAACAGAATAGAACAGAACAGAACAGAACAGAACAGAACAGAACAGAACAGAACAGAACAGAACAGAACAGAACAGAACAGAACAGAACAGAACAGAACAGAACAGAACAGAACAGAACAGAACAGAACAGAACAGAACAGAAAAGAACAGAACAGAACAGAACAGAACAGAACAGAACAGAACAGAACAGAATAGAACAGAACAGAACAGAAAAACTAACGGCTTGCTTAAGATTTCTGTAAACAAAAAAGAGTCAGCTGATTCGTATCAGCTGATTAGTAAAGCAAAAACTAATTCACAGTGTTGTATGACATTTTCTTTGCTAAATTTAAGTGTTTATTTATTATGGCACGATTTTCTAGACGAAAATTAATTTAATTACAAAATTAACATATTTCGGGCTGGAACAATTTTCTCATCCATATTTATATAAGTGGGCCTTATCACGAGTGTCGTATCACGACTTCGACTACGACGATTTGGTATTAGATTAAAGAACATTGCAATATTTTTTCTTTAATCTAGTACAAAATCGTCGTAGTCGTATTCGAAATACGACACTCGTGATAAGGGCCAGTAATTGACGCATTATACTCGTATGTACTTATTTTAGAAAGTCCATGTAAATGTTAGCATATACTCATATTTCATCAAGTCTAAAAAGTAAATGTTCCTTGCTCTCTTGAACTCATAACTAAAGAAATAGACAAAGGCCAAATTAAAAGTTTTAAACTAGCAATACTTGAAGCTTTAAATTAGTTTGCATTCTATTTAGTACAATTATGTATTTGCACTTGTATGTACGAGATACAATTTTACAACGACCACTTCTTAACAACAAAGTAATAAAGTACATGCTAAACAAATTACTAAGGGGCACAAGAGTCATTTTTCCTTTTGTAAAAATTATTCAAATCAGTGTACCACCCATTAACAAGAAGTAGAGAAGTTCATAGAAAAGGCCAACATACAAAATTAGTAAGTGTGCCCTTTCATGGCATATTCTTGTGCATATTGTCTTCACTTCCTCGGCTTTATTGAGAAAACAATAAGACAAATAGGAAATGAAAGAATTTACAGCATTCGTTTACAATTACTCCTTGTTAAGCACAGCATCATTGAGAGAATCACTGTGTGTGTGTGTGTATGTGTGTGTGTGTATGTGTGTGTGTGTGCGTGTGTGAAGAATAAATCTTTTGTAGTCACAGTCATGGATGGCTGTTATACATATTTACTAGAACATTAAATAGTAAACGTTGATAAATGTTTCGCAAACAGCTTATAGCCGCGTAGAATTTTCCAAGTGCTACGCAAATTCAACTTCCATATTAAAACAGACACTCAGTCAGTCAGTCAGTCAGTCAGTTAGTCAGTGAGTCATTCGGCAAAGCAGCTAACCAAGCCTTCATCGGACTCTGTCATTAATTTATGTATACTTACTGTGTTTATGATTTGTGGTATTTAGTATGAGATTGGATGGAATTTATTCATTTGGAAAAACTACTTTTAATGATTTTGTTATTATTATGAAGATTAAAAGTTTGAATAACAAACACAGGTATAAAAGCTTACGAATAAAATATATAAATAGAAAGCATTGTTATGTTATAGTCCAGAGAAAATTGTGGCCCAGTAAAAATTATTTGAAATTAAATAAGCTGAGTTTTAATTTGAAACGAATTCCAAAATTAAAAAAAAGAATATAGATGTCTTAATACACCCGATTATAGCTATGCTGCTTAGATATGTAAAACAAACTTAATGTGTTAAATAACAATGCAATAAAATTATATTATATGATGATGTCAGATTGGCCGCAAATATTTCAAAACGTTTTGCATTTATTTCCCACTATTTTCTTTTCTAGCGGCGTACGATTAAATTAATGTATTGTTTGTGGCCGGCCGGCGGCTGTTAGCCGGCTTACAGCCTATCGCCAGTGTTCCATGGTTTGTGCTCATGTGCAAAAACAATACAAAAGAAATTGTGCAGTTCTTCTCATTGTTTTTGTTTTGTTTCTGTTTCACTCACTTCAAAGAACGGAACCAAACAGAGTCAAACAATTTGTTTCGTTTATTTTCGTACTCTGGTTTTAAGTACAAAGAAATCATAACAAAAATAAATCTTATAACTGTAATAGTTGCGATTATTTTTGTTAAGAAAATCACGTGACATAAATAACCGAAGAACTTCTAAAATAATTCTGTCAAAAAAATGCCGACTTCAATGCAAAGATCTGATAGAACATTTTGGAAAAAAATGTATGGCGCCAAAACGGAGGTAAACTCTTTCAAATAAAAAAAATCTGTTGGTTAAGAAGAACTACTTGAAATATAAAATTAAATTTTAATGGGCGTGCCTCCGCCCATTTTTTAAATGCAAGATTGTGTGTTTTTCAGAGCTCAGGGTGTGTGCTAAGTTTTGTAAAAATCGGTAAAGTAGAACCACTTGAAATAAAATATTAAATTTTAATGGGCGTTACTCTGCCCATTTTTTTAAATGGAAGATTGTGTCTATTTGAGAGCTCAAGGTGTGGTAAGTTTCGTAAAAGTCAGTTAAGTAGAACCACGTGAAATATAATAATAAATTTTAATGGGCGTAGCCCCGCCAATTTATTTAACTTTAATATTGTGTTATTACAAGAACCAAAGGTGTTTTCTAGGTTTCACAGTAAACAAATAAGTAGAACATCATAAAATCCCAAAAAAAAATTTTTGAGCGTGTCTCGCACACTTTTTTAAATTGGGATCAATTGGAAGCTATACCGTCTCAGGATAAAAAAGTATATTTGTACAATCGGTCTAAAATGTACCGAGCTATGAAGTAAAAATATAAAAAAAATACAGAAGAATTGATAACGTCCTCATTTTTTGAAGTCGATTAAAAATTATTAAAAAGGAAATTGATATGCATTTATAATTTAAAACAAAACATTACAAAGCAAAAAACTTTATTCGATTTGGAAACCATTTTTAATTGTTCACTACGTTTTTACAATTAATCTTAGATCAATGTATTCATACCTATTGTGAATAAAAATTTTCCTAGGATTTTGTTCCCTCTTCGCAAATATGCTAACGTAAATTTGCTCATATGAACATATGGCAACGTCGAAAAATATGCCCATTATTGTGAATGATTTTCTTTATGTCAAGTTCTTCGCCGTTTTAATTGTGATTGGAGAAATGTTAAATAAAAATAAAATGTAAATAACGTTAGTATTATTTATTTTTTAAACAGTAATTAAATTATTTAAGAGTATGTAATTCAACGAATGAAAAACAAATTTAAATATTATTGCACAGGGTGTGGGAGAACCAAGCCATCCACCATATTAAATTTATTTCGAAAAATATTCATTCAAAATTGATAAAATTAAATGGTTGTTGTATATTTTTCAACTTCTCTGTTAGTTTATTATTAAACAACTTTAACCTGGAAATAAAATTAATTTTTTTAGCTGCTGTTAGTCCCATCACCTCGTCACTAACATTTACTAGTAAATTTCGTTTTTGAATAAAAGAAAAAAAAAACAAAGTGTATATATTTCCACATCTAAAGTTATGCAAGATTACAAATATCTGTTTTTAAGTGTACAACACGTAATAGATTCATTTGAAGTAATATACAAAACAGTGAGCTATTAAAAGCACTTTGATACCTTTTCTAATAACGATCAATGACAATATAAATGGGAATATAAGATACACACAGGGCAGAATAAATTACTCACAAAGAAAGCAATATTTTAATGAAAGCGAGAACAAATTTTAATTGGATTTTAAGGAAATTTTATTTAGTAAAAAAAAAGTTCAATTGGAATTTAAGTGAATTTTATTCAGTCTTTGCTGCAACTTAAAAACTAATATTTTTAAAATTCTAAATTCAATAGCATTCTTTTAGGCGCAAAAGTTATTATTTTCATGTGCATATTTTAAGTAATTGTATTTTAAAAGCATTCTTTTAGGTGTGCAATTGAAAATTTTTATACTGCATACATATCGACAACCTCAAATAACTGTAACTTTGCAGGATAAGGTAAAAATATAATAATAAACACTATAACTGCTTTGTAAAAGTGCTTGTCAAAGCGTTATTTTTTTTCACTATTGCAATACATTTTTGTGACGGGGTGTATTTGTGTGAAATGTATTGGAATCACTGAAAAACTCACTTTCCTGAATATACGAGTGCTTATCCACATACACGTGTACGAAATAATTAGACATATTTTAGAGCACATTATTCAATTTACGCGGTAAACATACGATTTCATATACGTACCATGACTGAAGCTATTCAATAAATTGCTATTGAAACAAGTGTGAAACAATGTGCATTATTGCAATCATTTCGATTAATTAATTTTCGATGTTACATCTTCTCAGTTGGTTTTGCTTTAATTGAATGTGAGTGAAGATGAGTTGTACAAAAAAAGTTACATATTACAGTTTAGGCATTCGATTTCTTTCTGAACAAGATTATAGTTCTAAATTATGCTAATAAAATTTTATTTAGTTAATCGATCACAATTCAGATTTTTCTTATGTATAACACTAATCGAAATTTTTTTTGAGTACATATAAATATTTCCACGATGTCGAACGTGACCGTCATAAGCATTTAAAGGGAAAAAATAAAAATTAAAATAAAAAGTGATACGTCAATCGTATAAGCAGAATGGGATTTCAGTACCTTCACGTATGTCATAATCCGAAAATTGTGTTTTTACGTGACGAGTTGCACGTTCAGGGATGTGACGATTCGGCCATTAAACGATAATTTCAGCGAAACCCGAAACAATATTTTAATGTGACTAATTTTAGAGTGTTGCTCTAAATTTTTTACCCAAAAATTTATATATTTTTTAAATCAGTCGCACGTGACATTTTTTCTATCGTGTTATTTACATTATTTCTGTTGCTTTTTTTTTACGAAATTATAAATATGAAATTATAAATTATGAACTTCTGCAGACTTTGTCTCTTACGTATGCAGTCATTCCGCCTTTTCTCCTCAATCATTTAATTTTTTCCATTAGCCTTTTTCCTAACATTCCACATTCTTCTTTTTTTGTTTTTTTTAATTTATGGTTTTGTAATAAAACTTCATATTCCTTTAATGTTGCTCTCCACCGTTTACAGTTCTCTGTATTTTTTTCGCCATTATTGCTTCTATAAATTTAAATACATAATTTGAAAGTATTGATATCCTTCAATTTTTCCCTCCACCGTTTGCAGCACTCTATCTGTTTCGCCGTTATTGCTCCTCTAAATTTAAGTAGCAAAGCTATAGTGATTTAAATGTATGTATGTATGTGTATTTTTTTTTAATTTTACACTTAGAATGTCGCACGTGACCTACTTTATATAAGCATCACTCACCATATTCAACCGACAGCGAATATCGTTAAAATTTGTTACTGGATAGCAAAGTCGATAAATTGTCGTTATATATATTATAGCGACATGATTATCGTAATGAAAATTACTGGTTTGTAGAAGCAGGGAATTAATTTATTAAATGAGTAATTAGTATAAAATTTTTGTTAATAATTGAAGCAAATATAAATTATTTATGGTACCGAATTTTTCCTCTTCTATAGAATTCATTTCAAAATATTCCTTTTGTTTCAAATTTCAAAGCATGTATTTTATGTATTTTAACATTTTTATTTATTTTTTATTCTTTGTTCAACAAAAAAAAAAGGGAAAACCAAATCCTTTTTTGTTAAAAGACACAAATAGTTGTTTCAACCAAAACATTTTTTGTATCTTAATATTTGTTTAAAACTATTGGGACCGTTTGCAAGTTTGAAATGACTATGGCAAAAAATGCTACTGAAATAATCTTTATCTATTACAGGCATAACAAATTGGCAAACAAAAAAAAAAGCGAAGAGCAGATAAAATAAACTAAAGCTAGTTATTACAGTTTTCTCTTGGTGATAATTTACTGTGCAACTTACCTAAAGTATATTTTTTATCATTGTAGTATTTTTATAATTTACCACTGCGATAATGCACCGGTCTATGACCACCGAATAGTATACGCTTGAAGGCCTGACGGAATTCCGGGCTAAAAATAGTGTAGATGACAGGATTTAGCGTTGAATTGAAATAGCCCAGCCATAGAAAGAACGAGGCGACTGCATCGTTAATTTCACAACTCTCACACAGTGGCAGCAACAAGGCCAAGGCAAAAAATGGCAGCCAACACACCACAAATGCACCCGTTATAATGGCCAATGTCTTTGCCGCCTTGCGTTCACGTTTCGCCTCTAGCGTTTCTTTTCTCTTTGTCACCTTGTGCATGGGATTGGCTATGCTGGACAATTGTTGTTGGTTTTGCTTGGCGCGCGGCACGGGCGTTACTTGACTCGATGCGTAGGCCGAGGGAGGATTGGGTATTGGCGTGGCATGTGCTAAGGAGGGCGCAGAGGGTAGTGCTGCCGTAGGGGTTTGAGGTGTTAAGGCTGATATTGATGTTATTGTGGTGGCATTTGAGGTGCTGGCACCTTGTGTCTTGTGCATGATGCTGGTGGAGGCTGGTGTTGTGTTACTAGTACAGCCTACGTCACTGCCATCCGTACCACTAGCAGCAGCAGCAGCAGCAGTGGCAGCGGCAGGTGTTGTTGGCGTTGGTGTTTGTGCTGCATTATCACATTTTTGAGTTTGTTGTTGTACTTGTTCCAATTGCTGTTGCAATTGAGGATCTCTTAATACCTCCGAAGCTGGATGGTTGTGATGATGCTGATGCTGATGATGTTTATTATTACAACAATTATTATTGCCGTTGCTAATGACAACATTGCCATTGGCCGCTGATGATATCGCTGGTATTTCATTTGTAGCTATGGCTGATATAGAGGTGGGCGGTTGGGTGGCTGGTTGTGTTGCTGTAGTTGTGTTTGTAGTTGTAACTGATGCGGCAGCGGTTGTAGTCGAGCATGCTTTTAAAGGCTCTAGAGGATATTCCCGTACTTGAACGGGTTGTGTTAAACAAGTCTTACTAGAAGTAAATGTTTTTGTCGTTGTTAATGCTTTACCAGTTGCTTGTGTGGGCTGTTGCTGTTGTTGTTGTGTCTTGGACAGCGTTTGTTGTGTTTGATTTGCTAATGCTACCAGGTGGGATACTGTCGCAATTTGCTGAGTACTTGTTGTGGATGAAGATGGCACCTGCAAAGTAAATAACAATGTAAATGAAAAATAAATAACATTTTGCTAAAATAAATTCTTGGCAGCTTATTCAAGTTTTTCAACAAGCAACAAACATTCTTTGAAAAAGTCACAGGAAGTTAAAAAACTTTGAAATATTACGATGAAATTCTTTTTGCAAAAAAAAATTAGTTGTAAGTAATATTCCCCCTTATTGCGAATGCCGTCATCCAAGTCACATCAAGACGACAGTAAAAATTGGCACTTGTCAACTCTCTGTCGACAACAAAATTGACTGCTATTATTATGCTCCATTAATTTGTAAATCCTTAGAGATTAGTAAGAGATTGTTAATAAGAGCCAATTGTTGCCGATAAAGAGTAGACAAGTGACAATATTTACTGTCGTCTTGATGTGACGTCCACGATGCCATTCACAATAAGGGGGATTATTTCATATACCGATTAATCGAATAAATAATTTCAATTGCCTAATGTAATAAAATATTCGACTAGTCGAAAATAAATTATTCCATCTTTCGAATAAGTAATTTTATTCAATTTAAATATTGATGTGAGAGAAACGATTCGAGTTGTTTGTTGATTTGATAGACGACTTGATTGATATATTGTTCTTTTATTTACAAAAGCCTTTGTGTACTTTGAATATACATAATTTAATATGAAAAGTGTCTCATGTTTTTCTAAAGCCATGATTTTCATATTTTCAAAATTTTCGTTAACAATAAGAAATTTTTTGGTCTTACTTTTATTCTTATTTTCATCTATGTATATACGTTTATATATGTGTTTATTGGCCAAAAAATTAAAATTCCTTGCCGCACACTTTAATTAACATTTTAAATCACTGCTGGACTCACAAATCATCTAAATGGCAAATCATGAATTGTTTATGGAATACACAAAAAAAAATCACAAACTTTGGCATGCATACAAATTAAATCCGTAGAGCAAGAGCAAATACTCCTAAATATGTATAAATTTTAAGAGCAAGTGCTTTTCTTTTTATTTTCTAAATAATTCATAATTCTTACGCACATGGAATAAATATATTCGTTGCCACTTACTTACTTCATCTCTGTAAGTATGAGAGCTGTTGTGTATGATATAAGCACGTGCTTTGCAAAATGGAGCAAATTTCCACAGACTTATAGAAGCAAGAAAACCCAGTTGGCTGGCTGCTCGCTTAAATATGAAGGAAGTAAAGAAAATTGTGTGCGACAATGATTTACAGATGTTTAGCAATTATTATTAGCATTATCAGAGAAACCACAAATATGCAGTTGCATAAATTTTCTAGCGCGAGTTTTAAATTTCAGAAGTATTCATTTTAGTACACCAATAAAAATATGTATTATTATTAACTAACTAATAAAATATACAAGCACACAAACATACAAGACCATGCAGATGAAAGACACAAACAATAACAACTGTAAATGTTTATTCCTATTAAGAATTGTATATACAACAACACAAACATATAAGCCAATGCAGATGCCAGACATAAGCAACAACAGCTATAATGCTTCTAAATCGATGCTGTATTGTCAACATACGTACACACACATCAACACAATGAAATGTAACACAAACTTATTGTCTTTTACAAATTTTGTTAAAGTTTTGTTTTTGAAAAGTTTATATGTTGT
Source organism: Tachina lurida (assembly GCA_944452675.1). Classification (NCBI taxonomy): domain Eukaryota; kingdom Metazoa; phylum Arthropoda; class Insecta; order Diptera; family Tachinidae; genus Tachina; species Tachina lurida. The sequence goes on along the minus strand of OX101756.1, from coordinate 130,321,631 downwards.
ACAATAAAAAGTCTTTTCCCAAAAGTAAAATTTTTTATGCGTGCACATAATTTTGTATTTGACTGTAGTACATATTAGCAGCATGCGTTCAAAAATGCTTCACAGTTTGAGCACAGCGCTGCATACACCGTATTTCTTTTTTTTTTCTTTTAATAATATCAAATACGAGTACAAAGCAGTCCATATCTTTCTTAGTTGAAACGAACTTTTGACCCTTAAAATGTGTTTTTTTTTCTCTGTTGACAAAACTTTATCTTTTATATGAGTTTTTCTTTTCACTCTTGAGTTCTGTGACAAGATTATCAATAGAGAAGAAAGGCATAAGAAGTTAATGTCATATTGTTTGTCTATTGGCATTTATTAGTTAATTTATTGTTAACAGTTCAAAAAAAAAAAAAAAAAAGAACTGGTAGCGAATAGAAGAACATAATTTATCATTCTGTTTTCAACATATTGAATTAAATTTATATTTTAAGTCAACATCTCTTCTTTTTTAAGAAGCTTATGAAAAAAACATTTATTTTAAAGAAAAGCAATATATCATGGCTGTTTTAACTAACCGACTAAGTGATATTTTTTTACAAAAAAAAACCTAAACTTAACTTTAGAAGTCAAACTAAACATTATCAAAAATTATTACCAATGTAGGCGTTACTGTTGGTGCCTCTAAAAACAAAAACTTTTCAGTCATATCCATTAGAATGCATGTATAAAACATTCGGAAAAGTTGTTCTCCTATAAAATTTTAAATATGTTAAATAGCTCAGTTAGTTAAAACAGCCACGATATGTATTGGCGTTTAATTTGGAAAGTTAGGCAAGTAAACTAAAAATAATAATCAAGATTAAGTGATAAATTGTATGAAAAATAGAAAGAAAATTAAAACAAAATGTCTTTGTGATTTTCATACACATTTAAAAAAATTATGAAATACAAAGCCTGAAAGGTTTGCCACAAAAAATTAAAATTGCAAAATTTTAATTTAACCCCCTTTAGTGAAACAAGTGCGATATGTGCACTATTCGTTGTCTTTGAAATAAATTATTCCAACTGCATTATTGTGAATAGACCTTCATTATCAACGTATTTAGTTCTAATGAGTGAGATTCACAATAGTGGTATTTTCAACGAAAGCATGAGATAATACTAGAGATGTCAGATGGTATTGGTTTTGTGAACAACGGAATTTCGGGGTTTAGAAAAATTTTCAATCTGGTTCTATGAAATAAGGCCAACGGAAATAACGCCCAAATAAGACAATAAGATTTTTTTGAGATTATTGAGGAAAATTATTTGCAAAAAAAAAAAGAAACTGAACTCACGATAAGGGCGATTAATTGCCTGAGTGTAACTTCTCTTAAAAAAAGAAAACTTGCTTATGCTTATTAAAAAAAATTTATAGATTTTTCAAATTTATTTAAAGTTTATTTATTTGTTTATTAAAATTTTTATAAAATTTTATAATTTGGGATAATTTTTGAATAAAACATTGCCTGCTAGTGCTGCCCATACTATCTACACAAAAACCCCGATAAAGCTTTTCTTGATGTACAAGGGAGCATCAGTAAGTCTGTGAATTTTTGAATAGGGTTTTCGAAAAAATAGTATTATATTTCAAGGTGGTTTTTCTTTCTTTCTTTGTTTATCCCTTCCAAAAAAATAAAATTAGTCGAAGTAACGAAAATAAGTATTTATATGCGAGATAATTTCACCATTAGAGTCAAATCTATTTCTGCTGCGCCAATTCTTCAGGTTTGGGAACAAGAAATAGTCACTCGGGCTAAGTCTGGAAAATAGCATGGATGAGGGACCAATGGAAACTTGACATGTGTATACCCTTGCATTGAATTGGTGAAAAAGCATTTTTTTTCTTGGCTAAAGTTGCTCATATTACAAGCCATCATTAAAGCAGAAGCTATTGTTATTGAAATTCAATTAATTTATTGTTTCTTGTTTTATTTATTTTATTTTTATCTCCTCTTATATAAAAGTTATGGCGAAATACTTTTAAGAATACGACTTACAAAATATAATAAGTACGTATTTATTTTTTTTAAGGACTTACCCTTGAGTATATAATTAAACCACAACATGTTTCACTTAAGTTCTGACCAAAAATAAGTATATACATTCTCCCCTTTGATTAGTTAGTTATACCTAAATAAAAAAAAGACTCGATGATAACCCCCTTTTATAGATGCCACTTTCACATAAATGAGAAAACATCATCATAAATCGTAATAAAGAATTATAAACCATAATAATAGAATCGTGCCTGCTTTATATAATCAATACTCGTGCAAAACATAAAAATAAAATTTTATTGTTCTCTATTTATTATTTTGGGTTCCTAAAGAGCTTTGAAGGGTTTCGATTTATGTTTTTGACACATAAATTAGTGCTTTTAAGTTAATAAAAGTTTAAAAATGCTGGCAGCAGCAGTTAATGCCAAGAAATTTGTTTTCCTTTTATATATTTTAATAATTTTCCAAACTCATTCTAACGAATAATTGAAGCTGTTTAAAGGACCACCCATTGTGTGTGTGTAATAAAAATGAGCTCTAAAATAAGTTTATTTATTTAATTATTTTAAAGAAAGGAATAATAAGCTTTTGTTAGGAATGAGTTTTTTTAATCTTAGTGTAATATTTTTAATACTTCTTATGCGAATGTTATTAATTTTCGCTAACTTGTAAGAAGAAACAAAATTTTGTACTAAATTGATTAGATTTAGATTTGTAGTAAAAGTTTGAAATTAAATCATCAACAAATGAGAAAATAAAATAAAGTATAGAGAAAAATGTTACATACATGCATTACCATGATTATTTTTAAAATCACATGTGATTTGAAGCCATGTAATTTTCAGAACATGCCTGATAGTTGAACTTTCTTATAATGAATACAAATGGGATCAGCAAATCACTACATTATATAGAAACTTCATTATACAGAAATTATATTTTACCACTTTTATTTAAAATAATAAGGGACTCCAATTTGCTCTATACAAAACCTTCTAATACATTTAGAAATTTAACAAAAATTTGTTTGAACTATTTCAGTATATACAGACAAAAAGTCAAGTGAGTCCAAATTACTCGTATATTTGCAAAATTTATTCATTGTGAAGAAATACATTAAAATTGCAACTAAAAAGCTGTGTTCTTGAAATTAATTTATGATAGCAAGAGCTTCATTGCATAGAAGTTCAGTGAGTTCATTGTAGAGAAGTTCGACTGTATACTGTTTTCATCGTAGGCGTAGAAAGGCCATTGTGTGTGGGAGGGCTGAGCATTACCTTGGATTATTGCAAATTGCCTGTAATTATCTATTTTAATATTACTCCTCCACTGCCTATCATGGAATGAAATAACTATTAAAATTATTAAATGCAAAAATAAAACAAGATATTAATTTTTCTTTGCAATAAAACATTTTTTTGGACGACTAAAATTAAAATAATACTAAAAGGTCAACTTCGAACAAATGTGTTAAAAAAAGGAAATTTCCTCAGTGTACCATAAATGATTAAATTGGGCATAAAAATGAATTGCAATAAATACATTTTTTCCCTTTTTTTTACTATGTGTGCATATGTGTGTATTTTTATAATAATTTTTTTAACGGTGTTTATTCTCATTTGCTGCTAATTTTTCGAACCGGTGACGTATGAGCAATAATTAATTTTCTATGTTCATACATCAGTGTGTGTATGACATCACTCATACGTAGCGGTTTGTTAAAAAACAATAGCATACTTTTTTCTCTTTTTATAAGAGTGTGGTGGCCACGCAGAGCGTATGAGTAATGTGCGAATAGATACATACATACATACATACATGCATGTATTTTAATTTTATTATAGCATACTTTTTGGATTATATTATTGTTTTGAGTGACAGTAGATATGCGTAAAGCAAGCCACAGACCTTGCAACTGTTGGTACAACATGAGCAAGTTGTGTATAAGATTGTATAGTGTGTGGGGTCGTCGTATGAAGTTGTGTATCGGTTGTACGAAATATTAAAAAGATTTGATTTTTTGGCAAGTTGTATAGACAGGTTGTAAAATTTAGGAGTGTGTTGTACAACTTCATTTCATTTTGTTCTTATTTTCGTTGTGGTCATATGAAAAACATCGCGCTCGAATTCAAATTTGCGTATAAAATGGAGAATTCAACAGAAATAAGTGATTTTATATAATTGTATGAGTTTGCGCGGAAGAATTGCTTTTGTATATGCATCGGAACTTTTGACAAAAGGTCATTGAATAATTCGTCTGACACCCAGGTGTAATTTTTATAGTCCAGTGGCTCACTTTCTTTTAATATTTCCAAAAGTTTGTTATTAGAATACGTTTTTTTTATATAAATCACTCCTTTAAGCAAATTCTTTTTTTCTGTCCTTTTTTACGTTCTTCTTCTTATTTTGTCACCAAAAAAAAACCATCCATTACAATACGCGACATAACACCCGATGTCATGTTTACTCAAAAAAAAAAAAATTAAGAAATGAAGTTGTACTCTAATGTTGTACACGTTGTTGTAAAGTTTGTGGGCAAAACACACAACTTGTTAATCCAACGTGTTGTACCAACGGTCGCAAGGTGTATGGCTTGCATAATAAAAATTATTAATGGCGTTTTTTTCTTCGAAAAAATATTTATTTATTTTTTCGTTTCAGTTTTTCTAGAGTATCATCTAAGAGATTTCTCTAGTACTCCCCTCTAATGAATTTTCACTTCCTAATGATTATGAACTTTATTTAAATCACATTGAAAGGAAAAACATTTTATTTAAATTAATTTTAGCAAACTTTTATATGAAACTATTTGCAAAACAACGAACGAGTTTTTCCTTGAAGGGTCAAGTAAAATTGGAGAAAATTACACAAACGAAAACATGTATTAAAAGCAGCATCCCAACTGATAAAATTAATTTAGTTTATGGCCTGTCCCACGATGTCACCGGAAATCGTTCGATCGACAACAATAACATTAGAAAATTTGTTGTTGTTTGCAATACAAGTTGTCAATCGAACGAATTCTGGTGAAATCGTGGGACAGGCCGTTAGTTTTTTAAATATTTTCATTACACACTAATTGGGTGTCATTGAGCAAAATCGAAAAATATATGTATGTGCCTTGAAACTTGCTAGTTTAGAAAAATGTTAAGAATATATAATATATAAATAATTTGAATTTGAAGTGTATGTTAGAAAAAAATTTCCATACAACAAAATTTCAATAAAAACACAGTAGAAATACACATAAATTTTTTTTAAATACCGCCATTTGTCCGTAGTAGACCTCGGATAAACTGAAAATAATCACCAACTCAAAAGTAAGCGAAAAGAGTAGCAAGACGCTGCACAATTTTGCACAAAACAAAAATATGAGCTTATCAGCATTTTTAAAGTTTACTCTGAACTTGATAGCAAATGGGCGTTGAACATTATGGTGATTGGGCATAGAAGACCATAAAACCAGGATGTTTTTTAATTTCTTTGTATAAAATCTTAAAAGAAATATTTTTCCAAAGTATTTTTAACCTCTAACTCTACTTCTTAAGGGGTTTTCTTGTAGATTTTATAAAAAAAGGCTCCAAATGAGTGTCCTATTGGGTTACAATGGTATAAAAAAGTATAGGCAAGTCTTCGAATACAGGAAAGGTAGATACTCAATTTAAAACCCAGAAATTAGTAAAAACTGGAAATGCATTTAATGATTAATTTTATAGTTATATTCACTTTCATTTTAGATCTCTAGTGTCTGTGTCTGTGTGTTTTTGTGTTCTATAGTTTTGTATTGAAATATTTTCGCCCTTAAACGGGGATATCATGGATTAAAATCTTGTACATATATATATGACATAAAATTTTACTATATAACAGAAAAAAATGCTTAAGTCAAGATAAGTTAATTTTGAGCTAATGACACTCCTGTAATGTGGCTACTCTTGGGCAACATCTCAACTATTTTTTGCGGTTTTTCTGGAAGGTACAGCGCAATGACCTGCTGCTTGTATTTTTTTTTACTTATAATCTTATTGGAATATTTGCTTAATTTTGCTTATGCTTTGTTATATTTAATATTTAATGTATTAGTTATAGTGTGCAGAATGGCGTTTTGGCAAATAAAATAAAAGTGAACACCGAATTTCTCGATTTAACTGTAAAAGAAATAAATTTCTGAAAATCTGGCTTGAAAGCTTAAAAATGTTCTTCTACAAAACATTACAATATGACTAGCACAGTTCTTCCTTATTGCCACAGATATTTCTATGAAATTTACCAAAAATATCTTAATAATGCAATATTTAATAGAGTGTTTTATTAAAATATTCCCTAAATATTTTCTATTCTTCCAGAAATAACTTCGGTAGATTCCTTTCATATTATAAAAATAAAAATAAAAATAAAAATGATTTAATATATTTGTAGATTTTTTTCGCTGCCTAGGCTTATATGTATCTACAATTATTTATTTTACCTAATCTTACCTTAAAAAAATAAATTTTTGCTATTTTTTTTGTTAAATATAAAATATGTGTGGCATGAGCTTTTACCTTTGAGTGTCCTTCATGTTTTCTCCTTACATATCTTTCCTAAAGAATTGGCAATAGAATAAAAAAATAAAAGACATTCTTGTCATATTTTCTGAAAGTATTTTCTTTCTTAATACTCCAGCGAACAAATTCAGTTGAAATTAAATCCTAAATGCTGAGGAATAAAAAAACTGTTAAACTACTGCTCAGGATTTCATGCCTGCCCATAACATTTTTGTAATACTTTGTTTAAAGAAAAAAGAAAAAAAAATTAAATATAAAATAACAAAATCATTCGTATCCCAGGTATGAACGTGTTCTGGCCAAGTACTCACAGCGAAGAATACTTTCATAAGACTAATGGCTGAATTTTAAGTACATCTACATAAATATTTCTTGTGTGCCTTCAAGTGTATCAAAAATATATACATACATTCAACGACTTAAGCATTGAGTTAAAAAATATTAAAAGCATGAGCTTGGAAAGTTTGCAAGCAACAAAATGCAAAATGGTCTAAATGTTTGAATTAACATAAACGCGTGTACATTAACGCTGGATAAAATATTGTTTTCTGAAGTGCCATTTTAAAAAGATTTCCTTTTTTGCCGTTGTTCTTATTGTTGTTGGCTTTGTCTTACTTTAGTTTTGATTTTGCAGGTGATAAGGAATGCTTATGTATGTATGTATGTATGTATGTATGTGCTATTGAGTGAGTATTGGTGGTTGCGGGTGTGAGTGTGCAGATAGTTAAGTACATGTATTAGAAAGTTTGGTGTTTTTTTTTTGCAAAAAGTTAAATTTGTTATTTAATTTTGTTGCTTTCAGGATAAAGCAGATTCTCATTTTTTTTTGTGAAATTAAAATAAATTTTTTTAAAGTAAAACTTTATATTGATTTACTTATTTTTTATTTAAAATTAAATCTGATCTCAGAGGACGCGTATTTTTTATTCAAGCATTAAGTTGACTCCAACCGACCTTAAAAATACAATAATCCTTCAAATAAAAAAATTCCCCAATTCTAATTGGCGTTGCCACTTTTTCGCAAATTTTTTTCTAATCGAATTTTCGTTACAACCCGAAAACCCATCCGCAAACCCCGAATCCGCGTTGGACTTGCGCCGTTCAAAATTCGGCAACCAGACATCATTACATTTCCTATGGACGAAAAAAAGTCCCCAACCGTAATCGGCGTTGCCACTTTTTTGTAAATTTTTCTCAAACAAAATTTTCGGTACTAACCGAAAATCGCTCGGATAACATGGAATGAAATTCAGTAAATATAAAATAATTTAACAGAAAAAAAACGATTTCAAAATTAAAAACTAGAATTCAAAATTAAAAAAAAATCAAAAATTGAGTTTTCAAAATTAAAAATTTTAAAACTAAAAACTATTCAAAATTAAGTAAATTGAAAATAATTTAAAAAATTTTAAAATTAAAAACTTTAAAAATTCAAAACCAAATTTCAAAGTAATAAAAAACTAGAAACAAATAGAAATATATAAAAAATTTAAATGAAAATATAAATAAAAAAATTAAATTAAAAATAAAAAAATTATAATAAAATAAAAAAAAATTATATAAAAATAAAAAAAGTTAAAAACAAAATAAAAAGATATAAAGATAAAAAATATAATGTATAAAAATATAAATATATAAAAACATAAATATATAAAAATACAATAATACAAAAATACAAAAATACGAAAATACAAAAATAAAAAAATATAAAAATATAAAAATAATAAAAAAATGTAACAACAAAAATATTAAACATAAAAAATAAAAATACAAAAATATAAAAATATAAAAGTATAAAAATGTAAAAATTTTAAAATATAAAATTACAAAAATATAAAAATATATAAATATAAAAATATATAGAAATATAGAAATGTAAAAATATAAAAATATATGCACATAAATATAAAAATATAAAAATATTTATGTACGTTAACATAAAAATATAAAAATATTTATGTACATAAATATAAAAATATAATAATGTAAAAAATATAAAACATAAAAATATAAAAACAAAAATATAAAAATATAAAATTAAAAAAAAAAACATAAAAAACATAAAAATAAAAAATAGAAAAATATAAATATGCATATAAAGATATAAAAATATAAATATATAAAAATCTAAAAATTTAAAAATTTTAAAATTTAAAAATTAAAAATATAAAATTACAAAATATAAAAGTACAAAAATATAAATTTAAAATTTATTTGCTGGTGGTTCAGCGATGTCTATATGCATTTCATTGTTGCAGTAACAAATCGTCAGTAGACTTCAACCACACATTTTGAACAGTCACAAACCTCTTATCTTATGTGATTTTCAAAAATTTTATTATTTGTGAATTCTCAAATAGTTTTTGAAAGTCTGTACATAAGATAAGAGGTTTGTGACTGTTCAAAATGTGTGGTTGAAGTCTACTGACGATTTGTTACTGCAACAATGAAATGCATATAGACATCGGAGAACCACCAGCAAATAATAATAAATTCGAATAATAAATTTCTTAAATAAAAATTTAAAAATATAAAAATATAAAAATATAAAAATATAAAAATATAAAAATACAAAAATATAAAAATATAAAAATATAAAAATATAAAAACATAAAAATATAAAAATATTAAAATATTAAAATATAAAAATATAAAAATATAAAAATATAAAAATATAAAAATACAAAAATATAAAAATATAAAAATATAAAACTATAAAAATATAAAAATATAAAAATATAAAAATATAAAAATATAAAAATATAAAAATATAAAAATATAAAAATATAAAAATATAAAAATACAAAAATATAAAAATATAAAAATATAAAAATATAAAAATATAAGAATATAAATATATAAAAATATAAAAATATAAATATATAAAATTATAAAAATATTAAAATATTAAAATAGAAAAATATAAAAATATTAAAATATAAAAATATAAAAATATAAAATATAAAAATATAAAAATATAAAATTATAAAAATATAAAAATATAAAAATATAAAAATATAAAATTATAAAATTATAAAAATATAAAAATATAAAATTATAAAAATATAAAAATATAAAAATATAAAAATATAAAAATATAAAAATATAAGAATATAAATATATAAAAATATAAAAATATAAATATATAAAATTATAAAAATATTAAAATATTAAAATAGAAAAATATAAAAATATAAAAATATAAAATATAAAAATATAAAAATATAAAATTATAAAAATATAAAAATATAAAAATATAAAAATATAAAAATATAAAATTATAAAATTATAAAAATATAAAAATATAAAATTATAAAAATATAAAAATATAAAAATATAAAAATATAAAAATACAAAAATACCAAATAATAGTTTTTAGTAAAAAACCAAGTTCGTAAATTATGTATGTCGCTTAAAGTTTTTTTTGGGCGTTTATTGCACGATATAGTAATCAGGAATAATTTCTTAATCGGGCTTAAGTTCAGTATTTTCAATTCTAAGGCAATGAAATATTTTAACTAATTGATGTGATTTTTTATACAAGACAAGAAAAATTAAAATACACTTTACATGACGGAAAGCATCGGCATTTTTTACTGCCACCATGAACTTCATCAGCACACATGTCTATCTAGTTGGACAGATATTGTTTGTTAATATCGGCTATTTAACACGAATCATTTCTCATATTCCATTTCATTAAAAATTCATGTTAATAAGCTGATGTTGACAAACAATCTCTGCCCAAGCAAAAATTTAACTTCAGGCTTAAAGCTGTACTACGAGTATAAACAGTATAAGATAAGCATTTACCAAAAAAGTTTTAAAATTTCTTATAAAAGCATCATTCGACATTTAACAACCCTCCGACTTGCCAACACTTATTATCACTTAAATAGTTATACTCGTGCTTTATTTGCATAATTTTTTCTAAATACTCACATTCCACTTAATGTTTGAAGAAAAATACGTATACTATTGTAAATCCCTCACTTTTATAACATTCGAATTACAAGTGCTTTAACTTTAACGACCTAATGAACGATGCTGCGTAATTTATTACTTGTATAAAAATAAAACAAAAAAAATCTTCTGCTTATCACAATCATTTTCCACTTAATTTTTTTTTTCCTTTTTTGTTTCTAGTTTTATGATTTAAATATAAAGTGACAGATAGCGGTAGAATGGTAAATAAATATAGGGAAAGTAGGAGAGCGAGAGAGTGCGGGAAGCTTACAGCTGTCATATGCCTCTTTTTGTCACAACAACTTTCTTGTTTTTGACATGGCAACATTGTTTTTTCATGCATTAACTAAATTGATGTTTATGATAATCGTAAAAAATATGAAACAATGAATTGAAATCGAAAAGTAAACTGAGTGAAAAAAAACGTTACATATTTGTTTTCTGTTTGTGTCATAAAAATTAAGCTGCAAAATTTATGACTAAAATAAGTCTAATTAAAAAAAAAGTCGATATTTTTATTTTCTTTGAAAAAAAAAAAATAGTTGATTCAGCTTGAATACGCCAAGTAAAATTATTATGTGAGTACAATTTATATGAAGAATTTATGTACGAGTATAAACATATATTTCATTTCATTTTATTTCATTTAGTTAATTTTGTTAAAACCTTGAAGAGCTGTTTTTCAACATTTTGCTTAAGTCTATTTATTTGACGACTTACCACTCTGGTCATTTGTCGTTAAACATGTTTCACTTGCTGCCGCTTTAATTTCATTTCATTTGCTTTTTATTTCGGCCATTCAATTTAGCTTAAAATAACACATTTTGCACATATAAATCAACCATAAATGTCAGGTGAATTTTATGTTCAATTTGTTGGCAGTTTTATTTTGCTTTTGCCATGTTTGTGCTGGTTTTTATTTCATTTTTATTACGCATTTTAAATCAACAGTGCACAGTGGAGTTAAGCAAATATTTTCACAACACAGCACAACAGCACATATTGGTTGTCCACCTATTTATGGTGATGGTATGTATGTATGGTGGTTCGCACGACCATAATAAAATGCGCAATTGTTAATTTTTTTTGTTGCAAAACTCTCAGCGGCATTTGACGAGTGGTTAGACGCAAAATGATTAATCTAATCATGCTCACATTGCTATTTATTTGATGGTCCTTCGAACCTTAATATTATTAATTTGAATTTTTTATCGCTTTTAGTATTTAGAAAACTTTGCTCTTCCATTATTCTCGTTAAACGTTTAACTCTTTCCGGGACGGTGGTATAAAAACCATACCACTAATATAAATATTTTTTATAAATTCTGTGTGCATTGGTATGGTACAAATACCTTTTTATTGTGTAGTTTAAAACTTATATTTAATATCAAAAAATATTTCAAGTGTTTAAAATAGATAGATATATTTTTATTTGAACTAAACTTGAGCGCCATTAGTAAAATGAAATCCTGCTTCATAAATAAAGCTACTTCATAAGCGCGGTGGAATAAAAATCATATCACATCCTTGCTCGGAATTCTATTAGGATATACATAAGAATAGAAAAATTTCTTTTCCATTTTTTTCATTAAATTACTTTTATAAATTAAAGCAAATAATTTTTTTTTTTGAATTTTTGTCGATTTCATGTAGTGACCCGGAAAGAGTTAAGATAAATCTTAACTAAAAATTAAAACTTGCATAAATTTAACCAAAATCCTGACAACATTTAATGCTCGACACCACTGTAAATATTTTTCTAAGGTTGCCTTTTTTCCATCAATTTTATATATTTCAGCCATTAATTGTTTTAACTTTTTTTAAGCGACTTTTATTTTTTTACTTTAAGCGACTGGTTATTTTTCTGCAAAGTTTTATGATTGAAAGTAATTTTTGTGGTAGGATTTTAATTGAATGCCATAATTCAGTATTTTAATTTTCTAAAAAGCAGAAGCTTAAGCTGGCAGGCTCCATCTGGACTTGGGAAAAAAAAATTCTTAAATGACATGAAAGAAGGGCAAAGAGAAAAGCTAAGAGCCCATAATATTTCATTTTGCATTGTAAAATAAAATTGTTCTTCATATAATGGAAAATTAATTTTTATATTTTTTAATATATGCCCTTTAACAGAATTGCAATAAATGCATTAAAAGAATTATAATGGCTTGATAAAGTTCCCCATAATTATCACTTCATATGCATAAGACAAGCAAAGTTTGCTTTGATATTTAAAGTTTACTTTACAAAGTCTTAATTCAAAGTCGAAATTTAGCTAGGAAAAAGATAAAAAGAGATAGTATGCCTCCCTCTGTCTCTCTCCCAGCTGAATTGAGACATTGCAAAATGCTGGTTCACGCACCCCAACTTATGTTGACCGACTTTTAATTCAGCTGGTGGAAAAAAAAAAGATATTTGTGGATATTTTTAACCCTTTAACTCTGCTCAATATGGGGCTTTTTGAATTTTTCTAAAAGAGGTCAAATAAGTATCCTTAAAGGGGAATATAGCAGATCAAAATATTACTCTTGAAATTCCAGTATTAATTAGTACCTGAATCAGGGAATAACAATAAGTACAAAAAAAAAAAAATCCACCCAAGTACTTAACTTTAGTAATTGCTTATAATCAGCAAATATGACTATAGAGGATTCCAATATACAAGAGCATATGCATATACTTTTTTTTATAGGAAAAACTAAAATCCGTTGCAACTATAAATAAAAATGCACATGCGTATCAAGCGTATTGACTATCTGTCATACTTATAGTCGGAGTATTTTTATACTCGAGAGTATGGATATTTAGTGCTACAATAGAAATATACGCCTGATACTCGGGACATTTATTCATTATTCCCCACAGTATATACATACATTTGTGTACTTGAAAGATAAGATAGCCCTGAATATATGCATATCACTTCATATACGCACATGTAGCCGATTAATACTCAGAGTATTTTTATACTCAATTAAGTGATTATGAATATGAGTTTTAGTCGCTTGTGCTGCCTAATTTAAAAAATTTATATAAACATAGTTGTGGGATGTTTATAGTTAAAAATTAATGGGTGTGTTTGCGAATAAGCATTTTTTTTTTTTTTTTTTTTTTTGAATGCATGATTTTTTATTTATTGTATCTTCATATATGAACTAACAATAAGTATTCAAATCTTAAATCTAAAAATATAATTAGGCCCGACCAGTGTCGGACATAAGCTTAGTAATAGTTATATATAATACATAAGTAGTGATAGTCAAAAGGAAAAAAATAAAGTATTTTCAAGAAGTCCCATCTGGAGTGCTATGAATAAGAGCCCATGTGTCCCTCTTTTTTAGGCGGATGTGTCCAGTACAGTTCAAAATATTACGGGCAAGCGGATTAGGATGTGACTCGAGTTTTGTTAAATATTTGCCAGCGTATTTTGCAATTTCTTCAGTCACTAGTGGCATATTTAAATCACGATGTATATTTGAATTTTTTATATACCATGGAGCCAATGTTATTAAGCGTAAAATTTTGTTTTGCCTTCGTTGGATTCTCTCGACATTAGAAGCTGAAGCAGTGCCCCATAACTGTATTCCGTAGCACCATATTGGTTTCAAAATCGTCTTGTATATTAAAAGTTTACAATCTAGACTGAGTGAAGAATTTCTACCAATCAGCCAATGTAGCTGAGTTAATTTGTGTTAGCTTTGAGTCAATATGGGGCTTCCATGTAAGCCGTCGATCAAGGTGTATACCAAGGTATTTTACGTGTGAATGTTGAAGAACAACTTGATTGTTGATTCGAATAGGGGAACAAGTATCTCTTCGCAGGGTAAATGTTACCTGGACACACTTTTGCTCGTTTACTTTGATTCTCCATAAATTTAACCATAGTTCCAGTTGTGTAATATGTTCTTGTAGATATCGGGAAGCCTCGTGAGGGTTTTCGTGCATACTAAGGCAGGCTGTATCATCGGCAAACGTAGATGTATGAATATTGCTGCTCAAAGGCATATCACAAGTGTAAATCAAATACAAAACTGGCCCCAGTATGCTCCCCTGTGGCACACCGGATGATATAGATTCGGGCACACTCATGAAGTCTCCTTCCACAACCGTAAACTTCCGGGTAGTAATATAACTTTCTAATAGCTTCAGAAAATTTATTGGTAAATATGATTTCAATTTTAAAATAAGACCTTCATGCCACACTTTATCAAATGCCTGAGAAACGTCGATAAACAGCGCAGAACAATACTTCTTTTCTTCAAATGTTCTTCTTATAAATTGAACCAATCTATGAGTTTGTTCGATGGTGCTATGCTGACTTCTAAAACCAAATTGATGGTCCGGTATGCACCCATTACTAACTAGAATTGGGGACAATTTTGTCATGAGCAGTTTTTCGAAAAGTTTTGACATTGTTGATAGCAGACTTATTGGCCTGTATGACTCAGCCTTGGTAAGGTCTTTGCCCGGCTTTGGAATCATTTTAACTTTGGCAAGCTTCCAGCTATTTGGAAAATACTCCAGTCGTAAAATGGCGTTAAAAATAAATAATAGGATTCTAATTGCAATACGAGGCAACTTTATTAGCATCTGGTTACTAATTCCATCAATACCCGGAGCTTTCTTCGGGTTAAGTTCAGCAATTACTTTTTGTACATCACACGTTCTAAATTTTATGGGTCGAGGGGGTAGCGCCACTACATTCGGCAAATCAATAACACCAGTACACGAGTTAGGGGTAAATACTGATTTTAAATGCTCAGCAAATAGTTTACCTTTTTCAGTATCGCTTCTTGCCCAACCCCCTGTAGATGTACGCAGAGGTGGTTTAAACGCAACAGGTGTTTTAAGCTTTCTAGCAGCGCGCCACAAGGAGTAATTAGATGCTGGTGTGGCATCAAGACCTTCCAGATAGTTTTTAAAAGATGCAGTTTTTTCAAATGCAAGCAAGTCTTGGAGTCGTTTAGTGCACTCTTTAAATCTGATTTTATGTTGTGGTGATCTGTGCTGTTGCCATTCCCTTCTAGCTCTTCTTTTTTCACTTACAAGACGTTCAATATCCGTAGAATAAATTCTATTAAATCCAGTCTGCGGGTAGGAGGTAGTCGCATGTTCAGCAGCCTGTTTTATATTTTTGATAAGATTGCCTATGTTAAATTCAATATCTTCGGATGTTCTTAGTATAATGTTTTCCGTACAATGAGTACTGAGATATTTTCTGAACCCCAGCCAATTAACACGGTTGATCGTCTTCACATACGGGTGAGGTAAGTCACTACTTAGTGGGCTACAAATTGTAACGATCGTGGGAGAGTGATCGGAGGAAAGATCTTGAGACGCTTCAACATGAACTAATTCCCTAGAAATATTTTTCATGACTCCAAAATCTATAACATCCGGAATTTTTTGTATGTCCGTAGGCCAGTAAGTGGGCTCCCCACTCGAAATGACGTCCAAGCCCATTTTTGAAATTGTGTTGAACAATGCCCGACCTCTAGGTGTAATAAGACGCGAACCCCAGAACGTATGTTTTGCATTGTAGTCGCCAGCTGCTACGAAGCAAGGGCCAAGGGATTTGTAGAAATTCTCGTATTGGTCCTCAGTAATTGCGAACCTAGGAGGGGAGTAAATTGATGATATGACAAAATTAGTGCAAAAATTTTCGATACAAATATTCGTTGCTTGTAAATGTTCTTCGCAAATGTTGTCAATAATATAATGCTTGAGTCTTGACTTTATTAAAATTGCTGATCCACCGCATGCTCTTCCTCTCGGGTCCTTTGAATCATATAAGGTGTAGCCATAAATTTTAAAAAGGCTTCTCGAAGTCAAATGAGTCTCAGAGACCAACATTATATCAATATTTTTTTCCGTGAGGAAGTGCTCAAGTTCATTTTTATGTTGGCGAATGCCGTTTGCGTTCCAGAAACATATTGTTAACGTGTTCATGGCTTATTAAGTATTGCTTGAAGCAGAGTATTCTGCATTCGCAGCATTTCTTGCATCATGCTAGTCATACTTGTTGTAAAATTGTTTATAGTTTGCACCAGATTTTCAATAGTAGCTTCAAGGCGATTAAAATTAAAGCCTGAGTTTGTATTTATTGAAGTATTTGGCCGTGAAACATTTTGTGTGGGAATAGAGCTTGTTTTTGCAGCATCGGCATACGATACACGTGAATTAACTGGTTGGCTCACTTGGGCAAGAGTGGCGGAGTAAGTGTTTGCTGTTTGTGCTGGAGCTACTTTAGGTTTTTGCCCCATTGTCTTTTTAACGAAAGAATATACACGACAACCTCTGTAGTTAGCAGTGTGATTTTCTCCACAATTACTGCATTTTTTGTTACTTTGATCTTTCGGTTTATTGCAACTAGCAGTACCGTGCAATTCACCGCAAATAACACAAACTGTAGGTAATTTGCAGTAAGTTTTTGTGTGGCCATATTCTTGACAATTATGGCACTGTACGGGTCCAGAACGCTTGTGTGGTTCTTCAACTGTTATTTTTCGGTATAAAAGATATTTTAAATTATAAATTGGGTGCGTCTCATTTTTTCTCAATTTTATATCATTCGGCTCAAGTTCAACGCGAAATAGAGGCTGGGGGATCTTCTCCCTATTTATTATATTTGTAACATTTTTTACCTTGAATCCCTGGAGGACGAGTGCGTCTTTTATTTCTTCGGGAACAACATAAGAATCTATGCCCTTCAATACGATCTGCAGGCCTTTAGCACTCTTGAGCTGGTATGTGTAGAAACTTGTTTTATTTTTTTCAAATTCAGAAACCATTTTACGGAAATCTGTTTCGTCATAAATTTGAATTTTCGTTTCATCGATATTGCCACGTTTTATTGGAACAATGTGAAATTTTTTCTCACCAATGACCGAAATTAATTTCTTAATAAGAGCGTTTGAATTTTTTTCTCTCAAATATATTGGTGGCGGCTTGGAGGTTTTTTTCTCAGATATATCAGGTGTGTCGTTGTCATCTTGCAATATTTGAAAACGATTAGTGGAGGATGCGCTGTTATCCCTAGATACCTTTGAAGCAGATGCAATTTTATTAGAATTTGGGCTTCGCCCGCGCTTTCCCACCATTATATATCGGTCCATTCCGACTTGGACCTTGGGTTTTGGGCTACTCTTATTTATATTGACAATTTGGGTAAGTGATGAACACGAGCCTGAATCGGATGATATCGCTGATTTAAATGACGAAGTAGTAGGCAACTGTAATGTTAACAAATCACTAGTTGACATTGGACAAAGCGAAGTTGATCGCTGACGAAAAATTGGCTTAGCCGTTAAAAAAAGTCTGTCATCAGGTTTTTTATTTATTTTGTTTATATTAAGAGCATCAGAACTCACAGTAAGTATATCATCAGATTTTTTATTGTTATCATTAAGATCATCAGAGCTCACAGTAAGATAGGCATTTCTGCCGTTATCACTCACTTCACAATTATTTGTTTTTGAGGTACTCATATAGAGTATTCCTCAAGGGCACTTTGTTAGTGTATTCCTCAAGGGCACTTTGAGTTATTTTGTTTACGGTTGTTTTTGTTTTATTTTTGTTTTAGTTATTACTGTCTATGTAAAAAAATATTAGCAAAGCAAAAAAAGCTTATTTATCAAAGTTAATGTACAACGAATATTATGTACTACAAATATTTTTTTGTATGATTTTTTTTATTATGTATGTAAAAAAAATCCGCTAATACGTCTGTTCACTATGAAGGTACAACGAGAACATGGCTTTTATTTTCATCTGAATAAGCATGGCTTTTATTTTCATCTGTACGCATTCATAGTTGTTTGACAGCCAATACTCAAAGAGTACTTAAAACGACATTTTTGTCATTCTCTGACCTCAATACTTTAAAGCTAAATATGTAACTTATAAGGAATTATACAGAAACTTGAGCTTAATTTCCTTTATAATTGAAAAGTTTCAGCCGCTACATATGCATTACAACAAATATTAAACGCATAATACTTTTAGAAGCCCCCTGATCCTCATAACAATCAAAAGTATTAATTTATAATATATATGTATATATATATATATATATATATATATATATATATATATATATATATATATATATATATATATATATATATATATATTAGGGCGGGTCAATTTAAAAAACGCACAAATTACAAGAAAAATCGTATTCTAGGGATCAAAATAAGAAACTTTGCCGAAGGAACCATACCTCTAAAATGTATTTTGATGCCCCGACTTTTGATCCGAAGGGTAAAATTTTCTTGAAGTGTAAAATTTTGACAAATCTTACTTTGACCCATTTAGAGTTCCTCAATTGAGTCAAAACGTATGACCGACCCCCACTTATTTTGGAGGGCCGACCCAGTCATGCCAGTGGCACACCTCCTGGAACCACCCCTGGGGGGTTCCCCATACAAATATTTCAAAAAATCACAAATGTTTGTATGGGGAAGCTGTGAGGTCAAAGTGAGGTTTTTCAAAATTTTACCCTTCTAGAAAATTTGACCTGTCGGATCAAAAGTCGGGACATCAAAATACATTTTAGAGGTATGGCTCCTTCGGCAAAGTTTCTTATTCTGATCCCTAGAATACGATTTTCCTTGTAATTTGAGTGATTTTTTTTTGCCTCCATACAAATCGACCCGCCCTAATATATATATTACTTGTGTTTACTTACTTCTTCAGTTTGATTTTGATTGATGTTGGTCGCTTCGATGCCAGCTCGGCTTTTACTATCCATATTACTGCTACTGAACTCGGTATCCTCCACTTCAACCGTATTCACTGTATTCGTGGAATTGCCCTCGACTAGACCCAGTGCTGTGCCCATATTCTTTTTATCATTTGCAAATTTACCAATACGTAACCGCAGGCGTTTACGTTTCTTCTGTGTGGTTAAATCGGGCTAAAAAGAAAATACCAACAACAACAACAACAATAACATAAACAGCAAATCTTTGAACAAATAAAATTTAAATTAAATAACAGACTTCAAATATTTGTTCATTTGCTTAAAGGAAAACTCAAATTCAAATTATACCACAAAAGAAGGGTTGGTTGGTTATCAAATTGGAAGCAGCTTTTTAGTTACTGAGAAAGAAATTACAAAGAAATTTTCGAGTATTATATTTCATTTCGTTAGTCTTTTTCTTCCTTCTATTTCGCCCAAAGGACTAAATAGGAAAAACGAAAAAAGAAAAGCAAGCAACTGTTTTGTTTTCAATTGATAAGCCGTGATTTTTTCAATAAAACTTGCTGTTTGTTCTTTAAATAAAAGGAAAACTTACTTGCCAAAGCTCTAATAATAATGGGGTATTTTTTTTTAAATAGAAAAAGGTTTAGAATTAAGTAAACTTTTTGTTTTTAATGTTGAAAGTAAAAGTTTCCTGTTGGAGTTTATTTTTTGTTGCTTTGCGGTTGAATTGTGGATTAGCAGGGAACAAATTGTAAGTAAGTTAAGTATGGGCGTGAAATTGTTTTGCAATTTAGTTTCCTTTTAACTTTGCACACACAACATGAAAGTTAAAAATAACTCATAAACATATTTTAAATTCTTATCTATAGTCCTTTTAATCCTGTTTAGTTTCACTTACCTAAAAAAGGTTTCAATGTAAAAGTAACATACAAAAAAGTTAGTTTTAAAATCACTGGCAATTTCTTCCCAAACTAAAGCTCGATTAAATAAAATTGTTAATGACACATTAATGTTCACAAATTGAAACCGCATAAAATTTATAGTTTACAAACAAAATGTAAATTAAAATATTTTTAAGCAAAACTTAAAGTCCTATTAAAGCAGCATAATATTTATTTAATTTACAAGTAAAAACAAGTTGAGAATTATATTGATTTTTTCTGGCATCTGGGCATATATAAATATTTAAATAGATAGTTGTTAAATTAACTCATCATTCGAATAAAATTTATTCGATTAATAGACAATTTTCAAAAAAAAAAATTATTTTTCAACTGAATCAAACATTTTTGATCATACTCATTCTTTTTTGCATAAATAATAAATAATTAAATTAACTCAACCTTCGAATAAAATTTATTCGATTAATGTACAATTTTCCCAAAATTACTTTTCAACTAAATAAAAGTGTTTGATTTAAAATAAAAAGTAATCTATTGGTTCTTAACGAATTAAAAACAAAAAACTATTCTATTAATCGAATGAAAAATCATTAGTTTATTCGAATAAAAGATTTATTCGCTTATAAAAACATACTGTTATTATTCGAATACAGAATTTATTCAAATCAAAATATTTTTTTTATTGGGATAAATCATTCCATTATTCAGATGAAATGTGATTCGATTAAGCAAAATATTTTCTTTATATATTGGAATAACTTGACGGATTATTCGGTTGAAATAATATTGATTTATCCAAATGAAAAGTTACTGAAGTATTCAAATGAAAAATTTAAGGATTATTTAAGTCAAAAATGTTATATCTCTGGAATAGAAGATTACCCAATTTGTAGAATAATTTTTCGTTCAAATAATCAATTTATTTATGCAAAAAATTATATATAAAATAATTGATTGGTACGATTATTCGATTAAACGAATTATCATAAGCATAATCTTTTATATTTTATTTAAAAAAATTAGAAAAAACTAAACTTTATTCGAATAATCTATGTTTATTTACTCGAATAATATTTTATTCGAATAATATTTTATTCGAATAATATTTTATTCGATTAAATTAATCATTTTTCGTAACCGAATAATCCTATAATTTTTTCTATCGGAATTATCAAATAAACATTTTAATTTGAGTGATCAAAGCATTTTTATTCAAACATTCAAAAAAAAAAAAATTATTCGAATAATTAAAAATATTTTTTTTTTTGGTTTTTTAATATTTTTTATATATAATAAATTAAAAAAACATTATACGTTAATTCAAATAAAATTCGAATAATCGAATAATTAATCGAATAAAAAATAATAATGAAAAATTTTTATATATCGAAAAAATTATTTTTTTTATTAAAGTGAAGTGGTATATGTATGTTCTTTATTCGAATAATCCTATTTTTTATCGAATAATATTTTATTCGAATAAAATAATAATTTTTTATTCAAATAATTCAAAAATTTATTTTATCGAAATAATTTAATAAATACAACAATTTTTTTTATCCGAATAATCGAATAATTTTTTTTTGTATATTAATAAGTAATTATTTTTTTTTAATTTGTAAAAAATTTTCAGTTATTAAAATTGTTATCATTATTAAAAATGGATTATTCATTTATTCGAAAATAAAACGAAATTTACTCGAAATATTGCACAGAAAATTTATTCGATTATTTGGTCAAAAGGATACGAGTATTTACTGGATTATCTGACTAAAAAAATGATCAGGGGACAAATTACGGCATTCGATACGTTTCGCAATTTCAAAATTTTTCCATATAAACTCTATTGAAATATTTCGTGAATCGAAATGAGATTGTTTTAGTTTTATCATCTTCTACTGGAATAACTTTTATTGCAACTTTTACGAAAAATTTTTGCCTCAAATAATTGAGAAGCGTAATAATGAATAAGTGTGATGTCCTATCAAAAGTACTGAGACTTCAATAAATTTAAAATAAAAATTTTATGAGAATTCCTGCGGAACAAACATTTTCTGCCTAACTTCTATTTCTTTTTGTATCTGTATAGTAAGACGTTAAAGAAAAATTGTGCGAAATTTGTAAATATCCTTGCGGCCCTTTTCACAATGTACGAGATTAAAAGCTAACAGGGACTTTAACGGCAAGTTTTGTCTGAAGAACTTGCGGTTAAAGTTCAAGTTACCTCTTAATCATACATTGTGAAATGGGGCGTTAAAAATATATTTTAAGTGAATGAGAGATTATCATTTAACAAATATAAATAATTAAAACGATGTACAAGTAATTTAAATTCAGAAAAGAAAAGTGCTTTACTTCTTTAACTCTCCAAGTTATAAAAATACAAATACATACTTTTACTTCTTTTACTTTTACTTCTTTCCTAATGTCTGCATATTTAGTTTAACTGGTGCTTAAATCAAAATAAAAAATGTTTAAATACAAAATATCTTTCTTTCTACTCATACAGCCCCCCCCCCTTGCACCCTAAAAATATTTACACAATTCAAGTACTCTCGTATGTATCTGCTCTGTTTTGGTTTATAAAAATTTACATGGAAATTGCCTACAAAATGCTGCCAGCAGAATGTGTTGTTGACCTTTTTTGCCCCAAAGAATTTTATTAACATGAGTAAATTTATAATTTAGTGGTTAAATCCTTTTTGACAAACTTCATGATGGTTTAACATTATTTTTTATTTTTATTTTTGCCATAAACCTAAAATTGTATTGTATCTAGTTATTTCATTTTGTAAATTATATTAACAATGATTTTTTACATCCTTTATCATGCGAATTTGGGCTTTAAAAATATTTTATTGTTATTACTTTCATCTAAAAATATATATTTCTAAAACTTCAAAATATTGGCCTTTTTAGATCTTTACAATAAGATTTGCTTTGTAAATTTTATTGTAATTTCAAATTTCCTTTTTCGTATTTTCAGTACTTACGCACTCATGTACACATATACATATATCGTTACAGTAATATAGAAATGCCCTAACTCTTTAATTTTTTCAAATCGGGTTTTTTTCATATTTTTTTCTAATGTAACGAAATTTCAAAAAAACTTGATTTAAAAAAAATAATGAGTTAGAGCATTTCTATATTCAGGTAACGATATGTATTTATGTAAATGTAAAAATATTTTATGATAAAAGAAATGGCAAATGTTGTGTAGAAGGAAATTTCATTAAATTTATATTTAAAATAATTTTTTTTTCAAATACTAGAGCACTAAAAGTTTTGTTGATTCAATTGAATCCATTTTTTTGTTCGAACAATCGAGCAAATGAAAAATAAATACATTTTTTGTAGGTAATGATTTTTTTTTGACAAACTAATAGAATACCCTTTTTATGAAAATAATCGAATTATTCGAATAATTGTTTAGTTTTGTGTTTGAACTTATTTTTATGTCAACAATCAAATAAAAACCTTTTGTTAGAATGGTGGAAAAACAATTCTTCGAGTAATCGAATAAATATTTTCTGTACAAATAATCAAATGACTACTTTACACGAATAATCGAATAAATTTATTATTCGCTTAGGCGAATAAATGCTATGCTTAAATAGTGAAAAAAAAACATTTCGTTTAATTAGGGATATTATAATTTTTTTATTCGCATAATAAGGTAAATTCTTACATTACAGTAATCGAATAAATATTTGGTGCACACAGTCGAATATTCTTCTGAAAGAAAAAAATCTGCAAATAATACAATAATAGACTAATTTTTTTATGTAAATGATCGAATTTAATTTTTTGTTCGAATAATTGTTTAGTTTCTTATTCGAATAATACAACATATTTTTATTCCAATTATCTTATTAAAACCTTTGGCTAGAATTAAAAGAAATTCTTCGAATATTCCGAATAATTTTTTTTTCAAATTCAATTAACATTTATTCGAATAATCGAAGAAATTTATTATACTCGTAGCTATTTTGGAATAGTCGAAAAAATTATTTTATGTAATTAGTGAAATAAAATGGTTGTATTCGGATAATTCAAGTAATCGAATAAATATTTTGTAAATATAGTCGTATACTTTTCAGTTCGAGTCATCCAATCTATTTTTTGTTTAAATAATGAAAAAAATTAAAATTCTGCGAATAAAAAATTTAATCGATTACCCGAGTAAAAGAAATTTCAACAGAAAAAACATTTAGTTTATTCAGCTGTTCAAATAAAAAATCTATTTACCTATTTCAATAAAGAAAGTTTATGCGAACAAAAAACAAAATTATTCGATTTGAACCGATTATTTGCACAAAAAATATTTTTGTCACCAATCAAATAAATTGATATTCGTTTATTTAATTACAACGTTTATTCAGCATTTTGAATGAAAAATTTATTCGATTATTCAACAGGAAAAAAAAGTTTTTTGTGCAAATAATCGGTTTTCATTGAAAACTCTAATAAATTCAAATCGAATAATTTTTTTCTATTCGATTAAACGTTCTTTATTCAAATAGGTAAATAGATTTTTTATTTGAATGGCTGAATAAACTTTTGATTCGAATAATCGAATAAATTGTTGTGCTCGAATCGAATAATATTTCTAATTCGAATGAAAAAATAAATTTTATTCTATCAAATGATAGAATTATTCATTCGAATAATGAATTAACTGCTATTTTTAATTAATCGAATAATTATTTTTCTTTTTGTAAAACAATAAATTGTTTCAAATAGAATATATTTTTTATGCCAGTAGTTAGATAGTTTTTGATTCGAATAATCGAAATGTTTTCTCCCTTGTAATAGGTTAATTAATTTTTTATTTGAATAGCTGAATAAATTTTTTATTTAAATAGTCGAATAAAATGTTTTAAATCAAATAGATGAAATAATTTTTTTTCGTACCGTTAAATATTTTTATTCGTGCAATCGAATGAATTGCAATGTTTGATTAATCGAGTAATTTTTTTTTTTTAAAAAGGTAACAATATTTTTGCAATCAAATAAAATAAATTTTTTATGCCAACACTTGGATAAATTTTTTATTCGAATAATCGAAAAAAAAACTTTCCTTAGTCGAGTAGGTGAATTAATTTTTTATTTTAAAAAAGCTGAATAATATTCGCTCGATTAATTGAATAACTTTTTTATTAATAAATGTTTTTTTCAATCAAATAGAATATATTTTTTATGACAATAGTCGCATACGTTTTTTATTCGAAAAATCGAATAAACTTTCTTTATTTGAATGGGTCATATCATTTTTTAACCGAAAGCTGATTAAATATTTTATTCGAATAATGGAACTAATTTTTAAATTAGATTAATCCAATAATTTTTTTTATTAATTAATTTTCTTCAGACAAATAAGAATATTTTTCTATTCCAGTATTCGGATATACTTTTGACTCGAATAATAAATTAAAAAATTTTTTGTTTCAATATGTATGTATGTAGTGGAATTAATTTTTTTTCGTATACATAGTTGAAAATTTTTTTATTCGATTAAAATATTGTATACGAATAATCAAATATTTTTTGTTTGTTTTATTAATAATAGAATACATTTTTATGCCACTAATTGGACACATTTTTTTATTCGAATAATCGAATAACCTTTCTTTATTCGAATAGGTAAATTAATTTTTTACTATAATAGCTGAATAAATTATTTATACGAATAATCGAATAAATAGTTGTGTTCGATCAATCGAATAGTTTTTTTTTTCATTCTAAGTAGCAAACAAACTTGTTTTATCGGAATAATCGAATAAATTTTTGTGTTAGGTTGATCGAATAATTTTTTTTTAACAAAATTTTTGTTTAATTAAAAAAATATAATATAATTTTTATTTAATCAAACGAATAAATTTTTTATTCGAATAATTGTAAAAATATTTTTAATCGAATAATTTTTTAAAGTAAATACTCAAAAAATATTTGTTTATTCGGTAAAAATTGATTTAATATATTTTTTGGCCTAAATTGACAAAATTTATTCATACGAAAAGAAGAAAAATCACTCGATTAATCGATCAATAAATATGTTGTTCAAATGACAGCCTGCCTTCCTTATTTTTAATAGTATTATGGTTTGTTTTGTTGCTTATAAGGTATTTTATTGTTTAGTTTTTTTCTGTTGTTCTTGATTTTAATCTTTTATCTGCCATTTTGTATTGTCCAATTTGTTTATTTTTGTATAAATATTAAAAAAAAAAGAAATCAAGGATTGAAAAAATAATCATTTCAGTTCCCTGAACAATTTATTTTACGGACACAAGACATAAATGTAAACAAGAAAAACAATTTTCAAGCATTTTTCTAAATTATTTATTTTAAGCTTCAGTAATTTTAGTTGGGTGCAGTTGGAAATGTCGCACAGTGGGATGGTTTCATATATATTTTTGCAAAAACTTTAAGGAGTGATTTTAGATTCTACAACATTGAAAGTTGGCGCCAAGCGTTATATTGACCAAACTATGAAAAAAAATGGAATTTAATCAAAATCTTCCAAGTCACCGCCCACTTTCATATAAAATTAAATTTTTGAAATATAAAATTAAATTTTTCAAATTAAATTTTTATAAAAAGCCATCAACGCTTTTTTCATATTTAAACATTTCTCTAGAAAACTGCATTATTCGATTTGTGAAATTGAGTGGCCGAAAAATAGGATTTTTTTACACCAACAACCCACTGTGCGCCGGCTTGCTTATAGAAGATCCGAACATAAGCAGCAAACGAACGTTTTTTATTTGTATCTTTAATACATTTTAACATAATTGGAAGAATATTAATTACATTGTGTTACAAAACGAAGGGAAAAGAAAAACTTTAACATAAAATTAAAAAGATAGTCTTTAGTTTAATTTTATATTAACATGAACTAAATGAGAGTTCTTTGCCTGCATATAAAGTCTGTGTGTACAGTATTCGACACTAACACAAATTTTCCCATTTTAATTTGTAAAAAGTGTACATTACTGCTGTTGTTGGAATAATAAACTTTTTTTTGCCACTTTAATTCATTATTTATGGCAAAACTCATTTTATATTTACAGCGCTATCCATATTGCTGGATATTTAAATTTTTATTTAAAGATGCTTATTTACATGTACGAACAGTCGTTAGTTTTTACAACACTTTTTATTACTTTGTTTTATTCCAAGGCAAACAAACTCCTTTTCAAAACTTCTGGCCAAGCAAACTTGTCACTTCTGTTCTGTCATGCTTGTGTTCTCTAATACCCCTGCCATTCAATTCAATTAGGTTTATTTGACATAAAGAAATTTTATTTTCTTTCTTCCGAAAATGTTTCGTATAATAATTTTTAATATATAATTTAATATTTATTTGAAACACATACTCATAAATTTGCTATAGAACTGAGTGGTCATAAAAAGATATTTGATCATATGTACATTTTTATGATCATTAAGAATTCGAAAAGAAATTTTAAGTGAATTAGGATGTGACACTTACTTTAATGCTCTCATAATATTTATTGGCCTTAAATAGAAATTCAAAACAAAAGTCGTAATATTAGGCGTGAAGGTTCTGGTAAAAAAAAAAATATGAAAAAGTTTTTAGCTTTTGCTCTGCCTGTTTTTTATTTCTCTTTTTTTCCTTTGCTTTACATTTTTTTTCTGTACTAAAAATATATTTTAAATGTTATATTTAAATTTTGCGGTAATTGAATGCTACGATACAGCCAAACGGGTTTCCATTAAAGTATGTTGAGTTAATGATTTCTTTTTAAATTTAAGAAGATCGTGCGCGCCAATATTTATGGAATATGACATCGTTTAAGAGGCAAGGATTATAATAAAGTATTTTATTTTCCATGACTGCTGCATGGATTCCGCTGAATTTGCCTAATGTTTCAAATCACAGATTAAGAGACAGAAAGAAGTAACAAGGATGTTGACTGATAACAAATATTAAAAGTTTTGCGTAAAATTGTCCTTTCATGTATACTTAATATTAAAAAAAAAATAAATTTTTGCTATAGGACTGTAGTCAAAATATGAATTTCGTGCTATAATTATAAATTTTAACTTCAATCCCTGCAAGGACATGGGTATACACTGCATATCCTTAATTTTGAAAGTTAATTATTTGCTACAATTATGAAAATGCTGCAGTTAAAATTTCGTACTTAAATTTTTAACGAATTTTAATGCAAGGACATGCCTGCCTCCCATATACGTATTCTAGATATTAAAAACTTTATTTTAACTAAAATTAAGAGCAGAGTGCTTATAAAATTACAAAATCCAACTTTTTATGAAATTTCATTTCAATCGGTGCAAGGACATGCCTAACTTCCATACACCCTTAACTTTAAAAATTCAATTTTTGCTAAAATTTTGTTTTAAAGGCCCCTAAAATTACACTATTAAACTCTTGAGGAATCTTTTTTTTCAACAAGTGTAAGTATGTACAGGGATACATCCCATGCATACTTAATTTTAAAAATTGAATTTCAGCTAAAATTATGACTAGGCGGTACGTGAAATTACTCACTCAACCTGTCTGGTGAATATTACTTCAATCGGAGCGAGGATATGTCTACCTGCCATATGTCCTTTATTTTCAAAATTTAGGTTTTGCTACAAATGTAATTCAAATACCGCTAAAATTACACTATTAACCTCCTGACGAATTGTCTACCCCAATATAAGTGCAAGTATAGGAACACTTCCATATATCCTTAAACTTAAAAATTTCAGGGATACTTCGCATATATCCTTAAATTAAAAAATTTTATTTCAACTAAAAATATAATCAGACGGAAGCTAAAATTATGCGCTCAAAGTGATTAGTGAATGCTACTTCAGAGGGTGCAAGGATATTTACCTCTTCCATATATCCTTTATTTTAAAAATATAAAATTTTACTGCAAATGTGATTGAAATACCGTTAAAATTACATTGTTAAACTACTGAGTGACTTTTTGCTCGAATAAGTGCAAGTACAGGTATACTATCCATATGTACTTTAACTTAAAAATTTCAGGGATACTTCCCATTTATCCCTAAACACAAAAATTGTATTTCAACTAAATATATAATTAGACTGTAGGTAATATGCTCAAACTCGTTAGTGAATCTTACTAAACATAAAAAATTTCACCCATACTTCCCATACATACATACATACATATGTATGTATATCCTTAAACTTAAACATTTCATTTCAACTAAAATTATAAGCAGGCAGTACCGGAAAGTATTCACTAAAACTCTCTAATGAATCTTACTGCAATCGGTTCAAGGATATGCCCGCCTTCCATATATCCTTTATTCTATAAATTTAGTTTTTTAACACATGTGTATGTACATATGTATATAATTTAAATACAGCTAAAATTACACCGTTAAGCTCTTGAGAGATTTTTTCAATAATTGCATGTATGTATTTGTATACTTTGTATGTATGTATATCATATATCCTTAATCTTATAAATTTCATTTCATTTGAAATTATAATCATATTATATAATATTATAATTATTCAGTTAAAATGCTTGATGAATCTTACTTCAATAGGTGCAAGGACATGACAGCCTTCTATATATCCTTTATTCTATAGATTTAAATTTCAAAAATGCAAGTATAGGGATGCTTCCCATATATCCTTAATCTTAAAAATTTCATTAAAGCTAAAATTATAATCATGTGGTACCTAAACTTATTCATTCAATCTCTCTAGTGAATCTTCCTTCAATTGGTGCAAGGATTTCCTAAATTTTAGTAGGCTCAATTTTACTACAACTATAATCCAAATGCAACTAAAATTTCACTAAGTTTTGTAATAATAAATATGGTCAGGCTGTGCTTGAAATTATTTAGTTAAAATCTCTGGTGCATTTTAGTACAATCGGTGTAAGGACATGCCCACCTATCGTATGTCCTTAATTAATAATATTAATTTTTTTCACGTATGTGTTCCAAATTCTGCCAAAATTTATAGCTAAACCTAAAAACTTATACAGTTAAGCTCTCTGCTGCAATTCATGTCATTTCACACAAGGACATGCCTTCCTCCCACATGTCCTTAATAGTAAAAATTAATTTTTAATTCAATAGTTATCAAAATGTAATGAAAAATTTTATTTGTGCAGGTTCTTGGATAATTTCATTTCAAATCACTAAAAGGACATATCAACCTGCCATATATCCTTAAATCTAGAAATTAGATTTTGGCGACATAATGACTTGTAAAAGTTTTAATGTAGAGCTTAGTGATGAATTTTATTTAAATCATTGCAAGGACTCTTCTTTTTTCCTTATCCTTATATCCTTTTATTTTGAAAATTTGGGTTTTACTACAATTGTAATTGAAATTGTGAGCTCAGCTTAATCGTGCAGAAAATTTTAGAGATTCCAGCTTAAAAAACTCAGCATACTTATGTAACTCTCGGGATTGGACATTTAAAAAATATAGTGTTTACATTTGTCTGCATTAAAACCCGTATTAAAACCTTCATTTCTTTTAGCCACATTTAAGCAAACGTTAAAGTTTTATCCTTCAAAACAAATATTTAATATAATTTTATAACAAAGCATACTCAATTATATGATTAATTTTTGAATCCTTAATAATTGACAAACACGCACACATAAAAACTAAATATGTAACAAAATAATTTTTGTTTTATAAACAAGTTTTTTTGATGTATGTATGTATATGTAGGACCAACAACTGTGACGACCAGAATCACAAAATGTTAATAAAGTTGCTCGTTTATTTATTTTTTTCTTACTTACTTTGCTGACAACAAACTAAGAATTATGTTGACAGAACTCTTGTGTGTGTGTCGGAGATCTTGTCAACTTTTCAAATACAAGTCATGTTTTGTATTCTTTGTAAAGTCAATAGAAAACTCTGCATGACATTTTTGTAGGATGTGCGTATGTGTATGTGTGTGTGTGTGTGCATGTGGATGTTTTAGCATGATTAGCTTTGATGGCAATTAAAATTTATAAAGGCAAAACAAAAACACAATTTTTTTCTACTCTGCTAGAATCATGACCTAATGCTAGCAAAATTAATAAACATACATGTGTACTTGAGTTTTATGTACGAGGGTCTTAAATAAAAATTCGGGGAAAGGAATAAAATTATTACAGAATCTATTGAATGAAATGTATAGAGTAAGATTATCCTTTGTAAGTATGTATCGTTAATCATTTCAGTTTCTGAAACCCAGTACCATTTAGATATCTTGGTATCTTAAGAAAAGTATTAAAGAGCTTCGTTGTTCAAAATTTAGGAAAGTCTGGCAAAATATCGCCAAGAACCGAAAATAGTCGCCAAAACCATGAAAGGACTAAAACTAAAAAAATTGCTAAAGCTAGAGCACAATCGAAAAATATCGCCAGAACGAAAAAAGCACCAAAACTAAAAAAAAATCGCAAAAACTAAAAAATTGTTAAAAATCTAAAATAATTGGCTAAACGAAAAAAGCACCAAAAGTAAACAAATTAGTAAAACTAAAACACGATCGAAAAAATCAACAAATCGAAAAAAAGCGCCTAAATTAAAAAAAATTGCTAAAAATTAAAAAAATCTCCAAAGATCGAAAATAGTCGGCAAAACGAAAAAAAAGCACTAAAACTAAAAAAAACGCTAAAACTAAAACATATCCGGAAAAAATCGCCAAAACCGAAAAAAGCGCCAAAATTAAAAAAATCATTAAAAATTAAAAAAAGTCACCAAAACTAAAAAAATCGCTAAAACTAAAACGCAACTGGAAAAAAATCGCCAAAACGAAAAAACCGCCAAAGTTAAAAAAAAAAACACTAAAACTAAAACACAACCGAAAAAAAACGACAAACCCAAAAAAATCGCCAAAACCAAAAAATAGCTAAAAATTAGAGAAAAAATCTCCAAAAACCGAAAATAATCGGCAAAACGAAAAAAAGCACTGAAACTACAAAAATCGCTAAAACTAAAATACACCCGAAAAAAAATCGCGAAAGACCGACAAAAATCGCCAAAACGATAAAAAGCACCAAAATTTAAAAACATCGCTAAAATAAAAAAAAATCGCCAAGAATAGTCGCCAAATCGAAAAAAGTACAAAAACAAAAAAAAAAATCGCTAAAACTAGAACACAGTCGAAAAAAGCACCAAAACTAAAAAAAATCGCAAAAACTAAAAAAATTGCCAAAAACCGAAAATAATTGGCAAAACGAAAAAAAAGCACCAAAACAAAAAAAAAAAAATCAGTAAAACTAAAACACAACCGAAAAACATCGACAAATCGAAAAAAGCACCTAAATTAAAAAAAATAACCTAAATTAACTAAAAACCGCCAACAATGAATGAATGAATTTATGTAATTGAATTTTTTAATTTAATATAATTTTTTTAGTTAATTTAAAAGTTTGTATTAAAATTCAACTAAGAATTTTAAAATCCAGAGTTCTTAATTTGTTTTGTAGTGTGAATGTAAAAACAATCCCCCTTATCGTGGTTGTCGTATTTCGTATCCGACGTTTTTGTAATAGATTAAGGAACACTGCAACAAATATTCTTTAATCCATTACCCAATTGTCGCAGTCGAAGTGGAAATACGCCAACCACGATAAGGCCCAACATGTGAAGTTCAAGACAAAATGGTTTGAATAAAAAAAATGTTGTTAAAATTGCTAAATATATTTTCCATTTGAATTTCTGAACAAAGAAACGGAAATTTATATATATGTATATATATATATATTAAATCGAATTTTCATTCAAAAAAGAAGTCTTGGAGAAAGAGAGTGAGAATCATACAATTCATTAACGTTAATACACCAAGTATGACTTAGCCCCGAAAATCTGCTTGAAAATGAATGACATTTTTAAAATGTAAAAACGTAAAAATATATTTTTTGTCGAATATACTGCGTATTTCTTAAACAGCCCTCGTTAAAATTAGCGTTTTAGCTAGAGATATACATAACTATTTTAAATACTTTCATTTTAATTCAAATACTTGATGCTGAGCATGTACTTAATTGAAAGCAGTTGTGTGTATATGTCTATGACAAATTAAAAATGTAAAAGAGAAAAAATATCATAAATAAAAGAAAATTAAAAAAAAATAAGTAAAATCAAAACCAAATGTCACTCGCATTTCATTTCGAATAAAAAAAAAATAATAGAACCTATACTCGTAGTCTTAATATTTTCATTTAAAACAAAAACGCACATTGTGATTCCAACCAGCAAACGCATATATGCGTAAATGTTTTGTGGATAATGTTGTTTTTGTTTTATAAATATATTTAAGTATATATGTAAATAAACAATTTTGTTTATAGCTTAAATATGTATATGGACTATAGCAGTTAAATGGCAGCAGTTAAATCTTCAAAGTTGTCCGCCGAAACTTTATAACAAAAAAAACTGAAATCTGATTTCATTTACAAAAACTTCGCAAACAATTAATTATTTGCTGCTGAAGGTCAGCCAACATCAAAAGCTCCATATCGTCAGCTACAATGCAAAACCACGTAAGTAACAAATAAAAAAAAAAAAAAGAAATAAAAATCACATATTAAATTTATTACCCCACAAATTTTTAAACATTTATAATAACGATCAACCGTATTTAAAATTGCTTGAATAACTTCGTTCAGTTTTTTCTCTCTCCTATAAATTAAAAAAAAAACGTTGTTACGTGATTTTTGCATTTCAGCTAACGATAGGGTTATTTGCAAAACAAAATCCACTTATTTCAGTCTAGTTCATTACCAGCATTTCTTATTATTTAATTTGTTTGATATTTATAATTGGGCGACATGGTGTCCTAGATGTGTTGTGCTTATGGAATTGCCCATATCATGAAGTGCCCTTGCCGCAAGGTCGTCCCTTTGTGACAGCACAGCAATGTCCAATGTTGCATGAGCTAGGATGGAACATAGCGCCATCCACTTGAAACCACATATCGGTGTGATGTTCATATCATGCAATCGAAGTTAGTAATCATCGAACTGTAGAGCTCGCCTTTGACGGCAATGGCTTGCTCAACGCACTATGGGAGTTCTTCAACTTTTTTTATTGTTTTTTTTTCGGTAAAGCAATGTATATATACATATATGTATGTATTTCGTTTCTGCATAAAAATTTTTGTTTAAGGCATTAAAATTTATTAGGTTTGTTTGTAAAAACGCGTTTTCTGTTGGCTCGGAGATTTGTTAATGAATAAAAGACGCCAGCGTACTAATTAGGGTTAAGAGTGACACTTTATTTACTAATTACACATACATATCTAATAAAAATCAAGTGCCTAAATACACACACACACACAACTTAAATTATTTAAATGCTTCACAACTGGTTGTCAGGAAGTCTAATCCGCTATTCACATCAGAGAAGCGCAATGAGTAGTGAAAAAGTGAGTTGAGTTGAATCATGATTTATAATTTCTTGTACTTGTGCGCACTCATACTTATTGCAATGTTGTCTATGAATCATATTTATTCGAAAGTTTGAAGCGCGCATCGAACTCATACTTAAGGTACGGTCACACTTGACAAACATTTGCCCAAAAAAGCGTAACCAGTATGTACTAATGAGAAATCTTTTGATTCAGACACGTGTTTGTTAAGCTCAATAGTTTCCTATAATATTGTATTCTATAACTTTGCCTATTTGTGAAATACGAAACTAGTTTACT
This sequence comes from Tachina lurida, assembly GCA_944452675.1. Classification (NCBI taxonomy): domain Eukaryota; kingdom Metazoa; phylum Arthropoda; class Insecta; order Diptera; family Tachinidae; genus Tachina; species Tachina lurida. The sequence goes on along the minus strand of OX101756.1, from coordinate 130,286,801 downwards.
TAATAAACGCGTGTCGGAAGCAACAAATTTTGCATTAGTAATTACTGGTTACGCTTTTTTGGGCAAATGTTTGTCAAGTGTGACCGTAGCTTTAGCAATATTTATGATGTTGTTGTTTTCGACTCGCCTTAATTCAATTCCTAAAACTTTAAATAAACATACATGCATGAGTTGAGTGAGCTGAATCAATATAAGTAGTATAAGTATTTTCCTAAAATTATAAATCGAAGTGAGGTGATTTATGAGTGTGAGTATCGTATGACTATGATGTTGATGTTGAATTTAAATGAAGTGTACTCACTTATATTTAAAATTTTATGAGTCAGTATGAATAGCGAAAACATTATTCATTGCCAATCTCTGATTCACATCTCACAAAACTGTTTGCGCTGGCCTTGAAGCAATACCCCTCTCTGCTGTTCTTCACACAAAATACCCACTCTGCCGACGCTCACTGTTTGTACAACAATATATGTGTGTGGGTGTGTGTTTGTATGTGTATCTTCTTAACAAGCAGAAGCTCCCAGCGGTTAAACTCAGAAGACCTTCTTGGTGCAGGCCTTATTAAAGGACTCTTTCGCATAAAAGATACGATACACATTCCACACTCCCTTCTAGGAGAAGCGAGAAGAGAAAGAGTAACATGTTTTGTTTTGTTTTTTTACCAAAGCAAAAGCAAAATCCATTAACTTGAAAACCTTCCAGAATCTCTGGCGAAAGAAGCAAGAAGAATAGAAGGCCTGCTCCGCAATGACAATGCGTGTAGAGAAGATAAGAGTATGGAATGGAGCGAGCAGGCCTTCTACATCCAAAAGAAGGCATACAGAGGCCTTCTACTAGGCATCCTTACTACTTCTAGTTCCCGCTGGGCTATTTCATCATTGTTGTTGCTATAGTTTTTAGGTTTATTTAATTCATCTGCTTGTATGTGTGCGTACGTGTGTGTATTTAGTTCTTTAGCTAAACAATTCTGTATAAATTCTTTTTGTTTACCAAATGTTTTCTTAATAAAAACATTTACGTTAGCTCTGTTCGAATATTTTTGCGTAACAATCGGCCATATTACATAGTTCAATTCCGTTCAGAAACGGAACTCAATCCAAGGTAGATGGTGTCTAAAAAAGAAAACTAAAATAGGGAAATTTTTCAGGTGTGTCCAGAATATTGTGGGGGCTGGTATGCTGGGGTATGCTCCAGCTAGGGCTTGACATCTTGATGTATATTGAATTCCGTTTCGGAACGAAATTGAACTGAACCCTACTGTTTTCGCTACTCTGTCCGTCTGTCCGTCACAGGCGATTTTCTCGAGAACCGTAGGAGCTACCCACATGAAATTTGGACAGAGTGTGAAGAACTTTGGCCGCTACAACAACAAATACACGAGAGTTAAAAATTAAAGGGTGTTCCAAAACGAGCAACGAAAAATGTTAAAATCCCATATAATATACATACAATTGTATGTATATACACTTGAAATTTGTAAAGTTAGTGTATTTTTATACAAACTACAACAATTAACACTAAAATTAAAAAAAAGTTTTAATTACAGGGTGTTCTATCGGTTAGTGTAATTTTGACTATGTAATATTGACAACTTGCTGTATCTTGGAAACCGTAAGAGCCAAACTCTTGAAATTTTCCAAAACAGTATAACTAAAAAATCCGAAAATTATAAAATCGCCAAACTAAAAAAAATCGCCAAAAACCCAAAAAATAAAATCGCTAAAAAGGAAAAAAACGCCAAATCGAAAAAAAGTTCTAAAACCAAAATAAATCGCGAAAAACCGGAAAAATCGCCAAAATTAAAAAAATCGCTAAAATGAAAATAAAAACGCCAAAATTAAAAAAAAACGCCAAAATTAGAAAAACGCCAAAAACCGAAAAAAATCGCCAAAACGAGAAAAAAGCGACAAAATTAAAAAAAATCTTTTAAAATGAAAAAACGCCAAAAATGGCTAAAAAACGCCATATTGAAAATTTTTTCAAAACCGAACGTACGAAACCTCTTTGTGCGCGAGTCAAAGTCGCAGTTTACTGAATCTATTTTTAGCTCATTTCAAAAAGTTTTGAGTTGAAGTTTACTGATGAGTATGTATACGTTGCTTAACAAAAAAAAAAAAAACACGCACAAAATCCTAATAAAATTATTTTATTATTTGTAACGATTCTTGATGTTATATATGTTCATGGCAATACGGCAAAACGTAGTGAAAAGCAACAGCCGGTTCGACACCTGAAGCTTGCACAATATGGTCGTCGCTATCAGCTGTTAGAGTTCGGAAGTGGCTATGTGTAAGACCGCCAGTTTAAGTTGGACTATATATGAGTACTTCTTTAACTTTTAACAGCAACTTTGCTAAAAAATAATTTTTAGTGGAAAGCTTTGCCAAGCAAATTTATCACTCGATTTTGGCCTTCATTCATCCGTTAAAGCGTGGTTGCACTGTTTGCATAAATTATTCTTCGAACTTAACAAAACTTATATAATTACTTTGTAGTATATGAATCGTTCGTAAATTAGGTCACATTTTTTGTTTTTTGTTTTCTTCTTTCAATGTCAATTCATTTATTTTCATGTCAAAGCTTCACTAACAACGTCGGGTCAACATGTATTAGATTGCATTATAATATTTACTTAACATTTGTGTACATAAATACTTTAGGTTTGTTCTAATACTTGTTAAATGTTTGTTTGTTTTCTGTATTTGTTTAGTAAATAAATGACTATAGGAAAATTGGCCAACTTGTTAAGCTGGACGTTGAAAGAATTTCTCCAGCAATAAGATTTATAAACATAAACAAAACATTGAATATTTGCTAAAATTGTAATAAAATTTCAGCTATTACTCTTATGTGTATCAAAGGTTAAGCAACAGCATCTGGGCTTAACACTTTGACTGGCATTATTAAGAAGCAAGTATGTAAATCGAAGAACATGTTTTGCGTTTGAATTATGTAACACTTGCCTTTATTTTTACAAGATTCTATATGAGAAAATGTGGACTGTTAAGGAAAAGTTTTTGGAAAGATTTATTAGAAAAGGCTTATATATGTATGTAATTAGGAAAGCCGACAAAAAATATTTATATAAGCTTTTGATTAAAGGACAAATAAATCATACCAAAATTAGCCACAATTATAATTAAACCAAAATTTCCAACATTAATCTCAACAAAGCAAACAAGTTTGTTTTAACAAACAATATGCTTATAAATGATTTAAAGTTTTGTGCTTATGCAAAAATTATTGCTTAACAAAATAAAGCAGCAGAAAGAAATATCATTGTTAAAACAAATGGAAAGTAAATTTTGTTAGGTCACCCCTTGTGCTAAACCTTTTTGATTGTTAAAACAAACAAAACATACCCCACCTTCTCAATCTAGCAAATAAATATTGTTCAATTTGTTATCCTTTAATAGTAAAAGGCAAGTTGAAAAATTTTTTTTAAGCAATTCTCAAGGATTCCTAAATTTTTTCCCCAAAAACATTTCTTATTCGTTTTGTGTGGAGAAAACACAAAACAAAAAAAAAATTAGAGAAGAATTACCAGCGTTACCGTTGTGCGACTAAAGTCGCATTTTGCCCCTTTTTCGAATGCCTTGCCACTTTTTATGCCCCTTAGTTTTAAATCGCCTTTTAGTATCATTTGCATTATTTTGTACCCCTTTTTGCCCCTTTTTTGTTCAAAGTCAACTTTAATTATTATTTTTACCCCATTCGACAACAAGACTTTATTTCCTATGTGTATATATGAAAAAAAATTTTTTTTTGGGAAATTGACAGTATGGCGCAATATTATTTTCTGTGTGAGTATATGATGTTTAAAAGCCTTGGTATGAATTTTTTCATTTGTTTAAGATTTTTAAATATGAAATTACATACAGTCATTCATAGATAATTCTAACTGTATTTTCCGCAGCCAAATTTGATAAAAGTACATAATTTTAAAAGGTGAAAAACTTTATGCTAAGGGAAATAATAGATATTGTATGAAAATACCATACTGAATTGCTATCATCAAATAATGCTTTTGATTTAAGTTCCCATGAAATTAGTTCATCATGTGAGCCTTTTATCTTGGAAAAACCAGTAAAAAAGAAAAAAGCAACACAAAAGTATTCCAATGATTAGGAGAGACGGCATAAGTGGGTTCAGATGGATGGATGCAGATACCAAAAAACCTATTTGTGTTTTCTACATTCAGTTGCTCATCTGCCGAATGAATCATTGAATGTCACACACGTGGCCAATTCCAAAAAACAAATGATTTAAAAATATCCGAGCTTTTACCACAAAAATACCAATTTTCGGAGGAAAGTTGATATTGCTGAAAATATGAATGAATGAAGATTGTTTTAAAGATGATAAGATGAACCCGTTTAAGAAAATAGACAAATTGGCAAAAATATATTCAGATTTGCCAGTTGCAAAGTCTGCGAGTTACACCTTATTTCTTTATCTATATAAAGTAAAATTAAAAAAAAAAAATATAAATAAATAAGTACTCGTATTACGAAAAAATTATCAAATAGACAAGTAGACACTTGTCAGTCCATGCTGTCTGCTTTAAATTTATTTCAAAACAATTTGGAAGAATGGATTCCAAGTAAAAAACTTATTAATAAATACAAATGTACAATTTCAAAAGAAAGGCTATTTAAGGTATTTAATAACAATGCATAATGCCTAAAAAGAATAATGTTATCCTCTTCAGAATCGAATTTTAAAATTTTTATCAAAACTTTATATGGTTAAATAATTTTTTTTAATTATGCGGGTTTTTAAGTAAATAAGTGATATGAGCCATATGTATTCTTTAATTTTTTGTATATCTATCTTAAGAACTGGGGCCAATTACTGCATTAGACATCGAAAAAATTTTCATTTATTTTCTGTTGGAATTTCGATTGATATCAAATGCAGCAGTTCGACTACTGTTTTGTTATTAACATAGATTTTATGATTTTTTTTATATAATAGCTATCTATACTACGTTTATACTGGTCTTATTTGCAAATGGAAGCATATATGAAGACTGTGAGTCAAATAAGCAATTATAAAACTAAAAATTTCTTTTTCTGTATAAATACATCTCATCCCCAGCAATAAGTAATTGTTCTCGTGAATTAGTAAGTTACAATTTTTACTTGCAAATAACACGTGCGTATAAACGTAGTATATGAGTTCTCATAAAATTTATGTTTTTGTACTTCCTATACATGAGAAATTGTTGTTGTTTATTTTAAATAAAAATAAGTTTATAAATATGCTTGTTTCTTTAATTTTTCTTGATTTTTAAGTTGCCCCTTTTTTTCTTTGAAATCCCCTTTTTGTGCCACTTTTTTTTTTTAAATCCCCTTTTTGTGCCCCTTTTTGAAAATTTTCAACGGTAACGCTGAGAATTACTGACCTCTTAGCATAACACATGTAATACTCTTGTACAACTTGATGTGCATGCACAAACATGTCGAGTACTTGCAAGTACATACTACACACTCTTGTATGTTGTAAATGTGTTTGTGTTCCAAGTGTTTCTTTTTTTGTAATCTCTTTTTTTTTTCTAAAACATCATCAACTTTTTTTTTTAGCAAATAAATTGTTGACTGGCTGACTGGCCATTGTGCTTTGGGTATTTTAGCTGCAAAACTCTTTTTATCCTTTCGGCAAATATGTATTTATGTGTGTATATATGTACATACATATGTTGTTAAATTTGTCCTTATAAATTTATTTAGATTTTCGTTAAACCACTCAAAGCTGAAATTTAAATTCCTCTTACCTTACACTTTATATGTACATACATATATAAAAGCTTTTGAATGGAAATGTACTGGTATTAACAAAAAGTTAGACAAATGTTATTATAAACGTTTGCATATCGAGCCATAACTGCCGAAACAGCTTAAGTGACATTGCTTTATGGCGAAAATCGAATATCTACAATCGAAACTAATCTATTTTCGTGAAAAGATTAAGCTCGACAATTATGTCGCTTAACCCTTTTTTTTGGCAGCTATGGTATGTTCTTGCAAAAAACTTAAGTTTAAAAATTAAGTCGCTTAATCTTTTTTGACAGTTATGGCACGAAATGATAAATTTACCTAACACTCAAGAAATAATTTTTTTTACTTATTTGTTTCAATTTTTTACATTGCCTAAAAATTTTTGACTTGCCCCACTGTGCAATGTTTCGATATAAATTTATTTTATATTTATTTGTTAATCAATTATTTTTCGTTGTAAACATAAAGCATATGAAATAATATTAGCTTATATTTTTATTTAGTTCAATTAATCGAATAAATTTTTTTTCATAATTTATTCGAATAATGAAAAGAAAACCTAAAAGTTGTGCGATTATTTTAATTATTTTAGTAAATATTATTAAACTGGTATTCAAATACACAGATAATCCAAATAACAGCATACATTTTTCCCCTACTTTTGTCTGTTCGAATAATCGAATAAAATCGTAAACGATTAATTATTTAAGTTTTGTTTAATTCGAATTTTTGCGTTTTAGACAATTATGTATTCGTTGTCATTAATATAAATAAATATTTATACTGGGTCTTAATTTATATTTTGCTGCGTTAGTCGAATATAATATTTATTCGCTGTGGGCTCGAAGGAAAAATTTATGCTAAAAATTTAGCGCAAAAATTTATTTTTTTTTTGGATTTTTTTGTTTTAATCAAATAATTATTTATTTGTTATCAGCAGAAACTTATGTTTATTAATAAATAGTTTTTATGTATATTTTGTTTCGTTATTCGATTATAGTTTTTATTCGAACAAAAATTTTATTCAACTTATATTCATGCCCATTAAAACCCCGTATAGCAGCCGGGTTTGTTTTTTGTTCTATAATTCGAACAATTTAATATGATTCGACTTCTTGCCCAGTTATAAATTAATCGAATAAATTTTAAATGACTTTTACTCCAATTTTTTTCTATTTGAATAATTGCCAAGTCAACTGTCTGATTTCAATCGATATCTATTGAAATTTCCATACAAACATAATTAAAATTTTATGAAAATTTGTTGAGATATCGAGTGCCATAATTTGCCCCCTCAATATATTTATATTTTTTCAAACTTCGATGTTTTTAATTCAATAAATTAAATTTTTTTTGTAACCAGTGGATTAAAATCAAAATAAGTATGAATATTCCCAGGAAATTAATTTTCTCCCAGTGAGGGGGAATTTCGATTATTCGAATACTTTTGTTATTCGTTATGTATTCGCTTAATCGAATAATATTTAAAATTTAATCGATTATTTGATTTTTCTTTAATTTTTTCTATGGTAAATAAATATTTGCTTTTTAAAAACAAATTTTTTCGCTTTTAATTTTTCTTTACCGAATAAGCGATTACAATTTGAGTATATAAAATTTTTTTTCACATCTATTTAATTGGTTTTCATTTGAATTAAAGTAAAATAAAGTTTTTGATTCAAATATTTCTCCATTTTTTAGGATTAACGAAAATATGAAAGTATTTATGTATCTACATATTTTTATTAAAAAATTTTATTGAACTTCTTCGAATACAATAGTCATTCGTTAGATATTCGTTCGCTTCATCGCATAAAAGCTAAAATTTAATCGATTATTCGAATATTTTTTTAATTTTTTTATGGTAAATTAATATAAGTTTATTAGCAACAATATTTCACTTATGTTGTTATTCGAATAATCGAATAATTTTTTTTGTCGCTTGTACGAAATATTTTTGTAAATTTAAATTTTTGTTTTGCAAGCCCTGATTTTTTTATTTCAATCAATTGCTTTATTTTTTTATTTATGAGGAAATAATCAACTTTGTGTTCTTACCTTCTTTTTGTTTGACTGTTCGAATATAATTGTTATTCGTTATATATTCGATTAATCGAATAAAATTTTAAACTAATTCAATTATTTGAATTTTATTATTTTTGTTTTTTAAAAACAGTTTTTTTCTTTGAATATTGTTATTCAAATAAATTTTAGATTTTTTCGATTATTCGAATAGGTTTTTTTAAGTTTTAATGTATAAAAAAATAAATATTAATCAATTTGCGTTTATTAGCTGGAATACTCGTCAAAAAAGTTTAAGCGACGAAAATCGATCACCGACGATTGTAAATAATAGATTTTCAATAAAAAATGTAGATACAAAAATAATGCTAAATAGGAAAAAGGAAAAATAGGAATTTTACATAAATAAAGAAGATCGCTTTAGTAACAAAACTTTACAAAAAATAATGCTGTTTAAGCTTTTTTTTTTGGCAGTTATGGCACGATAGGACTTCATTTTATGATGTGAACTTTTATTAATTTTTTATTCGAATACTGGGACGAATAGAGCTAAGCAGGCTTTTATTTAAATAATTTAAGCATCCATGTGCCAGCACATATTTGTTTTTTTTTTGAAGCGAATAATCGTAAAAAAATTTAATCAAATAAGTTTTCGTGCATTTACATAAATTCGCATAATTTTGAAAATTCGCTTGAGTTATTGTGAAAAATTTTAGAATATAATTTTTGTAGTTGGCATTTCTTTGCTTAGCACTGTTTTTTTTTAATTTGTTTAACTTTTTTCGTCCTGTGACTATAAGTATCTTAAATATAGTCAAAATGTTCATTTGTTACAAGTTGGATTTTTTGAAACATGTTTTTTCTATTCAATTTGTTTTTATTTGTCTTTTGCTTTTTGGTATTTTCAATGGAAAATAATATAAACTTTTTTTTTGATAATATTCATGTAGGAAAACTCCTTATACAAATATGTATGTACATGATTACATCAACTATTTCATGTACAAGTCTATATGTTTTTTTTTTGTTTTTTCTTAATTCACTTAACACACATTTAATGGACAGATTTGAAATTGTATGAAAAAAAAAATTTTTCTCTACTTAACACAAATATAAAATAGAAATAATCAAATAAGTTTTTCTTTTTATTTGCAGAAGAATTTTCCAACTAAACAAATAAAAGGGTAAGTGTGCACAGAGAAGTTTAAAAAATGAGCAGCATGTTGCTAAAACTTTATGTAAATAATAGCAATAACTTGTCCCAATAGCTCAAATTAATCCACCCATAATTTCATATTAAACACCCTTATCGTGAAAAAAAGGTTAACAATTTTTTTTCACTCCAACTATTATTTCCCATTAATAAAATTATTGAAAATATTTAAGAAATTAATACATAAATGCAACAACAATAGAGGATTCGCGATCGTAGTTTTAGGGAAAGGGAACATATTTCCCGTGAGCATTTATTTATGATAGGAGCAAGTTTCTGACCAAGAAGGTATTATACGACGACTCGAAAATTCTTTAGTTTTGCGAAAATTAACTGCGAAATTTTCAATTATTTACTAGTAAATGCATAGTTGAATCGTATATGGTTCCATTTTCATTAATGGCTTAATTTTTACTTGTCATCTGTAAAGTAGTTGCAGCTTATATAACTCCTGTACGAAGCATAGGGCCGTTGTTGCAGCCTGATTCCAGACAACTGCTCAAAGTGACGTGCCATTCGAAATAAAATATCTTATTAGAACACCCTGTTATATGCTGCAGATCTAAATATTCCTAATTCTATTTATAACTAAAGTTGCACTTCAACTATTTTTATGATCACTTCTTTGCTTTAAACAGCTCCCTTTTCATTTAAATAAAATAGAACAAAATTTTAGTTTCCAAGTGCCCGGCCATCTCCTGGCTTATGTTACTTAAATGCCATTAGGAAAAAAAAAACAGAATTGCTCTTGATACAGTTGACTATGTTTGCATGATGTTGAAAATCAAATGTTTTATTGACTTTTTTTTTATCAGTTTGGCATTTAAATTTAGAAGTTGATTTAACAAGTTGAACATGTTAGTTTTTTACTTGATTTCAATCAATCACTTAAAGCTGGTGGTATATCAGCCCAACAATTTAAAAATATAGTGCTTATGTGTATGTATGTGTATATGTATGTGTGTGTGTAGCACATGCTCAAATTCAGCTTTCGAGGCTGCTTTTTAAATTCAGGACATTTCAGCTTCCTAGTCATGGGAGAAATAAAGTGCTTAGGATATTTATATTTTATAATATAATACAGTAGCTAGTCGAAGTGTGTAGCGCCTCAAGAAATTGTCATAATGTCTTACAATTATTTTAATATAATTGTTCTTGCTTAATAGGCAGATTTTGTAAAAAATTTCGTTTCTAAACGTTTCAAATTTGTATGAAAAATAACGAAAATTCGTTTCAAAAAATAGTTTTTCTATACAAATTTCAAAACGAAAAAAACGTTTCTATTTACAAAATTTGCCTTTAAGTTTTTTTTTCGAAACGATAATTCCAAAACATTATGACAGTACCATACTTAAGACTACTGTTTGAATCCCTCAAATATATAAATATAATTGTGCTGGCGCCTAAATGTAGGCTACATACAAACTACAATGCTCTGCTCTCTACAGACGAGTGAGAGCTGAGTTTCTGGTATTCAAGACATGCAGTGAATTGATGTGTTCTCTGCAAACGAATTTATATAAAATTGTTTTGAGTTTTCTTTAATTTTTCGTCGTTTTTTTTCAAAGTGACATTAACTATTTGAGCAAGAGTTGTAAAGGGGCTTCATGAAGCATGTCTCGAAAATTTGCCCGAATCATGAAACACTTTTTTGGGTTTTGTTGCCCGATTTGTAAAACAAATTTAATAAAATTCAATATACCTATTTGGAGGAATCAGAAGGCAGTCATAAAAGTCATATTGTCATACAGTTTTAAATTATTTTAATATAATTGTTTTTGCTTCTAAAAATTTTAGATTTTAAAATATTATGACAATATGACTCTTATGACTACCTTGTGAATCCCCCAATTGTATATCAGATTATTACAATATTATTTTGTTATTTTAATTCGAATTATTTTAAAATTTCAATTGGTGACAAATAGATTTTAGAATAAAAACCTTTATTTAAGCTTAATTTATTTTTAAATTGAAAAACAATTTAAGAAAATTTATTTTCACACGCGTTTAGTAATATTAAAGTATTGAAATATATTTAAGAAATGATTTTTTTTACTTTAGTTCGAACTACTTTGAACACGAGTATTCGACAAACTTACTTAAAAAGCAAACACTTTAAATTTACTTTTTCGAATAATCGAATATAACTTTGAATTTATTTAAACTTAAACTCAAACAATGAACAACCAATTTGGGGGAAAAACACAAATAATCGAATGAAAGTGAATAAATATTCAATTATTCGAATAAACATATATTTTTAATCAGACATACTTTTTAATCAGGCTTAAGTTCAGTAATTTCAATTCTTTTTGAATAAAATATTTTATTAATTAATGCGAGTTTCTAAAGAAGAGAAGAAAAATTATTATTATTTTTTAACTGTATTCGAATAACTTAAAACTCAAATATTTAACAGTCCTGCATAAAAATTAATAGCTTTATTTTAATTTAATCGAATAATCGTTTTTGAAAAAATCAAATGTAGCTTTATAGGTGTGAATAATCGAATAAAACTTAAAATTTATTCGAATAAATTTTTTTTTTCAATTTCAAAATTAAAATCTTTTTAGAATAGAATATTTATTTGATAATTACAAAAAAAAATTGTATTCTATTAAAACTCAAAATGTAAATATATAACAGCTCTACATGTAAGTTAATAGTCGAATCAAATAATCGAATAAACTTTAAAATTTATTCGAAAAAATAACATAGATTCATAACTACGATTAATCGAATAAAACTTTAAATATATTCGAATAATTTTTTTTCAATTTCAAAACTGAAATTATTTTAAAATCGAATATTTGATAACATTTGAAAACAAATCCTATAACACCCCAAATGTATTCAATGATTCGAGTAAATATTTGCTGGCAATTTAGGTTCGACTTGTCGACGCCGATTAACCGGCCCTTGGTGTTAAAATAAAATAAGAATAGCTTTCAGCTCTGATAAGTGGGGGGTGTGTGTGTAAGGAAAGCAGTTTCAGCTTAATTCATGCAAATATTGCAAAAAATTTAAAATTTATTCGATTATCCGAATACAAGTTTTTTTGATAACTTATTTTCAAAGTCTCCTACACAAGAATTATTGAGCACTCTACGCAAAATAAAAAAAAAACATTTAATTTCCTTACTTCGATTAATCGAATAAAACCTAAAATTTATTCGAATAAAAATTTTATCGACTTTGATGCGGATAATTGAGAACTTCTATTTGAAAAAGAAGTCACGAATGAAGTAACAAAACTTAGAAAATATTTTACAGTTTTTTTTTATACTAAAAATAAAAAAAAAAATAAAAAAAAATTTATAAAATTTTCGAATAGAAAATTTCAATGAGAATCTCTACACTCCGTTCTTTTGTATAAGACAATGTTGTATAATTTTAACTTATAGAATATGTCTCACAATGATTTCGTGCCCAGTCTTATTAATTAAACGCCTCGTCGTAAAAAAAAACTTGAAACAAATTATCAACATTCTATGGTGCTTGCCACAAACAACTTTTGATGTGTTTTTAATAACAAAAATGTTCATTAAGCATTCCATGTCTGGGCTGGACCACACAAATCTCTTGTTTATTCAGCATAAAAACATGTCATAAAACAGATTTATTGTCATCAGTTTGTGTGGAGATAAGTGTCTGCAGGAATTTCAAATATTTAAGTTTAGTCTTGCAAATATATGTATGTATGTATCAAAGAAACAAAACTAAAAATAATAAAAAAATAAAAAAAACCCCTAAAGTATGCTGTGGTTTTCAGCAAATATATAACCCAACTAACACTGTTACATACAATATTTAATTATTTTCTCTTTTCGCATATGCTTGTTGGGATGAGAAGACAAACAAAGATAAGATGTACAAAAATAATGTTTATCTACTGTTGCTTAATTTACATTTTCTCTCATTTTCTTATGTTTTATTATCCTCACACAAATATTTGCAGAAAGTAGCCACACAAATAAAAAAAAAACTAATACTACAGACATTAAATTAACAATGGAATCTTGGGGATCACATAAAATTTTTTATGGAAAATATATTTTTTTTTGTGTAAATAAAATAATAATAACACAAATTCAAGTTTAATGAACTTTTGTGTTTACGTATAAATTGTCATGAGGGCTGGCGGAGATTTGAATATTTTGTTCCTTATTTAATTTTGATTTTAGTTTTAAATTATTCAAGAAATATGTGCTTAGGTACTTAAAGAAATTGCAGTGCTATGTGCTGGCAGACATATTGAAATAAAAAGAAGAAAAATAAAATAAAGTTATGTCTTATATACTTGTGTGCTAAGTAAGCTGTGTACTTTTGAGAGGGCGCATTGATGTACACTGCACAACACAGTAAGAGAAACAAGGTTCAAATGGGTGTACCTACTTTCTTTAAAAAGGTTCTTTTATATAAAAGTTCTTTTTAAACAATTTTTTTTAATAAATAGTACCTTTTTATATAAAAAAGTACCTTTTTATATAAAAAAGTACTCTCTTATAAAATTATCTTTAAAACCATTTAAAAAAATTAAATAAATAATAGAAAAAATATATAATTAAAAAAAGTACTTTTTATATAAAAAGTACTTTTTTTATAAAATTACATTTTGAAAGAAAAGTAGCTTTTCATGAAAAAATAAATTTTTATATAAATAACTTTTTATGAAAAGTACATTTTTTATAACAAAAGTACGTTTTTATAAAAAAGTACTTTTTATAAAAATAAAAAAAAAAAAAAAATTATAATAAATAATAAAATAAAAAATTTAAAAAAAGAACATTTTATACAAAAAAGTACTATATGGTAAAAGTACCTTTTGATAGGAAAACTACTTTTTGACCCATAAAACAAAAGGTAGAGGTAGCGGCACAGCAAAATGTCGAGATTTCTCCCAGCTAAAGTTAAGTTTAATTTTTCTTCTTTTCTAAAGAAAATAACTTTAATTAATAAAAATATTTTTAAATTTTTCTAACAAAAAAAAAACTTTTTATGAAAAGTAAGATTCTACTTGAATGCCTGCGTGTAGTGGGCAGCCACGTAAACCAAGCAACCAAATTTTTTTAACACAAATTATTTTATAAAAAAGTATGTACTCGTACTTAGTCATAAAAAATAGCTTTTTAAAAAACACATTTTTAAAAGTAAATTTTTAGATTTGAAAAAGTAAATTTTTCTAATAAAAGAACTTTTTATAAAAAAGTAAAACGTACTTATCCCTGATTGGAAAAGTAAATCTTTTTACTTAAAAATCTTTTTATGAAAAGTAAGTTTTAATAACAAAAATACCTTATCATAAAAATTTTTTATCAAAAAAGTACTTTTTATAAAAATAACAAAAAAAATTGAATTAATAAATCATAAAATAAAAAATATTAAAAAAGTACTTATTATATAAAAAGTACTTTTTGGTAAAAGTACAAAGGTAGGGAGGGGCACAACAATATGTCGAGATTTCTCCCTGCTAAAGTAAAGTTCAATATTTCTTCTCTTCTTTCCAAAATCACATTAATTAATATTTCATTCTACAAGAATTGAAAAACTAAATTTTTCTAACAAAAAAACTTTTTTATAGAAAGTAAATTTTTATAACAAAAAATATTTTTTTTTATAAAAAAGTACTTTTCTAAAAAAAGAACTTTTTTATGAAAATTTAAAAAAGAACCTTTTTAAAAAATATATTTATTTTAAAAGTAATTTTTAAGAAATTATTTCCGATTGAAAAAGTAAATTTTTCTAAGAAAAGATCTTTTTTATGAAAAGTAAATTTTTATAATAAAAGTACTTTTTTTATGAAAAGTACATTTTTAGAAATTATTCCGGATTGAAAAAGAAAATTTTTTGTAACAAAAGTACTATTATCTGAAAAGTAAATTTTTATAACAATAGTACTTTTTTTTATAAAACAAGTACAAGACAAATTTTTAGGGCAAGTACATTTTTATAACAAAAATAAAAAAGTTACCCTTTAAAAAATATTTATATTAAAATAAACATTTTTAGAAATTATTCCTGATTGAATAAGTAAATTTTTCTATGAAAAGTAAATTTTTGTAACAAAAGTACCTATTTGCAAAAAAAGTACTTACTCATAAAAAAGTACCTTTTTTAAAAAATTTTTATTTTGAAAGTAAATTTTTATGCAGAAGTACATATTTCTTTTCTAAAAGTCGTTTTTGAAAAATAGTACGTTTTGCTGAAAGAGTACTTTTTTATAATAAACTAGTTCTTATAAAAATAACTTTCTTAAAAATATAACTTTGTATAAACAATAGGTTAATTTAAAACGTCCATTTTATAAAAAATTATTTCGTTATAAAAAAGGTCCTTTTTTGTTAAACGGTAAATTTTTCCAAAATCGTTTTTAGGTAGGTACCTTTAAAAAAATACCTTTTTCAAAAAAGTACTTTAATAAAAAATATTACATATATTACTTTTTTTTTAAATAATAGTATTTATTAGAAAAGTGTTTTTCTATAAAACTATGTACCTTTCCCTTTTTAAAAATTTCCTCTGGGCGAAATATTTTTATAATACGCTCCGATAATTTTGATTTTAGTTTAGTTTTCGGTTTGTGGTAAACATAAATATTTTGTAAAAACTCCCCAACAATCAACTATTTAAAAAATTTTTTCTTCTTATGCTTTAGTTTTTTCTTGCTTTTTGTTTGTTTTCTTTTGTGTTAAGCTCAAAATATTATTGGTTTCATTCCATATCATATAGCTAATGAAATAAATTGTATTTTTACTTAAATTTAAGTATAAATAAATAAAATTAATATTCATGTCATGAGTATTAAACATTAATTCGTGATACATTTAAACAAATAAACAATATTTTCTTTTATGCAGCCGCACATATTGAAGTAATTGCATTTATATGTACTTACTTACATGGGTGTGTATGTTTATGTATTTGTGTGCTTACATACATATGTACATATGTATGTATATAACAGATAAAAATTGTGATGGATTGGAAATACAGTAGCATCAAAAACAATATGCTAAAAATATTAAATGATTGCAAAATGCCATTTCATGAAAAATGCTCAATGTGCAAAATAATTGTAAGAATATTATTTTTAACCAAGGCTGGTAAACCGATATTACCATGACTAGTTTTATTGTTTTTTAATTTGTGTTTTTGTCAAACGCAAGTCTAAGCGTTGATAAAATTTTATTTTGGGGAAAAATGTAAATTACTAAACCAAACACACATACAAAGTTTGTTAACGTTTAGCGTTGCGTTTTAACAATTAAGGCCCTAAAAATTTTTAACACTGTTTTAACGTGCTTGACAAGTTTCTCTATTTAAAAAATAATAATGCTTAAATAAGGATTGCAATAGCCTTCAAGTTTTAATGAACGAGAATTACATATAAAAAAAGAGAAAATTGGAATTATGTACTTTGGGGAAATTAGGCAATAATGTTGATATATGAACATTTACAGTGGGATCAAATGAAAAAAAAGAGATACAAAATTCTATTGGTTTATAAATTTTTTTAATAAAAAAAGGATAATGTGAGCTTAAATAATTAAAAAAAATAAAAAAATTAAAAAAAAACAAAAAAGTTTAAAAAATAAAAATAAAAAAAAAACAAAAAAGTTTAAAAATTAAAAATAAAAAAAAAATAAAAAAAAAAATTAAAAAGAAAATAAAAAAATTAAAACAATAAAAAAAATTAAAAAACAAATAAACAAATTAAAAAAAAATTAAAAAATAATTAAATAACTGCATACATTTTTTTATAATAATCAGAAATGCAAATAACAAATACATTTACTGATCTATTTACGTGTGTATGTGTGTGTATATACTAAAGTATATAAATAATATGTATTTGTATACAGCTGCGATCACAGAAATATAGCATCCGCCTATTGTCTAAAACATACATATCTGTGGCAAAAAGGAAAAAATGCTTTAGTCGAGATAAGCTGATAAGCACCTCCGTAATCTCCATATTCGAAAGTACCGCTGGTCAAAATATCAATTATTTGTGTGATTTTTCAGGCAGTTATAGCACTATGACTTGCGAGTTATCTTTTTTAGACTTCTAATCCCATTTGGAATAATAGCTTAATTTAGGTTATACTTTAGTGTACAGCGAAACCTCTCATAACCGGACACTCACCGTCGTGGTATTTTTGTCCGGTTATTAGAGGTGTCCGCTAATGAGAGTGGTACACATTCTTTTATTATAATTTTGGTTCTACAAAACTTGTGCGTTTATGGGAGGTGTTCGTTATGAGAGGTTTCAGTGTATTTCAAATTAAATGTATTACTTATAGTATGTAGAACGATGTTTGCTTAAAAAAATAGAATTTCTCAATTCAACTGCAAAAGAAATACATTTCTGAAAATCGACTTGAATGCTTAAAAGTGCTCTCCTGCAAAACAGTAAAATATGACTTAAGCACTTTTTCCTTATTGCCACAGATATATGTATATCTCAACTCTCAAGAATAAAAGCGACGTCTTTTAAAAGGGACATCTATAATTATTTCCACAAACATAAAAAGTATACTAGCAAGAGGATCGACAGATATTGTTAATTCATTCAGAATAGTTGTACCTTCTAATGGATCTTGCAATAGGGATGACCCACCTTTAACGGTTGATAGTCGGTCTTAACAAATCACCATCAAATACGGATGTAGCGTTCATTAACAAGCAAAAATTCTTTAATCAAAATTTTCATGCAATAACCATGTACAGCGATGAAGTCCATTTCTAGATAAATGGCTATGTCGACAAACAAAATTGTCAGCCGATTCTGCTTAAAAGAAATTGATAATCATCGACTTATAGACCTCGCCGTGGACGGTGATGGCCTTGTCAACGTCGTTCTCAAAGAAATATGGACCGATGAGGCTGTCAGTCCAAAATCCAAACCAAACAGTGAATTTTTCTAGATGCACTAGACGCTCTTGGATTTGATATGATCATGTGAAAAAAATTTATAAAAAGGAAAATTCTTTCGGGGATACCTTTACACAGCAGAATACAAAAAGATGAAACATCTTAATAAATTTATAAGAGTTGTGACAAAGCACTAATTTCCTACTAGATATATTGTTGCATACAAAAATTTTTCATACAAAAACATTTGTATACAAGAAGAATAATCCAGACATTATTATAGCTAAATAATGTAAATACTCAAACACAAAAACATACAATAAGATGTTGATAACATTAAAATACTCGAATAACAACAAATTTTGTTAAATACTCGTATATTCTGCTTCTTAGAAAAATGTACAACCACACAAATACGACAGCCGATACAGACGATACAACAACAACGGCACTAACAATAATGCTTCTGCACTGATGTTCTATTGTAAACTCATATACACACAATCCAAACAAACAGAATGATTTGTAACACAAGCGAATGACGTGATTGAAAGCTAATGTTAAGAATCTGTTGAATATAGGCCGACTTCCTAAACGCAAGTTGCAATGCATAATTAAAAAAATTAATATGTCTTAAGTGCAACCTTGCGTTGCAGACAGTTTTTGCATTTTATCGGCATTTAGGAACGTCGCTATGCAACTCATACATATGTTTGCATTCAAACATATGTATGCGGGATTTTGAAGTGAATGGATTTTGAATATGCATTGCAACTTGCGTTTAGGAAGTCGGCCATATTTAGACCTTAGGGTTGTTGCTAGTATTATTCTAAAAGCTTTGTATTAAGTTTAAAAAAGGCCATGCAGCTGCTAGGAGTGCAGTCACTTGATTTGAGTCGAGTATTGTGTAATGAATAGCGAATTTAACATCGTGGTATTCGAACAGCGAATTAATTTAACATTGTGTTTTCAAAAATTCTTAATTTCAGTGTCGAGTAATAAAGAGTTCTGATTTGATAATAATTGTACACTTGGGACTTTTTGTTTGATTGCAAATATTCGAGCATATAAACATTAAGTTGTAAAAACGTAAGAATATGTATAATATTTATAAAATTTTTTTCAATAATTATTTTTCTATGTAAAAAATCGTCAGTGGGTTACACTGTACTAAGTGCCAAGTTAAGTTGAAAAAAAATACATACATACTTATTTAAACACGGTTCACCCATTTACAATTTAACATAAAGCGAAAAAAAATACAATGAAAACAAGCCACGTTAAATAAACAATGTCAAGAACAATAAAAAGAAGAAGATAATAACAATATGAACCATTAAAGTTAATACACATAAGAAAATAAAAATTCATACTTAAATTTGTGCTTGTGTGAGTGCGTATGTGTTTTAAGACTTTTTATGTTAATGTTTTCAGTTACATACATGCACACATACATACATACACACATATGCTGATATATTCAGGTTCCCAGTTAATGTTCGAACGCAGATGCATGCATAATGTTACTTAAAAAAATAACATTAAAAATAATAATAATGGCTGGCCAACTTAAAGAGAGTAAGAATTATGCACAAACAACACTACACTCTTGAGACTCACTACTTGCCTTACAAAATATTACATTAATTAGTGTAAGTGTAATTGTTTACACACTCGTACTAACACACCACCACCACCACCACCTTCACCCCACTGCTATTTTAAAATAACAACAAATGTTATGAATAACAGGGCACTCTTGCTAACATACGCGTGCATGTACGACTATGTAAGCAAGTAACTGTTTGTTGTTTTTTGTTTTGTTTTGTTTTTAACAGTGACCCAGAGAACATTTTACTTGTTGAAGTAAATGAATTTAATATGGTTTGTGCTTGCTAAGTACTTGGGATGTCGTTAAACAATTACGCTTTTTTATTTAAATGGCATAATTAACTAACAGCCAAACACTTATGTGAGTCGCTTTGAAATTAATGTGTGATATATTTAATAATATGATATTATTACTGCATTTTGTTGAGTTACTTTCAAATTAAAAAAAAAAAGAAAGGAAAAATTAAAATGGTGGCTCATTTAGCTTTTGGTTCATAACACTGTATAGAAAAAAACACAAGAAGTGACCAGAAGAAATAAATGTTTATTATCGGTTTGCGTCTAAAATTAATACACACTGTGAATTATGAAATTTAAAATCCGCTCGAAGGGAAAAATGCTACCGTGAATTTATCGTGAGATTTTTTTCTTGCTATCACTCTCAGTGGACTTAAAAAAAGAAAGAAGATTTGTAAAGCTTAAAAATTAGCTGAAAATTTAACAAATTAATATTTCATAAGAAAGAAATAAAAAATTTTGGGTTTCAAATGAAACGTTTCTGAGTGTAAAATTGGGTTTTTAGAGCTATGCTCTTTATGCCACGACACAGGAGCTAGAACCTGATTTCTGTAGCAAAAATAATCGACACTATTACAGTTATAAATTTATTTTTGTTTTGATTTCTTTGTACTTAAAAGCAGAGTACAAAAATATACGAATGAAATTTTTTGATATTGTTTTGTATCGTGCTTTGAAGTGAGTGAAACAAAAAAAAAAAACAAAAACAATGAGAGCGATTGCTTAAATTGTTTTTGTATTGTTTTTGCAGAAGAGCTCAAACAATACATTATTTTATTTTTATTTTTTTATAATTTGACATCATCATGTAATATAATTTCATTGCATTTTTATTTAACAAATGAAATTTATTTTATATAGCTAAGCAGCATAGCTATAACCGGGCGTCCTGATGAGGAAGAAATGTCTGTAGAGTAGCATCGCCCAAAAACTTACTGCATGTGAACCAAAAAGTTTCCTATTCTATGCAAAAGGTTTTGCAGGGAATTATTGATGAATACTATGAACATTATTTAATGATCTTGTTCTAAAAATAAGTATTTTTAATAAACTTTAATGTTTACTTAGAATTAAATAGAAGGAAATTACGCGATGTATTCATTCAGTTCGCCTGCAAAAGTAAAGTGAACAAAATCAGGGGTAAAATGAAAAATCCCCCTGAAATTCATTATTCATGATAAGGGGAATAAAAAGAGAGAAACATTTCGAGGAAAATATCTACATAAATCTATAAAGAGAGCACAGCTTCAAATTTAAGAGCTAAATCTGTCATAACTTGAAATGCGTTCAAGGACAAAATTTTTACTTATCCATACTTGCATTTTAGAGTCTGAAATGTTCTGGGAAGCTTTTTTTCTGTTTTTTTTTTTGAAATTGTAATATTATTAATTTAAGGTCGCAGAAAAATATAGAACTGGTTAAAATTGTCCAAAAAATATTCTAAGTAATTGTTACGTTTGTCACGTTTAAATTGCACGTTCGTAATTGCAAACAAAATAAAAGCCACACGTTTACACTTTTAATTTTTATTAAAGAGCTTTATGCCTCATCATAAAACAAAAGTTTCATATTGTAACTGATATAAGCGATAAGCCAACTTAATAGCATATTTATTTATTTACTTTTATTGATTAAATCCTCAAAGAGCTTTAATTCAACAGTCCTCGTTTTTCCATTAAAGCCCTCTTAAGTCATTCAAATAAAAAATATTTCACAATAATACAAACAAAATCAATTAAAACTGAAATGAAAGGAATTAAAAAGACAGAAATAATATAAACAACCCATCTAATCTAAATTGGAAATTATATAATTCCGTCTACTGGTGCTCGTATCATCAGTTTAATTTCATATACATATATGTATTTTATTTATTTTTCACTTTCCTTAATCATTTTATTGCTTTTATCTTTCTAAATTGTTTAATAGAATGTGGATATGTTTGCATATGTGTATGTATGTGTGTATGTATGTGCACACATTTGTGCGTGTGTGTGTGTGTTTAAATGTTTATGTGTGAATATAATAAAACCAACAAACTCTGCCACTGCATTAGCTTGAGTTTAATTTATTACAATCATTAGGAAAGTGGTTAAAATGAAGTGGTTTTGTGTTAAAAAACTTAAAAAGTAGTTTTTCATTTCAATTTATTTTAGTTTAAGTCTGTTTTTTTTGTTTCGTTGTTGTTAAACCATTTGCAACATTAACAAATGTATCATTAGACCATATGGCATATGAACATATGTGTGTGTGTGTGTGTACTTTGACACATAGATGTATGTATGTATGTGGGTTTTTTTGGCGTAAAAAGCAGAATGTGGTTTTTATAAATTTATGTTTTTGTTTTTACTTTTCCAGTTTGTAACACCAGTATGATGTGATGTGCTGGTGTGTGTGTGCACTTTCTTTGTATTGTGACACGCATCAACACGTGTGACCAGTAACGTATGACTGTGACTGGTTGTATAATTTGTGTGTCTCTACGCCTACGTCCGTCTGTCTGTTAGTTTTGTTATTTTTTATTGTCGGTCCGTCCTTTGGTTTGGGGTCAGTTGATTTGTTTTAGTTTTTTTGCTTGTAATATTCTTTTCATTTAAGCAGTGTTGCCAGTTTTTTTTCTAGAGCTTATTGATTTGTCATCCCCAAAAATCTCCAAATTGATTGGGGATTGATTAAGCAGTATTGCCAGTTTTTTTCTAGAGCTTATCCCCTATTTTTGATTTGTCATCCCCAAAATTCCCCAAATTGAGTTTTTTTGATTCAATTTTTTTCTTTTGTGAAAAAAAATAAAATTTTGTTTAATTTTATTTAAAAAATAATGACAAAAATTACACATTTATTCCATAAAATTCATTTATATCGATAGCTATAGTTACGTTCATATTAATTTAATTTTTACTTATAAAACTTATAAAGAAATAATTACACATAGTTTAATATACACAAGTATAAAAAAATTTGTAACTAAAGTTTACCATTTCAAAAATTTCAGAATCGAAATCTTCTAACTCATCAGCCTCAAAAACTTTATTGCACATAGTACTTGTATTAAAAAGCTTTAGCATTTCGGCAGAGGGATTAAATTTGTCACAACAAATTGAGTTATTTTTAAAGTGTATGTTTATTCTAAGAAGTGCTTCCAACAAGTCATATTACATTTTGTTACATATTTCTGTTTTGGTAGTGTTCATTATTGGTTAATCTGCCTTGATACTTCTTCTTTATTAAAAACCATTCACTTATACTTGCCAGACGCATATTTCTTAGTTCAAAAATTATTCTTGTTACCATCAGTTATAAAAAAATCCCCAAAAAATCTCCTAAAATTTGGTTATCATCCCCAACAAATCCCCAGATACCCAATACGAAATTTTGGTAGTGTTCATTATTGGTTAATCTGCCTTGATACTTGTTCTTTATTAGAAACTATTCACTGTGAATATTAACACACATTTTTAGACTTGCCAGACGCATATTTCTTAGTTCAAAAATTATTCTTGTTACCATCAGTTATAAAAAAATCCCCAAAAAATCTCCTAAAATTTGGTTAACATCCCCAACAAATCCCCAGATCCCCAATACGAAATGTTCATCCCCAAACGCGAAAAAATCCCCAATTTGGAGACAAATACCCTAAACTGGCAACATTGTGTTTCAGTTAGTCTAACCGTTTTTAACTTCTCTGTCTCTCTCTATATATATTTTCTTTTTTTCTTCTCTTAACATATTGATGTTATTGCCTTTTTCAATTACCAGTGTTTTAACACACTCATCCATCAATTTAACGATGTTTGGCATTAAAAAAAAATTGAAAAATGAAGAGTTTAAATGCAGCTAAAGAATCTTAAAAAAAAGATACAAATCATTGAAGTTAAGAAGAGTATAGAGTGCCTAAATAAATGATGTACAAGGAAGTGCGGTTATAACGAACTCTTTAGGGACCAGAAAATGTATGGCCTATTTTTGTAAAATGCAACGCCAAGCGTTGACAAATTTTATATGGAAAAATTCAAATTACAAAAAAAAAATTATATACAAAACTTGTAAACGCTAAGCATTGCGCCCTTAGTTTGCTATAACTGGTCAAAGAAACAAAAAATACGCACTGCAGCTCTTTTAAATTCAAATTTAAGAAATCTATTGAAAATTAACAGCCACACTTAACTGCTGTTGTAGAAAAATATTAGAAAATCAGGCACGTGATGAAAATCGATTTTGAAAACGAAGCAATTTTTAACACACTTCTCTATCTATTTTCTATAATTTTAGTGGTGAAATTCTTTTTAATAAAGTAATAAAGAAATATTTGTACAGTACTTGTAATAAACATTTTTAATAAATAACTATGTATTATTAAAAAATATTTTTTAAATTTGCTTTGTTTTCTAAATCGATTTCTGTCATGTGCGCGATAGAAAATTTTACCCATTTTAAGGCCACAGGGAAGGAATAATAATTAAATAATTTTTGGCAATCAAATCTCGGACATTAAAATTTGTATCACTTAATCTCACGAATATATTTTTTTTGGCCACTCACGCTCACGCTCATGCTCATGCTCACGTCTACTCACGCGTGTCAATTTTTGATTTATATTTATAATATGTAAACTAGTCTGAGATTATTTTCCAAGTTTTGTAATTTTCAAAAAATATAAATTTTTATCGTGTAAACTATACTCACGTTATTTGACATCACATGTAAAACACTTGGCAAAGTGACAGTAAATCAAAACTGTCGCAGATTTTTAAAAGGAATTGTTAACCTTGTAATAATTTTTATATTAAAGCAAAACAAATACTTTTTCGTCGTTATAATCGAACTCCACTGTACAAGGAATGTATGCCTAGTGCTGGCTTCGAGACTTTCCCAATGAAATTATTTAAATAAAATTAATATTAACACTTACTTTAAAAACTAGAAGAACAAGTTATTACACTTTGTAAAAAAAGGAACAGGATTCTAACGACGGATCCTGGTAGAGGAGATAGAAAAAAGTACCCCTACTTGTATCGGCGTGTGAGTGTTATTTAAAGCGAGCCTGAAGCGCCGTAATGCCATAATAAACTCTCTTAGAAGGTATAGTTATTTTTTTATAACAAGTTTTGCTTACCTGATTATTGTTTCCCTTTATATTGATTGGCTTGGGACGTCGTCTGTGTATACGTTTCCTGGCCGTCTGATATATTTTCCAATATAAAAACAATATAACCAGTAAGGGCACATAAAACGTGCAACAAGTGGCAAATATCTAAAACAATAAAACACATTGCATAAGCATAATAATAAAAAAATATATATAAATAAAATAGCAAAAAAAATCTGTTGCACTTCTTGCAATATTAACAAATCTATATTTATTTTATAAAAAAAAGCAACAACTCATACCAACCTGATATGCAATGTCCTGTGAAACCATACACTTTTGCTGTTCAATGCGCTGCAAATAATCTGGATCCTTCCAACCGAACTGTGGCGCCAGCGATACAATCACTGCCGCTGTCCAAACAAAAAATATCATAAGAAAAACACGACGACTGGTGCGTGAGTGTATGTAGTCGATATTTGTTACCGCCCAGTATCTGAAATGAAAAAGAAAAACAAAAATAGTAATTTAGTTATTATAAAATATTAAATTGTTAAGAAAATTTACAAAACTATGCAACATATCAAAAATAAACACGTGTGAAGATAAATTTCGAAATTTAAAACCCAAGACACAAACCAATTGCATTAACAGAGCTATGTTAAGCTGATAACATAGTCCTGTTAGACATGAAAATCTTGGAAGTATATACTGCAAATGGAATCCTGGCCATATTTTTCAACAAAATGAGCTAAAAAAAATCGGACCAAAAAAAGGGGTGTTATAAGTTTGGAGTGTGGCTGTGGATATGTGTGTCTGTGTATCTGTGTGTCTGTCCGTGTCCACGTACAGTCCAAACGACTAGACCAATTTTCATTTAGGTCTTCCTGCTTGAAAGGTGACTTGATCGAGAGGGTTCTTAGCGATGTTTGAAGAAATTCGGTCCAGCCGCTTAGAGGATATCACATATTTTCTAGATACATATATCGGGGGTTTTTAAAATTTTTAATTTTTGTTATTCTTTATAAAACCAAAAAAAAAAAAAATAATCATAAAAAAATGTAAATATTTTTTTTAACTATCAAGTAAATTTAATTTATTTTATGGAAATTTTTGAATTCCTGCAGAACTAACATATCTGGGCGTCTAATTTTTTTGGAACTTATGTCTTGTCTTTCGTGCCCTTTTATGTTACCGTTATGACAAAACCCTTAACATTTGCGTTTTTCATAAATTTTTTTTTGATTTTTTCTAAATTTTTAAATTTCGAAGGACGAATTTCAGGAGAACTTACATACCTCCGCGGCTAAATTTTTTTGGAATTTATTGCTTTTGTGCCCTTTTAGGATACCGAGATATCAAAACCCTTAACATTTTCGTTTTTCCTTAAAAAAAAACTTTGTTTAAACATGGTACCGAATTTAAGTTGTTCCAACTTGAAATAACTTTGATTCAAAATGGTTCTTCGTTTTGATTAAACAGTACTGCATTGTTAATTCAACATGAAATAAAGTTATTTTTTTTTTGAAGATTATTGTAAATCATGTTGAATTAACATGAAATACATATCAAGCAGAATCATTACCGGAAAATGTTAAATTAAACTTATTTATTTAGATTTTAATGTGAAGTTTTTCAGCTGATACCTTTTATTACTTGAAAACAATGCAAATGTTTAACGAAATGTACAGTCACGTTCTGTATAAAACAGAAGTTATTAGTTTAAGGCAATACATTAAATTTTATAAACTTGGCCATAATTGACAGGATAAAGTATTGTTCCTTTGTGGAGCCTTATTGAATTAAAATAAAAATACTTTGAATAAAATAGACAAAATATAAAAATGTTATTCTCTAGAGATAAATAATCGTCAACTAACGATGTTCTCGAAGCCGAGTTTCTCAAAGCTTCATTTGAATACTTTTGCCGCTATTTTTTATTATTATTATTATTATTATTATTTTTTTTTCTTTAAATAGATTAACATATTTTTAAATTAACACTCTTGGTAAAAAGTTTCGTTGAGGTAATTGCCCGCTCAATCATAATCCATAATATTCGTCGCCTAATATTCTCAAAGGATTTTACGTTTCATTTTCAAGGAAAATATTTGTTAGTTTGTCGCTTATTTGACTTTTTATGTTACTCTAACGCTGACTGACGTTAATGTTTAAAGAGCAAACAGACACAATATTATGGAAAACCTAATTTGTATGTAAAATAAAATTCCCAATACACAATGCAATCAATTTAAAATATATTTAAATTGTAGTCCTTTCAAACAAAATGAAAGACACATACTAGATACTTGTGTTATAATAAAAAAACAGCAGAGCTTTTCTCTACACAAAGACACTTAACCAAGCAAGTAAGTTTATTATGCAAACTGCTTCTTGCGTGAAAGCTTTAGCGAAAAGTGTGCATGTGCGTGTGTGTGAATCAGTATTTTAAATATTAAAGCAAATAAATTCGAGCTTCTCATGACAGTATATAAATAAATTTTATTTATTATTATTTTTCCACTGAAAACAAATTTTGCAAAAATCTCTAAACACACTCGAGCACACGCACTTACGCACACACTCACACTAACACACACACACGCACAAGCGCACACACACATAAGCGCACACACACAGGCAATGATATGCCGACATATTTTTTTTTATCATTTATCATACTTAATGCTTGTGATTTTGTGGAACTTATTTTTTTTCTTTTTTCTTTTTTTATTTTCTTGGCTGGGAAAACAAATTCCATCGCTCTTTGATGTTAAAGGGAAAACTTTTTAATTATATATTTATTTAGTTTTTCTGCGAAGCAAAATTGTTTTGCACTTTGCGAATGATGAAAATATTTACCACACGATTGTTGAGTAATTATCACAGTTAAGTAGGAAAAAGAAGTGTTTATGAAAGTTTTACATACTTGTGTGTTGAAAATATATATTTTTCATTTCAAATATCAACCACAACTTGTTGAAGTATTTGCCAAAGTTCCAAAGCATTTGAAAAATCTTTTTAAACTAAATAACTAGTCTTTTTTTACTTTAATAAATTAAAGCATATCTCTACATCGATATTAATGAGAGAGAAAACTATTAAAAGTAAAAAAAAGAAGAGAGGTGTCTTAGGACAGTTTATAGCTATGCTGTTTAGTTACATACTATATAAAACAAATTTCATGTGTGAAATAACAATGCAATAAAATTATATTATATGATCATGTCAAATTCTCTGCAAATATTTCAAAACGCTTCCAGTTATTTCTCATTATTTTTTTTTTCTAGCGGCGTGCGATTAAATAAATGTATTGTTTTTTGCGGGTTGGGGCTGTTAGCCGGCTTACAGCCGATCGGCTGTGTTCTCTGGTTTGTGCTCATGTGCAAAAATAAAACAAATTGAGCAATCGTTTGCATTGTTTTTGTTTTGTTTTTGTTTCACTCACTTCAAAGAAAGAAACAAAACAAATTCAAACAATTTGTTCCGTTTAGTTTCGTACTCAGCTTTTAAGTACAAAAAAATCAAAACAAAAATTTATTTTATTTTTATTTTATTTTCGTACTCTGCTTTTAAGTACAAAGAAATCAAAACAAAAATAAATTTTTATAAGTGTAATACTGTCGATTAATTTTGTTACGAGAATCACGTCCTAACTCTTGTATCGCGCAATAAATAGCTTAGCTATAAAAAAACTAAAACTCATTTTTTAGGAACTAAGCCTTAATTTTCAAGGCATCTGCATTAGAATAAGCAGATAATCATTAGAAAATCGCTTACTTTTAAAAAAGTTATTTACTTATTACTTTTTAAAAAATTTATTTTATTTTTATTTTATTTTCGTACTCTGCTTTTAAGTACAAAGAAATCAAAACAAAAATAAATTTTTATAAGTGTAATACTGTCGATTAATTTTGTTACGAGAATCACGTCCTAACTCTTGTATCGCGCAATAAATAGCATAGCTATAAAAAAACTAGAACTCATTTTTTAGGAACTAAGCCTTAATTTTCAAGGCATCTGTATTAGAATAAGCAGATAATCATTTGAAAAGCGCTTACTTTTAAAAAAGTTATTTACTTATTACTTTTTAAAAAATTATTTTTTTTTTGTGTGATACATTTTCAATTTAATTAAACTAGAGTGAATTTTAATCAGGAATAATTTCTTAAGTTCAGCACTTTCAGTTCTTATTTAATGAAATATTTTTATTAACTAATGTCATTTTCTAGACCGGATTTTCTAAAAATTAAACTATACTGTTTTAGCGTGGGGAAATGCGTATTTTTCTATGCAGCCACGCACTTCATCAGCACCCATGCCTATCTACTTGGGCAGAGATTGTTATTGACATCAGCTATTTAACGGGAACACCATATTCCTTTTCATTAAAAATTCACCCTAAATAGCTGATGTTAATATAAAAAAAAATTATCACCAATAATAATGTTATCACCATTGATAATTTTTTATTCCCAACCAATGATAGTGTCCCGTAGCAAATTTTTCACAAATTCTCATTTTCTATTAAAAATGATTTACCAATGCTAGTTTTGTTCTAAAAATTTCTTTCTCACCTGTGACAAGTTACTTTAGAAAATTTATCATCAATAAAATTTTCTATGGAAATACATTAGCAGTGATATTTTTCTAAAGAAAAATCATTACCAGTAATAAATGTGTGCAGCAATGATAATTGTTTTCTTTAAATTTATATAATAAAAAATATCACCAGCGACCAGTGAGTGATAGTTTCATGTAGTAAATTTTTCACAAACTTTTATTTTCTATTAAAAATGATTTATACATGCTAGTTTTCTATTAAAAACTTATTTCTCAGCTGTGATAATTTACTTTAGAAATCATCAATAAAAATTTACTATAGAAATATATCATCAGTAATATGTATTTAACAAATTTAATAACCAATTATAATTTTCTTCACAAAATCTAAAACCAATGATGATTTAATGTGAACAAAATGTTATCACCACTGATGATTTTCTATGTATAATCAATAATAGTATGCTATTGAAATTTTTTCATAAACTCGTATTTTCTATTTTCTATCGTAACAGTGACAAATTGCTTTAGAAAATTTATCATCAATAAAAGTTTTTCATAGAAATCTATCATCAGTGATATTTTTTCTAGGCAAAACTATTAAAACGAATAAATATAATAACCAATGATAATTTTCTCCACAAAATTTAAAACCAATATTGATTTAATATGCAAAAAAATATCACCAACAATGATTCAATGTGACAAAAAAATTATCACCAGTGATAGTGAAAATTTTTCACATATTCTTGTTTTTTATTAAAAATTATTAACCTGTGATAGTTTTGTACTGAGAACTTTTTGTTCACCAGTGACAATTTAATATAGAAAATTTATCATAAACAAAAATTTTCTGTAGAACTGATATATTTCTACATAAAATGTTTGTGATATTTTTCCAAGGACAAATCATTACCAGTTATAAATTTAATCATCAGTGATAATTTTATACGCAAAATTTATCACCAATCATGATTTAATATAAAAAATTTTATCATCAATAATAATATAGTCACCAGTGATGACTTTTTACATAAAACCAATGATAGCTGCCCTTAGCAAATTTTTTACAAATTCTCAATTTCTATAAAAAATTAGTTACCTATGATAGTTTTGTACTAAAAATGTCTTTCTCACCTGTGACAATTTACTTTAGAAAATTTAGCGTCAATAAAAATTTACTATGGAAATATAAAATCAGTGATATTTTTCTAAAAAAAAAATCATTGCCAGTAATAAATTTATTCATATTTTTTATTTTATTAATGAAAAGTTTTTTAACAAAAGTGATGATTTAATATAAATGAAATTTATCACCAATAGTGATTTAAAGTTAAAATTAAAAAAAAATATTATCACCTGTAATGTCTTTCGATATATAACCAGTGATAGTTTCCTGCTTTACATAAATGGTAATAAATTATTGGATATATGTACATACAAAATATAACTAATGATATTTTTCTTATCATTAGTAACAATTTTAATATATAAAACTTGTCAGCAATAATAATATTCTATAAAAAAAATTAATTTTCAATTTGAATTTTGAAGGTTTATTATCAATGATAATTTTCTGTTTTTTAAAGTTGGATTTTTGTTTAATAATAACTTGCTTTAAATAATTTGTCATCAGTGACGATTTCGATGGTAAAATTTATCACCAGGATTTCATTTCTATACAAAACTTATCACCAATGATAGTCTTCAAAAATAAATTTGTCATAAGTGATTATTGACAACTAAAAATTTAAATAAAAATGATAAATTAATGGCTTTTATTAATTTATCAGTGGTGATATATAATATATAAATTGTGTGACGTGTGATAATTATAAAATGATTACTTTCTAAAGATAAAGTGATCAATTTCTGTAGAAAATCAAGCACAAGTCTGCTAAGCTGAAATGATAATTTTCTATCGAAAATTTATCTTGGGTGATATTTTTTCTTTGTTAAAAATCTTTTTATTAGAAAGAATATAAGTGTTCAGTCTTAAAGAAGTGACTTTGGTGTGACACCAATTTTCCTTTTAATAAGTAAAAAAAAAAATTTAAGGATTTTCATTTTGAGCCAACCTAGTATCAGTTGAATATCAGTCAGTGTACCTTGTTTGTTTTTTTTTTTGTTGGTTGCACATTCCAATCATACAAGCTTATTGTCTGTATTTTGTTGTCTACAATTTTTTTTTTAAGTTGTGCACATTCAAAACGAGTTTTTAAACTGTTTCATGAACACTGAATGATATTGTAACATTATTCATGTTTTTATGTGAAATTTTACCAGCAAAAAACTCTCGACAAAAAAATAAAATAAAAATAAAAACAAAACAGACCGGCGAAAACTCATCAAGCAAAAATGGTAAAAGGAAACACGACAACTAAATGTGCTTGAAAATTTTGCCAGCAGACCATTTTGCTTTACGGCACACGAAAGTAAATCATATTTTCCAGTTTTGTTTTTCATTACTTTGCACAAAATCCTTGTAATATAAATATGTACATGGCCAACACTGCTAAAAGTTGTGTAAGCATTATTTTTGTTGTTGTCTCCATCGTGCGTCGTGTAAATAATAGTGTTTGTTTGGGTATATGTATATTGTCTGTGAAAAAGTTTCTTGTTTTTGTTTTTTTTTTGGTAAAGGAAAATCAAAAACTACTAGTCATTTCCTTTAATGTTTTTTCCCCCCTTATTCTATAAATGTATTTAGTAACAAGCTTATTTATGGATCATTTAAGTTCTACAATAACGATGAAAAGCAGACACATTTGAAAGGAAATTATTTAACTAGTTGGAAATGAGATGAATTTAAGTCTGTTTTTCTTATCACAATTTGGGTTATTTGAGTAAATTTGATTTGGGTTTATACTGTTGACGCTTTTAGCTGGGGGAGGTAAGATAATTTAAGTCAAAGCTTACACACGTAAAACATGTATCAGCTAAATTTTAAGGGCATATGTAGGTTGAGGTGTCAACAAGAGTTATGGCAAATAATATAAAAAGTGCTGATGAAGTGCGTAGCGGTCAATAAATTACATTTCGTTTAGATTGTTGCCAGTTCGATTATATTGAAATAGCAACAACATTTTACTATTTTATTCCTACAAAAAAAGGTACATTTGACCACTTTTTGCTATTGGAGGAAAATTTTGGTTTTAATCTTTAAAAAGTCAAGGTCAAACATTAAATTTTTTTAATTGAAATGCAAATATGTATGTGTCTTAAAAACCACATAAGAAATATTTATTATTTAACAAGTTTTTTTTCTGCGCTTTTCATAAAGCTAAAAAGCTTTAAAATCGGTTTAGGTTTATTAAAGTGATGAGCTCCGAAAAGTTTCCATAAGTCGAGGTGCACAACATTGACACCCTGTACTTCAGATTATGCTATAACAGGGTATCCAAAAATACATTCTCAAAAAACTAGCGTCCTCTACATTTTTGGTATACGTTATTTTTTAAATCTACTGTTAGTTCAGACGACATATTAAAATAAAAATTTTTGGTCTGGAAACAACAGTACTCTACTAGCCGCGGCGAACTGTGCAATATATGTATTTCTACTTCTTACGCCAACAAACGATGATCGAATCCGTACCATGTGACTATGTTGGTTTGAGTTCTCAAGAGTTTTAGTAAATAAATTTACTGGAGCAAATCCATACCATGTGACTATGTTGGTTTGAGTTCTCAAGAGTTTAATAAATAAATTTACTATTTACTTTAGTAATTGTTTTATTTTTATTTCACAGCATTAAAATAAATATGGGCATTCCCAGCGAAACCAAGAAATTAATAGAAATAACCTAATTTAACTAATGCAAAAACATTTTAAATTAACATATAAACCATTTCCGGACAGTGGAATGCAAATACATCAAAGCCCAACTTTTTCAATATAGACATTTCTTGGCCTCGTTTTGTTTAGATAAACGTTATTAAAGAGAGACATTGTCCACATTGACTTTTGCTCTCTAAAATTTTTCCGAGGGTGAAAAAGAGTCAAAACAGAATTCTTAATAAATTATGCCATTGCAAATAATTGTAAATATTATTTTTTGCATAAGCGCATATTTCAATGTCACGTGCGACATTGAAAAATAGCAACGGAAAGATCATCAAATATTCGCGAGTTAGTTAAACCAATAAACAAATTCTTGCTGAAACACATAAATATTTGTGATCGTGGTATAGGATTGGCCACGTGCGACATCGTAAGCTTAAAATAAAAAAAAAAAATTTAGATAAAATAAATTTTAATTTTAATAATTTTAGATGAGTGAAAACGGCAAAAATAACAATAATTCAAGGAAGTTGAACTATTTTTACAAAATTACGAATTAGAAAATAAAGAAAGTATGCGGAATGCTAGGAAAATATAAAAATAGTTGTATATCATTGCTCCACTTTATTTTAAATATGAGTTAATGTGGTCTTATAGATATTGTATAAAAAGAGTTGACTGAGTAAATTTAATTATTGTATAGAAAGTACGGACTGCATATACATATAAGAGACAAAGTCGTCACAAGTTTATAATTTATAATTTTATATTTATAATTTCGTAAAAAGAGTAACAGAAACAATATAGATATTATGATGGATAAGAGTGGCACGTGCTACACATGTCACGTGCGACATGTCACGTACTACACATGTCACGTGCTACACATGTCACGTGCGACATATCCCGTGTTACACATCTCAGGTGTTACACATGTAACGTGAAACACAACTGGGACGAACGACGAATTCGTCTACAAGAGTTCGCTGCGTAAATTCGTCGTGTGAAGCACAACAACGACGAATTTACTCAGCGAATTCCTCTTTTATGTTTGATAAAATTGGTTGTTGTGAGTACATAGACAGAGAGAGAAAGACAGATAATTGCTTTTTGGTCGTTCGTCGACGTACAAAATAGACATAATTCTATCTCAGAGTTCGTCACGCACAAAGAATTTCGTTCGACGGCGGTGTTGTGTTCATTTTCATATGCACAAATGTGTTTTATTTTTTATGACGAAAGTTCGCACCGATAAATTCGTTGATCGTCACAGCTGTGTTTCTAGCATGTGTGGCATGTCACGTGCGACATTACAAGTGCTACATATGTAACGTGCTACACATGTCACGTGCCACACATGGTACGTGCGGCGTGTCTGTTGCCACTTTTCATGTACGATAAATTCTAAAATTAATCACATTAAAATATTGATTCAGGTTTCGCTGAAATCAGTGTTTTAATCCTTGGCTAGAAAACAACTTCTGTTCTTGTCACATGTGACTGCCTCGATTTTTTGTAATAACATATGTATCTTGAAAATTTTTTTTAAATTCAAGGTTAGCACGAGTTGTAGGGCGGATTTAGAGCTATAAGTTAGGATTATTGGCAAAATATATTAAATTTGTTCGCTTTAAATATGTACGATGGTCACGTTCGACATCATGGAAACAAACAAACAACTTTATCAATTACAACAGCTTTTGTTTTTGGGTCGTTACTGTGCTTTATATGACTAATTTACACCGCGAATCATTAGCGATTAGTGTTGGGGTGAAATTCGTCCTTTGTCTCAGCTGTGTTTCTAGAACTAAGCCTAGCTCTTTTGGGTCCATCAGTAGTAGAGATCGACCAAAGGCGTTTTTTTTGGCCGAAGCCGAAGCCGAAGCCGAACTTCGGCTAAAATCCTAAACTTCGGCCGAAATCGAAGCCGAAGCCGAATGTTTTAAAGTTTAAAAATGATACTTGTTTTATATGAATTAAGAAAAAAGTTTGCTTTTTTGAGATCACTGAAATAGCTGTAATATCTATTGGATACATAACAAGAAAAATAAAACTATTTTGCAATTTCTAGATTGCTTTTTCATTTGATCACTCACAAGAACGTCCAAGTAAAAGAAAATAGAAAGCAACAGGGTTGTATTTCAAAGCAACCCTTTCAAAACGTTAAACACAATACAAACTGTCGGCGAGCAACGACCAAAAATAATGTTATTTTTCAAGCTTGGAATGAAAAATATTCGGCTTCGGCTAATCGGCCGATTTTTGCCGTAGGCCGAATGTTGGCCGATTACCAATTTTTGGCCGAAGGCCGAAGCCGATTAATCGGTCGAACTCTAATCGGTAGGTTCAATTGTGTTACCAACTAGAAATCTATATTTCTTATTACATCTATTGACTTGTGTTTTACTTTCGCATTGACAAATAACTCCCCCGTTTTCATTAATATTGGCATTTTTTTAGCTTAAATATTTTATTTATTTTTGCCAAGAAAAATTTATTAACAAAGTGATCCATCCGGCTTTAATAGTCTTCATATTTCATTTAAAGGATTTATCATTTAACCATTGTTGAAAGATTTAATGTAAAAATATATTTGCGGTAAAATGTGTGCATATATTTTTTAAATTTTATCGTTTTATGCTGAACTACAAAGTACTCGTACATATCTGTGTACATATTTTTTTTTATAAAATTTTATATTTCGTTTTGTCAGCTCAGTTGATTTTGTTAAACTTAAAGTTGCAATTTCAGCAGGTGATTCCTTTTCGTGGAAATAAAATGCAAATTTATTTTATTTTTATTTTAAAGAGCTTAAAATTGTTTCTTTTTTTGTGTTAGTTGCAGCAGTGGGAAATAGTGCAGCGCATGTAAAACAAAATATTTTGAGTTTTTAATAAAAATGTGAACAAAAAAAAAAAAAAAAAAACTGAAAACAATAATTTCATTTAAAATTTGTTATTGTAATTTGTGGTTGTTGGTTAAATGTGGGAAATAAAAAAAAAATATGAATAAACAGCTGCTGCTGCCTTAGCTGCTGCTCCTAGTGCTGTTGACCGCAAACAATATAAATTTTATATTCCCCATACAGCAATGAAATGTATATAAAATGAAATAAAAATAATTTTGTTGCATAAATTGGTTGCGCGTATGCTTCAATTATGTGCTAGAATGAGCTGAAAATGGTTTTTATATTGTTAAAAAAAAAATAACTTTTACAGCATTATACGAGTATGTTTTATATGAACAGTAAATTTTTGCAAGTGCCATTTGTAATTCTGGATAGATTAATATGTTAATAGGCTGCAGCTACTTCGGCCACAGTGATTTCAAACAATTTTTAATGAATGTGTCTTATTTAATTTAAAATCTTTCACGCAATAATTATATGGCAATATCTTTATGTGGAGATGAATGATTGCGTATTTTCGGTTTTTGTTCAGTTTATTTAACGAAACTTTAATTATTTTTAATATTAACTCTAAGGGACTGCATCACGATATCGACAACGTTCGACTTGTTGCACATTTATGTACATACACACAAAAAAGTAATATGAATGATTTTGTAATATTAATTAAAATATTTGTAATATCAATTAAAAAATTAATTAAATTTTCACCTATAAACAATTTGATAATATTAATTAAATTTTTCCACTCAAATTAGTAAATACAATTAAAAATTTAGTTGAATCAATTAAATTTTTAATTGAAAATATTAATTGGTGAATACTTTTTTCTGTGTATATTTAAAACAAAAACAAAAATTTTAACATTTCTAATGTAAGTTTGCGTCAGGTCGAATTCTCTCGACATCGTTGGACAGGCCCTGAAAACATTAAAAAATAAGTTGGCAGGCTTGATGATTTTTTTTTAACGTTTGAAAACAAAACATGGCAACACTGTTGATGTATCCAAGATCATATACTGTCAGCTTTTCTGAAACCAAAATTGTGTCATAGCAGGGTGTAAGTCCCCTCTTAGGAATCGCTTAAGGAGAAGTGCTGGAAATATTATGAACAATTTAAATGGGCGTTGCGCCTGTCAAATAAATTATATATATTTAGGATTTTTTTCCAATTGTATGTATCAACTAGGCTTATAAGCTATATAAATATGTATATTAACTCAAAAAAAAAAAAAAAATATAAAAAATAATTTTGCACTTTTTCACGGGATTTTTTTTAAATGTCTGAAAATAAAACCTGGCAACACTGTTGATATATGTATACAAGATCGTATATTATAATTTTTTCTGAAATAAAAATTGTATCATATTAGGAGCTTACAGCTTTGCAGCAATCGTTCGAGCCAAAGTACCTACAATTTTAAGAAAAATTAAAATGGGCGTGGCTACGCCCACCATTTATCCATCAAGCTTTTGTCATTACAATAGATAAATATGTATGCAAAGATAAGTAGCAATCACTTGGCTAGAAGTAAATGAAATATTATGAAAAAAATATTCAATGGGAGTGGCTCCGCCCCAAAATAAAAACATATCATTTGAATTTTTTTAATTATACATATTTATTAACTGAGTTCTTAAGCTAGTTTTATGCTAAGGAACAATAAAAAATTAATTGGGAGTTTTTTACGGGACTCTTTTAAATGGCTGAAAACAAAATATGGCAACACTGTTGATATACATAATATCGTACGGAAATTGAATACTGGTTTTAAATTTATGTTAACTCTAAAGAACAATAAATTTTTTTTTTTTGGCTTTGGCGGTTTCTTGCACGGGGGTTTTTTTTAGATGGTTGAACACAAAACCTGGCAACACTGTTGATATATCGAAGATCGTATATTGTGCACTTTTGTGCAACCAAAATTATATCATAGCAGAGGCTTACAGCTTCGTGGGAATTGGTTTAGCGAAACCACTAGAAATATTATAAAACATATAAATGGGCGTGGCTACGCCCACCTTTTCTGCATCAAGATTTTGTCATCGCAATAGCTTAATATGCATGCAAAGATAAGTAGCAATCACTTGGTTAGAAGTAAATGAAATATTATGAAAAACCTCAATGGGAGCAACTACGCCCACTTTTTCTGCATCAAAATTTTTTCATTGCAATAAATAAATATACATATATGCAAAGATAAGTAGCAAGCAAGTAGATGAAATATTATAAGAACAAATTATATGGGCGTAGTCCCGCCCACTATAATAATAAGTGGAAGATTCGGCCATGTTCTGTAAACCGAATCCGAGTAAATTTCTCGTTTTTCAAAAATAAATAATGGCTCCATTGATGTGTTTTAAAACACACATAGTAAATTAATTTCATATATGATATTTAAAGCTCTAAAAAATAGACAACTACAAAAAAGTTTGAAACAAATTCGCTATGAGTGGATTTA
Organism: Tachina lurida; assembly: GCA_944452675.1. Classification (NCBI taxonomy): domain Eukaryota; kingdom Metazoa; phylum Arthropoda; class Insecta; order Diptera; family Tachinidae; genus Tachina; species Tachina lurida. The sequence goes on along the minus strand of OX101756.1, from coordinate 130,248,197 downwards.
ATTTTACTAAATCGACCGTTTTTAAATCGACTCGATTTACAGAACAGGCAGGATTGTTTCAGTGCAACGTTTTAATGGTATTGTGAACAGTGTTGCCAGTTTTTTTTCTAGAGCTTATCCCCAATTTTTGTTTTGTCATTCCCAAAAATCCCCAAATTGAGCTTTTTTGATTAAAATTTTTTCTTTTGCGAAAAAAATAAAAAAAATTTTAATTTTATTTGAAAAATAATGACAAAAATAACATATTTATTTCATAAAATTAATTTATATCGATAGCTATAGTTACGTTCATATTAATTTAATTTTTACTTATAAAACTTGTAAAGAACAAATTATACATAGTTTAATATACACAAGTATAAAAAAACTTAAAATTTCAAAAACTTCAGAATCGAAATCTTATAATTTATCAGCCTCAGAAACTTTGTTGTACACAGTACTTGTATTAAAAAGCTTTAGCATTTCAGCACAAGGATTAAATTTCTCACAACAAATTGAATTGTTTTTAAAGTGTGTGTTTATTCTTAGAAGTGCTTCCAACAAGTCGTATTGCATTTTGTTTTGGTAGTGTTCATTATTGGTTTATCTGCCTTGATACTTCTTCTTTATTAGAAACCATTCACTATGAATAGTAACACACATTTTTAGACTTGCCAGACGCACATTTCTGAGTTCAAAAATCATTCTTGTTGCCATCAGTTATAAAAAAAATCCCCAAAAAATCCCCTAAAAGTTGGTTATCATCCCTAACAAATCCCCAGATCCCCAATACGAAATTTTCATCCCCAATCGCGAAAAAATCCCCATTTTGGGGACAAATTCCCTAAACTGGCAACACTGGTTGCGAAGTTCAGAGATCACTTAAGTAGAAGAATTTTGTACGTAGTGATAAATTTTAATTAGCAAAAAATTTGCTAAATTTGTAGTACCATCAAAAAATATTGGAGAAAGTTTGAGAACAATTTTTTTAGAACAATTTTTTTTATATCGTTAGCTGAAATGCAAAATCATGAAATAATTTTTTTTTTTTAATTTATAGGCGAGAGAGTGAGTCAAGTAAAATTATTTTATTTTTATTTGTAGGGACATGTGTTGGGATGTAATACGCATTATTTTATTAAAAAGTGTGGCTTTGAAATTTTTGCTAGTGACGTGGTTTCAGCTGACGATATGTAGATTGCCGAAGAATTTTTATGCAAGTAAAGTTACATGTATAATTTTTTTTTTCAAATTAGAAATGGGTGAAGTTGTTAAAGCTTTAAAACTTCAAGAAAAATATTTTAGCTTCATTTAATTACTTTCTTTTTAAAACATAAATTTTACTGCACTGTCTATTTTTGTCACCTCCTTTTATATTTTTCAATCCCTTCCTTCCTTTTCCTTAGAAAAATTTTATCAACAACATCAGTATTCATAAAATTTTAAGCTCTGTAATAAAACAGCAAGAATGCGATTTAACGTTTTTATTTTTTAAATTAGAAAATATATGAAGATTGCTCAAATGTTTTATTTTTATGGACAATTATTCACTATATGAAAAAAAATTCCAAAATTTTATTAGGTATTTGTTTTGGCACTTCTTTACATCTTTAATGAAAATTCTACCATATGTAATGTAAAATTATATGTCTTGGTATTGTTCATTTACAAAACGATTAAAAAACAATTAAGAAAAAACGTTTTAATGTTTGCACGGTTTGTTTGTTTTCGTACACTGCTTTAAACAGATTAAAAAAGGGAAAAATACATGCAACTATTTGTTTTGTTCACTATTTTTGACACTGTTACTGTTGCTGTTGCTGTTTCTGTTGCTTAAATACTTGTATACTTATGTCTCAAAATGTCCTTGTACAGCAATTATTTGACCAAGTTAAGTGTGTAAGTGCGTGTATGTGTGTGTTTGTGCATTTTAGCGTTTGTAAGTTCACTTGTTTGCGATTGTGTCATTTCTTTATGTTTGTTACAAGGAATTATTGTCCATTTAACACATTGACAGCCAAATAAAGATTAATGTATTGTTTCGCATGTCATTTTGTTCAATATGTATGCGAATACAAAAACATGTTTAACAACAGCAAAAAATGTATCGAAACACACAGTGGGCAGGGATTAAGTGAACGAAAACATAGATACTCATTATTGTGGTACGAGGGAGGAGTGTTGGCGAAGAGTTCAAGAGTTTGCTTTTAAAGCAAAACTAAAATTTATTGTTGAAAAAAAAAATTCGCACGCTTTATGCGTTTTAAAATATTTAATTTATAAGAGTATAAGCTTGCAAGTTTTTTCGTCATGTAAGGGGAGTGATGGGTTGGTGGTGGAGGGGAATAGTGGTATACATGTAGTATATCAGATTCTTTTTTGTTTGTTTTCGTTTCGAAATATATACTTACCGAATGAGATCATTAGTTAGATGATTTCAAAGTAGCAATAGCCACTATGTGTGTTTCTGCGTGTATTCAATAAGGTAATTGTTTAAAATAACATTTCTTTTAAATGATTTTCTGTACTAAACTAAATTTCGCCAATTACAATATATGCCCTTAATTATGAAAGTGATCTAAGTCACACGAATTTTTGCTTCGAAATATTAAATTAATCTAGAAATAAAAATCAATAAACATTTAATAAATGTTAAATAAACTTATATTAATCGAGAGACAAGAACAACTCTAAATTAAAATGTTTGCATAATATAAAAATATATTTTGATTTGTTTAAATATAATTTACTAAATATCTCGGCCAAAGGAATATATGACCTAGACCACTTTCATAATTAAGGGCACATATACATATGTATATGAATATACATATGTACATATGTAAGAAATACATACAAACTACCCTCCAAATTTATTTTTTTCTTTGGTTGCTGCTAATTTCTTCTTTCCGTTGTGGAATGATAAAGCAACAAAAATAGATGTTTAAGCGATAAAAGCAAAACTAACGGCCTGCCCCACGATGTCATCAGAAATCGTTCGATCGACAACTTGTATTGCAAACAACAATAACATTAGAAAATTTCTTGTTGTTTTCAATATAAGTTGTCTATTGAACGATTTCTGGTGACATCGTGGGACAGGTCGTAAACTTTATTTATTTCCTTCTGCGAAAATGTACAGCATATATTTAGGCATTATTATAGTAGCATGTGTTATTTTATGATTATAGCAGACATGCCATAATTTATTACCAAATCGAAGAGAATGACATTACTGATTAATATTTGAAACTTGGTTGCACTTATTTTTATGATTTGTAGCAGGGATGGCATTAATAATTCTAAAATTGTAGCAACAACTTTCAAAAATTGTCCTTTTTGACCTTAATAGTACTAAAAGATTTTTTTAGTTAAAATTTCATATTTTTATTTGTTTGTATTAAAATAATCGACTTTGTTATAGCTACCGAATCGTTTTCACAAATTTTCTTGTAAGTTGGGATGTTAAAGCTTATGGCTAGACCAGTTTAAGTTGAAATTTAAAATACATATACAAATTAATAGCATGTACTCTAGCATCCAAATTTAGCAAAAAAAAAAAAGAAATAAATAATTTGCAAATGGACGAGTTCAAATTTTTTTTTGGTTTTCTCGCTGCGTTTTGCTTTTACATGACTCTTTTCAAGTGAGAAGAATATGAGTTTCATCCTTCAAAAATGAAAATTGACATGAGCAATTGTTTGAAAATAAATACGGAGTGACACTGGGGAGATTCCTTAAATGTACTAAATTAATCAATGGTGTACTATTGTACTTTCCAAGTTTGAATGGTACAAAAAAAAAGTACAATTGTACCAATTTTTCCAAGCCTGATTTGTGGTGTTCAACCGGAAGCGCTTTTTTCAGGTCCATGTCGAGGCAGATTAATCGATGGAATATTCACCCTTATTCTAATAGTCAACATCGACGTCACTTCAACACAATACCAAAAAATTGGGGCTTGTTTACTCGCTCTCGCGAAAAATTTTGTGCTACTGTCAATCTACATCGACAATTAGAATAAGGGTGAATAACTTATATGAATAATAATGAAATAAAAAAAATATTTAAGAGGAACGCAATACAGCGAATTGCAATTTTTTAAAACTTGACAGTACTTTTCTCTTTGCGATAATAAGTGTTGATCATGCATATAGTTCAGTAGTATCCAAGGCGAATTGACACAAGATGGTCTTAATTTGCAACTCGGCGTATTCGCCTTGTATATTTGTTAGTGTAAAATTTCCTGCTGTCAGAATATTTCCTAACGTTTAGGTTGATTTGACAGCAGAGAAGCTATGTCAGCTGGTGAATTAAGACCACCTTATGTGAATTCGCCTTGGTAGTATCCTATCTCCAACCGGTGGTTCACGAAAAAAACAGAGTAAATCGCCTTAAAAAGAAACCAAGCATTCGTCTCTCTAAAAATTAAAACTCCGCCCTTTTTTTATCTAATGTGCGTTCCGCTTTATTACATGGGCGCAGGTCACGAAACACAAAGTCTTACAGACGCTGCAGCCTGTGAAATATATTAAGGATATTTTGGCCAAATGTCATCTGCTACAAAAACTTACGGGAACGAGATCACACCTGGAGAGTGCAAATTAAAATTAAAATTGAACTAGAAACAAACTCAAATAGAATGCCAGAGACTGAAGTGAAACTGTTGGCATAAGACATATCATACTCGCAATATGGCCCGTAGTTCAACCATGGAACCGTAAGAATATATACATATATATATATATCGTTAGCTAAAATGCAAAAAGGCGTAACTAACAAAAATGTAATTTTATAGGAGCAGCAAAAATCTAAACAAAATTGCAGTTAAGTCTCCTTGTTTTTCGTCAATAACAGCGTGGTTTTTGATCGCAGAAATGCGAAATTTGGTCAAGACATGTAGTTTGGTGGCATTCATAATAATCAACCAAAAACTCAATTTTGAATTTTTGGTTAGTTACACCTTTTTGCATTTTAGCTAACGACTTTTGAAATTTTAATTAATTAAGACAACAAAATAAAGTTCATCAACTCATTCTGACCACCCAACCTGCCCAGTTTTTTTCTTTCTCTCATCATCGTAACCTGTTCATGTGCTCTCGTAATCGTCTTTCCGTCTGCACTTACGTTTTTCTATTCTTAAATCTTCTGTCTAATCGGTCATCGGTGTATTCAGTTCACCATTCGTTCGTTCATCCATACTTTCATCTTTCCATTTATCCGTGGTTTTACCGGCCATTCCTTGCATCCATTTACTGTCCGTTCATTCCTCCATCCATCCATTTGTTCACTCGTGCGTCTGTCCATCAATTCGGCTCTCCGTCCATTATTTTGTCCGTCCGTACATTCGTACTTCCGCTATCCTGTCCGTCCGTTAGTTTTCCGTCCATTCATGTTTTCGTTTGTCCATTCCTCCGTGCAGTTATCTATCCGTTTATTATTCTGTTTATCCATTATACTGTCCATACGATTGTACGTATATTCGTCTGTCCGTCCGTTTGTATGTTGATTCGTCTGTTCGTAAATCCATCTATATGACAGTTAAGCCGTCCATCCCTCAATCAACTGTCTGTCTGTTGATCCATACATACATCCGTCCGTTCACCCATTCTTGCGCCATTGATTCGTCCGTCTATGGATTCGTCCTACCATCTATCCCTTCAATTCATTCGTTCTTCCGTCTGTTCCTTTGTCTATCTTTCTGTGTATCCATCCATTCTTCCGTCCCACGCTAGTATCTATTGCAAAAATAAATATTTATAAGTCTGTACCTTCGGAAATAGTGTTTCCAATATAAATAATAATATAAAGTGAATTTAAAACAGATGACCTTTTTTCGGCAGATGATGATCAGCTGCTGGTTTCTCTGGTGTCAAAATCAAAGAAAACGTTCGCAAACTGTTTGACAGAAAAAAGTTTTACACTTTATTTTAAGCTTTATTTTATTAAAAAACTCACACTCTTTGCAGTCCGACTATGATTTAAAATAAAAGCACACTTAACACATGTTTTTTTTCTCAACTATCTCAGTTCCTTATAATCGTCTTCATTGTCAAGAATTCACAGTTTCACTTTCGGTATGATATGCTGCATATACTGTTCATTCGTCTATGCTGCATTCTAATATCATTTAAGTCAATTTTTTTTTGTACTTTATGCCCTTCAGTTTTTCTTTGCAGACATAAATTAAAAATAAAGAAAATACAAGTGACTTAAAGAAAAAGCATTATTTACTTAGAAAATATCAGCAGCAATAGCAAAGTATCAGAAGTTTGTGTGTACATACATATTTTGTAACAAGTTGAATGTACGAGTACTACAACTTAAATGAATCCTGAAGGTTCGTTCTGCTAATGTATGCGAGCTTTAAACTAATGATATTTTTCCTTTTGTTTTGTTTTTTATATACATACATATATCCTTCTCTTCCCATAATTGTTTTGTTTCAATTTTGCTAATGCTCGCCCTGCATTGGCATCGTAACGGTGGCAATTGTTACGCCACTCACAGACATATTTACATTCCCATAATGCTGCACTGCTGCGAGATCCTTGTTTTATATACGAGTACAAACATCTATTTAACAATCTGCGACAAAGTAATGGCGTGTTGTCAACTACGTTAAAGACCATTAACTGAAAGTGTTTGAAACTATTTATCATTTAAGCATTTTGTGTGAAATGAAGCGAGTAAATGTGTGCGTGAAGAGTTTGCAAAAAAAAAAGGGAAGAAATAGAAAAAGAAAGAGAGAGCGAAAAAGGAGGGAGAAAGAAAACCGTTTACGGTTAAAGTAACTCAATATTTTTTTTTCTTGTCCTTCAGACATGTTTTAACAAATTTGATTTTGCTAATGCATTGCTTTTTGCCCATCATTAATAATAGAAAAAGAACAGCAGGAGAAAAGCAAAGGAAAACAAAACTAAAAAACAACATCGTTAAATGTTTTTGTAAATGAGCATGTAAGCAGATTTAAATTGTAAAATATGTTGAAGGAAAAAATATTAATCATTAAATATAGTAGAAGTTTTTTCTTATATTATACCAATCTATCGGAAAATTATATTGAAGGACTCTGCAATTTATAGTTATAATTTTTGTCAAAGATAAGTACATACAGACAGGAGTTCATAAATTAAATCATAGCACTTGTTGATCAGTTTTATTGTAACCGGTGCAAGGACATGCTCACCTTTAATATATCCTTAAAACTAATAATTTTCTTTTAGGTATGGATATGGGCAGGGTAAGCCCGAAACTACATAGTCCAGCTCTCTGATAAATTTTAATTCAATCCGTGAAAGACCATGCCTACCTCCCACATATCCTTAATATTAAAAATTGCGTAAAAGCTAAAAAAAGCAAAAACACGCTACTACTAAAATTATGTGGGAACATTTTATAAATAATTTGGTTTTCCTATTCCTTCCTATACATTCTTAAAATTAAGAGTTACCCTTTTTGCAGCTCAAATTATCAAGCAAAATTTTCTAGCAAATTTTATTTCAATCGATGAAAGGACATGCCTGCCCCCAAGACAGCCTTATGAAATTTGTATTGAAAATGAACATAGAACTGTGCAGTCTAACTTCCTGTTGAATTTAATTCCATTCGGTGCAAGGACATGCCTTCATTTCATATATCCTTTGTTTTAAAATTTTTATTACATTTAAAATGAACGTCGAATTATCCAGTTAAGCTTCCAGTTGAATTTCAGTTCAATCAGTGCAAGGACATGCCTTCATTCCATATATCCTTTATTTTAAAATTTTAACTTCAGGTTCAATTATGAAAAAATTTGTAGTTAAAATGATGTAGCTGGTATTGCTAGTAAAATTTGCTTCGATACAGGTAAGGAGACTGCTACCAGCTATACATACATATGTATATCCTTATTATTAAAAAATATACTTTATCTTCAGAATGAACGTAGAATTGCGCAGTCAAAGTTCCTGTTGAATTTTATTTTATTCGGTGCAAGGACATGCCTTCATTTCATATATCCTTTATTTTTAAATTTTATTTTAAATTCAATTATGACAAATTTGTACGCTTCACTTCGATACGGGTAAAGACATTGCCACCTGCCATTTATAGATTTTAGAGCTAAGCAGTTAAGTTCTTAAGTAAAATTATATTCAATCAGTGCACAAATATGCTAGTTTAATTTTAAATGTATAGTTTCAACTACAATTGTAATGAAATTGCGATAAAAGTTCCTAATCACTTCTAAAATTATGTAGAAAAGCTTTCTGCTGAATTTAGTATCAATTGTATCGAATACATAACAATCTTCCATATATCCTTTTAATTTAAAAACTTTGATATCAGCTACAGCTAGATTGTCTATCTCATTTTTCTTCAATAGTTGCAAGGAATTTGCTAGTTTCCTTAATATAAAAAAATTGATTTCTGCGTTAGTTGTGATTGGAATGAACTTAGAGTTATATAGTTAAGGTTTCACAACATTTTTATTGCCATCCTTGATATTATATGACTACCATCCATATATCCTTTATTCAAATACAAAATTTTTGCATAAATTTAAAGAAGTACATATAGAGCTAGAACTTTATTTTTGAGACTCTTGATAAGTTTACTTCAATATCTCCCATATATCCTTAATTTTAAAAAGTGAATTTCGGCCTTACTAATGTTAGGTATGGACGTAGAACAACCTAGTCAGGCTAACTGATAAATTTTACTGCAATCCAATCAATGACATGACTTCTTCCCATATATCCTTTTTTTTAAATATTTAATTTCAATTTTTATCTCGCAGCTAAAATTATGTATTTGAGATTTTTGGTGAATTTTGCTTCAATGGGTGTAAGGACATGCGTATGCTCCATATGTCCTTAATTTTAAAAATTAAACTAACTTGAAAATTATAAGCAAACTTCAGTGCAAATTAGCAATTATGCCTAAAATGACTTATTAGAGTTCTCTGCTGAACTTGTTTTTTTTTTTTAATTGGTGCAAGGTAATGCCGACCTCTCATATATCCTTTATTTCAAAACGCAGATTTTTTGCCTTATTAATGATAGGAATGGACGTAGAACTAACTAGTCAAGCTTTCTGATAAATTTTACTGCAATCCAATCAAGGACACGAATACCTCCCATATATCCTTTTTTGAAATGTTTTAATGTTTATTTTTATTTTATTTAAATAGCCATTGAAGCCCTAAAGCAATAAAAGTTACGCTATTGCTAAAGTAACTGCATAAATGTTGCCTCTAAACCTGCAGCCGCAGTTGTGCCTGCTTTAGTGGCCGGTTACTGGCAACTGGTTATAATGCGCATAATGTTTCTGTGTGCTACTTGGGTTTTGTTGCATGTCAAAGTAGATTTCCATGTTACATTGCTAACACTACAACAAAAAAAAAATAATTGTTGTTCTTGTTCATATCAAAGAATGCGTTTTTAATTCTCTCTTTGTTGTTGCTTTTTACAAAACTTTTACTGTTTTTATTGAGGTTTCTTTCGTAGGTTCGTTCCATCTCAATGCAGACTTTTTATACTGCCTCCACTGCATTATTTTATTCTCTTTAGAAGGACATATAATCATAAAATATAAAAGGATTACATATTTATGAATTAGCTCAAAAAAGAGAGAAAAATATAAATACATTAACAAAATTAACAACTTCTTATAGGCAGGCAGCTGTTGTAAATATTGAAAACATCAGTTTTGCATTAAGAAAATTTGAATTATCAAATCGAAATATTACTGAAAATGCAACCTTGGGGCAAATGATACACACAACAGTTTTAAACAGAAAAATAAATAAATATAACAGTCAAGTACACTTGAAATGTCTTGATATTTAAAACAATAAGAGATTCAAATAGCAGTCTTAAGTGTCATAATGCTTCAAAATTTTTGCTTCAAAGACAAAAATTAAGGCAAAAACAATTATATTATAATAATTTAAAGCATTATGACACTGTGACACTTAAGACTACATTTTGAATACCCCAAATAATTATATAAATTAAAAAAAAAATAATGGAGTAAAAAATCCATATTGTTGCAAAAATTACCGTGAACAGACCTATTGCAAATGTTTTTCCATAAAAAATATTTAACAACAATGAAAATGATTCAGATATTATGAGCTAAGGAACATAATACATCCACAAGCATACAAACACACAAAACGTTTTTAAAATAAACGCTAAGATCGGTATATATGTAAATAAACAATTGAAGCGTAGCCGCGAATAATGTTGTAAAAGATATTTTTCATTTAAGTGCTTTTTTTTTTTTGCTTATTTAAGCGTTTTTCCGTTTCGGCATATTTTTAATATTGTTATCATTAAGTTTTAGCGCTTTATTTCGTTTAGCCATTGTCTTTAATTTTGGCGATTTTTTATAGTTTTATTTGGCGATCTTTTTACTTTTATTTTTCATCTAAGCGCTTTTTTCATTTTGGCGAATTTTCGTTTCTGCATATTTTTAATTCTGAGATCTTTTAGTTTTGGGGCTTTATTTCGTTTTCCCGACTATTTTCGGTTTTGGGCGATTTTTTTTAATTTAAGCGATTTTTTTATAATCCAAGCGATTTTTTTAAAGCGTTTTTTTAATTTAAGCGATTTTTTATGATAGTGAGTTCTTGGCAATTTTTTTCAGTTGTGTTTTGGTTTTAGCAATTTTTTCAGTTTTGATGCTTTTTTATTTTGGCGATTTTTGTCGGCTTTTTGGCGTTTTTGGCGTTTTTGGCGTTTTTGGCAATCTTTTTACTTTTGGTTATTTTTTTTTTAATTTTGGCGATTAATTTTATTTTTGATGATATATTTCATTTAATATTTGTTTTAATTTTGCGATTTTTCATTTCGGCTTTTTGTAATTTTGGGATCTTTCAGATTTAGCGCTATATTTCGCTTTGCCGATTATTTTCGGTTTATGGCGAATTTTTTTTTATTTTTAGCGACTTTTTTTCAATTTTAGTGTTATTTCGTTTTGGCTAATTTTGTCAGTTTTTGGCGATTTTTTTATGGTTGTGTTTTATTCAAGCGATTTTTTTAGTTTTGCTAATTTTTTTCATTTTGACGATTTTTGTAAATTCTTGGCCATTTTTTTTTAGTTTTTTTGCCGACCTTTTTACTTTTAGTAATGTTTTCATTTAAGCGATATATTTTATTTTTAGGTGATATATTTCATTCAAGCGCTTTTCATTTTGGCGATTTTTCGTTTCGAAATTTTTTTTTGAAGAGTTTACCCTTTACGGTTTCGAGATACAGCAAGTTGTCAAAATAATATTAACTGATAGAACACCCTTTTGTTTAATATCAAAGACTACACCAAGTCTTTGAAAATTTCAAGTGTCTGCCCAGCAGGAACTAGAAGGAGTAAGGATGCCTTCTTTTGGATGTAGAAGGACTGCTCGCTCCATTCAATACTCATATCTTCTCTACACGCGTTGTCATTGCCGAGCAGGCCTTCTATTCTTGCTTCTTTCGCCAGAGATTCTGGAAGGCCTTCAAGTTAATGGATTTTGCTTTTGCTTTGGTAAAAAACCAAAACAAAACCTTTTACTCCTTCTCTTCTCCCTTCTCATAGAAGGCAGTGTGGAATGTGTATCATATCTTTTATGCGAAAGAGTCCTTCAATAAGGCCTGCACCAAGAAGGTCTTCTGAGTTTTACCGCTGGGTGTATATACTTGTCCATGTATTACATTAGGATTTCAACATATTTCGTGGCTCGCCTGTAATTTTTACCTGTCATATATTTGTTGTTGTAGCGCCGAAAGGTTTTTGTGAAAATTTCACGTCCGAGCTCTAACGGTTTTCGGGAAAGTAGCCCGTGACAGACAGCGTAGCGAAAACAATAGAGTTCCTTTTCACCTCTGCTTTGCGGAACCATAAAAACTAATGATAAATGTTTCTCTGTGGTTGTCTAAGAAAGCTAAACTTTTATAAATTGGTTCTGTATTCATTGACAGACTACTCGGAATCAATTTTTAAAATATTAACGTTTAATTTTGTGTTTCAGTTTAATCTGTTTAGTTTTATTTATTTGCAGAATAAAATGTTTTCCAATTATATATTTTTTATAATATAAATATGTATTTGTTTAATATGATGAGCTATAAATTTCATTGTGGTTGCGTGTGCCAATCAAAATATCGAGGAGTACAACAAAAATCTATGTGCATGCATTTTAAAATATTTTATAACTCTCCTTGTGCGACAGTATGTTATTAAGATGTCCTTCGTTATGTATGTATGTACGAGTATGTAATCGTTTGCAACATACATATCACTCTTGGCAAACTTATTTATAATCGATGACAAACATGAGACAATATTTAGACAATAAATATTTGCATAGAAAGAAAGCCGCACAAGTGGGGATATATAAATATGTACAACAGGAACACACACACACACACACACACACGCACACATACACAAGCAAGTGAATAAAAAACAAAATTATATAAGTATGAATAAGTATGCACTTGATTCAAATACTAAAACCCAGGAGACTACACACACACACATGTACAAATGTACTCAATAGAAAGTTGCCATAGAATTTTGCGAAACGATATTTTATTATTGCTTTCGTTATTACAAGCAACGTATTGTATGCTTCCGTTTCCTTTTATTATAATTTTTTGCGCCATTTTCTCCTTCTTTTTTTGGCAAACGTGCAGTTGATAAAAAAGAAATTGAGAAACAAAAAGAAAAGAATTTAAGAAATATTTGCTAAGGAAATATTTTATCAACAACAACAACAACAACAACAACAAACGCAAAAACAGATATTAGAATACCATTGTCATAATATTTTATGAGTTTCATTTGTGTTGATAAAAAACAAACCAAATAAGAAAATCATCATATGAAAAAAATGTGCTTAAGATAAAATCGTTTATATTACAACGGAAGATATTTCTATGAAATTTAAATGATGCGTGCAGATTGATTGGGTTTGACGGAATTTCTGTGCACCCTTTTTGCTTATTGCGAACGGAAGTTGAAAGGAAGCTGAAAGGTATTCGAAATGTGGCCTTGCTTTTAATGACTTGTTAGTTAGAAGTTTGTTTGGCAAAAGAATTTCCTTGTCTAACAGGAAATAATTAAAACAAATTTTTTTTGTAAATAAAGTTGGCGGTAATTATCACAAAACGAAAGCTTTTAACGACTGCCTCTGGCAAGATTAAAATATTTATTTCCATATGCATATGTGTGTGTCGACATTTTTGAAGTTTAATCACATATCATATCTACTAATATAAAGATGAAAGCACACTATTTCAACAGCAATGAAATTAAATTGTTGCTGAACCTTGGCAGTAAATGTTGCTTATAAAAAAATATCTAATGCGTGAGGGCGGGTGGAGTATCATGCCTGAAGGCTTAACCCTCCGTAGGAATAATTTGAAACAATAAAAATTTATATTCAGTTCAAATTATGATCAGGCTTAAGATGAACTTTCGCAGTTAAAATTTCTGTTAAATTTCATTACAATGGATTCAAGGATATGCCTACTTCCCATATATCCTTAATATTAAAAATTATTATTCAACTTAAATTGTGATCAGGCTAAAGCAAAAACTTTGCAATTAAGTTAAGTTAAGCTAAGTTTCATTTCAGTCGCGGCAAGGACATGCCTGCTTCCCATATATCCTTAATATCAAAAATTATAATTTAGCTTCAATTGTGGCCAGGTTAAAGCTAGAAGTATAAAATCAAGTTTTCTGCTTACTTACATTTCAGTCGCTGCAAGGACATGCCTGCTTCCCATATATCCTTAATATTAAAAATTATAATTCACTTTAAATTATGATCAGGCTAAAGCTAAAATAATATAATTAAGCTATCTCTTAAATTATTTTTTCAATCGGTGCAAGGACATGCCTACTTTTCACATATCCTTAATATTAAAAATTATAATTCAGCTTAAATTATGATCAGGCTAAAGCTAAAATAATACAATTTACCTTTCTCTTAATTTTTTTTCACTCGTGGCAAGGACATGCCCACTTTTCATATATCCTTAATATTATAAATAATAAATCAGCTGCAATTATGATCCTTAATATTATTAGACTACAGCTAAAATTGTACATGTAAGTTTTGTGCAGAACTTAATTTTCTATCGTTCAAAGCCATATCCTTCCACCTGCCGCATATCCTTGACATAAAAAATATATAATTTCGATTTCGACTGATCATAATCATCAGGTTGTTGCTATTATTGTATACTTAAACTTTCTAGCAAATTTAATTTTCATTCGCTGCAATTTTCATTGTCTCCCTACCATGTATCTTTAATTTAAAATATTTAGCAAAAGCTACAGTTATGCTCGAAATGCATCTAAAAAGAAAGCAGTTTTGAAATTATACGGTTAAGCTCGCTCGGGAATTTATTTTGAATTGCTGCAAGGATATGCCTAACTCCCATACATTCTTAAATTTATAAAAATGACTGAAAAGCTATTATAATAACCGAAACACATTGAAAAAATCATTAAGTTCCTTAAATTATACAGTCAAGCTCTGTGGATATGTTTTTTTTTGGAATCGCTACAAGGATATGCCTCACTCCCCTGAATCCTTAAACAGAGAAATTAAGTTTAAGCATTAATTATGACAGAAATGTATTTAGAATTATAGAGTTAAGCAGTCTGGCGAAGTTTTTTAACAATCAGTGAATTGACATGCATACCTTGCATATAACCTTAATGTCGAATATCAAATTTTTGCTACAATTATGATCAGATTTCATAAAAAATGGATAACTACTTCTAGAATTATTTTGTAAAGCTTATTAGTAAATTTCATTGTAATCACTGCAAGGACTTGGCTACCTCCCATATATCCTTTATTTTAAAAATTGCATTTTCACTAAAATTATGACTAAAATGCAGCAAAAATATACTTTAACCCACTTTCCTGACCATTTTTGTTTGGTAAAAGGACATACATACATACATATATGCATCCCTGCCATATGTCCTTAATTTTTGCGAAGAAAATTGATAACTACTTCTAAAATTATGCAGTTAAACTTGTGAGTAAGTTTCATAGAAATCACTGCAAGGACTTGGCTACCTCCCATATATCCTTTATTTTAAAAATTACAATTTCACTAAAATTATGACTAAAATGCAGCAAAAATATACTTTAACCCACTTTCCTGACTTAAGTTTGTTTTATAAAAGGACATACATATGTACATGCATCCCTGCCATATGTCCTTTATTTAAAATAAAGGGGTTTGCGAAGCAAATTGATAACTACTTCTGAAATTAGGCAGTTAAGCTTGTGAGTGAGTTTCATAGCGATCACTGCAAGGACTTGGCTGCCTCCCGTATATCCTTTATTTTAAAAATTGTCTTGCGTTAAAGCTCTCCTGATTTTCTTTTCTTTTGTGGATGGACATATATGAAACCCTGCCATATGTGCTTAATTTAAAATAAAGGGCTTTTGCTGGGAGTATGATAAGGAAATCGCGAAATTTTGGGATTATTGAGAAAATTATGCATTTAGGATTAGTGACTGAAATGCAGTGTCTGTCTCTGATATGTTTTTAATTTAAAGGAAGTGTTAACAACAAAAATTATAAGATATAAATTTTCAAATTTTAATCTTTAATTTTGTTTTAGATAACTTGATTTTTTTAAATCCATCAGAAATACTTGCGACTTGCAGACTGTGTTTTTTAATAATTCGTTTTATATAAATTTTTATTTCTCTCCGAACTGCTTTTTTCCGCTTAAACTGAACTGCTTCGTGTAGGGCATTACTTTTAATATTGGGAAATATTTTTTTTTATTAAAGATTATGTTAAGTTCTAGGATTTCGTTTTGACTTACCTCGGAAGCTATTTACACAAAAGGGCTGTTCAAGCTTTACGACATTTATATCACTTATCGCAAAATATAAATGTGGCAAAATCCATAATCTATCACTTGTTATCTTTGCCAGATGTTTGAACTATTTATTAAATAAACATAGATGAAATAGTTTTGCTTTTTATGAGTCTTGTAAGACATATGTAAATATGCCAAACTCATGAATGAGCTTTAAGATTGTGTGATTCTTATACTAAGTAAATAATTATTATTATTACAAAAAATAGATCATTTCAACATTATTTTTATTCAAAAAGGAGGTTTCGAAATAAAGTGTTTGCCTTAAAGCTTAGATCAGGCAAGACTTTATTAGACCAGGCGACTTTTGGCGGTTCTTAAAATCAATTTGGTGAAATGGGTCGGACAAAATCTGACAACCCTGGTCTCAACTATTGTTATGAAAACAAAAAAGAATTTCCAAGTACTTGAAATCGAGTACTACATCTCATTATTCCCTCTTTTCTACCCTCAAACTCACACTTTCCAAAAGAAAAATTTCCCAGTGTGAACCTAACCTGGAAATAAAAAAATAAAATAAAACAACAGCCTGCAACAATATTCTACATCCTATAGACAAAATTTTAAATTATAAAATTCTTTCTATTGTTTTCATAAAAGTTTTATTGTATTCTATGTTGTTGATTTTATGCTTGAAGCCTTCAGGATATAAAAAGTATTATGAAAAAAAAATATCTCATATAGAACATCATTCCCAAAAGTGTTGCCTTGGCAAAGAAGAAGGAAGAAAAAAAAACATTAAAAAAACACCTTCACAGCAACAATAGAAACAAGCTTTTAGCCCTGACTTCATTATTATTAGCAAGCAATACTGCAAAAAAAAAGAAAATGTTAAATGAAATGAAATGTTAAAAATAATAAAAATATTTTCCTCATACGAAAATTAAAAAATAGTTAGAATACACAATAACCATAGTAATGGAAAAATATATTCATTATATTTTTGACACATGTTGCTTTCAAACAACACAATCAATATTGCGGGTAGATATTGAAGAGACCGCCACAACATAGGGAGAAACCAAAATCGTGCATACCAAGACTATTAAGGACGAAAAGGAAACATGGAAACATAAAATCAGTAAAAAATGCGCGGGTGCTTTAAATGTTTTAATTGCTTTCAAATACAAAGACTTAAAGCTGCGTCACTAACAAAATTAAATTGGTGCAAAAACTAAAGCAGCAGGATGCTAGTCACAGTGTTAACTTCCTTGGATAATTAATCTCTAGAAGAGATCTCCTTTCAAAATTTTATGCCAAAAAATCGACTTCCTTTTTGCTTTTATAATAAGATATCAGTCAGAAGAAATTTCTACTACTCCACGACAAATAATAAATTTCCAAATTTTGTACTAAAATAAGCCACAAACATTGGCGGTATTCGCTGTTTAATGCAAATGGTCTTGCGTAAGTGTAAATGCAAAATATCGTCACTTTTCTTTAAAATTAAACAACAAAATTCACACACAATCCGAAGAAAAGCTACAATATTTTGCACTTACACTTATGCAAGATCCTTTGCATCAAACACCGAATACCGCCATTGGTTTTGCTAAGCAGGAGCATTTTCCAGCGCCATTTTGGTCAACTTACTAACACTTTCTTAGTCTGGGGGAATTTCAAAGGCTATAAATAGTTGGCCCCGCGAAAGTTATCCATGCAAATCTAATCGATTTACAAGCATAGCAAATCTTCCTAGTCTACTTGCAAGTTTTCGTAGAATTTCTTATTCTTTCAAGTAAGTTTGAAAAATTGAAATCAAACTATAAACACTTTAAACATTTGTTGATCTAAGGCCATAATAGAAATTTTTATTTTTTTATATTTCGAATGTCTTTCACCTCACGAAATTGCAAATTTCCTAGATTTGCAAAAGGTTTTTTACGAAAAATAAAATAATAAAATAATAATAGTCGCCTCGACTATATGCTATACCTATAGTGCAGGAGTTATGTCTTAATGAAAAGACAAAAGGAAAACAAATTTGCAAGCTTTGCATTCAATATGGTGTATTGATTGCAAAGCATAACAAAATCGTTATCTTTACAAATTCGCAATCCTTTGTAATTCCGTAAAATTTTTGACCTTCGCCAATTCGCAATCTGTACAACCCTTGCAAATTCACAACCTTTGCAAAATTTTCAAATTAAAAATTTTATTGGATTTTTGCTTTGTAAAAATTTAAATTTTTTTTCCTGCATATTATCCCATTTCTTGCAAAATAAATATGCAAGAGGTACGTACGTTTTTATTTTGTCTCCCCTGATTCATTAGAATCTCATTATTTTTATTGTGCAATGGAATTAGGAAGATTACAAGGATATTATTTTGTAAACAAATTTGAAAAATTGAATTAAAACAAATTAAATTAAAAATATATTTTTTATGCCTCTGGCACATTTGAATAAAAACTTGTAGTATATTTTATTATTCCTGCTGCAATACTATCTAATTCAGCGGTTGTACAAAATGCGATTATTGTGTTCGCTTTTTATAAGAAAAATTTATTTATTTCTTATTTTTTTCGCATTTGGTCAAGTTGTATTTATATTCCTTTGGGTGTTTTGTTTATATAAATGTATTTGTTTTTTTTTTCTTATTAACAATAGTCATTTTTTATTAAAGAAAATTTCATTTTATATTGCTTTTATTAAGAGAAAAGCTGTGCTTTGTTCGGTGTTCGGCTTGCATTATTTATGCTGCTGCTTTTTCAAATATTTCTTTGAGAGCTTTAATGGATTGTGTTGAATTAAAATTTAAAGAATTTCTTATAAGTGAAGAAGTAATTTAATAAATATGTTATAAGTTTAGTTATGTACATAAGCAACTTATTTGAGGAACTGCATCAAGAAATTTAAAAAATTAAGAAAAAATACAGATTTGCAAGACTGTCTGTTAAGCCTTGTAAATATGCAACACTAATATTTTTGTTTTATTTTTTACTCTGAATATGTCAGAATTTTTCAGCTTATACATTTTGTTGTAATTGGCGATTATTCCTCATTTTGAAAACAAATCTTGAAGGCTCCAACTTTTTAAGGGCCTTGCAAAATTTAATGCAGGGATTTTGCAACTCAAACAATTTATTTAAAGTAGTTAATGAGCAATGTTTTAAAAATTACATATTTGCAAGGGTGCCTTTAAAGCCTTGCAAATTTGCAACTTTAATAATTTTGTACTAGTTTTGCTCTAAAAATTTTGGTACTTTCCAGCTTATGCATTTTCTTGTAATTGACGATTATTCTTCAATTTGAAAACAAGTCTAAGGGCCATTTTCACAACTTTCCGTTAGCTAAAGGTGGGATTTTGTCTAGCCGATAAATATCTTTGTATTATTACAACTTCAATTTTTTATTGTTATTATTATCAAAAATAATAATATTTAATGAATAAAGAAATAATAAACGAAGGTTTTATAATGTAAAACCATTTATCGTGCAGAAAAAAAATCCTGCCTTTAGCTAAAGGCAAGTTGTTAAAATGGCTCTTAAAGGCTTAAACTTCTTTTTAGCCCATGGAAAATTTAGAGTTGAGATTTTGCATCTGAAACAATTTATTTGCAGAAGTAGACAAGTAAAATTTTGAGAATTTCAGGTTTGCAAGGGTAAGGCAAACCTTGCAAATTTGCAATATTATATAGATTTGTTGTATTTGTTACTTTGAAATTTTTTACATTTCTTTAGCTTATGCATTTTGTTTTTATTAGTAATCATTCTCAAACTTGAAAACGAGATTTTTAGAAAAAAAATTAAAAATTCTTGCACTGAAGCAAAAGCGATCTAAAATTGCCAAATAATGATATAAAAGTTTTTAATTTTTCGACTAACCTTAACCTTTTTCAATTAAGTTGAGTATAAACTGAAAATTTTAAAATCGTTTGCTGTCAAACTAGTTTTTTTCTTTTGAGTTATGACGTTGTTGAAGGAAAGCCTTACAAACACATACATATTTTTATCAGATATACATATATTCTACTTTAATTTAGTGTCTTAACCATTAAAGTTTTTTTTTATCAAAGCGAGGTTATGCTAGGAAGAGAAATAGGAAATATTACTTATTGCAAATATGATATATATCACTTTCATCTGCAAAAATTCTGTGACAGAACTAAATATTTCGATTTCCATGACAATTTACTTGATTAAAATGAGTTTCATCAAGTCTATATTTAATTTTCAATACCAAAAGCAAAGAGATAATAACAATCACTAGTGAAAAACATTTCCAAGAAAACATAGATTTCTATCAATTTGCGGTATTGGCAAGTGGGGGGTTTTTTTTTTGCAAAACTAATACAATAACCAATAGTAATGCGAACGTCAACAACAAGGATAAATAAAACAATAAAAAGGATCCAGATGAAGAATTTTACTTTTAAAATTATGTATTGTTGTGACTACAAGGGAATGTTAAAAACCAAATAAGTAAAACGACAAGGGATACAACAAAAACCACAAATATTATAAACAATATCAGCAACAACAACAACAACAACAACAACAATAACGTAAAAACTGTTTGAAGGACATATTGAAAATAATACAAACATTTTATAAAATAATCATTTTTTTCTACTTTTGTTTTATTTTTTGCCTTGTAAATCAATATGCTTTTGTTATGACTTGTTTTACACAGCCAGACTAACTCTCGTACGCACTCATACTCATACAAAAACATTTGTTTCCTGTACACATCACACACACACGCACACACACACACACACACACACACACATGCATATTAATGGTACTACAAATTTTTATATGCATGACTACAAATCGTCGTAATATTGTACAAATGTTCAGCTCAGCTGTATCTATGCGACATAAAATTACTTGTTTTTTTTTTTTGGTTAGCCTCCTTCTCATTTTTTATTTTACTCTTTTAGTTTATTTATTTGGCATAATAATAGTGTGCTTATTTGAGGTTTTTCAAATGTGGTCTAGGAATAATTTATAGATATTTATCGTCAAATATAGAGAGCTTTTAATTCTTAAAATATAATTATTCGACATGAAAAGTATTATATCGATAAGTTTAAATTTAAAGGGGAATATTATCTAGGTCCTTTTCTTAAAAACAAGGAAAATATTTTGAAATGAAATGAAATGAAACAGTATAGTATAGTTTTAGCAAACAACTTGTGCTTTTAATAAATAAATTAATTATTATTGGTATTAAAGATATTAGAACGTAGTCAAGGACTATTCTCAAACTGAACAACAGCAATTAGCTTGAAGACTTTATCCTTTGGCGCATTTTATTATCCTCGATGAGATTTAAAAAATTCAAAAAATTTTAAACACTTTCCACACTTGTAGACTTGTAGCTTTTCTAGTAAGTTTTGTTTTTTTTTAACTCTCAACATCTTGCAAAATTGCAATGGCTGCAAATTTGAAGTAAAAGATCTTAGAGTTGGGGATAGATCAAGTAAATTTCAAAGCTTAGCAAAATTTAAAAACCTTGCAAATTTACAAGTCTTGCAAACTTTGCAAAAAAAGGTATATATACCTTTAAACTGTTGTAAGTTTTGTGGTGCTAGTGAATTATGTTCAAACGAAAATTTGCTAGGAAGAGCTTAAAGGTATAAATTGTATAAAGTTTGCTATGGTTGGTTTGTTATTTGTAATTTCTTCAAACTAGCATGCCGGTCAATCTGGGTTTATGATGTATGCAGTCAAGTTTAACTTTTAAACGATGCTGTTTTTTTTTAAATAAAACTGTTAAAATTAGTTGCGCCAGTGTGCTTGGTAACTTTAAACCCTCTTACCGTATCAGACACTCAGTGAGCTTTTCATTTGTGGCCATTTGCACCGCGATTTTGCAACTATAGCAACTTATTTAAAAAAGAACCTTAGTAAGTTTTGAAAAATTTAAAAATAGTACAGGTTTGCTAGGGTGCTTATAAAGCCTTGCAAATTTGCAACCTTAATAATTTTATTGCAATTTTTTCTGTGAAAATTTTACAATTTCATAGTGTAGAGATTTCTTCCAATTAGATGATATTTTCCCAATTTGAAAGCAAGTGAAAGCAAACTTATACTTCTTTTTAGCCTTTGGAAAATTTACAGCAGGCATTTTGCAACTTTCACAATCTCTTTCAAGAAGTTTATGAGTAAAATTTTATAAAGTACAGATTTTCAAGGGTGTCTTTAAAGCCTTGCAAATTTTCAAAAATTTTAGCAGGGATTATGCAACTTAAAGTCTTAAACTTTTTTTTTTGGCCCTTGGAAAATTTATAGCAGGGATTCTGCAGCTTAAACAATATCTAGCTTTTCAAGGGTGTCTTGAAAGCCTTACAAATTTGAAAACTTAATATTTTTGTTATCTTAATGACTATGAAATGAATTTGAATTTGCAAACATTTTAGCGTGGATTTTGCAACTTGAAGGCTTGAACTTTGCAAAATTTAGGGCAGGGATTCTGCAGCTTAAAAATATCCTCAAAGAAGTATGTGAGTAAAATTTTATAGATTACAGATTTGCATGGGTGTCTTGAAAACCTAGCAAATTTGCAAACTTAATATTTTTGTTGTCTTATTGATTATGAAATGTTTAGAACTTCACAGTTTATGCGTTTCGTTCAATATTTAGCATGAATTTTGCAACTCGAAGGCTTGAACTTCTTTTTAGCCTTTGCAAAATTTAGGGCAGGCATTCTGCAACTTAAACAATCTTTTCGAAGAAGTAAATGAGTTAAATTTTAAAAATTACAGATTTGCAAGGGTGTTTTGAAAGCCTTGCAAATTTCCAAACTTAGTATTTTTGTTGTCTTATTTACTCTGGAGTTCTTAGATTTTTTGAGCTTATGCATTTCGTTCTCATATGTCAATCTTTTTCAATTTGAAAACAAGTCTTGAGGACTTAAACATCTTTTTAGCCTTTGAAAAGCTTTGGGCAGGGGTTTTACAGCTTAAATAGTTTATTTAAAGAGGTATAAGAGGTATAAGGTAAAACTTTAAAAATTTCAGATTTGCAAGGGTGTATTGCAAACCTTGCAAATGTGAAATATTGAATTTATTGCTTGTACTTCTTATTTTTAAAATTTTAACATTTCCCTAGCTTATAAATTTCGTTTCAATTAAATAATCCTGTATTATAAAATTAAAAAAAAAGTTTATGCACGAAGGAAAAAGTCTTTTGAAATTGCCAAAGCAAGATATCAAAGTGAAAACTAAGCGTTTCTTAATTTTTCGGCTTATTTAAAGCTCAAACCTAAAGTAAAACTTTATTGTTTATTAAAAAAAATTCCATGCGTTATTAAGTTAAGAAGAACATGTTGCTAGTTCGAGGACGAGATGAAAAAATTGGCAGAGGAAATTTATAAAATCGGAAACGGAAGTGTTATCCAAAAAAAATAATGTAGACTTATCACATAAAAAAAGAAAGGAAAAACAAATTGTGGTTCAAATAAGAATGATGTGTTTTTAAAATCAAAACGTTTTATTGAATGGTAGGTAACATTTAAGTTGTTTTTTTCGATCGGCTTAAAATTTTAATATTTGTATAGAAATTTATATCCTTCTTCAATTTAAATTCATTCAGAAATATATTTTGCTGTTGTATAAGGTATTAAGGCGAAATTAGATAATTCGGCTATGCAAGGATATTATATTGAGAAAAGCAATTTCGCTTGAATTGTAAAATTAGTTATTAAAAAGAAAACGAATGAAATTTTCTAGTAAAAAGTAATCTTGCATAAATTTCTCAAGTTTCTTAATTCATTTTACAAATACTGCATGTAAATTGTTTTCTGTTTTTTTTTTTGCTTCTCCATAATGTTGTTACTTGCCAAGTGTTATTTATGGCCGAGTTGCATGTTACAGAGCATTAGTTGGAACAACAAGTACAAGTTCTACAACAAAACATTACTTGCAGCATCAACAATAATAATTTGTAATTTAAAATCAGACCACAAAATGTTTTCTCTCCCAAAAACACCCCCACCCCCCTCCCCCCTTCCCTAAACACAAAAACTTTTCCCTGCTGATTTTCTACTTGTATTCTTTATATACTTTTTTGGCCAACTTGTAAGCCAACAAGCCGATTTAATGAAGTTATTTGTATGGTTTACTTAAGTTTATTACCGAGGCTTTTGCGGGTACAATAAAATGTTAAACATGTCCCAAGCCACACAGGCCTCGTTTGACAAAGACTTTACTTTAGATTTTTTTTTAAAATCATTTTGAATTGAAACTGTATGTTGAAATGAAGTAAGTTTGGTCTTAGAACTTCTATTAAAGCTTTTCATATATTTTGGTCCGTAAAAAGAGGGTGTTTTGTTTTTATTTTTAGCATTTCAACTATAGCGTTTTATATGAAATTTTTTGCATACCATGTTTTTGTATATGTGAGTCTTTTTATAAAAAATGTCTTGTAGTATATCTGCTACTTTTCTGTTTTTTATTTCTAAAAATAAATTACCAGTAGTTTTAGCTAAAATTTTCATAACAAATTTCATTATTGTTGTGTGCGAAATGGAAAATCATTCAAAATCCTGGGGGTGGTTGCATAAATTTTGCAGGAAATTTAATATTATTTCAATAAGTCAATGACTGGAATAATAATCAGACATTTTTGAAGTTTTTTTTTTTATTAATTTTTTGTACCATTTTTAGAAATAGGGGAAGGGGATTAAATGATGAATGATGATGATGTTTTATTTTCTCTTTAATAAGAGGGAATTATTAACAAGGGAAAGTAAAAATGTTAAGAAGCTTTTTGAAGCTTTTATATCTGAAATAGGGAATTATTATGAAACATTGATTGGCACTTCAAAAAAAAAGATTTAATATCTCTTATTTATTTTCTGAACATTCAATTTAAATACAAATCTATGTAAATATTTTTATTACTAATATTTTTTTTTGTTAAGATCAGACCAGATGCATAATAATAATTTCTAATCTTATTAAGTTTAAATAAAATATTTAATATTTCAAAAATATTATATTTTATTCAAGTCACACAAAGGAGTAGCAGAATTTCTATAAAAACAAGAGTAGATATCTCTATGCTTAATAAAATTAGTTAAAAAAAATTAGAACAATTATTTAAAAAGTACAGATTATATACATATCTACATAAATATATAAATAAATATAAATATATAAATAAATATAAATAAATAAATAGTATTTTTACTTTGAAAGATTACTTCGTATGCTGAAAGTGTATCCTTTCAAGTTTGATTGCACACCTAAACAACTTACAAATCTAGCAAGAAATGCTTATAAAATTTGCAAGGCCTGCAAGAATTGCAAATTATGTAGAATATAAAATTTATTTTATTCCTTAACTCAAACTTTGCTTGCCACTTGGGCTTTTTGGTGCTTATAAAATTTGCAAGGCTAGCAAAATTGAAATGTAAGGTAACTTAAACAATTTTAAGCTATTGCAAAAAATTGCAAATTATGTTGAAAATAATATTTTCTTTATTCCTAGTTTATAAACTCAAACTTTGCTTGGCACTTTAGATTTTTTGGTTTTTTTCGAAGGCAGATCTAGCAAATTTACGCACCTAGAAAAATTCATAGTTTTAGAGGATTTGCAATGTCTAGAAAAATTTAAATGCCAGAGAAATGTGAAAATTTTAAGCTAATCAAACTGTTGCAAATTTGCACTATATCTAAGAGATTTTGAAAACAAAATTTACTATGATTGTTTTAATACTGTGCTAACTCTCTAGCCTTGTCATTCTGTAATTAGTTTTAACTGGAAATCTCGTCACTCTGGGTTAATGTTATACGCAGTAAGTTTAAATTATAAATGAAACCATTTTATTCAAGGAATTTTTTATTTGACATATTGGCATAATTCTATTATATGTATATGATTTTTTCTTTAACAAAAACCATTTAATTAGATTTTTTAATTTTGATATTACATTCTACTTTATGATTTTCTGGCCTCTGCGCCAGTATGATTGATAGTTTCAGAACCTCATGCCGCTTCCAACAGCTGTGAAGCCTTAAAGCTGTTTTATTTTAGTTATTTGCAATATTTTAATTGTAATTTTGCAACTCAAATTATTTATTTGTGGAAGTGCATCAGCAAATGTTTGAAATTTGGGGAAAATTATAATCTTTCACGCATATTTTAAAGCTCTTGCAAATATGCAACTTTCGCCCATTTTCGGTTATGATTTTTTTTTGTCTTTTCGGCTTGATGGTCTTAGAACATTTTGACGCTTCCAATAGTTGTGAAGCACGAACTTTTTTTTGAAATATTTTTGTTGTAATTTTGCATTTCATATTATTTATTTGTGGGAGTGAATTCGCAAATTTTTGAAATTTTGGGAAAATTTAAATTTTTCAGGCAATTTTTCAGCCCGTGCAAATTTGCAACTTAAATATGTTTATGGGGTTTTCACTTCTGAAAATTGAATTTCGCCCATTTTCGGTTATGATTTTTTATCTGTTGTTTTAGAACCTCTTGCCACTTCCAATAACTAGATGTGAAGCCTCAAAGGTGTTGTTGTTTTGGCCTTTTGCAATATTTTAATTGTTGTTTTGCAACTCATATTATTTAATTGTTCCAGTTCATGTGCAAAATTTTAAGAATTTGGGAAATTTTTGATTTTTTACGCATATTTTAAAACCCTTGCAAATTTGCAACTTTCAAATTCTTAATGGCAATTGAATTCCACCCATTTCCGGTTGTGACTTTTTAGTCTTTGAGGCGTATGCTTTATTGTTGCAAAATCTCTTGCCGCTTCCAACAGTTGTGAAGCCTGAAAAATCTTTTTATTTTTGGCTTTTGCAACAGTTTAGATGTAATTTTGCAACTCAAATTATTTATTTGTGAGAGTGCATATGCAAATTTTTGCAATTTCGGAAACATTTCAATTTGTATTATTATTGCAGCCTTTGCAAATCTAGCAAATGTGCAACCCTTGCAAATGTTAACTTTTTAGTGGATTTTTTTTGCAGAAAAAATTTAAGGATGAAAATTTTCCATGAAAATTTTTGTTTTGGTATATGTTTAATACTATGAGATATCTATTGCAACCCTTGAAAATCTAGGAAATTTGCAACCCTTGCAAATTTTAGCTTCTTATTAGATTTTTTTGGAGAAAAAATTTAAGTATGAACATTTTCCATGAAAATTTTCGTCGTTTTACTAAACATAATACATACTTTCGAACACATCGTTTGTAAATTTCCAAAGCGCCGTTTCACGGAAATTTTTTAGTTTTTTCTTATTTATTTTGGAAATAAAAATTGATGTTGTTGTACAGTGTCATATGCTATCGTGTGGGCGAGAACAATTCAAAATATGAAGAATTACAAATATTCAACTTAAAGCATGTTATGTTATATTTAATTTTTAATACATTGAGGGATTGTACCCCAGTGGCAACAAAGTTCGAACTGTCTCACGCTTACATTTGAAAAATAAAAAAACTAAGGGCGGATCCCTCGATGGCGACAACGTTCGACTTGTCACACGATAAAAAAAAACTAATTTTAAAATTTATTTTTGTTTTGAATGCTAGTGGGCGACAAATCAAACGTTGTCAACATCGTGGGACAGGCCCTAAATTAAATTGATGAATGATGTTTAAAAATTTTTTTTTAAATAAAATTGATCTATTGATAAGGAATATAAAGACAGATAGAAAGCTTTGTAATGCTTTTAAGTTTGCAGACCTAAATAAATATTGAGCATCAATAAGTTTTAGCTTTAAATTTTCATTCTTAAAGACTACTTGAAATTACAAAAGATTTTTTTTATAATAAACTTCAACATATTTAAGTTAACATTTTTAAAAATTTTGATTGGGTATAGTGTGGTCGACGTGAAATGAATATTTAAAAAATATTTTTTTTTCGATAAACTTTTTGATTAAAAAATAAAATTTAATGTTTAAAAATCAATCCATAAATTTAGATATCTTTTTATTCAATTAAATAAATAATGAAAACAATCAATGGCTTAACTAAATTTCAAATCAAACAACAACGTTAATTGAAAAAGAAAGTGATGATAAATTTAATTTATGACATTAATATATCACTAAAATTTTTCATTTATAGTTTTTAAAATATTGTGTTGTCCGTTACACATTTATAAACTTCTGTTACTAATTTCTTTAAAGGATTATGAATGTTTTTGCTAGTAATGGATTTTTACCATAAATATCATTGATGATAAATTGATTAGCTTGAAAGCTCTACCATAAATATTTTATAAAATATATTTAAATCTTCAAATGGACAGTTTTTCAACTTAAAAAATTTATGAGTTTTCATATAAAAAATATTAATGGAATATCTAGTAGCATAGCAATATTTTTTTTATTGACATTCATCTCTTCAGTATACACATTTTTTTGCGAAGGATATTTAAGTGATTATTTAAACAAACGTAATCAATATATTTGTGGCATTTTTTTTGGTTCAATTCACTATTTTGTTTTATTATTTGGTTGTTATTGTGTTGGTTATTTAGAAAATCGTATAATTAAATATTTAAATATTTTGGGGAAAAATAAAAATTATAATAAATAATAATGCTCAATAAGCAAAAATAATAAATAATAAAATAAGAACTTTCGTTTTAATTTTTCTGTGGAATTAACTAATCTTTAATTAAAAAAAAAAATTAGGAAAAAAGTCCTTATTATTTGAAAAATCTGCGTGAACAGGGTCTGGTCTGTAACTTAAAACTAATGAAAATACTTTCGAATATTCTTGTTATAACATGCAAATTTAAAATCAAATTACAAGGTAGACTCCTCACCAGACTAAAAATATTCCCGTTGCTATATCTCGTTTAGGGCAAAAGACCCAAATAGGAAAAATTTAAACCAAAATCTCGAGCGTAGTTTGAACAATTTAAGAAAAAATTTACATCTTAAAAATGTCTCTTCTCCATATTCTTATTTAAAACTCATTATTATTTTCAGTTTTCTTTTAACATTAAAAGAAATCGAAAACCACCACAAGCGAATAAATTATACAATTTGTGCTTAAAATATATTTCAGAGCCATCAGCTTTAAACTTCGCGTTTCTTTGAATGTAGATGTCTTTCTTTGGTCGCATTAAGTTTATGTCAGTTCTCAATTATATTTTTTGTTTCTTCGCTGTCCATCCACCCCATCCGCTAATTATATTATGTTAATGTTTCCCTTTTTTACTCCCTTTTTAATTGTATTTCTCCTTAAAAAAAGAATTTAATGCATAATAAATAGAAATAATTCAAAGAAAATTCCTATATGATTGCAAACTTGATCCACTAAAGCCCATTTCCTTAAAAGAAAGGAAAAAAATATTAACAAAATAAACAAACGAAGCAAATTAAGACATTAAAA
The DNA here is from genome assembly GCA_944452675.1 of Tachina lurida. Classification (NCBI taxonomy): domain Eukaryota; kingdom Metazoa; phylum Arthropoda; class Insecta; order Diptera; family Tachinidae; genus Tachina; species Tachina lurida. Next base: position 130,219,015 of record OX101756.1, on the reverse strand, counting down.
AAAAGAACACCGTGAATAGTAACAGCAGCTTCAGTTTAATATTAAAATTTATTCTAAACATAAATTGAAAGATAAAAATGTAAAGTAATTGAGCTGTAACCCGTAATCCATTAAACAAAATTTCTATTTGGATAAACTCTTAAGACCCAAGGCTTCCGCTCCACAAAATACCAAGAATATATATTGATGACCACAATTGGCAGTAAAAAGTCTTCATAATAAAAAAAATTATAATAATGTTAAGTGGCCTTAAAAATCAATTAAAAAATAAATCATAAAATATAATAATATGTATATTTAAAATAAATTTGGGTAAGTGCGACTTTCTTTCGCATACGAAAGGTTCCGTACGTTCACTAGATATGTAATAATATACATAATATATATTTACATAGTTTTGGCATTTTTTCGTTTATGGAATTTTTTCTGTTTATAACGTTTTGTTTTTGTTTTGGTGTTTTTTTTTCATTGTTGCGATTTTTGCATTTTGGCGATTTTTTCGTTTTTTTAAATTTATTTTAGGTTTAGAAATTTTATTTTAATTTGGTGCTTTTTTTGCGTTTTTCGGTTTGGAAATTTTTTTTAGCTTTGGCGCTTTTTTTTTATTTTGGCTTTTTTTCATTTTGGCGATTTTTTTCATTTTGGCGATTTTCTCGGTTTTTTGCGATTTATTTTAGGCTTTTTTTGCGTTTATCGGTTTTGGCAATTTTTTTTTTAATTTTGGCGATTTTTTTCATTTTGGCGATTTTTTCAAATTTGGCGATTTTTTTTATTTGGGCGTTTTTTCGGTTTTTTGCGATTTATTTTAAATTTAGAAATTTCATTTTAATTTGGTGCTAATTTTGGGTGTTTCGGTTTTGGCACTTTTTTTAGTTTTGGCGATTTTTTTTTATTTTAGCGTTTTTTTATATTTGCCATTCTTTTAATATGGCGAATTTTTTATTTAGGCGATTTTTTTATTTAGGCGATATTTTCGGTTTTTTGCGATTTGTTTTAGGTTTAGAAATTTTATATTAATTTGGTGCTTTTTTGGGGTTTTTCGGTTTTGGCGATTTTTTTCATTTTGGCGATTTTCTCGTATTTTTGCGATTTATTTTAAGTTTTGGACATTTTATTTTAATTCGGTGATTTCTTTGAGTTTTTCGTCTTGGCGTTTTTTTTTTCATTTTAGCATTTTTTTCATTTTCGCGATTTTATTCACTTTGCCGATTTTTTCGGTTTTTTGCGATTTATTTTAGGTTTAGAAATTTTATTTTAATTTGGTGCTTTTTTTGCGTTTATCGGTTTTGTTAATTTTGGCGGTTTTTTTAATTTTGAAAATTTTTTCGGTTTTTTGCGATTATTTTAGGTTTGAAAATTTTATTTTAATTTGGTGATTTTTTTGCGTTTAGGCAATTTTTTTTTTAGTTTTGGCGCTTTTTTTTTCTTGTTTTTAAGTTTTTTTTCATTTTGGCATTTTTTCATTTTGGCGATTTTTTCACTTAGGCGATTTATTTTCATTCTGGCGTGTTTTTTCCATTTTGCGGTTTTTTTTCATTTTTGGGATTTTTTAGGTTTTTTGCGATTTATTTTAGGCTTAGACATTTCATTTTAATTTGGTGCTTTTTTTTTAATTTTTCGTTTTGGCGATTTTTTTTTAATTTTGGCAATTTTTTTCATTTTGGCGATTTTTTTCATTTTGGCGAATTTTTTCATTCTGGAGATTTTTTTCATTTTGGCGATTTTTTCGGTTTTTTGCGAACCAAAAGGTTCTGGAAATTTTATTTTAATTTGGTGCTGTTTTTTGTTTTTTTCGATTTTTTTCAGATTTTGGCGATATATTTTCGGATTTTGCGGTTTTATAATTTTGCAATTTTTTACAGTTTCCAAATTACAGTTGTCAAAATTACATTAACTTATGAAATACCCTTTGATTTTCATTTGTTTAAATTTCAATATTTATTGGTGTAGTCTGCATAAAAATGCACTTATGTACTTTGCAAATTTCATATGATTCGGACATTTTTCGTTGCTGGTTTTGGAACACTCTTTAATTTTTAACTGTCATATATTTGTTGTTGTAGCGGCCAAAGTTCTACATGCTCTGTCAGGTCCTTAGCTTTACCGTTCTCGAGAAAACTGCCTGTGACGGACAGACGGATAGCGTAGCTAAAACAATAGTGTTCCTTTTCACTTTAAAGTACGCTATATAAAAGTAAAGTACCTTTTATAAAAAGTAGCTTTTATAAAAAGTACCTTGTATTAAAAGTTGCTTTTATAAAAAGTATCTTTTATAAAAAGTACCTTTTACAAAAAGTACCTATTATAAAAGGTACTTTTATAAAAAGTACCTTTTACAAAAAGTACCTTTTATAAAAAGTACCTTTTATAAAAAGTACCTTTAATAAAAAGTATAAAAGTACCTTTTATAAAAAGTACCTTTTATAAAAAGTACCTTTTATAAAAAGTACCCTTTATAAAAAGTAGTTTTATAAAAAGTACCTTTTATAAAAAGTACCTTTTATAAAAAGTACCTTTTATAAAAAGTACCTTTTGTAAAAAGTACCCTTTATAATAAGTAGTTTTATAAAAAGTACCTTTTATAAAAAGTACCTTTTATAAAAAGTACCTTTTATAAAAAGTACCTTTTATAAAAAGTACCTTTTATAAAAAGTACCTTTTATAAAAAGTTCCTTTCATAAAAAGTACCTTTTATAAAAAGTTCCTTTCATAAAAAGTACCTTTAATAAAAAGTATAAAAGTACCTTTTATAAAAAGTACCTTTTATAAAAAGTACCTTTTATAAAAAGTACCGTTTATAAAAAGTACCTTTTATAAAAAGTACCTTTTATAAAAAGTACCTTTTATAAAAAGTACCTTTTATAAAAAGTACCTTTTATAAAAAGTACCTTCTTAATCAAAAAGATATTTTATAGTCTATTTATTATCTCTAATTGAATACGCTTTTTTACATAAATTTAATAGAATTATGACAAACTTTTATTTAATTAACTAGCAGGCAGCATAGGGGATGGTATTCACATAAAATTAAACACACAAAGCATTGTTATTATGAATGAAATTTAATTAAACAACTCTATTTCAATGTTTTGAGTTTTTGTTTTTTTTTTGGTTGTCCTTAGCCAAAAAAAAAAATATATATACATATACTCGTATTATTTACACAGGAAACAACAAGTGAGCAGCATTTTTGTGTTTTAATCTAAAACGGTTTAAGTATGAATTTCATGTTAAAGCAAATAGAGTTGTTAGTAACGGCAGACATTTCGTGCTGTGGATACAAATAAAATTAACACTATGCTACCGTTTATGCATATATTTTTTTTTGATAATAATTTCCAGTAGTTGACACAAAAGCGAGATAAATTTTTGAGTGTTTGGAATTCTTGAAGTCTGGGGTCTAATCGTTGCTTTCTATAACGAGCTGATTCGATCACGTTTTTTAGTTTGAGATTATGGCATTCGCTATCGAACAATGTAATAATATGGTTCGATATCGTATGCCGTAATCTCAAACTGAAAAAAAGTAATCGAATCAGCTCGTTATCGAAAGTAACGTTTAGACCCCTCTTAAGTTATCTAAGGTCTCTTTAAAAATGTTTTATAATATATTCCTATAAGCGAATGCTTTGTAGCACAGTGTATCTAAATGCTAATTTTGCTAGTTACGAGGGGAAATTTCTTTGATTTACAAGCGCAACAGCCCGCATTAGATAAGGTTTAGTAAAGTGGGCGATGCAAAAGACAGGAAACTGATTAGAAGATAACCCAATAGAGTTTTGTACGTGTTTCATGTTAATAATGGTTCGTGGGCGAGAGTAGGGTGATGGGTTGGCGTGTGGCTGGGGTGGAAGGAAGGCTTCTATGTATTTCTGTAGCAACTAATCATTGCCACTGCTTAATTAACAATTTAATAATACCATTGCGAAATGTAAAATATATCCGCTCGTTAACATGAAAGAGTGAATATAAAATATGCAAGAGTTTGTGTTCTAAAACGCAGCATATACTAATGGCAGATGTATGAAATAGTGTTCTTAAAGTGTACTTAACTTGAAAGTTATTAGCAATTTATGTACATATTTTAATATACAATTTCATTTGTTTAAACACAAACTGATTGAATGTCTTAAGTTGTGTGCTCGAGGAAATGTATTATTCCTTTGTCTATTATATTTATGATTGCTTTAAGTTTGCTTAAAGCAAACAATATTCATTATCTATCCTTATTCAATTTTAAAACGTTATTTTTGGTCAGTTAAAAAATTTTCCCTTTGAAAATTTAAAGTTACACAAGGTACAGACAGCGTGGCTTGGTTTGCTTGAGCAATGAATAAAAAATAAAAATTTCGAAAGAATGACTAAAAAAATTTAATTCAGTAAAGTGCGACTTTGACTTGCACACAAAGGGTTCCGTAAGGACACTACATACATATATGTAATATTATACGAACTATATAATAGAATATCTTACCTGATGCAGAAATGTTTTTTAAATATTTTTGATTCGCGATTTTTTTTTGTGTTTTGGCAGCTTTTCTTAGTTTTTTGCAGATTTTTTTTAGTTTTAGCGATTTTTTTTCTGTTGTTTTTCAGTTCAAGCGATTTTTTTAGTTTAGGCGTTTTTTTCGGTTGGCATTTTTTTTAGATTTGGCGATTTTTTTTTGCGATATTTTCGGTTGTTTTTTAGTTAAAGCGATTTTCCAAATTCTGGCGACTTTTTCTTTCGTGTTGTCATTTTTTTGGGTTTTGGGCGATTTCTTAAATTTTTTTGGCGTCCTTTAACTTTTTTTGGTGATATCTTTCATTTAGGCGTTTTTTTTTAATAATGGCGATCTATAATTTCGGCATTTTTTTTTTAAATTTGTAACTCGTATTTAGTTTCAGGGTTTTTAAAAATTTCAGACAAGTGGACATCGATCGCCGCGAAAAAGTTTTTAAAAATATTTTGGTTATGATGTTTTTTTTCAGTTTTTGACCTTTTTTTGCTTAACCAATTTTTTGTAGTTTTTTTTTGCTTGTTTTAGTTTTCTCGATTTGTTTTAGTTTTGGCGTTTTTTCGGTTCTTGGCGCTTTTTTTCGTTTGAAGTTTTTTTTCATTTTTGGCGTTTTTTTTTTGGTTTTGACCGTTTTTTAGTATTTTGGCGACCTTTTTACATTTGGTGATGTTTTGCTGGAATTTGAGTAATTTATTTAAATTTTGGTGATATCTTTCATTTAAGCGTTTTTTTTTTGTATTTTGGCGACTTATCATTTCGACATTTTTTGAGATTTTTGTTTTTTTAGGGTTTTTAAAAATATCAGACATATATTTTACAATTTTTATTTTGGCGTTTTTTCAATTTCAGCGCTTTTTTCGTTTAATGGATTTCTTTGTTTTTTTTGGCGTTTTTTTAGTTTACCGTTTTCTTAGTTTTTTCTTAGATTTTTTTCGGTTGGTTTTAGTAGGAGCAATTTTTTGTTTCGGCGCTTTTTTCGATTTGGCGATTTTTAATTTCTTTTTGGCCATTTTTTCGGTTTTTGGCAATTTTTTTTAAATTGTTTGGCGAGCTTTCTTGCTTTTGGTATTTTTTTTTTTGCATTTGAGAGAGTTATGTTAATTTTGGTGATATTTTAGGCGATTTATTGTTTCGGTATTTTTTTTAATTTGGATTCGCCCTAGGGGAAGTTAGAGCCCTGCTAGTAAATTTTATAAAAATTTCCCCTTTGTAAGGAAGCCCCCTTAACGACATGACTTAGGTGGTCGATGTGCTTAAAAAAGATGTTGGGCGTAGAAAATTAATGGGTGCTGGTCATACATTTGACCCTTGTAGCTGTGACCCCGGGAAAGTTATATGATTTTTTGTATTTTTTTTTTGCTTTTGCCCTCAAGTTTGAGCACGAAGAGGCGACTTTTGCCCCCATCTGACCGCCACCTTTTTTTGGCTCAAATATATTTTTTTTAACCTCATAAAAGGGGTTCTAGCAAGTCGAAATCTCGTTACTAAGAATTCTCATATAACACTATGCCATAGCTAATGCATACTCATGATTCAAACTGAAACCGCCCCTAACAACCAATAATTTTTCTTTCAACTCGACTGACTAATTTGCAATGATGCAAATAGTATTTACATAACTTACATATTCCTTTCAAATGTTTTCCTTTAATCATATAAAAATTTCAATATAATTTCTGCATTTTTAATCAATTTGCTAAAAGTCACAAATTAAATTCTTGCACAAATATTTTCTCCCTAAATTATTTAATTAATTTTATGGGCATCTTTCGTTTTAAGTTTTTCACACACACACACACACACACATACACATATACCTACTAAATAAATACATACATCCTGCAGTTATATTAAATACAATTTAAATTAATTACACACATATATTTATTTCCAAAAGATTTTAGTTTTATTGGCCTTGATTTTCTTTGAAATTAATTTTAAATAATATTTATTATTTACTTTTGTTCGAATTGCTATGAATTTTTGTTCAAGGAAAACCAGCTTAGTTAGGCTCAAGTTTAATTTCATTTTATTTCATTTCCTGGAATTCAGTTTGGGAATTGAAATTATTTTTATTCGTGAAATTTTTTTTTTTTTTTTAAAACGCAAGAAAAGTTAAATTAGACTAGTTGGGGAAATGCCTCACTAAATCTGCATCCATGTATCGTATTTATTCGCACGAAAACTGATTATAAAAGTCAGCCAGTAAATACGTAAATGTAATGAAAAAGAATACGATAATTGGTTTTTAATGTATAAGCAACTATTGATCTACCGAGGGTAATTAGAATTTACAGTTAAAAATTAATAATTTTAAATCAGAAGAGAATATACTTTTATACTTGTTGAAATATACCTCCTTCCAATAAGAGATTAAAGTGTGATACAAAACGCTTATTTGGTCAAACAACGTGATAACTCAAAAATATGGAATTTTTGAGTTAATGATGCCTAATTAATGCTCATATCGTTTTTCATGTTGTGTAAAAATTTTATAAAAAAATCTTGTTTACTCAGCTCTTGAAAGCAAAAATTAAATGTCTTTCTCCCATTAAGTTGTGTGTAAATAGAAAACTTCAAAATCCTTTTTTCTTGCACTACTAGTTCTTTTCTGAGTTATGACGTTGTTTGAGTAAATGAGTTTTACGTGTATTAAACTGATTCTAAATTATTTTCGAACTTCTAATCGGTTAAATTTTTTTCTAAAACATTTTATGTGGTCACGCCCACTTTTTCATATTGACATTTCCATAAAAATGTCAGCTTTTTGTAGCGTGCGACACCAAACAAATATGCTTGTCGTTTCAAAAAAAAAAACGAAACTTTTTTTCTACTTCTTTATATATTTTCATAGGCCATCAGCAGCTCTACATTTGGTAAAATTTTAAGAAAAATCGATCTGAAATAAAAATCTAATTGCTTGCTGTCGTACGCGACAAAAACAAGGACTTTCTCGTGGAAATGCCCATATAATTAGTGCCCGCTGAAATTTTCTAAATTTAACATCCCGTCACTTTCAGAGCTCAAGGTGTGTGTGCTAAGTTTCATAAAAATCGATTTAGTAGAAGCACGTAAAATATAATATTAAACTTTAAGGGGCGTGGTCCCCTCCTACTTCTTTAAGCACCACAAAATTATGTTACTCTTAGAGTCAAAGATGTTTGCCAAGTTACGTGGCAATCGGAATTTAGAAGAACATATAATTTAATGCTAACGTTTCATGGGCGTGATGCCGCCCATTTTTTTAAATGCAATATTAATATTTTTGCCGAGTTCAGGATGTTTAGTTTAGTAAAAATCAATTAAACAGAAGCACGTGAAATATAATACATATTATATTTTAATAGGCGTGAACACGCCCACATATTACATGCGAGATTGTGTATTTTTTTAAAGCTGAGGGTGTGTGCCAAGTAGAAGCACGTGATATATAGAATTAAATTTTAATGGGAGTTTACACGCCCTCTTATTAAATGCAAGATTGTCTCATTTTTACAGCTGAGTGTCTATGCCTGGTTTTGTTAAAATCAGCCAAGTAGAAGCAAGTTAAATATAAAAAGAAGAGAGGTGTCTTAGGACACCCGATTATAGCTATGCTGCTTAGCTATGTAAAACAAACTAAATGGGTTAAATAACAATGCAATAAAATTATATTATATGCTGATGTCAAATTCGCCGCAAATATTTGAAAACATTTCCTTCTATTTCCCATTATTTTCTTTTTTTAGCGGCGTACGATTAAATTAATTAAATTATAAAGTTAATTAATTAATGATTAAATGTGTTTGTGGCCGGTGGCCACTGTTAGCCGGCTTGCAGCCCATCGGCTGTTTTCTCTGACTTGTGCTCATGTGCAAAAACAATACAAACTTAAATTGATTAATCCTTCTGACTGGTTTTGTTTTCTTTTTGTTTCTCTCACTTCAAAGAACGAAACAAAACAAAATTAAACAATTTGTTTCGTTTATTTTCGTACTCTGGTTTTAAGTACAAAGAAATCAAAAATCACGTGTCGTTAAATAAATAGCATAGCTATAATATTAAGTTTAAATAGGCGTGAACACGTTAACTTTTTATATTAATTTTTTTAAGGCTGAGAGTATGTTAAAATTTTCGTAAAAATCGCTTAAGTAGAATCACGTAAAATATAATATTTGTGTCTAAATGGGCGTGGTTCCGCCCATTTTTAAAATTTCAAGATTAAGTCAATAAGAGAGTCCAATGTGTAAGCTTAGTTTCACAGCAATGAGATAAGTTACAGATCATAAATGCAAGAGTAAAATTAGTGGGCGTGTCTCCACCCACTTTTTTGACAAAAGCACCAATTGGAAGTTATCCTCACAGACAAAGAAAACTTTTTTTCAAATCCAGACGAATTGATGACCTCCTTCCCTTTTGAAGTCGGTTAAAAGCACAGCGGAAAAAATAGATGCCATTACTTTGCCTGTGGAAGGAACTGTTTTTGCATTCTTGGGACACGATTCTGCCATTCCAGTCCATTGCTTAGACTGTTTCTTTATCTCAAGTGGCCTCAACTGGGCTTTTTTGTTGTAAAGCATTGCCAAACAATCTATAGCAACACCTTCATTACGCTGTTGTTTTTAAATTTGAGCAAATGTGGCACCCATCTATCTGTTCGTTAACTGTTCTTATCCTTTCACTGGATATCCTGATGAAAAACAGTTTGGGAACTACAGCTATTAAATATAATTTTAATAAGTATTCTATTGGAATGAAATTAACCATTATTAAAATTTCAACGCGCAATTATTTGTTTTGTGTAAATTTGTGTTCTAACAAATACCATCGCATTTGTATAGATTTTAAAATTAATTTTATATATACTGATGATTGTTGCTCTCACACACACCCAATTGAACATTCAAATTTGTAATTATTTTACGCTGAAACAAATGCGCACAGCATGTCAAAATACAAAATACTTTTATATATTTATTATTTTAAATTTGCATAATTGTTTTAGTTTTTGTTTTAATTAAGTTGTGTGGGACACTGTTCTAAGTAATGCAACATACAGATATTTGTGGTTTTGTTTAATGTCATAAATACCAAAATTGATGATGTTTATTTTTATTAAAGAAAAAAAAAAAAAAGAGCTGCAGAAATACTAAGATTCAATATTGAAACAAATGATTGTATAATGATAATAATAACAATTAAGATAATATCATTTCAAGAGATGAATGAGCAAAATTTTATGTAAATGGAATGGAATGGAATGGAATAGAACACAATATAAGGCGTGACTGTAGCCCTTGTCAGTTTATATGTGTTTTTATTCTATAAAAGTAATTACTAATTGTCTGCATATAACTAAAAATATCTTTCTTTTCATACACAGTAAAACTCTAGTTTCACCACCACATATCGTTCCTTTTTCTGGAAACTCTAAATTTTTACTACGCGTATCTTATTCATAAAAATAATTTTATTTTCTAAATGTTATATAAAACAATTTTTGTATTAAAAACAGTTTTTTTCTACAAAACAAAAATATTTTTCTAAATTTAAATTTAACTAGCAGAGACAAAAACCAAAAATTTTAGCACAGCTCATTTCGCAGTGTAACAGCCCACTGTTAAACCTTTTAACAGTTCTAGTAACATTAACGAATATGATTAATTTAGAAGCGAAATCTAAGAATTGGGATACGAACCTTACTCATACATGCCCTACATTATTATTCATATTTATTTATTTATTTATTACTTACCTATCAACAGCAATTGCCACCAAGTGCAATATTGAGGCAGTGCAACATAATACATCTATTGAGGTCCAAATGTCACACAATTCCGGCCCCAATATCCAGCCCTGGCTTATCTGCAACATAATAAATTAAATACTTAAGTTAATTTTTTAGGGCTTTCCAGGGTATACAAGCAGTAAAATTTCTAATAAATAAAGCTCACAAATTAAATACAGTGAAGCTCGGTTATAACGAACTCCGCGTTTCCCTTTAATTTTGCTCATAAGGTGATGAGAGTATAAGGGTCATTTGTTTTTACAAATCTTTCTTAGAGTCGAGATATTTTAAATGAAAATATAGTAAAGCTCGGCTATAACGAACTACCCGCTTCCGAGAACGAACTACGCGCTTTCTTTATATTAAGACAAATTTTATTTTTATTACTCTTTTCTAAAGCAGTAAATCTCTTGATAAACAAACCTGTTAAATGCCCTTACAGTGAAATTTTGGTATAACGAACTCCGTCATCCCATACAGTATGCTAGGTAATTTTTCTTATCAACCTTTTGCAAAGCAGTGATATTTTTTTTATAAACAAATCAGTTTAATAATCTTACGGTGGAGTTAGGCTATGACGAACTCAGCTTTTCCGGCAGTTTTGTTTATTAGAAGTAAATTTTTTTGTTAATAAATCTTTTGCAAAGCAAGAACTATTTTGTGTAAAGAAACCAAGTTTATAGTCTAACAGTGGAGTAAGGCTATAACGAACTAGGTGTTTGCGATCACTTTTGTTTATCACAGGTGAAGTGTATTTTATAAACATTTTGCAAATTAGTAAATTTTTTTTTTTTAATAATCAGTTTAATAATAACCTTACAGTAGAGTTAGGCTACCACGAACTCTTCGCTTCCACAGACAGACAAACAGACCGTTTATTCTAGGCCAACTTATTTCTTTATAAATCTTTTGCACAGCAGAAAAAAATTTGTATAAAAGAAGCAGCTTATTACTTCAACAGTAGAGTAAGGCTATAACGAACTACGCATTTGCGGTCAATTTTGTTCATTACAGGTGCAGTGTATTTTATAACCCCTTTCCAAAGCAGTAAAGTTATTTTTTCATAAATAAAGCTGTTTAATAGTCTAACAGTGGAGTTAGGCTATAACGAACTCCGCAATCAGGGGCAGTGTATATTCTAGATCAAGTTTTTTTTATAAATCTCTTGTAAAGCAGTAAATTTTTTGTAAATAAAACAGCTTAATAATATTATTAATAATATTTCGTTGTAACCGAAATCCGCACTCTGGGGCTGCTGTGGTTGTTTTAGGTCAACTTTTTTATAAATCTTGCAAAGCAGAAAATTTTTTTTATAAATAAGGCAGCTAAATAATAATAATAATAATACAGTGGAGTTTGCTTTCAACGAACTTAGTGGACACGGACAGTGTTATTCGTTATAACTGAAGCTCATTTAAACCGAAGTAGTTATTTTTTTGAGATATAAAAAGGACAGTTTTCGTTTTACTTTTAAATATGTTTACAGAAAGTAATGAGAATTACACGAACGAAGAGGTTCAAGCAAACTTAAAATTATATTATTCTAAAATATTATTATAAAATACTTTTGCTATTAAGATGTGCTTGAGTTTTTATTCTGCTTATTTTTTCTTTGCGTTTACAAACTAAAAATTTAAGAGTTTGTAAAAAATTAGATTCTTAAAATTTTAAATTTATTTAAATTTTGACAGGAGTCAGCTGATAGTTGTGCCTTGCCAGCAGCAGTGTTGCCGTTTCAGTCAAGAGGAGAGAATTTCAAAAAGTTACGTACTGACATATTTGTGTTGCACAGTTTACGTTGTGTTAGGTTTTGCATTCCCATGCTTAATTTCGTTTGTTTTCTTTAAAATGACAGTAAGATTACTGCAAATAAAAAATATTGAACTGGCCTTTTGCATATACGAGGGTGGCTTTATCATGCCAACATTTGTTAATTTTAATATCATCATTGACGAAATATTTTCTGTCAAAGTTTTCTTTAGAAAAAATTTGTTAAAATATGTCATGACAATCATTGGATGTCTATGATTTTCAGTGGAGTAACAATTTCTAAGGATGAGTCAATACATGAGAGAACAACGTGTACCGTTGGTTGGTACTATGAGTAATTCAATTGTAGATGCCGATTGTTAAAAAAAAATCTACTAAGTTCGTCTAACAACGATTGTTTTTATAGGGAAAAATTATGCTCCGTATTGTAACTTTCAGTTATAGTAATAAAAAGCAAACATAGCAACCCTCGTACACATAAACTCCTTTATATCAGCATGCCCACAAAGCTAGTTAAATATGTAGTGAAATATCTGCATGTTTGCCACATGAAACGAAATGAAAACTCTATTGGTCCTAGTGAATTGGCATAATTTTTTTCTACCACTTTACTTTGCAACTTTACTTTATACAACCGTATGAAGCAATACTTAAAATTTTTTTTTATTACTTACCTCATATACGGCACCCAGCGGCATCACGAGGCAGGCAACAAATAAATCCGCAACAGCCAGCGATGCTACCAAGTAATTAGCAACGTTTTGTAAGTTTCTCTCCAAGATAATGGCAGCAATTACAAAAACATTGCCTGTTGTTGCGCAGTCATTTTGGGTTATATTTTTTTTGTGTGCATTTTATTGTCATCATTATTTTAAATTCCAACAAAAGCAGATCATACATTTTCCAAGTATGCAGTGTGGCAAGTTAATAACACATTTATATGCATGTTAGTAAGCCCATTAGTATGGGTGTGTGTGTGTGTGTTTGTATTTTTGCATGTAAAAGTTCATCAGAGAAAAAATGCCAGGTTGTGTTGCATTATCATTCACGGTGCGGTGTCATTGTCATTTAAAATGAAATGTTAAAGTTTATTTTATTTTCCATTGGGTAATTTTGTTATTATAGGTTGCATTGTCCATTGTCATTATTATGGTGTTGCACAAAAGACCAGCGGTAAAGCGTAATGGAATCGAAAAGTGAACATGTCAGTTATCCAAGGGAAAAAATATAAAATGAAATAGATTAATAAAATTTGTAATAATTACACAATGCTTAATAAAGAAGAAAGTGTAAAATAATTTTTTTTTCTTAAATAAAATGTGAAGAAATTACTAGTATGTATTTGAAAGTGCCCTGCAGACGATCAAATAAACTCATCAATCATATAGGTTTTATATATATTTTTCAAATAGCTTTAGCCCGAGACTCTCTCAGTAAGCTTAAGTTTTGTTTCGATCTCTTTCGCCAAAATCAGTCCTTAGAATGTTATTATATTGGAAAAAAATTTTACTTTGTTGCACAGTGTAGTTGTGAACTTTTTTTCAAATATATAATTTTCAAATATCACTTACTCGTGATTTCCTTAGAAAGCACTAGAATCTTATAATTTTTGAAAAAAAATTTACTTTGTTGCACAGTGTAGTTGGAATTATTTTCAAATAGCTCTTGCTAGCGGCTTTCTCAGAAGCTAAAGTTTAGTTTCGGTCTCTTTCGCCAGAATTAGTCCTTAGAATCTTATTATATTGGAAAAAATTTTTACTTTGTTGCACAGTGTAGTTGTGATTTTTTTTTAATATATATTTTTCAAATAGCACTTGCTTGGTCTCTTCTGTAGTTGTAATTTTTTTTTAAATATATATGTACACATTTATCAAGTAGTACTTGCTCGTGGCTTTCTCAGAAAGTGCTAGAATCTTGCTATATTTAAAAAAAAATTTACTTTGTTGCACAGTGTAGTTGTAAATTTTTTCAATTAGCACTTAAACGCGGCTTTCTTAGAAAGCTAAAGTTTTATTTCGGTCACTTATGCCAGAATCAGTCCCTTGAATTTAATTATTTTGGAAACGTTTCTTACTTTGTTGCACAGTGTAGTTGTGCATAATTTTTTTTATATACATATGTACATATCTATATATATTTATCAAATAATAATTGTTCCCGATGTTTTTAGAGAGTGCTAGAATCTTATTATTTTTTTGAAAAAAAAAATTACTTTGTTGCACAGTGTAGTTGTAATTTTTTTTTTTTTAATTAATAGTTTGTAATAGCATTTGCTGGCGACTTTCTAAAAAATCTTAAGTATTTTTTTAATTTTTATTTTCAATTTTTATACCTTAAGCCCCACTGTGCTCTCTTGCCTAGTTATTTAGTTTATTTTGACAAAAAAAAAAAAACTTTAAAATTTTTAAATACAAAAACTTAAAAGCTTATTATTCATGTCAAAAGCAAGCTGACAACAACAACGAAGTGTTTAAAATTTTTATTAAATAAAGTTAAATGCACTCGTACCTTAAAAATAATGCATACAATGTGTCCGTTACAGGATTCTTTTCTCTCAACTGGAGGAGTGATTGACAAGAATAACTTTATTTTTTTTTGCTATTTAACAATATAATAATGCAAAATGTGTAATCCGAAAAACTTGTTGGAAATTAAAATCTCACAAAAAAAATACATCTAAATATTAAGTTAGAGAAAAAGTTTTTAATATTTTATTTGCTCTGCCCTGTCATCAGTTGTAGGAGGAATTAGAACAATGATTGAAGAAAAAAATAAAAAATTAAGTAAAACTTTTCCCAAAATAGTAAAGAGAAAGTTTGATTGACGTCTTTGTAAAAGCATATTTAAAATTTTTACAAGTTATTTTGCTCAAAATTTATTTCTGATTGAATTCCAAAAGTTTTATTTGTGCGTGGTGTGTTTTTTCTCGTTTTATTTTGCTGCGAAATTTTTTTAAAACTTTCCGTAACCTTGGCGTAGTACTTAAAAGCAAGTTAGCAGGAGGTTTGTGCCAAATACGTTTGAAAATAATTGCTAGAAATGAATTTTCGTGTTATTTGAAATATTTTTTCTTATTACTTGCTTTTGAACAGGAAAGTTTCAAATAGTCGACTAAATTGGAGTAAATTTTGCTATAATGAATAATTCATTTATCGAGAAATGTTTGATTAATTTCAATTATTATAGATGAGAACAAAACAAACTTTTGTTGTTTTGCTGTCTTGCCGCAGGCGTTTAAAATAAAAATTATTTTTAAGCATTTTATAAACGTTTAAAATGTAATATAATGATTTAGTCCTTTAGGGCTTTGGCCTAAAGGACTCAAATTAAGAAACATGAGTTATAAGATTTTTTTTTAAATAATACTTTTCTTTTAATCTTTTTGCATGGAAGAGGTTGTTTCTTTAATTTTATAATTTTTGTTAAATATTTCGCTAAAACTTCTTATTTTCTAAGAACTGGATTGAACTGCTTCCCTCTATAACTTTAAAATATATATTATAAAATTCATATTTTTATTTTGATAGATTATTTCATTATAACTACCTTAGATATATTATTACCCAACAAATGACTTATTTTTTTCTTAACTAAATTTAAACAACAGGCCACATACATATATTACTGAAGAAATAAACAAATTGTGAAATAATAAAATTTTGCAAATTTTCTTGGGCTATTTATAATACAATTCATCATAATATAAAATTAAAGATAAGTTTGTTATTATATTTATCATAGCTCTTGCTGGAATATCATTTTTCAAATTAAGGATATATGGGAGGTGAACATCTCGTGCCCCGACTTGAAATAAAATCAATCGGGCCACTTGTCATTATAAATTCAGAAACAGTTGTAAACTGTTGCTCCATTCTCATCATAATTAAAGCTAAAATGAAATATTTTAAATTAAGGACATATGGCAGATAGGCATGTCCTTGCAGTTAAATTTTTCATTAACTTGGGTTATTTAATGCTGGAAACAGTTGTAAAGCTTAGCTATGTCAAAGTAAAAGCTATAGATGAAATTATATTTTAAGAAATAAAGGATATATGGGCGGAGGTAAAATCCTTGTTGCCAAAGAAGTGAAATTCACTACAGAGCTTAATTGCTCATTCTTACAAATTTTAATAAAGTTTCTATTAAAATCATCCTTGTGTCAATCAAAATAAAATTCGACGGGCAGTTTAAGAGCGTAGTTTTGGCTGTAGTGTGATCAAAATTTCAACCAAAATAGAGTTTTTGTAATATGATATACATACATATGTATGTATGTATATGAAAGGCAGCATGTCCTTGCACAAATTAAGACTTGAGGACTTTAAATTTAAACTTTTGCTTCGTTTTCATCATCATTAAAGCTAACATTTAAGTATTTAAAATTAAGGACATATGGGAGATAGATATGTCCTTGCGAGTAAATTTCCATTAACTCTGTTCAATTCTTTGAAACAATTACAAAAACTAAGCTACTTTAGTAAAAAGTATGACTGAAATCTAATTTTAAAAATAAAGGATATATGGGCGGAGGGATAATCCTTGCTGCCAAAGAAGTGAAATTCAATTGCTTAATCTTACAAATAGTAATAAAGTTTCTATGCAAGCTCTTAATATTTAAGTGTAAAATTTTAAAATGAAAAATAAAGGATATATGGAAGAAATACACATTCGTGCCTTGATCAAAATAAAATTTGAAGGGCATCTTAAGAACACAGTTTTGGATGTAGTATTGTCAAAATTTCAACCAAAACAAAGTTTTTAAAATATATAACACATATACATATATTGAGGGGAGCATGTCCTTGCACCAATTAGAGATGTAAGTCCTTTAAATTCAATTTCTTTTATCATCCAATTGTAACTAAAAGCTAATTTTTATGTTTAATACAAAGGAGTGTGGAAAACTTAAATTAAAAATAAAGGATATATGGAAGAAAGACACATTCTTGCCTGTAACAAAATGAATTTTCGCAAGTAGCCTAACAGCATAGTCTTAGTTGTAGTTTAATCACAATTACATCTAAAATTAAATTTTTAAGATTCAGGATATAGGAAAAGCAGACATGTCCTTGAACCAATGAAAAATAAATTTACCAGGAAGTCTTCGTTTTGAATTTGAACTACAGCCTTGATCTTAATTGTGGCCGTAAAATAATTTTTGCGATTAAGGATATATGGAAAGAAAAAAAATTCAATAAAAAGATTTCGTTTTTTAATTTTAACTGCAACCCCGATCTAAATTGTGGCCGTAAAAGAATTTTTATGGTCAAGGATATAGGAGGGTAGGCATGTCCTTATACCGATAAAAAAGAAAATTACTAGAGACACTTTTTTTTAAATTTTAACTGTAACCTTGATCTTAGTTGTGCCCGTAAAATAATTTTATGGTTAAGGATATATGGAAAGCAGGCATGTCCTTGAACCAAAAAAGAAATTCATTCGATAGCTTCCGTCTTCAATTTTGAGTGAAACCTTTATCTAATTGTTGGCCGCAAAATAATTTTTATGATCAAGGATATATGGAAATCAGACATGTCCTTGAACCAAAAAAAAAAGAAATTCTCTAGAAAGTCTTTGTTTTTAATTTTAACTGAGATGTTAATTATAGCTATAAAATAATTAAGGATATATGGGAGGCAAGCATATCCTTGCTGGGATTGAAATTAAATTTACTAGAGAGGTTATCTAGATAAAGTTTTATATCTAAAAACAAAAATTAGCTGCGTTATGATCGCACTTATGAATATAATCTACTATTTATATATAAGGATACATATATGGAATATGGACATGTGCTTGAGCGAAATTAAATAAAATCATTGCTAAAATTTAATTTTAAAAATTATGCTTATGTGGGATGTGGGCATGTCCTAGCAGATATTAAAATAAAATTCATTCCGGTCTGTATACATATGCTTAATTCGAGAAATAGTCACAATTGTGACAGATATTAAAATTTTTTAAATTAAAGAAATCCTTTTAACAGTTGCAAAGAAGTTACCCACAGAGCTTTAGAAATATAAAGACGCTTGCAAATGCATTATAGTCTTAATTAAAGGTGAAATATTTATTTGTAAAATTAAGGATATATGGTAGGAAGGCATGTCCTTGTTTGGCCAAATTCAGTGATAAGTACTATTTTAGCTATAGTCTGATGACAATTAAAGCTAAAATCATGTTTTCCAAATTAAGGATATATGGGAACAAGGGTTATTCTTGAAAGAGTTCAAAAGAAATTCAGCAGCGATCATAACTGTATAACTTAAAATTAAATTAAGTATTTGGACTGAGTTTTAATCATAATTATAGTTGAAGAATAGTTTTAAAAATAAAGGACATTTGGGAGGAAGCTTAATCCTTGCACAAACTACAATAAAATTTAATAGTGAGCTTAACTGTAAGTTTGTGAAAATTTCACTGCATTTTAATGGTAATTGCAGCTGAAATTTAATATTTGGTATTAAGGATATATAGGAAGTAGTCATATCCTTGTACACATTTCTATGAAATTTTGTTTTATCTGCACTAGGCCTTCGAAATTTTCCACCATCTAACAGCATTTTTAAAACAAATTCCAACGCTTTAGCAAACATATAGAAGTTTGTGGTTTTTTTAAGTAAAGCTTGGCACGCAAAATATCCTGACAGGACAAAAACACCACAAGCCTATTTTTGCTTTTAATTGTAAAAAATTGCAAAAAATAAAAAACCAAGCCGTTTTAAATATTACATAAATATTAACTGCAGCATTCAGAAAAATATTTTTTTTCCTAAAGGCTTACAAAGCATATTTTGTGTGGAAAGTTGTTTGTGTTAAACCTTTTGTAAAAGTAAATTAATTTTTATGAATAAGGCCTTTAAACTCAATGAGTTAAATGAGTTTTTATTTAAACATTTTATCGTTTGATGTGATATTTATCATGTTTTTCACATATTTTTTATATTCTTTTTATGTATTATTTTTTTGGCACACTTGTGGCGGTTACTTAAACAAAAATCGTATGTATGCAAGGTCCATTACTTTTAAGTGCGCACTCACTCTAAGCCAGAGATGGAATGGTGAAAAAGTTCTCAGTGATAATTATGCATTTGCAGTATATTGGTCGTTACTTTCGAAAAGTCACAATGTGTAATGAAGGAACCTCTTAAATTAAAAAATTAAAATTGTGTACAAATTTCAAGTCGTTATTTTAATATTAAAACGTACCGCGTCGAGGTCAAAGCTCAGTAAAAAGGGCTAAAATCCACCAAAAGTCTCATTACTGCCCCTGACGCGTTCCCAGGAGGGCACAATGTAAGACCGACCCTCACTAATTCTTTCTGTTTCTTTCTTTCTTTCATAATATACCCTCCTTATGAGGGTTTCCATACAAACATATTTTTAAAACTTTTTCCGCACCGTCCTAACAACGCCCTAGTTAGCACTAGAAGAAACAAATGTATGACCAATCCACATTAATTTTTTCTCCGCCACACAGAAAAACATTTTGAAAAGAAAGCCCAAAGTCAATTAAAAATGTAATTGATTCAATTAAATTTTTGTTCAAAAATTTTATTTAATTAATTGTTTCATTGACTCAATAACATTTTTAACTGATTTTTGCGTTTTTTTTTAAATTAAACGTGTTGATTGCAGAAAAATGTTTTTTTCTGGTAGATTTTTTATTAAACCTCCTTAGAAGAGCTTTCATACAAAAATAATAATTTCAGTCATTTTTCCCACCGTTCAGCTACTCTCCGAGTGCCTTTACAGGTTAAAGTAATCGACTCCCACTAGTTCTTTCTCTTTACCGGAAAAAAAAATTTAAATTTGGTCACTCGATTTTAAGTGTAATTTTTTTTTTCATAATTTACCGAAAAAGTATCACACTCAAGTTCATTTGCCCCACTCTAGAAAAATCTAAAAAATATTTTTTCAAGCCAGAAATACTGACTGTGAAAAAACATCATTCATATTAAAACACTTTGGTGGCATGATTCTTGCCCCAAAACTACTCGAAAGTAAGTGAATACAAAAAGCAGGCAAAGTGCTTTTAAAGCTTAAGCACATAAAAATATGTTTTAGGTTTTTTTTCGTCGCAGGACTTCACTAAATAATTTTTGCATGTACAAAAAAAAGATAATAAAGCTTTATTAGCATTTTGTGGATTTTTATTTTGCACAAACCGTACTTAGCCCAATGGCACACAATTTAAATATTCTCAAAGCTAATGAAAAGGAGAAAAATTGCACACTATTCATTTTGAGAATAGTGGCTTTTTTTCTTATTTACTTTAAAGTGAAAATAAAATCATTTGAGGAATTTTTAACAAGGATTTCCATGCGATGGTATGGAAACAAGCGGTTGATATGCATGCAGTTGGCTGCAGTTGCAAAGCACACCAAACCGCTAAAAAAAGCTTAAGCGCCAGAATTTTCGAACATTTGCGATCGTAAATAATCGATTTTCTTCGAAAAAACAAGGTCCAAAAAATGTGTCGGTTAATCCTTTTTGGCTGTTACTTACGGCTTGATATAGTGGACTATATTTTTTTGTGGGATAATGTCAAATCTCTAGTTTGTACTTATAAGAAGTGAAGATTATAGACTTGCAAGAATCCATTCACCACTTTATCATTGCAAAAGCTTCACTTTCTGCTAAAGCTTAATAAATTAAGGTAAAACTGTGTCTACCACTTGTTGCTCCTTGTCGTCAAGACACATTTCAGTTTGGTCCTTTTTATAAATTAAACGCCATAAATATTCTTTATTACCACCGACCTTAAGATAATAAATGATTGAGAGGGCTATTTTTTTTCTTTCTGGCAGCCAGCAGCAGAGAAAAACGGACATTAATCAGAATTAATAGCAACAAACAACAAAATTGCAGCAACAACAAAAACATAACAGAAAAAAAATATAAAAAAACACAACAGCCACATAATTGTGTGTTTTTGTTTCACAACTAGTTACATTCCATTATATCAATTAACCAAGGCACAGTGGGGCTGGTGTGGAAATAAGTGGATATTTTTTTTTTTTTTTTGATTATTAAATCTTGAATTGGTTACTCGATTTAAAAGCTCAAATCTAATACAAATTCAATTTTTCATCACATATTTTTTTCTTATATTGTCATAAAAAAAATGAGAAATGATTTCCATTAAAAAGAAACGCCAGAATGGAATTGTAGCAAATGTGTGCATAACAACTTTTTATGGTTTTCAATCGTTTCTAAATCGAAAAAGACTTACATCACATACCTGCTGACATTAAGAATTTCAATCTTAAAATATTTTCATAAACGAATTACGAACTTAATATAGTTTTGATTTCCGAGTTGATGATTTTGAGCTCTTCTTTCAAGCAAATGCGGCGCTATGAAATAAGGCCCAAGAAAATAATGCCCAAATAAGAAATGAACCCCAACGAAATAAAAACAAAAAAATTAAATTAGCCCTAAGAGAGAATTTATGAAAAAGCACCCAATATAAATGAAAAAAAGCCCAATTAAAAAAGCTCAATGAAACCAAACTCAAAGTGAAATAAAGCTAAAAAATTAAATAAAAGCCCAACAAAATTCAAGATGACATAAAGTCCAAAAATATGTATGTGAAATTAAACCCAATTAAAAACTCCTTAATTTTATTGGGCCTTAATTCATTTTCTTATTTGGGCCTTAATGCCTTGGGCCTTGTTTCATAGCGCCCCAAATGCTGTGAAAATATTATATATTTATGTTTATATTAACAGATTTTTTGTTTCAAATGAAGCTATGCTTTTGTTTGGAATTAATAAATATGAAGGCAAGACTGTTGTAAATTTAGAGATGGTAAAATTGAGCTTTAATTACAAAAAAGGTTTCAGCAAATTGTTATACCATGAATCAAAACAATTCACATATTCCATTTGCAATAAAGGCTGAGTAACTACAATCCACATCAACTGACACCACACACACTTTACCCAACACAAAAGAATGCTGATGATAAAGGTGTAGTAGCCTTAGACAACAGCTAGTTGTTCCGTTCTACTAAATGTTTGTCAGAATAGTTACAATTAACTTTGGTGTTATTTGTTCATTAATAATTATCACATGAAATATGGCTTACAAAACGATACGAACTTTAGCCTAATCCAGTCATAAATATGATACTCTTTATTTTGACCTCTGGCCCACTGTGCACTACGGATGCTGGCAATACTATTTCAGATATTTTGTATGTAGTAGGTTGTGTGGAAACGCCTTAAATTTTCCGTTTCGTTGGTTTTCCTTGTTTAGTATTTTTTGTTTAGTTTATTATTCATAAATATGTTTTGACCTGAACATTAAACTTCCGAAAAGTGGTAATAAGAGAAGTAAAAATAAATAAACAACATATAATGGGAGTTACTAAAGAAAATAATACAACGTTTAAATGTCTAAACATATCGATAATAAAAATGTTATACACATTAAAGCTGTTGTATGTAAGAACATATACGGGTACATACATGAATATAAAAGAATAAAAGAAAAACTAGTGTGCTTTAAGGATATTAGTTTAGACTGGGCAAAGATTTTAAATTTTTTTAAGCTGTCTTGAATTAAAACCAACTCCTGAGCTTAGAGAAAAGAAGGTAGTATACAGCCCTTGCAAATTTGCACTTTAATCGAATATATATGTATATATATAGTGGTTGATAATCTGGAATTTTACTCCTAGCAAGATTTTAATTCTTGCAACCCAGGTTCTTATATCATGAGTAACTAAAGTGACCTTTATTCCGTTTGTATGCACTTCTTATTTGCAAATAAACGTGGAAACGTATAACGTTTTTATTGCAAGTTAATAACTCACGAAAACTATTCGCAAATAACGCACTATTTACAAATAGGTTGAAAAAATATTGCCAATTATAATTAAGTTTAATATTTACAAATATTTTTATTTTCAAATAATGTGTGCGTATAAACGTGGTATTACTAAAATTTCTAGTTTGCAAGGGGTGAAATTTGCAAATGTTAATTATTTTCCAAATCTAAAAAATATGCTGTTAAAAAAATTTCCAATATTTTCATTGCCTAAAATTTTTTAATCCTTGCAAATTTACCATCCTTGCAAATTTCCAAGACTTGTAAGTTTACAACCCTAACTAATTTTAACTGAATAAATGCTTAAGCCCTTGTAAATTTGTACTTATTTACTTCAAGCCCTTTTAAAATTCTTATTCTTTTTATTTGCTAAGACTTTCAAAATATTTAAACATTGCTGATTTTATATCTTGCAAACTTTCGACTCATTCATGGCCGCCTGCTTACATAAATTTTATTCATTATGGGGCCAATTTTGTAAAACGCAATGCCACGTCTTGGCAAATTTTATATAAATTACAAAAATAAAACTTATACACAATTTTTCAAACGGTAAGTGCTGCGTTTTACAAAATAAGAACCATAATGTATAAAATTTATGTAAGCAAAAGCGGGCTTGAATGAGTCGAAAATTTGTGAAAATGCGTTAATATAAAGCAATGTAACAGCAAATATTTGGAAGGTCCTAGAAATTAAAAAAATAGAAATTTGCATGGGCTTGATCCAAGAAAATACAAATTTGCAAGGGCTTGAAGTAAGAAAATACAAATTTGCAATGGTTTAACCTTTTAGGGAGTTAAAATTAGTTAGGGTTGTAAATTTACTAGGATTGTAAATTTGCAAGGATTGTTAATTTGCAAGGGTTATACTTTTTGGAGAAAATGTTGCTTTTTAACATTTAAATATATTATTTCCTTAGTATGGCAAAAAAAAACTATTTTAATCATTACCGAAATGTTTCTGGACTTAAACAAAGTTTAATTATTACTCAAGTTGAGTCTCCTTACTGCTCTCAATTTCTAATCAAGAATATTTATTTGTGTATCTGTCACTTCAGCATCATTTAGTAGCATCCCTAGTAGCTTGGTCTTCTAAACCAGCTACAGAACTCAGCTGCCGCTGCTGCTTACCCAAATTCGAAGTTAACTGGCAGCTGTTTTCTTTTTTGGTAGCCATATTATTACTTATATTTTTTTTCAAAACATATTATTAATGGCCAGTAAAGTGACAATAGTTTCTAAAATCTAATAAATTCTCTTTGCTTTATAAATATTTTACAACAGTGCAAATACAAAAGATATACAAAGGAAGAGAAATGCGGTGTTCTGCACAAATCCTGTAGGATACTTAAGTGAATGAAAAAAAAAGTATAAAAAGTTGAATGTTAAAATAAATGTTGCTTTACGCATACCCAAAACCTGCTTAATAAATGTGCCATTTGGCTTACTTTTTTGTTTTTTTTTTGTTGGCCATAACGCAAATGAAAAAATATGATGTGGATTATTACATTATGTGCTAATGTCGTGGAAAATCATTTGCCTCTATTATATTTATTAAAACGTGATCCAAATAAATGAGCAAGAAAATAAACTGCACAATTTAATATTATTATTTGTGTAATATTTGCTTTCTGCCGTACGACGGTAGAGAAGGAGGAGGAGGAGGAGAAATTTAATTGAATATTTTAATATTGAAAAAAAGAAAAATTTTAAATCTAATAAATTTAGTTTAAAAATTTCGATCTTAATTTTAAAAGATGGTTGTTTCTCTTTTGTGTTTGCTTCTTGATTAGGAAGAATTTTTTATATTTATAAAAACTAATTAAAAAAAATTATAAATATTAAAAAAATAATAAAAAAAAATTAAGTTATGTACAGGATTCTTACTAAATAAATTAAGAAAAATTATAAAAAAATTTAATAACCCTTAGTTTTAGCACAAAATATTTGGTGATTTTCAATGCTTATAACCAGGGACGGGGGTTTCATGCAAATGCATGTCTTTTCCCATAACCCTGATAATGGCAAGAACGAAATATCTTTATGAAACAATGAATTTGCGTAAAAATGGCATCGATTTGTTGGTGCATATTTTATTAAAAATGCATATTTTTGCATAATTTGGTCATAAATGCATATTTTTGTCTCATATTTTGGTGTAAATGCATGCTTTTGTGTCATATCGACGGCCCCATTCTAAAACATGCTAAGGGAATAAAAGCCTTCAAAGTTTATTGGTGATATCTCGGGAATTTTATAAGATAGAAACTTGAGACTTTTTGTAATAATATAATAATTGCAATAGAATTTTTTTTAGTTTATTTGAACTTAATAAATTTTTTCTAGATCATAGTTAAAAGCGACTCAGAATACTTAAGATTGTCCTTTAAGTAGACTAAGCATCTACTTGTATGCTCTAAAAATTAAAAAAAAAAAATGCTAAAATATGCATTTAAGACTGAAATATGCAAAAACATGCTTTAAAGGGTGAAATATGCAAAAATATGCACTAATAAATCGCTGCCAAAATTAATAAAAAGTTCTGAAACGTATAAATATCTTATTGTCGCATTAATACTTCACACAAGAAAAAACATGCAATTGCATATTTGTCGTTTCCCTGCTTATAACCATGGAGCAAGTTTAAAGCTCACTTTAGGCTTCATTAAAGCTAAAGTCAAGTCTAACTATCAAGAACTACAACATTATATTGCAATAATGGCCCTTATCACAATAGAGTATCAGCTTTCACTTGAACATTTTTTAGTTATACAAATTGAAGAAAATGCTTTTAAACAGTAATAAAATGAATCAATTTTTCTATTCACTGGATATTTATCTTGACATTTAATTCCCAAAATTTAAAAAAATACTAACAAAAACTTTTTCCTTTCAATTGCAAATTGCAGGCCCTTGGAACACTTTATTTGCTTAAAGTCAAGGCAACATGGTGTGACCCTTGCTCAACTTATAACTCCACAACCACAAATAATGACAAGGAAAAAACCTCCAGCAGGACCTTTAAAAGTCACAGCGAACGAGAGTTAATGTTTGTAAAAAGGTAAGCCACTTTTAATCAATAGTAGCGTATTAAAAACACATTAAAATATACACAAGTCTTCAACCTGAAATGTCTAAGACAAATAAAAATAAAAAGCACTTAAAGCACCAAAAAGCAACAAACAAAAAAAAAATAATAAGAAAAGAGTTTCGTTTTATTGGCAAATAAAATAAAGTAATAAAAAAAGAAAAAAACATTAAAAAAGCACACAGAAAATAGATACAAAATAAGAGTAGTAGTAGAAGTATTAAACAGGCAGACTGTATTTGAGTGTGTGTGTGTGTTTATGTGCCAAAGGATTAATAGGTAAGCCACTCTGTGGAGCGAAAGGAAATCACAGAATTATAGGGAAAGCAAAATTTGAGGAATTTTATGGACTTAACAATTTATTTTTAGATTTAAGGAAAATTGTACAGTGCATACATACTCATACATATCGTCGGTTGGTTTCTGGTTTGCGGCACAGTATATTCAAAATACATTATGTCTGCAGCAAACCAGAAACCAACCGACGATATGTAAGGAAATTACTTTAAAATAAAACTTAGCAATTCTTTCTTGAGATATTGAAAAGAAGAGCATATTCGTATTTCTTGAAATCTGTCACATACATATAAGCTTTTTCCAATAATCTTGTCTTTCTATGACAAACAACAGTTTGTTTGACATATAAATCTTTATGGCCATATTCTAAGTAATTTTTTTTTGTACAGCTCTAAAAGGGATTTATGTTCTATATGTGTATGTACATACGCCCATGTAACACGGATTGATGGATTTACATTTTTTTGTTACATATGCACGTGTTAACACTCAGCACAGCTTTAATTTATACTTCAAATGAGTCGTAAAGTTGCCAGGTATGACAATGTGACAATAAAATACTTTTTTTTCTGAAAATTTAGAAAATTAGCTTATGCCGGCCATACACTGCACAAGTTCACTGCACAAGTCTGGCACTGTGCAGTGCTTTTGTGTAGTGTATGGTGGTGGTTGTGCTATTTACGCAGTAAACTGAGTAAATATCAAAATGATTTTGATATTTGCTCAAGTTTGAAAAATGTACAGAGAGCTTGTGTAGTGTATGTTGCAAACGCTCAGTTGTGTGGTGATTTTTTAATAGTTCACAACAAGAAATGAGCCCAGAACAAATATTCTGGACATACATAGTTCCTGGAATTATACAAAGAATCACCTGCATTATGGCGCATTAAATAAAAACTGCACAGTTTACTTGTATAGTGTGTGTCACAAGGTTAGTTTACGCAGTGCCAGACTTGAGCACTGAACTTGTGTAGTGTATGGCCGGCATTAGACAACTCGTCACCCCCAGAATAGTTTTTTTGCACCGACCATTCTTAAAAAAAATTAGTTAGGTATCGAATATAAATATCTTTCTTGAATACCCTCTTTCTGAATCAAAAACGCGTTTCATGAAATTTATAATGGTTTCTGATTTATTAAGCATACATTTTGCTCCATATCCACTATTTTTAGGTTTAAGAAGAATTGTTTTGCTGCACATGTCACTGTCTGGCGATTGCGTCAAATTCTTCATACTAATAACGTTTGTAGTAAAGTTAACTCTCTTGTTTTGCTTCATTTCCATAAGAAATTAATAATAAATAAATTCAGTAAAGTGCGACTTTGACTCGCGCACGAAGGGTTCCGTACTTTGAGCATTTTTTTTAATACAGTGTTTTTTACGTTTTTTTAAGCTGAAATAATTTTTTTTTTATTACACTTTCGCTTTTTTCTCGTTTTGGCGATTTTTTAAATTTTGGCGATTTTTTTTAATTTTGGCGATTTTCTTCATTTTGGCGATTTTTTTCATTTTGGCGATTTTTTCATTTTGGCGATATTTTTTTATTTTGGCGATTTTTTTCATTTTGGCGATTTTTCCGGTTTTTCGCGATTTATTTTCGATTTAGAAATTTTTTTTTGATTTGGTGCTTTTTTTCCTTTTAGTGATTTTTTTTTTGATTTTGGCGATTTTTTTTCGGTTTGGCGATTTCATAATTTTGAGATTTTTTTGTTTTACCGTTTTTGAAAAGGTAATCAAATAAAGAGAAGAGCATATACATAACTTCAATGCTAAACTTTTACGGGCGTGGCCCGGCCCGGACCAGCCCACTTTTTTAAGCACAAAACTATTTTATTGTAAGAGTCGAAACTGTTCGTCAAGTTTAAAGGGAATCAAATAAATAGAAGAGCATATAACTTAATACTAAACTTTTATGGGCATGGCCCGGCCTGGCCCGGCCCACTTTTTTCAATGTAAGAATGATTTTTTTTAGAGCTCAGGGTGTGTGCGAATTTTCGCAAAAATCGGCCAAGTAGAAGAAAATAAAATATAATATTAAATGTTTAGTAGGCGTGGCCCGCCCACATTTTAAAATGCCAGATTGAGTGTCTTTCACATTTTGTTTAAAAACTAATTAACTAGAAGCACGTGAAATATAATTTTAAATATTATTGGGCGGGGCTCTGCCCTTTTTTTCAAACTTCGAGATTGTATCATTATGAGAGCCAAAGTAGCATTCCAAGTTTCACAGCAATTGGATAAGCATAATATAAACAAAATCAAAGAAAACTTTTTTACTGGGCATGTTACCGCCCACTTATTTGACAGAGGGACCAACTAGAAGCTATAAGCTCTCAGACAAAATATATTTTAAAATCTGTCTAAAAGTTACCGATTTATAACATAAAAAAAATACAAACGAATTGATAATCTCCTCTTATTTTCAAGTTACTCGTATTGTTAATTTTTTGAAGAAAATTATTTACTGTCAATAAATTTTCCATAGAAAATATTTACTATACAAACAATTTTCTATAAATTGTCAGAGATTGTAAATAAATATTTGTTGTTGACAAATTTTGCTATAGGAAAATATTTTCTATTGATACATTTTCATAGCAAAAATATTTACAATAAACAAATTTTGTAAAGCAATTATTTTTGCTATTGATTATTTTCTATTGAAAATATTTTTAACAATTCAGGTAAATTTAAAAATAAATAAAGTTCCTTAAGCAAATGCTATTGCTATTGTTACATTTTCATAGAAAGGTAATTCCTTATTAAAAAGCATATGATAGATAAAATTCGGTAGAAAATACTTACATGTGTGATATCGATTAATTATCTATAGAAAATGCTTGTTACAATTCAATAGAGTATAACGTGTGCTTGAAGTGTGCGTTAAAACAAAATTTCCATACAAAAATCGAGTTTAACGTACACTTGAAGCACACGTTATTTGTTTTTGCATATGGAGATATTTCTGTGGCAATAAGGAAAAAGTGCTTAAGTCATATTTGACTGTTTTGCTGGAGAGGATTTTAAGCTTTGAAGTCGATTTTCAAAAAATTATTTCTTTTACATTTAAATTGGGAAATTCTCTGTTGACCGTTATTTTTTTAAGCAAATATCCTTCTACTTACTGTAAATAATACATTTAAGTTTAAATATAACAAAGTATAACCTAAGTTAAGCTATTATTCCAAATGAGATTAGAAATATAAAAAAGATAAACTGCAATTCATTTTTTTATAACTCCTTGAAAAGTCACACAAATTAATTGAAATTTTGACCAGGGGTACTTTCAAACATGCATTTACTTAAAATCAGGTCATCTCGACTTAAGCACTTTTGTTATTTTTTTGCAACAGATTTAATAAATTCAGCAAATTGCGATTTTAATTAGCACACTAAGGGTGTAATACTATACGAACTTTAGCCTGTAAAATTTAATATCTTATCTGATGCAGATATGTTGAAAAAAAATCAAGTTTTTTTCGTTTTGGCGTATTATTTTTCGTCTTTCTTTCTTTTTTTTTGCGATTTTTTCTTTTTGGCTATTTTTTTTAGTTAAAGGCTTTTTCATTTTAGCGTTTTTGAAAATTAAAAAAAAAAAAATTTGCCAAAGTTACGAAATCAAAATTTCATTAACTGTTGGAATGTGCGTGAAGACAAATTTTAAAAATTTTAACCCTGGACACAAACCTTTGTGTTTAACAGAGCTCTGTTAACAAAATAAAAACAGACCTCTGTTAAATAATAAAAATTAGTTTCTTCTCACAAAATGGACTTGATACCAAGGGTCAAATTACGGCATTCGATACGAATCGAAATTTTAAAATTATTTCCATATAAACTCTATTGAAATATTTGGTAATTTCGTGCGATAACGAGTGCCCTAATTTGCCCCCAGGGGTCTAATCGTCGCTAACGATATCGAGCTGCAACGATCACATTTTTCAATTTAAGATTATGGCATCCACTATCGAGCAATGTAATAATGTGGTATTGTATCGCATGCCATAATCTCAAACTGAAAAAAACCTGTGGCCTAAACGTCTCTTTCGATAACGAGTTGACTCGATCACGTATTTCCAGTTTGAGATTATGGCATTCAATATCGGACCATATTATTACGTTGTTCGATAGCGAATGCCATAATCTCAAACTGAAAAAAATATGATCGAATCAGCTTGTTATCGAAAGCGACGATTAAGCCCCTGATATAATCAGCTCGCTATCGAAAGCAACGATTAGCCTTAGGTTTTTAGGCAAAATAAATCAGAAAATGGAGGCCGAGATCCTTTTCTACACCACCCTTTATTTAGATACAGAGATGTAAAATTTCGATTACGATTAGTAATCAATTAGATTACATTTTAAAAAGAATTGTAATGATTATATAATTGCCTTCAAAAGAATTGCTGATAAATAATTGATTACGATTACTAATAATCGAAAAGTAATCTGAATTACTTAAAATTACTAAAAAATAATCAAAAAGAATAAAAAAATAATCAAAAAGTAATCCGACTACTTTTGATTCTTAATAAATGATCAAAAAGAATCAAAAGTAATCCTTAGAAGTAATCGGATTATTTTTTGATTAATTTTGATTCCTTTTGATTATTTTTTTTGGAATTTTAAGTAATTCAGATTATTTTCCATTATTAGTAATCATTATCAATTAGTAATCGTGCGAAACTGAATATAATCGTAATTTAATCATTACCTCACCTTTAAAAAAAAGAGTAATCAAATTTGTAATCATTACTTAACAGCTATGTTTAGATATAACATTTAATATCTCCAACTACACGACAAGCCCACATCTTAACCCACAGTCATAATTTGTTTTATAGTAATTTTTTTTTTAATCGTAGGATGAGGAAACAAAATATTGGGGAACACTCCTGAATGCCTCTAGATTAATGTCCTATAGCCGAAAGTCGTAGCACATGTCAGACAGACGGACATCATAGCGAAAACAATAGGGTTCCTTTTTAAAATCCAAGTATATAATTAACTATATGATGGCTTTGACTTCAAGTTTTCATGGATTTCTGGGGCTTAAGTTCTACTTCAAGCTTTGCTATACTCCGAGACTTTTACCGAAATTTTATGGAAACATTTTTTTTTTTTGAACAATTTAGTTCCTTACATTCCGTCTCAAGAGTAGTTTTTGATATTCTTATCAAGAGGAGAAGTATTAGAGGATTTTGCATAAAAGTTGTGAACATAACTATAGCTAGAATGCAAGGATTTCAAGGTTTGCTATATTAGGTTCAGGCATTAACCCTCTAAAGGTAAAAGTGGTTTATATAAAACTTTTTTGGTCTCCTTCTCTAGAATCAGTAGATGAATAATTTCCTTTTTATTTAATTTTTTTTGAAGGATGTTATTATATAATTTATAAATACTCGTATGGGCCTGGAGGCCCAGATAATTCTCACAGTGCTAGGAAACAGTAGCAAAGCAGCAGCCTTGAATGTAGCTTAATAGACTTTTTTTTAACCAAATGAGCCTTTCTAATATAAATATATGTATGTATGTATGTATGTACTTGTGTGTGTAAGTGAGTGCGTGAGTGTGTGTTTGCACATATGTTTGTTGCTAAGTTTTATTCTATTTGATGCTCTAACTCTTATAGTATGTATTCCAATTCCAATTATTTATTTCACATCCCTGTGGTTAAGGCAAAGTATTAACGTAAATATGCTATATAAATTTATATGTATGTGTATGTTCTAGTGTGTGTGTGTGTGTGCGTATGAATGTGTGGGTGAGTGAGTGCGTGTATGTGTGTTTGAATAATTGTGTTTGTGTATAATCTTTTTCAATGATTATATGTTTTTTTTTGCTTCTGCTATTATTTATAATACATTTGCTTTTGCTTGCTGACTTTCTGTGGGTCCCTTTCGCTGCTTCTATTTCCCTCTTAGTTTCTCTACTTCCTGCGTATAAGAGGTACTCGTATGCTAAAAAAAAGTAAAAACAATTTTCATTTACTATCAAGAGGTAAGGAATTTTTGCATTTTTTTATATTAATGCTGGAAATGGCAGACTTAAGTGGTCATTTCCAAACTCTCATCAATCTCGGGAACGGAAATGCTGCACCAATGTGTGATAGAGAGAGTGACCAAGAGAGAGAGAGAGAGCCAGGAAGGGATAGAGTAAACAGGATGTGAGTCTTTTTAGCTTTGGCTTTAATTTTTAAGGAATTTCATTACAAAAAAAAATATACATATATATATATATATGAAGTGCATTTTTAAGCACACCTCGTATATATCCTCACGCATTAAATTTCACAAGACCAAAGACAAAATAAAATAAATGAATAAATATACACAAACGTCGGCACTTGTAAGAAGGGGAGAAGAAAAAAAAACAAGAACGAAAAACCGAATGATATAAAATAGATTGAATTGAACCTGAAGCTGTATATTAAATTAATGAAATCAATTTATTTTCACAACTGCAGATAAAAAAAAACAAGAGCAACTATGGCAGCCAGCAGTATGTAGCAACGGCATACCTTCATATGTTTGCACAAACCTACGCAAGTACACACAAATTTTAATCAAGTTAAAAAAAGTTGGCAAATTAAAATTAAAAAATAAAAAAAACATCAAATAAAAGGTTGCCCCGGTTTCTAATACATCTCCCTTACAAAAAATAAATGAAATTTAAGATTAGATCGTAGGCTTGCAACGATTTGAAATTGTTGTTAATTTTAGGGTAAACGTAAAAAAATATTTTTAATTTTTAAGCCAAAGTTAATAGGCATGACAACATAAAGTGAAAGGGACAGGAAAAAAATGCTAATATCGATTACATATTAATGTCATGGAAGGCATTAAAATTTTCTACTTGCACAATTAGGGATTCAAAAATTGATAAAAAAATTAAAATATGTTATTGAAATAACTAACGAGTTAAATGATTCACTGATATTTATATTAATATTTAACAATGATAATTTTCGAAAATAATATGAAATTCACAAAGCCTGTATTTGTTTGTTGAAAGTAATTTTTTTTAGAAACTCATTACTGAAAAATAAAAATTTTTTCAAAATTTTTTTGCGCAATATGAGAAATTTTTTTTGCGCAATATAAATCCAAAGACATTTGATTTGATACAATATGTTGTGCAATCTACTAATCTAAGGCGGCCCATCCACTTTACAATATTATTGCATAATTTCTTGTACATATTATTGTCATTTTGACCTATACTACGCAATAAATTGCACAATATTTTCAAAGAATGGTTAGTTTTTTTTCTTTTTCCTACAAAGTCGCAAATAAATATTATAAATTGTGTACATACATTTTGTTTTTTATTGTCCCAATATAAATTCAATGGCATTCATGCTAAGCTTCATAAATAATTTTATTGCAAAGCAATTTTTTATCATTAGAGATTCTCACATAAATTTTCGTTGTTAAATTTTCCATAGGAAAGTATTGTATCAATATAAAATATTTAATAAATAAATAGCTCTAAAGTTTTTACTATTGACCTTTTTTCCCCTGTAATATATTCAATTTAAACTTTAGTTTGATAAATTAATACCAAAAAAAAAAAACAAAATACTGGTAAAAACCCTTTAAAAAAATGTTATATACATTAAACGCTTTTATCTGATATACTTTGCAATTTTTTTACTAAAATTTTTACGCATATAAAATTATTTATTTCAAATAATTATTTCTACAAAAAAAAATGCCTACGGCAAAACATTTTGTTTTACACACAAATTTAATATTTACAGCAAAAATATATTTGCCATAAAAAAACTTTCTTTAATGGCAAATATAGTTATATATATATAGTTAGTTCAATAAATTTACAAATATGTATTTCATAAAATATCTTAGTTGCAAACAATTCTTCAATAGATAATTTTGATTGATGTTTTAAAAAATATTTTTATCTACAAGTTATATTTATTAATAACAATACAAAAAATTTCATTTTAAATTCATTTTTATATGAACTTAATCAAATTTTTTTTTTATATAAAATTTACCCACTAATAAAAAACCAATATCAATAATTCGCCATAGTGAAATTTTATGCTGAAAGTTTGTTATCTGTGAACTATATACACATTTCAATTTAAACTTTTGTTTTTGAATTCATAGTGAAAAAAATTCTCATCGATCATTCCTCAAACTTCATTCATTCTGAGAATAGAGAATATTTTTTGCAGAATTTGCACAAGAAAGTTTTTGCTATGGACAAATTTTTATAGAAAATTTTTTATCGATAAAATAAAAAAAATCTATAAAAATTTCTTTTATCTATAAATTTTTTATAGAAAATTTTTGCTATCGATAAATTTAAAAAAAAAAAAGTTATGCTATCGAAATATTTTTTATATAAAAAAATGTTGCTATCGAGAAAAGCTTTTATAAAAAAATTTTGCTACCGAGAAATATTCTATAAAAAAATTTTGCTATGGAGAAATTTTTTATTAAAAATTTTTTGCAATCGAAAAATTTTGTATAAAAAATTTTTGTTATCGAGAACTTTTTTAATAAAAATTTTTGCTATCGGGAAATTATTTATAAAAAATTTATGCTATCGAGATATTTTTTATAAAACTATTTTGATATCAAGAATTAATTTTTGCTATTGACAAAGTTTTTAGAGAGAATGGTTGCTATCGACAAATTTTTTATAGAACTGTTTTTGATAAGACATTTTTGTTATCGATTAATTCTTTGTGAAAAACTTTTGTTATTCATAAAGTTTTTATAGAAAATTTTTGCTATCCATAAATTTTTTATAGAAAATTTTTGCTATCCATTAATTTTTTATAGAAAATTTTTGCTATCCATAGTTTTTTTTTTGTAGAAGTTTTCTTTTTCTTTGCTATCCATAGGTTTTTTGAAAAAAGTTTTCTAATCCATACATACATTTTTTATAGACAATTTTTGCAATCCATAAAGATTTCAAAGGAAATCGACAAATTTTTTAAAGAAAATTTTGCTATCGATAAATTTTTTAAAGAAAATTTTGCTATCGATAAATTTTTTATAGAAAATTTTTGCTATCGACAAATTTTTTAAAGAAAATTTTTGCTATCGACAAATTTTTTATAGAAAATTTTTTCTATCGACAAATTTTTTATAGAAAATTTTTGCTATCGACAAATTTTTTATAGAAAAGTCTAGCTATCGACAACGATTTTTTAGAAAAGTTTTGCTATTGACAAATTTTTTATAGAAAATTTTTGCTACCGACAAATTTTTTATAGAACATTTTTTATAGAAAAGTTTTGCTATCGACAAATTTTTTATAGAAAAGTCCTGCTATCGACAACGTTTTTGTTAGAAAATTTTTGCTATCGGCAAATTTTTTATAAAAAAGTTTTGCTATCGACAAATTTTTTATAGAACATTTTTGCTTTCGACAACTTTTTTTTAGAAAATTTTTGCTTTCGACAACTTTTTTATAGAAAATTTTTGCTATCGAAAAATTGTTTATATAAAATTTTTTCTATCGACAAATTTTGTATAGATCATTTTTGCTATCGACAAATTTTGTATAGAAAATTTTTGCTATCGACAAATCTTTAATAGAAAATTTTTGATATCGACAAATTTTTTGTAGAACAGTTTTGCTATCGATAGGTTAACTATAGGAAATTTTTTCTGTCGACAAATTCTTTTAAGAAAATTACTATCGATAAACTTTTTACGAACAATTTTTTTAAGGAAGTTTTTGTTATTGATAAGCTTTTTCTAGAAAATTTTTGGTATCTTTCGATAAATTTAATGCCGAAAATGTTTGGGGGAAAAATTTGCGGCTTACATGCTGAGCTGGTGGCTATGTGATCCTTTGTAGCTTATAGCAGTTTTGCAATTGCGTGTTCATTTGCTAATGTATGTTGTTGATTGCATTCTAGTTAAAGAATTGCTCTTTGGATGAAAATGAAATGATAATATTAATTAAAATTTTATTGCAAAATTACCACTTAATTTGCCAACAGTAGTACATTCCTTGGAGCATTTCAGAAGACCACAAAGTCCTGGCAGTTACAGATGAATGAATGTTTTAAATATTTTAAAATAATTTTTTTATACAATATTAAATTTTCTTTTGTGTATATCATTTGGCCATCAATCAATTACAGCAATGGCATAAGAAAATAAAAAGCAAATATATCCCGCTTTTATTTAAAATACTGAGAAATATATTCAAGGAAAATGTATTACTGGGGATAAATCGATATAAATAATGACTTAAAATGAAAAATACTCATCTCAATCCAATACTCGTATGTACCATTAATTTAGAACAAGTAAAAATGTTTTAACTGGTCTTTTTTTTATTTTACAAATTGATAAAGTAACTGATACCTCCTCCACTTTCACCACTTTATGACAATTGCATGCAACGTTTTAATTAATGTAATTTAAGCGCTACTTAATGTAAAACCCATTTCTTTCTTTTAATTTTTTTCCCTTTGTAATTCAATATTCTTTTCATTATTTTTAAGTGAAAATTGTAAATTGAAAAGTGTTTCTCGTGAGGAAAGTAAAAAGGTTTTGTTTGTTTTTGTTGAAGTGCGTAGGTTTTTTTTTTGCCTTTTAATGGGATGAGTGTTTAGGAAAAGAAACAACTTGACTAACGAGCAAATGGCTCTCAAAGCAGGATTCTTTTAATCTCTTTTTGATTAATAGAACACCCAAATGTTTTGAAGTAAAAATAAATTCCAACGTAAATAAATCTTCGTATCAAAGAAGAAAAAGGCAACTTAAAATTCGGATGTACCAAAAGGAATTTTCATTAACATAACAATGCGCATATATTTAAAAAAATAATGAATGTATTTTAAAAATGCACTTCGTATTGCCAATGGCATCATTTATAAAAGAATTTTTAATGATATTTTCTCAAGTTTCTTTAAGGGACTCCTCTCTGGTACTTTCTGTTAATTGTACTTTAGTATACATATTTGATGAAAATTTATTTCTCTTCAAATTTCAAAGGTTTGAAAGGTACTTGTATAAAATATACTTTTTTTAAGGAAACTCTTCTATCTTCTTAAAATTAAGTTTTAAAGAGACATTTTAAAAAAGTATTTTTTATTAAATAATGTATGAAGAAAAGAGAGTTTTGTAAAGAGGTAATTTATTAAAAAATAACTTCTTGAAATTTAAAAAGCCGCTTTTCGAAAGATACATTTTGAAAAAGGTACTTTTTTGAAAAAAGCTTCTTGTTAAAAAAATTTAGTTTTTAAGACAGGTACTTTTTGATAAACGTTACTGTTTGGAAAAAAGTAAAATTTTTTGAGAAAATTAGTTTTTAAAAAATGTTTTGCAAAAGGTACTTTTTGAAAATGTTTTTTTTTGTGACAGACAATTTTTGTTAAAATTTTCTCTTAACAGAGGTACTTTAATAAAAAATAAATTCTGGAGAAATATCAGTTTTCTAAAGGATATACATACATACATATTTTGCAAAAGGTACTTTTTGAAATAGAAACTTTCTTAATAAATAATTAGATATAGGTATTCTTGATAGGAACTTTATAAAATGTAATTTTTAAAAAGTACTTTTTAAAAATATACTTATACGGCCATGTCACAGAGTTCAATTCCGTTCGGAAACGGAATGCAATCCACCCACTTTCTGTAGGAGATGGTGTCTAAAAAAGAAAACTAAAATACAGAAATGTGCCAAGTGTGTCCAGACTTTTGAAGGCATACCAGCTGGGGTATGCTACGTCTAGGGCTTGACGTTTTGAAGTGGATTGAATTCCGTTTCCGAACGGAATTGAACTCTGTGACATGGCTGATAGAGAGATACTTTTTTAAAAAGCTATTTTTGTAGTTTTGTAGATGGAAAATTTTGCAAAAAATCTACTTTTGAAAGAGGTAATTTTTAGAACAAGTACTTTTTGAAAGACGTAGTTTTGGGAAAAAGTACTTTTTGAAAAAATACTTTCTACAAAAAGTATTTTTTTGAAAAAGATACCTTTTGAAAAAGGTACTTTCTTAAAACTGTACTTGTTGAAAAGTATACTTTTTGGAAAAGGTACTTTTGGAAAAAGTTTTTTTGAAATGGGCTCGTTTTGAAAAAGGTACTTTGTGGAAAGGCTCTTTTTGAAAGAGGTATATTTTTGGAAAAAATACTTTCTGAAAAATGTACTTTCTGAAAAATGTACTTTTTGCAAAAGGTACTTTTTGAAAAATATCTATATGTTTAATAATTGATACAAAATTTTTTTAAAGAATATTTTTTCAAGCGGCATTTTTTTTAACTAATTAAAAAAAAGGTTTTTTTAAAGCAAAGGTACTTTTTCCAAAATTACTTTTTTTGAGGGTACTTTTTAAAGATACTTTTTCAAAAGCTTTTTGTTAAGGAACTTTATTTAGATGTATATGTAGAAAATGTACTTTTATAAGTCTATTTTTTAACAAATACTTTTGTAAAATATACTATTTTGAAATGCATTTTTTTAGTTTGTAAATTTTTAAGGCGTTTTTATTGAATATTTTTATACTTTTGCTATAATTAATACCATGTGTTTACAATTCAAGCAGGCAACTTGTCTAAAAAATTTCTATAAAAGTCACTCAAACAAATGAATGCTTTTCATATAAATTCTCTACTTTTCCTAGAATCGTGTAAAAGGTAGTTTTTCGTCTCAGAAGCTTTTTGCTATAAAATTTCATTGTCATTTGCTCCAAAAATTTAGCTTCTAATCCTGTGTTATTTGCTACGGAAGAATCTGCTCAAGATATAGGTGGAAAGATCGAAAGCTTTCGATTGATTAAAAAACTCTATCGATATATCGATTCAAGACTATCAAAAGTTGGAAAAACTATCGATATATCGACGATACTATAGTATAGTGACAGTATTAAAGTTGCATGGTTCTCGTATAATCTATTTATTTACACTAAAAATTTTTAAACAAAATATATTTCAAATAAAAGAAAACAAACCAGAACTTTATTTCTCAGTTCAATAAATAATAAATAAATAATTGTATGACAAATAAGCGAGATCAGAGGAAGAGATTTTAAGTCATCCAGTACTTATCGTTTATGAAAAGCAAAATATTTAAATTTTTTACTTTTTTTACTATCGATAGTGACTAAAAACTATCGAATGAAGAATAAAAGCTTCGATAGTTATGAAAAATTAACTATCGGCAGTATCGATAGTGCAATTGATACTTCTAGCTCAAGATAAAACTATTGCAACAAAACAATTTTTTTTTGAAATATTCCAAAAACTCAAAGCAAATCAAGATTCAACCTCAACAACCTAAAAATAATTAAAAGTGTATTAAAGAGACGCGTTTGTGGCAAAGCATTGATTTAGCAAAAATAAGTCGTATAAATATCGAATTCCTGAGACAACATATAATGAAATTCTCGTAGTAGAAATATGTACCAGCATACAAAGGCTCTGTCAATATTAAAACTAAAAACCTTTGACATTCAAAAGGAAAACATTGACAAAACTAAAGTGCCCTTCTATTTATTTAACAAATGGATTTCTATGTGCAAAACCAAAACTGTATTAAACATTGCCAAAGCTATTAATAATTCGTAAACGGCACAAATATCCTTCGAAATGGGTATCACAACTGGTCTTACAAAAATTAAATTGATGAAAGGAATAGTGAAATAAATATTCGTCTGTATTAAATTTCAAATAATCTGTACAAAGATATTTACTATTACTAAAAAAATATATTTATTAATTGAATCACAAAGATACTCTGTCTCTAACTCTTACTTTTTTTTCAAACGCAAACAACTCTTTAAACTTGAACAGTCAGTTAATGCCGTAATTCTGTTCGACGATTGTGTTGTCTTGTCTATGGACGAAAAAAAGCCGCAAAAAGTTGTGATTCTCAAAAACAATTCTTATTTATTGTCTCTGCTAGAAGGTTCGTGTATTTGCTTTATGATTTTGTTCCAAACATTATATCCAACACATATTTTTTTATATATATTTTTCAAACTATTGTATAATACTTTAATTTAATTTTTATATTTTTAAAACATGGCAATAATATTTTTAGTTTTCATTATCAAAGACAACAACCACATTTTTTAAGAAACTAATTTAGAGAATTCAAAAACAAGAACTCAAAAGTATTTTCAAACAAAAACGTCCAAGACCTTCTTATAGGGCATTTGCACCTGAATAAAAGCTAGCAGATTTTAGTTAAAATCTTTACCGTTTATGCCAACTTTTTTTTTACATTTATCAAGATTTTTTTTATCCAAAACAAGACCCATTAACTAAAACATTTTCAAAACTTCAACCAAACAACTGCCATGTAGCCAATTCACTCACCGTAGCTAATTCAATCATCTTTTTTTTATAAATACATATGTTGCGCAGGGTAGAGCTGGCAAACTATCGATAGTCACGCCATTCGATATTTTCGATAGTTTGTTGGAAAACTATCGATACTATCGATAGTATGGAATTCTTTTACTTGCGGTCTACACGTAACATAAAATGACTAACTTTAACATTAATTTCTAGTTAATGTTAAGTGTAGACTTCAAATGTTAATGTTTGGTTAAGGTTTATATTGAGGTATCTTCCCAATATTTCTTATCAAGAACACACAACATGCTATAATGGATGGGTGTAATCCGACATGGATTGGGTCAATTTATTACTGCCCTCAATCTAACCTAACCTATCTGTTTAAACAACTCAGTTAAAATATGAGATGACACAAAAGGATATATTCGGTTTCTATTCCACAACCTTAAATTATGCTGAGCAAAACTCTAACGATATACTTTTTTTACTTACTTGCAGTTAGTGTTAAAGAAAGTAATTTCATGTCAGCAGGAGACGAAGAGTTAGGAATGTTAAATTTAATTTTCAAATGAGTTTAGTTTTCAGTTTACATATGTATAACTCAGTGGAGATATTAAAAAGTTTTCTTCTAGCAAGAGTTGATCCATTACACACAAAGTATTCTATCCTTGCAGGAAATGGAACTGACACAAGACTAGTCACGTGACCGGTCCCCAAGTGATAGGGACCAGTCCGAGTTCTAACACTTCCTATGAAGCGGACCAGTCACTTTTACATGGGGATGGCCTAGGATGGGGCTAATTGATACTTTGTATGCACCTTGTGACTTGTCACTGAACTATCCCATAGGGACCTATTCGATGTATAATAATATAAATTATTTATAAATAAAATTTCGACATTTAATTGTAACAATTAACGCTTATATATTTTTTTATTGTTACAAACGCAATGACATTTTTTTTAATATTATTTTTAATCTGAAAATTTTTTGAGATTCGAACCGACAACCTCGTGCATGACAGGCTGGCACACTACCCACTCGACCACAGGGCCACTCATATTTCAAAAGTATAAATACCATTTAAGCTTAGGTTAATATCTAAGTATAGTTACGGGACTGATCCTAGAGTCACATTGAAGGGAGCAATTAACATTATATTTACACTATTTGATAGGTTCGACTACATCGAACATGTTCAGTGCAGTTTACTACAATACTAGACAGAGTCCGAATTAAATTGGCTCAAGATCAAGACGATACACCACGAAAATGGTCAATATGTCACCATTTAAACGATATGACTTTTTTCACCATACACTACTACGTACTTTTGATAACACCCACATTATCTCCAGTTATAGGACGAGTACATTTGGATCAATTGTCACCAAATTTTCTGCAGGGATATTACTAAGTCCATAAATTTATTATTTATTCTTTCGAGTTATGACGTTATTAAAAGATAACCAATGTGTTAAATTTTATCGAGTTTATTGCCAATTTGGTAATATATTTTTTCAACGATAGTATCGCTATCGGGAAAAAACTATCGATAGTCTATTGGAAAAAAAACTATCGATAGTTTGCCAGCTCTGGCACAGGGTAGTATAGTATAAATAAAAATACTAGATTATGATTAGATTAGATTAGTGACAAAATAAATTTGGTTTTATATGGGAAATCTGAAAAAAGCAGCTTGATTTAGCTTTAAATCTCATAAGTACTAGATTTCGAGACAATGTAAATTCACTTTTACTGAATTAGAATGATATAAAAAGTTTTCAAAGAAAAATACTTATAAGGCATTTACATTATCTCAAAATCTAGTACTTACGAGATTTCGTGCTAAATCTAGCGGCATTGTACTAGATTTCCCATACAAAACAAGACCTAGTTTGTGAATAGATTTGTAGGAAATCTACATAAAATCTAATATATTTTTAATTTATTTTCACTACCCTGTACATAAGATTTGTAGAAAAGATGATTGAATTAGCTATGGCTAATTGAAAAGGTGTGTGAATTGGCTACACTGCCAGTTTGGTTGTAGTCTTGGAAAATTTTCAGTTAATGGGTTTTGTTTTATAGGGCATTTACATCAGCACAGAATCTAGCATATTTTGATTAAAATCTTTATGAAAATCTATGCCGTTTACACCAACGTTTTTTGACATTTATCAAGATCTTTTTATCCAAAACAAAACCCATCAACTGATTTTTTTTCTAAAACTACAACCGAACAACTGAATTGTAGCTAATTCACACACTCTTTTAAGCAGACTGTAGCTAATTCACTCACCTTTTGATGTACAGGGTAGTACAGAATAAATAAAAACATTATATTTTCATTAGATTTCCTACAAATCTACTGAAAATTTTGATTTCGTTTTGTATGGGAAAAAAGCAGCTTGATTTAGCTTGAAATCTCATAAGTACTAGATTTCGAGACAGTGTAAATGCACTATTAGATAAAAAAATCTTTATAAATGTCAAAAAAAAAAAAACTTGCTGTAAACGGTATAGATTTTCATAAAGATTTTAATTAAAATCTTCTAGATTTTGTGCAGCTGTAAATGCCCTATTAATTAAAAAAATTAAATAAAAAAAAAAGTA
Organism: Tachina lurida; assembly: GCA_944452675.1. NCBI lineage: Eukaryota > Metazoa > Arthropoda > Insecta > Diptera > Tachinidae > Tachina > Tachina lurida. The sequence continues at coordinate 130,175,839 of OX101756.1, read as the reverse complement.
AAAATAATTTTTCTCATAAATATTACAAGAGCACCCATGCCACTTACCTATAATAGTTACCAGTATCATTAGGCCCAATACTACGGATGTGGCAGCCATACGTATCAGTTCACCCAGATCTTCAGGGCTGGTCATGTTCCCACTCGCTGTGTCATTGCTAAAGGCATCGGTTATGTTGACTAGATCTGCCAGCAGACTAGTATCGTTCAGCCAACTGTCATTGAGTAATAGTGATCCCAAATCTACGGCCACACCACTAAACATATTGCTGTCATCGCTGGGCGATATCGAGGGCAGCGTTGTAGCTGAGGAAAAAGCAGATGCCGAGGATAATGCCGCCGCTGTCAGCAGAGAGTCTGAGGCAAATGCATTGCTGTTACTGCTGGCAAATACAGCAGTTGTGGCAGTGACTGTGGCAGCAGTTAAAGCAGCTGTACCGCTTACACTATTTGTTAAGCGACTAGTGTGGCTATCGTGACCATTTGGTGGCATTATCATGACAGTGGCATTAGCTGTGGCATAGGTGACATAAGCATTTGGAATTTTTTCATTTGCAATTAAAACATAATCCAATGAGTCGGTTACGCTACTGAACATTTTGTTGACTATTTAAACAAAAGCTCAGGGGGGGGCAAAGTTTTATTTGTTTGTTTTCTTTTTGCTTTTACTGTAACCGAATTCCTTGCTTTGTTGTATATATTTTTATTTTCCCAGTTTATGAAACGTTGTTTTATTTATTTAGTAATGGCCCTTTGAGCTAAGCCGAATATGGCCAGAGGGTGCGTGTGGGTGGGTGGGTGGGTGGGTGGTTGTTTGCGTTGGTTTGTCTCTATGTGCGTTTTAAAGGGGAGGGAGGGAGACAGACAGATTGCGTTCAGTGTGAGAGTGTTTATCTAACGACTTTTAAAGTATTTCAATTATGTTTTTTACAACTTGTTAGCTGTTTGTCTGAAAATTTGAAACAATTTGTGCTGCTATTGTTCTATTGCGGGTAACTGGTGTTTCAATTATTTTAAATGTTCGACAAGTTTTTATTTTGTACATATTAAAGCAGTCTTTTGTTTTTGCTTTGCTTGTTTTTTTTATGAAGCAGCAAATATGTTTTTATGTAATATTGAATTTTTTTTTCAAAAAGCTGCTTCCTATAGTAGCTGTTTTGTTTTATAATTCCATGAAACGGTTTTACTGTCCTGATGAAATCCTTTTTATTCAATGGGATCCTGCAGAGCGATTTTTGATAACAGCCACCTGCAAAATAATGTGAAAAAAAATAATTATTTTTTCATAAAATATGTATGTCCATAAAGTTAAATTTTTTTTTTTGTAAAAAAAAAAGAAACTTAAAGAAGAAGTCTGGAAAAACATTTGCGGGGTTCGCTTTATGTTTTTATTTTTTTTTTCCTGATTGCCTGCCAAAATGTTTTAGCTTTTTATTTTTTAAATTTTATTTTAAAATGCATTTGTGTGCATTCCTTTATCATTTTTTAGCACTTGTTGTTCAGCTGCTTAACTTTATAAATAAACTTATGCACAATTTGTGTTCATATCAAATTGTCTATTCACATGTGCAACACGGCCAGGTGCTCACAATCTGTTAGATGCCAAAGGTGCAAACAAATTTATTGAGGCAGTCGCCGTGTTGGCATTCACAGACATGCGAACTTGATTTATTTTCTATATATGAATATGTGAAAATAGTTTACTTTTTTTTCTCTACACCTGGAGCTTATTGATACCTGTAGCTGAAAGTTTTTTACTTAAGATATAAAATACTTGTTGTCGTGAGTGTTTAGATTATCTATAAATACTTGTATGCATGTGTAGTTTCAAAGGAAATTTCTGCGAATTGCTTGTGTGTATACGAGTGAGTTTTTAAGACTTTAAACGAGTGAATTTGTCTAGTTGAAGGTGTATTGAAGTTTTAAATTTTTTTATTTGTAGATAACTTCATGTCGATTCTTGGTTCTAGAAGAAGTTTAAGAAGTTTATAAGATTAATGTTGCATACAAATTTATGAAATAAAAAAAGAAAATAATGAAAAGCTGCGAATTCTTATTTTTGGAGCTATGCTCTTTATGGCGCGATACTGGAGCTAGGACATGATTTTCGTAACAAAAATAATCGACACTATTACAGTTATAAATTCATTTTTGTTTTGTTTTCTTTGTATATAAAATCAGAGTATGAAAATAATCGAAACAAAATGACTGATTGGTTTTGTTTTCCTTTGTTTCGTTCTTTGAAGTGAGTGAAACAAAAACAAAACAAAAACAATATGATAACGATTGCTCAATTTGTGTTTCTACATGAGCACAAGCCAGAGAACGAAGTCGATCGGCTATAAGCCGTATAACAGCCGCCGCCGGACACAAACAATGCCTTAAAAGTACGCAGTTAGAAAAGGAAAATAAATATAAATGTTTTGAAATATTTGCGGCGAATTTGACATCATCATATAATATAGTTTTATTGCATTGTTATTTCACATATGAAATTTGTTTTATATATAGCTAAGCAGCATAGCTCTAACCGGTTGTCCTAAGACATCTCTCTTCTTTTGTTTTACAGAACTTTACATATATATTAACTATATACTTTGAAGATTTATAATCAAGAAATAATTTTTTAATCAGGCTTAATTTCATGATTTTTCAATTCTTATTATAGAATAAAATAATTTTAACCGACTTCAAAAAAAGGAGCAGGTTCTCAATTCGTCTGTTTTTTTGACATTGTTACTTCATAACTCGCTACATTTTAGACCGATCGTAAAAATTCTTTTATTTTGTGTGTGAAGGTATATAATTTCCAATTAATCCCATTGTAAAAAATGTGGGCGGGGACACACCTACAATTTTTTAAACTTGATTGTATTATATTCTGCTTGTTTGATTGCTGCGAAACCTAGCAAACATTTTTGGTTCTTGTAATTACACAATTTTAAAGTTGAACAAATGGGCGGGGCTGCGCCATTTAATATTTATTATTATATTTCACGCGGTTCTATTTAACGAATTTTTACGAAACTTACCACACACCTTGAGCTCTAAAATAGACATAATTTTCCATAAAAAAGAATCGGCGGAGCCACGCCCATTTAAATTTAATATTTTTTATTAAGTGGTTCGACTTTACCGATTTTTACAAAATTTAACGCACACCCTGAGCTCTGAAAAACACACAATCTTGCATTTAAAAAAGGGCGTGGTCACGCCCATTTAAATTTAATATTTTATTTCGCATAATTCTTCTTAACGAAGAGATTTTCAAAATTTAGTTTTTTTTTGCTTGAAAGAGTTTTCTGCCAGTTGGGTCCCATATATTTTTTTCAAGTCTGCATTGTTTTCGGTTTTTTTTTGCCAGAACTGTTTTAGAGAATTTTCCATATATGTGACAGCGTATAGAGAAAGGGACCTAAGGGTAAAAAAATAAATTTTCACTTTTTTTTTTTAAGTGTAAAACATCTGGGCATCGAATGAGACCGATCACATGCCCCAAAAGTGTTCCCTCCCAGAGATATGCGCGTTTTATGAAATTGAAGTCGACGATTCTAAGGTTATGTGAAAAAATTTTCGTACTAACAGAGTGATATTCACGATTTAAAAGAATTATAAATGAGTATTTATTATAATTCATAATTAATAATTTCAGAAAATAAACCTGGATTCGAAAAAACGCGAGCAAAATTGATATCAAACTCATGGAAACAGCGCGCTAGGTAGAAAACAGTAAAAACCAACTACACAAAACAAGATTTAGGGACGACCTACGTGCGTTTTCAAGGTTGACCAATACGTTCCTGACGTCATGAGATGTGTCGCTTCCAAATGAGAGCAATACCAACACGCTCAGTGATAGTACCCCAAAGATACACGTATTTAAATCTTTAAAATGGCTCTCCTGAACAAAACCGGCTTTTACCCTTAGGCCCCTTTCTATTTTGCGCGTCACATATGTACATTTATACATTTATATGTATCAGTGATTGGCAATGAATCGTTTTTTCGCTATTCATAGTGACTCATGAAATTTTAACTATAAGTGAGTAGACATCATTTAAACTCACTTACTCTGATGACATTGATTTATAAGTATAGGTTGAAATAAATATAAATGCGACGTCTACATCATAGTCATATCATACTCACACTGATAAATCACCTCAGTTCAGGAAAACACTTATACTACTCACATTGATTCAGTTCACTCAACTCATTCATGTATGTTTATTTAAAAGTTTAATCATTAAACAGTTTGCAAATACAAAAAAAAAAAAAAGCAACAGAGAAATACATAATCTCATAATGAGAACTTTAGTGTTCGTATGTGAAGTTCGCATTATGAATCATATTTATTTTGCATCGTCCATAGACATTGAGCCGAGGAGAATCGAAATCAACAACGTCATAAATGTTGCTAAGTACGAGTTTGAGCGCACTTCAAACTTTCGAGTGAATATGATTCATAGACAACATTGCAATAAGTATGAGTGCACATAAGTACAAGAAATTATACATCATGATTCAACTCTACTCACTTTTTCACTACTCATTGCTGTTCACTGATATGTATAATATACATTGTATTTATACATTCTATATATAATATTTTATAAATTAATGTAAATTTTTAAACAAAATATTTCTTTAACCTTTGGTTAACTTCTTGAAGGTATTTCTCATTTAATAAAATTTTTTTTTTGGTGATTGAAAGCAAAACAGACAAAAGAAAAAATTTAATAACAAAAATAAAAAATATCCTAAAGAAGCTAACCGAAGGTTAATGAAATATGAAACTAAAAAATAAAAATATAAGCGGACCTAAAAAAATATATTTTAATTGAATATTCTAAAAAAGGTTGAAAAATTAAATAAAAGAAACATTAAATTTGATGATTATATTGTTAAGCATATTTATGTGAACCACCTTAATACAAATGTTATCAAAGTATATATAACAATTATTAAATAAAAAACAAAATACACAAGCGTTTAAACATACAAGACAATATTAAAGTAACTAACATTTATAATGTTATAGTTTCTGCTTAATAATAAGAAATATACAACCACACAAATATATAAGCCAAAACAGAAGAAAGGGATAAACAACAACAAACGCAATAATTTCACATAATTACGTCCAATTTTCCATATATGGACATGTACACACACACACCCACACCCACACACACCAACACAAACATGAAAACTAATTATGAGTTCAAAAACTGTTATTGAGAGGATGAGATTTTTTGTAAGTTGCCAACATTTTTCTAGAAGCTTTGTGCTCTCCTAAACGACTTTTGGTGTGTGAACAGTCACGCATACCCAGTCGGATTGAGTTCAATCAGCCAGAGTGTCTGTATTGTGTAAACAGCGAAGTTAACATCGTGGTATTCAGCTTGGAAATATTTAACATTGTGTGTGTTTAAATTATCTTTTTTTTAGTAAATAAAGTGTTTTCATTTGCTAACAATTGTATACTAGAGGCTGTTTATTTAATTGCAAATCTTCAAAGTAAATGCAAAACATTGTAAATTAACTGACTTTTAGCTTATATCGCATACTTTTGTTTACTAAACTTCCTTTTGATATTAAGATAAATAAGTTATTTATTTCATTTATTTATTATTATGTTAAGTTATAATTGAAACTATAAGCCAATAAAGCAAACGAGTTTTATTAACATAGGCCTTTAGCTCAAAGTTATTTTTTTCCAAAGCAGTTAATTATAAAACTGACAGTCTTATTGATGTTTAATTTTTCTTTATGTTTACCTTTTAAAAGTTCTCTCTCTCTCTCTCTCTCTCTCACTTTATTTCTCTGTTAGCAGCAGCGAGGTCAACTTGGTGCTTTCGGCACTATTTTTAGTGCTTTTTGAAGACTCAAAATGCCAAATTTTGAGCGTTAGTGCCAAACTATGGAAAAGCACTAAGTAGTGCTTTTAAGAATTTTATGTATATCTTAAAATTACTTTAATAAAAACTTGGTGTATTTATTTTTTTCAGTGTAAAGCATACCTTTTTGGTCTGATATATTTTATTAAAGATTATACTATTGCCGAAATAGAGAATAGCTTAGAAAATATTAAACAGTATTAAACTTAACTCGATTGAATCTTCACTCGTTTTTCACGTTAGTGATTTTTACACATTTTAGATCTCAAAATTATGATTTTTAGTGCTTTTTTTAAATTTTGATGTGCTTTTAGAGCCAAAAAAGTTGGCATCACTGGTTAGCAGCATTATGTACAGTGTGACCATGTTACCTTTTTTTTGAAAAAAAATTTAGCTGTTTGAGTTTTATTTAACTTGAAATATTAAATTAAGCTCTAAGCTTTCTTAAATCTTTTTTTTATTAACAATGCATTTAGTTTTTTCATTGCACGTATTTAATTAATATTTGAAGCACATAAAAATATTGTATGTGAAATGACTTTTGATTTTTATTTAAATAAACCTTTTCAGAATATTTCTTTAATATCTATTTTATAAACATATCGTACCATAACCGGCAAAAAAGCTTAAGCGACATAATTTACGAACTTAATTTTTTAGTTTTTTTAACTAAAATCTATCATTTGCGATCGTAAAGAATAAAGTTTCGTCAACAAACGAGGTCCAAAAAATGTGTCGCTTAAGCGGTTATGGCTCGATATGTGTGAGCTATTATTTTTGCAACTGACTTAAGTTAGTTTTTCATGTTTTGGAATACATATTTTCTTGTAGTGAAAACAAAAATAATATAAAAATTGTGTTTTGTTCAAAATACAAATAATTGATCGAACGTTTTCAACATAACAAGACGTTAAGGATATTCATTTAAATTCGAGTACATACACTCAGAGAAAAGCTGCAACTTGAAAATAAGAACGCTTAACATTAATTCAATAATTTTCAATATAATAGAAAATTTATATTGAGATACTCAAAAATAAATAAAATTAATAAATTAATACTGTAAATTAATATTTTTCCATATTGAAATAAAAAAATTTTAATATGAATAGACTTTCGTTAATGTTTCTTAGGACTAATAAATCAGTCAAAGTTTAAACGCTGGTTTAGTTAAACTAAACACAAATTTATATGTAGTTTAAACTCCAAAGGAGTAAATCAATGAAACTTATTTGTAGTTTAAAAAATAATATTGTGGCAGCACTAGAATAAATGTCAAAAGACAGCTGTTTTGCAGCAGGCTATCAATTCTTTGCACAATCAAAAGGGCAAAAAAGTTAAGAAATTTTAATTAAAGATCGCCAAATTTTACTGAGAAAGGAATTATATTTATGCCTGGCGAAGTGGAATAGTATAAAACAAAAACAGAGTGTAAGAAAATAAGCCGAAAATGATCTGAAGAAAAGGCAGAGGCTTGGAGAAAAATTTAAGTGCTCCTTTAATGCAAAACATATGGTCTGTAAGTAAAAAAACCATATGGCCTGTATTGGTAGCTTAAGCGCCCAACTTTATGCGTTTACAGATGGTTTAAATACTGTATTGATTTATAGATTTGCTGGTTTAAACACATTTTAAACCAAAAATTGAGATTAACTTGCACTGATTTATTAGCCCTTATTAATTCAATATGGTTTTTTTTATCGATTTTAAGCTGTTTTTTTCTCTGCGTATACTTTTTTTAAATTAGTTACCTTTTAAACTTTTTTTTTTCCAAAAAATTGCTTATCAAAAATAAAATATTACATGAATTTATCAGCCCAATATATTTTTGAAATATTTTTTATTATTAAAATTTTTTTTCATATCTTTTGTTCTTTATATTCATAAAAGAATTTTTGTTCAATAATTACCCCATATTCATAAAATTTAACATGAGTTTGAAATGAACATATTTTATTTCAAATTTGTCATACAAAGTTTTCTTAAAATGAATTTCAAAAACATTTTATTTTTTTTTATAGAGGGATAATATTTTGTTATATATTTAAAAAATATATATTTTTATATATATGGCAAAAATATTTTGTAATGAAGTTTTCGTTTCCAGCTGAGGTAAGGTCTCCTTTTCAGGCTTGTCAAAGAGCTGCTTTCTTTAAAGCATTACCGTTATCGTTCTCTAGTCCTATCTATATGCTCGCTACGGTCGGTATCTCTCTCAATAGGAAATGCTTTATACCTAACCAAGGTTATATTTCGACATCGGAAGGATATTTACATTATAACGGAATTAAATAGTAAAATTAATTCCCTTTGATACGTATTATTTACTCCATGCAAATTATTCAATTATGAAAATAAAAATTTTATTGGAACACAGAGAAAAAACTGCCTCATAGAATCAAGAAGATTTTCACTATGAACCGTTTTTAGGCTAAGGGGTATCCCAGCTGAAAGAAGCGAAGATTTTTTCATAGAGATTCCTTATTGTTCTTATGTGGTAAATCTTATTAATTTCATCAAGAAGAAAACCACATAAGATCAAAAAGAAATCTTATTATTCACAACTTTTTTTTACTCAATTAGCGTTATTTTTGGCACCAAAAAAATAATCCATAGAGAAAAACTTCTTGATTCTATTAGGTTTTCCTATAAATTGTAAACTATAAGGATTTCTTATTGATTTTATTAGGTTGTCTTCTTGATTTTTTTAAAAAGGTTTTCTTCTTGATATTATTGATTTTTTCAATAAGGTTTTTGATTTTAGTAGTTTCCTATATGATTATGTGTAAAGCATCTTATTGATTTTTTTTAATAAGGAAATCTTCTTGATTTCATGAGGTGTCTTGTTATTTCGTTTCTATAAATAGACATCGAGACAATTTTTTTCACGATCTTTTTCATTTTTGTATAAGAATGTTTGCCCAATAATTTCAATGGCTATCAGGCTGCTTGTTAGCATATTGGTTAGAGTGCTTGTCTAACCGTCAGAAGTTTGCTGGTTCAATACTTGGTGAGAAAGTTAGTTAAGAATATAATGTAATGAGTATGTATGTATGTATAAATTAATAACATCTACAATATACTACATACATACATACATATGTATATGGTATAGAATTTAAATGAAAATACATAAGTACAGAGAATAAAGACGCAATTTTTTTAATGAAAAAATCAATAAGATAACCTCATAAAAACTACAAGATTTCTTCTTGATTTTTTCAAAAAGGTCTTCTCTATGAAATTAATATGTTTTCCTTATTAAAAAAAAAAACCATAGATATTTCTTATTAATTTTGTTCTATTTTATGAGGTATTTAGTTGGCACTGTTTTCTCTGTGAATGCAATAAAAACTATTTGACTTATTTTTGCTTTACCTCTATTTTAAACGCTATTTCACTTAATATTATTTTAAAATCTGGTCACACTGATTTTATATCGCATTTAAAGTATAACGAGTAATAAATACCCATTTAACATTAATTCACACACACACAAATACACGCACACACACACCCTTTAACATTTTCATTTTTATTTAAATTTTATCTACTTAAATTGACTTTTATAACAAAAAAAAAAAAAAAATAATAATAAATAAAAAATAGCAAACACTAGAATATAGCCTTAAGTTATTTCTTATTAAGAACATTAAAATACCAACAATATTCCATTTGAACTTGTTCTTTTCCTGGCACAAAATGAAGAAAAGAAAGGCGGAAACACGAAGTCATACAACAAGTTCAATGCAAAGAATGAATATTTTTGCTTACAAGAGAGGCAAAAAGTTTTACACGGAAACATATTTTAAGAACTGTGCAGCAGCAGCAGCAGCAGCAGCAACAAAAAAACATGACTATAAGTCTTAATTTTTCATGACATTGGCAGGAGTTTTTAATAAGGAAACCTTAACATTACTTTTCATGAAAAAGTCTAAAGAAAGAGAAAAAAGTTTGCGCTTGATTCTTCTTTTCTTTTCTTCTTGTCTCTTTAAACAGGAAGTATAGCCATGATATTTATTTATTTTTTGATAATATATTCAAAAATTTTGTTGTTGTTGTTAATAAGCTTGTCAGGCTTTGTCGTTATTAAAAACGAATTTTTATGAATTGTAGTTTTGGGAATTTGGTTAAGCCACACTATTAGCGTTAAATATTTTTTAAAGCTTTTGTGCTCTATTAAATAATAATTATTATTTCATAATAATTCAGTTGAATGGTAGCTGTAAACTTGTTTCATGCAAGTGCTTGAGGCAAAAATCATTATGACAGTAAATCTGAATTTTATAAAAAATAAGTTCAAAATAGCTTTTTTTCATAAACGTTTGCTCTCTAATATTTTTCTGATGGTACAAAGGGTTAAAAAAATAGTGCTTAGGAAACTGAGCGCTTTCAAGTAAGTATATTTTTTTATTTAAAAGAACGCATATATTAATGTCACGTGCGACATTGAAAATCACCATGAAAGTACATGCAGATAGCATGTTTACTTAATATATGCTTAATACAATTGAAATGTAAAAAAATCTTGCTGAAAAATATAAAGATTTGTGATCGTGGAACCTGTTTAAATTTGGTCACGTGTGACATCGTAAGTGTAAAATAAAAAAAAGCACCAAAAATCCCCAATTATTATTTTACTTATTCAGAAACATATATTTTCTGAATATTACTTATTCATAATTATTCATAATAAATATATGTAAATAACTAAATAAAAAATTTGGAAAAAAAAATATTTTAATAAATAAATAAAAGCAAAAACAAAAGTATTTAACGGAATGAGTAAATTTAATAATTTGGGACTATGAATGCGTTAAAAATAATAAATTTCATTGTAAAAACTCCAAAATAAAAATACCAAGTAAGGGACTGTTCATGTATTAAGTAAAGCTGAAGGGAGGAGGGGTGGGGAAGGGGTTAAGGATTTGTTACGATTTAGAAAATTTATACTAAGAATTTGATTTTTTTTAAAAAGTGTTACTAAGGTTGGGGGGAGGTATATAAACTCCGAAAGTAGCGTTACGCAATAAGTGAATGACCCCTAAAGAACTTTCTTCAACAATTTTTGAAATACTTTTAAAGATTTTCAATTTATAAGATTTGCAATTTATAAGCAAAAGCGGCGAAAAAAAGTAAAAGAGGGTGGAGGGTGGTGGAGGGAAAAAATTTAAGGAAAATTAAATATTACTACAAAACCATAAATTAAAAAAAAGGAAAAAATTCCGAAATCAAATGATTGAAGAGAAAAGTCGAGAAGACTGCAAACGTAAGAGCCAAAGTCTACAGAAGCTTATAATATATACTTTCTTATTTATAACTTCATCCTCCAGAAAAGTCTTAAAAGTCTCGCAAATTGTGCAATTTAAAATTTTTGTAAATAATCAGTAAATTTTATGGAATTTTTTTCTGACCTAAATATGGAATTTAGTTTCGTAAACCTCATTTGTGCAAATAGTTTATGCAAAATTTGCCCAACTTTGCACGTAAGGCTATGTTATGAGTTCTCATGAGAACCTTTAACATAAATATAATGATTTAGAAAAGGTCACGTGCAACATGTCACATGCGACATGTCACGTGCGAAATGCCACGTGTGAAATTTTACATGCAGCATGTCACATGAAACATGGCACGTGCAATACGTCACGTGTTACATGTTTCGAAAGATATGTCACGTGCGACTGTGGAATTAAAAAAAAATATGTTAAAATTTTTTGGTTATTATCAAAACCATTTTAAAGAGACATCAGTCCAGGGGTCTAATTGTCGCTTGCGATAACGTGCTGATTCGATTACGTTTTTTCAGTTTGAGATTATGGCATTCGATATCGAACCATATTATTACATTGTTCGATAGCGAATGCCATAATCTCAAACTGAAAAATGAGATCGAATCAGCTCGTTATCGAAAGCGACGATTAGGCCCCAGTACATTAAAATATTAGTCGCACTAAAATAATGCTTTCAGTTTTCGCTGAAATTTGTGATTTAAATAATGGCCACAAAACCAACTTGTGTCATTGTCACGTGAGAATGCCTCGATTTTTGAAAAGGGAAATTTTTTCAAAATCAAAATTAGTACCAATTATGAGGCTGACTTAGAACTATAAGTTGAGGTTTTATTAATATATGTATGTTTTATTTTTACTTCTTTTTAACTGTAAATGTCTATCACGGTCACGTGCGACATTATGGAAATGCCTATATATAAATAAATCACCGCTTATCAGTTTCACTGCAGCTCAAGCAAAAGCTTGACTGACTTGAACACTTATTTTTTCTTTTGTAATAGTAATAACAATAGGGAAATAATAATAATAATAGGGGAAATCTCAAAAAGCGAAACTATCCCACCGATTTTTATGAAATAGAAAGGATCAATACATCTGCATCTAGAAGCGATTACAGGTTAAAAATGCAAGTGCTTTTAGCAGTTTTATGAAATATTGGAATCCTTTTTGTGTAAGAATATGCTAAGTCTAGCAATAAAAATGCTAGAACGGCAACAGTAATCCTTAGGAATAGTGATAAAGATGTCCAATGTTTTTTTTTTTTATACGAGAAAGGTGGAAGAAATGTTACTCGTATTATTTGTTTTGTTTTATATAACACAAATATATGTAAATATATATATTCGTATACATATGGCTTTTTTTTATATTCATATTATTTTATGAATATGTGCACACTTCCGCTTAGTGCTTATTGCGGCTCATTTCCGAAGTATTTAAATTTATACTGGTATTATTTAGCATAAAAACGCCGGAAATGTACAAAAATCCAGCTACATTACTCCCACTTCCCGCCCTTGAAAGACAAACTAAAGTTACAGAGTGTAATTTAAAATTGTTCGCTGGTCTGAATGTCATACACACGTGTGTTTTTGGGGGGGCGGGTGGCGGGCAGAGATACAAGCACGTAAGTTTTATGTGTATGTATGGTGCATGCAGATTTATTTCCAAGACACTCTTGTAGTGCAGTGCATAAAAGTAGTAAATGAAATACATTTATGGGTGTGTATATACGTGGTTAGTCTTAAAAGTTATTTGTTCTCGTAAGAATATTTTTATTCTCCAGATCATCTTCTTATGTCAATTTTTTTTTGTAATTTCGCAAACAAGGACATTGTATATGTACACTAATGGTAAATCGTTTCCTGAATCATAGTGCCACTGAGTGACTTCATGGGGATTTATAGAAGATACTGGCCGCTACTCGCAGCAGCCATTATCTTCTGAATTGCGGGGCAATGAAGGTCGTTAATAGCATTTTATGCAAACCGAAAATCATAATATTTATCGATATACATATATATTCGCTATTATATTGAAAATTATTGAATTAATGTTTCGCGTTCTTATTTTTAAGTTGCAGATTTTGTCTGAGCGTACATCTATGTGTTTTATGCATTAAACACATTCGACACAGCAGGCTACGGGCTACAATCTGTCAAAAATAGAATACACACATTCTTATGGTAACAATTATTTTAACGACAGCATGCTACACGACTGCACGACCACCGTTGTAGCTGTCGCCAACTTTTAACTAAATTATATTTCTCTGGCTACAATGAGCAAATGCAGTGTTACCAGTATAATACAAAATGGTGAATGAATGATATCGTACAATTATTTCATACTATTTACTAGAAACAATATCCAAAAATTGATGTAAAGAATAAATTGATTCATTATTGTACTTTTATGTGAAATAAGTACATTTTAAAAGAAAAATTAATTTTTATAAATGCAAAATATATGAAAGTGGCAATACTGAACTATGTGTTTGTACTTGAATATCAGCTGCAGATGGTGCTGCTGCCGTCTCCAAAATAATTAAGTAGCTGGCTACGAGGCGACAAATGCTGCTAGCGGCATTTGAAGTCGTGTGTTCGTGTAGCCTGCTGTGGTGAATGTGTTTAATGCATTACTCGCCATTTAATTTTATATCATCTGGCATCCCTGCATACAAAATGTCAAAATAAGCGAAAATTTTCTTTGTGCTTTTATTAAAGAAAAACTAAATGAATTTGGGCTTATTATTTTATTTTTTTTTCAACATACAGCGAATATCGTTAAAATATGTTACTGGATAGCGAAGTCGATAAATTTTCTTTATATTTATTATAGCGATGCGATTATCGTAATAAAAGTTACTGAATCCAGATACTGGTCTCTTCTAGATTATCTATTCTCAACAAAAATTAAACGTAAACTAGTCCAATATAACGTAACTTAACATAAAAACGTAATGTAACTCAACTTAAATTCTTGCCACCTAACTTTATTTAATCTAGCGTAATGTGACAATTTAAAGTGACTTGGGGTAATATTACTTCAGATAAAGTTCCTTAAGGTGCAGTTAGACGACTGTAATGGTATATATGTAACTGATCGATATTTTTAGGTGAAAAGTAGGTTAAGTTACATAACATCTCTACAACCATTTTCATTACTTTTCACATGACAATATCGATCAGCTGTTTCCTACCGTTGCAGTTACATACCATTACAGTCGGCTAACTGAGCCTCAGTGTCACATTTCTAAACGTAACGTCAGACAAAGTAATGCCATGTAACGTAACTTATTTTTACGTAGCGTAGCATAACACAAACTAACGTAACCTTTTAGAATACATATAATTAAACCTAACTTAGCCGCTTCGGAACTAACGTAACATAAGGTAACGTTACATGGCAAAACATAACCTAAGATAACGTAATATAATCAATCCTGATGTAACGTAAAGTTAAATTCTCGTTGGCAGAATGTTGCTGTAAGTGTTCCACAACGTTAAAAATTGTGTGTGCTAGAATACCTAGACTACAATCTTCCATCAGAAGATGCATTGACTTTTCCAAAAAACTTAATCTTCAGCTTCGTCCTAAATTTATGTCCCATCATACAGAACCACCGTGGCTGACAAACGAAGATTCGTTTATTTTATCGTTGGCAGAGCTGCCCAAAACTTCTACCTCTTCCCATATATATAAAACTATGTTTAACGCTATCACCGAGAGTTTTATTGCAAGTAGCTGGGAGTTTCTATACACCGATGGATCCAAATCTACCGACCATACTACTTTTGCATCTGTCACGCAAAATGGCAGCCTAATCAACGCCGGATTTATCGATGACTATTGCTCCAATTTCACTGCTGAAGCATTGGCCATTCTCACCGCAGTACAATATGCTACAAAACGCACTTCGAAGTATGTAATCTGCACCGATAGTCTCTCATCTATTCTCGCCATCAAAAACTCACATTACGAATCGCCAATAATTAATCAAATAAGGAACATCTGTAAACAAAACTCAAAACAAATCAAACTCATGTGGGTACCCTCACATGTAGGCATTATAGGCAATGAATACGCAGACTCAGCTGCTGAAGAAGCAAAGCGACGACCGTTGAAAAAATATTCGACATGGGAGACTCGTGATATTCTTAATACCATATATATCTCTCTCAGATCCACAAAAGCCCAAAAATGGTCCGATTACCAGCACAGTTACAAACATAACAACCCAATGGGAGAACCACCACTATACCCAAAAAACTGTTCCAGGAGTGAAATTAGTTTATTCGTTCGCCTTAGAATCGGCCACTGCAAACTATCTCATCAACATCTCCTTGATAGAAGTCATACACCTGTTTGCCCCACCTGTAACACCCACCTCAATGCAACCCATATACTTGATGAGTGCCCCAACTACAATTCATCCAGAATAAGCATTTTCGGATTGCATACGCCAACTGATCTCCTTAGACACACATGTGATAAAAATATTAAATTAATATACAAATTTATAAGTACAAATTGTTTACAAAACCTTATTTAAATCAATGTAAATATTTGCCAACCCTAGAGTCGAAAGCCCTAGATGCTAGTACTCTTTATTCTTTTGATATTAGTTATTATAATTCAATTATAATTATTAATACTCTAAATAAATAAATAAATAATAATTTTATATCATCTGGCATCCCTGCATACAAAATGTCAAAATAAGCGAAAATTTTCTTTGTGCTTTTATTAAAGAAAAACTAAATGAATTTGGGCTTATTATTTTATTTTTTTTTCAACATACAGCGAATATCGTTAAAATATGTTACTGGATAGCGAAGTCGATAAATTTTCTTTATATTTATTATAGCGATGCGATTATCGTAATAAAAGTTACTGAATCCAGATACTGGTCTCTTCTAGATTATCTATTCTCAACAAAAATTAAACGTAAACTAGTCCAATATAACGTAACTTAACATAAAAACGTAATGTAACTCAACTTAAATTCTTGCCACCTAACTTTATTTAATCTAGCGTAATGTGACAATTTAAAGTGACTTGGGGTAATATTACTTCAGATAAAGTTCCTTAAGGTGCAGTTAGACGACTGTAATGGTATATATGTAACTGATCGATATTTTTAGGTGAAAAGTAGGTTAAGTTACATAACATCTCTACAACCATTTTCATTACTTTTCACATGACAATATCGATCAGCTGTTTCCTACCGTTGCAGTTACATACCATTACAGTCGGCTAACTGAGCCTCAGTGTCACATTTCTAAACGTAACGTCAGACAAAGTAATGCCATGTAACGTAACTTATTTTTACGTAGCGTAGCATAACACAAACTAACGTAACCTTTTAGAATACATATAATTAAACCTAACTTAGCCGCTTCGGAACTAACGTAACATAAGGTAACGTTACATGGCAAAACATAACCTAAGATAACGTAATATAATCAATCCTGATGTAACGTAAAGTTAAATTCTCGTTGGCAGAATGTTGCTGTAAGTGTTCCACAACGTTAAAAATTGCGTGTGTTCAAAGAGCATATAAACATTTGTGTCTTACGTCAAATAAATAAACACACTATAAAAAGAATGTGCATAGAACGTAGCAAAATTTAGCACTACGAAGCATATTATAAACTGACGTAATGAAAGTATGTAATAGATTATTTTATAAACTATCATAACGGAAGTAATTTAAAGCTGCGTAACGTAGTATAATATAAACGAACGTAACTGAATGTGCCACAAAGTAACGTAACATAGCATATAAACTCACATAACGGAACATAAGATAATAATTCTACGCTACGTAACATTAAGTAACACAGCAATGCTATGGATGCTTAATTTAACGTAACGTAGCATGTTATAAACTATCGTAATTAAAGTATGTAACGGATAATTTTATAAGCTGACGTTGCACTTAGTTAACAAACGGAACGTAACGTAACGGAACGTAAGAAAATGTAATGTAATGTAGCATATTATGAACTCACGTAAAGGATAATTCAACGTTACATAACGTTACGTAACATGAGATATCCTGAACTGACGTAGCATAACGTCACATAAGCTAACCTAAACTAATATAGCCTTTCCAAATCTAATTTCATCTAACCTAACATTGCAGCAATTGCGCAAGTTGCTTAAAATTCGTCACTAGAAGCAACTTGCAAAATACACATGCCTTAATTTAGATATAGAAAAGAAGAATTCGGCTCATTTTACCCTAGAGATGGTCATACAAGTTGCTTTAAGTTCGTCAATGAAATCACTGCAAAGTACATTGGCCTTAATTTGGAAGGAAGATAGAAAAATTTAGCTAATTATCTTAGAGAGATTCATACAGTTGTTGCCACTGCAAACTGCTTTCCGCTTTATTTAATATTTACGGCTGTTAATTAAAAATATTTGTTAACAGCCCTTGTCTAAAATAAATAGTTAAGGCCTTGAACTGTATGTTAAAATAAAATTTCCATAAAAATTTTGACTTAAGTACACTTGAAATACGAATTATCTTTTTTTTAGAATACGGAAGTAAACTTTTTTGGGTCAGTGTATTAACTTCCTTTGTCTTAGCACATTCAGTAAATGTGACCTGACCTTTGGCTGATTTTGTATTAAAAAAAACATAGACGAACATTTTACATCAGCTACGTCCAGTCCATATGCATAATGTGCAAACTTTTACAAAAGAGCTTTTGTGCTTTCACACCGACGAGAGTGCAACATCCACAACAACAACAACACAGCAAACAACAATGCTTGCTCTTACTTTGCCAAGAAACAAAAACAAATTTAAGAGCTTTCAAAGCTGTTTACCTCAAATGCAAATATGAGTGTAAGAGTGTTTGGACGCAGCTGTTTTACATAGATATCGTCTTATTATATTTACTATCGTTCATATATTGTTTAAAGGCGATAGGGCCAAAGAAAATGGGCGGGAATATTAAAAAAAGGTATTATACAGTTAATAGGTGAATAAAATATTTTTCATTTTGTTAAGCCATTGTTGAATTATATTAAAATCAATTCAATAAAGGATACCCTAATACAAAGGCAAAAGCTTTAACTAATACCAAGTACTTGCGAGCGTGCTCCTACATCAAATGGCCAAAATTAAGATTTTTCTGTATAGGTGCAATTAGAAAAATAAATATTTTATGACTAAAAGTCTGCTGCATTGTCGCTAAGCTGCAGCGAAATGCAAAACATACAGATTAGCTTAATTTGAAAGAAATATGCTTCTCATAAAATACTATGGCGTTAGAAACATTGTCAATGGTGCCATCGTATGCTCAGCGAAACAATATGGCATAATCAACTAATAAAGATGGGCTCAACCGACGATACTTATTTCTGTACTTGTAGAACACTTTTTATTTTTATATTTTAGCGGATGTTGTGTTGTAAATCGTTATTGTTTGTTAAAGCTCTTCTTAACAAAAGCACATTTGCTTGCGTGCCAGTGTATATTAAACTTAAACAAAATGGTGCAATAAACACACACGAACACGCTACAGTAAAAGTAAAAATTTAACGTGAATTTTTCACAGAAACAGGAAATGAGCAACAATACATGGCACACGCACACACACACACACACACAAACACTAAGTCAGTACAACATAACAAGCAGAAGTGTTAAAAACGTGTACTACACTTGCACACATACGCGTATAATATATATAATCCAAGTTGGCAGTTGCGTTAACGGTGTCCTTGTGACATGATGCCACTTATTACTCAACCACGTCATTCTGCAACCCCACCCTTCACCGTTTTGTGCCATTGTTGTTTGGTTTATCATGCTTTATTTCATGTTTTTTTATGTGCGCGCTTAAATGCGCTAGATTTTATTTCTACTTTAGAAATGTAGTTATTTTTTTTTATTATTGTATTTTGCAGTTTATTAGTTTTATTATGAATATTATTCGTAAAAGCTACAAGGAGAAGAAAACAAAAAAATATATTTATACATACACACATATACATATATGTATGTATATATATTATAATTTTTCGTAATAAAACACCGCTTGCTGCTTATGTTGCGTAGAAAATTGCATTGAAATGCACAGTGACATCGAAAAAATTGCACATTTGCAAAAAGTTGTGAAAACAAAAAAAAAACGCTGTAAATTTTAAATTTATGTTTGAGGATTTTTGACTCATTATATTTATGAATGTAATTCTCAATAACATTTAGAAAGTTTTTGTATAAACTTAGGAAGTTTTTTATTTTGAGCTTTTTCATGGAAAAATTTGGTGATTGAGGTGTAATTTCAAGTTTGCTTTTGTAACTTAATTTTTTTTATGAATTAATGTTGTTGGCGTGAAATATTGATTTAATATTTTTTTACTAATTTTCTTAGGCTCAAATTTACAATATTTAGTCAACTAATGAAAGTGGTTTAACCCATGAAATTGATAAGAAATTTTTTTAGTTAAACCACGGGCGCTAGTTAACTATAGACTGTGAATTTGAACCTTAGGGATGTGTTATACAATTTTTATAGTTTCTTAGATTTGAGTGGAAGTCTATTTTTTATTTTTCAGATATTTCGTACATTTTTTAAAGAAATTTTTTTTATTGACCTCAAGTTCTCCATAATTTCTACTTTTTTTTACAAATTGTTATTTCTTATAATATTTTTCTTTATTTAGCCCACTGTTCTGCTTTTAGCCTTTTTTTTGTAAAGTTTTTTAAACAAATTTATTTCGAAAGTTAAAGAAGAAAAAGAGTAAAAAAAGTTTAGAAAATGGAAATAAATATGACAAATAAAATGAGAGATGAGAGCAGCAACATGCTCGTATTGTTAAATTATATTTAACAATTGTACAACTTTAATGATCATAATGACGATAGCATGATAACATTCTTGACTGTCTATTACAATTAAAGTCATCGTCATGGGTGAATTTAACACTAAATCACTGCTGTAGCAAATTAACATATAAATTAGCAGCAAACTTTTTAAACCCCGACCAAAAAAAAAAGGGTTGTTATAAGTTTGTAGTGTGTGCCTGTGTATCTGTGTAACTGTGCAACTGTCTATCTGTGTATCTGTGTGTCTGTCCGTTTCCACATACCGACCATACGGCTAGGTTAATTTTGATTTAGTTTTTTTCTGTTTTAAAGGTGACTTGATCCAGAAGGTTCTTAATATGTTTGAAGAAAATCGGTCCAGCCGTTTAGAAGTTATCACATCTTTTCTAGATATATTCGGGGGTTTTTAAAATTTTTAATTTTTGTTATTTTTTCCTTAAATAATTTAAATATTTAATAAATGAAATATATACTAAGACTGGGTTCACTCACGGCAATTCTAAGAAGCATTTGAATTTTTGAGAGACAGAGACAGAAATGTAGCGCGATAGACAGACAGATAGAGAGATAAAGAGATAGAAATAGATAGAGAAATAGAGAAATAGAAATAAGTATAGAGATAGGGATGGTGATGGAGATGGAGGTGGAAATAGATATAGAGATAAAGATATTGATAGATATATAGATAAAGACAGAGATAGAGATAGAGATAGAGATGGCGATGGCGATGGAGATTGAGATGGAGATGAAGGTGGAGATGGAGATAGAGATAGAGATGAAAATTTAGATGCAGATGGAGATAGAGATAGAGATAGAGATAGACATAGAGATAGACATAGAGATAGAGATAGAGATAGAGATAGAGATAGAGATAGAGATGTAGATGGAGATGAAGATAGAGATGGCGATAGAGATTCATATGGAGATGGAGATGGAGATGGAGATAGAGATAGAGATGGAGATGCAGATGGAGATGGAGATGGAGATATAGATATAAATAGAGATAGAAATAGGTATAGAGATAGACATAGGGATGGAGATGGAGATAGAGATGCAGATAGAGATAGAGATGGAGATAGAGATGGCGATAGAGATAGAGATAGAGATGGCGATACAGATGGAGATGGAGATAGAAATAGAGATAGAAATAGGTATAGAGATACGGATGAAGATGGAGATGGAGATAGATATATATATAGATATAGATAAAGAGATATTGATAGAAATAGAGATATAGATAGAGATATAGATAGATATGGTGATGGAGATGGAGGTGGAGATAGAGGTAGAGATGAAAATTTAGATGGTGATGGAGATGGAGACGGAGACGGAGACGGAGATAGAGAAAGAGAAGGAGATAGAGATAGAGATGGAGATGGAGATAGAGATGGCGATATATATAGAGATAGAGATGGAGATGCAGATGCGGATGGAGATGGATATGGAGATGGAGGTGGATATGGAAATGGAGATGGAGATGGAGATAGAGATGCAGATGCGGATGGAGATGGATATGGAGATGGAGGTGGATATGGAAATGGAGATGGAGATGAAGATGAAGATAGAGATAGAGATAGAGGTGAAGATAGAGATGGCGATAGAGGCAGATGTAGAGGTAGAGGTAGAGGTAGAGGTAGAGGTAGAGGTAGAGGTAGAGGTAAATGTAGATGTAGATGTAGATGTAGAGGCAGAGGTAAAGGTAGAAGTAGAAGTAGAAGTAGAAGTAGAAGTAGAGGTAGAGGTAGAGATAGAGGTAGAGGTAGAGGTAGAGGTAGAGGTAGAGGTAGAGGTAGAGGTAGAGGTAGAGGTAGAGATAGAGATGGAGATGGAGATGGAGATAGAGATAGAGATAGAGATAGAGACAAAGATAGATATAGAGATATAGATATGGATAAATATAGAGATAAATATGTAGATAGATAACGAGATAGAAAGAAGAAGATAATAAAATAGATATGCATCGGATATTCCTCTCTCGCCTATAAATTCAGTCTAAGACAGAGATCCGCAAAATAAAATAGCTTTGTAATTGTGAGAAAAATGAGAGTAAAATAAAGTTAAACATGAAGAAAAGTTTTGCCATTCGGCGCTTTCTCAGTGAGGACTAAATGAAAGAGCATAAGCACGTGTGTGATTTTGTTGTCCACACTTGTGGTGTAGAGTGCGGTTTGCTGGTCTAAGACAGCTTTTCGACATGCAAAGTTTACTTTGCAAAGTCTTGATTTAGTAGCAGAGAAGGGAGAAGAGAATGGGAGGTATTTTCTCCTATCCAGCATAAACGCGAGACCTTGTAAAGTAAACTTTATGTGTGTAAAAGCTGTCTAGGCAAATTTTAGTGGCAATTTAGAAACTGAAAGTATTTTGCTACAAAGACTTCAACTTTAATAACTTATAACTTAATTTTCAGAGAATGATTTTTTTTAATTACACTGTTTAACAATTTCGAACTTCATCCTTATTTACTGGTTTATTGCGAAAATTACTAAATTCCCACAAGGAAATTTATTAAGAGCAAATGTCGACAATCATGAGTTTTAGTTGGTTTTTGGCTGTTAACTTTTGGGATTGGTTGTCTGTTTTTGTGGAACATTTCATTCCCGCCCTTCAACTTTTTGGCGTGTTATTTACGAATTGTTACAATAGGGCCAAAAATTACCTTTAAAAGCGTTAATAAGTTCCACAAAATATTCGCCTTCATATTTTATACAAAGTTATTGAACATATCCTACACTTCAGATGTAATTATCACTTACTTTCATATACGGTTATTCTGTATAAAGAGGTCTTGTCAGCAACCTGTAAATTTTTTTCGTGTTGCACTGCGTTATTTTGATAAATTTAAGTTGTGAAATTTTTCTTGAAAATAATTGCATGAAGTTTCTTTTTTTAAATTGTATATAGGTGACATTCGGAAACAAATCAGCTTAAAAAAGTGGCCAAAAATGCTTAAATAAAATTTATGATGCGTAATTTTTTCTCTGGTCACCAAAGGAAAGGCGCCCTCCCTCCCTTCCTCCCATTAGCCATAAACACAACTTTCATGCAACTAATTTCATAAACTTTTTATGAAAAACTTCATAATGTTAATTTTTCGTATTTATTGCCACTGGCTCTGATTTATTTATGTAATTTGAAAAAGAAATTGAATGAAGTTCGTTAACAAATTTATTTATTTTTTTACTTACAAATTAAACTTATGTAAGAGTTTTCCCAAATCCTTTTAAGCTTTAGCTGATTTTTTCTTTTTATTTTTGTCATATAATTTTTGTGTCTGTTGAAAACAAAAAACATTAAAGAAAATCGCTTTTTTCCGTTTATAACCAATACAATAAGAATTTCATTGCACTTGCAGTGAAATTCAATAAAAATTAAATGTCTTTCAATAAAGTTTGGCGATACGTTACGTATGTATGTACGCGTTTCAGTAGAGCGAAAGTAACCAATGTTATTGCAGAAAAGTGGTTTTAAAAAAAGAAAATTAAATTCTCAAATGCAGCCATAAAAATTAAGGCAAGCTAAAGCGAGTTGATTGCAGGAAATTAAAAAGTTTTGTTACTTTATTTGAAAAGTTTAAGTTGCGCGTTGCAAGCTGTCGGCAGTTGTGTTTTGAAAGTGATATTCGTAAGAGAAATGAATTCAAAAAATTTTGACTTTTACTCACACACGAAGGGTTCTGCAGGGACACTACATATCATTGGTCTCAAGTAGAAAGGCCCTAACGCAGGAGGAGAAGGTAAAATCGTAATAGAAACTGTTCCACTGCTTTGTACCACTGCTTTGTACACGGTTTAACGGTTCTCGAGAAAATAGCCTGTGATAGACAAACAGACAGATGGACATCAGAGCGCAAATAATAGCGTTCCTTTTCACCTTTGGTGTACGGAACCATAAAAACCAACAACATTTTGCTTTATACTCTTACTTTCCCTAGTTCGGAGAGCAGTGTATCCATCTCCCGGCTAGATATTTTACTAGCGACCGTGAGAGAAAGTGTGTTGCAATTTTTTTTCTCTCTCTCTCTGAAATATTGTTAGCTGTTTTACACTACTAAGGCAAGTAACGCTTTATGCTCAAATTAAACAATTCTCGAATTCTTTTTGTACTAATTTTTTTTAATGTAAACGTAGACGTTTGCTTACTTAAAAAAATACATAAGTGAAATAAAACTTAAAAACAAATTGAATCGACTTTAAGAATAATTACTAAAAAGCTAAAAATAATTTATATTAAATTAAATAAAAAAAATTTTATGTGTGTTACCAGGTTAGTAGATTCTACTACGAATAGCAGTGTATGTTACTTTTATATAATTGTTTTTAGCTTTTTATTGATTATTTTTTGCTTAAAAGGTTTCCTTTTTAACTTTTTAGTGCCAATGTTAAACCACTATTTAAGGTTCCGTCCACTTTTGCAAATATTGGTGGAATGCTCTCTTGTTTAGATAAGATCGTTTCACTTTCAGACCTCGAGGAGTGTGCCAAGTTTTATTAGAATCAGGCAAGTAGAATCGCGTGGAGTATAAGAATAAATTTTAATGGGCTTGGACCCGCCCACTTGTTAAAGCTTAGATTGCTGTCGTTCCAAGAGCCCAAAGTGTTTTTTAAATTTAATGGCAATTGAATGGGTAGAAGTGCACATAATATAATAATAAATTTTAGTGGGCGTGTCCCTGCCCACTTTTCTTAACTGAAATAATGTCACTTTAAGAGCTCAAAGTATGTGCCAAGTTTCATAAAAATCAGTAGAAGTACCTGAAATATAAGAATAAATTTTAATGGGCGTGGACCCGCCCACTTATTGAGGCTTAAAATTATGTCGCTCATAGAGCCCTTAATATTTGTCAAGTTAAATGGCCATTGAATGGGTGCAAGGACACATAACATATTACTAAATTTTAATGGGCGTTGCCATGCCCACTTTTCTTAAATATAAACAAATGCCAAAATCTCGATTTCAGAAAGTTAATGACACTTTCTATTTAAGGCAACGATATATTACAGGATTTTAAAATTTTTCTTTGTTTTTTTATTTTTTGTTTTAATTTTAAAGCCTCTATCTAACTAATTTCTGTTCCAATGCTTTTAATGAAAGGTGACACTCAGTGTTCCAACACACTTTGTACTTTATTTAAGTAAATAGCCATGTCCACTTAACGAAATATATTATCTGCCAATAAATATCAGCACAGGAAATAGAATGCGGCCATAAGCCTGTTTAATAACCCCTGCTTTTTCCTGTTTTGTAATAACGTCTCTCTCTCTCTCTCGCTCACTCTCTCAGACTATCACTGTATCGGCTTTTGTATTTAAAATAAAAACAAAATTAAAAAGAATATTAAAGCCTCTTAACGTTTTTGTTTAGTTGTGTGTGTGTGTATGTGTGTGTGTGTGTGTGTGTGTGTGTGTGTGTGTGTATTTATGCATACAGTTACTTGTTCAATGTAAATGTGAAAAATGTGGAAGTGATTTTCCAATCAGTCTAGTGGAAATAATACATTTTCCCTGATACACATTTTCAGCTGCTTTTCCTGTCTATTTTGTTGCTGTTGTTAAAGCACTCACTGTTGGCTGGTTGCTGCTGGATTGGTGGCGGTGGCAAGTAAACTTGTATTCAAAAGTGTGAAGGTCATTTATGTGATTTTATTAGCTTATAAATATTAAACTTTTGCAACGCACACGCCAACACCAACAACACTTAACAGGAGCTTGTATGAGTGTGTGTGTGTGTAGCAATTAATTATTATGAATTTTTATGTAGATCCACACGTTTAATTGCTACAGCAATACTTATCTGCACATTTCTAAGCCAGAAAGCAATAGACAATTAAAAAAGCAACTTTTTTTACTTTTGCCATTTAGTAAAAGGAAGAGAAAATGAAATGGGAGAATAAATTTTACTTTAAAACGTAAACGGACACAGGTACTAACCAGATAAAAATAATTTACAAACTCGAAAAGATACTGATGACAGTAGATTTAAATTGAAATGTGAGGATTTAAATGGACTTTGTCCTTAATAGTATAATTTTTTTTCAAGTGCGAGGGACAATGTGTAACTGCTAAAGGATACTCTGATATTTAAGTCATAGACTTTACTAATAGATGTCAAGTCGAATGTTAGTTTTTTTTAACCGACGTCTAAAACAACACAGATACTCAATTTGGATGTATTTTTTATGTCTGTTACTACATAACTCTGTCTTTTGTACGAAGTTATACTTTTTCAGAGTAAAGCTTCATGCCATTTTTTCAAAAGGTACCTTTTTTAAAAGGTACTTTGTTTAAAAGGACTTTTTTTAAAAGGTGCTTTGTTTAAAAGGACTTTTTTCAAAAGGTACTTCTTTAAAAGGTACTTTGCATAAAAGGAACTTTTTCAAAAGGTACATTTATCAAAACGTACTTTTCTCAAAAGGTACTTCTTTCAAAAGGACTTTTTGTCAAAAAGGTACTTTGCATAAAAGGAACTTTTTCAAAAGGTACATTTTTCAAAACGTACTTTTTTCAAAAGGTACTTCTTTCAAAACGTCTTTTTGTCAAAAGGTACTTTTTTAAAGGCCTTTTCCAAAAGATTTTTTCTTAAATAGTCCTTTCGAAAAATGAATTCTTATGAAAAGGTACTTTTCTCAAACGCTTCTTTTCTCAGAAGGTACTATTTTGTAAAGGATATTTTTTGAAGGTACTTCTTTGAAAAGGTACTTCTTACAAAACGTCTTTTTGTCAAAAGGTACTTTTTTAAAGGTCTTTTTCAAAAGATTTTTTCTGAAATAGTCCTTTCGGAATATGATTTTTTTTTAAAGGTACTTTTCTCAAACGCTTTTTTTCTCAGAAGGTACTATTTCGTAAAGGTAATTTTTTCAAAGGTACTTCTTTCAAAAGGTACTTCTTACAAAAGGTTTTTTTTTGTCAAAAGGTACTTTTTTAAAGGCCTTCTTCAAAAGATACTTTCTGAAATAGTCCTTTCGAAAAATGATTTTTTTTGAAAAGGTACTTTTCTCAAAAGGTACTATTTTGAAAAGGTAATTTTTTCAAAAGGTACATTTTTCAAAACGTACTTTTTTCAAAAGGCACTTCGTTAAGTATTTGTCAAAAAGGTACTATTTCCAAAACATACTTTTTTTCACAAGGTACTATTTGCAGAACCTACTGTTAATAATAAGGTACTTTTTCTGAAAGGTACTTCTTTTTTTTAAATGTGTTTTTTGAACAAGTAATTTCTCTTTCCAGCACAGTTGTGATAAATATTTTATTTTTGAAGTTACTGTTCAAGAAATACATTTTCAATAGCTATTTTCTAGTAGGGGTTTTAAAGTTTGGCCAAGAACTTTTAATTTAACAAGAACATAAATTTGTTACTTACTTAATATATAATTTCTTTTGCTTATTTGTCATTATATGTTTCTGTATAGCAATGCAAAATCAATTTTTTTAGTAGGTCTCTATTCAACTCTTAAGCAATACCTTCTTCTTAAACTTTTTATTACTCTCAAATGTCATACATACTCATATAATTGAACTTTATTTTCACTGGCTATAGCTGTTTAGGCCTCGGCATTGACTTTTTATTAGCAAGCAAAAAAAAAACTGAATAACAACGATAAGAAAAAAAGTGCCAGTTGCATATACAATGTATGTACATAGATAACAGCAATAACAAAATTTCCTACCATGACCATTTTGTTTATGCATAAAAGTTGAATCCTATTTTCAAATTCACAACCTCGTGCTCATCATTATTATCATCAATACCAATATTAAAAGTATTTTCGTTTTGTATTCAATGCCATCAACCCCCCCCCCCCCTCCTGTATGCATAAATAAGGAATTGATAAAGTGCACGGCGCCAACACTTTTATGTTAAACTAATATCAACAGAAACAACAAAAACAACAATAACGACGACAATGACAACGACACTGAAATAAAATCAACAACGTCATCGTTATTATCAGCAACAAAAGCAACAATAAATGACAATAGCAACAACAACGACAGCAACAGCAGCATAATAAATGAAGAAGCAAAAGAAAAAAAAAAGTCCAGAAGAAACAGCAAATGAAATGGAAGTCCTGTCATTGATGTTGTTATAAAAACAAAAGCAACAACAACAGCAATAACAACAACGACAACATTAGCAACAGCAGTTGCTATATGGCAATATAAGTGCAAACATTAAAGCGAATGTTAGGAAACGAAGGAAACGGATGCACAGCTATTGCTATTGATCAGTTTAATGCGGGAGCTTACTGCGATACAAATACACACAAGCACCAGCAAACACACACATACACACATACATACATATACGCATACATGCATACATATGTGCATAAAATGCTTCCCTGTAACTTAGTTTATAATGTAGATTGATTCGTAAACACAAACAAGCACATAAATACATACATCAGCTACACCTTTTTAATTTACTTGAAACATACATTCGCACATATGTGCATATGTATGTATGTATATATGTATGTATGTATGTGTGTATGTATAGAAGAGTGCTTTGTGGACGAGGGTTGCAAAAGAAATTTCATTAGTTCACTTTGTTGTTCTATTGAAACGGAGAAATCTTCGTATGTTAAGCTGAAATGTTGTAACATTTAGAAAAATGTATTTTTGTGTAAATGTGATTTAATTCCGTCCCTCTCTCTCCCACTCTCTGCCCCCCTCACAAGCTCTCATTTAAACCAGAGACACAAATGTACCATTTGATAACCACTACATGATATTAAAAATAGTTGGGGGGTGATACAAAAGACAAGAAAATAAAAACTATTTATCTTGTTGTTGTTTTTTTTGTATTTGCAATTTGGCTTTTTCATCGCTTTTTTTCCTACAACAGCTTGCGACCGTATAATGAATATTGTGTTCTTGGGGTTTTTTTTGTTTATGTATGTGGAATTTTGTTTATGTGTTAGGGGTTGATATTAGACTATTACACTAGGCAACAAAATCCAACTATTCCAAAATATATAACTTAATATTAGCCAACAATTTTGGTAGAAAAGGCAACAAATGTATATATTCGTAGCAATAAGGAAAAAGTGCCTAGAGTTAAATTAAGAAATATAGAAAAAGGCCCTTACAAACTATTTATTGGAAATTGAGTTTTTTTGTATAATTTGTTAGAAGAACATGTAACGAAAAATGTAACGAAAAATGCTTGAATCTCGATTTTAAAAAAATAATGAGTTAGGGCCTTTTTAGATTAAAAAAAAAGAGAAGTAACTCTCTGGCAATGAATGCCTATTACTATTACCGAATTGGGAAACATGTGCCTGAATAGCAACGATTTTATGCCAAAAATCTATTTGGATTGCATGGGCAGTGGGCTATGGGCGTGGCAGATTTCAATGGTACTCCGCGTGCATCTTTTATTTTATTCCAGAAAGTAAAGGTACCAAATCTTAAGACTTTTGCTTCGATAAGAAAGAATTTATGCACGAAAAATCGATTTGGATTGTATGGGCGGAAAACGATAGGCGTGGCCGATTATAATGAAACTCCTCAAGCGTCTTGCGCTTATTGTAGAAAGTAAAGTTATCAAATTTTAAGACTTTTGCTACGATAAAAAAAATTAGTGCAAAAAATCGATTTGGATTGCATGGGCGTTAATTTGTGGGCGTGGTCGATTTTGATGAATTTATATCTTTGATTTTTAAAATTAAGTCAATAGAATTTTTAGTTGCAAATTTCAATGATCTGGGACTGCACTTTAAACTTTTTGCGTAAACATTTATGAAGCCATGCCACTGTGCGGGACAAGGATCATGTCGAACTTACACAATGTCATTACTAAAAAAAGGGGGATTTTTAACTTAATGATGCAGAATCAATCCTCATATCGTTCATATTCATATTGTACAAACATTACATGCAAATAAATATCTTTTGTACTCAACTTTTGAGAGAATAACAAAAATTTAAAATTTAAAAAACCCCCGATATATCCAGAAAAGATGTGATATCTTCTAAACGGCTGGACCAATTTTCGTTAAACATAGGTATGAACCTTCTCAAGATCAAGTCACCTTTCAAACAGAAAAAACTAAATCAAAATCGGTCCAGCCGTTTGTCCTGTACGTGGACACGGACAGACACACAGATACACAGACACACTACAAACTTATAATACCACTTTTTTTGGTCGGGGTTTAAAAATAAAATTTTCTTTTTCCTCCTAAATTGTGTGTACATTTTTTGGATTATGACATTGTCTTAGTGAATGAGCGATATGTTGAGATATTTGAATATTTAAGAAATTTAGTAAAGTGTGACTTTGAGTCTCACACGAGTCAAAGAACTTTTTTTTTGCTTTTTTTAGTTTTAGAGCTTTTTTTCGCTTTGTGGCGAGTTTTTTAGTCTTAGCGATTTTTTTTAGTCTTGGCGTTTTTTTGTTTTTTTATTGCAATTTCTTCGGCTGTTTTTGTTTAAGCGATTTTTTTAGTTTTTGGCGTTTTTTTCGTTTTAGGTGATTTTTTTACATTTTTGTATTTTTAAAATATTTGGATTGAAATATTCTAAATTTTCCAAAAATTTTAAATCAGCTAAACAATCTATATATGCTTTAAGGCTCCTCGTATGTTTTTGTTCATTTTAAAAGAATCAGGCGCTAGAATTTTGTAATATTTGTTTTTGTTTTGTTGCACAGTGTTATTTTTACTAAGTTACAATTTTATCGCACTACTTACTTGCAACTTGTTGTAGCTGCCAGTTGTGGCCGCAGCGTTTATTGAAAAGTGTTGTTTTTACCACTTGCCACTTTTTTTTTAGCTCATCTTCCTTTTATTATTTTAGTCCATTATTGTTTGCTTATTTAACTCAAACACTCTTGGCACTTATGTTTTATATGCTTTTTTTTCTACTACAGCTGGCCGGCCATTAGTCATTAAGTCGATGTACATATATCAATATTTAGCTGACACAGTGTGTTTCCGATTCTCTCTCAGCAGCTTTCAATATTGGAATTTGTTAAAAAAAAAAAAAAGAACGTTGCATAAACTTGTATTCAAGTACTTTTTAGCAATTCAAATAGAATTTATGTTCGTTTTTTTTTGTCTAAAACTTTTACGATTTGGTATTATGCTCTTAGTTAAACTCCAAATAATTCTCTTGGGAATGAATTTTATATATTGTTTCCTGTTTTTTTTCTGTTACATAAATAGCTTGTCAGGTTGTGTATAAACCAGCTGGGGATATTATGTCATCACGGGAGAGTTCCAAAATGACAAAAAAAAAAATAAAATATAAATTGTGTGTGTCCTATTAGGCATGCCTTGTTTAAGCTTTGATTTAAATGTTATATTTGCAGATTTATGACACAAGTATTTTTTATTTGATATCATATAGAAAAGAAATGTTTATTGATTTATCTCATCGAGAGTGTACTACGAAATTGTTCATAGTTATGTCTAAAAGAAATCAGCAGTTATTCCCATATATAAAATTACAAATTTTAATGATTTTAGTGTACTGCTAAAAGCAATTACAAATTTCTATATCCCATCTTGAAAAATCCTGTCGACCATCCCTGAGTTCATGTCCTTAACTACAGAATTTATTGTAAAAATAAACTGTTTACACAAATTCATCGACTACTTTTTCCCTTAAAAAACTTGATAAATTTGTTGTTGTTGTTATTTTGCCATTTTATAAAATTGTTTTCCTTAAATGATCCAACATTGCAATTTTCCATAATGATTATACATTTTTTGTTTTAATTTTCGAAAGCTGTTCAATCAAATAATAACAGTGCAACACTCTTACTTAAAATAATGAGCAGTAATTAAGTTGCAATTTGACTCAAAGGGGATTTTTTAAGTGCAAGATAAAACCCAAATTAAATAAAATATTTCATACTAAATAAATCTAAAATAAAAATAAAATTATTGCATAAATACATTGCACCCAACTTAAAATTTAGCTTTGTAATAAATTCTAGTATGTACATGAAAAATGTATATTGTGACGCCCATAGAAATTTGACAGCGGGGTTGCCCGTGCAATTTTAGAAGTAATTGCTAATATGAGATTCATTTCGGTTATAATTGGAGCTAAAATTTAAATTTTTAAAAATAAAGGATATAAGATATGAAGGCATGTCCTTGCACGGATTAAAATAAAATCAACCAAGCATAACTGTGTAAACCCACAGTTTTTGTAATAATTTTGTTTATATAAAAAGCATAATTGGAGCTAAAACTCAAATTTTGAAAATAAAGGACATACGAGAGGCAGGCATGTCCTTGCACCACTTAAGATGAGATGAACCAAGCAGCATAACATTGTGAACGAACGTACGTATGATCATTCTGATCATATGTATATAAATCATAATTTGGCTAAAATTTAAATTTTGAAAATAAAGGATATCAAAGAGGCAGGCATGTCCTTGCACGGATTAAGTTGAACTCAACTGAGCAGCTTGGCAGTGTCAATCTACAAGTTTTCTAATCATTCTGATCATGTATAAGCCATAATTACAGCTGAATTACAAATTTTAAAATTAAAGGATATAAGAGATGCAGGCATGTACTTGCATTTATTAATAATTTATCAGCCAAAGAGCTTAACTTTATAAACTTACAAGTTTTCTAAGCATTCCAATCATTTATCAAGCATAATTTTAGCTAAAATTTTAATAAAAAAAAACAAAGGATATACGATAGGTAGGCATGTCCTTGCACCGATTGAGATGAAATAAACCAAGAAGCTTAATTTTGTAATTTGACAAGTTTTCTTATCACTCTAGCTATTGAAATTTCCGCATTATTTGTGGCTAAAATTCAATTTTACAAATTAAGGATATGCGGAAGGTAGCTAGGTCCTCGCACAGATTAAAATGAAATTTACCACTAAGCTTAATTGTGCAAACCTTTAAGTTTTCCCAGAATCATAATCATATATTGCGGATGAAATTTAAGTTTTAAGAATTAAGGATACATGGAATGTGGTTAAATCCTTGTGCTGACTAAAAGAAAATTTAGCAGATAGCCTAATTGTGCAAATCTAGAAGTTTTCCCTGAGTAATAGACATATATTTCTAGTAAAATTTAATTTAAAAATAAAGGATATATGAAGTGTAGCAAGATCCTTGCGTCGAGTGCAATGAAATTTTTCCGTTATCTTAAATGAATAAAAATACAAATTGCAGTTTAAAAATTTTGCAGCTCTGGGATCATACTTACAGTTAAAATTAATTATTTGAAATGTATGTGGGATAAGAGTATGCCCTTGATATTGGTGAACTGAAATTTGCTATAAAGGTAATTATTAATTACTAATATTAATTAGAAATTTTTGTCAGCAGTCAAAGCAGACTTGTGGCTTAATTTTAAGGATATGTACATACATACCATATTTGAATGTTGTCAAAATTAGCCATATCCTTTCATAGTTTAAAACTGTACTTAGCTAGAGATAACAAATGTGTAATTCTAAATGAAATTAAAAGTTTTTTCTTTATTTGAATTATAATTGTGCTTGAAATAAAATTTTCTAAAATGAAGGATATATGCCAAGTAACCATATCCTTGCTGCGTTTGCGGCAAAATTTGATATACGGGTATGTTCTGTATTCCACGTGAAATTAAAAGGAGTGAAATTGTCATAGAATTGTTGTTGGAAATATGTAT
The DNA here is from genome assembly GCA_944452675.1 of Tachina lurida. Classification (NCBI taxonomy): domain Eukaryota; kingdom Metazoa; phylum Arthropoda; class Insecta; order Diptera; family Tachinidae; genus Tachina; species Tachina lurida. Next base: position 130,142,159 of record OX101756.1, on the reverse strand, counting down.
ATATAACAACAATTTTATGGCAATTCCACACCTTTTAATTTCACGTGGAATGCAGAACATACCCGATAGGGTTTAATTTAACAAAAACGCAAGTAGTAAAAAGCTTTCCATGCTTTGTTATCAATATATAAGATTAAGGATATATGTATGTACATAGAATGAGACTCATTTATGTCCTTGCTCCGTATGGAACAAAATTTAACGAAGAATATATACAATCTTGGAAACAGGTACAAACTTTCGCTTTATTATTATAATTGTGTGGGAAATTCAAATTGATTGGTGATTAAGGATATATGTATAAGACCTACGTATGTCCTTGCTCTGATATTAATAAAATTTATCAGCTATTTTTGTGTGTAATTTTTGCAATTTTTAAAAGTTTTTGTTTATTTTCATCATAAAATCAGCCAAAATTAAATGTTTTAAAATAAGAATATATGGGATTTGCAGATATCCTTGTAAGTGAAACTCATTAGTGAGCTTAATTTTATGCTTTTAACTTAAGAGCATTCATAAGTTAAGCCGAAATTTAATCTTTCATATCAAGGACACTCGGGAGGTAGAGGTATCCTTGCTGTAATTTGATTCATATTTCCAAGGGAACTTAGTTTTTTAATTTTTTAAGTTGTTAAACGTTTTTGCTTCATTAAGTGTAAAATTGTAGCTGATAGAGAATTTTTTAAATTAAGGATATATACATACGTTGATGGGGGTTAGGCATGTAATGGCTTCAATTGAAATATAAGTTAATTTAGAAGTTAATGAGATTATTCTGGGACTGTACATTTTCAAACTAATCCTTTTTATGCTATTATTTAAGGCTAATATTAAGTTTTCAAAAAAAGGATATATGGGACGCTTGCATGTCCTTGCTTGGATAGAAATAAAATGTTATAATTATGCTTAGCTATATAATTTTGGCTTCATTCTAATCATATTTGAGATTATAATTACATTTTTAATATTAAGGATATGCGAAAGTTAGGTGTATCCTTTCTTTCGAACAGAAACTTTATTCACTTGCTTTTAAAATGAGTTATTATTTGTAGCAGTATTTCGTTTATAATTGTGGCGTTAAGGGCTTTGGTAAATTCCAGCATATGTGTATAATTGGAATGTCCTTGCTGCAATTGACAATAAATTCATTAAGAATATTGACTGCATGATTTTAGGAGTAAAAAGTAATATTAGTTGTGTATAAAATTCAGTAATTCAATTAAAAAAACTAACATGTCCTTGTGAAAGGACAAAAAATTTTTATTTAGTTAAGCAAAGTCCTATCAAAATTGTTATAAATTCCCTAAATTATATGACCTTGCGGACTAGAGTACGTCGTGGCATTTCATGGCGCCTTAGTACATTTTCAAGGATATCAGTCAGATATTAAAGTATTTTGGTTTTCGTGAAATAGTGGTTAAGTAATTGTATATAAAAATATTACATATTTTGCTGGTCTTTCTAATTTAGTATGAAAAAAATCACCTTTCGTTTTATCCTTATTTTCTGTGCAATTCTTTGTTGAAAAACTGAAACCCGATTGATGCAGAAAACAATTAATGAATTGAATGGCTGTTGTTTATATCCTTGGCTCTTGATATTTAATTAGAAGCAGGAAAAGTGGAAAAATTTCAACGTCATCACTTAAACATACAATCGTGATTATTAACAATGGCAAATACAACAAAAAGTTGTAATTTTTGTTGTTGTTATATTGCCCTTTATTATGTTAAATATCCTGGTTTGTGTAGCCTTCCCTTTTATTAATGGTTACAATTGAAATAATTATGCATTTCAATATCCAGCAAATGTAAAGACATTTTTCTTTTAATCTTTCATGTTTCGTTTTTTTTTGTTTCTAGTTCAAGTTAAATTTCCTTTTGAATATTATTGAGAATTAAGTGTAATTGCAAGCAATTAAGTTTTATGTGCCAAATAATTCTTGCGAAAAAGCATTATCAAAGTAAAAATCTTTAGGAATTTTAGGCGTACTTGTTGTAAGCAATTAACGCGAAATATTTCCAATTAACCATTCTTAAGTTTCAAGGTGCTTAATTTTGAGCTTTCTCTTTTTAAAGAAAAAGAGAAAAATTGGAAGTGCTTTAAGCTTTTGTAATAAAGAAATACCTTTTATGGCAAATGAATTAATTTTAATGTTGCACTGTGGCGCTTGACTAAAGAAAAAATAATGTTAATAAATCTGTAGCATCTGAATTAATGAATACGATTTTGAATATATCGAGCCATAACCGCTGAAATAGCTTAAGCGACACATTTTTTGGACTTCGATTTTTTTTTTTTTGACGAAAATCGACTATTTACGATTGCATATAATCGATTTTGGTAAAAAAATTAAGTTCGAAAATTATGTCGCTTAAGCTTTTTTTTGGCGGTTATGGCACGATATGTACGTATCGCTCATTTACCCAAAGAACGTCATAACTCAAAAAATAATTAGTTTGCCAGAAAACGAGCTTAAAATTAATGGAAAAACATAATTTTATTTTGCCTTCAAGAGTTGAGTAAACAAAATATTTGTATGAAATTTTTATACAATATGAATCACGATATGGAGATTAATTCTGCATTATTAATTCAAAAATATAATTTTTGAGTTATCACGCTGTTTGAGTAAATGAGCGATATGTCCGAAGTTCAAAATTCAGCTTGAATAAAATTTGAATTTTTCGGAGTGTTGAAATGTAATGAAGCCTCAAATTTAACTTACATTAATAAGATTGGGAATTTTTCGGATTTTTTTTGGCATAAAGTGTTAATAATCACGAAATTAACCCATGCGGGGTCGTAAGCTTTCACTTATGTATATCACTTCCTGAAGTTGTTTGATGTAACCTGTGAGAGAATGTTGTGGTGAATATTTTTGTGGAACATTTTAACCCATTATAGCTCGGTTTTTATGACAGAGACAAAAAATACCCATTAGAACACTGCATAAACATTCTTGAAATATAAATACGTTTTGCTTTTTAAATGTATTGTCGTGGCATGTATTATACTAAAGTTTAGTTACTAAACCAACAATTAATGCTAACATATAATAAGCGAAGCACGTTGGATGTATGTAGTGATGTTCGTGTATATGTTGCGCGAACACTGCTTATTCCTAACAACACTCCAAATTAGAGATGGGCGCGTGTCGAATTTTTCCAACACGTACGAAATGCGCACGCGAAAAATGTCAACACGATACTGCACAACACGCACGAAATATTATTGGTAGCAGATACTATTGGTTTCCGTACACAACTTTAAGCTTCAGAGGCCTATACAAAGCCAGCAAGTACGCTGATGTTGTGTGTTTGACGATACAAAATAGTTAAATTTTTTTCTACGTTTCGTGTTTTTCGTTTCAATTTTGCTGAACACGAAACGACCCAAACACGCACGAAATCAGATATTTTACCACGAACACGTCGTGTTGAGTCTTGCGTGTTCCGTGTCACGAAAAAAACACGACACGCGCCTATCTCTACTCCAAATACCACAAGAAGATGTAGTGTCATGATGGTGCTGGCACTTTGGATTTTTTAGATTTTCAGTATTGCAGTAATTTTCCGAAGTGCAGGGAAGTGCCGGGGAACTCTTGGGATTTTGGAGATTCTTAGCTTAGTTTTTGGGAATCTCCAATATGTCTTATAACTTGCATAAGTGGTTCGTGGCAGTGATAGCTGAGAGCTGAGAGCTGCGAGCACACACACAACTTATGTGATCCTAATACAAAAAAATTATTTTTTTTAATACATTTGACCTTTGTAGCGGTGAACCCGGGAAAGTTATATGGTTTTTTGTAAACTTTTTTTTGCTTTTACCGTCAACTTTGAGCACGATGAGGCGATCTTTGCCCCCATTTGACCACCATCATTTTATGGTTCAAATATTTTTTTCCGAACCTCATAAAATGAGGGGTCCTTGCAAGTCGAAATCTCGTTACTAAGGATTCTCATATAACACTATGCCAAAGCTAATGTACATACATGTATGACGTTTGTATACACGCCCATTCGTAGGAAAAAGCAAGCAAACATCACAAATTCTTTCGTTACGAAGTATTTGCTTCTTTACTTCTATACCTACAAAAACTGTTTGTTTTTAAAGACTTCGCAGTACAGTAAATTGTATGAAAAATCACTCATGCCGTGAAAGTTCTTTTCAATGGTCTTATGCAGAGCTCTAATGCCCATATGGAGTAGAGTTAAAGGGTTAAGATGTTTAAAAAAAAGTTTCTTTATGCTATATAACATGAAAATGATGAACTCATCTAATTCCCAAAATGCGTGTATTGCAGGGTTTCCGGTGCCGATTCACGATAACGATCTGAAAAGGCAGGGAACTTCACAACCCCTTGAATCCGTGCAGGTGTTTGTAAAATAAATAGTATTACCTACGCAAAGATCCAGTTATGTGAAAAACACCCTTTAAATGGCTTCTAGAAGTTTGTGTCATTCAGCATTACACTGCGCAAGCAGCATGTGCAACCAATAAATATAACAATTATTTTTGAAAGTTATGTTTTCACTATAAATTTCTGTTTTACAGTAACCAGTTTATAACATTTCTTTTCTAATTTCTGTTGACACTTTTAACAAACAAATGGCCTTCCACATAAATACTTTGCAATTTAACATTGTAACAACTTAACAATCTAACAAATAGTGTTACAAAAAACTAATGCAATAAAATTTTCTAATGAATTAAAATTAATGGCAATCATAAACTTAAATATATGAGAATCATTTGAAAACTAACCAAAAAGAACTTAAATCTCTAGCAGCAATCCATAGACCTTTTAACTATTTAATTTTTTTGTTGTTTTTTTTTATTTTTGGTTTTCGCCATAAAATGCTGTTTTAGATTTATAGTGTAATTAGTTTTATGAGTGCGTGTAAGTCTTATTGCCTTTTTGTGTTTTTTTTTGTTTTTTGCTGAGCTGAAACAATGTAGTTAAGTGTTTGCGGTTCTATGTTTTATTAAAAGAGAAGTCTTAAAATAATGACATACAAATACATGAAAAAGAATAAAGTAAAACGGAAATGATGTTATGTTTAATGGCATAAAATGAAGTATAAACACACAAACAGCAAACAGCAAACGGCAACAACAAAAAGGTTTAGCAATGTTTAAATAAAGGATATTGCACAGGAATAAAATTATTTTAATGCGTCAATAAATAAATGTTCGTGTATAGATGATATTTATTCAAAAAAAAAAATTAAATGTTAAAATAAAAAAACACAAACACACATCTCGTGCTTTTTTTATATTCCCACAGGGTAAATCAAAACTGAAAGGGTGTTTATTTCAATCTGTTGTGTCTAGAAAAGGTCTTAAGAGGGATTATTTCATAAATTTTTACCGCACTTTTGTGGTTTGTTTTTTTTTTTTGACTAAAGCATGCCATAAAATTCTAAGAATATGAAAATAAAATAATATTTATTTGTGTATCAATAAATCCTTAGCTTAACTGAAATCGCCTAAACAAATTGAATTACTTTGAATTATGGCAGTCGATATGAAATAAACTCTTAAAAATATTTTAATTGGAATTCTATGAAAACGCTTCTATATTTCGTTAGATATCGTAAAGGCAGAGCTAAGGAAAAGATGAATTGGGAAAGTACAGTTAATCTTAAAATTAAATGTATAAGTATTCTTGTAAATTTTAGGGCAATCAGACCAAGGACATGTATGGCTTCCGCATGTCCTTAATATTGAATATTCATTTTCAAAATACAGATAAATTTAATAATTTTAACTCAAACTATATGTTTGAGATTTACAGGCATATTTAGTTGAAAAAGCTGCAAGGACATAATCAACTTCCCATATGTCCTTAATTTACAAAAAAAAAATAATTGTTAGCAGTTCAGACTGTAATACACGAAAAACTAAGAGTTATTCTTAAATTTATACTATAAAGCTTGCTGATGTATGTCATTGCAAGCGCAGCAAGGACTTGCCTATCTCCCATATATCATTAATTTTACAAACACATATTTACCTTTAATAAATATTGTATTTAAGCAATAGTTCTTATGGTTGGTTTATAGAAGTTCTCACTTTAAATCTCTGATAAGTTTGGTTAAAATCCAAGCAAATACAATTAAACCTAAAATAAAATACTTATTTTTAAAAATTTAATTTTGGGCCTTAATTGTAATCAGATTGCAACGAAAATGCATAACTAGTTGTAGTAACAGACAGTCAAGCTACTTGGACAATTTCAGCTTAATCAATGCAAGGACATGCTTGTTGCCCATATATCCTTTTTCTTTACAATCTATTTTCATCATTCATTGTGATCAGAATGCACAGAAAATGATTATTTACATTTTAAATTACATGTTTGAGATATCTGATGAACTTTATCACTATCGAAAAAAAGAAAGGTTAATCTTCCATATATCCTTAATTTGGATATGTAAAATTAAGCTACCATTATTAGCATAATGAACAGGTATTTTTATTTTAATCCCAGAATCGAATGGTAAAGTTCTCTGTTAAATTTCGTTAGAATTCATATAAGGACATTTCAGCCTTGCTTATATCCTTAATATTAAAAATCTAGTTTTAGCTTTAATTATGATCAGAATACTTTAAAAATTGAGATATAGTCGGAAAATTTCACAATTTCTACAAAATTTGAGTCAAATCAGTGGAAGGACTTGTCTGCCTGCCATATATCCTTTATTTCTCAAACTCATTTTTACCACTACTTGTGATCAGAATGCAGAGAAAATTAATATTTATATTATAAATTATGTGGCTTAAGAGCTCTAATGAATTTTATTATTACCGGTGTAAGGAAAGTTTAACCTTGATATATCCATAATTTTAAAAATCTAAAATTTAGCTACAATTATTACTATAATGAGCAAATATTTTTATTTTTATCCGAGAATGAAATGGTTAAGTTCTATGGTGAATTTTATTGTAATCCATACAAGAACACTCCATCCTTGCTTATATCTTTCATAATAAAAATTTAGTTTTAGTTTCAATTATGATCAGAATGCAATGGAAATTGAAATATAGTTCTAAAATATCACACCTCAGATGTTTGCTAAGTTTGAGCCAAATCATTGCAATGACTTGTCTGCCTCCCATATATCCTTTATTTCTAAAACTCATTTGTAACACTACTTATGATCAGAATGCAGAGAAAATTAATATTAATATTATAAATTATGTTGTTTAAGAGCTCTAATAAATTTTATTATTATCAGTGCAAGGAAAGGTTTACCTCCGATATGTTCTTAATTAAAAAATTTACAGTTTAGCTACAACTGTTATTATAATGAAGTGTTATTTTTATTTTATTCCTAAAATGCAAAAGTTAAGTTCTCTTGCTAATTTCATTGAAGCCGCTACAAGGATGCGCCAACATTCCATATATCCTGAATGCTAAAAATTTTAATTAAGCCTTAATTATGATCAGAATGCACCTTAAATTTATAAATATTTCTACAATTTTATATTTAGACTGTCCGCAAAGTTTGAGCCAAATCGCTGCAAGGACATATTTGCTTGCCATATATCCTTTATTTGAGAAATGTAATTAGAGTTAAAAAGCAATGACTGTCGTGCATTAATAAACTCCGAGTCTTCTTATATAAAATCTTAATAATGAACTGCAATTGTAAGACTGATCTAAAGTAGTTTTGTACAAAAAAAAAGATCACGTTGATTTTAAGGTAATTGATGTTCTTCTTTGTTGTCGTTATAGCCGGACTAAATGATATTAACACTGGAAATATTATAGTGAATTAAAATAATTGAAAAAAAAAAATACAAATTAAAACCACATTCCCAATGTCCTTGCTGTTCCGTTGAACAACAAGGCATTACAAATTTTTGAGAGGCATAATAGATAATTTCCCTTAATTTTGTTAAACATTAAAACTTGGAAATCAAGCTTTTCCAATACGAAAAATCTTTCAAAATTACAATCACACGCTTCATGAAGTGGAAATAAATTTTTATTCAAATTGTACGGATATTGCATGAAAAAAAATATATTGATATATTGTTAAAACAAATAAATTTTGTCGAAAAAGTTACAAAATAAAGTTTTTCTAGTCTTTGTGTTGTTGTTATAAATTAAAAAAAAAAAAACAAAATTGTCATCATTTAAGTTTCAAAAGCAGCCAAAGGAAGGAACATAAAAATTTAGTGCGAAGCCACAGGAAGGAAAACAAGAATTTAGTGCGATAAAAAAGTTCAAACAATATGATTTAGAAAATGAAATTTTGTTTTCAATAATAATGGTTATTATTAATTTGTAAATGTGTTTGTGAAATAAAATCAATTGTGTGGGAAAAAGTTTGACATGTTTTTTTTTTGTTTGCCTCTTGCAAACATTGAATAACAAAATTTTAATCAAATAAATAAAAGCAAATTTAATCCACTTAGAATTTGGGTTTATTAATTTTACTAAATGTCAAGGAAACAAATATTGAGGTTTTAGCAAATTTGTATTAAATGTTGTCAGCAAAAAGGGGTAAAAGAGTGTATAAGAGTGGTATTATGGTTTATAAAGTTATAATAAATTATTTGCCATACAATTCTACTATGCTCGTAAGTGTCTGCTAAATTTTTAAATACAACTTTAACACCAAAAATTATTCAAAACTTGACATGCGTTTAATAATTAAATTCGAACTTTTTACTCTTGCATTTTGAGTCTATGATAAGTCAAGCACTTTTGTGTAAAATTGAACAAGGAACTTTTTTATGGAAAATTTAAACTCTCTAAATCTTCTCCGTGTGGGTTTTTTTCATGTTTGTAAATAAATTCAGTAAAGAGCAACTTTGACGGACGCTACAAATCGCTCATTTACTTCAATAGTGTCATAACTCAAAAAATGAGCTTTTGAGTTAATAATGCAGAATAATGCGGCAATTCGTATTTTATCTCGAAAAACGAATTTTTTGAGTTATAACACTATTGAACTGAATGTGCGATATCTACCCACTCTCTACGCTCCTTAGAACGTATGATTTATATTTAATTAAAAATATTACGCATACGTAACCATAATTAGAAAATATAACCGTTGCCAATATATCACTGCTTTATTGCAAAATAGTCATATCTCAGAAAATTAGTTTTCGGAATTGTTTATCTTGTGTAAAATAATATTTAATCCTGTTTGATTTTTTTATTTGATATAAAAGGCACACTCATACCTTGATGAAACAACATATTTGTATAACCACTCATATATATATATATGTATATATATTTTGAGTTATGCCTTTCTTGAAATACAGGAGCAGGAGAATTAAATTTATTTCAAATTTAATTTTGCATATTTTTTTTTCTAACCTTTATATTCATTCGTTATTTAAATAAGCTCCCTTGCTTTTTCAGTTTATGTCCTCTTAATTCGTAACGAAATTAATTCATTGTTCAGGCAGTTGTGCTCATACGAATATTCATATTAAATAAACATTTAGTCTCCATTGTTTAAGTGTTTTACTATTTTAATTTTTTTTTCGTACATTTTACTAGTCGAGTTTTATTTTATTTTTTTTTTCCCCGGTAAATTTATACTTTTACCGAAAAGTAAATGGAAACCAACTAAAGCTGCTTTTGTATAAAATATTTATTTAAATTATTTAAACCTTGCACACGAAAGTACGAAGGTACTAGTTTTTTTTTGGTTAAAAATAAGAAAAATAAAATAAAAACAAACGAACAAATAAAATAAAATGGAAACAAACGAAACAAAAAAAATCTCCATTTTATGGCAAAACGTACTCGTCATTGTGCAGAAATACAAGCACAGGAAAGACAAAGAAGTATTTATAGTTATACCACAAATATTTCATAATTTATGCAACCACAACCATTAAAAAATAAATAAATATAAAACATTTGAGGAAAGTATGAAAAAAAGAGGAACATTTTTGTGCAAGTTTGAAATGTTTTAAAAATAAATAACTTTTAAATAAAGTGAGAAGATTGATTTCTATTTAGGCATGCTAAATAAATTAAAGCTTTCGTAATAAGAGTGATATAAAAATAAAATTTCAAAGACTTATAGACTTCACATTTATTTTGATTGTTTTTTTAATAAAAGCTTTCAAGGATATGGAAAAACATTTTTACTAAAATGGTATTTCTTTCAACTTAGTTTGTTTATGGGAAGTAAAGTAAACATTCGTGAATAAAAATGTTTGCTGGGTAATAACATTTGCTAATGTCCATGCATTTGTGTATGTGCGTCTATGTGTCTGCTCGTCTACTCGTATGAGTTTCTTTCAGCTGTTGTCTCTTTGGGTTTGTCTTATTGTTAAAATATGTGTGTGTTAATAGAAATTTGAGTGTGACAAACACTTAAATTATGACTTTAGCACTTTGCACAAAAATTTATATTCAACGATTTGCTTTACGCACGTAATGTAATGAATGCCTGCCTGCCTGCCTGCCTGTCTTCGTTCCAGCCATAAATATACTTTTACATTCTTAAATGCTGAGAGTTTTTTTTTTGTCAAGGAGCTGAAAGCAAGCAGCATAAAGTTTGTTACAAAAATTAAAGACTGTAGCAATGAATTTAATTCTGTAAAGTTCATTTTATTCTTGTTCTCTGTTGAAAGTTTCCAGCTTTTGAGTCACAGTGATTTTTGAGATTTAAAAAAATGTTTTCTGTTCTTTTCAAAATCTTTCCCCTAACAAGCAATTATCAAATAAATTTTTTATAGATAACAATTGATATTAAATGGTCATACGAAGCGGAAGATAAGCAAAAAGGATTTCCTCAATCTATCAGAGATAATCAGGGCTATTGTGAATAAAATTTCGCGTGAAATTTCTCCCTTTTCCAATTAGATTTTTTTGTTTTCTCTATTATTTGCTATTAGTTGGAATTTTTCCAAGGGAAAAATTTCACGTGGAGTTTTATTCATGATAGCCGTGAATAACAGTTGGCCATAAAATCTTACTTCAATGTATCCGAGTTTAAAAAAAAATTTAACGGCCTGGCCCACGATGTCACGAGAAATCGTTCGATCGAATACTTATATTGAAAACAACAACAAATTTTCTAAAGTAATTTAATTTAATATAAACTTTTTTTTTAATTTTCTTCTGGTAATCGATTAAAAATTAATGTACTAATTCGAATAAATAACGACCAAAAATTTGTATATTAAGTCGAATAAATAACGGATAATTTTGTACATACCTTGAAATCAATTAAATATTAATGAACTAATTCGAATAAATAACGAATAATTTTTTTCATGCTTTGCAATCGACTAAAATTTTTTTGTACTAATTTGAATAAAAAACGAATAATTTTTTTATACTTTGCAATCGATTAAAATGTTATAAACTAAGTCGAATAAATAACGAATAATTTATTACATACCTTGTAATCGATTAAAAATTTATACTTATTCGAATAAATAGCGAATAATTTTTTCCATACTTTGAAATCGATTAAACTTCTATGTACTAATTCGAATCGAATAAATAACGTTTAACATTTTTTTATTCTTTGCAACCGATTAATATTTTTGTACTAATTCGAAAAAATAACGAGTATTATTTTTCATTCATTGCAACCGATTAATATTTTATGTACTAATTCGAATAAATAACGAATATGATTCGTCATTAAATATTTATGTATTAAGTCTAAAAAAACGAAAAAATATTTTATACTTTGCAATCGATTTCAATTTTGTGAACTAACTCGAATAAATAAAGAATACTATTTTTCATACTTTGCAATCGATTAATAATGCATGAATAATTTTTTTTTTACTTTGCAATCGATTTTAAATGTATGTACTAGGTCGAATAAATAACTAATAATTTATTTCGAACAAAAATTTATATACTTATTCGAATAAATAACGAATAATTTTTTTTTACTTTGCAATCGATTAAATATTAATGTATTAAGTCCAATAAAAAACAAATAATTTTCTTCATACCTTGAGGTCGATTAAAAGTCTATGTGCTATGTCGAATAAATAATGAATAATAATCGATGAAAAATTTATGTATTTTGTCAAATAAATAACGATTAAAAGCTTATGTAAAGTTGAAAAAAGAAACGAATAATTTTTTCATACTTTGCAATCGATTACAATTTTGTGAACAAATTCGAATAAATAACGAATATTATTTTTAATACCTGGCAATCGATTAATAATATATGTACTAATTCGAATAAATAACGAATAATTTTTTTTTACCTTGCAATCGATTAAAAATTTATTTACCTACTCGAATAAATAACAAATAATTTTCTTAATATTTTGCAATCGATTAAAAATGTGTGTGTTAAGTCGTATAAATAACGAATATTTTTTTATATTTTGTAGTCGATTAAAAATTTATTTACTTATTCGAATAAATAACGAATAATTTTTTATATTTTGTAATCGATTACAAATTTATTTACTTACTCGAATAAATAACGAATAATTTTCCTAATATTTTGCAATCGATTAAAATTGTATGTACTAATTCGTATAAATAACGAATAATTTTTTTTGAATACCTTGCAATCGATTTAAAATTTAAGTATTTGGTCGAATAAAGAGCGAATAATTTTTGTTAGCAATATTTTTATACATATGTATATATGTATTTTAAATTTTGTTTTATCAGAATGCATTTTTACTTCCGGTACAATTAGGGTTTGGGATTTGCCGGACTTTTGCACTTCCCGGGAAACGGGAATTAAAAAATCAAGTTCCCGGGAAAAGCAAATTTTCTAAATTAAATACATTTATTAAATGAACGTTGGTGAAATTTCGATTGTTTTATTAATGTCAGCATTCTTTTGAAATAAAAGTTAATAAAAAAGCAGTTCTAAGACAAATTTTTAAGAATTTTTAATTGAATTTAAGCAAATGGAATAAAGTTATTACACAGCAAAAGATCATATAAAAACCAATTGACGACTGTTACCACAATTAGTAGACAATTTTCTAATAAGACCTACCTTCATTTTAATAAGAATTTGCCTTGCTTGTTTCTCATTCTTTTTGAAAAAGTTCCAGGTGGTTTCTTATCGTTAAGTACAAGCAGGTTACAGTACCATACTGCGCTGCGCCGAATTTTGAATACCCTGAGCCACAGTATGTCTAAGTGTCTTTCATTTTATTTCTCCTAAAATATTTTCTGCAGGGTTTCCATAATAGCGTCTACTTGTAATCAATTTAAGTTTCGTCAACTCAGAGTTCTTACAGCTTAAAATTTTTACTACACTTTTCAAAATTTGTTCACTAATTCGGCGAAAAAACACTTCAAGTTCGCTTAGCATCGAATTACTTACTTTAGGAAACGATTATATCATTGCAATCATTGATACTTATACAATTTATTCCACTTTTTTTAGGAGATATGGTATGACCTCAATTTAATGGCATTTTTGTGAAATTTCAGACTAGATTTGAACAGCTCACAATTTTATTTTATATTAAAAAAACATGGACATTTTACTTCTTGTTTATCGGAGTCGAAAGAATTTTTTCTTTCTTACAGTTACATTTAAAACAAAATTTAAATTTTAAGATAAAAAAATTTCCTTCGAACAAGGTATATGTAAGTGTTTAAACAGACAATGAAAAACGTGTCAACGTTCATGTAAATTTAGTCATACAATCATTCAAACGAACTTTTGTAATATATAAAATAATAATAAGTTTTTATATTAAAGTAAAATTGGATTATAAATTCTATATATTTATGAAATAACATGCACTTTAAATTTCCCGTTTTCCCGGGAAAATCTCAAAAATTTCCCGGGAATATTAGACAGACATTTCCCGGGATTTCCAGCCCGGGAATTCCCGTTTCCCAAACCCTAGGTACAATATTCGTCGGAATAATCTAACAAGAAAATTTAATCGACTTAATATTTTTAAATAATTCGAATACTTCAATAATATTAACATGTGTGACCTTCTCCGAGAAAAGGGACCTAGTGTGTCAAAAAAACGGGTGTGTGTCAAAATCGATAAAAATGAGAATAACATTAAAATTTTATTTTTTAAATGCGTTTTTCTCAAAACCTCATTTTCACACACTAGGGGTCCCTTTTCTCGGAGAAGGTCACATATGTATATGTAATTATGTATATGCACTTATTTCTGATACCCTCGTTTCAATGCCAAAAAAGTAAGCGAAAATACACACATGCTCATAAATTAAATTACCCTCCAGTGCGTATGAGTAATACAGGAAATTGCGCTATAAAAATATTGCTCATACGCCTTAAACTATATTCATACATTTACATTAGATATTAACATAATGATGTTTTGTCGCCACTAAATTAAATTCTTCAAAAAAAAAAAAAAAAAACTAAAGCCGTGTTGGCCCAACTTACACAAATGGCAACTTCCCCTGTACTCACTAACACACATGCACAATCCTTTTCATACTCTGTTACACTTGCCAACTAACAAAAATTTTAATGTGTTTTTTAATATATATATTTTTTTTAAAGAGTTCAAACTTTCAGTAACATTTTCTGTTCTACCCGTATCTAAATGAAAGTACGTGCTTGCGTTATTCAGGGATATCTGTGCTTGTTCTTGTAGCTGTGGCGCTGTAATTTATTTAATATTTTAAGTCAAAGTGTTGAACATCATAAAGTATTTTATATTATGGCTATTAATTTCCTTTTGTTTCTTTATGGCAATAAGCAGCAGAATAATTTGTTGTAGTTTTAATGTATTTTTTGTTTGTTAAATAACAGTTGATGCATAATTTTTTTATATAGTACATATATCCTTGCGTATTATTTTTATAATTTCATTTATATTAAGCTGGCAGTGTATTTATGCTGAAAGATTTTGTTCGTTTGAAAGCTTTGAGTATAACAAAGTATCTTAAATATTTGCTGGAAAATATTAACAAAATTATATTTTGAACAATTTTTTATGAGCAGTAAAAAACTGAAACTATTTATCTTTTCATAACTAAATTTTTAAGTTTATGAATAACAAAAACAATCAAAGATTGTTCATGCATACAGTTTTTTGAAGTCAAAAGGAAAATAACTAATTTAAATTAAAATAATAAAACACACACATACAGGGAATATTTTAACAGGCCACAGGAGTTACAAGTATTATCACAGATTTTGCTTGATGTTCGTTCGTAGCTTTTCATCACCATTATTTATAAGTTTGATAATTCCCATAAGAAAAAAGAGATATTTCACATCCAAGTATTGAATATTAAGCTGAATTAAATTAATAATTAATTATGAATAAATTATATTGACTTTGAATTAATAAACGTTTTCTTTTGTTCTATATTTTCAGGTAAGTGAGGCCTCCTAATATGTATAATTCTAGTCGTAAGTAATTGAAGTATGGTTTTGGTTTATGCTGTTTTAATATGAAGTTTCTATTAAATAGAAATTTACTTTCTGAAGATTATAAATAATATTTTAAAATAAATGTTTAATTATTACGAAGAAAAATAGGAAAGTAAAAGGATAAATCCATTGTGACAGGTGTGACCACAATGCAAATGCAAAAAAATAAATTGAAAAATGCAGAGGTCTAATCGTAGCTTTCGATAGTTTTGGTTTGAGATTATGAGTTTTTAGTTTGAGATTATGGCATTCGCTATCTAACAATGTAATAAAATGGTTAGATATCGAATGCCATAACCTCAAACTGAAAAAACGTGATCGAGTCAGCTCGTTATCGAAAGCTACGATTAGACCCCAGATGTTAATTCTAAAAACCTATAATAATAGTTATACACTCAAAGACCATGAATTCTGGCCAAAAGCCTGGGACGGGTGTGACCCGACAAATATATATATATTTTTTTTTCATATATTTTTTGCAGTGTTTTTTAGATTGTTTTAAATAATTTTTATTTTGCTGCTCACATAAATTAATTTGTAACTATTAGTCTAGGCCCATAATCAAATCAAGTGTTATTCGTGCACATTATTCGATTAAAATTACTTTGCTTATTCTTATGGGAAAAATCGATTAAACTTGACCTTAACATTTATTTAATCTTTTTTATAATATAATAATCTTTTTTATCACTTAATCGCATCAAGTTTTTTTTTATTCGTGTGTACTATTCAAATAAAAATTTTAATCGAATAAAATTTTTTTCAAACACAAAATTATGAAAAGCATATTTAAAGTTATTTTTAAAATTTTTTAATTTTTGTATGAATTTGAGTGAGACCCAAATTGTCTTGTTTATTATTTATTCGAATAATCAAGCGAGTAATTAAGCACTCGAACTAATAGTTTATTTTGTACTTCCATTTCATTTTGTTAAAGAAATCATAATTATAATCATTAATTATCCGTCTATTCGAATAAAATATAAAGGTTGTTCGATTACTCGAACAAAATTTTAAAGTTGTTAGATTATTCGAATATTTCTTTTTTATTTATTCGAGGCAAGTATAATCATTAGCTCGAATAATCGAATGAATTTAAAAATATTTTTGGTATCTATGGAACAAATATTAATACGTTACACCTAGAGATGCTAAACGGGAAATCCCGAGCCCGGAAATCCCGGGCTTTTCGGGACTATGCGAATCCCGGAGCCCGGGATTTTTTAGTTTTAAAGCCCGGGATTTTCGGGATTATCTGAATCCCGATTTTTAGCATAAATAATGTTTTTGGCGGTCATCTTCTATATTAAAAATTATTAGAAACTCATTGTTAAAATAAAAAATTTACTTTGAATAAATATTTTCGTAGATAATATTAAATGGTATATATCTGTGGCAATAAATAATAATGGATTAAGTTGACATAAGTGCTTTTTCATTTTATTACATGTTCTTATTATCTTCTTCAAAATCTATCACTCAGCTAAATTTCAATTTTAAAATGTCATTAATATCAAAACTATAGGCATTTATATTTTAGCTTAAGTCTTTATGGAAAATAATACATAAGCCTTAACTCAATTTAATATTTTTTAAGGTAGCTTTAATATTATTAATATTAAAATGTTTGAGCATTAAAACTTGTATACATTTATGCCCTAATTCAGTAAGAAGATTTAGGACGGTTTTGTTTGAAAATGCTTCTGAGTTCTTGTCTTTGAAGTCTCTAAATTATTTTCTTCAAAAATGGTTGTTGTCTTTGACAATGAAAAATATAAATATTATTGCCATGTTTTTAAAACATAAAAATTCAATTAAATTATTATACAATAGTTTGAAAACTATATGAAAAATATGTGTTGGATATAATGTTTAGAACAAAATCATAAAGCAAATACACGAACCTTCTAGCATAGACAATAAATTATATTTGTTTTAAAGAATCAAAACTGCTTCTTTTTTTCGACCATAGACAAGACGATACATTCGTCGAACAGAATTAGGGCATTAAGTTCAATAACTTACAGCCCATTCAAAATACTCCTCATAAGAAAAAAACTTGTATTTAAATTTAATTTAATTTGAAAACTTATTTAAAAAATCTATACATTATCTCAGGTTTTCCGCAATTTTCAATTTAATCTAAAGCGACTTACTATCAAAACAAATTATTTTGCATTTCAATATAATAGCTTAAGTGCACTTTAGTTTTTATTTTTCTGCCAATGGAATTTTTCATAAAATCTTAACTAAAAAACAACGAATATAAATAAACTACTAAAACGTGTTCTTTTTTTTATAAAATTAACAGTTTTGTTCCAAGTAAATGTGCATCTTTTTCGGTGGCTAAAAATTTTATATAAAAACTAAACACAATTTAGACAATACCCTTAATATCTCGAAACAAGACATTTCGACTTAAGCCATTATTATTTATTGCCACAGATATATGGCG
This sequence comes from Tachina lurida, assembly GCA_944452675.1. NCBI lineage: Eukaryota > Metazoa > Arthropoda > Insecta > Diptera > Tachinidae > Tachina > Tachina lurida. The sequence continues at coordinate 130,124,333 of OX101756.1, read as the reverse complement.
TTTTCTTTTCTAGGAAAAATGTTTACATACATCGCACTTTTCAATTAAAATTTGCAATTAAATGTCTGAGTTATATAAGTAACCTTAAAATATGCAAAAAAAAAATTAATTGTTAAATTAAAATATTATAATTACTATAAAGACGCACATTTGTGCACAATTTTTTCGGGATTTTGTAAGTCCCGAAAATCCCGGGATCCCGGTTCGGGATTTCGAGACTCCATCACTAAATCCCGAAGCCCGGGATTTAAAAAAACCTGTCCCGATTAGCATCTCTAGTTACACCATTAGCGGCATAATTTGTTTTAATCGAATAAAATTAAAAAATATCTTTTTCATATGTTAAAAAATCTATTACTTTAAAAAAATATATTTTATTTTTTTTACGTATGTTCTAATCGATATTAAAGCTTAGATCACTTCGGGTATTCGAAGAGTTTTTTCATCGAGCTTATTTCCGATGCAAAAAAGCGATTATAATCAGATTTGTTTGAAAACTTATTATTTCAGTTTTTGGTGAACTCGGTTATTCGATTGAAGTTTAAAGTTATCCGATTATTCGAGTAAAATATAAAACTTGTTCTATTATTCGAATAAAATATGAAACTTATTCGATTATTATTAATTTTTAATTCAAAACTCACTATAAATAATAAAAACTTTCTTTAATTGATTTCATCTATACTTCCCAAGGATGTCTGTCATTTAATCTCAACCATGACAAAAATGGTATTCCCATACTCCATATATCATACAGGTTCTCCAATCTCTAGGGTTAAATATGCCTATTTAAATAGTTTCTAAGCTCTCTTAATATGCCTTAAAAGCGTTGGGTTATATGTCTGACGCTTGCGGTCTTGGCTCTCACTTAACCCAACACATTGCGTATCCTCCCTCTAGTTTATATATAGAGTTGAGGAGACCTTTAAAACTTAACTTGTTAGCCCCTACCCTCTTGAGGTTAGTGCAGTAGTTACTTAAAAGATTTCAAGACCACTGTTTTCAACAATAAAAAAAAACAATCTGCCAAAAATTTAGGAAGGCTATAAACACCCTGAAATATTTTGCTGAAATGATTACATTTCATTTATGTGCGAGTGCGTTTATAATGCTGATGTCAGCTGTGTGTTTTAGTATTCCGCTTTCGAATATTTTTCTTTAACGTTGAGTGCTAAAAATTAAAAAAAAAATTTTAATATGTTTACGAGTGTGGGAAAAGCTTGACTGAAGCGTACACATGCATACACTTAAGCATTTAATTTAAATAAAATATACATAATAACCCAGCAAACAATTTAAAAAACTTTCAAAATATACAGCATTTGATACCCATCGAAATCGGAAAATATTTCTATAAAAATCCATTGATTTCATTTATTTAGCCTCTCCTCTTATCACTTAATGTTTTCAAATAAAAAAATCTCATCTATTTATAAAATATTTTTCTTGGATCTTTGAAATTTCAAAATTTCATATATTAAATAATAGATTTTTTTAAAACTAACATCAAAATGATAGAAACTGCAATGAAACTATAAACTATAGCACTGAATTTGTGCCGTATGGCAGTTCATATGTATATACTTAAAGTTTAAAAAATTTACTACGTGTATATTATTGGACTATTTACGATGTTCTAGTTTAATTTTACAAGATCTTGAGATACAGTTCTCAAAAAGGTCCCCAGATGAAAAGTTCCGGTGAAGGAATGAATGTGAACATATCTCAAGATATTTCCAAAAGTCATTTATATGTTAAGAAAAATAATATTATATTTGTTAAAGAAAAAATTTCTCAAAGTTTAGCAAACGTTTTTCGGAAACATTTGCATATAATAATTTTGACATAGTGGGCAATTATAAAAAAAATTCCTCGAGAAATTTTTCCCGGGGAACAATTCCAACTAATAGTAAGTAACAGTGAAAACAAAAAATTCTAATTGGAAGAGGGAGAAGTTTCTCGCGGAATTTCATTCATAATTGCTCTGATAATATCAACATGAAAACTAATATAACATTGAAATTTGTCACGCTTAATTTTTTTGATTTTTTTCAAGGGTTTTTATAAATATATTACACACTGTAAACTTTTGTATTTATATCTCAAATAATTTTTAAATATATTTCGAACGTTTAAGCAAATATTTCTTACCAACATCAACCTATAAAAGTGTTCCACTTGCAAAACAGATTTGCCAAAATATTTTTAAATCGTCCTTAAATGGTTGAGAAAATGCATGAGAAAACATTAACAAAATAAAATTCTCAAATTAGTTTCAAATACTTCTCAAACCTTTGAAAAAATAATAGTTATACTTTTACTGAATATCTCAAAATAGTTTCATGTATTTTACAACTGTCTGAAAAAATATTAGTAACTTTGATCAACGCTCAAAAGCTTTACACTTGCTTGAAAAAACTGATTTCTCAAGCTATTTTCAAATATTAATCAAATGTTTGGAAAAATATTTTTTCTTTGACTCTATTTGAAATATCAGAAACGAATTTGCTTTCAAAAATAAAATGTCGATTACTTCTCGAGCAATTGAGAAAGTATATTTTCCAATATATTTTTTGTATCGTCTACTATATATTACGCTTAAGGTTTTGCGGGCTGCCAGTTACCTGGGAAACCGATGCACTTGGTTTCGAATGGGCCCCTTTGCACTATATATTATAATATCGCAAACTATTTTCAAGCATCTAACAAATATCTGAGAAAATATTACTAACTTCTATATACTGTCAACAATTTTTTATTTTTTCACCAAATTTATCAAACTATTTTCAAATATTACTCAAATGTTTGTAAAAAAAAGGATTTTTTGAAACTATTTTTGAAGTATATAATATATTTTATCATATTAATAGCACTCGCAGGAATTTAAATTTTCAGAAAGAGATCCTCAAATTAATTTTTCACATATTCTGAGATTTTTTCAAATAGATCTTAAAACTTAAAGAAATTATTTATTTGTAAATATTATGAATTTAACAATAAAAAAATTAAAATTAGTTTTTTAACATTTTTAAAGGCTTGCGCAAATAGTTTTATGTAAGTATATGTCAATCGCAGTAACAGAATGTTTCTCAGAAATGTTTATTTTAGAGAGGAGATTTCTCAAACTTAATTTCCTGTATTTCCTTAACTATATATTTTCAAGAATTTCTCATCTGTTTGAGAAAATTTTTTTTTATTCAGATACACATATTACGAGTATATTAATAAAACTGTACTATTTGAGAAACAAAGTTTCTCAAAAAAATTTTCATTGTTGATAAAAGCGTGAGAAAATATTTTTATGTGCAAAAATATTTTATTTAGAAAAGAGATCTTTAAAAAATAGTTTTTCAAAAAAAACAGTAAAAAAAATTTAAAATAAATAAATTAATAAAATAAATTAATTTTGTGTCAAAAATTTGACATTTGAGAAAAAAAAAATTTTCTCAAAAACTTTTCTAATATTTTGCAAAGGTTGATAAAAAATCTCTTTGTAGGTTTTTGCAAATTTTCGACGCATGAGAATAATATTTCTCTAACTATTTTAGCATATTTTTAAAATTTTTCCGATATATATTCTCTTTATTTGGTTTTTTTTTACTATCTTACATCTGTAATCTGCAATTTTTTGTTGAATAATCATGTTTGCCTGGTTTTTAAAGCAAGCATACACGTCGAGTTTATTTAAAATTTTATACGTTCTACGTGTCCTTTTGTTGGTTGTAGAAACGTTGCTTCTGGTTTCAATGTTTAAACTTCCTTGTATTTTGTCACGCAATTCGGTGTTTTCACACACAATTTTCCGTGTGTTATATATTATTATTAGTTAAATTTCCTTGTTTCCTGGCTTCTTATTTTCATATAAGTGTCAGCTCAATACATGCACAAGCACACACACAAACATACAATTACACACATAAGTTAAATACTGTAAAATGTTTTATTAAATTTGTTTTTTACATGTCAATACGTGTATTTTACATGCTGCCTGATCAGCTAACACTAGAAGAGGGTGTCACATTTTCAGTATAATCTGTAAAAACTCATATATGGCTGTTCGTTTCGTAGGACCAACAACAAACTAATGCTAAGCTGGTTATCTTTATCCAGCTGACTATTTGATTCATAATTACACTCAAAATCTGTAAGCTGTAGTTTTTTAAACACATGCAAACAGCCTCTAAAGTTTTGTTTTTCCAAACATTCATAGCAACACAGACAGGTAAGTTTGGCTATTTGTCACAAAATAATAATTTTTTTACGGAAATCAGCAACTTTTTTTTAATAATCAAATAATGTCATTTAAAAAATTTACGTTTTAACTGCTCCTGAACTTTAAGAATTTTCTGTGTCATCTGTGTCAAATATGACAGCTCAGTACGGTTCGTAGGAACATCAACACACTTATACTGAGATGGTTATCTCTATCTAGCTGACTACTGACGTTTAGGAATTTTCTGTGTGATCTGTAAAAAATTCAAATATGACAGTTCAGTATGGTTCGTAGGACCATCAACGCACTTATACTGAGATGGTTATCTCTATCTAGCTGACTACTGACGTTTAGGAATTTTCTGTGTGATCTGTAAAAAATTCAAATATGACAGTTCAGTATGGTTCGTAGGACCATCAACACACTTATACTGACTCTAGCTGACTCCTGGATCCATAATTATACATGTGAAATATGAAATGCATAAGCTGTATCTCTTTGAACACCACCGGAGTTGTCTCGCAACCCAAGTATTTATATCAAGGCTTATTCCTTGAGCGACAGGTTGGCTTGGATACATATCACAAAATAGTAAAAAAAATATTTACGGAAATCAAAAATTTTTTTAATAATCAAATAATATCGCTTAAAAAATTAACGTTTTAAATGCTCTTGAAGCTTAGGAATTTTCTGCGTAACCTGTTAAAACTTAAATATATTCAATACGGTTCGTAGGAACATCAATAAACTTATGTCAAGATTCAGAATTACACAAATTCAATATGAAATGTATAACCTGCAGCGGCCTTTAGGGTTTTCTCCACACCCAAACATTCGTATCAAGGCTTGGCTATTTGTCACAAAATAATGAAAGATTTTTAGATAAAGGAAGTACTCTTAAGATTGTCTGCTATATTAGCAGCAATCTTTCAATATTACTGAGATTTGTTTTACAACCTTCACTTCTGCTTCAATTTCAACGTTCATCATTTCCATCAACAGCATTTCCCACATCATTGCTATTACCGTGCTGCTGACAAAAAATATAAACGTTTTTGATGTACAAGAAAATGTGTATGTAGATACCCAATAAGGTTTTATATAACAACAAGTACAATAACAACTACAACAACAGGTAACTTTTGCCTTTCAAAGGAGATAACGTATCCTACGAAAAATGTTTCTTGTGTGAGTATAAGTAAGCTGCTGACAAATTCAAGAATGCAGGTATATGTGTGTGTGTGTGTATTAATACTTCTTTTATAAGAAATAAAGTTCATACTCTTTCACTTCTCGAAAATGAAACGACACACCTGCACGTGGTGAAACAGATAAAAGTGTTCATTTGGTTTAATGAAATATAAAATAGATTTTCAGCTATTTTAAACAAGTGATGTGCTGAGTCTCGCGTATGAAATATATTTTCTTAAGGCTGTAATAATTATGGCTTCCCAATGAGTAACGCAATGATATCTTAAACTCACATTTTGTTTTATTTTAATTTATGGATAGTAAGCGCTTAAAAGAACCTTTATTTCTTGAACATATAAAAGTAAACGATTGAAAATATTTAAGTTCAATTATTTTTATTGAATATAATTTTTGTATGGCAAATAACAGATAAACAGCTTATATTTCATGTACATAGAAATATTTGTTAAAACTTAAAAGCAATTATGCAGCCCACGTACGTATCACTGAATAAAAAATTTACTTATACTTTAAATTTACTTTCTTATATATAAAGTTTTTCCCCAAAAATTTTCTTTTCTATTTATACAGCAGCCTACACCAGGCCTTAATGTTGTAAAAACTCTAAAGACTTGAGTACTTAAGAGCATTATAAAAAATTTTTAAAGTTTTCTGTTTTATTTCTCAAATATATTTAGATATGACAAATTAAGTTCTTAGTTGAAATCTTTGGCATAAAAGTTTTCTAAATTCTTGAGAGTTTGAGCTGTTTTTTCTTCTTTAAATTATTATGACTTTATGTATAATTGGCAAATAAAATTTCTTATTTTTTTTTTTGCTCTACACGAATTGTTGGACTAAAGTATGTTATTTGGGGATTTATGTCTTGAACTTTTAGTAAAAGTGCAAAGTTTATTATAGTAATAATAAAAAAAAAATAAAATAAAATTTAAATTATTAAAAAGTGAAAAGTTTAAGATGCAAATAAAAATTAAAACTTTCTTTTTATATCTGTAAATATCTTCAACTTAAATATTTAGCTGATATTTTTAAAGTTATAAATATACTAGGACTTGAGTATTCTTCAATAATGCAAGCACCAAAGCAAATCTCCAGGCAGTAGTTTGCAACCTGAGCTTATAACGACAAACATAAAGAGCACTTTAACATATTAAAAAACCGTCAATTAAGGCATTTCTTTTGTTTCTAGTAGTTTTTCCTACAACCTGTGTGTTACTTTTAGCAATGACAAACCGATTTTAGTTCAAAATATAAACTGAAATTCTAATAATGCTCGAAGGACCATGAAAAACTATTTTCGAAATTTTAATCTATGCTGCTGGATTGTAAGGGATTTTGCTTTTCATAATTGAAACAATAACAGCCCAAAAAATATTTGTGAAATGTGCTAATTCATTAAAATTTTCAGGCTAAAAAATATATTTGCTTAATCGAATAAATTTTAAATTATTTTCGATTAAACTACGAATAAAATTTTAAGCTCTACTTCTAAGGAATTTTTTTTCATATATCGAAGCAGTAACAGCACAAAAAAATATTTGTAGATTTTGCTAATTTATTAAAATTTTCGAGTTAAAAAATTTATTCTCTTAATCGAATAAATCTTAAATTTTATTCGATTCTTTAAGTAAATTACGAATAAAATAGTTGTTTTAATAAAAAAAAAGGCAAAAACCCCGACAAGTAAGATATAGTTAAAGTTGTAATTGCAATTCTTTTTAATAAGGCTCGAAGGACCATACAAACTTGCTTTTAAAATTTTAGTCGCTGCTCTTGAGTTCCAAGGAATTTTTTTACACTAAGAGAACAAAAAATATTTGTCAATTGTGCTAATTCTTTAAATTTGTTTGTGTTAAAAAATTATTCGCTTAATCGAATAAATTTAAAATTATATTCGATTCTTCGCGTAAACCCCGAATTAAAATTTTAGGCTCTACTTTTAAGAGATTGTTTTTTCATATATGTAGCAGTAACAGGGTAACAAATATTTGTTAATCTTAAGAGTTTATTACACTATTCCAGCTAATAGAACAAATCTTCAACTTTATTCGATTCTTCGAGTAAGTTACGAATAAAATACTTGTTTAAAAAAATGCATAAAGGCCGATAACCAAAATGCAGTTTAAAGATTTAATTGAAATTCTTTCTAATAAGGCTCGAAGTACCATAATAACTTGGTTTTGAAATTTTAGTCCTTGCTCTTGAGTTCTAAGCACTTTGTTTTTCATATATCGAAGCAGAAACAGCGCAACTGATATTTATCTATTGTGCGAGTTTATTAAAATATTCGAATTAAAAAAATTATTCGCTTAATCCAATAAATCTTAAATTTTATTCTATTCATCGAGTAAATTACGAATAAAATACTTGTTTTAATAAAAATAAAAACAAATAAAAGCTGACAAGCAGGATCTAGTTTAAAGTTTTAATTGAAATTCTTCCTAATAAGGTTCGAAGGACCATAATAAGGTGCTATTGAAATTTTAGTCCCTGCTGTTGCGTTCTAAAGAATTTTGTTTTCATATATTGGAGAACTAAGAAAGCAACTAATATATGTCAATTTTGCGAGAGTATTAAAATATTCGAGTTAAAACATTAATTCGCCTAATCGAATAAATTCTAAATTTTAATAAATTTTTCCAACAGATTACTAATAAAATACTCGTTAATTAAAAAAAAACAAATAAAAGCTAACAAGCAGGATCTAGTTTAAAGGCTTAATTGAAATTCATTTTACTAAGGCTCGAAGGACCATAATAATTTGGTTTTGAAGTTTTAGACCCTGCGTTGCGTTCTAAACAATTTTATTTTCATATATTTTAGCACTAAGAGAGCGAGAGTATTAAAATATTCGAGTTAAAACATTTATTCGCCTAATCGAATAAATTCTAAATTTTATTAATTTTTTTCAAAAAAATACTCGTTAAAATAAAAAAAGAATAAAAGCTAACAAGCAGGATCTAGTTTAAATATTTAATTGACATTTTTTTAATAAGTCTCGAAGGACCATAATTAGTTGTTTTCAAAATTTTAATCCCTGTTCTTGAGTTATAAGGGAATTTTTTTCATATATTGGCACAGTAACAGAGTTACAAAAATTTGTTAATTATGTGAGTTTAATAAAATATTCAAGTTAAAAAATGTATTCGAATAATCGAATAAATCTTAAAGTTTGTACGATTTATCGAATAAAATACTTGTTAAAATAAAAAACGCAGTAAAGCCGACAAGCAGGATGTAGTTTAAAGTGTTAATTGAAATTTTTTCTAAAAAGGCTCGAAGGACCATAATAACTTGCTTTTGGAATTTTTTATGCCGTGCTCTTGAGCTCTAAGGGATTTGTTTTTCATATTTTGAAGGCTTAGCAGACTAACCAATATTCGTCAATTATGTGAGTTTATTAAAATATTCGAGTTAAAATATTTATTCGCCGAATCGAATAAATCTTAAATTTTATTAAATTTAAAAAAAAACACCAATAAAATGCTTGTTAAAAAAACGAGTAAAAGCAAACAAGCAGGATCTATTTTAAAGTTTTAGTTGAAATTCTTCTTAATAAGGCTCGAAGGACCATAATAAGTTGCTTTAAGTTTCTATAACTAATTATGAATTACAATCGGTTAGGTAAACATTTTTATAAAAAAACTATAATAATTTAAATAATCAAATAATGCATAAATTTTATTCGAGTATAAAAAATAAACGAAAAAATTCACAAGTAAAGACTATAAAATTTTTTAAAAATTTGATTCATTAAAGAAGTATCAAAATTTTTATTTAAAAAATCCTGATATCAAATAATACAAATTACAGAAAAAAAAGATTTAAAAGTAAATTTTAGGGAATTAAAAAAAATATTTATTAAGTAAATTCAATGAACTCTAATTTTCTCTACTTTATAAAATTGTTTATTTGTTACTTTTAAGGTCAAGAGCTTCAAAAAATTAGCTCGCAAGCACATTAATTTAAAAACTTTTTCAATAAAGACATTATTAATATAGAACAAGTACTTCGTAGTAATAAACTTTCAAACTTTCTTTCGGTTTGTTAGTCATAAATCAGTCTATTTTTTATAACTGTTTATGAATGAACCTGCAAAATTACACACAAATATTTTTCTTTTAAGGATTCCTTTGCGAGATTTATGTATTTAAAATATGATAGATAATAAAAAAATATTTCCTACATTTTTTATTTTACGAATTTACAAGAAGACTTTTTTTTAGAAATTTTCATTTTATTATTTGAGGGAGAGAGAACTCCCAGTTTTTATTAAGATTAAATATTAAGCTGCTTGTATGCCGCCTTAATTGTCAAGCAATATGTCTGACTTTTATTTTGAAATAAGATACATTTTTATACAGATAATTTTTTTTTGTAATATACTTTTTTCCTCAGCTTGTAATAAAGTTTCTTAATTCTTTATAAAGGATCTTTGTAAAAGGGCCTGTCGAATTTTGTCAGCTGTCTGTCGAATTAATTGTCATTTATTCAGTCTGCTTTGCCGAATTTCTATGAATTGAAGAGCACGTTTAAATGTTAATTTTTTTTTATGAAAGTAATATAATTTTTTTCGGAAAAAGTTCAACGCTTTAAGGTAATTTCCAAAGAAAATAATATGGTCCTGCGAGCCTAATAATGGCGGCCATTTCGAGGATATTGTTTTCCTTTACTAATGACATATGCTCCTTTTTACAATTAAATAAATATCCGATTAGGTAGCTTAAAAAATCTCGTTTCTTTTACCTCTAAGAGGAAGATCCTTTATAAAAAAAAAATACAATTAAACTCTATCTTCACTTGTCTTATTGGAATACACTTTATAAACAAACAATTACATTTATACCCTTGTGCATGGAGTGTTTCCCTCTTCGCTTGTGTTAAACAAACATTCGAACGACTTATGTATTGAAGAAATATAGGGCAAGTTTATTTTTATTATTTGCTTAATGTTTTTGAAGTCAAAATTTAATAATTAACAAGGTTAAGGAAATTATGTGGCAGCGTTATTATTCAAACGATTTATTTTTAAGGCTTTTTAACATTCCCAAATTCATTAGTGGTCAATTTTGAAAATTATATTCTAAGAAAATGATAGCAACAATCTTTTTGGAAATTATGGAGTATTTCAATTATGCCGTAGTCACACCCGTCACATGTTTTGTTTTAACTCAGAAATGCTACATTTATAATTCAAAAAACTTTTAAAATTTTTTCAAAATAAACAGATTCTGAAGGAAATGATTTTTGCAAAGATTGGCTATAAAAAGGTTGTGACGTGTGTGACCTTAGAAATCTCTTTTTTTTTGTAGAATTATTACTTTTACTATAAATTCTATAGAATCTTTCGTAGAATGATATAGTAAACTGCTCAAAATCTTTAAATTTAAATACTCACTGCCTGAAAAAAAAATTATTTCTTAAAAGCAAATTTTTCGAAAATGTGCCGGGTGTGACCTAATATAAAAATTCTACAAGTTTGAAGAAGTACAGCTTTTTATGGGCCTCATTTATATAATCAGAATAAAGGAAAATATTAACTAATTCTTTATCCATACTCAGCAGAATACTCCAATCCAGAATATTTTAAAGTAATTTTTTTAATGCCTTTAACCTTCCGATCTGTTTCATTATCCGTGCTGTTTTGCTTTCCTGCTAGATATTTTTTTTTTATTTTGATGTTATTTGGTTGTTTTTATCCCAAAATTCAGGCTTTCAATGTCATTTTAAATTATATATTTAAATAAATATATTTTAAATTATATAAATGATTGTTTATCCATCACAATTTTCTTAGCATTTCTTCTTTCCCTGCACCCTTCTCTCTCTAAAGCTGGCGTGTTTCTTTACATGCACTTCAGGGTTGGTGTGACGGGAGTGACACATAATTTCGTTTTACTAATTGCGCTTAGTTTTTTATTATTGGAAATAACTTTATGAAGATATTTAAATTTTTGCTGTGACGGGTGTGACAATTTTTTTTTTATTTGTCGGGTGTGACAGAATATATCCTTAAGCTAAATACACTTATAATAAATACATATTATATTATTAATTGAGCTTAGCTTTATATTATTGCAAGACAATCTTATGAACATTTTTAAATTTTTGGTGTGACGGTTGTGACAAAAATTTTGATATTGACGAGTGTGAAAAAATATTTCCCATAGCTGATTGCACGAATAGTAATAATTAGAAATAATTGAAAAAAATGGTTTAATTTTTGTTGTGACGGGTGGGACAATTTTGTTTTGATATTGACGGGTGTGCCCAAATGTTTAATACAGCTAATATAGTAAAATGTATTTAATTTTTATATATACATATATATTATTTATTATTATAAATTACGATTTGTTTTTAATATTTGCAAATAATTTAATGAAAAATTTTAAATTTTTGCAGTGAGAAAAAATTTTGTAATTGACGTGCATGACCGAATATTTCCCATAGTTAATTACACGAATAACAAAATATTTATTATATTAATAATTTCACGCAGTTTTTTGTTATTAAAAATAATTTTGTTAAAATTTTGCTATTTTTGCAGTGACGGGTGTGACAAAAATTTTTATATCAACGGGAGTAAAAAATGTTTCTTACAACTAAACGAAGGAATATAAAAAGTTTAAAACAATTTGATGAAAATAGTTTAATTTTAGCTGTAACAGGTGTGACAATTTTTTCATATTTCCTGTAGCTAATATAGAATATAATATAAAAATATTTATAATATTATGAATTGCGCTTAGTATTTTGTTTGTGACGGAGTGAGAATTTTTTTTTTCTATATTGACGGGTATGACCAAATATATATGTTACCTAAAGCTAAATACATTAGTAATAAAATACTTATCATATTATTAATTGCGCTTAGTTTTCTATTATTGCAAATTTTTGCTGTGACGTGTGTGACAAAAATTTTTGATTTTAACGGCTGTGAACAAATATTTCCTATAGCTAAGTACACGAATAATAAAATGTTTATTAAATTATTAATTGCGCTTAGTTTTTTGTTGTTGAAAATAAATTCATTAAATTTTTTTTTTATTTTCCTTGAGACGGGTGTGACCAAAAACTTTTAATGTGTTAATTAATCCCGAAAAATTTCATTATAAGACACAAAAAGTTGAAACTCCAACAAAAAGCAAAACAGAGTATTATGTTGCCAGAAAAGAATAAAAGAAAACGTAAAATAATGATCATTCAGACAAAGAGGGAAAGTTGAGTGTTCATTTCAAAGCGTTTCTTGATAATTTATAAAAATAGGAAAATTTACATGTTTTTAAGTTTTTTTTTTTGTCAACGATTTTTATTAAAAATTAGTATATTATTATGGTATGGTCGTTTTACTTGGACACCACCAAATTATTAAACTATTTTTTATGACCACAAATATTTATTCTATAAATCTTGTAATAATAAACGAAAGTTTATTTTTTACAGAAAATTTAAAAAAGTGCAACAGTAAGAAAGGTTACAACTATTTATGGCGTACAAGCTTTAAACGATTTTATTTAAAGCTCCCATTAGTAAGAAGTATAAAATTACTTTTTATCATATACATATGTATGTGATGAAAATTGTGCCTTGTGATATAAAACTGCCAAAAGTGTAAATGTAATTAATTAAAGAAATCTTGAAATTCCCCCAAAAAGGACTAGAATGTTATTAAATACGAGTATATTCGAAAGATATTCCAGCTTAATTTTTATTGCCAAATTTTTAATTGCTCTAGAAAACGTTAAAACTTAATGTGTAAAAAAGATAACGATTTTTAAAACAAAATTCCATTTAAAGATTCTAAGGATTGCTGTGGCGTATAATTAATCTAAATTGCTGCTCATTTAAATATTAATCATACGCTCATCGTAAATATTTCATTACAAGCCAACCAGCCAGCCAGACATTGACAATAATAAAAATAGATAGATTCTTGCTTGAAATAATTAACAAAATTAAATATCTTACAAACATCAAAATGCGCAATTCGAAATTTACGAAAATTTTACATTTAAATATTCTCAATCATTGCACCCGTTTATTTTTGTTTTTGATGTTTTTATGATGTTAAAAAAAAGAACTTTTAAATATTTTACTCTTAACGCTAAACTGCATACAACAGAAATATTTTATAAATGTTTCATTCGCCTGACACATCTTATCTCATGAGCTGTCATAAACATTCTATAATAATTTTCCAGCATTATTTTTTTTTACTGAATATCTATCTCTTCCATTTATCGTAAGACAGCAAAATTATACTAAACAAAAACAATATAAGACCGTCTTTTTCATTGCAGCTAGACAGTTGCAGCTTGAAGCGCAAATATATATTTTTATCTCTATTTTTTTATTTCGTAATTTTCTTTTCTGTTTTCGACAAGAACTTCAACGAGAATCGAAAATTTTAATGTATTTTGTCGTTTGAATGGCAAAAATGAATGAAAGAAATGGAAGAACTGGGAAAACAAATAATTGCACAGTAAAAAAGTTTCAAAATATTCTACTTATTACTCTTATCCACAAACTAAATATTTAATAGCGATTTTTGTTTTTGTTTAAGTCCAAATCAAGATCCTGATTGCATTTTTTATAAAAGGTACTTTATAAAAGATACTCTTTATAAGAGGTACTTTTTATAAAAGGTACTTGTTAAAAGGTACTTGTTTTTGAAAGATAATATTTTATAAGGCACTTTTTTTTAAAAAGTACTTTTCATAAAAGGTTTTTTTAAAGGTCTTTTTTAAAAAACTACTACTTTTTATAAAAGGTACTTTTTATAAAAAGTATTTTTGATAAAAGGTACTTTTTATAAAAAGTATTTTTGATAGAAGGTACTTTTTATAAAAAGTATTTTTGATAAAAGGTACTTTTTATAAAAATTATTTTTGATAGAAGGTACTTTTTATAAAAAGTATTTTTGATAGAAGGTATTTTTTATAAAAAGTATTTTTGATAAAAGGTCCTTTTTATAAAAAGTACTTTTTGTTAAAAGTACTTTTTGTTAAAAGTACTGTTTATAGAAAGAACTTTCAATGCAATATTTTTTCATAAAAGGTACTTTTCATAAAATAAATTTTTATAAAGTTACTTTTAACAAAAGGAAATTTTTTAAAAGGACTTTTTATAACTGGACTTTTTATAAAAAGTACTCTTTAGAAAAAATACTTTTTATAAAAGGTACTTTTTATGAAAGGTACTTTTAATAAAATGTACTTTTTATAATAATTAATCCTTATAGAATGTACTTTTTATAAGAGGTAATTTTTATAAAAGGTACTTTTTTCAAAAGAAACTTTTTTAAAAGCTACTTTTTTAAAAGGTACTTTTTTAAAAAGTACTTTTTTAAAAGGTACTTTTTATAAAAGGTACTTTTTATTAAATGTAATTTTTATAAAAGGTACTTTTTATTAAAGGTACTTTTTATTAAATGTACTTTTTACAAAAGGTTTTTTATAAAAGGTACTTTTTATAAAAACTACTTCTCATAAAAGCTACTTTTTATAAAATCTACGTCTCATAAAAGCTACTTTTTAAAATTGATAATTTTATTAAAAAGTGCTTTTTATGCAAAGCGTTTTTTTTACACAAGGTACTTTTTTAAAAGGTAGTTGTCATAAAGGGTACTTTTTCTAAAAGGTACTTTTTTTAAAAGGTACTTTTATAAGAGGTACTTATTATAAAAGGTACGTTTTTTAAAAAGTACTTTTTAAAAGACACATACTTTTTTTAAAAGGTACTTTTTTAAAAAGTACTTTTTTAAAAGACACATACTTTTTTTAAAAGGTACTTTTTTAAAATTTACTTTTATAAAAATTTCTTTTTAAAAAGCTCCTTTTTATATATAATGTAATTTATATAGAAGGTACGTTTTATAAAAGGTTATTTAAAATAGTACTTTTATATAGGTACTTTTTATAGAAGGTACTTTTTTAGAAAAGGTACTTTTTATAGAAACCCCTAAAGGTACTTTTTGCATAGGAAGTGAAATTTTAGTTAAATTTGTAGTGGGTCAAACTAGGGCCATAATGGACTTGAAGCTTTCTGTGCACACATTTTAATCCCAAAACCTTTCATTAGTTTTAAACTGAATTTTATTTGTTTAACAATTCCTTATTTAGATGGCAATAGCTGTAAAATGCAAGCTTTAGAAAAATTCTCTAGTAGCTTTGTTAAATAAAAGTCAAAAGTTAAAAAAGTTTTTAAGACATACTTTTTCTTTTACCGTTTATCAGTTGCTTTTGAAAAAGTTTTAGCATTTTACATTTGACTACTTGTTAAAATTTGTTTCTTGTATACGTGAGTACTTGAACTGACTTTTTTTATTACACTACTGAATAAAAATAAAATAAAAGCTTTGCTTTGCACAGTGGTTTTAGAGAAAACATTAGCATATGTAGAATCTCCTAAAAAAAATACATTGTGAGTACAAAAAAACAAAAGTACTCGCTCATACATTTAAGATATACTAGTAGCAAAAATCTTAACAGAAAAATTTTCTTCGTCTAAATTTGCAGGTGTTGAGAGCCATTGTGCAGTGATTTGGGTGTGTTTTTTTTTATATGTTTATACTTTTTCTTTTTTTTTATACAATTGCTATTTTTATTACTAATGAACTTGTATTGATATATTTATATAACTTATATACATATGTATGTGTGTCAGTAGTTGCATATAGTTTTATATAAAACAAGTAATAGTTTGTGGGAGTGTGTGTTTGAGTGTATGTGTGCACACTGTGCATGTACCCCAGTGCATGTTTTTGATGATATACGATAGCATGTTAACTTGAGTTGTGTTCCACAGGGTACGAGACACCATATGCAAACTAAAAGAAAAGTTGTGTTAAATATCTTGTACTAAAAAATTTAAATAGTTAAATAGAATACAAAACTGTGTGTGCAGTGAAATAGGTTTTCCCTTACAAAAAAAATTAACTAAAAATTTCTCATGTAGATGCCACAAAAGTACAAAACATATTGCTGCATTTTGTAAAGTGCATGAAAAATGAACTTTACAAAAATTTAACTTTATATAGGGAAAACTCAATGTACTCGTTCATATGAGTATGTTTGCTGCAGTGTATTGCATAATAATTGAAAAGTAGAAATTTGTTTGTACATTTTCACGTACGAAAAGCTATACGAGGAGTATAATCACTGAGAACTACAAAGGATGTTTTGAACATTTTAGTCCTTGTGTGTGAAAAAATTTCCTTTTTAGTACAACAAGCCAATTTTGTCGTAGAATGTGGCAAAATTGTGGTTGGTTATAACTTATAAGGAAAAGTGCTAAATGTTATTTTGTTTATGTGGCTTCAACCATAAACTTCCCCAACAGCCCACTCACTCTTGATGGCCCAAAAAGGCAAAATGAAATATTCTCTACAAATAATAAAACATCATGTTTGCAATTTATTATTGGTTGCATGTTAACATTTCTTTTTGCTTTTTATTTCTTTGGTCAGATTTTTTGTTTGAAAAACTTTTCGCTTTATTTCACTTTGTTTGATGTTTTAAAATATTATGTGCAGTTGCTCAGTGTGCATATCGAATGATTGAAACGTGCTTTAAAAACAAATTAAACTGCAATAGAATTTAAATCACAGAAGCCACACCAGTTGGTTGTTAATAGTGCACAGTACTAAATTTAATATAATAACTAATTTTTAAGTTTTTTTGTGATTAATATACAAAACAAGCAGGAACTTCTACATTTTAAAATAAATTGAGGAATAACAATAAACAAAATGCCTTGTACTTAAATTTTCATATGTTACAAACTCAATAGCGCACTTGCCATGACTTCTGTTTTAAATAATGACTATAAAAGTAGAGCATTTGTATAGTGCTAACAAAAAAAAAACAAAAGCTAACAAAGTTTTTACAATATGTTTTAGAATTTTTTCAACGAAGGGTCAATAGCCAGAGTAACTTGTATGGTAAAAATAATCATTTAAATAAAGCAAAACTGTTTACCGAGGCGAAGTACACTGTTAGCTGGTAAATATAAAAAAGGACGTTAATTAAAGTTTTTGTTTAAAGAAAAAATTTTTCTTTTACAAATAAACAAAATAGATTTTCCAATACTTATCATCTATTTGTCAGAGCTTCAAAATTTTCCATGTTGGACTCAAATGATTACAAAAAAATACGCACCATAAAAAGTAATTTAGAAAAAAAATATTTTTTTTAAAAAGTCCCTAGAAAAGGAACTTTTAAAAAAGTACCTTTTTAAAAAGTACTTAAAAAAAGTACCCTTAAAAAAAGTTCATTTTAAAAAAAGTACAATTAAAAAAAACTACGTTTTATAAAAAGGATCTTTTAAAAAAAGTACCTTTACAAAAACGTACTTTTAAAAAAAGTACCTTTACAAAAACGTACTTTTAAAAATGTACCTTTTACAAAAAGTACATTTTAAAAGAAGTATCTTTTAAAAAAATTCCTTTTAAAAAAGTACTTTAAAAGGGTACCTTTTAGAAAAAGTAGATTTAAAAAAGTACATTAAAAAAGTTCCTTTCAAAAAAAGTACAATTAAAAAAACTACGTTTTATAAAAAGGATCTTTTAAAAAAAGTACCTTTACAAAAACGTACTTTTAAAAAAAGTACCTTTACAAAAACGTACTTTTAAAAATGTACCTTTTACAAAAAGTACATTTTAAAAGAAGTATCTTTTAAAAAAATTCCTTTTAAAAAAGTACTTTAAAAGGGTACCTTTTAGAAAAAGTAGATTTAAAAAAGTACATTAAAAAAGTTCCTTTCAAAAAAAGTACCTTTTAAAAGAAGTACCTTTTAAGAAAGTACATTTAAAAAAGTACCTTTTAAAAAAGTACATACAGTTAAAAATACGTTTTAAAAAAATTATCTTTTAAAAGCAGTACATTTTAAAAAAAGTACCTTTTAAAAAAGTATCTTTTACAAAAAGTACATTTTAAAAAAAGTACCTTTTGAAAAAAGTACCTTTTAAAAAAAAGTACCTTTAAAAAAAAGTACCTTTTAAAAAAGTACCTTTTAAAAAAGTACCTTTTAAAAAAAATACCTTTTAAAAAAAGTGCCTTTTAAAAAAAGTACCTTTTAAAAAGAGTACCTTTTAAAAAAGTAGCTTTTAAAAAAAGTACCTTTTAAAAAAAGTACCTTTTAAAAAAAGTACATTTTAAAAAGTACCTTTTAAAAGAAGAACCTTTTAAAAATAACTTTTGAAAAAGTACTTTAAAAAGGTACCTTTTATAAAAAGTACAATTAAAAAAATACGTTTTATAAAAATGATCTTTTAAAAGAAGTACCTTTTAAAAAAGTACATTTTAAAAAAGTACCTTTTAAAAAAAGTACTTTTTAAAAAGTTCCTTTAAAAAAAGTAGGGTTAAAAAAACACCTTTTTAAAAAAAGCACCTTTTCAAAAAAGTGCCTCTTAAAAAACCTTTAAAAAATATATTTAAAAAAAGATACATTTTAATTAAATTATTAAAAAATATTACTCGTACCTTTTTAAAAAAAAGTAGCTTTACATAAAGTAGCTTTTAAAAAAATACCTTTAAAAACGATTTAAAAAAAAATACTTTGACAAAAATTATTTTTTACCAAAACTTGCTTTCGCGAAATGTATCTTTAATAAACAGTAGCTTTTTTAAACAGTTCTAAACATATATTTTTGCTTTAAAAGTGCCATTTTTAAAAAGTTCCTTTTTATAGAAATATATTTTGCAAGAAGTAACTTTATGAAGGAGTACAGTTTCTACAAAAAGTAACAATTTTAAAAAGTACCAACATCAAAAATTACCAATATCAAACGTACTTTTTACATAAAAAATCATTTTACAAAAATTCTTTTCGCAAAAATACCTTTTATAAAAGTACCTTTTACAAAAAGTATCAATTACAAATAGTACCTTTTGCATTACAAGCACTTCTTACAAAAATAGGTTACATAAATGTACTTCAAAAAATTATGTACCTCATACGGAAAGTACTTATTACAAAAAGTATTTTTTACAAAAAGTACCTTTTACAAGAAGTACCATTTACAGAAAGTATTTTTCACAAAAGGAACTTTTACAAAAATTAGCTTCTACAAAAAGCAACTTTTATAAAAAGGACATTTTGTAAAAGTCCCTTTTGCAAAAAGTACCTTTTACAAAAAATACCTTTTACAAAGAGTACCTTATATAAAAAATACATTTTTCAAAAAGTACCTTTAACAAAAAGTCCCTTTTACAAAAAGTTCCCTTTACAAAAAGTTTCTTTTACAAAAAGTCTCTTTTACAAAAAGTATATTTTACAAAAAGTACTTTTTACAAAAAGTATATTATACAAAAAGTACTTTTTACAAAAAGTAATTTTTACAAAAAGTGTCTTTCACAAGAAGTATCATTCACAAAAAGTACTTTTTTGCACTAAATAACTTCTAGGAAAATTTATTTTGCAAAAATGAAACGTTTTTGAACGTATGTTTTGTTATGCACCAATTGTTCCTTAAAAGTCTTTTCCTATCTTCTATTAATGACAGCGACTTCTTCATAACTTAATAACAGAATATTTTGGCAGTAACAACTTGGATTTTTTTATAATTTTTTATTTAACATTTAAATTTATTTAAGCCATTCAGTACTGGGCATAGTCCATATTTTTTAATGGCAATTTGAAATTGAAAATAAAAACCAAAATGTCACATAAATGTTTGCAGATTTATTATAGCTATTAAATGCTTATTTCTTTTTATAAAAAAATAATTTATCGTTTAATACCACACGAAAAAAAATATTAAAAGTAAATAATTGTATGTTGAGTAGAAAATTAAACGACCAAATAATCTAATAACGAACTGGCAAATATAATAATAACTCTTGTTTGTTTTTCAACTTGACATAATTAGAGAACAATTATGAACAATTAACACGCAATTAACTTTTGTTGGTGTTGACTGACTGTTAAATCCTGCACAAAAAGCCTGTGCAATCATTGACATTAGTGTCATCATCATCAACATTAGCGCCACTTGCCGGTTAAACATCAATAGCGTCGCCATCAAAACTACTAAATGTCTAATTTAGTTCTGTCTTTTTTTTTCATATTATTGTATATTTCTTTTTGTCTCCTTTGGTGTGGCTATTTTATTCTTTACTATTGTTTCATATTGCTGCAGCTTATGGGTTGTTATTCTTTGAAAACCCTCTGAACATTTGGGAGACTTATATTTACACAGATACCGTCGTAGTCACTTCCAGAAGATAGCGAGAAGAAATTTGCCAAGTAAAATGAACAAATTACGTATCGAATTTTTGGAATCGAAGAGGTTTTAAACAATTTGCTCTGACAGTGAGTGGGTCTAACAACTCTCATTTGTTTTGCAATAAACGAAATATTATCTTATTTCCCAGACTAATTTTCAGTGCAACACAAAACACAAAAAAGCCTTATTGCCAACGTCTAGTCAAGAAAGTTCATCATATTGCCAATTACTTTAAACTGTAAAGGAAAAACTCAAATTTTACCTTTGGCAAGGCATGGTCAGTTTTGCCTGAGCATGCCCCATACAGCGAATCGAAGACTCATTTATTTTTATTGGTATTATAAAAAATATAAATATAAAAATATAAAGTTATAATAATCTCATTAATGAAGAAATTTTATTTCACTGGAAAATGTTTGCTGGGCTGCATTATTAAAGCGCTTTGCGTGCACATATGTTTATATGCATGAATGGTTTTGTATGTGGGTGAGTGTGTTTTACAAAACAATCACATGTATCATGGAATTATCATCCAGAACTGCTTGCATTTCAGTGCTTGCCTTATGTTTATCGTTAAATGATGCGACATCATTAGCTAGAAGAGTACAAAGACAATAAAAGAAATTGAGAACATAGAAAACAGTTGCTCTGCAGCTACAACATGGGAACTATCCGAGATAGAGAAAAAAAATATTGAAAAAAATAGTGTCCTTATGCAGCAGACAGAAAAATTAGTCAAATAATTCTTATAGACCGATTTTACTTTCAATACTTTCTGTGAAGGAATCTTGCATAAAAATGTCCAACACATTAAAAATATTTCATCGTTCCCCCAATAAAGCAAATCCGGCAAAAATGGACTTAGGTGGTTTTTGGTGAAAACCACAGATGTTATTTTGTGAAGGAATCTTGCATAAAAATGTCCAACACATTAAAAATATTTCATCGTTCCCCCAATAAAGCAAATCCGGCAAAAATGGACTTAGGTGGTTTTGGGTGAAAACCACAGATGTTATCTGGCAAGTGGTATTTTTTTATGACGAGTTAAGCCCAACAATTTTTGTAATAATCCTTATAATTTCTTCTAATGTCTTATGATTGAAGCCTATAAAATGGACTTAAGCGGTTTTTCATGAAAACTTTAGATATCAGCTTGGAATTATCAAAACTAGAACTTTTAACTTAAAACTAAAATTTGCTTTAAATAATTCCTCGAATTTACACTCCTTATGGCTGAAACCGATAAAAATTGACTTAAGTGGTTTTGTATGGCAACCACAAATACTAACTTAGAAGTGGCATTTATAAAGAATATGACTTATTTTTAGACAATTTTAAGATAAACCCTCGAATTTAAGTGTCTTTTGACCAAAACTTACAAATCAGACTTGAGCGGTTTTTTATAAAACCATAGATATCAGCTAGGAAAAGGTAATACATAATAGAATTTTAAAGGTGAAATTAGAAATTTTTTAAATAATCCCTCGAACTTACACGCCTTATGACTCAAAAATTTACTTAAGCGGTTTTGTATGAAAATCATAGATATTAGCTTGCATGTGATATTTATAGCATGTTTGAGTTAAACTCAAACATTTTTAAAATAAAGCTCAAATATCTTATGACTAAAACCTATAAATCAGACTTAAGCGGGTTTTCATGAAAACCTTAGATATAAAAAATATAGAATTTTTATATGTATATAATTTGTTTTTAATAATTTCACGAACTTACACGCCTTATGATTTAAAGCACTAAAAATGGACTTAAGTGGTTTTGTATGAAAACCACAGTTATTAGCTTGCAAGTGGCATTTTTATCATGTTTGAAGTAAACTCAAACATTTTTGAAATAATCCCTATGAAATGAAAACCTTTATAGTGGACTTGAGCGGTTTTTCCTGAAAACCTTAGATAACAGATGGAAATTGAAAATTATAGAATTTTTAGCTTTAAACTATATATTTTTTTAAAATAATTCCTAGTACGCTTGATGACTAGAATCTATAGAAATGGACTTATGCAGTTTTTTGTGCTAACCACAGTTATTAAGCATCCAAGGTTAGAGTTATGGATCTTCAAGTTAAAACTTTTATATTCTTAAAAAAAATGCGTAGGACAATTTTGAAGGTGTAAATATTGTGGTTGTAATGCAAAACAGCATAAATCCATTGCTGTCTTATGTAAAGTAAAGCTGCAAAATTCAGTGATTTTATTTTCTGTATAAATATGTTGGATTCTAATGAATTATCTAGGGCCAAGTTAATTTTTCGATTAATTTAAAAAAAAAGATAAGAGGTCACCTATTTGTAATTTACATTTATTTATATGTATGTGACCTTCTTCGAATAAAGGGACCTAGTGTGTCAAAAAAACGGCTGTGTGTCTAAATCGATAAAAATGAGAAAAACATTAAAAGTTTATTTTTTAAATGAGTTTTACTCAAAACTTCATTTTCACACACTAGGTCCCTTTTCTCTAAGAAGGTCACATATATTATCTGTACTATGTATCTTTATTGAAAAAAAACGCGCGTTTTATAAAATTTTTAACCTCAATCTTCTTTTGTCTTCTTCTTAAGTTGCCAGCTTTTCCAAAATCTTAAAAACATTAACGTCTAGACTATTCTAGAACATTTCCAGTGTTGACCACCTATAGTTTTTTGGTTGTATATATAGATCATTGCTGGCCAAATACATTTCTTTTGTTGGCCAGCACTGACATAGATTGACATTTGTCTTAGTGAGTAAGGGTCAAAAATAGAGGTAAAGCAGTTGAGTCCAACTATTTCTTTCGAAAAATATTTTAGTTCGTAAAATTTTATTTTTATATATGGGTTGACATTTTACTTGGCGAGTGAAAGAGAGAGAAAGAGCGATTTATAGCGAGTGTGATAGAGAGAGAGAGAGAGAGGGAGGGAGACAGAGCGAAGAATGGATAGAGCGCTGGTGTGAAGGGAGTAGAGGGAAGTGGAGATGTTGTGTGAAAGATGTTGTGTAAAAAAGGGAGAGTGTAAAAGAGAGGTATAGAGAGAAAGAAAGATTTAGACAAAGATAAAGCGAAAAAAAAAAAAACTATTGAAAAAATTTAATTATTCCTATAATAAAAAAATAGCATTTAAAGAAATTTAAGTTGAGTTCACCCATTAGTTTCGAACCAAATTTTTTTGGGTGAATTATTTATTATAAGCTTAGAGAGTACGAAAGAAAGAGAGAGAGAGAGAGAGAAACTATATTAAAAGTGTTTGTACGCACAAAATTTCCTATACAATTTTATTATAAACTTATTAATTTTTTGTAACTGAAATAAGCTTTTGATTAGCTCAAGTTTTTTGATCTGAAAACGTCATATTTAAATTCAAGTTATAGTTAATTTTGCTTACGGGCTTTTTGTTAAGTCATAAATGGTTATTGGGTTTTGTTATTCAATGTAGAAATTAAACACACCGTTTAAGGTCTCTGTTTAAAAACCACAAAATCAGATGTTGCATTCAAAAATGCTCAATTAAGCAATAAAATTGTGCCTAATGGCCTAAACGCTGGAGGCAATTAATGCCAGCCTATTCTTTTGTTAAGCAACACTAAAACTCTAAAGTGATTTTTCGCTGAATAGAGGCCAGATATTGTCTTCCTTGCTTTGAATGAGTTTAATGCTTTTTTCAACTGTTTTTACGCTTCTGAATTATTACAATTTGTCCTTGGGAGTTTTAAAGCGAGCAGTGCTTCTGATAAAATGAAACAGACTCCTTTTTCTAATTTACTTCCTCCTTAAAGCTTTTGTTAACTATTGCTTTTGCTAAAAATAAATTCTCTTCCTGGAAGCTGAAAAAAAATCAAGTTCATTTAATGGCAGCGAAACCAAAACAAAAAAGATTATGTGAAGCAATAATCATGTTGTGCTAGAACCTTCTATTCCCAACATGATTTGAAGGTTTTACATGAGATGATTTAATACTCGCGCATTCCCTGCAAATAATAAGTACTTCCACAGTAGTACGGAATCATGTATTATAAAAGAAGATTTTTTTTTTCATTTAATAATATTTCAAATTTAACAACTTT
The DNA here is from genome assembly GCA_944452675.1 of Tachina lurida. Lineage (NCBI taxonomy): Eukaryota > Metazoa > Arthropoda > Insecta > Diptera > Tachinidae > Tachina > Tachina lurida. Next base: position 130,099,619 of record OX101756.1, on the reverse strand, counting down.
AAAAGTTCTAATGCGACTTAAATCAAAAGCAAATTTATCAAAATCGCTGAAATAAAAGAAAAATTTATTTGTAAGTTTGTATGTATCACATAAAATTATTTTTTTTTGCACTACACCAAAAAAAAAACACTATTATATGTGACCCGGTCTATGAAAAGGTAGTTTATGACTCAAAATCAGCTGTTAAAGATAAATCAGCTGTTAAAGATCAACAATGCATTTCGTCAGTTTCTGGGTAGTTGTTTTTTTTGGACTCTCCTAAATATTTGAAATATTTTTTTTTCATCATCCGTAATTTGTTATCTTTAGCCCACAGTGCATTTCATGTTTGTCATATGGATATGGTGGTGGAGTTGTGCTTGCTGCCGCCTTTCCTAATGATGCCTTCTGTTGACGTTCTTTAGTGACACTTTTTCACCACTACACAGTAATTTTTGTTTTTATGGAAACTAATCAATGTCACTTCCCTTAAAAACATCAATTTATGTTCATATACGCGTTGACACATGTGTTTGTCGCTGTGACAAATCACAGAAGCAAGAAGGAGAGCTAAACCAAAAACAAAAAAACAGCAGTCACGTAATGCGAAATGATATACAGGATAAAAACCAAGGCAAATATAACAATTAAAACACATCAACGCATCCTGAAGTGAAAACCTAATATTATTAGCATGTAACATGTCAACGAAAAATCTTCAAAGATAGAACATGACTCCTGTAAATTTAATGACAATTTTATTTTAATATTCAGTAAATTCTTTTTAAAATTCTGCAAGCGTAATATCAAAGGTGATGAAATTTTGAAGAAACATTTATTAGGTTTTAGCGACAAGGCAGGATGTAGATGCTTGAATTTAATGCTTCAATTTTTGCGAAAAAATTTAATTATTTTGAAGCAAAAAAAAAATTATTTAAAATTATAAAAGTTTTATTAAACGTAATAAAAGTTGTATTAAAAGCTTCTTCTTTTTCTTCTTCTTATAATCTTCACTTTTGGCTTGCAGTCAAACTTAAGACATAATAGCAATGTATAGGCACACCGGCGCACAATGGGGCCAAATGATAAAAAATATTGATTATTATGGCAAATTACAGCATTCGATATCGAACATTTTTTTATACAATTTTAATTGTGTTTGTATAAAACTCTAGAACGATATCGAATGCTGCACTTTGCACCCTAATATTTACGAAAGCTTTTAGAGTAGCTTTTTTTCCACAGCTACTATTTTGGACAAATATTTATTTTCTGTTAAAAAGGTACATTCTATTATAAAATAAACTCTTTTTTTAAAAACTAATTTTGTAAAACAAGTTAATTTTTATTAAAATTGAATTTTTTCAAAAGCTACATTTTGGTAAAAAAAATACTTCTTGTTAAGAAAGTAATTTTTGTTAGAAAAGTGATTTTTTCGTTACTTTAATATACAAAGGCAGTAACCAATTATTTTTTTGAAATCGAATTACTTGTATCGAAAAATGCAAAAATCTCGATTTCCAAAAAATAACGAGTTAGGGCCTTTCTATATTAAGATAATGATATGTATGTATGTATACTTTTAGTTAAAAATCTACTTTTTGGTAAGAAGGTACTTTTTGTTTAAAAAGTATTTCTTGTTAAAAATGTACTGTATGTTAAAAAGGTACTTTTTGTTGCAAATCTACTTTCTGTTAAAAAGGTAATTTTTGCTAAAAAGGTACTTTTTGCCGAAAAGGTATTTTTTGTTGAAAATGTTTTTTTTTTTTTTTTGGTAAAAATGCACTCTTTGTCAAAAGGTACTTTATGTAAAAAAGTGCCTTTTTTTAAAACAGTGTTTTTTGTTAAAAAAAGTACTTATTTTTAAAAATGTACTTTTTGCCGAAAGGATTTTTTTGTTACAAAGGTACTCTTTGTAAAAAGGTACTTTATGTAAAAAAAAGTCCTTTTTGTTAAAAATGTACTTCTTGTTAAAAATTTAATATTTTTCTTAAAGGAACTTTTTGTTAAAATGCTTTTTTTTAAAGGCACTTTTTATTAAAAGGCACTGGCTACTCACAAAATTTTTTTTAAAGGAAATGAACTTTTTGTTGAAAAGATACTTTTGTTAGAAATATGCTTTTGGTTAATATGATAGTTATTGTTAAAAATGCACTACAAAAAAGTACTTTCTGCTAAAAGGTACGGTTTGTTAAAAAGGTATTTTTTTTAAAGGAACTTTTGTGAAAACTGTACTCTTTGTTAAAAAGGTATTTTTTTTTCTAAAAAGGTCCTTTTTGTTAAAAATGTACTTTTTTCTAAAAAGGTCATTTTTGTTACAAAGGTACTCTTTTTTAAAAAATGTACTTCTTGTTAAAAAGGTACTTCTTGTTAAAAAGGTACTTCTTGTTAAAAAGGTACTTTTTGTTAAAAAGGTACTTTTTGTTAAAAATGTACATTTTGTTAAAAGGGTACTTTTTGTTAAAATGTACTTTTTGTTAAAAAGGTACTTTTAATTAAAAAGATACTTTTAATTAAAAGCGTACTGTTTGCTCAAAAGGTACTTTTTAGTAAAAAACACTTTATGTTAAAAAGACAATTTTTTAATAAAAAGTATTTTTTTAAGTGTATTATATTCAGAAATATTACTTTTGTTGAAAAATTGTTTCTTTCCTTATAAACACTAACTACTTGTGTTATCCCCTCTCCTTTTAAAATTCTATGAATAATTAAAAATACTGAATGTGATTGAAAAATCCTTTATCACCCCTTTTTGCCAACAGTAGCTTTAAGAACTCTCGGCAGACAAAAACTGTAAAAGGCGCCTTAACCCAGTGTGATATTAAATGATTTAACTCTTGCACTCCATTTATACAGCATTATCATTTTATATTAAGATTGTAAATTTTTTTCTCGTAATCTCCATTTCAAATTTAAGAAGTTTGAGAAAAGTGTTAAAGAAAAAAGACCTGAAAAACACACTTCAGCATAAATATTTTTATTTAAATGTAAATTATATTTGGGCGCCATAATATTATTAGAAAAAACAACACATTTTGCCTTTTTTTGAGTATCATTCAACTTGATGTTGATGTTTATGATGATAATGATTCCAATACCGTTGCAGATGTAGCTAATGCTCTTGGCATACAGACAACATACGACATGAGGAATTAATATCCTTTTATTTTATATACGAGTATAACATGTCAGTCGAATGGAGCCTTTCTTTTATTTAGTTAACGTGTGTGTGTGTGTGTTTTTTTTTGTTGTGTTTGTTTGCTCGTCTATCATTTTTGATGTTGTCAAATGATTTTAAATTGTGTGAGTGAAAGTGTTGGTAAATTAATGAGATTGTTGGTTGTTTGGTTAAAAACTCATAATTTGTATAATTTGTCATTTCTTTACCAAATACTTATGTGCATATTATGACATGTGTGCGTATGTATTTACACAAATAAATATTTTAATTATTTATTTTATTTTATTTGGGTTCTGTGTGTAATTAATATATTTATTTCATTAATGGCACAAGTTGGATTGGGAAATGGTGTTAATATTGTCATCCCTTTGAATACTGTTTTGGGAACTAAATTTAAGGGTTGTTTTTCTTTAGTACAATCTATATCCCATTTATGTATGTTGAGTTTACATTCCCGAATATTTTGCTTATGTCTTTTTTGCTGTTTTTTGTTTAATGATTGGATCTTCTTTTGTTCAAAGGTAGTTTTGGTTAAAAACGAACTTTTCGTTAAAAAAGGTAACTTTTTGTTAAAAAGGTACTTTTTGTGAAAAAGTGCTTTTTGTTAAAAAGTTACTTCTTGTTAAAAAGGCACTTCTTGTTAAAAAAGTATTTATTTTTGTTAAAAATTGCTAAAAAGGTATGTTATGTTAAAAAGGTAATTTTTGTAAAAAAAGTACTTTTTCAAAAAGGTATTTTTTGTTTAAAAATTACTTTTTGCTAAAAAGTTAGTTTTTTAAAAGGCAACTTTTTGTTAAAAATATACTTCTTGTTAAAAACACTTTCTTTGAGAAAGTACTTTTTTGTTAAAAATGTACTTTTTGATATAAAGCTAATTTTTGTTAAAAATGCAGTTTTTGTAAAAAAAAAATACTTTTTTAAAGAGGTACTTTTTGTTCAAAAATTACTTTTGGCTAAAAAGTGACTTATTGTTAAAAAGGTAACTTTTTGTTAAAAATGTACTTCATGTTAAAAATTTTATTTTTGTTTAAAAAGTACTTGTTGTTAAAAAGCTATTTTTTGTTAAAAGGAGTTTTTGTTAAAAATATACTTTTGTTAAAAAGGTATTTCTTGTTAAAAATGTACTTGTTGTAAAAAGGTACTTTTTTAAGAATGTGCTTTATGATTAAAAGTTACTTTTTGTTAAAAAGGTATTTTTTGTAAAAAAAAGTACTTTTTCAAAATAGTATTTTTTGTCCAAAAATTACTTTTGGCTAAAAAGGTACTTATTACAAAAGCAACCTTTTGTTAAAAAGATACTTTTTATTAAAAGGATACTTTTTGTTAAAAATATACTTTTTGTTAAAAAACACTTTCTTTGAAAAGACACTTTTTGTTAAAAAGGTACTCTATGTTAAAAAGACAACTTTTTGTCAAAAAGGTACTTTTTGTTAAAAGGATACTTTTTGTTAAAAAGATACTTTTTGTTAAAAACACTTTCTTTGAAAAAGCACTTTTTTTAAAAAGGTACTTTTTGTTAAAAATATACTTTTTGTTAAAAAACACTTTCTTTTTGAAAGGTATGTTTTGTTCAAAAAGTACTTTTGGCTAAAAGGGGACTTGTTAAAAAGGCAACTTTTTGTTATAAAGGCAACTTTTTGTTAAAAAGATACTTCTTGTTAAAAAACATTTTCTTTTTGAAAAAGTACTTTTTGTTAAAAATTTACTTTTTGTTAAAAATTTACTTTTTGTTAAAAAGGTACTCTTTGTTAAAAAGGTGCTTTCTGTTAAAAAGATACTTTTTGTTAAAAATATACTTTTTGTTAAAATGTATTTTTTTTTAAAAAGGTAGTTTTTGTTAAAAATTTACTAATTTAAGTAGGTACTTTTTGATAATAAGGTATTTTTTTTTGTGAAAAACGTTGTTTTTGTTAAAAAGTTTAAATTCTATTTTTGGTTAATAAAATAAGTTTTTTGTTAAGAGGATATGTAAAATTTAATTTTAATGGGCGTACCTCCGTCCATATTTGTAAATGAAAGATTGTTTGTGTTTTCAGAGATCAGGATGTGTGTTAAGTTTTATATGAATTATTTAAGTATAACCACGTGAAATATAATAATATAATTTAATGGGCGTAGTCCCGCCCATTTTTTCAACTTTAAACTTGTGTAATTAGTTATGTTTTCTGGGTTTTGCAGCAATCAAATAAGTAGAATATCATAAAATTAAATAAAAAAATTTGTGGGCGTGTTCCTGCCCACTTTTTTTACAATGGGACAAATTAAAAGCTGTAATAAATAAAATAATTTTTACAATTGCTTTTAAATGTACCAAGTTATGAAGTAACAATGTCAACAATGTCCTCCTTTTTTGCAGTTGGTTAAAAAGTACGAGTCCTTTTTATTATTAATTAAAAATATTAAGTATTTTTATATTAAAAATAAAATTTTGTATAAAAAAAATTCAAGATTTGTGTATTTTTTTTGCTAAATTATAAAAGGCTTTTCTTTAACAAAATACCTAAAAGGAAATTTTAAAGCTTACAGTCAATCGTCTTATGGCCTTAGAAATATAAATTTCTCTATAGCTTTGCTGCATTTCACTGCAAAATATGATTTAAAATTCTTTGATATGATGTGAGCACAACATGAAAGAAATATTAAAACTAAAACCAGTCACGTTTAAATTTTTAGCAAACGAATGAATGCATGACTTTTGTGAATATTCTTGTCGGTTTTTCTCAATGATTATTACAAAAAACTCTGAGGCGTTTTGTGTTTGTCTAATCAAACGTGATCAAGGTGATTGTAGAAGTTTATGTTTCGGTTACAAGTGTATGCGTTTCAGTATCGAAAACAAATTACTACTGCTTAAAAGTGAAGCTGCATAGACACTACCTGCGGCAGAGATGTGATGTGTGATTTTTTTTAATGTTTGTGTGTTTCTGCAAGAATAAACAAGAGCTTCCATGTTGTAGGAAATAAGTACTTGGCAGAAGAATATAAATAAAACAGGAAACAGAGCTTGTATATAAGGAGATCACGTTATTTTTTCTCATAGTTGAATATGTTATTGAAGTTGTTAAGGACTTTTTTTAAATTGATTTTTCTCACATACAATAATAATTTCTTTAAAATTTCTCAAGCTTACCATTTTGTTTTATTTTCTCTATTTCCTTCGCCTTTTTTTTATAAAATTAATGTGTGAGTGTGAAAATCATTCATATCCTGTCTTGTCATTTTCAATCAAAACACAAATTCACGCTTTTCTATCTTTTGGACTTGCAAGTTGAAAACTTTTAAGCGGAAATCATATGTTGTGAATTTAAGTGCATTTCTTCTTTCTTGTTATGCTCATTAAAAAAGCTTAATAAGCACTTAAATATTAATAACACATGCTTTATAATTTATTCTTTAATTTAATATCATTGTTTTCACGCACTTTCCCTTAATGGCTTAATATTCAGCTTTTAAATTTTAATTATGTTTCTTTTGTTTTTATCTTTGCTTTAATATTTTGTTGTAGTTTTTTTATTCATGGAATTCACTGTACTTAAAATTGTTTTTCTATAGATTTTTATTTGTTGCCAAGGCCGCTTTTGTGTGCAAGCAAAAGTCTGTGGAAGAACGTTTTTCTTTTTTTCATCATTCAATTCAATTATAACGCCTTGGGGCCTCGTAATTTTTGGCCCTTAATTGCTGGCTGTAAAAAGAAAGTATAAAATCAATTAAAAAACTTTTTCAATAAATAAAAAAAATTTAATTACATTAAATATATTGCATTAAATTAAAAAAACATTTTTTTTGCAATTATAAGACCTTAAAGGAATCTGAGTAAGGAAAGTACAAAATATGTTGCGCTTAATTTAATTTAATTTAATTTAATAATTCAAGAGCAGATGTCATCAGCAAATTGATTGATCCAAGGCGAATTCTTATTAGGTGACCTTATCGCTACAACAATACTAAAAACAGTTGACTAAAATACCAATACATATTTATAAAATACATACACTTTTCACTTTAAATGTAAACAAGCATTAGATCGGAATCTAAAGCAGTTCAATTAGTCTTCGAACACCTGATGAATCATCTGGACTGTTAAGGTCACCTGTTATCAATTCGCCTTGGATTGATCTTGCGGCATAAATTGATCACTATGAATTCACAAGCATTCCATTACTAAGAATTATTTCCAGCAATTCATCTTTGGCAAAGTAATACAACAAATACAAATAGTGCGCCTACTTCACACCAGAGGCGCTGCAGCAAGGCTGTCATAAAAATTAATACAACGCTCAATAAAAGAGTTGTAAAGTGGGCTAAGCATTATAATTTAATTAAAAGTGTTTTCTAAGCCCATTAGAACTTTAAATTATGTCTAAAAAAATAAAGAAATTTAAAGTTCGAAATTTCGACTGCGACCAACTTTAACCAGTTAAAAGAACTAGAATTAGAATAGGAGGAAGATCTGGCACTGCGACACCTGATGGATCTTTTATACCATAGATCTATGAATTAGATTAATTCAATCTCTCTATGACCCTCCGTATGAAGGTCAGTACAGATATTGGAGAAGCCCGCCTTATATCATCTGAGCACAGAAACTCAGAATGAAAAACACGCCTTCTACTGTCACACAATACGATACACTCACAAAGAATGTGTGTCATCGTCTCGTCATCTTCCAAACACAAGCGACACAATGGTGAACGAACTTGGTTACTTTTCCACAGAGGATAGTTCAGTCCAAAGTGACCAGACTGAAAACCAGCAACAAGCCGTAAATTATTCCCGTTGAAGTTCAGGATGTAATTATATGTAAATGGCTGCATCAAAGCTTTGGCCTGTCTTAAACCAGCCACATCGCCTTAGCGGTCAAAGTGACATCTTCTTTAAAAGAACTAAGGGCCCTATACATAAGAACATAATCTTAAAGAGTTTTGCCATTAAACTTCACATTAAAAATCACTGTAGGACTTAGTAGTGGGTTAAAACTACCTAATGCACAAATTTTTAATAACAAATTGTGTGGAGGAACTCGTTGACAACTGCATTAAGTTCGTGACTTATGCAAACTTTAAGCCAATTTTTCTTATACAAAGGGCCCTAAGTAATCATTCGAAATTAAAAAAATCACAAGAGAAACCCATAAATGATTTTCGAATACCTGTCGATTGATGATCTGTTGGCCACCATATTGAATTTTGTCTACCGTCATATCTTTAGTATGAGAGGCAGCCCTACCCCTGTTCTCTTTTGCAAATACCAAATTTGAAGACTCTTGCTATTATAGCTTTCAAGTTATAAGATTATTGTTAATAACTTTGCAACGGGTGTGCCCCTAACCCCGGTCGTATTCTACCAATATTTTGAATTACCTCGCACTTCGATCTTAAAAGAATCCACACGGAATTCGAAGACTCTCGGTATTATACTTTTAAGATTTAAGACTATTTTTAATTACTTTTTAAGAGGTGAGCCCCTTCCCCAGGTCCTATGCTAACATTTTTGTTTTTAATATCTTCGCACCTCGCTCTTAAAAGAATCCATAAAAAATTTATAGACTCTCGCTATTATAGCTTTTAAGATTTAAGATTACTATTAATTGTTTTGTATGGTGGAGGGGCGCCCCTTCCCAACCATCGACTGACGCACAGTGGGGTGAATAACCCCCTTTTTCGGGAATCAATTTATATCTGCACAACTAAAATATTTGGAGTCACTAAATTTTATAGGGATAGGTCTTAGAGCAAACTGCATGTTTTAACAAAATCTTGGTTTTATATCAGGGGAAGACGGGTGCGGCGAAACAAAGAAATTATTATTTTTTCTATATCTTCAGAAGAACTACAATAGTAAAGCACACTCAATTTGATGTGACTCCTAAAACAAGCTGCCTGTTGCACCAAAATCTTGGGAGCATAGCACGGGGTGATGGGCATCCCCTACACAAAGTAATTATTAATGAACTGATAAAAATTATTATTTTTGTATATAAGAAATAACGAAGCAAAACGTTGCTTAACCAGAAAAAAGCAAAAATTCGTGCTATTTTTTTTTCACTCACGCTCGTGATGAATTGCCTGCCATTAATTGACTTCGCATACGAATAATCTAAAAATAGATTTCTAAACAAACTTAAATACAACCAAGATCACGCGTGACTTATGCGTGACTCACACGTGACTTAACCTTACGAGAGTTAGCTAAAATCACACAAGCAATTTTTTTTACAGCATTATTATATATAAATACAAGCACGATTACGCTTGACTTATGCGTGACTCACAGGTGACTTAGGCGTGACTCACGCATCAAAATCATGGAATTTGTACCTTTCTAATGAAAGCTCATATCAATAATGACTAAAATAACAGCAATAAAAGTGTTAGCAGAAGTCGTTAAGCGCTTATTATTATTGGTAAACTCAAAGCGTGAGGCTATTACTACTTTGTGCATAAATTCTGAGGTGCATGTATTTTTGCAAAATAACTCTCATTTGTTCAATCTTTAAGATAAAAATAAAAGCTCTGCTTAATTGAGGCCACTCTATGTCTACTTATGTATAGTTTTTGGAAGTGAATGTGCCCTGATTTCGGTAAACTTTTTGCCTCTATAAATTAATATTTATATGAAAAAAATTTAAATTACAAAAACAAGATGCATAGAAAATTTGTCAACGCTTAGCTTTTAAGTTTAATAAAATTAAGACCATAATGTTTTTTAAATAAAATCTTTTTTTTTTGTTTTTTATTTATTTATAAAACCTTATTTGTAAGTCGATTTTTCTGTGGAAATGCTTTTATGAATATGTTGCTTTTCTCTTTGTACTTCGCAATATTAAAGCTAATCTTAATAAATATAAATTTTTTTGACAAAGTGTGTCTTTCTGCTGATAAGGATTTTCAGGTGAAAAGAAAAGTTTTTTTCTGCTTATTTTTTTTTTTTGCCGGAAATATATTTTTTTGTATGTAAAAGAGAAATTTACCATTAAAAAAACAAAGCTGTTGCCTTAAATTGGGTTTTCTATATATTTATTTATTTTTATATTTCATTTCGAGAAAATTAAAAACAAACAAAGGCCACACATAATGCTAAGAAAAAATAAATAAAGCAAAAGTAAAATATATATGAAATAAAACCAAGAACTACTGGTAATATAATTTAGGTTTAACAAAAATCATAACACAGTGGGCTGTAAGCTATATATTTTGGGAGCTATTAGCCTTGGGTGGCGTTTCATGTTTAAGTGTTTGCTTAGCAGCCGTAAAGATATTTTTCAAGTGCTTTGCCAGACCAAAAGAGCATGAAAAGTATTAATAACAAAAAAAATCTTTTTTATTTTTTAAATCCATTTGTCTTTTAAAATAACATGGGCATTTTTCATTTTCAATTTTCTATTTAATCTTGCGTGGTGCCCTCTCCAAGCGACCCTTATCTCAGTTCAGTCTCTATTTAAAGTTTTCTTTATTATTGTCAATATTTTGGGCAAAATTTGAAACTGTTAGTAAAGCCTTTTCAGTCTTTCCAGCAAATCCCTTAACGTAGCTAAATGCAATGTCTCAACCATTCACATTAGCCTAACAGTACAGATCCTTTTATAAGACTCGCTCTGACAGGTTGTCATTTAATATATCAAATGCCAATAATGCTGACATTTTAAATAAGGGTTTTCTTTTCGCTCTAAAGAAGTAATTCTTTTTCAATACAAAAAAGAAAAAGCTTTTTATTTTCATTTCAAACGTTTATATACGAGTAGCTTGGAAAGTGCTAGATGCTGCTTGGCTTGCTTAAGGGAATCCTCTAATGAATTGGCTAAAAGCCCTAAGCTTCTTTGTCGGAAAACAAAATGGAAATTGAAGTATTGAGAAAAAAAATCATATATTTCGTTACCTTAATATAGAATTGTCCTAACTCATTATTTTTTTTAAACTCGATTTTTTGCCTATTTCAATAGCTGAGCCTTTAAACTATTGAAATATGCAAAAAAGCTCGATTTAAAAAAATAATTAGTTAGGGCTTTTTTACATTAAGGTAAGGGTATGTAAGTTTATGTATAAAAAAAGCAATCTACCGGTTCTAAGTTCTTGTATATCGGACATTTTTATAAAATGGCAAAAAGGAAATATCATTCACTAACGTCTTTCGGCCAGTAAAAGTTGTAAGTAAAAAAATAATATTTAATAAAAAATATATTAAACACACTCTTTCGATTTCAATACATTTAGGAGATAATTTTTATAATAATATTTATATTCGTGACCACAATTTAAAAGTCCAGAATGCGCTTCATCAAGCTCAGGCGCGGTGGCCATATGCCCAAAATAATTTCCAAATTTTAATGCCCTGCACAGTGGGTCACTTTTGCTTAAAAAATCGTGATAAATTCGAATCTTCTAAACTTTTTAGAAGAGATCTTTGGCTTTAAAATACATATCTGGGACGGCCATCTGGCTTAGCTACCAGAGGAGTTACAGTGGGACTCAAAAATACTTCGGAGGACTGAACAATTTTTTTTTCAATATTAACCAATTTTTATTGGATAAAGTACTTTGAGCTAAGCTGAAAATTTCTAAAAAACAATCTCCGGACATACATATGTACATATGTTTCCGTATCTCTTACAGCTTAGAAAATATTTGACTTAAGACAAAAAAATTTTTTTTTGTCTTGACCTGTTTTAGTATTTCGTGCACAATTTTTTAGTTTATAATTGGATTTTAAATTAAAAGTCAGCATTCGGTTTTTGGCAAAATTTGTGTTGACGCATTAAAATTTAACATTTGTGAGAGGAAACTTTATTTTTGCACTAACTAGATTCTATTTATCAAGTAATTTTGAAGCCATCAAGTTCAATTATTTATTCAAATACTCGTGTTTAGCTTAACAACGTTACTAAGTCCTAGTTTTCACTACGCAAGTCTTATTGCTAAGCTGATTAGTTTGTTAGGAGAGGGAGGAGGGGAAAAGAAAACTTCTGCTAACACTTTTATTGCTGTTGTTTTAGTCATTATTGTTATGTGCTTTCATGAGAAATGTACAAATTCCAGGATATATTAAGCGAAGAAGAAGAAGAAGTCACGTGTGAGTCACGCATGAGTCACGTGCGATTTTAGTTATATGTGTTTATATATAAAAATTATTTTAAAAAAGAACATGTGTGAATTTAGTTAACTTTCTTAGGCTTTTTAAAAAAATCTATTTTTGGATAATTCATTACCGAAGTCATTCAATGGCAGGCAATTCATAAGGAGCGTGCGTGAATAAAAATATTATGACTTTGTGCTTGTTTTGTTGGTTAAACACCGCTTATATGCATTTTGTTCCTGTTAAGTGAACGTGAGTCATGCATAAGTCACGTGTGAGTTACGCATGAGTCACGCGAGATTTTGGTTGTATTTAATGATTTAAAAAAATAACGTGTGTGATTTAAGCTAAATTTCTAGGATTGTTAAAAGATCTATTTTTGGATAATTCATTACCGAAGTCATTCAATGGCAGGCAATTCATAAGGAGCGTACGTGAATAAAAATATTATGACTTTGTGCTTGTTTTTTTGGTTAAACACCGCTTATATGCATTTTGTTCCAGCTTCGGTGAGCGTGAGTCATGCATAAGTCACATGTGAGTCACGTAAGAGTCATGCGTGATCTTAATTGTATTTATACATATATAATAATGATTAAAAAAAAATAACGTGTGTGATTTTAGCTAACTTTCTTAGGCTTGTTAAAAAATCTATTTTTAGATAATTCATAGCCGAAGTCATGCAACTCATTAGGAGCGTGCGTGAATAAAAAAATCAAATATTTTTGCTTTTTTTGTTGGTTATGCACCGTTTATAAGTATTTTGTTTCTGCTTCGGTGTTTCTTATAATACAAAAATAATTTTTATTAGTTCATTAATAATTACTTTGTTTGAGGGGTGGGGGGAGAGGGTGCTGGTCTCCCCCAAAAATTTTGCTAGAACAAGCAGCTTGTTTTAAGAGTTTTCCACATCAAATTTTTGCCCTTCACTTCTGCAGTTCTGTAGTCACGTCAATACAATACCAAAAAATTGGGACTTTTCTGGCCATTGTCAAAAAGACGTGACTGCAATTGAAAAGCTCGTGCTATTCTCTAGACCTTAAGGAACATTAATGGACTGCCAATAGCATACAATTATTTGTGAGAGCGAGTAGACAAGACCCAACTTTTTGGTGTGGTATTGAAATGGCGTCGATGTTAAGATTTGTAATAAGGGTGAGTAAATTATTTTATTTGGAGGGCACCCATCTATCCACTATTATAATGCCAATATTTTGACGGAATATACAATTTGTTATAAGAGCTACCCATATAAAATTTAGAGAGATATGAATTGATCCGCGAAAAAGGACTTTGGCCCCACTGTGCTTACGGTGGCTATTACTAACAAAATTTGCAACGTTATTAACTTTTTACAATTTTAAAAATTTTTTGTACTTGTTTTTTATGTTTTTAAATTTGCTTACAATTGTTTAATCAATAATATAATTTTCATGTTGAAATTTTTTTAATTTTTTTTTGGAATTTTCAAGTTTCAGGGCAACTTTAAGTTGAAGAAAAAATAACGCGATATAACTTGGTGAATGTAGCTTGACAGAAATCATTAAAAAAACTTATGCAAGTAAATGCTTTTTTTAATTGGGCTTATAAAATATCGAAAATTTGATTTACACCTTTCTTACAGTCAGCCAACGTTATATGTACATATATGCACATATGTTTTAGTATTATTTCCTCTAAAATAAATTGTTGTTAGATGCCTTATGTGTTCCAAAAAGTTAATATTTTTTGGACAGCGAAGCAGCGGACAGGCACAAAAATGCCTACTACTGACTGAAGTTGTCAGTGTGGCGACTGCGAAGGAAATGATGGACTTCGAGAGCCCGAGTTCGATCGCTAGCCAGACCCTATTATATTAGAATCATAGCTTTTTCCGATTAGCTTGTGACAGCGTCCTGTTTGATCTGCAATTCCTTCGTAGCAATGAATTATTGACGAAGTAAAATCATTAATAAAGCGCTTAAAAAAAATTTAAAGTAATGCGTCGATGTAAAAGTACAAATATAAAAATTTTCAAAGCATTTCTCTGTAGTTAAACACTTCCTTGTTCTTAAATTCTACATAATATTTTATGTAATTTAAAAATTAATTAACAAGAAAAACTTTAATTTAATAAGCAAAACAATTGTGTAATTTATTCCTATTTTTTGTTATATTTATTTACTGAACTATTATTGTTTTATTTGTATTTAGTTTTTATTTTAATTTTTTTGTATGGCTAAAAGCTATTTTAAATTTATGGCAAGCAAAAAAAAAAGTCATGAAAAATTTTTAATGAATTTTGCAAAATTTTCATTTTGTGTTTAAATCTATTATTTTTGCACACATTGTTACTTATTTATATATTAGTTAGTAAGCAAAAATTTATTTTAGTTGAAAAAAAATTTTTTTTTTAAACTAGATATAATATTTTTTTTGTAAAAAAATAGCTTATGGCAAAAATTAAAAATAAAACATATTTAATAGTAACAGACAAAAAAAGTTTGTCTTAAGTGGATTAAAAATAACCAAGTTACGAGTAACTAACATGTGTATAATTAGTAAAGAACAAAAGACAATGGCAAGACTGTTGTAAGTTTAGAGATGTTAAATGTGAGCTTTCATTACAAAAAAGCTTTCAGCAAATTGTAATACGATAAATTAAACCAATTCACATATTCCATTTGCAATAAATTCTGAAAATATAAAGCAGAATTCTACCACACAAAACAGCTGTTGTTCCGTTCTGCTGGTGTTTGTCAGAATATTTACAATTAACTTCGGTTTTATTTGTTCATTAATAGTTATCACATGTAATTTGGCTTACAAAGCGATATGAACTTTAGTCTAATCAAATCATAAAATACACCACTATGGATTGTTTATATCATATTATAGAAACTGAAAGTGCAGTGACCTTCGAAAACAGCTAGTTGTTACGTTCTGCTAGTGTTTGTCAGAATATTTACAACTAACTTTGGTGCTATTTGTTCCTTAATAATTATCACATGTAACTTGGTTTACGAAGCGATATGAACTTTAGCCTAATCAAATCATAAAATAACATCACTATGGATTATTTATGTCATTTTATAAGGACTGAAGGTGCAGTGACCTTCGAAAACAGCTCGTTGTTCCGTTCTGCTAGTGCTTGTCAGAATATTTACAAATACCTTTAGTGTTATTTGATTATTAATAATTATCACATTTAATTTGGCTTACAAATTGATATGAACTTTAGGCTATGGATTGTTTATATCATATTATAGAGACTATTAGGAACTAGAGACTATTTGGTCAAATTAAGCCTCTAAGTTTCAACGAAATGGCGTGTAGTTGTAAGCTTAAAATACATTTAAATTAGATAAAGAAAAAACTAGTTTGCATATTTTAATTTAAATTTAAGTAGCAGGTACAAAAACCATAAATTTTAGCAGAGTTTATTACAACTTAACAGCGCACTGTTAATTATTTAACAGTAGTGATAAAATTAATGAGTATTATTTCACAGGCGAAATCTAGGAATAGGGACCAGGACTATACTCACCAATGAATGGAAATATTCCTAGATTTTATCTGCGAAATAATACTCATTAATTTTACCAGCACTGTTAGATGATTAGCAGTTCGCTGTTAAGTGCAACATTCACTCTGTTAAAATTTTTGGTTTTTGTCTCTGCTACTTAAATTTACAATACACTTATTAATTTTGTGCTTAAGAAAATCAAAAAATTTAATTACTAGTTTGTATATAAAAATATTCCTCTTATCATGAATCCCACATGTCCCAGCAAACAAATTCACTATAAATTCCTTCTTCGAAGTTCAAAAATGTAATTAATCGGAAATTTTCGCACATACAATTTATTCATGACACCAAAATTTCTGTATGAAATTTTACTTATGATAAGCCTGATTGTGTAGAAATAGAAAACGAGAATTATTTGTTTTTTTCTTATAATCCATATATAGTGTTTTATTTAGGAAAAAAATAATTTAAAGTAACACAAATAGCTCTCATTAGATATGCTCGAAAATTGAAGGAAACTTATTGCTAAAAACTATTGGCCAATATATACTAAAGACCTTTTTAATGTTACCACGCGCAAATCAGTATTAGAACCAAAATTGTAGTCTGTTTTAAACTCTTTTTTTCTGAAAGGCGGCAAACATTCATTTGGAGGTAAATTAAAGCAACTGTTGGCCTGCATTCACATATCTGATTTTTTTAACAAAAATTAAATCAACATTTTGAAAAAAATTTCTTACAAAAATTTTATGTTGCAGGAATATTTCACTTAAACTCCTTCCCATTTCAAAGGGTTACAAAACAAACAAGCAGGATAAGAAATAAGAGTCAATGGCGGTTTCCTGTTTTTTTTTTGTTTTGTTTAATTTTTGTGTGAGAAAATCTTAAATTTCGCTCTCTAAAAACAATCAGAATGCTGACTTTTGCGGAGACAATTCAAACATTTAGGGAAACAATGAACAATGACAACACATACATACTTACATACATACATACATACATACATACATACATACATATAGTACACATATTCCTTTTTTAACAACAACAAATCTGCTGTTGTGAATGTTGATGATGTTAGCGCTTTTGCTGTTGCCAATTTAAAATTGTACTGCTGCCTCAGCTCTTATTTATCCTTCGCTGTCATGCGGCGCAGTCAATATTAACATTTTTAAGCATTTAAAGCAAAATTCGTTTATTTTATTTTAATTCTTGATATACACACTTTCATTGTTATTCATTTATGCCAAATCACGTTGCTCTAGATATTTTAACTCTACTAAATGGAAAATTGTGAAATATAGAAAAATACTCTCATATGAAACTGAACAACATTTTAAGTGAATAAATATTTAAACAATTTAAATCTTGCCGGAAGTATTCGAATTAGAAAGTCCACAAATAAGTACAAACTAATTATGAAAACTAAATGGGAAATATTTGTTATTGCATGAGAAATATTTGTATATTTAAATTTTTTTAATGAACCGCACAGTATTGTGACATGGACAAAAATAGTAATAGGCAATGTTCAAAATGCGAAAAATTTTTGATTCAGTTAAATAAATATTTGTGAGGGTTTTGAGAAACTTTCTTAAAGAGAGCCATTATTCATTGATTTTTGCTTTCTAAATTTTTTTTGGGTGCAGTAAAATCAAAAAGAAAGCACAAGAAAAATATAAAGATTTGTGATCGTGGTTCCCATATAAAGTTGGTCACGTGCGACATCATAGATATAAATTTGATAAAAAAAGTTTTTTACATACAAAACATTTTATATGCTCTTAAATTATTTTAACTTAGATGAGCAAAAACATAAAAAAATAAAAAGAGATGCAAATGGTGGAGAGAAAAATTATGGGATTATGAAATACTATTAGAAAACTATAAATTAGAAAACAGAGAAAGTTGCCGAATGCTAGGAAAAAGTAAAAGGCGCTGGCTGAAGGAAAAAATTAAACGATTGCAGAAAAAATACAGAATGACTGCATACGTAAGAGATGAAGCCGCCAGAAGCTCATAATTTATAGCGGCGTGTCATGTGCGACATGTCAAGTGTGACATGTCACGTGTGACTTGTGATGTGCAATGTCACGTGTGACTTGTGATGTGCAATGTGACGTGTGACATGTCAGGAGCGACATGCCAGTGCTAAATGCCACGGGCGACATGTCACTGCGAAATGTCACGTGCAACATGTTACGTTCGACTGTGATTAAAACTAAATTAAATAAATATATATAAATAATTTTTGGGTAAAATCTCAATAATTTTAAAGAGAATTCAGTGCACAACATTTTGAAATTAAACACATAAAAATATTGTTTCAGGTTTTGCTGAAATCAATATTTTAATCGTTGGTCGCAAAAACAAATTTTGGTGAGATGTCACAAGCGAATGCTTTTGTTTTTCGAAATTGTCTTGAAAGCGAAGTATTGCTCAAACTAAAACTTAAATTCAATTATAGGGCTAATTTAGAGCTATAAGTTACGACTATTGTCAAAGTAAAAGTCCTTTTTATGACTTTTGTCCACTTTGAATGTTTACGACGGTCACGTTCGACATCATGAAAATGACCCTATTGAAATTGTACTAAGAGTAACATTAGGAAAGAAAGATGCAGGAAAAATAACCAGCTGTTGGGTGGCTAAGAGAGCTAAATTTTTTGGGGGGTTTGGTCAAAGGACATTTTTTTTAGCTCGCTCTAAATTGGGAGAAATTTGGTAGAGATTTCAGGCTAAAAATATATTTGTAATGCATACAAAAAATTTCAAAGAGCTGGTACATTTTTCTTGTGCTTTTTACAATTTCAATGCGTATGCCGATCACGTTCGACATCATGGAAATGCTTACATAGAAATTCGATTGAGAATAACATTAGGAGGGAAAGATGTAGGAAAAATAGATCGATTAAAATCAAAACTAGCCGGATATTGGATCCAAAGAGATAAAAACTTTTTGTTGTGGTTTTTGGTCAAAGGACTTTTTTTTAGCTATATGTGTGCTTGCTCTGAATTGGGCGAAATTTGGTAGAGATATCAGGCTAATATATACAGAATAATCCATATACACAATTTCAAAGAGCTGGTACATTTTTATTCTGCTTTTTTTCACTTTAAATGTGTATGAGGGTCACGTTCGACATGATGGAAATTTCCAATAAAGAAATCCGATTGGGAATAACATCAGGGGGTAATGATTTAAGAAAAATAGGTTGATTAAATTACAAATTAGCGAGCTATAGGAGCAAAAGTAGTATAGTTTTTTTTTGGTTTTATGTTAAAGGACATTTTTTTCGCTAAGCGTGTGCTTGATCTTTACTGAACGAAATTTGGTAAAGATATCAGGCTAATACATGCAGGATGACGGATACACAAAATTTCAAAAAGCTGGTGTATTTTTATTGTGCTCTTTTTCACTTTAAATGTGCACGACGGTCACGTGCGACATGATGAACATTTCCAATAAAGAAATCCGATTAGGAATAACACTAGGAGGCAAAGATGTAGGAAAAATAGGTCGATTAAAGTACAAATTAGCGCGCAATAGAAGAAAAGCAGTATAATTTCTTTTGGGTTTTTTGTTTAAGGACCCTTAGAAGCATTTTTAATTTTGACTTATTTGTTTGCTTAAGTTCGACGTAGAATATTTTTTGTATTTACAGATTTATAGTAACAATTAATGGCTTATATTTTTGTGGAACATATCAAGCCGTTGTTGCGCCATTTAAGAATATTTTTATGTTCCCTCTGTGGGAAGGACAAAAATATTTGTAAAGTAGAGAGCTACAGGATTAAACTGCTTAAATCATTATACGAGTATTTAATTTTTTTTAATATCTTTTTTCTTGATGCTTACTTTTTTACAATAAGGACTTGTTTATCAAAATATAGAAAAACAGAAATTTAAATCGCAATTATATTGTTGTCAGTTCTTCCATATTCAAAGATGCAAATGACAAAAAATTGTTTGCTTATAATTTTGTTTTTCTCAGATTGTTTTTCTGAGTTTCTTTTTCCTCTTAGTTTTGAAATACAAAAATAAACGATTTGTTTTCTTTCTTATTTTTCTTGTTGCCTAGCAAATAAGTTACAAAAAAAGTTGAAAACAATTTCAATAGGTGTTACTTATTGGGCAGATGAAAAGAGAAAAAAAAAATAAAAGAAAATAATATTTATTTGGTGATTTGATTTTATTGAAAAAGTAAATGTTGTTCATGACAACAACATTAAAGACCAAAAAGTAAAAATGAGCCCTCAAAAGTAATTTACTGAAATTAAGAAACTGATGATGCAAGAAAAATGTTGTAAGAAAAATCAATAAAGATGGTGAAACTTTGTTTTAAGATTCTTACAATCACGTCTGACCTCCTTAAGGCTTATACAAGTAAAAAAAGATAGAATTACTGAATTTATTGTGTGTTTAACACACAAATTTTGCTAAGAAAAATTTAAAGAATTATGTATGCTGTGTACATGTTTTTAAAATTTTTTGAAAATTCTGGGGCCACAAGCTTTTTAAAGTCTTAAACGTTTTTTCGAAAAAATCCAAATGGTTAAATTAAAATAACCTTGTGGTAGAGTAAATAAAAACGTATTCACGAATGCATTTAAGATTTTATTCAAATTAAGTTTTTAGTTTAATTTATAATTTATTTAAAATTTTATAAATATTTTATGTACATTTTGGCGCTTGTTATTTATCAATTTTATTGGGGTTTTCTTTAAGATTTATTTAGGTCAACATTTTTCTATTTGAATCCTTAAAATAAACTCCGTTTGTAGACTTTTGTAGAATATATAACTCGATTTTGTCTTAAGTCGACTTATGCTGTTATCGTTGTTAAGCACAAGATTTTTTTTCATTATCTACTTCTTCTTACATAATAACGGACGTGCTTATGAACAAGTTAGTGATAAGTTTCTCCGTTTAAGTTTTTACACATTTTACACTAGTGAAGATAATTGCTGCACAGTGGGATTTCGTGGCCAAAAATCAGATTTTTCGACCAAACAATTTTAAAATACAAATGATGCAGTTTTCTTAGAGAAATTTTTCTTCCAAAATTAATAAATGTATACAAACGTTCTTAATAATAAAGAACGGAAGCATTTTTACATTTTTGTAACATGACATCATTTTCATGTGAGTGACAAAAACAAAGAGCTTTCAGATGTTCTCGGTGGAACTAAATCTTAAATGAATCCTTCGGCATCTGGTTTGGTTTTTTTCTCTTTGCCAATGGAAATGCTCATGTAGAAAATGATTTAAGAAAATCTGAGAAAATTATTGGTTTTTGCAAGAAACGATTGCGAAACGTTTTCTTTATTTTCAGACTCCGAAGTTTAATGACAAATTGTCCTGAGTGAGTAGACGTGAGCGTGAAGGATAAAAATTTATTTCTTCGTGAGATTAAGTGATACAAATTTTAAAGGCGTTAAGAAAGAGGCTTCTCAAGCTTAATGAAAATTTGTCACGCGTGAGTAGAGGTGAGCGTGAGTGATAAAAACTTATTTCTTCGTGAGATTCAGTGATAAAAATTTTAAGGGCGTTAAGAGACAGGCCTTCGAAGCATAATGAAAAGTTTTCACGCGTGAGTAGAAGTGAACGTGAGTGATCAAAACGTATTTTTTCGTTAGATTCAGTGATACAAATTTGAAAGGCGTTAAAAGACAAACTTTCGAAGCTTAATAAAAACTTGTCACGCGTGGTTACACGTGAGCGTGAGTGATTAAAACGTATTTCTTCTTAAATGAATCCTTCGGCATCTGGTTTGTATTTTTCCTTTTTGTCATTAGAAAAGTAATTGTTTTTATTTTGCTCATGTACAAAATGATTTAAGAAAATTATTGGTTTTTGCCAGAAACGTTTGCCAAACGTTTTCTTTATTTTCAGCCTCAAAGCTCTAGTTTTTGTTTACTTAATTTAATATTTACTAGCTATATAATTATATAATCCTCATCTCCTAAGTATGCGTAAAAGAATTATGCATTCTTACCCTTAAGCGGAATAGTTTAAATAAAAAGTCCTTTTGAAAAGCCTCACACCATCTTTATAATGCGTTTTGTAATCACAATGTTGTCAGTTAAATGTAAAAGGTAATTAAGCTGATAATAACTGTGGTATTTTATTGCTTCTTATTTTTATCCTCCAACCATTTCTAGACAATTTACATGCATACATTTATTTTTGGCTTTCATGTTCGTAAGTGTGAAAGTAAAATATAGCTTGAACTAAATTTTTATAAACGATTATAGATACGTGTCCTACGCTTGTTACCAAACATTTCAGTGTGCTAGTGGAATAGCAAATAATTTTATTTGTTTTCATTAAAGGTAATTTAAATGCAGCTGGGTGCGTAAAGATTATAAAAAAGGATGTTTTATAAGAGATTTGCTAGTTGGAGAAAATAAAGTAGACAATGGATAAAAAATGGTTTTTTTTTTGGAGTTTGTTAATTCGATAGAAATATTTAAGCATTCAAGCAAGATTTTTTAAAAATTTTTAGATAATATTTAAAGCAGAATTTTATCAAAGGCTTTTAAAAAAATTCTCAAAAGGAAGTTTTCTTACAAAAAAAAAAAGAAGACAGCTATCTTAGGACACTATAGCTATGCTGCTTAGCTATATAAAACAAATTTAATGTGTTAAATAACAATGCAATAAAATTATATTATATCATGATGTCAAATTTGTCGCAAATATTTCAAAACGTTTCCATTTATTTCCCATTATTTTCTTTTCTAGCGGCGTACTACTAAATTAATGTATTGTCTGTGGCCGGTGGCGGCTGTTAGCCGGCTAACAGCTGATCGGCTGTGTTCTCTGGCTTGTGGTCATGTGCGAAAACAATACAAAAACAAATTGAGCAATCGTTCTCATTGTTATACCCTTCACCAAAAATGGTAAAGGGTATATATAGGTTTGTCTAGATTTTTGTAATTTCTTTTTTTTTTCTTTGTTTTTCACTCACTTCAAAGAACGAACGTTTCGTTTATTTTCGTACTCTGCTTTTAAGTACAAAGAAAACAAAACAAAATAAATTTATAAATGTAATAGTGTAGATTATTTTTGTTACAAAAAATACGTCCAAACGTATAGAGCCATAAATAGCATAGCTATAAAAAATTAAGTAAAATAAAAAATAAATTTGTTTGTTCATTCAAATAATTTGAGTTATTCACCCAGCTTTAATACTTTTCTTATAAATCTTTTCAAAAAAAAAATGTTGTGTTTATTTACCCAAGCTCTTTAAACATATCTAAGCCATGCCATTTGACTTGGCATATTTATGCTTGAAGCATGTGCCTGCCAAAGACGCATTTCCGCCGCTTACTAACTCATGCTTTTATTATTACTGTGAATAGCAAATTAAGTATGTTGTATTTGTCTTGGTTTTAGCCATTTTCTTTCTGTCTTTAGCTATCAACAAATATAAAATATACATGCACACATTTATCTTAATTTACTTCTTATACAGTTAAGCACCAACACACACAGTTTAATTTATAATATATATTCCTGCAATGTCCTTCTTAACCGGAAGTTGATATATTTACATACATATGTATGTAAGTGTAGAAGGGTGTATGTGCATTTTTATGGCATCCCAGCAAATGTTATTTTCTTTTTTTTATATTAAACAAAAAATAAATAAATGAAATTCACTCAAGATTTGGAAGCCAGACGTTCGTTCTTTAATTTTTATACATGTAGGTCAATCTTACTACGCCTACTAGGATTATTCTTCTTTTGTGATGTTCAAGAATATTATTTGTGAGTTCTCATATAGTTTTTGAAAGTCTGTGCATAAGATAAGAACTTTGTGACTGTTCAAAATATGTGGTGGAAGTCTTCTGATGATTTGGCAAAGCACCAATGAAATGTATAGACAATAGTTAAGCACCAGCACATAAATTTTAATTAAAATTTTTAGTACACATTTTATAAACCGTAATAAGTCCTTAATAAATTTGAGATCAATGAGGAAAATTTCTCTTACTCAAAACTTTGCCTTTTATAGAAAAAGTTTATTAAATTTCCGTAAAATTGTACTTAAAAACAGAAATATACATAATTTAATAAACTAATCATTATTTAAGCATATACATATATACTAAATACGTATGCATCTATTTCACTCGTATCCAGTAAAATGTTAAACTAAAGTCCTGTAAAAAACGGCCTTGGCGTCACTTTTTCAACATAACTTTTAAACATTTTCTTAAGTTTAAGTTAATTTTTTTTTTTGAGTCAGTGAGTGCAGTAAAAGTTTCCACAATAAAAATTTATTGTTTTGGAAAATTTAAAAAATTTGAAATAATGTCGATATTACTAATATTAATGAAAATTTGTCACGTGTAAGTAGACGTGAGCGTGAGCAATAAAAACCTATTTATTCGTAAGACTTAGTAATATAAATTTTGAAGGCGTTAAGAAGCTCAATGAAAAGTTGTCACGCGTAAGTAGACGTGAGCGTGAGTGATAAACATATATATTTCTTTGTAAGATTATGTGATACAAATTTTAAAGGCGTTAAGAGAGAGGCTTCCGAAGCTTCATGAAAACTTGTCCTGCGTGAGTAGACGTGAGCGTGAGTGATAAAAGCGTATTTCCTCGTGAGATGAAGTGATACAAATTTTAAAGGCGTTAAGAGGCAGGCTTTCGAAGCTTAATGAAAATTTGTCACGCGTGAGTAGACGTGAGTGTGAGTAATAAAAACGTATTTATTCGTGAGATTAAGTGATAAAAATTTCAAAGGCGTTAAGAGAGATTCTTTCGAAGCTGAATGAAAACTTGTCAGGCATGAGTAGGCGTGAGCGTGAGTGATCAAAACATTTTGCTTTGTGAGAATAAGTGATAAAAATCTCAAAGGCGTTAAGAGAGGAGATTCCGAAGTTGAATGAAAATTGCCCTGCGTGAGTAAACGTGAGCGTGAGCAATAAAATCCTATTTATTCGTGAGATTAAGTGATAAAAATTTGAAAGACGTTAGGAGAGGGAATGTTGAAGTTAAATTACGAATTGTGCTGCGTGAGTAGTCGTGAGCGTGAGTAATAAAAACGTACACATTTATTGATTACACTAAGAGAGCGTAGTCCGAAGCTTAATAAAAATTTGTCACGCGTGAGTAGACATGAGCGTGAGTGATAAAAACATATTTCTGTGTGAAAATATGTAATAGAAATATTAAAAGTGTTCCGAAGCTGGATCAAAAAAAAATATTTATATCGGTTTTTCTGTTTGTTCACAAAAATTTGGTAAAATTTCCTTTAGTGGTATGGCCTGCACGGTCAACCAATTTCCAGATTTTCTTTTTGTTCAGCGTTTCAGTTTGCCATTAATAAAAATTTTTTTATCAGATGCTTTTCTCTGCCGTCATACGTGGATATTTTGTGTTTTTTTCGTCTGCCAGAATCCAGCATTTCAACTTACTTTTTCGTATTAATTTAATTCAGTAAATTTTAAAATTTATAAAAAAAATATTTTATTAACAATCGGTGCAAAATCTATTAGAAAAATTTAATATATTTAATCTAAGACCGTTATTGGTGACAGTTTCGTTGTTAATGTTGCACAATACAAAAAAAATACAAAAAAAAATTTAGACAAAGAAACTCAATTTAAATTTCCGCAAATATAAGAATCCCTAAGTATTATTTTAGATAAAAAAAAAATCAGTCGTCATGTTGCAACAAATGCCAGCTGATTGAATACATGTAAAGATAAAATCATTTTTGTGTTTAATATAACGCAAAAGCTCTCGCGACTCTGCTCCTCGCAGTCTTTATAAAATAAATAAATAACAAGTACAACAGAAAGTATATTATTATGCATGCACTTGTTTTGGGGGGTGGGTATGGGTGTCGTAAATATTTACTTGTGTTTCCAACACACACACGCACACGCTACTTATATAGACACACACACACACACACACACACTTTATAACATCTGTAATATATCTTAAACCGAGTGTTTATAAAAGCTGCAGCATACATATATTAATGTGTGCCATTGTTTAACTGTTTATGTTTGTATTTTATATTATATATTTTCTGCTTTAATAAATTTCTATTTGCTTTTGTTTTTGTTGTTGTTCATTTTATCTTTGTTTTAGCAAAACTTCAATAGAATTTAGCCTTAAACTTTTTATAATACCGAGCGACTTGCTTGTTGTGAAAATATTTAATTTATGCATATTTAATGCACAGTGAGCGCAAGTAAATGGCCGACGGCATAAGTAATTTGAAATAAATTGAAAGTTTAGTTTGTTTGATATTTATTAAAATAACCTTAATTTGACATTCATTCAATAAGACATCTCAGACATGTCATGGTTGGCATAAATTAAATGTTACATTTGTGTATGTACATACATATGTGTGTGTGTGCGTTCTTTTGTTTAGTTCACTGTATTTACGCACCTAAGTGTAAAGAAACAGTTTAGAAAAAATCTTTATAGCTCTAAAAGGCTAAATCAATTCAAGGTGAAATATTAATAAGATAAAACTGCTAAACTCTGCAAATTGTCAATAGGTTGGGTGACAAAAGGTTAAGAGTACATTTGGTTGCTTGAATTTTAAAATATTTTTTGTTTGTTTGTTTTAAACATTCACATACTGCGATGCTTTTGTTAAGTGAACGGAAGACGATAAATATGTTTTCCTTTTACTAAATTTAATATTTAATGTTGTTTTCGATAAAGATTGGCACAGCCAAGTGTAAACTTTAAGCGGCGTGCAGCAAACACTGAACTTGGGAAAAGTTATATCGTTTGCATAATAAAGATATCTGCTCCATGTGTATATAAAATCTGAATTATTTTATAGTTGTTGCTAGATTATGATAGGAGACTTCTGACTAAAATGTGCAGCCTGTTTGTGTCAGACTTGACTCTTTTGAACAAGTTTTCTGACAGAAACGTCATGATTTCTATCGTCGAAGTCTTATTGGAGTTTCTTAATATAATTTTTATGTTTTTTGAACACTGCAATCGGGCGGAATAAAGCAGCAGAGTATTTCGCTCTAGGAAACATTGCGACTTAAATGACTTGATCCAAGAAAAATAAAATTTTTTTGGTAGTAATTATACTTTTTTTCTTTAGCCGTGCAAGAACTTTCAAGGTAGATTCAGGATTAAGGTCAGAACTGTTTTTATTTGCCAAAAACAATAAATGTAAGAATTAATTAAGTAAAGTGAGTAAACTTTTAATTTTCAAAAAAAGGATATATGGGAGACTTCCATGTCCTTGCACCGCTTTGACTGAAATTTCGCATCCAGTTAAACTGTAACATTTTGAAAATATATTTACATTTTCAGTACAATACAATCATAATTCCAGCTTATTTACAATTTTTATTATTAAGGGCATATGAAAGGCTGTCTGAGCCCTTACAGCGATTCTAATGAAATTCACCAGAGAACTTAGTCAGTGGATTGTGGGAATAAAATAAAAATCTGGGTTCATTTTGACAATAATTTTTAACTTAAGGATATTTGCATATGTGAGCTAAATTTTTCTTTTCAGCGTTAATAATATAACTTATCAGAGATCTTAATCATATAATTTAAAATAAAATTACTAGTTTTCTCCACATTCTGATCATAAGTAATGTCGAAAATAAATTTTAAATATTAAGGATATATGTGCTGAAATTTTCCAGGAAGATCGGCTGTCTCATCCTAGAATTAGTAATAAACTTTCATTGCAATCTGACTGGAATTAAGAACTAAATTAAATTTTAAAAATTAAAAATTTACATGTATAAATTTTACTGGCAATTGCTTAGTTTCTAATTAATCAAAGCAGAGAATTAAACAGTGTATTTCTAAAAACCAAATTAAGTAATATTATTTTACACTAATAATATTTTTAGGCAAATTTGGGAATATAAGGATATATGGGTATTAGGCAAATACATTTTCTGCTTGCAGTGAAATACACCAGCAAGCTTTATAGTGTAATATTAAGACTTAGTTACTTACTTACTTTTTACTGTAAAAAAGTCTTAATTGCTGTTTATACTTAGTTTTGAAAATTAAGGATACATGGGAAGTAGATGTGTCCTTACAGCAATCATATTTAAATACATGGTGTATCTTTTATATATAATTTTGATTAAAATTATAAATTTTATCTATATTTCGGTAGTAAATACTGTTACAAATAAATTTTTAGGAACAAGGACATACGAAAGGACTTGAAGTCCTTGCTCTGAATAACCTGAAACTTGTGAGAGCACTTCTACGTTTTATTCTAGGATTAACTGCACGTTTTCACTGCAATCGCACCGTATTTATTGTCAAAATAATAATTTGAAAATAAAGGATATATGGGGGACAACCTTTAACCGTTTGAAGTAAAAATCATTCAAACCTTTAACCAAATTTTTTAAATTAATTAAATCCAAATTCTGAAAACAATTGGTAATATAATTAATTTTCTCAAAATAAAGGATATATGAGAGGTGGGTGTGTCCTTGCTCTGATCGCATTGAAATTTATTGGTCTCTTTAACTATTTAGTGCAAGAAATAGTTATGAGCTTTCATCGCATTTTAATCATAATTGTTGAAAATATATAACGTATAAAATTAAGGACATGCATGAGATAGGCATATCTTTGCACCGATTGTAGTAAAATTTGCCAAAGTTCTTGTCTATTTGATTTTGAAAGCCATTATGATTGCAACTGTTGGTAAAATTTAGCTTTTACTCTTTGGGACACATGGAAGGTGTGCATATCCTTGCACCATTTGGGGTAAAACAACTTCCAATTAGTTAAATTTATGATTTTTAAATAGATTACAACTGCTTGGCACATTCCGATTATAAATTTGGCTGTAATAAAATTTTTGATATTAAGGACATATGGGAGGAATTGATTTCCTTGTTCTGATTGTTACATAATTTATGAAACGGATTAACTAGATAGTTTACTAAACAGCTATGGACTCTGTTTGCGTTGTAGCAACAATTCTTGAAAATATTTTATGTTTAAATTCAAGGATATAAGTATGTGAGATGGGCATGTCCTTGCATATATTGGGGATGATTTCAATTAATATACTGCTCCTATAACTTTGTTAACAATTACCATAATAAATGTTTCTAAATTGTAATTTTTTAAATTAAGGATACGTTAAGTTTAGTTGTGTCCTTGTACAATTGAAAGGAACATTTTACGAACAAATTTTATTTTAAATCTAATAAAAGTTTTACTGGCAAAAATTTAATAAAATACTCTTCTTAAATTTGATACTAAGATACTCGTACAAATTTTATTTGTCTGCCAAGCATCTAATTTATCTAATCATATCGTTTCAAGTACTTAACCTTTTCTGTGGCGTGCCATGTTGGACTATTAATGTGCTTATCAATAAGTCCAGGTTGCTCTGCTCTTTCAAAATATTTTTTTTGTATTTTCAGCTCCACTGTAACCTACATTTCCTTTAGACAAAATTAAAGAAAACTTTGCTTCCTTCCCGTTTGGTTTTTAAACAGGCAAACAATAAATGATGAAGAGCATATTGTCACAGTGCTGCTTCACCATGGAAAATGCGCTGCAATGTGATAATATAAAATTTTTTGTTATATTTTTTTAAGGAAAGCCAATAAGCGTGAGTGAAATTTGCAACTAAAATCTGTTTTATGGAACAATAAACTCTGCAGGAACTTCGTTATGACATGACTTCACTGCACTGCTTGTTCATTAAAAATACAAACCTTTCAGCCTTCAGTCAAGTTTCAATTTCAACGTTAGCAAAGAAAAGTAAAAACTAAAACAAATAATGTTGTCATGATGTGCGAGCATTATTGCTTACGTTCCCACTGCTGGTATCTCATTATATCCTTAAAAAAAAATTTACTACAAGTGCAATTTATGACTGCAAAATCTGTCTCAAAAATGCATTAAACAGCAGCACCTGTATAAAATTATATACAATTTTCAAATACAAGATTAATGTTAATTAAGATACAAAAGAATACTGCATTGCAGGATACGACTGAGTAGCAATTTGTTTTTATTTTTTTAATTTTTACCTTAAAGAAAAGACGAAAAGATTATGGTCGCATACATTTGGCACATTCATTTAATGCTGGTGTGATGCAAGAAATGTCAACTGGAACGATTTAAGGTTCATTTGTAATATGGAAAACATTGCTGCACAGTGTACATAAATAACTTTTTTCTTATGACAGCTGTCAAGACAAGAATAAGTAAATTTTTTTAATGCTTGTCTCAAAAAATTTTCCTTGCATTTGCATTATTGTGCAATGATGAAATTTGAGGTTAAAAATAAAATAAAATCATAAGTGAAATTTATTTGCTGGTGGTTAAGCATTGTCTATATGTATTTCATTGTTGCTTTAATAACAATGAAATAGAATTATGACAATATGTCGCATAATAGATGTCATGAATGTTTAAAATAAAATAAAATAAAACAAAATAAAATAAAATAAATTAAAATAAAATAAAACAAAAAACCCAAATAAAATAAAATATAATCTGTTTAACTTTTTAGCTATAAGGCTGTTCCAAAAAGATTTTTTTGAGTTTTTTTGCCACGCCTACAAATACCGCCCTTTTAGTATTTTGTTCACTGTGTCGCCATTTGTAGTCCGATCATAACATTTTGTATACCGGTGTTCATGGCTCTGTAAGGGCTACATTTCTATCTTTAACAATTTTTTACTATCACGTCATATTCTAGTCATGACTTTCGTTCAAAAATATTTAGCATTAGGGTGAGTCATGACTAGAATATGACGTGGCAGTAAAAAATTATTAAAGACACAATTGTAGCCCCTACAAATCCATGAGCACCAGTATACAAAATATTATGATGGGACTAGCAAAATACTAAAAGGGCGGTATTTGAAGGCGTGGCAAATAAAATAAAAGAAAAAATTTTGGAATTGTTTTTACATTATCTTTTATACTGGGGGGTGACTTGCACCACTTTTTATTTCGAATTACTCTATTGTGCAATTCAATCCTCAGATTAACTGAATCCCAACTTATTTTCAATTAATTAAAGTTTTAATTTTTTTAACAAACGTTTAATTGACTCGATTAAATTATAGATTGTTCATATTTTTTTTTAGCGAATAACGTTGTTAAGTGGATAAAAATTTTCCGGGATCCATCTTAAGTTAAATAGGAGCAGCAGACAATTATGTCAGTTTTCACAAGATTTTTTATAAACAAAAGTTAAAACGAACAAAAAATTTAAAAAATTTTTAAATTCATAAATTAAAATAATTTTTGAAAAATTTTGTTACAACTTGAAATCCATAAGAAACTATAATTAATAATTTGAGCAAATTAACATGCTTCTCAAAGAAAAAAAAAATTTTATACACTGACAAAAAATCCTAAAATATTATATAGAATATATTATTTTTTTTTCTAAAAAACTAAATTTTAAATACTGAACCAGTTGGGTTCAAGCAAAACAAAAAAGGTACACTGCCTCCTCCCTAATGTCGAAGTAGAACATAGTTTGAATGAAAAAAAACTATTCCATACACTAAAAAATAAACTCGCAATTCATAAGCAACTATAATTAATAATTTGAGCAAATTTATATTATTCGCAAAAGAAAAACTATTTCATACACTGAAAAAAACTTGCAACATTTCAAAAATATCTTGTTGTTTGTGTTTTAAAAAAATTAAAATTTTAATAATTTAATCAGAAATAATTTCTTAATCAGGCTCGAGTTCAGTAATTTCAATTCTTATTGAATGAAATATTTTTATTAATTAATGTGAGTATCTAAAGAAGAGAAGAAAAATTAAACTAGACTTTATTAGCGGGGGGATCACTTAGCGATCACTGTTCACTTGGCTATCACTGCTTCAGAATGCTGAAAGGCGAAGTCAACTGTAGAAAGCAAAAACAAAGTAACATAAAACCACTACAATAATACTTATATGTATGTACCGATGGTGCATCGAATAAGTAAAAATAATTAATGTGATGATCGTAAAAGATAAGTAAGAATAGTTAAACATACATAGGTAGAGTGATATAACTTCGTGCTAACCTAAATAGAAAATGGAAAAACAGAAAATGAATAGTGATACTTGCAAATGTGTTTGCCAAAGGTAAATCAATAATTGTATACACAATCAATTCTCATATTCCATTTCATAGAAATTTAAGTTAAATAGCTGATGTTAATAATAATCTCTACCCCAGTAGATAGACATGGGTGCTGATGAAGTGCGTGGCTGCACAGAAAAATATCGGTATTTCCCCCAGCTAATAAAGTCTAGTTTAATTTTTCTTCTCTTCTTTAGATACTCACATTAATTAATAAAAATATTTCATTCATAAGAATTGAAATTACTGAACTCAAGCCTGATTAAGAAATTATTTCTGATTAAGTTCACTACAGTTCAATTAATTTTAATAATTGTCACACTTGGGAAAGGAAATCACGTGTACTTAAAATTGTATATTTATCAAGAAAAACAAAAACGTACTGCCTCCTCCATAATGTCGATATAGAACTTAGTTTAAATGAAAAAAATTATTCCATATACTAAAAAAAAAAACTAATTCATAAACAACTATAATTAATAATTAGAGCAAATTTATTTTCTCCGCCAAAAATAAAGTCTTCCATACACTGAAAGAAAACCTGCAAGATTTTATAAAATATTTTTTTTACATATTTTTTTCTTTCAAAAATTTAAATACGTATATAGACATGCTAAACCACCAGCAAATAAATTTCAATAATTTTAAGTACGGTAACGAATTCACTTGTATATAAAATTTTATATATAATAACAGAAAAAAGAAACATACCGCCTTGTGGTGAACTTTTCTTTAAAAAAAAAAACTATTCCATACACTGAGAAAAAACCCTGCATTATTTAAACAAATATTTTGTTTATTATTTTTTGTTTATTATTTTCAAAAAATGAAAATATTGTAGACATAAAATTTCGATTGAATCTTTGTGGAATGGGCTTTCATAATCATAAATAATATTATAATACTCGAAACTAAATATATAATATATAATTCAGAATATGCAGAATCTATTACCTATGTTTTTACTTCAGCAAATCCTGTAAGGATTATTTTCAGTGTAGTTTACTAAAGTAATGATAACGTTGAAACTTTTTGTTGCCTATTTTTAGGAGGATTTTTTCATTTAGCCTTGTATGTGTGGCCTATTATTTTTTACAAAATAATTAAAAGTTCATATTCGCAACAAACATGAAAAAAACTTGCTTTTATTTTATAAAAAAATTAACTGCCTAAATTTTATTTCTTTGCAAATTAAAGCATGTTTTAACTTGAATGTACAATACTAAAGTAATTACATATTTTATTCCTTTAATAGCCTGTTTTGGATTTGTTTAAGGATTATTTTCAGTGTAGTTAGCTAAAGAAATGGTAACCTTAGAACTTTTTGTTGCCTATTTCCAGGAACATTTAGTTTCGTCTTATATGCGTGGACTATATTTTTTAACAAAATAAATAAATAACTTAAACATTTGTATTCGCAACAGGCATGAAAAGAACTTTCTATTAATTTACGAAAAAATTAACTAGTTAATTTTTTTCCTTGCAAATTAATGCATGTATTATCTTTAATGTGCAATACTAAGGTAATTGCATATTATATATTTTTCAGTGCCTATATTGAAGAGAATTTTTAAATTTTATTTAACGAATAAATTAACAACCTAAGTGTTTCTCTTCGCCATGGATTATTTTCGGTGTAGTAAACTAAATTAATGGTAACTTTAAATATTTTTGTTGCCTATTTTTAGGATAATTTTAATTTTTGCTTAGTTTTATAAGCATGCAAATTATTATTCCGAAATAAAAAATAAAAACTGCCAAAAGAAAATAATAATTAAGAAATAAATATATAATTCTGCCTCAAAATTTACTTCGCATTGTGCATGATAATCTTTTTTTCTATTTTAGGAAAAATTAGCTGCCAAAATTTTTATCTTGGCAAACTGATGCATGTATTGCCTGTAATGTAGACTAACATAAAAATTAACTACCAAAGTTTTATTCTTCGCTAAATATTGCCTGGATTATTTTCAGTGTAGCTTAGCAAAGTAATTGCATATTTTATGCTTTTAGTTGCCTATTTTTAGGAGGATTTTTTTCTTAATTAATAATTTTTATTCAGTCAGTTAATTTGTTTTATAAGATTAAATTTATATTTTTCTTACATTTACCATAACCAGTGGAAGAGTTTGCTCGGAATCATATTGGATTTTTTTTTTTACCAACTTAGTCGTACTTCAACTTAATCTTGTAACAAGTTGTTGCTGTTATATGTATAAGCATTTCACTGTAGGAATAATCATTATCCTTTTGTGATAAAAAATTCATGCTTGAATTTAGAAAAGTTGCAAATTCATTTCACATCTTATATTTTCCTTTAAATAATTTCATTAGTTTTTGCATAACAAATTTAATTACTTGCGTTCTTTCAAATCAACTCAGCAAATTCCTTAAGACTCACTAGCAGCAGCACATCATCAAACTTCAACTTGTTTGTTTTTTTTTTCTTTTCTTTTTATAAATTAGTAATTTATATATTTATGAAATTTTTGCATTTTCATTTGCCATTGAGTTTTCAACAATATCTTTCTGCCACTTCACATGTTACACTATGCTTTCGATTTCATTTATTTATAAAATTTTCCATATCATATTTTTACTTTTACTTTTATTATTATTATTATTTTTTATTCATTAATATTTTTTTCCTTTGCTATTTTGCTTTCTTTGAAAGCAGCAACAAAAATTCAACACATACACAACCGCTCTCAGAAATTGCATTTAAGGTATAACAGTTAAATGTAAAACCCGCCGTTTTTGCGATAAAATACGTCCAAATACGCGTAGTCCATTCGGCAAACTGATGTGAAACATTTAGAGTTTCATAAATCCAAGTGAACTAATGACTGCCACACTGCGATACATGAAAGAATTCGAAAATGTTGTTTGTGATTGCTGTTTGTTGCTGCTTTTTGCCATTTTGCCTGCTTCAATTTTTCATTTTGTTTTCTTATATGCTTCTTACATCTTCTCTCTATTGGCTTTTATTCCTCCTTTCTTTCATTTCATTGCAATTTTTTTATTTTTTGTTAAAATTCTTCCTGCCAAGCTGGGTTTTTAATCTTTCAACAAATGTCCTTTTGGATGTGTGTTGTTTGTGTTTTCGCTCGTATGTATACAATTTCTCTGTGTGGCGTGACGTCGAGAGCCAAAACAGCTTCCTGTTAAATTAATCTCCCGGTTTTCAGTTTTCTTCTTCTTCTATCCATCAAATTCCCTCCTTTTAATACGCTAAATAAAATAATACGAAAAATTCTCTCGGGACTTGCAACATCAAGTCGAACATCAATATGTCATTCATGTTGTGTGTGCCTTTGTTTATTCCCTTTTGCATTGTCTACAAGTTTTCTATCATACAGCATACAGCTTTTTTAATCAGCCGCAAGCTTTCGCTAAGCTTTCGTCTTTTTGTTTTTTGCATAACAGCTTATTGCTGCTGATGTGTTTTCTCTTATTTCTCGAAATAGTAAGAGAATCATGAGATATGAATAAAAAAAATTCTACATAATGAGGCTGCTTTTGCGGCGGATAAATTACGGCGAATTTAATTGGCCATTAAGTATACGCCACAGTGCGAGTATATTTGAAATGTAACGTATATAGTATGTTTGAATTCAAAATAAAACGAAAACGAATACACAAATATTTCATCTTAATTTTTATTTTCTTTTAACGCGTGTCCAAATGAATACGAATTAAAAAAAATTAATTTATTGCGGTGAAGCACATTAAATAAAATTTTTTAAAATACTTTAAAATATAACTAACCTTTTATTTATATATAATATGGTTAACGTAATATAAAATTTTGAAAAGGTGTTATAATGTGTCAAAAAATATTGTTTTCACAATACTAGCGTTAGTAAGTAGAATATCAAAAATACTGGTTATTCTATAAAGTTATTTGATTTTCTTAAAAAAAAACAAAAATTGTACTTACGACTTCTCGAGTTTTAGTTGACGATATGGGAGAGTGAGAAATTGACTAACGAACTGTTGTTGACAGCTTCAGCGACTAAAGGGGCGAATTCTTAAAAAAAATCTTAATTGTATTTCAGTAATTTTTAAAATTGTCTGGCATATAAGGCCACACAAATTATTTGAAACCAAGTTTAATTAGTGCCCTTCAAGGAAAGTCATATTAAAAATTAAGTTAAAAAAAAACACTTAAACTAAATTCTTAAAAAAAGCGCAAAAACGCCGAAACAAAAACATCAACAAAGCGAAAACTATCGTAAAAATAGGCTTGAAAAAGCGCTAAATAGCAAAACCAAAAAAAAATCTTAAAAAAAATTTAAAAATGTAAAATTAATAGAAGAGAAAAAATTGCTAAAAAAAATTCTTTCAACGATAAAAATCGGTAAAAAAAATTATTTAAACGGTAACGTCAAAACAAAATCGTTAAAGGAAACAAATTGATAAAAAAAAGAAAAAAAATTTTAATAAAAAATCGCTAAAAAAAACTTGAAACAAAAAGATTTTTAAAATGAAATCGTAAAAGTCTTATAAGAAAGAAAAAAAATTTTTTTGAACAGAAAAATCAATAAAATGGAATCATAAAGGAGACAAAATCGCTAAAAAAAAAGAAAAAAATGCTTTAAAAAACAGAAATGAATGAAAAAAAGCTACAAAAAATAAAAAAAAATTTGAATAGAAAAATTGTCAAAATGGAGTCGCAAAACGGGAAGGACTGCTAAAAAAAGAAAAAAATTCTATAAATAGAAAAATCGTCAAAGCGAAAGAGTTATTAAAATCTTAAAAATTACCACTATGTTTAAAATCGCAGCAACGGAAGCAGTCTCCAAGCCGAGCCAACACAAAATTAAAAAAAAAAAAACAAACTCGAAAACGGAAACGTGGACAAAGCGATAATATCTTCAGCACTGCAAATAGCAAAATTTTCTAAACCCCTAAAAACAAAACCGCCAGAGTAAAAAAAAAATATTAAAAAATTGTGTCATTTTCCAGGATGTAAAAAAATATCAAATCAATTAAATTTCACTAACGACGAACAAAACGCCAAAACTAAAATTTGTACAATACAAATCTTAAGAATTGTAAAAATGTAAAAAATGGACACTTAACACGACGTCTACAAATCAAATGATGGGAGGAATGAGTTCGATCCCTAGCCATGGAACGTGTGTGACATCATAATTTTCTTTTGGTATACACTAGTGTCTATGCTAATGCATTAGTGTATATTCTAATGCATTACTCTCCATGCTAATGCATAAGTGTCTATGCTAATGCATTAGTGTCTTTGCTAATGCATTAATGTCTTTGCTAATGCATTAGTGTCCTTGCTAATGCATTAGTGTCTTTGCTAATTCATTAGTGTCTTTGCTAATGAATTAGTGTCTTTGCTAATGCATTAGTGTCTTTGCTAATACATTAGTCTCTGTGCCTCTGCATTAGTGTCTATGCTAATGCACTAGTGTCTATGCTAATGCATTAGCATTAAGAATTATAAAAATGTAAAAAACGGACACTTAACACGACGTCTACAAATCAAACGATGGTTCTCAAGAGAATGAGTTCGACCCTGGCCATACACGGTCCTATCAGCATCATAGATTTTTTTTCTGGTATTCACTAGTGTCTATGTTAATGCATTAGTTTCTAAGCTACTGCATTACTGTCGTTGCTAATGCATCAGAGTCTTTGCTAATGCATTAGTGTCTTTGCTAATGCATTGGTGTCTTTGCTAATACATTAGTCTCTGTGCCTCTGCATTAGTGTCTATGCTAATGCATTAGTGTCTATGCTAATGCATTAGTGTCTGTGCTAACGCAGTAGTGTCTGTGCTAACGCAGTAGTGTCTGTGCTAGTGCATATCATAGCACCCTCGTTCGTGGATATTTGTAGTAGTGAATCGTCTTCGAAGTAAAATAACTACTTAATAGAATACATAGTTAAAAATAATGCGCCTACTTAACACCAGAGGCGCTGCAACGATGACATAAAAATTAAGAAAATTCGCTACAGCAGACAGGGTTAACCTTCCTGTTTTCTCTATCTATATCTAACTTTTTTGGTCTGTACTTGCTCTAAATCCTTCCTACACTCAGGTAACAAATAGGTACCTGTTATTTTAACCTAGAAACATACTTTCACTTTTCAGAAATCTGACAATGTAACCTGATAACATGTTAAAAAGAAAGAAAAAATTGTTAGAATTGAAAAATTTGCCACAATTATTTAAAACGATAAAATCGGAAAAATAGAAAAAAATATAACAAATGAATTAAAACTGGAATATCGCCGCCATAGTTGCCATATGGCTGATATTGTTTTCCATTATTAATGTCATATCGTCCTCCTTACATAAAAAATTCAATGATTTCGTTCAAAAGTACGAGTACATATTTTTTGCACCTATCGAAATCAAACATCTTATTTTAACACTCTAGATATATATTTATTTCAAAAGCAAGCTTGTATGTTTATTTCTTAAAAATAGAGATCGTTAGAAAATTTAGCTATCAGAATAGGTAACAAAACTTCAACATTGTTAGAAGAAAATTTATTTTATTTAGTTAAGAAAGCATTTACAAATGAAAAGTATTTTCTATTGAAACACATAAATTTCTTCTTACGAAAGTCTGAGCAGCAGGTTGTAGCAAAATCAAACACTTCTCTTCCTTATAACCAAGCAAATGTCATACCATAGATTTACCCCAGATAAAATAAGAGTTAATAAACCTTACTAAACTAATTAGTGGGGGCAAATCTCATTAATACTGAAAGTAGTCGGCAGCGCTCTGCTGCTTGCGGTTGTCATTCTGCTCGCTTTAGTTTTTTGACTACGTCTATACGTATTTGTTAAAGGTTTTAAATTTAATTGCTGATAATGATAATTTTGCATATTTGTTTCTAATAACATTATCTACCAGCAATCGTTAACACATGCCAACAGCTTTTTTTTAATGAAATGAAAAACCGCAAAACATTTGGCAAATAAAATAACCTGATAAGCAGTTAATTGCAGAAAAACTACAAATTTTGTAAGAAAAAATATACAGGGTGTCATATATCAACTGATTTTTTTATCATTTTGCTAACTAAAATTAAATTAAAAAAAAAATTATTTCAATTTAAATGCAAATAAAAATAAATTCGAGGGCAAATCTTTTTCACAGTGAAATTTTTTTTTACAAATTTTAAAATATAAATAAATTAAGCAACTGATAATTAAAATAAACGTTAAATAACATGAAATTTAAATTATAATGCTAAAAGTTAAATATCCATTTGAAAAGTTAAATAAAAATTAAAAAGAAAACATCTTTTATAGTTAAATAATTTTCAAAGGACTCGCATAGTCCTTGTTGGCAGCTTTAATTCACAGCATTAAACCACAAAAAACTTATCGTTCTTTCTTTTATGAAAAAAGCTATATATTTTATTTAAACAATTATATGCTTTTAAATTTTTGAAAAACATCCTACTGAAAAACTTTAATTTCACAGTGAGCATAAAATTTGTTTATTTCTCCTTAAAAGCCAATAAAAATATATTAATGCAATATATATTTTTTTTTAAGTTTGCGGCTTGGAAATTTTTTCTTAAACTTTTTGATTTAGAGATAATAGCAGATTTTTGGAACACATTCTATAAATTTTAAAAAAATTCTCAATTTGGAAAAAAATTCTTCACTTCAATAATTAATTTTTTATGTATGGGGATTTCCACGGAAAAGACCCAACGACGCCAAAATAAAAATTAAAGTTATTGAAAACACTTTGTTTTACTATACTTTCATAGAGAAACAATCAAGTTTAATTAATTAAAAAAAATTAACTTTGTTTTGATAATTGTCCTTAAAGAGGGGCTTGATTTTTGCTCTCTAAAATTTTTCTATAAATAAGAAACTATGTATACGTTTGCAAATTACTTTAAATTTTTTGCTTTGCAAAATAGCATGTTTCGATGTCACGTCACGACATGAAAAAACAAAATTTGTTACCAGTTCGTCGAAAGTACATGCAACAAAATCATCAAATATTCAGTACAAAAACAGATATTTAATACAATTAGTATAAAAAACAATTTTTTGAAAAATCTAAAGATTTGTGACCGTGGCATACGACATCTTTAGTGTAAAATAAAAAAAAAAACTTTTTCTTATATAATATATAATATATTTTATATAATTTTTTTAATTTCACATTTAAGGTGTCGCACGTGACCAATTTTATATAGGTACCACGATCACAAAACTTCGCATATTTCAGCAAGTCTTTGTAATATATATTTTTTATTTTACACTTAAGATGTCGCACGTGACCAACTTTATATATGCATGTACCACGATCACAAATCTTTATATATTTCAGCAATTTTTTAAATATTTTTTTAATTTCACACTTAAGATGTCGCACGTGACCAACTTTATATATGTATGTACCACGATCACAAATCTTTATACATTTCAGAATTTTTTTACTGCCTGGCTCACGATGTCGACAAGAAATTTTCGTTCGCTTATTTATATTGAAAACAAAAACAAATTTTCTTAAAACGAAAATTTCTTGTCGCCATCGTGAGCCAGGCAGTTAATTTTACACTTAAAATATCGCACGTGACTAACTTTATGTAGATTTCGATCATAACTAATAGACAATGTCATAGAATCCAAAATTATTGGAATCAAAATGTTTTTAATTTGTAGTTAGTGGTTACACTTTTTTGACAAATATTTGCCAAGTGTGACCGTACTTTAAGTTTATTGTTATTATGTTAAAATAAATGCGTTGTATACTTCTCTTAGTTTGAAAATTTTGTTTACCAAGTTTGTTTATTTATAATTTTATAGAAAGAGCAATAAAAAAAGAAAAATGTCACGTGCGAATTTAATTAAAAAAATGTGAATAATTTTTTAGTAACATCACCCTTAACAACATTCTAAAATTAGTCACATGAAAATATTGCTTCAGGTTTCTCCGAAATCAGTGCTTCATGGATTGGTGGCAAAAACAACTATTATTTCTGTCACATGCGAACGAATTCCTTAACAACAAACTAAGCACTTATTAGAGGGCTAATTTATGCTTATTATCAAAATAAAAATCCGTTTGGTTTTGACTTTTCAATTTAAATGTGTTAGATGGTCACGTGCGACATCATGGAATTGCTCATATGTATAACTTCAAATGTAACTAACCAAAGAGGTAATAAAGACGTTCTAAAATTGTCAATGAATGTTATAAAGGAGACAACCAACAAATTTTTATCTAGAGTTTTGAATTGAATTTTATAAACAATTAATAGTCAGTTTCCATTATACAAGCAAGCGTTTTGTCTAGAAAATTTGTAGAGGAGTCACTCAAAAATTTTAGTTTTTTTTTATATTTTTTTTTCTAGGCAAGTCACTTGTTTGCATTGTGGAAAATATATTTTTTACACACTGTATTTTTCAGTGCGTAAAAAGTATAAGAGAGAGAGAGAGTTGAGAGTTCATCTCGAAATTGAAATTCAAAATGTTTCGTTTGGCAAAGGACCCCATAATAGTCCTTTTACAAGTACATATTTGCTGATTTTTAATTATTTCAGCGCTGCATTGTACATTATATATATCTATATATATTATATAATATACATATATATTGTATATTATTTTCTTCTTCTTAAAACTCGTGCACCATATTTTTCTTCCACATTCTTGATAATTTTTTGTTTCTTAAAAAAACCATTAAAAAAGCACTTCATGTTCTCAATGTGTTATTTATCAATATATAAAGAAAAACACATGCTGCAATTTTAATTTAATTTTAAAATTTTTTCCAGAAATATGTCAGTTTTTTCTTTCCAATTAAAAAAATCTTATTATAAAATATGTACATATGTATATGAATTTCATTTTTATTTTTACCAATTTATTTATTAAACAGTTCATTAGAATTCATTTATCACAGAAAATAAATAGACAAAAAAAAATAAACAACACATCATCAGACATCATTAATAAACACATCAAAC
Organism: Tachina lurida; assembly: GCA_944452675.1. Lineage (NCBI taxonomy): Eukaryota > Metazoa > Arthropoda > Insecta > Diptera > Tachinidae > Tachina > Tachina lurida. The sequence continues at coordinate 130,057,785 of OX101756.1, read as the reverse complement.
GTTATAAAAATAAATAAATATTGAAATCTTTTAAGTTTTTATTCCATCAGTACAAACATTCAATTTGGTCACTGAAATAAATGAATTCGTTTATTTCTGATTTATGATTTGACCTCAAATCGAATATGACAGCAAAAATAAAGAGGATCGATTACTTCATTAAAAATTATTACAATAATTTAAGAGCTTTTTTATTTTTTCTATCAAATAGAAAATACGGTCATGTTTGATGTTAATGCATCCATCATGCACACTGGGACGAAAAACATAATAATTATGACAATTTGTCTATTTCATAGATCAATATATTAAAGATAAATATTTAATAATTTTGTAAAGAGAAAGGAGTATTTAAATCAATATACATAAAAATCATATATAAAAATAATTAAAAGATGAAATATAATCAATTTACTCTACACGAGGTGCAAAAAATATACCGGTTATGCTTTTTTTATGGCGGTTATGGCACGTAATGGCGTAAATTGTCTATTTAAAAAACTTTATTATTCATATTTTCATTTTATTTGCAAGTCTTCATTAAATCGACCCAATTGTTTTATGCTTTTGAATGTAGGCAATGTTCCAAAAAAAAAAAAAAATACTTCAGTAAAATCCGACTTTGACTTGCACAGGAAGGGTTCCGTCATACCCTTTTGACCCTTAAAAATGGAAACATCTGAGCCATGTGAGATACCTTTGCCTCTCTCTCTCTCACTTTAAATCTCCAATCAAACATTTTCTTGTCTCCTTGGTATAGCCATTATGGATTCTTTTTTCTCACATTGAATCAATTCATACAGTTCTTCAAAACCATTAAACAAATAAGGATAATCATCAAAAGAAAAAAAAATCATATTATACTATTATTATGATTATTTTTTTCTTCTTCTGTTAGTAAAACTGGAAATAATGGCAGCTGGAGTAACAACTAAAGCATTAGACTGTGTACGTAGCAATGAAAATAAAAATCATATTTTCTTACAATGAAATTACACACTTACATATGTACAGAACTTGAGAGTCCTTTCACACACTATTAAGTGATATTTTTGAAATAATCTATTCTAACATGATTTTATGATAATGAAGTCAATTAGGATTAAATGTTTAACTTATGCTGATGCCATGTGACAGCATGGAATTGATTATTTCAAAAATCGAAGCGTTTTTTTTCTTTTTTTCTGTTTTTTTACAAGGAGGTCACGTACACACCATTCAAAGAGACTTATGTGTCTATAAATATATAAGCCATTGTGAAACAAGCTTAAATAAGAGTTCTTCTTCCGTTTGTGGTATTTGCGTGTCCTTTTGATGTTCAAGTTAGGTATGTTTGACTATTTTACAAGAAAAAAAAAAGACTTGCGGATTACTGGTGTTGCATAAAGTTTCAATTTATTTCATTCAAATGTAAAATGTACATATTAATAAATATACATATTTATTCCTTTTGTTCCATTGATGGAACAAAGCGGCATACGTTTTTCCATCTTAGTCAGTATTGTGTCGACGGTTTTACTTCAGACGGCGTCATTTTTGTTCAGTTCGCTTCTTATTCAATGTCAATTTTCTCCGGGTATTGGCTATCCTTCCCCTTCTTCTGCAACCTTAAGGATGCTATTCACCTGCAATCTTTGATATATCATTGTCCGCTCTGCTCAGGGCCATTTTCGCTGGGATATTTTGACACAGAAATCGAAACTATACTTGTACTTCAACTTAATTTTTCGAGTTCCGTATACGAAAGGAGAAAATATTCAATTTTACCATCTTTAATATACAACAGTCTTGCCACTGTTGTTTTTTTTACTGCAGCTTTTCATATTAAATTGCATTCGCCTGGAATTTAATTCATACCAACTGTATGATGGACACAAAAAACACTTTTAACTTTTCAAAAACTCTTGCCGCTCTTGCTAAGGTTTGTCTGTAAGCCTTTCAAGTAAATGTGACGTTATGTCTGTTGGCATTATTGTAAAAAAAATGTTTTTTTTTTCATTTAAAAATTTTACTGTATAATTTTGTGACTTCAATATAAATCATCATTTTAGATACTATCTGATTTTCGATTTTTGCATTTCTTTCTTTTCTCATCTATATCATCCAATCATGATAAGTAGACTATAAACTCCTTGTTTATTTGTGATTTAGCATGATGATTAAGCATTTGATTCGTAATTCGTTATTGTTCGTTGGTGTGTAGTGTAGCGTGCAATCATAATGATTTATGCCTTCAATTTCAATGATTAATGACAATATTTTCACCTTAAAATAAATTTTTTTTGTCTTGTGTTGCAGGATTGTGTGTGAGTGTGTTTGAATATTGAGTTTAAAGGTGTTTAATTTCTTTTACTCTTGACGACACAATTCATAAATTTATAATTTATTTAATTGGTATTTAATGTTGGGAATATTTTTTTGAAAAAAAAAATTAATCTTACTTGTAGAAATTATTATAATCATCAATTGATAACGTCAACACAAGAAATATATGGACATTAACCCTTACTGTTTGATTTTTCGAGTTTTAGTGCTGCACAGTGGCTCATAAAGCAATAAAATGTTATTAAATCTCTAACCTTTGAACTGTTAAGCCGAATAAAAAAATATTCTGTTAATAAAGTTACAGGAGATATTAAAGACAAATTTGAAATTTGCCCCAAAAAATTTTAAACAAGGAAATTGTATGATATTTCCAAATTCCAACGGTCTTGTGCAAGAGTGTGTCTGCCACTCATATATCCTTCACCTTAAAAAAAAAAATTATTACAGCAAAAGTTACAATTAGAAGGCAGCAAAAAGCTATCAACTATTCCTAGAACTATATAGTTAAGCCTCCTGGATAAATTTAGTTGCAATCTGATCAACGACATTTCCATCTCCTACATATCCTTTAATAATAATAATTGAATTTCATCAAGAGATACATATTATAAAACTAAAAAAAAATTGAATTAATACTTCACAAATTAAACCGTTATAATCCCTGGCAAACTTTATTGCTAGCGGACAAAGGATATGGCTAGCCACCACATATCCTTTTTTTTTTGGAAAGTTTAATTTCAGTCATAATTATACAAAAAATTCTTTGAAACCTAAAGTGTTTATTTCAAATTATGCTTTCAATAAACTAATAAACTTTCTAATAAACTAAACTACAAATCGTCCTTCATTTTAAACAAAAATTTACTACAGCATAAGCTATAATTAGAATGCAGCAATAAGCTATAAGTATTTCTGGAACTGTATAGTTAAGCCTGCTAGACATATTTTATTGCATTCTGATCAAGGACATGCCCATCTCCCATAAATGCTGAATATTTATAATCGAATTTAAGCAAGATACCAAACAAATTGCATTACTACTTCAAAAATTACATTAATATACTCGCATGCAAATTTTATTGCTATCGGAGAAAGGATATGGCTAACCACCATATATCCTTTTTTTTTGAAAATATAATTTTAGTTAGAATTTATACAAAACAGAAAAAAAATACATTACAATGGACCCAATTGGATCTCCGAGTGGATGTACGGTATAGCACCACCCTTCGTAAACTATACAAAAAATACTGTAAAACTTACTAGAGTTATCGAAAATTATGCTTTCAAAATGTCTAATAAATTAAAATTTGTATCGTTGAAGAATTTTAACTGCCTCGCATGCACATTCGCTACAGCAAGAAACAAACTCAATAACATTTACGATCATAATGCAAATCAAATTGCACTACAACTTCTTAATTTAAACTGCTAAGTTTGTTGCGCAAAAATTTTCAAAATTTGAGTAAGGATCTACCTGTTACCCATATATCCTTTATTTCGAAAATTGAACTTTAATCATAATTATACACAGAATGCAACAAAAACGTAATTTTTAATAAAATAATATATATATTATGTTAAAGAAATTCGATTTTATTTGATGCAAAAACATAGCTAGCTACCTTTTATATGCCTTGATGAGAAAAGAAATATTTTTGATTTAAAGGCTTATAAGACGATTTTCTACCCTTTAAACATTTTATACTACAAAAGTATTTTTTTATGAATTATATATCAAATATTTGAAAAAACTAAAAGGTATTTGTTGTAACCCCACAGTGTTACACAAAAGCAAAAAATTTTGTTGTGTAAACTTTAAAAAATTTTATTGCGCAAAATTTAAAATTTCTTTTATTTAATATTTAATATTAAATTAAAATAAGAATGTTTGGAATGTTACTTTGACTAAAATACTTTTTTTAATATTGTTTTGCAAATATGTCGCGAACCGGCCTAATACAAGTGTTTCCCGTGATTTTTTTTTATTAACAATAAGAACGATTCAGATATTACTAGCTGAATTTTTTTTGTATAATTTCACTAGACAAGTTGCATGTTTGGGTAATGTGGAAAGAAGAGTTCACTTCACAAAATTGCAATTTCTCATATTAAAATCAAGTTCATTAATATTAAGCAAATACATGAGTATGCATTACTCTTTCTTTCACACATTCTTAAGTTTTTTTTAATAAAAATCCATGCCAGCCTTCAAACGGAAACAATTCACAAACAAAAAAATCTCATTAAAATATTAACAAACGGTAATTCGTTGTGATATATTTTTTTCAGCTGAAAATTAATGGAAAATTACATATTAAAATATGATAAGCCTAATAAAGAGTCTGCCGTTAAGGACTTCATGCCTCTAAATTTTTATAAAAGAAAGTGTGTGCGAGATATTCTCGAGTTTTCGCAACACGACACAACCCGACCGAAACATGTTGAGTCGTGCGTATTCGTGCATGGAATATAACATCGTCCTCCTGATCTAACATACTTCATTCTATAAAGTCGTTTACCTTCAGCTTCCATTCATGGAAATTTAGCAAAACAGACTGAATAAATGATACTCAATTGGTTGCATGTATGAACTGCCAACACTTGCAACCCCCTATTTCAAGAGCCTTTATTTTCCTTGCATTTTTGTTGGCTGATTTTTCCTCTTCGCAGTGATAAATTATGAGACTTTTAAATAATGATGTCGTGATGAAGACATCCTATTGTAAACGTTTTGTGTATTTTTATTTATTTTTTGCTGGCAACATGAGGAGTGTAATTTATTTTTGGTTTAAATTGGGATATTTTTAAATTTATTTTTTGATTGATTGATACAAAATATTTTAATATATTTCGAAAGGGAGAGGTGAAAGCATAACGCATGAAAAAAAGCACAGGATCTGTTTAAAGTTTTACTTCTTACTTTTGTTATTTTTTGTACAGAAAGTCATACATATTATTGCTAATGCATGCATAATAAAAATGTAATTAAATTTTCAGACTCTACACTCTGTGTACCATATCCGATTTTAGTGGCAAAAGCTAAAATTTTTAACTTAAGCTTTTAAATTACGGCCTTATTCCTAACACTTCGTCTATGTAAATTTGAAATTTGAAATTAAAAAATTCAAACTATGCAGTTTTAAAAAATTACAAATAGGAAACATTGATTTATTTTACAATCTTTACATTCAATGTAATTGTATGAACTCTTCGCATATATCCTTCATTAAACAGAAAATTTAATTGCAGTTGTAATTAAATTAAACTAAAGTTTTTAGCAATGGCTCTTTTTGTTTTTATCTTAATAATCGTCCAGCTACAGCATCGTTAAAATTAGGAAAATTGTTGCATATACATATGTACAAATTTTGAGTAGACAACTTGTAAAATCTTATTATTAAACTATCTGGCAAATTTCACTGCAATCAGAGTAGTTATATGAGTTCTTCGCTTATATCCTTTATTTAAAAAATTTAATTTTAACTGTAATTATGCAAAGAAACATTAGAAGTCATCAAAAAGTTATAATTATTCTAGGAATTATATAAATCAGGTCTATAGGTAATTTTACTTCAGTTATAGCAAGAACATATCCACCTCCTATATATCCTTAATATTAAAATTTTAATTTCGGCAACAGATATTATACAAATACAAAGAAACTTGCATTACTACTTCCTAAATTAAACTGTTATGCTCACTGGCAAATTTATTTTGTCATCAGACTACGGATATAGCAAGCCACCATATATCCTTTTTTTCAAAAATTTAATTTCAGTCATAATTATACAAAAAATTCTATGGAACATAAAATGTTTATTTCATATTATGCTTGCAATATTTCTAATAAACTGAACTTTAAATCGTGCAAGAGTGTGTCTACCGCCCATATATCCTTCAACTTAAATAAAAATTTATTACAGCAAAAGGTATAATAAGAATTTAAAAAAAGCTATAACTATTCCTAAAACTATGTACTAAAGCCTCCTAGATAAAGTAATTTGCAATCCGATCAAGAACATGTTCATCTCCCATATATCCTTAATACTAATAATTGAATTTCAGCAAGAGATATTATAAAAATACCAAAAAAATTGCATTATTACTTCAAAAGTTAAAGTGTTAAACTCTCTGGAAAATTTTAATGCAGTCAGACTATGGATACGACTAGCCATCATATATCCTTTTTTTTTGGCAAATTTAATTCATGTTATAATTATACAAAATATGCTATGAAACCTACAGGGTTTAATCCTAACTAGATGCATGCAAGAAAAAAATCAACAACAATTATGTTCGAAACTTAAATCCGATTGCACTACAACTTCTGAGCTTAAAATGTTAAGCTTGTTGCGCAAACATTTTCAAAATGCGAGTAAGGATCTACCTGGCCCCCATATATCCTTTATATCAACAACTAAAACTTAGGCTATAATTAAGCACAGAACGCAACAAAAACATAATTTTTAATAAATCAATATATACATATATATGTATCTGTAGCAAAAAGGAAAAAGTGCTTAAGTCGAGATAAGCTGATTTCAAGTTAATGGCACCTCTGTGATCTGCATATTCGAAAGTACCTCTGGTCAAAATCTTAATTAATTTGTCTGATTTTTCAAGAAGTTATAGCAAAATTACTTGCGACTTATCTTTTTTAGACTTCTAATCTCATTTGGAATAATACCTTAACTAAGGTTATACTTTGGTATATTTCAACTTAAATGTTTTACTAACAGTGTGTAGATCGATGTTTGCTTAAAAAAGTAAAGATTAACAGAGAATTTCCCAATTTAACTGTAAAAGAAATAAATTTCTGAAAATAGACTTGAACGCTTAAAAGTGCTCTCCTGCAAAACAGTAAAATATGACTTAAGCACTTTTTCCTTATTGCCACAGATATTATGTTGAATAATTTTGATTTCAATGGATGCAAAAACATGGCGACCTTTTATACATATGCCTTAATGAAAAAGCAGCAAAAAGATACAACTATTCCCAGAACTGTACAGTCGTTCTTATTAGAAGATTTTCATTTTATTACAGCAAATCAAGGACATTCCTACCTTTTATCTATCGTATATATTTAATATTAAAAATGAAATTTTAACTACAACTACAAAGAAAACTGCATTACTACTTGTATAATTGTGCGGTTAATATAACTGAGAAATTTTTCTGCAATAAGCGTAAGCATCTAGGAATCTCCAATATATCCTTTATATCTTAAATAGTTGTTCAACTATAAAAAAGTAAAAAAAAAACTCAACGAAGCTTATTAGTTATTTCTAAAGTTATACGTTCTAGATTTTTAATGAATTATGTAGCAATCGGTTAATAAATTTCCCATATATCCTTAATATTGGGAATTGAACTTCTCTCAAAATTGCAATCCGAAAAGTAGCAACTATTTTCAGAAATTTATTTATAAATTAACAGCAGTGAATGTTTCGAAGTGTTTAGGTGTAGGATTACAGAAGCGAAAAAATTTATTTATTTTAAATTGTTGTTAATCTTGGCATGCATTAATGCAATTAATAATCTTGCTAGTGCAAATTTAATTAATTTTTTCATTGATATTAGAAATATATTTGTATTAATATTTCCTATGTAATAACAAAAAGTTGAGCGAAAGTAAAACTGTTTAAATAATTCTTTTATAAATATAAAACATAAGTTCTTGCCACTACGAACTATTTGCATTTTCGTCAGTAAAAAGTGATTTTAGATCGCTTTTACTACAGCCAAGAAATTTTTGTTCTATTAAATTTGTAAAACTCTTTTTTCGCATTCCTAGTTATTTATGCGTCTAGCAAATAAACAAGAAGCCAACCAACATTGATATAACTATAAATAAAGTAACTTTTATATATTTTTTATTTTCACATTGTGGCCTTTCCAAATTCCAAATGCAAAATTCTCTCTTCAATGTTTTTATATGCAAGAATTCCTTATTTATTTACTTTATTTTTTTTTTTTTTGATAATATTTTTGCTTATCTTAGAGAATTTAATTTTTCTTTGGATACAAAACAAATTTTTTTGTTTGTTTGTAAGTAATTTTTAGTTGGTTTCTGTTTCTGTTTTTTTTACATAATTTCTTGTGGCTGGCAGCATTTCAACCAGCTGTGCCATAAAATTTATGCATTCTTTGGCTTCAATTTTTTAAGGCTAAGACTTTAAAACAAAAATAAAAACATTAAATCGCTTTGGTCCAAAAAAACAGGAGGAGGAGGAAAAATTGTGTGCTGTTTGTTTTCTCCTGTCACTGACCTAATTGGCCATTGAAGTGCAAAATTAATTCCGTAAAAATATACAAAATAATCACACTGGACTACGTAATGAAAAATTATCATGGTAAAAAAAAAGATTAATGGTTTTTCGAAACAAATTAAAAAAAAAGAAACTTTGAAATCAAAATATATGAGATTTTTATGCAAGTTGTTTGTAAAAGAACTCCCAGTGCTTAAGTTTTCTCTTAAAAGAAATAAAGTTTCGGCACTTAAGATTTATTTCAAATGCTCTGCACTAATTTCTCAGAAATATAAATAAGGATCTGTTAAAATGTTATTTAGAATTAGGACGATTTGTTATTTTTAGAATTAAGACGATTTGGGGGACAAATAAGTCCTGGCGCCACTTGAAATGAAGTTTACCAGCAAGTTCAACACTTTTAAAAACATATATAAATCTTTTGATTATAATTTTTTTTTGTAAAATTAATCTTTTTAAATAAAGGATATATGGGAGGCATGTGTATTCCTCTAATGATTGCAATGAAATTTACCAGAAATATCGGTTGTTTCGTTCTAGAAATAGTGATAATACTTACAGAGTAACACTCCGATACGAATTTTTAAGGAAAAGTAATTTTCTTAAAAAAAAAAACAAATAAAAATGGGAGGTACCCATGTCTTCATATTGATTGCGCGAAAACTTGCAGCAAAACATAACTGTGTAATTTAGGATACATTTATGACGCTAATTGCAGCAAAAAATAATGATGGATATATGGTAAGCAGGCGTATTTCTTTCTTTTCTGCTATGCAATTTTCTATAGATATTCTGTGTATAACTTTTAAAAGATATTCATGGACTTTCAATGCATTTAGGCCACCATATAAAGCGAAAATATAGCTTTGAAAATAAAGGATATATGGGAGGTTAGCGTATCCTTGGCCTGATTGTAATAAAATTTACCCAAAAGCTTAGTTGTATCATTTGCCAAATTGTTATGAATTTTTACTGCAGTTTGGTAATAATTTTAGTTGAAATTGAATTTTTAAACTGTATATACATATGTATGTACATATGTATGTAGGTTAGAGTAGGACATATCTTCATTCTGATTGACACAAAATTTGCTATAAACACTTACCATATATTTCTATATATAGAGCTTGCATGATTTCTTGCCATAGTTGCAACTGACACTAAAAATAAACTAATTAAAAATTAAAATTTTTGAATTAAGGATATATAGAATTAAATTATATTTTCCATGTGATTGCCACGCAATTTTCTTCGAAGATTAGTTGTATATGCCTAAAAATATCTATAAATTTTTAACGCATTTTATATTGTTTTAAATAAAGGATATATGAGAGATGGGCATATCCTTGCTCTGATTCAAATAAATTTTAACAGGCAGGTTAATTATATAACGTAGGAAATTGTTATGATAATATAATTTATATTTTAGCAGAACCTAATTTTCTTCTTGAATTGTGATATATCGGAGGTAGCTGCGATGTAAAATTTGATTGCAAACAAATTTATTAAACAGCTTGCTTAAATGTATAATTATAAAGCTATTTAAAGAGTTTGGTTTAGATTTGAACAGAAATGTGGGGAAAAAATTAAAATTTTGTAATCAAGTATATTTGGGGGAAGTAGGCATATTTTCCTTCTGACTACCATGCAGGTTACTTTGAAGATTGGGTATACTTTTTTGTTAAGTAATTGTGAAATTTAAATGCATTGTGGTCATAACTCTGACAGAAATAAAATTTGAAAAATAAAGGATATACGAGAGGTAAGCATATGCTTACTCTGATGAAATTAGAATTTACCACAGAGTTTAATTGTGCAATTTCACAAATTGTTTCACAGTCAAATGCGGCATTTTCCCAGCTAAGTCCAGTTTAACTTTTGTTTCCTTTTTTTTAAGAACACATTAATTAATAAAAATATTTCATTCCACAAAAAAATCTATAATATGTACTAAAGAAATTATTCCTTGAATAAAAATTCATTATAGTTCAATTTAAAATAATAGTGATTTTTAATTGAATAGTTTTATTCGAATGATATCTTAATCGTATAATATAATATGATTGGCTTTTAGCGATTAGTTTTACAAAGCTAATTTATTCGAATAACTTTTATCGATTAATTTTGCTTGAATAGTTTTATAAGAATAATTTTATACACATAACTTTATTCGAATTATTTTTTTTTTAACTTTATTCCAATAATTTTGTTCGAATATTTTTATTTTAAAATCATTATTCGAGTGATTTTATTCAAATAGTTTTTTTTTCGAATAAAATTGTTCGAAAAATTTTATACGAATAATTTTATTGATTTTTAATTGAATAATTTTATTCGAATAATTTTTTAATCGGATAATTTAATATGATTATTAGCGAAAACTTTTACTATTGATGCTGTTCTTCCAAAACTTGTTTACTTGATCAAATTTATTCGTTTAATTTTATTCGAATAATTTTGTTCGAATAATTTTATTCGATTGAATAATTTTTAAAAACTTTAAGTGAATAATTTCTAATTTCATTCGTTTGAGCTCTAGCTTTTATCGATTAATTTTATTCGATAGATTTTATATGATTATTATATTCGAATAATTTGAAAAAAAATTTACGCAAGTAATATCCTATTTAATTCGGGTGTGCACGAGTTTTTATATAAAAATATTCAGTTAGATTTTTCGTGTCATAATTAGAGTTGGAAAATACAAAAGGATTAATAAATGATGCCTTGATTAAAAATTTATTATATATATTTAAAATATTAAATACGTATTTCTTAACTTTATTCATGGGTTATGTGTTGCCCAGTGTAACTGAATTAGTATGTCTTCAATCATATGTGTATAATTAAATTTAACTGTTTTGCTTAGTTTGCTAATAATATTAATTAACCTTTAGCCTTGGCTACGCAATGACAAATAATAAATGATTTAATTTATTGAGAAACTAATTAATAAATTAATCATATTAAAATGAAAATAAATAAATAAATAAAATTTTATTTACAATAAAAATCAATATGGTTATGAGTAAGTGTTGGTTTATTAATTCCATTTTTAAACAGCTTCCCAAATAATAAATAGGATCCTGTTGAGTATTTGTGTATGCAAGGCCTCCTGTAGAGTGCCTTAAAGTATGCTGTGATTTTTTATTTATAAAATTTAATGTGACCTTACATACTTTTTTTGAATTTTGGCTGGCATGCAGACCCTTTCTTTTAGTTGTTAATTTTACATGCTTTAACATTGTATAATTTCTTTGTTATTTGAATTCTTGTTTCTCTTTTTCCATTTTATTTCTTTTTATTCATTTTAATATTTAGTTTATGGCATTTTAATATATTTTTTTCTTCTCATTTCCAACATTTACTATTGTTTGCTTTCGTTTTGCAATTTATTTGACCCCTTTAAAAAAACTACAAAAATATAAAATAAAATACGGGTACCTGTATCCTGCAACAGAATTTTTAACTTTTCCCCAACCCTGCAGATGTTGCCTACTTTTTTATGGACTTTTTCTGCTTTACTGCAGAAAATCGTAAGAATTCGGTGCAGTTACTCAAGCATATTTTTTTTATGCGAAAAGAGCAAAAAGAATTCAACATTCCAATTGAAAAGCATGCAACTGCATGCCATAGCAAGCAGTCAATAACCAAATTTGTTTCGTTTTCTTTTTTTAATTATTCGAGTATTTTTATTTAATACTGCAGTCATTGTAATTTCAATACGAATATTCGTTGATGAAAACTGTCCTTAACAGATTTTTGGTTTTTATTAAATCTTGTGGTCGCAGACTGAAGATGAAAATGTGTATTGCACCGTGAGTCATTATGTGACAAATCCAAACCTTTTTTTTACGAATATATTTTATCCCCTTCTTGTTATGTTTCTCTTATGAAAAATTTTATTGAATATCAAAGGCAATGAAAAGTGTACGTTATGCAAAATATTTTGAATTTTTTTTTCACATATTTCCAACTAAAAAAGACTTGTTGGGATTAAAATGACAATAGCCATATACTTTCTTTTCCCTTTGGTTAACAAGATGCTTATTGAGTAGGCGATTTGACAGTAATTTTAAATTCCCAGTAAAGCTTAAGCTCAAAAGTACTCGAAATGTAAAACGAGAAAATAGAACAATTATTATGCAGAGGATTGAAAACTTGTAAGGTTTGCAATAAAATTGCTAAATATTTGAAGGAAATTTGTTAGAAAAAGTTTGGACAACGCAAAAGCTGTGCTTTGAAACGCTCTTGAAACTTTCTGAATTAAAATTGACAGCTTTTGTCACAGTAGGACAAAAAGTTACATTTTTACTACTCGCAACTTAACCATACGCAAACGAGTATGAGTATTGGAAATTGGAAAATAAATACAGTAAAGTGAGACTTCGACTAGCACACGAAGCGTTGCGTGCTGATACTACATATGGGCATTTCTCCCAAAAATTCCACTCTTTTGTCGCGTGCGACAGCAAGCAATTAACCTTGTATTTCTGAACAACGTGACTCAATTGTTCTTAAAATTTTACCTAACGTAGAGCTGCTGAGCACAAGTATATAAAGAAGTACAAACATTTTAATTTTCTTTGATAAAAAGCATATTTGCTTGGTGTCGCACGCTACAAAAAGTTGACATTCCTGTGGAAATTCCTATATGTGCAACTGCACTGAATGTCACGTACGTTGACCAATCAATTAAGCTTGTATTTTACATCAATGCAATTAGATTTTTCCTTTATTTTCTGAAATACAATCTTAATTGATTGGTCAACGTGTGTGACATTCTGTGGAATTACCCATATGTGTAAACGAACTTTAGCCTATAGAAAATCTAACCTTTTTCTTCTTTTTTTATTTTTATTGTTTTTTGGCGTTTTTTTCGTTCTTAGCGATTTTTTTTTATTTTTGCGTCTTTTTCGTTTTAGCATTTTTTTTCGGTGTTTTGAAAAATTTTCGGCTGTTTTTTTAGTTTAGTTATTTTTTGAATTTTTTTGGGCTTTTTGGCGTTGTTTTAGTTTTGTTGGCGATTTTTTACTTTTGGTGATTTTTTTTGCATTTGAGCGATTTTTTCCGTTCCTGCAATTTTTTCATTTTGTGGTTTATTTTCGTTTTGTCGATTTTTAATTTGGGCGTTTTTTTCGTTTTGGCGATTTTATCGATGTTTTTAAAATTTTTTCGACTGTTTTTTAGTTTAAGCGATTTTATCTGTTTTTTGACGTTTTTTTTAATATCTTGCGATATATTTTCATTTTGGCGTTTTATTTCGTTTAAGCGATTTTTTAGGCTTTGGCGTTTTGTTTTCGATGTTTTGAAAATTTTTCTTGTTTTTTTTAGTTAAATCGAGTTTTTTTATTGTTTTTGACTTTTTTTTTTCTTCTGCGATTTTTTTTTTCATTTAAGCGTTTTTTTTTTCGTTTTGGCGATTTTTTTCGGTGTTGTGAAATTTTTCGGCTGTTATTTAGTTTAAACGGGTTTTTAGGCCTTGGCATTTTTTTCGTTCTGGGGATTTATTTTACTTCCCGCAGTTTTATTGGGCCCCTGTGGCTGAGTGGTAGCGATGCTAGCCTCTCAGTCCAGAGGTCGTGGGTTCGATTCCCACCATAGACCCTGGGTGTTTTCCGCAGACAAGCTAGTCGCTTTGCGGGTTGTGTTTGTTTAAAAAAAAAAAAAAAAAAAAAAAAATTCTTAGTTTTGGTGATTTTTTTTGGCATTTGAGCGATTTATTTTATTTTTGTGATATTTTTCAATTAAGCGCTTTTTTATTTTGGCCATTTTTTCGTTTCGCCATTTTTCTTTTTCATTTTGAGATATTTTAGTTTTAGCGTTTTTGAAAATTTCAAGACTTTGCCTCTTACGGTTGCCAAGATACAGCATGTTGTTAAAATTACATTAACTGATAGAATACCCTTTAGTTTTCATTTTTAAATTAATTGGTATAGTCTACATTAAAAATTTCAAGTGTCTGTGTTTTACATTATGATTTAAACATTTTTCGTTGCTCGCTTTGGAACACCCTTTAATTTTTATTTCTCACAGTGCAATATTCTGTGGTTATGGTGTTATGGTTCTCGAAAAAAGATCCTGTGACAGACAGACGGATTTCGTAGCGAAAACAATAGGGTTCTTTTTCGCCTTTGGTGTGCGGAACCCTAAAAATTAAAGAAAGAAAAAACTTCCCCAATAAAAAACCAGATATTTTGATTGATATAAAAAAATTTTGTATTAGTTCAACAGATTGATAAACGTACGTTCCCTTTTTATTTCATGTTAAATTGTTACGGAAATCGTATTAATATAAATCCGTTTTTTTAATTGATTTTTGTTGTTTATTATTGAATTATTTTGAAAGCATTAGTTTTTTCTGTGTGTCCTTAAGGAACAAACCAAGCAAACTCGAATATCCTTCCACTTTTTTTCAATAATCAAATCAAAAAAAACTATAAAAGCCAAAGTCGTATGTGTACACACTGAAACATATGTACATACATAGAAAGATAATGAAGGATATAACTATTACAAGTATTAATACATTTTTATGTTTAACCACTTTGGTATTTTATACTCTTGTGTATAAGAAGTAATAAAATAAAACTATGTTTTACAAAATAATTTTGTGTTGATTGTCAAGTGTGTGATGAATCACTTGTGAATTTGTACAACTAAATGATATACTTCCTTCCGTTCCTTACAAAATTACTAGTGGAAGGAAAGTATTATGATAAATAAAAATATAAGCGTACACATGCATGTAAGGAAATATGTGTAGTAAATGAATAAAGTTACTCTCCGTGAAGGAGAAAAGAAAAATTTCTCATTGGGGCAGGATTTCATAATATTTCATGATTATTTGAAGCAAAGCCAACTCAGGCTACATGTTATTACTTTTTTTTTTGCTCATAATAGTAATTAAGTGCAAAAATGAACTAATTATAGGGGAAGCTATAAAGCAGGACAATGCTTGCAGGAAGTTAAGCAAAATTTGCAATCAACATTATTGACATAATAAAGTAATATTTAAGCAATGAGTCTTTTGGTTTTTATTTTAATAATCGTACTTGGCAGTGAGATTTACTAAGCTTAAAGCTGTCAAGCTACAGCATCGTCAAAATTAGGAAAATTGTTGCATATATTCAAAAATTTTCAGTAGACAACTTGTAAATTCTTACTTTTAAACTATCTGGCAAATTTCACTGCAATGAGAGTAGATATATGAGTTCTTCGCTTATATCCTTTATATAACAAAAATTTTATTTCAGCTGTATTTAAATACAAAATGCAACGAAACAATATTCTTTTTTCTAAAATTACACTTGCTATATCTCCAATAAACTGAATTGTAATTTGTGCAGGAGTATGACTGCTGCCCACATATCCTTGAACTTAAACAAAAATTAATTACAGCAAAAGTTATAACTATAATGCAGCAAAATCTTATAAGTGTTCTTAGAACTATATAGTTAAGAATCCTATTCACCTCTCATATATCCTTAATATTATTAATTGAATTTTAGCAATATCTATTATAAAAATACAAACAAAATTGCATTACTACTTCAAAAATGAAAGCGTTGAACCCTCTGACAAATTTTATTGATGTCGGACTATGGGTATAACTAGCCACCATCTATCCTTTTTTCGAAAATGTTTTTTTTATACATATTTATCAATTTCAAAAGTACGCTTTCCAAGTGCCTCATTAGTTGAAATTTTTATTGTTGAAGCATTTTATCTGCTTCGCATGCATCCTCAATACCGAAAGAAAAAAAAATTACCAACAATTATGATCAGAATGTGAATCAAATTGCACTACAACTTCCTAACTTAAACTGTTAAGTTTATTTCGCAAAAAATTTCAAAATGCGAGCAAGGATCTACCTACCTCCTATATATCCTTTATATCGAAAATTGAGCTTTATTCACAATTATACACAGAATACAACAAAAACGTAATTTTTAATCTGACAATATATATTATGTCAAATAAATTAGATTTTAATTGACGCAAAAACACGACTACCTTTTATATGCCTTGATCCCAGAACTGTATAGTTGATCTTATTAGACGAATCTAATTTTATTAAATCAAATCAACAACATGTCTACCTTGCATACATATTAAATAAAATTTCTCGCAATTGCAATTCGAATGCAACTAAAAGTGTTAACTACTTACAACAATATACTTTCAAGCTGTGTGCAGAATTTGATTGCAATGGAAGCAAGGGCAGGCCTAACTCCAATATGTCCTTTATTTCAAAATATTAATACGTGGTTCAGTAGTGATCAAAATGCAATACATTCGCAGCTATGATCAATAGGCTTAGGCTTTTATAATTTAGATCTGTAGTAAATTTTATTGCAATCAGTAGAAGCTTACGGCTATCTTCAATATATCCTTGCAGTAAAAAATTTAATTTTTGCGTAAATTACCATCTACGTGCTGAGAAATATAATTACAATTTCTAGAATTATGCATTTAAGCTTAATATTAAAAATTTTTTAAATCTGAGCAAGGATATGCTTCACTCTCAGATATCCTTTATTTAAAAAAATTTAATTTCTTTAAGAATTGTAATCATAGCGCTTTGAATATATGTAAGGAGTTCATAAAAATATGTAATGAAATTACACTGTGAACTTTATGGCATACAATGGGTGAATATGTTTATCTCTCATATATCCTTAATTATAAATTTCGAATATCAGTTAAAATTGTGATCCTAATGCATAAAAAATTCATAACCATAAGTAAAATTGCTCAATTCAACTGTGTAGCAAATTTTATTGCTTTCGGAATGAGGATATATACACCTGCCACATGTCCTTTTTTTAAATTTAACTAAGGCTAAATTTGTGATCGCGATGGAGCGAAAATTTATAACTATTTTTAAAATTGTGTAGCTTTAATCCCTGCTAAATTAAATCGTAATCAGTGTAAGGATATGCCCATCTCTCATGTATCCTTTATTTCAGAAAATTTAATATAGCCAAAATATGGTCGAATGACTTTACCATTTGTAACTATTTTTTAGAATGTAAATTTTATTATCATTACAATCAGTGCAAGGACATGCTTAGCTCCCTGCATATCCTTAATTTTAAAAGTTTTAGTGTCAGCTATAATTGTAATCAGAATGCAGCGTTGATTTATAAAAATATGTAATGCGGGAGTTTAAAGCTATAATTGTAGTTTCAAGTGAAAGGACATAAGCACAAACTCGGTGTATTGTAACAAATTTTATTAATTTATTTATGATGGTTCAAATGTCCTTTGTATACTATTTTTTATAAGCACTAAGCTTTCTTATATTTGTAGGGCAAGTGCATTCTTTCTATTACTGTTTCCCCTCTCCATCCATACAAAATAATACTTTCTGTTAAAAAAAACTTCGTTATCAAAGCTGGAACTGTTGTAGTTTATTTTTTAAAATTCCTTTTTAGTCGCTCTGTATTTATTTATTTATTTATTTGATTATAAAAGTAAATAGTTTTTATCTCATCTTGTTTCCAGATTATCCCTAATGTGTGCAAGGCATAGAGATCAGTACACATTAAAACATATTTCATCATCATATTGCAATAGTTTCTATTGTATATTCCGGATTTATGAGGAACATTTATGTTCTTTTAGAGTTGACAATACAATCGTATCCAATAAATGAAAATTTAGTTGACAATACAACCAAGAAAGAAATTGTATAAGTAAAAGAAAGGGTTGAAATAAGGAAGAAATCAGAAACTGAATGTATAAAATAAACTTATGATTTGTGATATTTGGGATTGAAAATTCAATTTGGAGGATTAAGTTTTGGTTGAATGTGATACATCAGTAACAAATTTATGATGAATTTAATAATAAAAAAAAAAGAAAATACTCGTAATATTTAACTTGACACAGCTGTGCAGCAAATTTTCAATAATCAAATAAACATAAAATAAACAACATCAGCAAAACATAAATTTTTTATAGTCATCAAAAACTTAACTTGCATAAAAAAATGTAACATCAAATTTTAAATAAGACCATGACTTAAATAATTTGTGCAACTCCATTGTTGCTAATTAAATTTAAAGTGTACGAGTACTCGTATATTAATAAAATATATAAAAACTAAACAGACTATAATTTTTTTCTAAAGAAGCTTTAGCTTACCAATAACCAGTTCATTCCACTGTGCAACTGAGTAAAACTTTTAATAAAATAACAAAGTTCTAATGATTTATTCTGGCACAAGAGACAAAAAAATACTCAACAATGAGCTTTTTTTAAAAAAAGGACGAAGCCTGGCTGCATACCACAAGAGGATTAATAAAGTCTGGTACTCTCCGTTTACTGTCGGCTTTTGAGAAAATTCAACCCTAGTCTAATGAGTTGTTATTGTCTACTAAAAAATTTTCATAAGCTCCATTAGATTAGGGTGCTCCCGTGACGAGTCCTTTTCGTGGAGATATTTCTCAAAAAAAGAACTTCTGTTAATATTTTTATTTTGATATTTTTTATTTCAAAAGAGTATCCTTATAGAAAAAATACAGTTCTGCAAAAATATATTGTTAGAAAAGGAATTTTATTAAATTTTGTTTAAAAAAAGGCCAACCTTAAAAATTGAAGGAAAACAAAGCAAAACATTTTTAAACGATTCTGTCGTCATGCCACACACATTCTTGTTACTTAATGGATCACGTTTTCATGGCACTTTAAACAAATTTCTTTAAGCGAATATCTTGCTTTATGCAAAATTTTCCATATTTTTTAAATTTAACATCTTTTTTCCATCCCCATAAAACGAAATATTCAATTAAGGGAATGTTAAATACGCAATTACACGTACGCCATAGAGCAAGTACGTGTCCAATAACAGGCATTGATTTGATTCCTTGTCATCAAACTCGTGCATATCAATGCGTTTTAAAGGCTGTCAGACAACTACAAGGACGGACATGCAGCTTTACACAGGCTGGCTGACAGCTCATCAAAATTCATTTTAATTTAATGTAAAATAAAAATTTAATTTCATATGTGTATATGAAATTAAATAAATAAATAATGTTATTAACATACAGAATACATGGGCATTTAAATGATGTATGTACTCACATACATACATACATACATACACATGTTCGTGAAGACAAAAAACAAAAATGCAGATAAGACTGTTTTTTTAAGACGAATGAGAACTTAATGGGCTTTTAAGGAACAACTGGGGGAGAGAAGTTGATTGCAAATAAAAAAATATAACTTAAAATTGGGGGAGACAAATGCTGCTCATTGTGACATTAATTCGTTATCAATTGATGAAACAACATAGCTTCCTTTCATCCATATATCCTTATTAGAAAGCAGCAAAAAGTTAAAACTTTTCATAGAACTCTTAAAAGACGAATTTCATGGCATTAAATATAAACAAGGATATGTCTACCTCCTGTACATATATCCTTAACATTAACCCCCTTATGCAAAAACGATTGTTAAAATTAAAGTTGGTTTAATAAACGAATTTTGTATGGCAAAACCGGTTTTAAAGCATGCTTTAACTTTAACAATCGTTTTTGCATAAGAGCATAAAAATTTAATTTCAGCAACAATTACAAATAAAACTAAATTACCACTTGTAGTATTGTACCATTTATATCTGAGGCGAATTTGGTTGCAAAAAGAGAAAGCATATGAACACCTCTAATATATCCTTTATTTTCAAAATTGATATTCAGCTACATATTTATGTATATACAAAACAATTCAACGAAACTTAATAATTGTTAACAGAACTATACATTTAGTATCTTAGATAAATTATATTTCAGTTGGTTTATTAATTTTAAATATATCCTTAATTTAAGGAATTCAATTTCTCGCAAGATTGCGATCAGATTTCTACTAAAACTGTTAACTATTTCCAGAAATATAATATCAAGCTATATGCAGAATTTGATTGCAATCAGGGCAAGGTCATGATAACTCCCTATATATCCTTTATTTAGAAAATTTTATATCTGGTGCAATTGCGAGCAGAATGTAATACAGTTACGGTTATGATTAGAGTGCAACTAAAATCTGAAGTAATAGGGTTTGTGTTTATATTAAAATTGTACTAGCAATCCGAAAAAGGATATCCCCACCCTTCATATATTCTAATATTTAAAAATTTAAAATTAAGAACGCTGTAAAAATTCATAAATATTTCTGGAATTATGCAGCTAAGCTCTGTGGCAAACTTTATTGTAGCTAGATCATGGATATGCTGACCTCTCATACATATATCCTTTTTTTATGAAAGTTCTGTTTTGGCCATCTCGGTAATCACAATACATGGCAAGACTATAAAATTTTTTTCAAAATATAACTGTAATCTTCTTAGTAAGTTTAAAGGCGATAAAAATACAAAATATGACTGCGCTCCATATATCCTTTATTATAAAAATAAAATTTTTGCCTCAAAATTTAGAAATAGGCTAAGAATTGTAGAGCTAAGCTATGCAGTAAATTTGATTAAAATCAGTTTGAGGACCTGACAACCTTCTACATATACTTTGGATGAAAAATTTAATTTCTGCTAGAATTACCATCTAAGTACTGCAAAATTTAGTAACTATTTCTAGAATGGTGCCGTTTAACAGCCTGTTAAGGCTTGTTCAAATCGGAGCAAGGATATCTTTCGCTCTCATATATCCTTTATTTTAAAATTTAAATTTCTGTTACAATTGTAATCAGAAGGCTATGAATATATCTAAAAAGTTCAGAAAAATATATCACTATATAAATATATACTTATTGCATACAGTGGGTAAAGCATATTTTATACTTTTTTTTATCAGAATTTAGTTTTAGCCACAATTATGAATATAATGCATACAGAAACTACAAAACTAAGCTTAGGACTGCAAGGTAAAGCTCTATAGTAAATTTGATTACAATCAATTTGAAGATATGGCTACTCTCAAAATATCCTTATGGTGAAAAATTTACTTTGTACAAAAATTAACATATATTAGTGCTGCAAAATATAATTACTATTTGTAGAACTCTACCGTTAAACTTCCTGTAAAGTTTTGTTTAAATCGGAATAAAGATATTTTTCACTCTCATATATCCTTTATTTTAAAAATTGAAATTCTGTAAAAATTAAGTTCAGAACGCATTGAATATCTATGAGTAGTTCATAAAAAGATATAATAAGTCTTAACTGTTAACTTCATTGCAGTCAGTAGGTAAATATGATTTACACCCATATATCCTTAGTTATAAAAAAATCGAATATCGGTTAAAATTATGATAAAAACGCATCAAAAGTTCATAACTATTTATTAAATTGTATAGTCCATTTTTGTAGAAAATTTTATGGCAATCGGAGCAAGGGCATATTTACGTCCCATATGTCCTTTATATCAACAATTGTGCCCCCAATGATAATACAATTATAGCTGTGATCGGAATGCACACAAAGTCTCTAGTTATATCAAAAGTTATATGGTTTGTGTTATATATAATATCATTGTGTAGCAATCAAAATATGGACATGTCTACCTCCCACTTATTATAATATTTAAAATTATAATTACACTGTGTTCGGGATGTATTGAAAATTCATAAATATTTTTAAAATTATTTAACTTATTTCCGTGGGAAATTTTATTGCAATCAGAGCATGGGTATGCTTACCTCCCATATATCCTTTGTGGTCAAATTGGTCTGGGGCTAGAAAATTGGACTTAAGTAAATCTGGTCGTATATTTTTCAGTCAAGAATTTGTAAGCGTAAATTAAGTTTTATAATTTTTAAGAGACTTACGGTTGCCTTTTTATGCAACACCAAGAATCATAAATGCCTTCTTCAAGGATCAAATGAAATCATCATGTCCTTAATAGCGTGAAGTTATAGCGGGTAATTAATAACATGTTACAAGACGAATAATAACAAAATGCTAAAAGCTGATTCGGTAAGAAGAAATTTACAAACAAATAATAAAGTTTATGTCAGGGCTTTTTTTAAAGGTAGCTGAAGGGGTTATGTAAATAACTCAGGACATAGAAGTTGCCTGGTCCATGGTACTAGTTTTTTTATGTGGATCGTTGATTTTCTAAGTGCTGTGTTTGTGTCACTCGCTGAGAGTCGAACCAATTAATATTTTCGTTTTGTTAAAGATCTTCCCTTAAAATTCTTGAAATTCCCAGCTGTAACACAATGTCCTTGGATAACAAAGGATTATATTACTAAGGTTGGTGTGGTTGTTTGGGAAGGCATTTAAATTAAATTGTGTGTGTTTTTTTCTGTATTCTGTATTAATACTTCTTTATTTATATGTTTATTTGTTTTTTTTTTCTTTTTCTTTTATTCATTATTTAATTTTATTTCCTTGCAAACAGTTGCCATTTTAATTTCTTAATTAACTTTACGCCAAGCTTCACCTAAAAGGCATTTATTAATTACACTTCTTTGCACAAATTCAATTTCTTTGAGTTTCAACTGACTGATTGTACTCAAAGTTGTTGTTGTTGTTGTAAAAACTATTACACCAAGTTGGCAAATATACTAGACTGTGCAGGAAGATTATCGGGATAATTAATGTAGCTGCCAATGGGCCACTAATTTTGAAAGTGAGATAAGTCGCTCAATGAAAAAAAATATCGCTCATTTACTCAAACAACGTCATAACTAAAAAAAGTAGTTTGACAAAAAGAAAATATTAATTTTCTCTCCAGAGTTAAGTAAACAAGATATTTGTACGAAATTTTTGCGCAATATGAGTATTAAATCTGTCTCGAAAATTCCATTTTCTGAGTTGCAATGTTCTTTGGGTAAATGAGTGATATAATCTTTTAAATGGATTATAAAAGCTTTAAATATATTTTATTTAATATCTTGTTTAATTTTTATTTATTTGAAACTTTAAGGTGGATATTTTACATATCAAAATTTAACTTGCAAATTAAAAATTTAATAATGCTAATTACCAACTAAATATTTTTGATGAATTAGCTTATGTACATCACTTTTAAAGAAATTTTAACAAACATTAAATGTCGCTGTCACTTAAATTTCCTAGTGGTTATGTTTTTCCTTGAGTAAAAGTTGAAATTTACAAACCGTCTTTTGCCTCAATGTATGTGTAAGGGAATGTATGCATGTATGGATCGTTTATAATCAAGCGGTCTCTAGCATTTTATAAAGGCCTTTATAGTTATTGACTGAGATCAGATACCCATTGATGCCTGCCACTCTCACTTTTAAAATCACGAAAAAGAAACATTGCAAGACTCAAAATTAAAATTTTTGAAAAAATTTCAAATATTAAAATTTATTTCAAGAATGTGATTGCAGATGTATACCGTTCAGTTCAGAGGCAACACTGTTAAAAAAAATATATTTTTTATGCACACAGAAAAGTTTTAATTTAAAATCTACATAAATAAGTTTGAGTTAAGCTGCTAAAGCAAAGATTTTGCTTCATATGCATTTCATGTTAATTCAATATGATTTACAGTAGTAGTCAAAGAATTTTTTCCTTTTGAGAAAACTTTATTTCATAATGATTTAACATTCCCGTAATGTTAAATAAAAATGAACAATCATGTTGAATCAAAGTTATTTAATGGTAAAACAACGTTAATTCGATACTGAAATAACACGAAGAACCATTTTGAATCAAAATTAATTCCAGTTGAAATAACATTAATTTTATTTAATGTAGTCATTGTATTTTATTAATTATTTAACTAACGTGTGTATATTGGCAGAGGCATCAGAAAAATGTTTCTATGTATATAATTGGCCTCCCCAGCCAAGTCGGAACCCATCGCTTGGTAGTCAACGCAATAACCGCTGCAGCCACAACAGCCTTAAATATTCTTTAGATATTCATTAAAAATATACGCAGGTTCTTGTTCTTAATTTCAAAAAATAATTAATTAACTTTTTAATAAATATTACAAAATTTTTCATATTCATATACGTATTTACCCCTTTTATTTTTTGTATTTCGTTGAACTATTAAGGCCTCTTAAGAGGCCCTTGGATTTGGTTATTAAACAGCTGGATAGCGACAGCAAAGAGTTTAAAGAGTCTTGCTTTCAAGAACTTAGTTTTATTTATTAATTTCCCTTTTGTATAAAGGAATTATTTATTTACTTGGCAAATAAATACTAATTAATTTTAATCTTAAAGTTATAAAATATAAAGAAATAAACAATAAACATTATTCTTATTAAAATGCTTTTGTAAAAGCTAAATGGAAAGAAACCTGATTTTATAATAAAAATAAAAAAATAAAAAATATAGCAAGCAAACTGAAATAAAATAAAATAAAAAAAAGAACTTAAAGTACTAAAGGGTGTTTTTGTAGAGGTATAGAACTTCGAATTGAAATAAAACACAAGAAAATCGTTTTAATGTCCATCAATTTGGCTTTATTGGAAGGATAATTTTATGCCATTAATGTTTAAATATGATTTCGGGCATGTGGCCGCCGCGGCTGGCTCGAATAAAGCCAATTCTACAGGTCCAATTTTCAACCACTTTTTCGAGCATATGGGGCCGTATGTTGGCAATAACGCCACGAATGTTGGCTTCCAAGTCCCCTAACGTTTCTGGTTTGTTGGCGTAGACGAGCGACTTCACATATCCCCAAAGAAAATAATCCAATGGTGTCAAATCACACGATCTTGGTGGCCAATTGACAGGTCCATTCCGCGAAATTATGCGCTCATCGAATGTTTCCTTCAATAAATCGATTGTGACGTGCGCTGTGTGGCATGTAGCGCCGTCTTGTTGGAACCACAACTCATCCACATTCAAAATCTTCCATAAAGTTGATGGACAAAGCTCCAATTGCTGTGCACGGTGGCGAATCGATTCATTCGGGTCCTCTTCAACACTTTGCTCTACAGCGGCAATTGTTTCTTCGGTGCGCACTGTTCGACGTCTCTGCGGATGCGTATTATCACATAGAGTAAACGTAGTGCGAAAACGATCCATGGTTAACCGAATTAATTGCTCTGATGGACGATTATGTCGACCATAAAATGGACGGAGCTTGCGGTAAACATCGCGAACTGAACCATTATTTTCGAAATAAATTTGCACGATTTGCAAGCGTTGTTCTTTTGTCAACCTGTTCATGATGAAATGGCAAACCAAACTAAATATTAATCACTTGACAGCTGACAAAATGGCCGCCAGTTAAAAAAGTGATGCCAACTTAAAGTTCTATACCTCAATAAAAACACCCTTTACTTTAATGCAATACGCCAATAGTACATATGTCAATATAATTTACTATATTTCTATTTGAGTTGTATAAAAGGAATAGTTTGCTCCCCAAGAGGACTAAAGTTAATGTAATTAATTAACAATAATTTATTTTTAAGTCCCATGACATTTTTTACTAAAGAGTTGCTATAATTTAATTTAAAACAAAAAGAACACATTTCATACAAACGAAACGTTCATACAAAAGTTTTTTGTGGAATAATAAAATTGATCATCAATTTAGAAGAGGTAGGAATGTCATACGAAAGTCTTTTGGGAGTCACACAGGATTGATTCCTCGTGGGAACATCAAGCCATTAAACAAAGTACATCTGTCCATTTGTCCCTATTATGCTTAAAGTAATCCTTTGAACTAAAAAAAATCAATTACAGAGAAAAGAATAAATTTTAAAGTCGCAAACAATTTTATTCAAATTTACTTTCACATGTGTTTATTGACAATAAAACTGAATAAAAAAATTAAATTCGTTTAATTTTTTTTTTACAAATAATATCTTATTTCCATTTGTTCACCAGCAAAAGCGAAACCAATTTTCACAAACATCCTTTTTTGATTAAAAAAAAATAAAAAAAATTTTTTTCCAATAAGTTTCCTTCAATAAAATTTTTATTTGCCTTATTTGATAAAAAAAAAATTTTCTAAATAATTTTTGCAACTTCTTTCTCCATTTAGATTTGAAAAAAGTTTAACAGCAAATAGTTTTCACAAATATTTTCTGTTGATTAAAATAAGATTAAACTACTTCATCACCACACTCCCCTTCCATATATCCTGGCAGTAATTCCCACATCACTCTCATAGAATACTATTGTGCTATAACATTTTATATTCGATTTCGCTGATATTTTTTCTTGAGCTGTCAGTTAACGTCTCATAAAAGATAAATAGAAGACCATTGCCAAAAATAATAAATATATGCTGACATGTAAATACACTCATACATATATGAACATGTATGTTTGTATGTACAAATGTCCTTAAGCCCGCACAATTTTCATAACATGTCAACTGAGTTAAAGCTTTTTCATTTCATTTACATGAATTTATTGAAATTTACGAGGGCAGTCTGTCTATATGTCCTTGGCCAAAAAGCACAGAAGAATTATACAAAATTCTTGAATGTTTTTATATACTCCCAAGATTTTGGTGGATCATGCAATTTGTCCTAAGAGTTATTCACATGAAATTTAGTATGCCTCACTACTGTAGTTCTGAAGATATAGGAAAAATATTGATTACTTTGTATACCTTCAACCGTCTTCCCCTCGTATACCTTCAAGATTTTGTTGGAACATGCAGTTTGTTATGAGAGCTACCCATGTAAAATATTTTAATTGTGGATATATGAATTGATCCGCAAAAAAGGGTCTATGGCCCCACTGTGCTTCATATTGCCTTGTTTTCGTCAATATAATCATTCTTATGTAAACATGTATTTTTCATTCTTGACATATTGAGGTTGGAGCTTGTGTTTAATACTTCTACTTTGAGTAAATATTTTTTTTTAACTAAACATTTTTTGTAGCATTCAGAAAAAATTATTTTGGTTTAAAACAGGTCTACAAAACAAGTTTTGTATGGAAATTTGTTTGTTAAACGTTTTGTAAACCTAAATGATTATTATTTTTTTTCTGAAAAAGGCACTTTATGTTTTAGCTGTAAAGCATATTTTCACTTTCCTAAAACAGGATTAACTTATCTAATTGAATTTTATTTTTCTAGTTTTAATCTTATCACCTTTTTGCTGCAAAAACTAGACACCAACTAAAAATTTTTAATTGTTAATATTATAGCTATTTGGCAACTTAAATTAACAGCTGTTAGTTAACAGTTGCCATACGTTATCACATTCTAGCAACTGGCAACGTCACCAAACTTCCATAATAGAGTAATTTTAAGTTCACAGTTGACAATTTTTTTGCTTTTAAACTTAGTGACTCTCCCTCGTATGCTTGTACTTTTTTTTTTAAGATTATACTATGTGTACATATACATATACATATCTATGAATGTGTGTTAAGCTTCTTGATATTTAGATACACTTTTAGCTTTTATTTTGTATTTTTTTTGTATTATATTAAAACAAACACTAGACAATCATACAACACACACATACACGCATACTAGAAAAAGCGAATTGTGCCAAAGCAATAGTAGTTTACTCAGACTCCTTTCTCTGCAGAAGCTGTTTATAATAAAACATAAAGGATAACATGAACACATATGTATATGTACGTAGTCGTATATAAGTGACTCCTCGGGGAGTCATGCATTGGTTTCTAGGATTTCATTTGGAATTTTAATATTTTAAGAAAGTATGCATGAATCGGCGTTTGTCTATGTTCTAAGGCTATCTGCTGGCCATTACAGTTGTAGGTTTATAAACAAAAATTATGCCTTTAGTATATTTTGGGTTGGAATAGCACACACACACACACACACAGAGAGAAACGCAAGAAGTTCTTAATCAAGCATACTTCAAAGAATGTAATAACATTGCTAAAGTCTGCGTGTAGAGTAAGGACAGCTGTTACAGTGGAGTTGGCCATAAAGGAAATGGTTAACAATTTAGCAATATTTAAGTCTGCTAAAGATTTGTATTAGTTAAAGTATTAAACACATTCAACACAGCAGGCTACCGACTACAAGCTGTCAAAAATAGTATACATGTGTGTATATGAAAATAATAGTTTTCACGACAAAACGCGACTACACGGCGACATGACTACACGGCTACACGACTACACGACTACACGACCATTTTTGTAACCGTAGCCAACTTAATTGTGCAATTTTTCGTATTGTGCAATATTATTACCAATGTCTATGTCATATTCGAAGGTAGCACATTCTATTTGGAAATATCAAAAGATTTTTGTTTTTTATTGTAAAATCAAGACAAGTGTGTATCGTGGTGGCAACATTGTTCAATGTTGTTTAATTCTTCACTGTTAGAAAAATTGGGCAATATTATCTTTAACAATATTGTGCCATGCACAGTCAAAATAACAATAATATCAACAACAACATATGCAATAATATTGTATTATGGATGGGCCACTTTGGAGACTAATTTCTATTTTTGTTGGCGACAATGAGCGAATACAGTGCGGCCAATATAATACAAAATGTGAATTATAGCTTGAAATTATGAGAGAAAAAAAAATCTCAAAACTCATATACATACATTGATTAATTCTAAAACTTTTACGCTATATAAGAACATTTTTATTTTTCATTTTATTTATATAAATTTTAAATATTTTAAAGTGGCACCACTGAAATGTGTGTATGCATATCAATATGCTTATGATTTCGCTGCCGCTTTAAAAATAAATAAGTTGCTGGCTGCAATTATTGCTAACGGCATTTGTAGTTGTGTAGTCGGTAGCCTGCTGGAGTGAATGTGTTTAATACGCAAGTTATCATATTATAGGAATAAAGTAAATGTCAAATATAGAAAACTAAAAAATGCAAAATTTACTGCCTGGATAACTCCAAAAACTTATTTTTTAAGTTGTAACTATTTTGCAACAAATGTCAGTTATAATAATACCCGCTGTGCATACTTTCTCATCTCATCAATTGACGTATAAATGTTTTCTTTGTGCTGCTGGTATTTTTCTTGATAAAAATTTCATCAATACGTATTGGTTAGACATAAAGTTTCTAATATATCGACAATTGCTTCAAGGTATAAATAAATGAATGAATGAAATCCAAAAGGAGAAAAAAAAGAAACTCTTACAAAAATTTCATCAGCACAATAATAATATTTTTGTTTTTGCTTTTTCCTGTCTCTCTGTTTTTTTTTATATTTTAATTTGGGTTACTGTTTTTATTGCCAGAGTTATTGGTACTTGGGGAACATTGCTTATGCTATGTAATGCATTTGTGTACAAAAATTAAACAAGTAAATAAAATTTGTAAATAAGGATTTGAGACATTTTTGTGTGAAGGAGTGATAGAGAAATAATAAAATGCCGCCGCATCAAAATTAAATTTAAGCTTAATGGCTTAAATGTGCGGCAGCATTAAATGTTCATTTAAAATTTATTTCATTTGATTTGAAAAACGAATCTGTGGCCATAAGGAGTAAGAGCTTAAGTCATATTTTACTGTTGTACAGAAGATCGATTTGAAAGTCGCTTTTTAGAAATTTACTTCCGATGCAGTTAAATTGGAAAATTCAGGTTTCTCATTTATTTTATTTAGCAAAATATCGCTCTACGCACTTTAACTAATAAGTTAAATATAAAATATAATAAATTCATTTAAGTGCGACTCTGACTCGCGCATGAAGGGTTCCGTACGTTGGGCCTTGAGCATTTTTTAATAGGGTGTTTTTTTTCAAGTGAAGTAATTTTTTTTTTGTTTTTTTTTTAAATTTTTTCTCGTTTTGGCGATTTTTTAGTTTTTGGCGTTTTTCCCGTTTTGGCAATTTTTTCCATTTTGGCGATTTTTTTTTATTTTGGCGATTTTTTTCATTTTGGCGTTTTTTTTTATTTTGGCGTTTTTTTCAATTTGGCGATTTTTTCATTTTGGCGATTTTCCCGGTTTTTCGCGATTTATTTTCGATTTAGAAATTTTTTTTAATATGGTGCTTTTTTTCGTTTTGGCGATTTTTTTTTTATTTTGGCGATTTTTTTTCGGCTTGGCGATTTTATAATTTTGGGATTTTTTTGTTTTACCGTTTTTGCAAATTTCAAGAGTTTTGCTCTTACGTTTTCCAAGATACAGCAAGTTGTCAAAATTACATAGTCAAAATGACATTAACTGATAGTACACCCTTTGAATAATTTTTTTTTAATGTTAGTGTTAATTGTTGTAGTCTGTATAAAAATACACTAACCTTAAAAATTCAAGTGTATATACATACAATTGTACATATGTATATTACATGGGATTTTAACATTTTTCGTTGCTCTTTTTGGAACACCCTTTAATTTCCAACTCTCATGTATTTGTTGTTGTAGCGGCCTACACACTGGGTCCAAATTTCAGGCTGGTAGCTCTTACGGTTCTCGAGGAAATACCCGCTGACAGACGGACGGACAGACGGACAGACGGACAGACGGACAGATGGACAGACGGACAGACGGGCAGTCGGACAGACGGACAGACGGACAGACGGCCAGACGGCCAGACGGCGTCTGTTGACCGCCATATTGAATTTTGAGAACTGACATATATTTAATGACACTCCCGGCATTAAGACAAATTGATTGACGTATGAATTATCAAAATCGGTCCACGCGTTCGGTTTATATAGTGATGCAAAGGAACACACATACATACATACATACATACATACATACATACATACATATATAAATGATAAACACAATAGCCTTCTTTGCGTTGCGCTATAACGTCCTGAAAAATTGCACAAAATAATTGAGATTTTTCTCAGATTTACTTTTGAGTATAAAGATTGCAGAGATGCCATTAACTCAAAATGTGATTATCACGACTTAAACACTTTCCCTTTGCTCACAGAAATATGGGAGTGCTATATTCGGCTATAGTGAATCTTATACGAATGTTGCCCTTTTAGTCAAGAGGCGTGGAGTTAAAAAACAAACGGACTTATTGACAGATTATTGTCTTGCAATCAATTATTATTTGTTCAAAATTAGAGATGCGCACGTGAGTGTTTTTTGACTCACGACACGCACGCTCACGCAGAAAAATATTTTACTCACGCACTTTCAAGCACGAATGATCTTGAAATTTTCACGATCACGCACGCTCACGAATAAAATATTTTTAATCACGCACGAGTTATCTCGTGAGAGCGTTAGAATTCGTGCGTGATTCTTGAAAGCCGCTCACGCACTATCACTCACGATCACGAACTAGTAATTTTTTTCAGTCACGCTCACACACTCACGCGTGATTAATTATAAGTATCACGATTCACGCGTGACACGATAAAATCACGACATTTGCACATCCCTATTCAAAATGGCACCCAATAGTGAAAAGAGAAACACATATGAAGGCAGCTATTAAAACAAATCTTATCAGCTAATTATGTTGTTGTTGTTTTATGCTATTGATTTATTTTTATCATAATTAAGCAAAGTCTTTCTTTCTTCCCTTTAACCTTTAATTTTAATTTATGTATGAAATATTTTCACTTATAATTCATTGTCATTATCTTTTCTCATTTTGACCTGATTTAATTTATTTTTTTGCATAGAGATAAAACAGTTGTAATTGTACAGAAAATTACATTAAACATTGAATGCGTTTAATTGCTGCTTTAATTTGCATATTTAATTGATTTTTGTTTTTAAGTGAGACAAAACCCTTGCAACATTCAAGAGTGTTCAATAAGCTGGTTAAATATTAAGGTGGTGCTTAAAATTAAACTATTATTGTTGCTGTTACTTTTTGTTGGCAAAAAAAAGAACAAAATTGCAATAACTTCTCTGAAATACTTTATAAATAGCGCTTATTGCTGTGACAAGTACAATTTCTAGTTGCCATATATTTCTACCTTGTAACTATTTTTGGTCTAACAAAAGAAAAATCAAATCTTATACATTTTGTATTGAATTCTATCCAGTTCTCAAGAAAACACCAGGGAAGAAAGTAACGAGCGCAAAGAGAATCGTTTTATTATACATAAGTAGTTTAATAATGCAAAAGCATCGTATTGTGTTATAAAATAAAAAAATATATACATATATAAGTAAGTGTGTATGTAACAATAAGCAGTGAAGGACTCACGCACAGTAGCTTGTCACCGGGATAAAAACTCACATAAAAACTGGTTCCTTCACTATAAGTATATGAGATACTACTTTTGCAGAAATCTATTTTTTTTTCATTTCAAGGGGAAACATTTTCATTTTGTTTTATTTGTTTTCTTTTTGTGTTCTTAAATTCTAGCTAAAACTAAAGAAGATGAAAATCGAAATTTATTTAAATCTGGTTCACACGCTATAACTTTTCTTGCTCAATTTTTGAATTTTGTAAAAGAAAAATGAGAGAGATTTTATGATTTTTCGGTTTGAGCGTTTTTTTATTATGGCGTTTTTTAGTTTTGGCGTTATTGGCGTTTTTCGGTTTGGGCGTTTTTTTTCGGTTATGACGTTTTTTTCATTTTGGTGATTTTTTTTTATTTTGGCGATATTTTTTCATTTTGGCGATTTTTTTCATTTTGGCAATTTTTTCGGTTTTTGGTCGAATTAATTTATTTTTAGAATTTTTTTTTATTTGACCCTTTTCTTGGTTTTGGCGTTTTATTTCGTTTTCGGCGATTTTAGAGATTTTGGAATTTTTCGGTTTTGAGCGTTTTTTTAATATCGCGTTTTTTAGTTTTGGCGTTGTTGGCTTTTCTTCGGTTTTGGCGAATTTTTTTGTGATGGCACATTTTTCTCGGTTTGGTGACCTTTTTCGGGTTTTGAAGTTTTTTTTTTATTTTGGCGATGTTCTCCATTTTGGCAATTTTTTCGGTTTTTGGTCGAATTATTTTCTTTTAAGAATCTTTTTTTAATTTGGCGCTTTTTTTCGTTTTGGCGTTTTTTTCATTTTGGCGATTTTTTTTCCGTTTTTTGGCGATTTTATAATTTAAGAGTTTTTTATTTTTACCGTTTTTGAAAATTTCGAGAGTTTGCCTCTTTCTGTTATTGTCAAAAATATTGAATTTAATTTAATTTTAATTAAAACAAGTTTCAAATTATAAAAACTTTTTGTGTATTGAAAATTAAAAAAAAAATCTTCTAGATAAAAGAGCGTTTATTTTTTAATAATTTTTTTTTAAATTGTTAAAAATATTTTAGACGATATTAATTTTAAATATTTTTGAATATTTTTTTTCCATTTTTACTATTTAAAAAAAAAATAAATATTTCTTAAAATTTGTTTTTTTATTCTGTAACTATTTACGGCCTTAATTACAAAAAAAATGTTTAAGGCTTTATAAAGGTTTTTTAAAACTATTTTTTATAAAAAATTTTTCTTAAAAAGCTTTTATAATGCTTGCATAATTTTTATAAATAAGGCTGTTAAATTTTAAAGAAATAATTTTAGTTCTTACTTGTTAAAAAAAATCCTTTAAAAAATTTTTGTTCTAATTTTGTATAAAAAAAAATTTTTTATAAAAAATTAAATAAAAATGTGTAAAAATAATTTTTAAATTTTTATTTGATTTTTTATAACTATAGTTTAATAAATATTTTATCAAGCTTAAGATTTTTTAATTTTTTTTTCTTGTTTCAATATTTCGCCAGTCTTTGTTTAGCTTTTTCTGGAAATTTTGAAAAGCGAAAAAGAAAAATTACAAGACCTTAAGCTTGTATTAATATTTTTTTTTTGAACTATGCCTTTAAATATTTTGATATTTCTTTTGTCTAAAAATGTAAATAATTTTTTAAGAAAAAGTTGCACATATGCATTTCTTAAAATTCTTATTTTTATATCTTTGTATATGCGATCTTTAAATGCATAAAAGAAATTTTAATACCTCAATCTTGAAGTTTCCAAATGGCACAAATAAAATATTTTTAATTAAAATCTTTTTATTATATATAATTTCTTAGCTTGCTATTTGTTACAAAATTTCTATTGAACATTTGAGTAAGAAGTATTTTGTTAACGCTGCTATTAATATTCCCTCGTGTGCGACATGAAATGTCTTTGAAAGTTAAATGACAAGTGGCAAGTTGCATAAATTGCAGGTGAAAAAGAGTTTAGGATTTAACTTTTTGAACAAAATAAAATTAAAGATTTTTATATGAAATTTAAAAATTATATACTTAAATTTAACAATTAAATATTTTGCAGAAAGTTGTTTTGTTTCTATTTTTTTAAGTTTTCTGAACAAAAAAAGTTTTTAACTCTGGCTTTATCTATTGAATGGCTTGCTAACGTACCTATAATTTGTATAAAATAAGTTTATCTGTCAAATAAAAATGTTCTCATGCATTTAGTAGCAATATACGAGGGGCTATAGGTAAGCCTTTCAATATACGCACTACACCAAGAAAAAAATTATATATGCAAAATTTATAAACTGTAAAAGTTTCTACTTTCATACTTAGTAGCAAAAATTAAAATCTATGAAAGCTTAAGTTTATTTTTCTATGATATTTTTTTTTTGCTGATTAGTCTCTTAGAAATACGTAGATAATTAGCATTTGTTAGTTTGTTTCATATAAGCTCGCTGGCTATTACAATTGCTGGTAATTTGAAATCACATTGACTACAGTAATGAGCACTTAAGGTGGTGTAATGCCTGCCATGTGTTGCTACTTGTTTTTGCCTTACTTTTGCCGGCAACTACGAGCACGTTTGTCTCTTGCATCCTTCCACTTAAATATTCAGCATAAAATCAATAAAGAGAAGAGTACTTATTCTGGCTTTTAGCCACCACAGCCATATTAGAACATTTGTTGGCAAACAATACAAACTAATCAGCAGCCACACATTTTACTTTTCTTTGCTCTCCAAAAACACTACCAACAATAAAATGCCACAGTTAATTCTTCCCCTGTTGGGGCAATGCCAGCCAGCATTTTGATAAGAATAGTTTGTAATTCAGCATTTCAATGAAGCAAGTACACACAATAATTTTGTATCTCAATTCAAAGAAACAAAAATAAATAGCAATTACATGTATACATATCGACATTCATTTAGGAACGTAACGTGTTAAATAACCATAAATGTTGCCAACAAAAATGTGAAAGAAATAAAAAGGATACTGTATCGTTTGCAGGTGCATACTTTTAGGATGCTGCTTGAAATAAAAAAAAAACAATAAACTAAACTTTATATAATGTGAATTTTTATGAGGCTCAAACTACGTCATAAGCTGGGCGGAAAATAGATATTTATTTTAAGCAAACGAAAAAGAAAAAATAAATGAAAATATTTCAACACTTGATGGCATTGTGAGCAGCAGTTGCCAGTAATTTGTAATGTAAACTTTTGTTTGCCAGCAGAAAGGAAGCTGGCTTATTTGTTGCTTGCTTCCACAAAGTGTAACTAAAAATAGTTTTAAGAAAATTTATATTAGAAAATTGTTTTAATATTTTTCCTTCTTTTTTTTTAAATGTGTGGAAAAAATTTGGAAAACTTCTTCTCGTTGATGACATTAAAGAGCTTTTTTCTAAGATTGACTTTTTAAATCTCAAGCTCAAAAATAAACACTTTTATTTTCCTAAAAGAAGTTTAAAAAAACGTCGTTTATTCTTGCAATATTGGCCTTTGACAAAAATTTTTTTGGTTTTATTAATATCTTGCACTCAAAGCTCAAGCTTTTCAGACTAACGGCCCCCATCCCACAATGCACAGTGTCGTGAGTTCATATAACGAGCGACCAAAAATATAAGGAGTTATCGTAAATAAATGAAATTTGGAACACATGCTTTAATTGATAAAATATAATCACACATTAAATTTGGCCATTTAATTTCCAAGGATTCATGTCCATCCCATATATCCTGAAATAAAAAATTACCATAACAGAGAGAAAAATAATTGTAACTAAAACGAAATTGTGTAAAGACACTAATTTTAACATATATAATGCTTGGTAAAAATGTCAGTCAATTGAGAGAAAGGATACGTATACCTCAAAAATGTCCTTTTTCAAAAAAGTAAAACAAAAAAAATTTTCTTCGCTTATAGTGAGTTAAATGCTTAACTAGACGCAATATAGACAATAGACCCTTACAATTTGGCCATTTAAATTTAAAGGACTAGTGTCCCTCCCAAATGTCCTGGAAGTAAATAATATACTGAAAATATACAAATTATAACTTGAAAAATATTGTAAAAATAGATTGTAAGGGGGGAAAAGAATACAAAAAATTTCCAATCTAGTTACTTGTAGCAACATTAAGTGAAAGTATGAAAAATATATTTTTATATATGTATTTTTTTCTATAGACCACTTAACTCCTACTTTTTTCACCCACAGCTGTTTTTCTTTCCATATACATTATAAGCAACGGCACATATCATATGAGTTACAAAATATAGAAAAAATATATTGTAACCATATTATAACAATATTCCCCTTATGTTTTATTGGAAGTTGTAGTGCAATGTCTAAAAAAAATTTTAATTAACCTGTTAAAGTTTGCATTTGTCCGTACCATATTTTCAAATAGTTGAATACTGGCTTAAAAGCGTTGCCTTTAATCGTCAAAAGTCTTTAAAAAATACACCTTTTTTAAAAAATTCCTTTTTATTTTATTTAATTGGAATATTGCATATGCAACCAAGTAATTTCTTCGTTTTAATTTAAAACTAATTTTTTTATTTTTGGCCACCTTCGCGACAGTGTGCAATGTCTACAGAAAACAGTCGATCGATTACTTATACATATATATGTATGTATATTTTAAAAACCAAAAAAATTATCTTATTTTATTATTGTTTTCAATGCAAGTTGTCGTTCGTATTTGTGTTGAAAAATTCGACACACGCCCATCTCTAATGTGTACAATAAAAGGCAATAGCATCGAATTTACCAGACCTGCATCAAAATGCTCTCAGGTTTAATTGATTTCGTAGACATTTTGTAAAAACTGTGGCCTGCGAGTGCTCTAATGAAATTCATAATGAAAAGTAAAATGAAGAGGAGCTCTAAACCATTTTGGTGCTTTTTTTCCTTTTTATATCCTTTGCCAAAAATGGTAAAAGGTATATATATATATATGTAGGTTTGTCATTCCGTATGTAATTTCCATAATATTCCTATGCGACCCATAATATATATATATATATATATATATATATATAAATTGATAATATCAATTACAATTTTTCATTCAAATTAATTAATACAATTAAAATTTTAATTTAATCAATTAAATTTTCTTTCTTTTTCTTTTAAATTTTTATTTTTTTACATATCTTTTTCATAAAAATCACACATCATTTTATATTAATAAAAGAAATAGCTTGATTAGTGTGACAAAAGCTTTTAAGCATATTTGTTTTTATTTTATTAAACTAACTACCCAAAATTATGACTACACTAAGTGTGTCATTGAACCTGAAACGTTCCCAACAAAATTCAAATGCTCTCAAGTACTTCGAGTTTACCTACTGCTTATAACTTAAATCAAAGTCCAAATTCCTAAACACGGCAATAAAGTATAATTTTGTAGCATAAAGCTGAATTACACTGATAAATATGTATAATAAATTGTATCATAAAAAAACAATTTTAGAACAATTTTGTTAAACAAATAAGAAAAAAAAAATAATAAGACCATAATGAAAATTAGCCTTAAATCTTCCTCCTTCAAGTATGATTTTGTGTTTTTGTCAGCAAACAAAAAGAAAAGAAAAGAAAAAGGAAAAGCGAAAAATATTTGACGATAAATTCAGAAATTTAATTTTCCATACACAACAAAGAACTTCTGGTATCAACGACCCGCATAAGTGTGTATTAGTAAATTGAAATGATTATTGTTTAGTGTGTGTGTGTGTCTGTCTGTGTGTGTGTGTGTGTGTTCGGGTATGAGTGTGTGGTTATTGTTGTGTTTTTGTGCTGTTATCATCTTTTGTTGCACTTGTAGCTGTTGTTGTATTATATCAAAGTAATAAAATATTATACAATTTTCATAAAACTTTATTACAATCATCATCAGCATCAACTACTTGTGCTGCTGCTGCTACAAACAACTACAGCACAGACATAAAAAGAAAAGTAAAAAGTTATCATAGAAATATGGAAAAATATTACACTGGGTGTTTGGGTTTAAAATGTTTTTTTTTTATTACATAAAGAATTGGAAAGCATTTTTTTATGTTCAAATCGTGTTTTCTGCCATTTTTAGGGATCCGTACACCAAAGGTGAAAAGGAAGCCTATTTTTTTCGCTACGCTGTCCGTCTGTCACTACAACAACAAATACCTGCCAGTTAAAAGTTAATGGGTTTTCCAAAACGAGCAGCGAAAAATGTTAAAATCCCATGTAACATACATACATGCAATTGTCTGTATATACACTTGAAATCTGTAAGGTTAGTGTATTTTTATACAGAGTACAACAATTAACACTTAAATTTAAAAAATTTAAATTAAAGGGTGTTCCATCAGTTAATGCAATTTTGACTATGTAATTTTGACAACTATCTGCATCTTGGAAACGGTAAGAGCAAAACTCTTGAAATTTTCAAAAACGGTAAAACTAAAAAATCAAAAAATTATAAAATCGCCAGACCGAAAAAAATCGCCAAAAACAAAAAACAAAAATCGCCAAAAGCACCAAATTAAAAAAAAATTCTAAGACTAAAATAAATCGCGAAAAACCGGAAAAATCGCCAAAATGAATAAAATCTCCAAAATGAAAAAAACCCAAAAACAAAAAAAAAAAATCGCCAAATTAAAAAAATCACCTAATTGAAAAAAAAATCTCAAAAACAGGAAATACTCGCCAAAATGAAAAAAATCTTCAAAATGAAAAAAATCGGCATAATGAAAAAAATCGGCATAATGAAAAAAACCCCCAAAAACAGAAAAAATCGCCAAAACGAGAAAAAAGCGACAAAACTGAAGAAAAATCATTTAAACTGAAAATAACTTCAAAAAAAGCCACATTAAAAAAATGGTCAAAACTGAATGTACGGAAC
This sequence comes from Tachina lurida, assembly GCA_944452675.1. Taxonomy (NCBI): domain Eukaryota; kingdom Metazoa; phylum Arthropoda; class Insecta; order Diptera; family Tachinidae; genus Tachina; species Tachina lurida. Next base: position 130,018,314 of record OX101756.1, on the reverse strand, counting down.
CCTTCGTGCGCTAGTCAAAGTCGCACTTTACTGAATTTATTATAATTTTGTGCAAAAAAGGATATAATAAAAAGACATACATATCTAACTTATTTCAAATATAACTTAAACGTTCTTTAAATTTTCTATGACAAGTTGAAAAAAGCCCAACATCTGTTAAACTTTGAATACCCCCAAGAAAATAGTGAATAGTGAGCTGAAAATTTCACAAATATCACAAACTCATAAAAAGACCCTGTAATTTTTTTCCTGCATTTTTTAATATTATTTTTAAAACAACCATCACTAAGACAAGTTAAAAATTTAATTTATGTGTCCGCGTGCTAATACACACACACATACATACACGCACGCGCACATACACACACACGCACACACACACACCCAAACGAAGAGCAGAAACTTTACAAAGTTGCGAAAACTTTGTCGTTAGTAATTTTGTTGAAACTCATTCCCTTCATACTGTCCTTTATAATACTCGTAGTAAAAACTACAGCAAACGATTGTGCGACTGTTGCGAGTAGTTGAAGATGATACCGCTTCTGCCGGTGCTGTTTTTGACTAAGATGATGTTTGACGATGATGTCCTGGTTCATACAAATGAATGATTTGTTACAGCAAATTGTATATACAGATACAATTTCCATCTGCATAATTTGTAATAATAATTTTAGCAAAAAAAAAAGTAAAAAGTGAACAAGTTGTATCTAGAAAAATAAACATAAATTCAAACTTATATTTTGTCATAAATTCAGGCAAAATAATACTATAAAGATTTTTTACGAGTTATGCTAAGTGTGCTTTTCACATGTTAACTTTAACGATTGACAGAGGGACTTTATATACGCTTGTAACTTATTTTAGCTATAGTTTTAGCTTTTATTTATGTTGCCAAATTATATAAATTAACACTTATAAGTTCAAGTGTCTGAATGCATAATAGTGAATTACTCGTATAATTGAATTGTAGCATCATAGAGTTGGATAAGATAAGTAGCAGAGATTTCGAAAACTATATAACATCTCCTTACTACTCTTAAAATCTTTCACATAAGCATTAAACCTATTTATATAACAACATATGTAAATATTAAACAAATATAATCGGCGTGTAGTTTCCACATTGCTGAGCAAGCTACTTGTCTAGAAGAACTAAGAGAAGAGAGGTGTCTTAGGTGCTATTTCATGTGTGAAATAGCACTGCAATAAAATTATATTTCAAATATTTCAAATCGCTTCCATTTATTTCCCATGATTTTCTTTTCTAGCGGCGCACGACTAAATGTATTGTTCGTGGCCTGTGGCGGCTGTTAGCCGGCTTACAGCCCATCGGCTGTGTTCTCTGGTTTATGCTCATGTGCAAAAACAAAACAAATTGAGCTACCGTTCTCATTGTTTCTGTTTTGTTGTTGTTTCACTCACTTCAAAGAACGAAACAAAACAAAATCAAACAATTTGTTTAGTTTATTTTTGTACTCTGCTTTTAAGTACTGTAATACTGTAGTACTGTCGATTACTTTTGTTACGAAAATCACATCCTAACTCCTGTATCGCGCAATAAATAGCATAGCTATATAAATATAAAAAAATACTCAAATTTTTTGCTGATTTCTGTAAAAGTTTTCTTTTTTATTATATATAATTATAAATTATAAATAATGTCCTAATTCTGTTTGACAAGTGTGTCGTCTTTTCTATGGACGAAAAAAAAAATTCGCAGTTGTTATCCTTTAAGATAATTATTATTTATTATTTTATTTTATTTAAAGTGAACTTAAATCAGACTTAAATCATGCAATTTTCTTTATGTTTTGTGAAACCTTTTATCAAATAACTTTAATTGCACAAATAATTTTACTTTCGTAAATAGAAATAACTATGTTGATTACCTTCCCACTTTGACTACAATAATCCTAAGTCTTTGTTATTTATAATAATTAAATTGTTTCTAAATAACAAAATGAATCTTTATAGCATTTGCTTAACAAGTTGCTCTTAATGAGTGTGTCTGGCAGCACAAAAAACGCTAGACATTTCTAATATTAAAAAAAACCAACTAGATTCAAAGAGAAGTTAAATTGCAGCAATAATGGCAAAAATATGAATTGATAAAATAAGAAAATAAAAATACACAAGAAAGCAAAATAATTTAACGTTAAATGTCAGACCTTAACAAGGCCGTAAATTATGCAGCTGGCTTAATGTTAAGGGTTCTTCTTTCCACTGAAGCGGTATTTCCATTGTGCTGGCCTACCTCTCTCTCTGTCTCTCTCTCTCTCTCTTAAGCACAAGTGACAACAATAAGCAGCAAGAGCAATAGCCCCCAAAGCAAAAGAGGCACTACCACCAGAGCCGTAAGCACTAGCAGCAGTAAATTTAATCTTCTTTTGTGTAAATTTTTCTTTTGCTTTTTTTTGTTTCTAAGTGAAAAATGCATAAACGTTGGCTGGTGGCTGTTGGCTGACAGAAATCGACTTTACTGGTTTGTTAGTGGGTTCATGGTGACCCTATATGTAGATCTAACAACTTTAATAGCTGCTAAGAAAGTTAAGAAAAAATATTTAAGAAATAAGGAAGAAATAAGCAAAGGGCTTATCTAAATTTATGCGCAACTTGACATTAGAATGTTGGAAATAAACATAAACTGGATACAAACACAACTTGATTGTTGCTATTTTAAATGTTATCCTTTTTTGCTCTCAGCGTCCAAGAATTTTAATCACATTTTCTTAAAAACTTTAAAGTAAACCAGTACATATGCCAAAGAAAAGGTTAAGTTTTATAGATAACTTTTTTTTTAACTAAAAATCTTTTCAAGCTTAAATTCAAAATTATCACAAGCAGTTTATCTTAAAAAATAATGCAAATACATAATTATTGTTCTCAAATTTAATATCGTAAATATTAATTTTTGTTCCTCATTATGTAAGCTCACGCTTAGAAAAGCTTCTCACGCATGCCTCATATTAAATTAATTAATTGCAAAGGTTAGAACAAAAGAAAATTCTTTAACTATAGGTTTGGTTTCCAATCAATTGCTTTGGTATGCTCCATTGCATTGCACAATGGGGCAAAATAAAAAAAATTGGGAAATAAAGTAGCGATTTATTGTTGGTTATTTCGATTGCCATAAAAAATCGCAAAACTATTTAGTTAGTTGAATAAACTAAGTTAAGTAGTGTGACCGAGACGCAAGACTCTCGAACATAAATCATAAAAACACAAACCTCACCACAGTTAAAAAAATACATAATTACTATGATGCTAGAGCTGTTCTTCAGCCCAGAACTGTAGTAACAGAAACATATCGAAGCTTAATTAATTTAAGAAGGGGAATCCCCACAAATAAATACACATGAAGGGCAGAACCGCTTAACCTAATTTTTTGAGATCACTTTTCAGAAGCCTCCTTTCTTAACGTACTTGAAGTTGTATTATTTACAAAGAAAAACTAGTTTTGTTTCACTCACGCTCACGTCCTCTCACACAGGACAACTTTTGGCTAATATTAATGAGACACTTATCACCCACATTATTTTTTAGTTCTTTAATTTTCAAGTACTATTAATTTTTATTGTGAAAACTTTTACTACACTTAATCATTATTTGAAATCCCATGCAAAACACGTGATAAAGTGACAGTAAATAAAAATTGTCGAACATTTTTAAAAAGTGTTGTTTTCATTGTTATTTCTAAATTAAATAAAATATCTTGAACTTTTTTTACTCACGCTCACGCTCACACTCACGCACTCTCATGCGTGACAATTTCTAAGCACTCCTTTTTGGACCTTTTAATTTAGTTTAAGCTTGCAATAGAAAAAATTTGATTTTATACACATTTTTTTATCACTAACGCTCACGTCCTCTCACGCGTGACAATTTTTTTAGATCACTTTTCAGAGACTATCTTCCTAACGTACTTGCACTTATATCATTTACAACAAAAAAAAACTATTTTTTCACTCACGCTCACGCTCTCTCACGCTTGACAATTTTTTTTTTACTAATATTAATAAGACACTCATCCTTGACATTTTTTTTTAGTTCCTTAATTTTCAAATACTATTAATTTTTATTATGAAAACTTTTACTACACTCAATCGTTATTTGAAAGAACATACAAAGCACGTGATAAAGTGACAGTAAATCAAATTTTTCGAAGTTTTTTAGAAAGAGTTCGTTTTTTATTATTTCTAAATTAAATAAAATATAATATAAATAAATTAAAATATATTATATACATATGTTTTTCACTCACGCTCACGCACTCTCACGCGTGAACACTCCTTTTTAAAATTATTCAATCTGTTTTAAGCATTCGATGAAAAAAATTGGTTTTAAGGTAAAATAATTTTTAAAACTAATGCTCACGACCTCTCACGTGCGATAAATTTTGCCTAATATTAATAATAATAATAATATTAATAACTAATTAATAAAATAAAATATATAAAATTTTTTCACTCACGCTCATGCACTCTCACGCCTTCTCACGCTTAACAGTTTATCAACACTCCTTTTTTTAACCTTTCAATTTGTTTTAAGCACGCAATGAAAAAAAAATTGGTTTTAAGGAAAAATAATTTTTACACACACGCTCACCACCTCTCACGCGATACAATTTTTGCCTAATATTAAAAATATTAATAATTAAGAAAATAATTTATTACATTACATTTCTTCACTGACGCTCTCGCAGTCTCACGCGTGACAGTTCTTAAACACTCTTTTTTAATCCCTTCAATTTGTTTTAAGCATGTAATGAAAGAAAAATTAGTTTTAAGGAAAAATAATTTTTAACACTCACGCCCGACAATCACACACAAAACAAGAGTGATAGTAAATTAAAATTGTCTAAAAATTTGCTTTCTTTGTTATTATTTTTATATAAAATATATTTTTTGACTCACGCTCACGTATACTCACGCATGACAATATTTTAACACTTCTTTTTTAAACGATTTAATTTGGCTTAAGCATGCAGTAAAAACATTTGGCCTTAAAGAAATTTTTGCTTATCACTTACGCTCACGTCCTCTCACGCGTGACTGTTTTTGAGTAATATCCATAATATACTCACCTTTTGATTTTCAAAAACTAAATTAAAAAAATTTAGATAATTTGAAATCACACACAAAACACTTGATAAAATGAAAAAAAAATCAAAAATGCAAGAATATAAAAATTTTAAAAATAGTTGTTTGCTTTATTCTTTTTCTATTACAACAAAAATAAGTTTTTTCTGTTACGCTCACGTATTCTCATGCGTGACAATTTTTTAACACTTTGACTTAAGCATGCAATAAAAAAAATTATTTAAATATGAAGTTTTTTAAATTTGACAAAAAAAAATGGGAAAACTTCTTCCTATATATTTGGGAAAAATCTAGTACATTTCAAGTATATTTCCCATATAAAACAAAATCAACTTTGTCACTAGGTTTTGTCGAAATCGACTTAAAATCTGGATGCACTTACGAAAAAATTGTTCCAAAATATTAAAAGCTGGAGTCTAATCGTCGCTTTCGATAACGAGCTGTTTCGATTACGTTTTTCATTTTGAGGTTATGGCATTCGCTACCGAACAATGTAATAATATGGTTGGATATCGAATGCCATAATCTCAAACTGAAAAAAAGTGATCGAATCAACTCGTTATCGAAAGAGACGATTGGACCCCTGTTCTCTAAAAGGTGTGTGAATTAGCTAAGCTGCAGTTCTTTGGTTGTAGTTTAGGAAAAAATGTCAGTTAATGGATTGCGTTGGTGATATTTCGTGTAAGAAAATTTGGTGTAAGAGGTATAGAGTTTGATAAAAATTTCAATTGAATTTTACTAGATATCGTGCAGGGGTAAATTTTTTTTATTTTTTTTGAAGCTGAAGCTGAAGTTAAAAAAAAATTCTTATTTATTATAACAAAAACAAGTTAAAGTTCTTTATTTATAAAATCATTATTAGCACTCTTTAGTTGAAATTTATAGTTTCATTGTTAAGTGTTTCCTTTTCCATACTCTGCAAAACTGTATTAATAATTAAAACTTCCTTAAATTTTTGTTGACAGCTAGACAAATCAAATTGAATATCGTGTAAACACAACTTACAGCAAGTGCTCGAAAAATTTATGATAATCATGTTCCTGAAAATGCCAACTATCCCTTTATGCTGTAGAGCCTCTTGAATGTTTCATTTCTTTTTTTTTCCTGTACTTTTGCAACAATTACAGCCTTAATTTCGGCTGACCAGCCAGCCAGCCTGCGCCAAGCAACGAAGAAAGCAGCCAAAGTAGCAGACAGGCAGCCTGTTACTGCAAATTATTGGGCAAATGTAACAATAAATTATAAATGACTTTTGCTGATAAAATTGCTATGGAGTACTTTCAACCTTCAATTGCTGCTAGAGCTGCACGCAAGTGATTCCACTACGACGTTACAATTAGGGTAAAGGGAATCACATTTGATTGACTGCAATAAAACTGAAAGACATTGTTTTAAAAATTGAGCCAAAGCATATTTGAAGGCTCTGTGTTGATTTAAAATTGTGTTTAATTTCATTGTTTGTTCGTCAAGTGTTTTAATTTGGTTAGTTTTACTAATAATATGCATTTCAGAAGTAAACAATTTTAATTAAAATTTAGTACACTTTGAGTGATATAGCGGACATTGCTAAAAAAAATAATGACATTATATGGTTCGAAGGACCATAAGTAAAGGCCACAATAGCTGTATACAAGGTGTCACAAAAGAAGTTAAATTATCTTTCTAAGTGGAATGAAACAAATTTTAGGTGCATGTGGCGTATCAAGCGTTAGTGCGTTTTTTATAAGTCAATTGAAATGAAACAATTAGAAAAATATTTAAAAAGAGCTTTGTTTTACTAACTTCAAAAGTTCTTGTTAAATTGAATTTCATATTCATTTAATTTTTTTTTTTGAAAATATTATTTATATTTTATTCTTTTAACATCCTTCAAATATTTACGGATGTTACAGCTGCGCTTTAAGTTTGAAATCAGTGGAAATTTCCAGTGATGGCCTTCAAAGTCATCATATCCTACATTTTTTCTATTATTGTTTCAATTGCCAAACGATATTTCTTAAAAAAACACATTAATACTTTCCTCAAGATATTGTTGAGGCTTTATAGCATATGCCTATACATACAAAATAATCGCCCCTCCCTCCATTCGATATTGTCTTCTTATCAGAGCATTTTTTTATGAAAAACACTGCAGATAGGCAATGACCTTGGATTGCCAATAATTCGCCAGATTATCAAATATAAATAATAATGGTTGCTTTAAATCCTTTTGATCTAATTAAATTGTTATCAACTCAAAAACAATAACGCCAAGTGGTGTGATTTCGAGGAGGCTCATAGTATTTGCCGATACTTTCTCAATTGCTTGACCTACGTTCGAATAATAAGATTTTTTTCGTTTGAAAATTTTAGCCAAATCATGCTGCTTATTTCTGCTGAATAATTTTGAGTTTTAGTTCCAATGAGATACAATAGTGTCAAGTATCTTTAAATTAAAATAAAACAAATTTCTCCTTATCAGACTATAATTCGGCCAAATAAGACCAACTCCAATGCAAAGATCTGTTAGAACATTTTCGAACAAAATTTAAAGCATCCCACTGGAAGTAAGTAAACTCTTTCAAACAAAAAACTAAATATTGAAAATCCGTTGGTTAAGAAGAAAAACATGAAATATTAAATTAAACTATAATGGGCGTGACTCCGCCCAAGATTGTGTGTTTTTCAGCTCAGGGTGTGTGTTAGGTTTTATAAAAATTGGTCAATTAGAACCACTAGAAATAAAATATTAAATTATAATGGGCGTGACTCAACCTATGTTTTCAAATGGAAGATTGTGTCTATCTTAGAGCTTAAGGCGTGACTCTGCCCATTTTTTTTTTCTATTTTAGACTTTAAGGTGCGTGGTAAGTTTCGTAAAAATCGGTTAAGTCGAACCACGTGAAATATAATAATAAATTTAAATTCGCATAGCCACGCTCAGTTTTTAAACTTTAAAGTTGTGCAATTACAACAACCAAAGGTGTCTGTTAGGTTTCACAGCAATCAACTAAGTAGAATATCATGAAATCAAATGAAATAATTTGTGGGCGTGTGGTCGCCCACTTTTGTTTTTAAATGGGACCAATTGGAAGTATTAACCTCTCAAACCAAACAAAAAATTTACAATCGGTCTGTAATGTACCGAGTTATGAAGTAAGAATGTAAAAAAATACAGATGAATTGATATCCTTCTCCTTTTTTTTAGATCTTTTAAAAAGTCGTACTTCTTCCTTACAGCATACCAAAGTTTCACGCTTTAAATTTTATTCGCTTTAAGGCCCATTGTGTGTGAGATATCTTAAAAATGATTAATTCGTTTTAAGGACTTATCGATGGCAGTATGTATGGAATATAACATCCTGCAACTGTCTGTCACATTTATGTTAAATTTTTTATAACTTTTGCGCATAAGTCCGGTTAGATTTTACAAATGGCATGTGCTCTGTAGATTATGGGAGCCTCTGTGATTTATGGCTTATTCCCTGTTTAAAAATGTCCTACAAGGAGAAGTCTAACCGGGTCAAATCGCACGAGCTCAGTAACCAGTTCACATTATTCAATTTTCAACATTCAATTCTGCAAAAAAAATCATCGACCTATAGCTTTCACCGTTGCTTGTGGTATCCTGGCCAAAGAAATATGTACCAATGAGGCCGTCAGACCAAATTTACATCAAGCAGTGACTTCGATTCGAGATACATTGCAAGTTCTGAGAGTTTTTAGGAGCGACATTGAAGAGAGTGGCTCGGAGTAGGGACACCTGCGATGTTTTGACATTTTAGTGTTTTTAAATTTTTTACTGCACCTTTAAACTCCGATTTATCACTACAAGGCGAATAATTCTCTTGAAAGAAAAATTATGTCGAAGTTAAAATAGGCAAAGCGCTCAAAACGTTGCTCCAACAGAAAGCACATTTTGGTCCAATAATTTTGTCATTTAGACTCGCTGTTCAACATTATATCCCTCAATGGTGATTTGGCAAAACAGACGGTAATAACGACAGTCCATTCAACAGATATATGTAGCTGCAACAATATGTCCGCTCTTAACTGTCAAAGTTCAGAAGTTCTCCATTCTCTTCACTTTGTTAAATTGCTAATCATTGGCATGTTTTCTTTCCTAAAAGCGTATTGCTGAATCATTTCTCGTATTAATATTGTCACCAGTAATCGATAAAAATCAATAAATAAATGATTTAAGGACGCCATTGAAATAATATTGATACTCGACAGTTTATACTCGTACCTCAAAATTCTCTTTGTTTCCCAACCATTTTTCTATAAACGACCCTCCAGTACTTGTACCGTTTATGATGTTGATTTTTTTTCCTTACATTTATTTCAATCCATTTAAAAACCGACATGCTTTCATCTTCCACTTTTAATTTGTTTCAAAGAAACGTTTTACCGCACTTTTAACATTTCAAGCAAAAAATTTTTACAAACAATTAAACATTTGCACCTTCAGTTTAAAAGTGTGGAAAAAACCAGAATGCCATCTAACACTTTAGCTTGAAAAAGTAAAATATTACAAAAAAAAACTAATACGAGTAATAATAAAAATCGCTGCAGAAAAAAAGTACGCAAATACATCCAATTATTTTCTCTAAAAATAAAAATATTTTTATTAAAAAAAAAATTTTTTTTAAAAGAAAATTTGTTACTTTGCAAACTTTATTAAATACGACGAGTATGAGAAATATTCCAAAGATCTTGTTTTATTTTTGCACAAGTTTCAACTAAACTTTTTTATATTTATTTTTTGCAAACAAACTTTTTTACTTGGCTGCCAGGCCATTAGAAAAGGTTTTGCAAGTGTAAGTTAGAAAAAAAGATAAGTTGGTTTTAGTTTCAGAAAATGAATTTGTTGTGCATTTAACTTTTAGTGAAAAGAAAGTGGAGAAAGTGTTAAAGTAAATCACTAAAAGTTAACTGTAACATAAAGTAAAGTTAAATAATTGGAAACAACGCTCTGAGAAATTGTAATAACTGCCCTAGAGGAAAAAGTAACACAGGCCGGAAAACCAGTCAAAGTGTTAAGGACTATTACGAATTTTAACGATTGCTTTTTAAAAAAGTACTTGTTGTAAAAATTATTTAAAAAAAGTTTTGTAAAAATTATCTCTAACAAAAAGTGCCTTTTTCTTCAAAGTACTCTTTGCAAAAGGTACCATTTGTAACAAGTAACTTTTATGTAAAGTGCGTTTGGCCCTAAGTATTTTTTCTCAAAAGTACTTTTTTTTTAAAAAGTACCTTAAATAAAAATTTATGTACCTTTTTGTAAAAAGTATCTCTTGTAAAAAGTCCTTGCACAAAAAGTACCTTTTTTGTGAAGTAACTTTTTTGGAAAGTACATTTTGCTTAAAGTATCTTTTATAAAAAGAACTTTCATGTAAAAAGAAACTTTTGTAAAAATTGGTTTCTAGTGTCCTTTCAATTTTTTATTTTTTTTTGTAGAAGTACCTTTTGCAGAAAGTTCATTTTACAAAAGTACTTTTTACACAAATACCTTCTGCAAAAAGCAGATTTTACAAAAAAAGAATCTGGTGTAAAAAGTACCATTTCTAAAAGTACTTTCTATATAAGGTACCTTTTGTAACAAGTACTTTTTGTGGAAAGTACAGTAAAGTATCTTTTTAAAAATTAATTTTTTTGTAAAAAGTACCTTTTGTAAAAATTTGATTTCTAAAAAGTTTTTTTTTAAGTGCCTTTTGTAAAAAGTATCTTCTGTAAACAAAGATCTTGTATAAAAAGTAAATTTTTTTAGAAATGCTTATTGCAAAAGGTACCTTTTGTAACACGTACCTTTTGTGGAAAGTACGTTTAGCTGAAAGTATCTTTTCTAAAAAGTACCTTCTGTAAAAAGTACATTTTGTAAAAAAATATCTTTTGTAAAAAATACCCCGCATAAAAAGTACCTTTTGCAGCAAGTACCTTTTATGGAAAGTAAAGTTTGCTTAAGATATTTTTTTAATAATAAGTACTTTCTTGTAAAAGTACCTTTTGTAAGAATTTTATTTCTTAAAGTTTCATTTCAAATTTTTTCTGTAAAAGCATGTTTTGTAAAAAGTTACTTCTTCAAAAAGTAGCTTTTGCAAAAAGTACCTTTTACAAAAAGTACTTTTTACAAAAATACCTTGTTCAAAAATCAATTTTTCCACAAAAAATCGTGTGTAAGAAGTAACTTTTTTAGTAAAAAGCACCTTTTGTAACAAGTACCTTTTATAAAAAATATATTTTATAAAACATACCTTTTGTAAAAAGTACCTTTTGTGTCAAGTACCTTTTGTGTCAAGTACCTTTTGTGGAAAGAACCTTTTCCCTAAAGTATCTTTTATAAAAATGTTGTAATTTTGTAACAAAAAATTTCCTCAAAATTTTATTTCTAAAAATATTATTTAAAAGAAACTATTTTTGTAACAAGTTATTTTTGCATAAATTATCTTTTGTAATAAATACCTTTGGCAAAAAGTGTGGAAAAAGTAACTAAAATGAAAAAAAAATTTATAATAATACATATAGTTTTAAAAAAGTTCTGAAGTACAATTTCTATCTGTGTTGATTTCTTTGCAACCATTAAAAAATTTTGTATAATTTTAAGATTATCAAACTGCTCTTGTATTTGCTATTAAAATCTATTGAAAATAATTTTTCTAGTTGTACAAAAATTGTTAACCAAACTCTGTAGATTTGTTTGTGGCCTGAGTCTGGCCCGATGTGTAATTTTCCAAAAACAAACTATTGCGTTTTAATTCGTGGTAAATATCAGAAAGAGAAAGTCTTGATTGTGAGATAATTCACATATAAAAATGGTTCATTTGAGAATGAAATAGGAAACAAAAAACTCAGTTAACACACACAATTCAAAATTCCATTTTTTTCTCAACTTCAGTTATTTTTTTTTGGTTTGCATGAAAAATTATGAATATTTGAAATCAAGAAGCTTTTTAGAAAGTTAATTTTAAACAATTTTGTTGCATATCCGTTGGGGGCAATTCGTTTGAAATGAAAAAGTAGCAGCATATATGTATTGGTAAATCTCAGTTTGTGTGTGTGAGTGTAAAAGATGAGGCTGCAGTGTAGCAACAGAAGTTATTAGCCAATGAAATATTATAAAGAAACATAGACATTTATTCACAGTGAACTTACATATGGATGTATGTATGGATTTATGGATGTATATTTTGCATTAAAACATTCATAAAAAAATTTCTTGTAGTGTTTCTTTAATAAAAATGTTAATATAGAATTTTGTTTGTAGTTTCACCAGTATTAGTGCAGTTTGCGTATGATTAATATTTAATACGAATTAAATATTAAGTATACGCTTGGTCTGGTATGCGAGTATAATTACGTGTGAGGCATTTCATTCATGGATATTTGACATAAATAGACATGAATGGGCGTACAAAATAATTTTCTTGTACAATATTTATTTGAGGAGTTTTGGGAAGTTACATTTTTAAAATTTTCGAAGTGACTCGAAACTAGAAAGAAATAAATTACAATTAAGAAAAAAATTCTTTCATAAGCAAAACCAGAAAGAAATCAAGGCTTTTCATAATTTTCAATTCACTATATTAATGAGTCTTATTTCTGTTTATACAGCAGTTAATTGCTGTAACTGGTGTCTTTAGTAAAAAAAAAATTAAATAATTTTTACGCACATTCAAATATGTATACTAGAATTGTAATTATGCTAAATAACAATAAATTAAAAAAAAAATTTGGAATTGTGCGCTCCATGTAAAATTCTCCATATGCAATTCACTGGATACTCGAACGTATATTTTCCTATAATAGGCCCCTTTCAGATTAGGCAACTTTAATTGCGCAAGTATAATTGTAATTTTTATTTATTTTCTTTTGAACTCGCTTTTATGTTCACATTCAGCAACTTTGTTGAGCAAGTTTAATTTTCTTATGCTCGAATTTTCTTAATTTGTTGACGTTTTGTTTCATTTCTGTATTCATTGTAATTGTGAAAGTGATTTGAAATTTGGTCTATACAATGGAAGTTGAAGAAAAAGATAATTTAGTTAAAGATATACTTGAATATACATAATTGCCAAGTACAAGTACAGAATTGCCAAGTACAAGCAAGTCTGTACTCAAGTCTCGGCAATTCTTTCCCCTTCAACCCGACCTTTCCTCTCACACCCACAAATACAAGACTTGCTCAAGTAAAGTTGCCTAATCTGAAAGGGGCCATAGTTTAAAATTTGTGGCATTTTTTTCTATATTTAATTTATTTTTTTTTTAATTTATTGTGTACACATTTTTCGTAACCATGTCCTCTTGTTATTTGCTTTTAGGTTTAAATAAAAAATATAAAATAATTAATTATTTTCATTAAATATTTAAACATCTTTTAAAATTCTTCAGGCATATTCAAACTTGCAAGACTACTGAAGTGTTGCATGTACATGTTTCAAGTGCTATAAACCTTTTAGCAGCATTTTTTTTAATATCTTAATTACGAAATTCTTTAATGATTCAAAAATTATACATTTTTCTCGGCAAACAGTTGTACTTAAAAAATTATTAAAGTGTAACCTTCGGGCTAAGCCGAATTCTGTACACTTTTCATTTAAAAATTATAAATATTATGATTGATCTAATAAAATTTATTTAGGAAAGCTATTCTAATGTTTCTGTTAAGCAAAGCTAAACTTTTTTTTTTTTTTGCATAAGATAATTTTTCTATATAAAGCTTATCTCGCAAAGGAGACTTTTTAAGAAACATTGCATGTTATAATTTGTTATGGCATACAATAATTTGTATAAAAAAAATTTATTGCATGCGATATTTTAAAAAATAAATTTATAGCATGCGATAATTTTTCGAAAAAAAAATTTATTGCATGTAATATTTTTACCAAAGAATCTTTATCGCATATGATATTTTTACCAACGAAACTTTTTAGTTGTTTTGTGTTTCCAATAAACAATAAACTTTATTACATGCGATATTTTTCAAAAAAAAAAAAAACTTTAACACATGCAATAGTTTTTTCCAAAGAAACTTTATGGAGAATATTTATGTCATACAATAATTTTCTAAAGAAACTTAATAGCACGCAATAGTTTTTCTAAAGAAACTTAATCACATGCTATAGTTTTTGTAAAAAAACTTTATCGCTTTTCTATCACAAGCCACATTTTTCCCATCGCATGCAATAATTTTTCTCAGAAATCTTTATCGCATGCAATAAATTTTCGAAAGAAACTCTATAGCATGCAATCATTTTTCTAAGGAAACTTTATCGCATACAATAATTTTTGTAAAGATATTAGATGGCATGCAATAAATTTTCTAAAGAAAGTTTATCGCATGCAATAATTTTTCCAAAGAAAGTTTATCGCATGCAATAATTTTTCCAAAGAAACTTTATCGCATGCAATAATTTTTGCAAAGAAAGTTTATGGCATGCAATAATTTTTCTTAATAAACTTTTTCGCATGCAATATATTTACTATTAAATTTTTTCGCATGCAAGCAATTTACTTAAGAAATATCGCAGGAAATAAATTTGTTAAAAAAATCTTTTTCGCATGTAATACATTTTATTAAGAATTTTTTTATAGCATGCAATAGTTTATGTAAAGAAACTTTATCGAATGCAATAATTTTTCTAAACAAACCTTAGCGCATACAATTAATTTTCTAAAGAAAGTTTATTGCCTGCTCAGGAAACTTTTTCGCATGCAACAAATTTTCTAAAGAAATTTTCAAATCAATTTTCTAAGGAAACTTAACGCATGCAAGAATTTTTATAAAGAAACTGTATCGCATGCAATAGTTTTTCCAAAGAAACTATCGCATGCAAAAATTCTTCTAACATATCTTTGTCGCATGGAATAATTTTTTCAAAATGAACTTTATCGCCTGGATTAATTTTTTCTAAAGAAATTTAATCTTCTGGAATAATTTTTCTTAAAGAAACTTTATCGCATGCAATAAAATTTCTAAAGAAACTTTATCGCATACAATAATTTTTCGAAAGCAACTATCGCATGGAATAATTTTTCTACAGAAACCTTATCGCATGCAATAACTTTTCTAAAGAAACTTTATCGCATGGAATTATTTTTTTCGAAATGAGCTTTATCGCCTGAAATAATTTTTTCTAAAGAAACTTAATGTTCTGGAATAATTTTTCTTAAAGAAACTTTTTATCGCACGCAATAATTTTTCTAAAGGAACTTTATCGCATACAATAATTTTTCTAAAGAATTTTTATCGCATGCAACAATTTTTCGAAAGAAACTTTATCGCATGCAAAAATGTTTCGAGAGAATTTAAATGGCAAAGAATATTTTTTAAAGAAACCAGCGCATACGATAATTATGCTAAAGATAAGGCTTGATTATGCATGACATTTTGCAGTTTTGAAGTATATTAAAAAACTTCAGTAAACTACTTTTTTGTAATATGGAGCCCAAGATTTTTTTATTTATTTTTTTAATTTGACTTGTCTTTTTTAAAATCACAATGGACCCAATTGGGTCTTCGAGTGAATATGCGGTACAACACCCCCACCATTCCTAACCTGTCTTCGTTAATGATTGCACAAACCGCCTGTCCGACTTATTCTTTTATACATTTTCTTTATGCTGCAGTGTATTTTTAAAAATGTTTCTTTTGAGGCAAATTTCTCTTCAAGACGTACTTTTAAACTTTTGCCATAATATAAATGTTTCATTAAATTTATTACTGTTGCATTCTTAGCGCAAACTTGCTATAGAGTCGTTAATTTGTACTTGTTAAAACAGCTCTTAAGCAAACACACACACACACACACACAGAGACATACATACACACACATAGACACATATATACACCTTCTTACCATTGCGTACACATAAACAATTACTCAGCCACACAGGTGAAAAATTGCAGACGCATAATGTACAGTGGGGGCCAATAAAAAGTTAGTTGAAATTAATTTAAGAATATAAAAATTGTTTAAGATCTCCTTTAATTATTTTGGTGCAAAAAAAAAAGTAGTGTGTAATAATCTTAACTTAAATTTAAGACTTGGAAACTGTTCAGCGTTTGTAGAGATGGAATATAAAAAAACGATTTCACTCTGTTTCTTTGAAATTTATAAATATAAAGCGAAGCGTTTTTAAATTTTTTCTTGCAGCTGGTAAGCCCTGCAATAATTTGGTTTAAATTACGAGTATTTTGTTAATAAAAGTGTAAATGTTTATTAGAAAATCTGTGGGAATGTTTTTTTTTTTCTATTAACAAATTATCCTCCCCACTGTGTAATTAATGTGGAGAAAAGATGTTTATTCCAGCACGTATGTGTAAGAAAACAGAAAGAGTAATAATAAAAATATTTTATGAAAATAAACATGTAACTTGTTCCTGATTTTTTTTGAATTTAATAACATTGCGAAATGAAAAATTTCATTAAAACAAACAGGTGTTGGGAAAAAAATTACATTAATTTCTTTGACAGAATTTGAAAAGAAGTTAAATTATAAAACAAAAACTTTTTTGAAAAAAAAAAAAAATTGCAATTAATTGGGGCTAAAGAAATGTAACAATTATTTAATTTTCCAAGCAATGAAAGCGTAAAGACTTAAAATATTTTTAGTGCAAAAACATTTTGCAAAATAAATTGAATTCAAATTAAACAGATGAATAAGAAATGAAAGCATTTTCGATCCTTATTTGATTATTATTATTATTATTATTTAGCAGAAGTGCTAGAGCTGTCTTTGTAGTTCACGGGTTTTTATTACTAAATTTCATTACTTTTATTACTTTTAGTCAGTTTCATTGTTTGTTTTCTCATCCACTTAATTTGTGTTACTATTAAGCTGCTTCTCTTCCCCTTCGAAATACTTCTGCCAGCGAATGCGCTGTCAAAATAGCCAGAACATAGAACATTTTAATACTTAAATTTATTATTTTAAAAAGAAAATTTAGCAGCGAAATACAAAAAGAAGCTGAAATACGAGTGCAATAAAAACAAACGCAAATGGCGAGTTAATGGCAAAAGTAATTAATTGAAAAGAAGTGTAATTAATCAAGTACATTAAATGAGTTTATTAAAGTAAACTTTTTATATCTCTTTCTTAAATAAATATCAATTTATTTCCATTTAAAATGATTAAATGTTTTCAATGTTTTTAGTCCAATATTTTTGTAGAAATAAGTTTTTTAATTGTTTCAGCAGCTATTAAATACGTTAACAATTTAAAAAGTTAAGTCTTAATTTGAATTTTCAAATAAATTTGCCAGATTTGAGACTTTTCATTTTAATTATAAACTTTTGATGTCGGAATATTCTGTTCGACGATTGTATCGTCTTGTCTATGGACGAAAAAAAGCCGCAGTTGTGATCCTTTAAAACAATTATTATTTATTGTCTATGCTAGAAGGTTCGTGTATTTGCTTTATAATTTTGTTCCTAAAAATTATATCCAACACATATTTTTTTCATATATTTTTCAAACTATTATATAATACATAATTTAATTAAATTGTTATGTTTTAAAAACATAACAATAATATTTTTATTTTTCATTATCAAAGACAACAACCATTTTTTAAGAAAATAATTTAGAGAAGTCAAAAACAAGAACTCAAAAGTATTTTCAAGGAAAAACGTCCTAAATCATTTTACTGAATTAGGGCATAACTCCCTGTTAGCTTTCTAAATTCATTGTGAAAAGCCCCTTATAGTTTTATGTATAAGAAACACCTTGATATTATTTAACATAAGTGGAAAAATTGAACAGGGACAGAAATTTTTGGTGCGGATTTTCGAGCCAAATTTATTTATTTTTTAATCTTCCATCTCCAGCAAGTTTGACAGTGTTTAGTCAAAGAAAATATTAAATAAAGGATTTATAGTTATTATTCAAAATTTGTATTGCAATTATTTCTAAGAAGTTTCTATAGCTATGCTATTTATGCCACGACACAAGAGCTAGGACGTGATATTCGTAACAATAATAATCGACACTATTACAGTATTGAATTTGTTTTTGTTTTGATTTCTTCATACTTAAAACCAGACTACGAAAATAGTAGAAATAAAAAGTTTGATTTTGTTTTGTTTTACTCTTTAAAGTGAGTAAAATAAAAACAAAGAGCAGGATTGTTTAACTTGTTTTTGTAGTGGGTCTGCTCATGAGCACAAAACAGAGAATACAGCCGAATACAGTCCACAAACAATACATTAATTTAAATTTCTTTAAATCACAGTCGCACGTGACAAAATGTGATGTGCGACATATTTTTTCCCATTATAATATTTATATTGTTTCTTGTATTTTTTTTAAATGAAATTATAAATAAAAAAGCTCAGTAAATATATTTCTATAGCTATGCTATTTATGTCACGACGAAGGACCTAGCACGTGATTTTCGCAACAAAATTAATCGACATTGTTTTGTTTCGTTCTTTGAAGTGAGTGAAACAAAAACAAAATAAAAACAATGAGAATGATTGCTCAATTTGTTTTTGTAATGGTTTTGCACATGAGCACAAACCACAAATAATATGTATATTAATTTAATCGTATGCCGCTAGAAAATAAACTAATGGGAAATAAATGGAAACATTTTGAACTATTTTTGGCGTCATCATATAATATAATTTTATTGCATAGTTAGTTAACACATTAATTTTGTTTTATATAGCTAAGCAGCATAGCTATAACTGGGCGACCTAAGCAGCTCTATTCTTTTTTAGTTTTTAGTTCTATGCATTTTTTTTAATTAAAGGATATGTGTTGCAAGGACATGAATCCCTGCGCTCAAATTTATCCTTACACTATAATGCTAAAGCATTCAAGTGAATCTGCTAAATTTCATTACTCATCGCTGCTTCTCTTGTTATATAAAAATGCTGCACTGTGGGCATATATTTTTGATAAATTTTTTTTAATGAAACTTAAATTTTCATTAAATTGAAAATAAGGTATTTCTTAGCTTTTCAATTCTTATAAAAGCTATAACTATTTTGGTAATAATTTGGGAATTATTTTTAGTAATGTAGCAATGTTGAATATTGAGTTTTTGCTTCATCGTTGATATTTGTTGAGCTTTTCATTGCTGAAAGTTTAACAGAATAACTTTAGTTGTTTTAAGAAATTTTTAGGTAAAGATTCCCTGATGATCTGCATTAGCAGGAGTGAAATGCGCATAAGATGCCTCGATTCCTGAACAATCAATTTCAATGTATTTTTAATTACAAAAAAAAAATATTTTACCGAATAAGTAAAATAATAATTTGGGATTATTAGTGCGTTAACAAGTCTTAAACTTAAACTTAAATTATAAGATAAATATTTCAATCCTCTCAGTATTCAAATACATATTGATTATTTTTTTAACTGCGTCTAATTTTCTTGCATCTATGTACTTTAGCCATCACTTAATTAAGAGCAGCTGATTTTAAAAATAATAATAAGTTTATAAAAATTTTCATGATTATTTTTATATATATTTTTTGCCCAACTTTTAATAAATTGCAGCTTTATAATACTCGTATCACTACACATCGTTGCTTTAGCTAAATGTTAATGCACTCTTGCAAGTATTAAGAAATGTGCTTATTAAGTATGTATACGACGCTTGCCAAGATGTGTTAGTATGTTGTATATCCTTGTAAAATGTTTATAAATAATTGAAGTTTAAACAGTTTGCACAAGAAAAATTGCCAACATAAAGTATTTTCTTTTCAGCACTTTCTTATGGCAAATCTTCTTATAATTTTTTGTAGATGAAGTTTTCATCATCCATCATTTATTATTATTATTATTTGTGTATGAGCCAAAAAAAAAAAACATTTGTGCCTGGATAAACGGGCATATATTATTAAATTATGCATTACATTTATTATATGTTCAATATATGTACATATTTAAAAAAAATTAAATTGAAATCACGAATTAACATTTAAAAAATTTGTCTTATGAAACTTTTTATATTTGCAATAATTAGCGCTAGAGAAGATAACTCTGTGCAAAAAATGGAGTTTCAATAATCTTTGGAGCGCTTTTGAACATAGCTGCTTCTGTATGCCGCACAGTGGGATGCCATTATTAGCTTTTGTGCACAAGCTATAAATAGTAGTTCTAGCTAATCTATCATTGGCACCGAACATAACATTGCCTTAATTAAGAAACAAATATAATGTTATCTAAATATTCCCCGCACAACGCCAGCTTTTATCACAATTGTCCACGCCCACCATATTTACCCTCACCGCCGTTGAATTACATACAAAATATAGATACGATTTTTTTCAAAATTTTTGTTTATCATTCGACAAGAAACCTAATTCAGTAATTCTTTAACATCATCATCACATTTCAAATCGCCATGCCTTCAGCTGGTTATAAAACGGTCTGATGAAATCGTTGTAGGAAGATTATATTAGTAGTTATTGTTTTTGTATTTTTCGTCTGCCTTGGCTCACATGTTTGTGTAGTTGTATATTGTAGCATCGTCTTGTACGTTTGCATGGTAGTGTATTATATTAATTAGTTGTTAATATCAGAACCATTTCCATTGTAAACAAATTTTCTTACAAAAAAATTATTTCTTTTTGTACCAGTTTACATAAAGGTTCGTAAAAATATTATTTTTCAATACAGCAACAAAACATAGAGTTTGCGAACACACAATGTTAAATTATTCACTGCTGGAATACCATAATGTTAACTTCACTGTTCGCAACATTGTTCGTTTATCTGTTGAATATACTCAACATTAAGCTTACAGAAGAATGCTAGCAACATCCGCAAAGTAACAACACATTATACATACTCTCAGAATAAGCTTGCGATCACGTCATTAGTTTGTTTATACAATTTGTTGTATTTCTTTGTTTGTGTGTATGTGCAACATCATTGTAGATTCAACTAATATAATACTTCTATAAAGCAGAAGCATTATACCCATATTTGTTGTTGTTTGTGTCTTTTATCTGCACTGACTCATGTGTTTGTGTAGTTGTATATTTCAGCATAGTTTTGATTTTTTAGATATTAATACCAGTATCATTATTATTGTAAATAAATTTTTTTATGGAAAACATTTGTATTAGTACCAATTCAGGGTAATTTTCGTAAAAATATTATTTTTCAATACAGCAGCAAAACATAGAGTTTTCAAACACACAATGTTTAATTATTTACTGCTGGAATGCCATAATGTTAACTTCACTGTTCGCTATTCGCTACAATGCTCGTTTATATGTTAGCAACATCCAGGAAGTAACAACACATTATAAAGACTCTCAGTATTAGCTCCAGATCATGTCACTAGTTCGTATAGAACATTTTTCTATTTTTTTGTGCGTATTTGCATTAGGGATGCCAAACGGGAAATCCCGATCCCGGAAATCCCGGGATTTGGCAAATCCCGAATCCCGGGATTTGGCAAATCCCGAATCCCGGGACTTGTAAGATTCAATCCCGGGATTTCTTTTTCGGGATTTCTTAGCAATTTTTATATAAAAAACTTAATAGATTAAAATTTTCGTTGATTTTATGGTATTTTTTATAATATTTAAAAGTCCCATAAAATTTTATACGTGTAGTTTTAACAATTTAATGACTATTCTTATAAATTAACAATAAGTGCAAAATAAATTAACTACTTTCTAACGGTTATTTTCATCAAAGGTGATACAATATACAATTAAGAATTATTTTGAAAACGAAAAGAAGCATATAAGCTTTGGAAGGAAAATAACATTTGGAAAATTCAATAAGTTTGACAAATTTATTGCGTCTTATTCTATATTATAAGGCCAATTATGAATAAAATTCCATGAGAAATTTTGCCCGGCGAATAATTTCAAACAGTAGCAAATAACAGGGAAAACAAAAAAAGTATGGAAAAGGGAGACATTTCTTGCGGAAATTTATTCATAATTGCAGTGTATAACTCTGTATATCGACTCCTCAACCCTTATCCACTTTTCGGTAACAATTGAGTACTATTGACAGCTCCTTACAATTGAAGTAGAAAATAAAAAGTCGGGTTGACGTAAAAGCGAGAAATATTTACAGAATAATGCGTGCTATTTTGTCTAAAAAATTGCTCTAGTGTGAATGTATGTTTTTTTACATTGCAGTTCAAAATTATTTTTGTTAGACCGTTTAGGTCGTTTTTGACACAAACCTATGAAATTACATGGGTTTGATCAAAGGTTTGTGTAAAAAACGACCGACTGAATGAGTTCGACTCAATTATAGTTTTATTCGAGTTGCAGAGTAGAAGGACAGCACACTAATAAACCATACTCCTCTTAGCGAACTTAGGATACTGTTCAAGTGATCAGGTAAACTTTTAGTGGCATATTCATAAAAAATATTTTAGGCTTATTAAGCGCTTATTTGATGTATTTCTTTGGGAAATTTGTCAAATAAACCTGTAATAAACCTAAATTTTTTTTATGAATACGGCGGTTAATGTATGTGCCTACAAAAATGTGATCATTAGACGTAATTTATAGAATTTGATTAGAATTGTGTATACATTTCTTTTAATTTTTCGACATATTCAGCCGTATTATCGTTGTCATAGTAGTGACGAAATCGATTAAAAAATAGGCAATGCCTGGTATATGTAACAACCGTAATGGCTACTTGTTGGTCAATCGCAATTAAAAAAACGTTAATAGATATATTTAAAAAAACAATAATGTTTTTGCAGCTTATTTGTATGAAAGTGCATCTAAAATTTTCGTAAATCAACTTAAGCGATAGTGCTAAAAGTCCACAGATATGTACATTCCTTTTGATTTAGATTGTAGAAAAACATTTATATTGAAAGCAAAAACAAGTTTTCATATTTAGTTATTGCTTTCAGTATAAATTCTCTAACATCAACTTAAAAATAGATAATTAAAATTCTTTCACAAAATTATTTATTTTACCAAAAAATTTTAGAACGCGAAATCTCGAAAATCCCAAAAAATCCCGGGATCCCAAATCCCGGGATTTCCAAAAATCGATCCCGATTGGCATCCCTAATTTGCATTAACAATAGCATATCATTGTAGATTCTACTAATATAATATTTCTATAATGTAGATTCCTTATAATTATAGTTGTTGTTGTTTGTGTGTTTCATCTGCACTGGCTCATGTGCTTGTGTAGTTGTATGTTTCAGCACAGTTTTTTAACTTTGTGTGCTATGATTTTTAGGGTTTCGTACACCAAAGGTGAAAAGAAACCCTATTGTTTTCGCTACGCTGTCCGTCTGTCCGTCACAGGGTATTTTCTCGAGAACCGTAAGAGCTACGGACCTGAAATTTGGAAACAGTGTGTAGACCCTTAACCGCTACAACAACAAATACATGAGAGTTGGAAATTAAAGGGTGTGCCAAAACGAGCAACGAAAAATGTTAAAATCCCATATAATATACATACAATTGTATGTATATGCACTTGAAATTTGTAAAGTATTTTTATACAGACTACAACAATTAACACTAAAATTTAAAAAATTTTAATTAGAGGGTGTACCATCAGTTAATGTAATTTCGACTATGCAATTTTGATAACTTGCTGTATCTTGGAAACCATAAGAGCAAACAAAAAAATCTCAAAATTATAAAATCGCCAAACCGAAAAAAAATCGCCAAAACGAAAAAAGCACCAAATTAAAAAAATTTCTAAATCGAAAATAAATCGCAAAAAACCGGAAAAATCACCAAAATGAAAAAATCGCCAAAATGAAAAAAATCGCCAAAATGAAAAAAATCGCCAAACTGAAAACAAATCGCCAAAATGAAAAAAAATCGCTAAAATGAAAAAAATCGCCAAAATTAAAAAAATCGCCAAAATTAAAAAAAAAATCGCCAAAATTAAAAAAATCGCCAAAATTAAAAAAAAATCGCCAAAATGCAAAAAATCGCCAAAAATTAAAAAAAAATCGCCAAAATGAAAAAAATTCTAAAACGAAAATAAATCGCGAAAAACCGAAAAAATCGCCAAAATAAAAAAAAATCGCCAAAATGAAAAAAAAAATCGCCAAAATGAAAAAAAAATCGCCAAATTGAAAAAATCGCCAAAATGAAAAAAATCGCCAAAATGAAAAAAATAGCCAAAAAGAAAAAAATCGCCAAAATGAAAAAATCGCCAAAATGAAAAAAATAGCCAAAATGAAAAAAAAAATCGCCAAAATGAAAAAAATCGCCAAAATTAAAAAAATCGCCAAAATTAAAAAGTCGCCAAAACGAGAAAAAAGCGAAAAATAAAAAAAAATATTTCAGCTGAAAAAACGTAAAAAAACACTATTAAAAAAATGCTCAAAGCCCAACGTATGGAACCCTTCGTGCGCGAGTCAAAGTCGCACTTTACTGAATTTATTTTATTATTATCAGTATCATTATTAATGTAAATAAATGTTTTTAGGGAAAATATTTGTATTTGTTAAGAAAATTAACTGATCTGTTCTTGTAAATTTTTTTAACAACTTCCTATATATACACTGTAGCAGCAAATTATAAAGTTTGCAATAACAGCAAACATTGTTGCGTACACCGAGTGTCTGGTGTATTTAATAATATAACTTGTTTTTCAAAAGCACTATTTATGCAAATGCAAGCACAACCACACATACACATACACACATACACAAACACACACATACCCAAAAATGTACTCAAGGCGCGTATAAATTATGATTTCCTCACTCTCTCCAACAGATCAAATGTGAAATTAAGCAGTTTACTCTAATATACACTCATACAAATAGACGAGGGCGGTAGTAAAATTAGGGTTATATATAGAAGGACACAGTAAGTAATTAAAAAAATAATAAAAATACTTGTAGCAACCTTAAAAACATGTGTTTTCTATTTTAGGAAGCCACGTAGTTGACTATATTGTTAAGAAAATATACCGAAAAGTGACCGTAACATTTTTTTAACAATAACAACGATACAGATTTTAATAGCTATGTTACATTGCTCACGGTCATACAAACATACAAGACCAAGTTGAAGTATGCATTCAAAGCATAACATTATATATATTTTTATACTTATTACGAAATATACAACCACACAAATAAACAAAAGGATGCAGGTGAAAGACCAAAACAACAACAATCACTGTAAAGCTCCTATACATATGCTATTGTCACATTCCAAAAAACAGTATGAATAGTGACACGAGTTAATATCATAGTTAACATCGTGGTATTCAGTGCTGGGAATTATCTAACACTGTGTGTTCTAAAGGCTCTTAAAATCAGTGCTTAGTAAATAAGGTGTTGTTATTTGATAAGAACTATACTCTACTAACTTTTTATTAGTAACTAATAATAAATAAATAAAATAATAAACGTGAGAAAGTAAAAGAAAATTTTGGACCCATGAAAAATTAATGATCCCAGTGAATTTGTAAACATAAAAAAAAGTGGTCAGTGCTATATAAATCAGTTCAATCTGCATTAAAGCCGGGCTAGATGTAATGCTAGACACTGTTCCTTCGCTTACGACTATAAAATACTCAGTAGCAGAGCTTAAAGAAGGCCGTACTAACTGCCAAGATGAAGACCGAGTAAATAAAGTGTATACGCCAGAAAGGGTCAAGAAAATCCTACAAAATATTATAGGGTAATGGCATCTGAAATTAAAGGCAGTTCAAAAAGTACTATACATCAACTAATGAACGGAAAGTTGAAGATGAGAAAGCTGTGCATAAGATGGGTGCCGCCAGCGTTTGCTCCCAATTAAAAAAAAGCAGCATTGTTCATATTGAATAGATTGTTTGGCAATATTCCACCAAGCTGCTGCATCGAGTCGAGATCATGGCTGAGACATCGCTTCAACCAAGGCGAATTCACATCAGGTCATCTCAATTCACCAGCTGACGATCAGCTGATAATTTCTCTACTGTCAAATCAATACGTTCGTAAATATTCTGACAGCAGGAAATTTTACACTAACAAATATAAAAGACGCATAAGCAGAGTTGAAAAACGAGACTACATGGTATCAATTCACCTTGGGTTCAACACTTCACACCTGAGACAAATGAATAGTCAGAACAGTGGTTTGTAATGAAATAATCGTACTTAAAAAAAGGGGACAAACTGCTAGAACTACGGGCAAGATCATGGGATATATTTTAAAGGAGGTGCGGGGCATAATTTTGTTTAATTACTTTCAAAAAGCCGAATATTCTGCCAGTTTATTGTAGCATTATTTAAGTGATGGAGTTAGGCGCTATGAAATGAGGCCCAAGGTATAAAATAAAGCCCAAGAAAAAATTTATGAAAAATTACCCAATATAAATGAAAGAAGCGCAGTGAACACAAATTCAAGGTGAAATAAAGGGTCTGTCCCATGATGCGACGGGTCGAACGTTGGTGACATCGTGGGACAGCAGTCCCAAAGCCCAAAAAATTATATAAAGTCCAATTGAAAAATCCTTAATATTGGCTGGCCTTATTTCATTTTCTTATTTGGTTGTTATTTTCCTGGGCCTTTTTTTTTCATAGTGATATGAAGTTAAAAATAAAGAAAAAGAAAGAAACTATAAGCCCAGACAAACATACACTATTGCGATGACTAAATTCAGTGAATTAAAGTTCGTATTTCTTATATTATTGCTACAGGGTATTAGTGGTCAACAGTTTGTCTCCAAATGTAAATAAAAGTGATATAATTTTTATTTGGTTCTACCCAACGTTTAATTTGTTTTTTTTAACTTCTTCAGGGGTGTTTTATTTATTGATATGAGTTATATTAAATTCATTGAATTCATTAAAACTAGATTACACGACAAAACCTAATCTTTTTATCTTAGATCAGCAACTGTACGTGTTGTGCGATTGTTTCCTTACGCTCGTCATTCACCCTTTTTAGTTGCCAAGGATTAGTTCTTGTTTCAGAATTTGAAATACTGGGGGTCTACTCTGTAGTTCGTAAAGAAAGAAAATGCTTTCGAATTTGCGTGTTATTAATGTAAAAATTTCAAAGCATTTTCTTTCGTTCCGAATTACAGAGTGGTCCCCCGGTTCGGTGGCAAATGATTTGCTAACAATAAAGGGATGTAGTTTTTTTTTTAACAAACACAACCCGCGAAGCGATTAGCTTAACTGCAAAAAACACCCACGATCTATGGCGGGAATCGAACCCACGATCTCTGGACTGAGAGGCTAGTATGTGAACCGCTCAGCCGCAGGGGGTCACCCTAGTCTAATATTCAGGGCCATTTCAAAGGAGCCAGACATTTCTTACTACAAGTGAAGTATAAAAGCTATTACGAAACGCTGGCAAAAATTTATCGAGCTAAAAAGGATTATTTTAAGAAATAAGGACACTTTTTTTTTAATTTTTGTAATTTCTTTATTAGTTTAGCTAATTTTAGAACCTCTGTCGTATGTACACATACACACATATAAATTTGTTCAGCTCTTATTATAAATTTGAACGATACATCATATCCGTTTCAATTATCCGTTGCATACGAGCAACAGCAGCAGCAGCAGCTACATACACTAAGAAAATCTTAAACAATTTCTGTGGCTGTTGGAAAACTTGGTGTGAGAAAAACAAACAAACAAACACAAACAACAATAAAGAAAATTAAATACGAAAAGAAACACTTGACTCAACTTAACAAATTTATCCTTATGTATGTTTGTTTTGCAACAAAACTAAAAGTTTTGAGATGAATAAATCATGTAGAGGAAATTATAATTAAAAAACATGAAAACTTAAGAACAAAAAATATTGTTTTATAAATAGAAATTAGAAACTAGATTTAAAAAGAGATACGAAACTGGCTCAACGAAAACGTTAGCTTGACAATTTTTGTTGAAAGCAAAAGAAAGAACGCAAAACGCCCTAACTAACATTTTATAATTTTACAGAAGAACGAAAAAACATATTGAAATGAAAACTACCGAGCTGTTCAATGCGAATCTTTCCAATGTTATAAAATAAATAAAATCGCAATTTCTCTCTAGAAAGTGGTTTTTTTCAGCCATTATTTGGATGAATGTTTTGTTAAATAGGCTGAATGTTTTGCATTTCAGGTAGCGCTATACCATATTTTTAGTGTAAATTGTCGAAAAAGCATATACTTTCTTCGCCTTATGCCGGCCATACACTACATAAATTCAGTGCTCAAGTCTGGCACTGCGTAAACTCACTATACAAGTAAACTGTGCAGTTTTTATTTCAATGCGCCATAATGCAGGCGATTCTGTGTATAAGTCTAGGAACTCTGTACAGAATATTTTAATTTGAACTCTTAAAAAATCACGACACAACTGAGTATTTGCAACAAACAAAATACACAAGTTCACTGTACAGTTTTCAAACTTGAGCAAATATTAAAATTGTTTTGATATTTACTCAGTTCACTGCGTAAATAGCCCAACCACTCCATACACTACACAAACGCACTGTACAGTGCCAGACTTGTGCAGTGAACTTGTGTAGTGTATGGCTGGCATTAGTAAAGCCAGACACTGCAAGACTTCTCTATGCTAATAATTCATTTTATATTTAATTAACTCTCTCAATAACATTGTTTTTATACTAATAACATGTATCACTTCATTTATGGTTTGGGGATTAGCTGCAAATATCAATAACTACAATATTTATTTTATTATTAATAATTCAATACTCTGTTGTTAACAAAATTAATGATACGACCGACCACTTCTGGTCATATTCAATACCCAAATGGCCGAGTTGACACTTGAGTTGTCATTCTGACAAGTAGTCCTCCTACTCACAATGACAATGATGAAGTGTTTGTTGTTCTTTCTATTGATTAGTCAGCGATGTTATTGTAGGACATATACATAAGCATAAACATCTTAAAAGTTTACTCAAGTATCTATTAGTCCAAGTGCTGGGCTATTTGCGTATTAGAAATTGCAAGTGTAGAATTTTTGTGGTATTGTTTAAAGCAAAAATATCACAAGTATTTGCCAGAAATTAATGGTTAGCTAGTGCACAGCAAAATTTTATTATTTATGGATACTCACTCACAGAGTATTTTCATGATGAATTGGTTATTTATTTATACAAACATTTTCGTAGAAAGGAGTCTGTCCTTCGTACTAAACTAATTTGATTAATCGAGGAGAGGACTTTTCAGATCAAATAAGGATATTAAATTTTAAAAGAAAAACTATGCCATTAGTTTCTATTAATATTTTTTTTAATACCAAAAACTTTCGTATTCTATTTCAGATACATAAACTTATGTACGTTGACTTGAGCAGTGGGATCAATTGCAAAAATTAAGACATGCAGTGTTCGGTTTAACGATCTTAAACTTAAGAGTGAGGTAAGTTGGCTAAAAAAAATTAATGTCGTAATAGTTATAGTTCAATTCAATTCAATCAAATCAATTCAATATTTTTAATTATTGTTTCTACATTTCACTTAATTTATAAAAATTTTAAAGATTTCTCTTTCTGCCAACTTAATAGAATTTAACTATATTTTATAGATTTGTATGTATGTTCCAGAAATTAGCATTGATATTAACATTACTCAGAAATAATAAAAAGAAGAGAGGACATGGTTATAGCTATGCTGCTTAGCTATATATAACAAACTTAATGTGTTAGATAACAATGCAATAAAATAATATATTATATGATGATGTCAAACTCGCCGCAAATATTTTAAAACGTTTCCATTTACTGTCCATTATTTACTTTTCTAGCGGCGTACGACTAAATTAATGTATTGTTTGGAGCCAGTGGCGGCTATTAGCCGGCTTACAGCCCATCGGGTGTGTTCTCTGGTTTGTGTTTATGAGCAAAAACAATACAAAAACAAATTTAGCTATCCTTCTCATTGTTTTTATTTAGTTTTTGTTTCACTTACTTCAAAGAACGAAACAAAACATAATCAAGCAATTTTTTTTCGTTAATTTTCGTACTCTGGTTTTAAAGTACAAATAAATCAAAATAAAAATAAATTTATAACTGTAATAGTGTCGATTATTTTTGTTAAGAAAATCACGTCCTAGCTCTTGTGTCGTGAAATTAATAGCATAGCTATAAAAACATGCATAATTGAATAGTGTTAATTTTAGTAATTGGGCATAATACTAATTGTGGAGCAAACAATTTGTACGGTCAGATAATTTTTTCAAGCAACTATTACTAAAGCCGATATAGAAGAGGATCTTGACTACGTTTATGGGAAAAACTAAATTAAGCTAGAAATTAAAATAAAATAGCACATACTTATCAACCTCTCTTATACTTTCAGTCTGTGTATGTTTATACTCAGGCTATGGATATTTAATAGGACAACAAAATACGCACCATACTCGGGTTATTTATTCATCATTCGCCATTCTATATATACATATGTATGTTTATATAAAATGGAATGGAAAATGTGCAGATATTTGTGTGCATGTGTGCTGTTTGTAAAATACATTACATGGGTGTGTGTAAATAAAATAGCCCTGTATTTACGCATGTGTAGTCGTTTAATAGTCAGAGTATTTTTATATTCATGCGTTTGATTGTAACTCACACACTCTATAAATTTTATAGTTGCTGTGATTTGTTTTGCGTAATAAACAAAAAGTTTATAAACATAGCTGTTGGATGTTTATTCAAATAATATTATTAAGTTTTTGATTAATTGTATAAATTTCGCCAAATTTTTAATTAATGTAATGATCTAAAATAGTTTAGAGGCACTTATTTGGCGCCATTTTTACGAAATGAGCATGAAGGACACACATCTCAAGCCTAACCCTCATACCCAAATAAGAGCGGCAAGCGTCGCGTTAGCAGCAGGGTACATATTTTCAGAACAATCAAATAATATTTTCACATTTAAATGTACTGAAAATGCGTACCCTGCTGCTAAAGCAACGCTTGCCGCTTTAATTTAGGTATGAGGGTTAGTCGCCATAATAAAATTATGTTCTAAATATTTGTTTATGTAAAATGTTGTTTGATTTATTGCGACTTTTTTTAAGCCTCAAACTCGTAAATTAAAATTTCAATTTGAACAAAGTTATATATATTTTGTCTTCAGCTTTTACTTGTTAACCTTATTAAGGTTAAGCAATTTGCCTAGAAACAGCAATAGTGCTTTTCTCCTAAATCGAGATTAGTTTGTTATTAAATAGTCGTATTAATGGACTTACCTCACATATTTTCTTATTTGTGTTACACTAAAAATCCCATAAAATACCTTCAGTTTTTCTTGTTTTAACGGGCTATAAATTGCTAATAAGACTGTAGCTAAAAACAATATGGAGTTTAATGAATATGTGTGCGCCTTTGCAGGACTAACTCTTCGTACGCCATTGTGGGTGGCCTAATTAATAAAAGAATCAAATATTATTACCTTTAAAATTAGCTTTTGTTGAGCCCAATTAATGTTTAGGAAATGAAAATTTATGCAAACTATTTTATTACTATTTTATAGTCTTAAGTTTTGTAAACAGGAAATTTGTTTGCCTTTTTCAAATTGTTATTTTTTTTTATTAGATGCGTGCCAGCAAAACATTATATTTTTATATTAGGTCGCATGTTTTTAACTAAATTGGGAAATAAACTTAAACCAATTTGCTTGCTCATAGTTTGTAATAAAACTCTAATTTGTTTATCGGCTTGAGATAAATAAATAAAATGTGTTTCACAAAATTAATGTTAATAAAATAGTTTTCTATCCCCACATTTCGAAAGTACTAACATTTTTGCACAGATTTTAATAAAATTGTTTAAATAATATATCGTTACCTTAATATAGAAAGGTCCTAACTCATTATTTTTAAATCGATTTTTTTATATTTCGATAGAACAACATCTAATGTATCGAAAAATGCAAATATCTCGACTACAAAAAAAAAATGAGTTAGGTCCTTTCTATATTAAGGTAACGATATGGTTTTATGATATTGAAACTCTTTAATAACGCTGAGAAAAGGGTATCGAGCTAAAAGAGGATTACGTTGAAAAATAACGAAATATATTCCCAAATTTGTTGGATTTGCTTTTGTAAGTAAGTTTGGCTTAAGTTGGTGCATTTTTTCTCTTAAGGTACCACTGTGCGTTAAAGCAAGACAAATTTAACTTTATACCATCTGCGGTTGTATACCAAAGTGGTATTTGGATAATTTATTGTAATAACTTGACCATATTATTTTAGCAAAATAACTTTGTTCATCTTCTTGTTGGTTATAAAATATACAAAACAAAAATTGTCACGTTCGAAAGTTGCGAAGTTCCATATAATTAACTCAACTATTAATTTCTTGAGCAGAAAAAAAAATCCAATGTACTCTTAATTACGTTTCACTACTTGCAAAGTAATACATAGAAGTTAGACAATTAATTCCTTGCACGCAATAAAACTATAATGCATTAAATCCTTATAATTATAACATTTAGTTCATATTAAGTTTAATGCAGAAACATTTCTGTCACACTACAGTTCAAATAATTTTATCGATTGTGATTTATGTGCAGTGTGCGTTACATCAAGGACATTCAATGCAAATAAACTATGTACATGATTCAACTAATTTTTGGAGCAACATTCAGATCATGTACGTAAATGAATAGGAAGTTTTGTAACACTTTCATTACAAAGACTTAAAGTCTGGCCAAAGAAATCCTTTAGTCACAGCCAAAGTTTTATAAGTTTGATAAGTGTATGTGAGTGTGTGTAAAAGGGCGTTTTCAATTCAGGATCATATAAAGATATTAAATTATAACTTGAATATGAAAGTACGTGAGTAAAGTGCTCTTATTAGCTACACATAATTATTTAAGAAGAAAATAACTTTAAGAACTAATTTTTATGTTGGATTAAAGGAAATATACTAAAGCGACCTCTAGCGGATATAAGTCACTGTTTCCGTTCAAATAAATGACATAAGAAAAAAGTTTTAGAACAACTAAGCAGTAGAGGGAGAACTATGGTATGCACTATCCAACAAAATTTTACAATATTTTAACATAGAATTTGTATGGAAATGTTATGGATTCTTGTGCCATATTGATTACAATAATTTTCTTTATTAAGACGCACTTAGAACTTAAAATAAAAAGGATTTATGTGTAAAGCGAACTGACAAATTTTTAGGGCCAATCCCACGATGTCGGCAATGTTTGACTTGTCGCACACTTAAATTCAAAACGAAAAGAAATTTTAATATGTTGTTGCTGTTTCAAATGTAAGTGTGCGACAAGTCGAAGCTTGTCAACATCGTAAGATTAGCCCTTAGTGTTAAAGTCAAAGCTTTAACCACTTTTAGCTTTAATGGGCTATAACTTAACAAAATATATATACATATACAAGTTTTGTGACATAATCCGTCACGTTATTTAAGGGAAAAAACTAAATTTTGTTTTACATTCTTCTTAGCGCTGTATAAAAATAAACCACACTCTTTGTAAAAGTTGCTTGCAAAAGCAAAAATTTCAAAATTTTGTAGCTGGTTTTTAATTGTTTCAGTTTCTGCTATAAAAATGTCACGTGCGACATTAAAAAGCGTTTTTATCATATGTACAATACAAAGGTTTGTCATCGGGTTGCCTATCAAAGTTGGTCACGTGTGACATCGTAAGTCTACAAATTTTTAACGTAATTAAATTTATATGAGCAAAATATGACGAAAAAAAGATGAAATCTTATTACAAAACCATAAATTAAAGACTGTGAAATTCTAGGAAAAAGCGGATGCCGCTGGACAGGGGAAGAAATTAAATGATGGAAGAGAAAAGGTGGATGACCCCACACGTAAGAGACAAAATCCACTAAAGCTCGCAGAAATGCGAAATTCCGAACCAGCTCAAAACGAGCGTTACAAATGACAAACGTTTCGAATAAATTAAAAAAAAAGAAGAGAGTTGTCTAAGGACATCCAGTTATAGCGATATATATATCTGCTTAACTATATAAAACAAACTTAATGTGTTAAGTAACAATGCAATAAAATAATATTGTATAATGATGTCAAATGTCTCGAAAATATTTCAAAACGTTTCAATTTATTTCCCGTTATTTTCTTTTCTAGCGGCGTACGATTAAATTAATTTACTGTTTGTGTCCGCTTGCGGCTGTGTTGTCTGGTTTGTGCTCATGTGCAAAAATAATACAAAAACCAATTGAGGAAGAAGTCTTATCAAGAAGTCACTTCAAAGAACGAAACAAAACAATGTCGATTAACTTTGTTGCAAAAATCACGTCCCTAACTCCTTTGTCGTGACATAAATAGCATAGCTATAAAAATATCCTTACAGAGCTTTTTTATTTATAATTCCGTGTAAAAAAAACAAGAAACAATATAAATATCATAATAGGAAAAATTATGACGCACATCACATTTTGTCACGTGCGACTGTGATTAAAACTGCATAAAAGCCAAACCAGTAACATTTTCAAGACACAAATTAATCACATTTAAATAATGCTGCAGGTTTCGCTGAAATCAGCATTTTAATCGTTGGCTACAAAAATACCTTCTGTTTATGTCACATGTGAATGTCTTGATTTTTTTTTTTCTTGAAAACGAAAAATTTCTTAAAATCAAACTTAGCACCATATATAGAGCTAATTTAGAGTTATAAATTACGTTTATTGGCAAAATTTTATTATGTTTTTTTAGTTTAAATGTGTACAGCGGTCACGTTCGACATCTTAATATATATAAAAATCAAAAACACGTTTAGTTGTTAGGGGTTAACTCTTCAATGCCCCAACAGATTTTCGCCTTCCACCCCCCCAAATTATTTGTAAGAGACCGGCGCGTGTTTTTATATATATTCTACCCCGGTAGAATATAATGCTAAGCCTCTTTCAGAAATAGTGATTCGTCCGACAGATGGCGCAATTTTTAGTTTTTTTTGTGTTTTTGCACCGTAACTCAAGAACTACTGAACCGATTTCGACCAAACTTTATACACATGCTCTATGGGGCGTGAGGAGTGTTTCTGTGTAGTTTGAAGTTCGTCCGACAGATGGCCCAATATTTAGTTTTTTTTTTTTTGTTTTTGCACCGTAACTCAAGAACTACTGCACCGATTTCGACCAAACTTTATATACATGCTCTATGGGGCGTGAGGAGCGTTTCTGTGTAGTTTGAAGTTCGTCCGACAGATGGCGCAATATTTAGTTTATTCGTGGGAAAAATCCAATTTTCATATTGTACCAGCAATGCCATATACAACACTAATGTTTGCTTAGGGCCAGCAACGCGGACCGGGGTCAGCTAGTACATATATATATCTTTAATTTTGTCTTAAATAATTTGTATCATTCACATTAAGTTTACCTCATTTTTTACTCTCCCCAAGTGCAGCCATATGAAAAAATAATATTTGTGTTCTGAGTAAAAGGGTCTTACTGCTTATAAATATGTTTAACTGTGCAATATACATACAGATGTATGTAGCTAGAAAATTGTAATGTCTGCTAATATGTTGTCTCAACAATGGCACTTCAATGACAATTCTGATTTTTCTTTACTGGAAAATTTCTAGTTCGAGTTGGCTTCAACGAAATGCTTTCCTTTCAATTGGTTGCATTGCTTCGATTTTATATTCTTATAACTTTGTACTTCGATACATCACACTGAAATACAAACTACATATATGCAGAAAGAAAGAAAAAGAAATGAAATCATGTATTCAATTTATACATGTAAAAGTGTGTGTGTGTGTGTGTGTGTGTGAATAGCAACTAATGTGTCTAATATTAGACAGCACATGAATAACAGTAACAGTTGTGCAGTATTCCCTTTAGCCAGGATATTGCTTTTTTACTTAAAATATTTCTTAATTTTGTCAATGTGTCCATTCGGTTTAGTTTGTTGGAAAATGTCCTTAGTATGTTATGCATGTTTTTGTAACTATCTTTCTTGTAATAAAATGTACAAACCACATTAAAGTGATGGTTTCTTTAAAAATATTTTTGACTTAATAAAAAAGATTTTAAGTATTTAAAAATAAACTTAATTTATTTACTTTAGTTTGAAAATAAAAACACTTTTTGAATTTTGAACAACTCAAGGCCTGATACCGTTTGATACCAAGGCTAGATAGTACGACCGACCACAATATTTTATCTTTAATATTTATTTTCTGTGCATATAAATTTTGTAAAAGTTTTAAGTTTTTTATTTTTCATAGATTTTCATTAAGCCAAGATCATAAAGTAACATTTATTTATTAGAATACAGTAAAATGTTTGTGATGCTTGAAAGAACTTGGAAACTTAACAGACATATAAATATACATTAGAAACTTTAAAACAAACACATACACTCACACTCTCACACACACATACAGCACACACACACAACACACACAGGCATGCACATGAACAACTACTCAACCATAAATATATCATATACATATATAATCACCCTTATTCCATTTGTCGACGTCGACGTCACTTTAACACAATACCAAAAAATTGGGGCTTGTTTACTCCCTCCCGATAATAATTTTGTGCTAATGACAATATATTTCCGATCCCTTAATTCTAGAAAATTGCATGAGCCTGCCAACAAGAGTCAGTTGTTTTCGAGAACGGGTATACAAGCCCCAATTTTTTAGTATTGTGTTAAAGTGACGCCGACGTCAACAAATGGAATAAGGGTGATTTATTTATTTTGCGCTACTGGAGGAAAGTTGTATAATTTTCTGTTACAACAGAAAAGGTAGCGCAGAGCCATGTTATGACATTTAGCACAACATATGTTGTGCTGTTTTATTCGAGTAAATTTATTAAAATTATTTTGTTACATATTTAGATTTATTTGAACTACAGTGAACTTTAATCAGAAATAATTTCTTAATCAGGCTTAAGTTCAGTAATTTCAATGCTTATTGAATGAAATGTTTTTATTAATTAATGTGAGTATCTAAAGAAGAGAAGAAAAATTATGCTAGACTTTATTATATTTTTCTGTGCTGCCACGTACTTCATCAGCACCCATGCACAATCATTTCTCATAATCCATTTCATTGAAAATTTAAGTTAAATAGCTGATGTTAATAATAGTCTCTACCGGTATTTCCCCCAGCTAAATAATAAAGTTTAATTTTTCTTCTCTTTAGAAATTCACATTAATTAGTAAATATATTTCATTCAATAAGAATTGAAATTATTGAACTTAAGCCTGACTAAGAAATTATTTCTGATTGTTTTGTTACTTTTAAATATGAATAATATCCTAATAGGGCTTAAACTCAGTGTTTTTATTTCTTAAAGAATGAAATATATTTTTTTTTTATTAATTTCTGTGATTTTCTATAGTAAAATAGAACTATTAAACTATACCATTGCATTTTTAGTGTACACTACCACACTTTTTTAGCACACATGTCATATTTGGCAGATCGCGCGATTCTATAGGATAGTGAATCACAGGCTCAAGCTATTTTGCAGACCTTAATGCAGCTACGTCCAAACACACATACACTGATATTTGCATTTGAAAGCTTTGAAAGCTCTTAAATTTGGTCTTGTTTCTTTGCAAAGTAAGAGCAAGCATTGTTGTCCGTAGTGTTGTTGTTGTTGTAGATGTTGTACTCTCGTCGCTGTGAAAGCACAAAAGCTCTTTTGTAAAAGCTTACACATTGTGCATATGGCTTGGACGTAGCTGCCTTATGTCGGCCATACACTACACAAGTCTGGCACTGTACAGTGCGTTTTTGTAGTGTATGGAGGTGGTTGTGCTATTTACGTAGTGAACTGAGTAAATATCAAAACGGTTTTGATATTTGCTCAAATTTGAAAACTGTACAGTGAACTTGTCTAGTGTATGTTGCAAACGCTCAGTTGTCTCGTGTTTTTTTAAGAGTTCAAAACAAGAAATGAGTGCAGAAAAATATTCTGGACAGACTTCCTGGAATTATACAAAGAATCACCTGCATTATGGCGCTTTAAATAAAAACTGCACAGTTTAATTATATAGTGTGTGTCACAAGCTTAGTTTACGCAGTGCCAGACTTGAGCACTGAACTTTTGCAGTGTATGGCCGGCATTAATGAACAGATATATGCTGTCATTAGCATAAAATTGTTGACGAGAGCGAGTGGTCAAGCTCTAAAAGTTTGGTATTGTGTGGACATGAGCTGCCGATGTTGACAACTGAAATAAATTTGATTGTGTATGAAATTTTTTTGACATCATGTTACAAACTCCCTCCAATTCACAGTCTTGTGTAAATTTTTTTGCATCATAGCATGTGCAAAATAGTATAATATATTGGTACTCACCACTAAGTATTGTTAAGTGGTGAGTATCAATATACTTGTACTAACCATTTTGCACATGCTACGATGCAAAACCATTTGCACAAGTTTGTGAATTAAGCTTATGTCTTTTTTATAATATTCTAAACACTGTTCTAACAATTAAGTGTAAAGCGATAAACTGGTTTTATTTGCCAAAAACTTTAGTCTACCTTAAGAATGTTAAACTAATAATAAAAATGTCGAAAGCTGCTAATTTATTAAACTGCACAAATACAAAAAGAAATTCTCTTTACAGCAGTTTAACTCCAGAAAATTTTGTGTTCTTTTCTCACAATCTAAAGAATAATTTTATATATTGCTTAGCAATTTATTTAGAATTTTATGTTTTGTAAAAAAAAACAATTTAATTTCCGCCCAGAAATCGGTCTAAAATTCTCCAAAAAAAATCCTTGCACACAACTGCACACACATAAGTAAGTAAACGTGATAAATGACAAGACAATAAAAAAACCAATACAAATACACACACATACATAAATAAACACACAGTGTTACGTACAAAATCAAAACAATTGTTTAAATTTAGACGACTATTAACCTTTTTATCCCCCTGCTCGCTTTTTGTGGTTCCCACTAATGTTTTCATTCACCTTCGAACACAAATAATGACAAATATTAATTTTATTTTTAAATGTGTGTCGTACAATGACACAATGGAAAAGTAACTTACATATTGTACTTACAAATAATCGTAAACTTTTGCCACAGCTGCTCGATACTCCTTCATTTATTCTTTCGCCATATATTGCTAAAATATCAGTCGTTAAGCTTTAACCTCATATGGGATTTAATTTAATGTTTAAGGTGTTGTTTCTTTTGTATAGTTTTGCTGTAAAGACACACAGAGAGAAATAATATTGTATAAATTTTAATTTTGTTTCGCTTAGTGAAGTCTGGATCAGGCGTTTCCATGGAAAAAGGTTAAAGGAAAATTTAAGCAATTACAACTATAGTAATTAGTTAAACTAACCAACTTTAGTGGGTTGAAAATTTTTAACTATAAAAATGTGCTATAGTACAAATTCTGCAGTTAAGATACATGTAAACATAAAATGTATTGGCAAATTTATAAAATATTGTCGATGAAGCTTGCACCCAAAAATAAATATTGTTAAAACAACCATTATAGAGCCGCAGCCACTTCATCCATGTACTATCAAAAATACCTCATGCAATTTCCACCGAGGCAATCGTAATCCAAAAAGAATAAATTTTTATTGGTTTCCAATCCTGCGACAAACTTGATATTAAATAATATCAAAAGAAATCATTTTTTTTTCTTAAGTTTGTTATACCCTAATTCAGTAAGAAGACTTAGAACGTTTTTGTTTTAAAATACTTTTGAGTTCTTGGTTTTGAATTCTCTAAATTAATTTCTTCAAAACTGGTTGTTGTCTTTGATAATGAAAAATAAAAATATTTGCTCAATTCACAGCCTTTGGTAGGAGTCGGAGTTCGTATAAACGTTGTTGGTTATTTCTATGTAAACATTTGTTTATAAACAATGTTTCTATTGAAATTATCGACAGCTTATGTACGAACTACGACTCCCACAATAGGTTGTGAATTGAGCAGTTATTGCCTTCTTTTTAAAACATAAAACATACTGATGATTTGGTTGAAGCGCCAATGAAATGCTTATATAGAGATGCTAAACCAACAGCAAATAAATTTCACTTATTGTATTAAACAATAGTTTGAAAAATATAGGAAAAAATATGTGTTGTATATAATATATAATGTTGGATATAAAAGAAGAAAATCATGAAGCAAATACACGAACCTTCTAGCATAAACAATAAATATTAACAGCCTTATTCATTAAAAATATTTCTGTTTAACAAGGGGCTTATGAAACAAATTTTCTATGGAAATTTAATTAATAAACCTTTTGTAAAATCAAAATATTTTTTATGAATTAGGCCCTAATCACAACTGCGGCTTTTTTCGTCCATAGACAAGACGATAAAAGGTTAGGTTAGGTTGGGAAGGGTGGTGCTATACCGCACATCCACTTGGAGACCCAATTGGGTCCATTGTGATTCCCTTCTATTGCCCATTACTAGTAATATTTACCCCTCCCATTTATAGCCAGAAGTGACCCTATTATCCGTCATTAAGCCACCGAATCCCCATGATGAAGCCCCTGATGTCCTCTAGTTTACACTTCCCGATATCAGTAAAGCTTTCATGGAAACGTCTGCTCAGCCATCTAAGCCTATAACGTTGTGGCTTCGGGCAGTGATAGACAATATGTTCAACGGTTTCTGGTTCCTCTTCATCCCCGCACATCCTAAAAAAACCTGGAGTGCCAGTTTCCCAAATGCTGGTTCTTGCACTGACCGAGCAGTGACCTGTCAATGCGCCTATCATGATTCGCATCGGCTTCCTATCCATGTCCAGTAGCAGTTTGGATCTTTCTGAGTCAAATTTTTGGCCAAAAACCCCGCTAGACTCTACAATCCTCCCTACTTCTCCATGAGCTGTTGGTCCTGCTTTCTACCCAATTACTGAGTTCCGATCTGTCCGTCATTCCCTCATCTAATGCCGACCCAATTTTTGCCACCTCATCGGCAGTTTCATTTCCCTGAACACTGCTGTGGCCAGGAACCCAACATAGTCTGACACTATATTTATCCATAAGCAAGTTGAGGGCTTTCCTACAGTCACTAACAAGTTTCGATTTGACATTGTGTCCCTTCAAAGCTTTTAGCGCTGCCTGGCTGTCGATATAAAAGGTTACCCTCTCACCTTCATCAGCAATCAATCAATTGAGGATACAATCCTCAAACAAAATTAGGGCATTAAGCTCGAGGTCGTTTTTATAAAATTGTAAATAATTTTTTATTTCCTTTCAAAAAAAAATTAAAAAATTTCTGATCAAAATATAATTGAAATTAAATATTTTTTTTATAATTTGGTTGCTTACCTTCTGTCAGCATTGAAAATAGTCTGTGAAATTCATCTGATGTTTGAACGAAAATAGCTCTACGGCCTCAACTACAACAAGACTTAAACTTTTGGCAGCACAGAGTGAATATGAAAGAGAAAGAAAGATAATGGATAGTTGATAGAGAGAAAGCGAGAGAGAGATAACAGATGATTCCTTACAACTTTGAGTTGGCAGCACTGCTCCTTTTTGACAACCGATTTAACAGCTGATACTCGTACTTCTTGCTTTTTGTTCAATCTGGTTTGTCATTTCATCCTGGATCAGACTTCACACATTAAAATTTCATTATAAAATTTACGAGCACAAGTCTAAATTTAAAATTTTCCGCAATGATTTTGCTTCACTAAATATGACGTGGGGTAATAAAAAAATATGAAAGACAGAAATGTAGCCCTTACAGAGCTATGAACACCGGTACACAAAATCTTATGATCGGACTAAAAATGGCGGCACAGTAAACAAAATGCTAAAAAGGCGGTATTTGCAGGCGTGGCAAAAAAATATTTTTGGAATTGTTTTTAAATTATATTTAATCTTAGGGGGTAAATGGCACTACTTTTTTTTTGGTATGGAAGGCGAACCACTCTACAGCTCATATTAACATTAATTTACTCCGACAGACGTTTGATGAACGAATAGTTTCAAGTACTGGGGGGTTACTCTCTATTGCGATGCGAAAGCAATTACGATGCGAAAGCTAAATGCGTTGATATGCAAATTTGGTACTCTCTATTACTTTCGCAAAACCTTTCGCAAAATTGCTTGAAAAAGTGGCAACACGGACATTGCAAAAGAAAATATGGCAAAGGTTGGCAGTACTGAAATGTCAAAATATGTATAAAAAACGACAGTTAAAATCAAAATTTAAGAAAAAGTGAAGTGTAACAGCTTTTAATTGAAAATAAAGTGATGGATTCTTTAGCATTATGGTTTTATGAAGAAAACGTCCATGTATAGCGAGTTGCAAAACGAGTCTTAAAGGTTCAATTAGACGTTACATAACCATAGCCATAGAAAACAACCTTAACGCCATAACTCTCACCATAGAAACCAATTGAATTTTGGTTTGGTTATGGCTATGGCATTATGGGTATGTCATTTAATTTAAGCTTAAGAGATAGTTCCGGTATACTTTCCTTAAATGACCGCAGGTAAGAAAAAATCTGTAGCGGTATGTTATTAAATACATATTGCTTTA
Source organism: Tachina lurida (assembly GCA_944452675.1). Classification (NCBI taxonomy): domain Eukaryota; kingdom Metazoa; phylum Arthropoda; class Insecta; order Diptera; family Tachinidae; genus Tachina; species Tachina lurida. The sequence goes on along the minus strand of OX101756.1, from coordinate 129,975,808 downwards.
TTTTAACTTTGTACAAAATTTGCGTTTCTGTATGTTCTAAACGCTGTTCAACACTAGCTGAAAGTTTATAAAACTAGCCGCTGCCTTAAAATTACTTGGCCAAGGTGGATACCAACATCAAATTGGCCAGAACCATACCTTAGGAATATAGCAGCAGTCAATGTCCCGTCGCTTAAAAGAGCTCTACGTAGCGATTGAGAAAATACAAAACTGAGAGGGACCATCACCTGTGCTGGAAATGCTTAATTTATTTTTACGCATTTTCACTTGGTGTGATTTTTTAAACCAAATATGAATACATACATACAAACATACATGTGTAATATTATAAGTACTATTAGTGTCACATTTCATTATAAACAACCAGCTAAATCCCTTACAGGAGGTCCATTAGAATTTAGGTCGTCTGTCAATTTTGTCCACAAATTATTTGCGGCTTATTTGCTGCAAATCCACTGAAATTTCAAACTGTTGTTGTTTTGTTTGTAATTTTTTGGCTTTTACCCTAAAAACTACGATTTAAATATAAATATTTTGGTTTTATAAAAGGTTTATTAATCAAATTTCCATAGAAAATTTGTTTAATAAACCTTTTTAAAACAAAAATATTTTTTATGAATAAGACAGTCAATATATAAAAATTTTTTTCAACGTACTTACATGTTTTTCTCACCTTGCGTTTGGTATTTAGCTAACGCAAGATATTTGCGCTTATCGAGCGATTTTGACAGGCGCTTTCGCATTGTAGAGTACGGTGATACCAGACTTGCGAAACGGAAAATAATATATGCGAAAGGTAAATGCGCAAACGCATTACAGAGTACCAATCGTTAGATTTCGTACCATTTTTCTTTCGCATCGTAATAGAGAGTAACCCCCTGGTCCTGTTAGTTGGACATATATCACGGGATTAAACAATATTGAATAATTTGCTTTGGGCTTATATACAGTCACTCGTACACGCCAATTAGCCAGAGACACAATTAGACGAGCCACAATGCTGCGAAAAGTGTGTGATAATTAAAATTTCATATGTACAAAATGCATACGTATACTAATTTTAACAAGCACATTTTTCACTTTGTGATAGAAAAATTTTTCTACGCGCTAATGGATATATTCATCATCATTACCACTCAAGTGACTGGTTAATTGTTTGTTACTGTTCTTGTAGGCAAGTATCAGCTGCAAAAATGCTGCACGTATACAGCAACGTTGCCAACTTAAATTTGTTTAGCTTTAACAAAAATATGCAATGTACATAAAATTTTAACTTTATTTTATCTTGTAGAGATAACTCAACAAATTTACTCAGAGAATTCTAAACCCAATTTTTTTTTTGTTCCACAACGCTTCAACGTTCCGCAACGCTTTATAATATTTTGAAGACGACTTTAATGGCCCTAATTACGAGTGTCTTTTTCGACATCGACTTCTTCTTCTTTCTTTCTTTCTTTAATCTAGTAGAAAATCATCGTAGTACAAAGCGAAATAAGACACTCGTAATTAGATCCAATAATTTTTTCTTGACGTGTAAAATGCACTAAAACCTTAACCTCTAAAACTTTTCTTACATACATATGTATATAGACACACAATAATAATAATATGTTTGTAAATTTATTTTAATGTTTAGAGCAATAAAACTTTAGTCATTACATTCGTGTGGATCATTAGTTTGATGGCTTTTAACTTTCTTTACCTGGTCTGGGAAACCAAACAAATGGATGTTGAGAAGGAGGTTGATTCTAGTGGTTTTTATTTTCTGAAGTTTACAAAAATTATTGATTGGCAAACAAAATGCAAGAAATCGTCAAGGATTTAATAAGGAAAAAGTATAAAAAAAAAACAAAACATGATTTAAAAAAGGAGAAAGAAAGCCATAAAAGATTATAACAATACTGTCAAAATATAAATAAAATTTTAGAGCTTTCTTTGATCAAGAATGTAATTACAAATACAAACGTTTATATGTTATATGGTTATTCTAGGACCATAGTGTATACGATGGGTTAAAAAGCTTAAAAAGAACTGGTCATCTGTCATTACTAACTTTCATTCATTAGTCACTGGTAGCTCAATGCCTTTTGAGAGTTAAAGTAGCGTGACTTGCAAAGCGTATAAATACAAGGTTTCTATACATTTGCTTATATACAAAGTTGCGAAACATTGTAAGCACATGCATTACACCTGCATCGAGCTCTTTCAGTGGCTCGTTCTTGACACAAACCGATGATCAACTCCGACTAATTTAAATAGGTAGTGAAAGAGTTCTATACATGTCTAATTTTGAACCAGCTACGTCTAAGAGCTTTTGTGCTTTCACACCGACGACAGTACAACATCCACAACAACAACAACAACAACAACACTATAGACAACAATGCTTGCTCTTACTTTGCAAAGAAACAAGAACATATTTAAGAACTTTCAAAGCTCCGTCCAAACACACATACACTGATATTTACATTTGACGTAAATAGCTTTGAAAGCTCTTAAATTTGTTCTTGTTTCTTTGCAAAGTAAGAAAATAAGAGAAAATAGATGCTCTCTGTTGTATTGTTATTTTGGATGTTGTACTCTCGTCGGTGTGAAAGCACAAAAGTTCTTTTGTAAAAGTTTGCCCATTGTGCATATGGCTTGGACGTAGCTGTTTTAAACCAATGGCCTCATTGCTTGATCGCGTCGTTCTTAACACTTATCGACGATGTTTTGGAATGGTTTGCATTGCCACCGTTTTTTACTAAAGCATTATGAATCACTACACTTTGTTTCTTTTCATAAAAAACAACAACAACAAAAATTTATGCGATGATATTTGAAAAGCTGCCAAAGTTACTTCTTAGTCCTTGTCCATATTATCACCACTGGTAAACGACCATAATTACATTTTTCTTTTATTTGACGATAAATGAAAGATGTTATTAGTTGATTCTGTTCAACTGCTGCTGCTCTTTATTTATTTATTTTTTGTCTTTAGTGCGTCTGCAGACAAACTTTCAACCACAAGCAGCAAAAACCACAAAATCTTTCTAATATGTTACGTTTAACCTCTAAGTAAAATTATGTGTTAACCCTAATAAAAATCAAACCAAATTTAGTTTTTTTACGCTCAAATACCGAAACTATTGTAAATAATTCCTTTTTCGTTGAAATGTCACGTTCACCCAATAAATTTGTGTGCTTTTGTGTGCTTTAAAAAAAATTTAAGTTGAGACAAAGCTTGAGCACAAATAGTGGTCACAGCTGATAAAGCGCGCTTTTGATATAAACAAACAAATTAAGATTTCCGTTTATTTTAAATTCATGAAAAAATTTCTCTTTCCAGTTTTCGTTTTATAATGAAAATCGTGAACATTTTGCTTTTGGCCTTTTGGGACTGTATTATTATTATCATTATTATTCACCTCAATTATTAATTGAAAGCGTTTAAAGAAATAATTGATAAGGCTCAGGATAATTGAAATCACACTTCAATCAAGTACACAAAGTATTTTTTTTTCATATAGCGAAATAGAAAAGTTTATGAAATTGTTATACTGTAGTTAGTGGTATGGCGCTTTATATTAATGGAAAATTTAAAATTTATTTATTAAAATAGAATCAACTAAAGTTATATTTTCTTCTCAAATCGTGCAAGGACAAGCATACATATCTCCCATATATCCTTACTTTGGAAAATTGAATTTTAGCTAAAACTTTTTTAGAAATGCAACTAATGCTTGTAGTCGTATTAACAAATTTTCAGTAAGAATTTACTAAAAATTTCAATATAAGGACGAGTATACTTCCCATATATCCTTAATTTATAAAATGGATTACCAACCATAGTTATGGCCGCAATAGTGGGACACCTATACAACAAGGCTATGTTGAAATTCAAGATTTATATAACAAGGATATCCATACTTCCTTTATATCCTTAATATAAAAATATAAATTTCAGCTAAAGTTCTAACCATATTGCATCGAAATTTTGAAACTGTGTTCAAAATTGTACAGCTTAACAGATTACTAAATTTAAGCTTTATCGGTGTAAGGATAACCATACCTCCCATATATCCTTAATTTTAAAAATGTATTTTCGACTTCAATTATTAGCGCAATAATGTAATGCTTTAACAATAATGCAGCGTGAGAAATTTAAATTTATTAAACTCCAGGATAATAACACTTTCCATATATCCTTAATTTTAAAATTTTAATTTCAGCAACGTTCTAACAATATTGTATTGAAATTTCGAAACTGAATTAAAAATTGTACAACTAAACTGCTTAAAAAAAATTAAAGCTTAATCGGTGCAAGGATAAGCATACCTCCCATATATCCTTAATCTTAAAAATGTACTTTCTACTTAAATTATGACCACAACAACGTGATGCTTAGAAAATAAGGCTAAGTGAAAAATGTAATTTTTTTCAACACAAGGATAAGCATACCTCCCATATATCCTTAATTTGAAATTTTTAATTATAACAATAATTCTAACAATATTGCATTAAAATTTCGAAACTGAATTTTAAATTTTACAGCTACACTGCTTAAAAAACCTTAAGCTTAATCGATGCAAGGATAAGCATACCTCCCATATATCCTTAATGCTAAAAATGTATTATCCACTTAAATTATGACCACAATAACGTGATACTTAGCTAATGAGGCTAAGTAAGAAATTTAAAATTTTTTAACACAAGGATAAGCATACTTCCCATATATCCTTAATATAAAAATTTTAATTTCAGCTATAATTCTAACCATATTGCAGCGGGAAAGTGAAATTATATTTAAATTTTTATAGCTAAGCTTCTAGTAAAATTTAAGCTTATTCGGTGCAAGGATAAGCAGACCTTACTATATATCCTTAATATACAAATTTTAGTTTCAAATACAATTCTAACTATATTGCAGTAACATCATAAAATAGTATTTAAAATTGTACATCTAAACTGCCTGGTAAATTTAAGTTCAATAGCAGCAAAGATAAGCATACCTTCCATGTATCCTTAATTTAAAAAATTTAGTATCGCCTTAATTTATGATCAGAATGCGTTCAAGTTTTGTAATTATTTATATAGTTATACACAGCATCAGTTTGAAGAATAATATTGTAATCGATTTAAAAACAAGCATACCTGCCATATATCCTTAATATAAAAAAATTTAATATCAGCTTAAATTGGGCTCAGAATGCAGTGAATTTTTGTAAGTAATTTTAGATTTATACAGAGAATCAGTCTATAAAATTTCATTGTAATCGATTTATGGACAAGCATACCTCTCATATATCCTTTATCCTAAACATTTATTATCTACAACAATTTAAAGCAGAATGTTGTAAAAGCTTGGATATAAATCAAACCTCATACAAATAAGATAAACGCAAAATGTCAATTCAATCGCTGCAAGGATTCTCCTGTCTCCCGAATGTCATTTTTTTCAAAATTGAATTTAGTGCTTATTTGAAATAAAAAAATAAACAAATCTTGTAGCTGTACCTAAATACTGTAATCATTTTAAAATTTTCAAGGACATGGCCACATCTCGTATATCCTTAATTTTAAAAAAAAATTATTACAACTTAAATGAATTAGAAGTAAATAAAAACTTGCAACTCTAAACGAATTTGTGCAAGCAAGCTGCTTGAAATTTTTGAGTTCACGATGGGCTGATGTTCCACAAATCCTTGATATTAAAAATGTAATGTTGAGTTTAGTTTTAACCAGGAATCAGCGAATTTTACTTAAAATTTCTAGCATTATACATCTGGTACTAGCAAAATTTGAACATGGTAAACGTGATTAATTTTTTTCTGAAATAATTGCTGTATAGTTTAGTAACATGTTTTTTATATTTTAGTAAATAAATAAACAAACATCAAGTGCTGGTACTATATAAAATTAATCTTGCTTTAAAACTGACTTACAATTGGCAATTTGAATTCATCATGACATGACATTGGTCTGACATTTGAAATAAAGATTTATTTATTATTATATGATTATTTTCAATTCACATAATCTTCTTAAATATTGTTCTTTGAGGCACAGTCTTAAAGAGTGAGTAAAAATATAAAAATGATAATAATTGGCATGTGTTTCAATTCCTAAGGGAGTCACATGAAATCGACTGAAATGTCCTGTTGACATTTATGTTGGACGTTTTTCTGGTTAATTTGCGTTGCTTTAGAGCTTTGATATTTTTGGCTTTATGACAACAATACTTCAGTGTCGTACAGTCATTCTAAAATACCTGGAGACCTGTTTTTATATGACATTTTATACGCAGTTAGCTAATGTTTATTTCTTATTTGTGGGAGATTGTCAAAACTAAAGTCATTTTCAAATGGAAATGCGTAGATTTTTTTAAGGCAGGCATAAGTATTTTCTGTTCCAAGGACTTTTAAAAATCTTAGTTATATTTTTATTCCCAGTTAATGGCAACATGTGGTATGGCTCAGGTAGGAAATATATATATATAAAACTGATTTACACTGATTAATGCTGGCATTCATAAACGATTAGTAGAGCTAATTTCGTTTTAACATTGGAATTTTATTAAAGAAAACCGGATTAAATAATGTTTTAACTTGAACACTAATTTATGAATATCGTTGTATGGCATTTCTAATTAAAGTTGGGTCATATGATGCACGGCAGTGATGCATTTCCGAACAGGCAAGTCGGCAGAGGTAGCTTCAACAATAGGGTCGCTATCAACTGTTAAAGTCAGGAAAAAGATACTTTTAGAAGATACTTTTCAAAATCATAAACAAATAATGACAAATACAAATGAATTCCGCATTAGTAAGTTGAATATCCAGTCCATAAATTCTCTTTATTCTAACATTTAAATGCGTATATGAATCTTTAATGTTTTTTTTTACATTTAATAATATCATTATTATATATTTAATAATATATTCTTTTTAGCGTGGTAATATAACATCATCACACAACTTTTTATTTGCCTTGTATTTCATGCTAATTTTCTTTTTTTTCAAATTCGTTGTTGTTTAAATAAATGAAAAAGTTACATTCGTTATGATTTTCTTTGACAATTTTAATAATAAACAAATTCATGAAAAAAATTTTAGGAATGTATACACAAAAAATAATAAATAAAATATACTAAAGAGCTCGCGCATGCAATAAAAAAGATTTTATGTTTGCATTTATATTTTAACAAAATAATTAAAAACAATGATTTTATTTTTAATATATCACAACTTTTAACAACTCATGTTTATCTAAACTTTACAAGGTGACATTAAACCAAACCAGGTTATTACATTTTGCATTATTTTGTTAAAAAAAAAGCAAAAGAAAACCAAGTAAGAGTGCTATATTCGGCTGTGCCGAATCTTACATACCCTTTACCAGCGTATACATACATAAGTACATACATACATACATATTTGTTTTGTCATAAAATTTATATTTTTTTGTTATAGCGCAATTTTTAGTAAGTGAGCTCTCGGTTTTTTTTTTCGACTAAAGAATATGCTTGAGTAAAGATCTTCCTAAAACATGAAATACGTTTAACTGAAAAAATATTTTTTTGGTTATATTTTTGCCCAAATTTTTTCTTTTAATTACCAACCCTGGAACACATAATTTAAATTTTTCTGGCCTTAATTTGAGTACTGGTTTATTTCTTTCTAAAATATAGAATATATTTAATTGCCAAAGAAATAACTAGCTTCATTTAATTAGTTTTATATATCAAAAAAAGTGTACTTTTCCCAACCCTGGAATCATCCTTTTAGATTTTTTTGGGTACTTATACCAATTTTGTTCTTTAAAAAATTTATAAAATATATCAAATGAAGAAAGAAAAAAAGAAATAAAGAGAATATGTCGTAGTTTTATTTAGTTGCTTTAATATAAAAAAAAAGTTTACATTTTCCACATGTGGAACTGTGCTTTTTATTTTTCTAGTTTTCTGTACCCAACTTTTTTTCCAAAAATTAAAATAAAAATATAAATTAAAATATAAAAAAAAAATTATTAGACCTAGTTAATTTTATATATTACAAAAGGTGTAAGTTTCCCAATCCTGGAATCATAATTTTAAATTTTTCCGATTTTTTACACCAATGTAAGATATTTTAAATTTATAGATAAAAAGGCAAAATTAGTTTTAGTTAGTTAGTTTTATTTTTATATAACAAAAAAGTTAAAGTTCCCGACCCTGGAAACGTGTTTTTTATTTTTTTTTATATTTTTAATACAAAGTTTATTCGTTCTGAAATATAAAATAAGTTTATTTAACAAAAATAAAAATAAAAAATTTGTGTTATCTAATTACTTTTATATAGCAAAATCAAGTCTAAGCTTTCCAGCTCTGAAACCGTCAATTTTCAATACCAATCTATTTTGGACCATTTTTGATACACCAGTCTAAGGCCGAAGTCTCTAGCTTTTCTGGGAGCTTGGGAAAACCAGATTGATAGACGGACAGACGGACATCGCTTATTCGTCTTCCGTATTCATAAGGACCCCGAATATATATATATATATTATGGAAATCACACAGAGTGACAGACCTATTTACACCCTTTACAATTTTTGGTAAAGGGTATAATAAATCATGTAGCTTCCTTTGCTTGTAAAGCTTCAATTCTTCTTTAGTTCTACTTACTACTTTATTGATGAAACATAATTTTGTTTTATAAAGGCTTTATGGTAACATTTTGTATAGAAATCTGTTTTATAAACCCTTTTATCAGTCGAAAAATATTTCTTATGACTAAGGCCTTTACTACACGCAAAGAAAAAATATGGTTGAGGTAACCATAATCAAACAGCAACATACTATGATTGAATTATATGGTTGCAGTCAAATCATATTATTGTCAATGAAAAAGCAAAGTTTAAATAATATTATTATCTACAAAAACAATTAACTTCCCTGCAGTCAGACTGGGGCCAAATGTCCCTATGTCAACACTAAAATTCTAGTAGTATGTACATTGTCTACAATTTCTCTTCTATTCGTCAGTACAAAAGAACGAGAGAAAACAGATGTGGTGCATTTGTGGTGGGTTTTGCAACAACTTGTCAATATTCCTATAATTGTATGTACGTAAGGTATAGAAATGTACCACTAAATGTCTGGTTGGTCTGTCTCCATGTTCCCATAAGAACTATGTATTCACTACCTAGTCAACTGTTTAAGTGTTACTAGTAGATTTCCAATGACAAGCACATGCTAAATGTCTATAGCACAAAGTATTGTATGGGGAATAATTAGAGAGTAGTACTGGTGACAAAGTTAAAAGCGACTCAGTACATTTTCACCATCGACATTTCCTTCAGGGTTTGTATAATGTATGTATGTATGTATATAAATGTTTACTTACATAAATGTGTGTACACGAAATACAGATATATCTGTATAAAGAGATATATATACATACATATATATGTACACATTATTTTTATTTATCTACCCTTTTGTTAATTTTTTTTTATTTATTTAAAACCACGGGTGCACTACCGAAAGCTTACAAATGAAACACTGAACTGACAGATGTTTACGAAAAAGATTTTTTTAAAAACTTAACATAGTATGGTTTCGGATAAAATTATATTGTTATTTACATCATATTAGTTTTACACAATAATACAAATTATATTGTAGTCATAAATTTTTAACAAAACTATATTGTTAAACTCTAACCATATCGCACTTTCTATGAATATAATAATGTAATTATTAAATTCAAACATTACTGTGTTTATCGTAACGAAATGAATGTTTAAAATAACAACAACTAGTTTTCAACGACCACACATTTGTTTCAGAGAACATAATATTGTTTTCTCAACCATTTTACAACCATATCTTTTCTTTGCGTGTAGTTTTTGAGTTATTAATATTTTTTATTAAGTGCAAGGTTTTTGTTACGGGAATCACAGCTGTAACGCTTTTAACCAGGACATATGGTCCTTAAGTAGCAATAGATTATTAAAATTGTGGTTTGTGGCTTGGCTAGAAGTGAAAATTTCCTATTCCCCTGTTTGCATTACCTCTTTGTTGCATAGAAAATTTTTAAAACAAATTCATGCTTATCTTCTGTAGTCAAAATTATAAAAACCTAAATTTATTCCATACGAAAATTATTATTTAATGTGTTTTTGCTAAAATTAAATTAAAAATCGATTTAAGCATTTTAATATGTCAAGCAAATTTAATTAAACATCTTAGAAGTACATTATCATCATAAGCATTAAATGTCTTTAGTTCTTAAAACATAAACAAAATTTTCAATAAATTAAATTTTATTAACTAAGCTTTAGTTACTTAATATGTGTATTTATAAATTAGTTTAAAATAGAATTTTGCCAACTTTTTTTATTCAACTTAAGTTGTTATTTTGTAGCAAGCGAGTACGAGTACTTGTTGTCTTCGTTCATTTGACCTTTTCTGCATAAAGATGCTGCTTAAAAATTTTCTTTAAAATTTAATTTTTTTCTTTCTAATGAATTTTATTTTTGTTGTTTTTGTGACTGACTTTATTATTTGACTTTGTACTTTGTAAAAACTTTTAAATTAACATTTTAATAAGTTTATGCGAAATGCTATAAAACTATTAGTAGGAGTGGGAGTATTTAATTTGTGTTTAAGAGCAACTTGTTACTATTTAGTGCACAGGGGTCAAATATAAGAATTTTTGTAATGTAAAAGGTTTTTATGTGCCTTAAAAAGATATTTTTTTTTTCTTATTGGTGCAAAACGTGATTTTCTTTATTAAAATCACTTTGGGAATATTACGCTCGTATAATTTTCATTATATCCTAATAATAAAGTTGTGTGCTTGCTACTTTAGCTCTCTGGTACAGTGTGGTGTGTATTTATGCCACGGATGGAAATCATGGTACAATTGTACTTTTTATGGTACATTTTTGACCTTTTTATACACATTTTTGTTAAGTTACAGTTTTTTATTGTTCTCTTCTGAATTTTAAAATTTTTTTTACGTTTCCATTCCTTTAATAAATATTAAAAAAATGGTACCGTCGTGGTCCAAAAAGTACGTTTTGTTTTCACAGTTGGTACAAAATCCAAGAAGTCATTTTCCTTCCCTTATTTATGCCACCTTAATACACTGGCAAGTAAAATTATAGCAGCAGTTTATGGAACTGATTTAGTCACCAAAACACTAGTCAGCTGGCTTAGTTCGATTACCTTAGAGATGTTACTTGGCTAAAGCTTTCTCAGGTATGTTACTTTTAAAACATCGTAAATAATTATAGTGATGCTATAATTATGAAAAAGACTTTACAAATACCAAATACTTTGTTAAAGTGGAAAAAAACTACTTAAATAAACTGTAACATACTAACAAAATTGAGAAAATGTTTAACATCAAATTTCAAAATTGCACGCACACATTTTAATGATTTTATATCCCAGTTGGCCACGTCTTTAAGACATCTTTGACGACGGGTACAAGACAATGATAAGTCGTAGAAGACATATTGAAGACAGCCCCATACAAATCGTCGACGAAATTTTCATACAAATGGCGCCGAGGTCACACAAGACGAGATGGGCGACAATGTCGCTCAGATTGTCGTCAACACTGCTTTAGGTTAGGTTAGGTTAGGTTAGGTAGAGGTGGCAGTCCGAAAGCCGGAATCACTTAAACCGTTTTGGTCCATTGTGATGCCACGGAGACTCTGCTTATGCGGAGTCCTCACCGTCGAACCATCCAGAGCTCAGTATAAAGCTACTAATACGTTGAAGTTCAACACTAGCAACGTCAGAAAGTTCCCTGAATTCAAGAGCGCCCATTATGGCCATTCATATTGAAGACAAAACTTATATGACACTGTCGCTCAGATTATCCTCAACAAAGTCTTATTGAAGACAAAACGTATGACACTGTCGCTCAGATTGTCGTCAACACGGCTTTATTGAAGACAAAACGATGGATATTGTCGCTCAGATAGTCATGAACGACGATTTCCTTTAAATTTTCGCTTAGAAAACCTAATGAACAGGCGACATGTCGTACATTAAACGTCGAAGACAATGTCGTCTATGACGATTTGGCCATGTGGGATACAATATCAATATGTATATGTATGTATGTTAATTTACTTGTGTATACCCCTAGCCAGCCTAGAACCATATGTCTCTATGTCAACACTCTTTTCTCTAGAGACAACTGCACTACATAAAATGCCGTCAAATTTCCTTTTATAAGTGAGTAGAGACACGTTATAGGCAACAGTTCTAGTTAAATTCCGGTGACATTGTCAACGAACGTGTCAATAGTAAGTTTTCTTTTTTATTATGCTGTACAGTAGCGGCTTGCAGAGTTGCAACTTCCACTAAACTGTACTAGTGAAACTTTGGTTCAAATGTCTCCATATGGTCGCAAAATAACTACTTCATCAACAGTGCTAAAGTCTACTGGTAGATTTTCAATGACAACCCTATTTTTTATACGTCAATAGGCGATTATATTTGGTGGGATACACTTGGTCAGTAGTACTATTGACAATGTCACTACAAAATCACTACAATTTTAATATTGATATCGAGCGAGGAAATATCGATATTGTAGACTAGAGTCCCCAAAATTTACTAGTGAATCTTTGGTGCCAATGTCGCCATATGGTCCCAAAAAAACTACTTAGTCATTAGTGCTACAGTCTAGTGGTGGATTTTCAATGACAAAATAATGTTAAATGTCAATAGATGATTACATTGGCTGAGGTACACCTGGTCAGTAGTACTACTGACAATGTCACTAGTAAATCACTACATATTCACTATTCGCATTTCCTGCAGGGTAAGCTTAAAACTTTTGTATTTTAAACGCAAGTATTGGTGTCATAATAAAAACTTGTAATACAATTTTTTTTTTACCAAATCTTTTTTTTTTATATAAGCATAAAATTCTATTCAAATTACTTCTGCATAAAAATTACAACACAAAGTCTTAGACAAATTGCCTAAGAGGATTAAGTTGGTCAGGTAAAGAATCAATTTTATTAATATTATTAAGATTCTAAGTCGTATTTCACTTCAATATGATTTTGCTATACAATAAATGGTAATAAATTAGTTGTTTGGTATTTGCTGGGGCAGATAATGAAGTGAGTTGTATAAAAAATAATTGAGAAAGCAAAAATTATATTGAAAGCTTAGTAATGTAAATAGATATTGAAGTAAAAAGCTTTATTGTATCTTTGATTTATTTTATTTAATAATTTTTCCTTTTATTACAAGCATTTTACATTGATTTATAATGTGTTAAATTTCAAAAGAATTTAGAAGGAAAATCTGCAGTAAATCACATTCAATAAAATAAAATGCCTTGAAATTAAGATTTTGTTTAGAATAGATATATTTGGTAGTGAGCACTCTATACTTCAAGTATGAAAACGAATAAATTATATTTTCTTTAATCGAGTAAATTTTGAAATTTACGCATCAAATAACATATATATTTTTTTTATTTTTTCAACTTCAAATTATTAGTATTTCATAATTCATTAATTTTAGATAATCGAATAATTGCATTTAGTTCTTGAAATTAATGCATCTACTCAACTAAATTCTATATTAAAACTATTTATTTGATACAAAATTATTACATATTCATTAACGAACAAAACTTAACATAAATTCAATTAATCGAATAGAGTTAATATTTAATCGAACAGTCGAATAAAATTTGAAATTTACACAACTGAGCCAATAATTTTTTAAAACATGATCTTATATTAAATCAAATCTATTTGTAATTAATAATTCATATAGAACTTAATATATAATCGATCATTCGAATAAAGTTTTAAATTACTCGAATAATCGAATAAATTTTAAAATTCAAGCAATAACTCCACAATTTTTTGTTAAATATGTTCCTAACTTCATGCGCTTGAATAAAAATTATATAAAACTAATAAATCTTAATATACATATTTCCGATCATTCGAATAAAGTTGCTTTGCTTTTCCTACGAATAATCGAATCAAATTTTGAATTTTAAAATTGCTTAAGTTATATACTATTTTTGAAATGTTATTAATTTTATTCAAAGTATTAGTAATTCAAGAAAAACAAACTAAAAACGCTATCATCTGAATAAAGTTTGTAGTATTCGAATAATCGAATAAAATTTTTCAAATTCAAAATTATTCAGATTTTTTTAATTATATATATATATATGTATATATTTAGTTTTATTCAAATTATTAATAGATAATCATTCGAATAAAACTTAATACATTTTAAATAATGCGAATAAAGTTTTTCAACTTACTCAGATATTTTTTTAAATATACTTTTAATTTAATTAAAATTAGTAACAAATCATCATTCGAATAAAACAAAATAAATTTTCAAACGTTCGAATAAAAACTTTATTCGAATAATGGAATAAATTTTAAGTGCACGGAATTAATTAAATAATTTTTTCAAATATGTTTTTAAACCTGTTAATTATTCAAATAAACTGTACGTTTATTCGAATAATCGAATAAAATTAATACTTTACGCAATTATTGAAATAATTTTTTAAACATATTTTTGATTTTATTCGAATATATAACTAATTCATAATTTGAATAAAACTTAATATTATTTTCGTCCTTGGAATAATGTTTTTATGTTTTTTCGAATAATCGAATAAAATTTGAAACTTTCCCCATTGCTGAAATATTTGTTAAAATATATATATTTAATTTTGTTCAAATTATTAATAAATCATCATTCAAATAAAGCTTAATACATTTTCAATTAGTCGAATAAAGTTTTTGTGCAATCGAATAATCGAATAAAGTTCAGAATTTCGCAAATGATTCAAACATTTTTTTAAATATCTTTTAAATTTCATTCGTTGTAATACATATTTATTTATTTATTCGAATAATCAAATAAAATTTCAATTTTATTTTTAATTTTAATCGAATAAGACTGAGTATTATTTTCGTCTTCTGAATAAAGTTTTTTCTCGAATAATCGAAAAAATTTTTAACTTTCAAAATTATTCAGATATTTTTTAAAATATATTTTTAATGTTATTTAAATTACTAACAAACCATCATTCGAATAAAACTTCAAAAACTATTCATCATTCGAATTAAGGTTTTTTAATAATTGAATAATCGAATCAAATTTGAAACTTTCACAAGTACTCAGATATTTTACAAATATATTTTTAATTTTATTCAAATTATTAATAAATCATCAATCGAATAAAGTTAAATATATTTTCAGATATTCGAGTAAAGATTTTATGTATTCGAATAATCGAATAAAACTTAAAATTCAAGCAATTAATTAAATAACTTTTATTTAAATATGTTTTAAATTTTATTTGTTTTAATATTTTTTAATTTTTTCGCATAATCGAATACAATTTTAATTATTCGAATAATTTTTTTTTAAACATTTTTAATTTTATTCGAATATATAAGTAATTTATAGTTTGAATGAAACTGAATATTATTTTCGTCTTCTTAAGTTATTATTTTTTCGAAGAATCGAATAAAAGTTTAAGTTTATCAATAGCTCAAATTTTTTTTTTAAATTTCAATTGAATTTGAGTATGTTTTTTAATAAAATTTGAAACTTTCACAATTACTCAGATATTTTTTAAAATATATTTTTAATTTTATTCAATTTATTAATAAATAATCATTCGAATAAAACCGATTAAATTTTCAATCATTCGAATAAGTGAATAAAATTAAAAATTTAGGCAATTAGTCAAATATTTTTTTTAAATATTTCATTTGAACCTATTTCTTATTAAAATAAACTTTATATTAATTCGAATAATCGAATAAAATTTTGTTATTACGGAAATATTTTAATAAATTTTTAAACATGTTTTTAATTTTATTCGAATATAAAACTAATTAATAATTACAATAACACTAAATAGTATCTTCCTCTTTCGAGTTTAGGTTTTCATTTTTTCGAATAATCGTTTAAACTTTTAAGATTAGTCAATAAAATCAAAATTTTTTTATAAATGTTTTTAATTGTATTCGAATCTGTTTCTTATTCATCATTGAAATAAAACTTAATATATAATTAATCATTCGAATAAGATTTTTGTTTAAATTATTAATACATAATCTTTCGAATAAAACCTAATAAATTTTCAATCATTCGAATAAAGTTTTCTGTATTTGAATAAACGAATAAAATTAACATTTTAGGCAATAAATCATATATATTTCTTTTTTCATCATTGAAATAAAACTTAATATATTACTGAGCATTCGAATAAGATTTTTTTCGTTCGAATAATCAGATAAAATTTTAAATTTATTCAATTAATTAAATTAGTTATTTAAATATATTTTTAGTTTTATTCGAATGTATTACTAATTCATCATTAAAATAAAACTTTATTATAGTTTCAATTATTCGAATGTATTACTAATTAATAATTCGAATAAAATTGAATATATATTCGAATACAATTTCTATGGAATCGAATGATCTATTAAACCTTAATATATTTTACCCAAAAAATTCTTATACTACTTTTAGTCGAATAAATTATTCGTTTAAAATTTTCTATGTGTCAATTATTCGAATAATTATAAAAACTTTAAGCACTTTGGATGATTAGATTCATATGTAAGATGTGGCACATTTTGTTAAAATACGGTTTTATGATTACCAATATTCACGTCTTAATTTTTGGATACAAACATTTTTATTTACTAAGACTTTGCATTAAAAAAAAAGGATAAAACGAGTTATGCAAAGAAAAAAGAGGTAATAAACACATTTGCATAATCTCATTTCGAAAAAAAAATTTCACAGAGTAGAAAAATAATTTTCTTTTTAACGAATTAATTAAGCAAGCACCCCTTTCATTGGACTTTCAAAAAAGACTCGTATCTAAAAAAAGCTGTTGATTGCATTAGTCTTAAAAATAGAAAAAAGGTCGCCCTAAAAAAAATTTTATTTAACATTCATCGCAAATGCGAAAATAAAAAAAGGTTATAAATAAATAAAATAATTCAGATGATAAAAAGTACAAATCTATGATAATTATGAGCGAGGTGTTGTTGGAAGAATACAAAATTTAAGACAAACTTTTATATTTTAGCTAATTTGTTTCTAAAAATTATTTGCTTGAAATTTATTCCTTAGGCGTGATTTCAATCTATCCTTTGGGTGAGCTTAAGAGCCACAGCCTTTATGAAAATTTTTCATGTACACAGTACAATATGGTATAGTTGTGGGTGAGCCAGGATGCCAGGATGCCAGGATTAGGGCAATCATCATATGCAATTTAAAAAAATTACATTTCTGACTATGAAAACTAGAAAACTATGCCTTTGTTGATCATACAAAATAATATATCTTTATCTCTATGCATAATATGGTATTTGTTGCAATAATTTGCTTCATTGTCTCTTGATTCAACACAAAGTTTTTAAATTGCCTTGTTAAGATACACAAGTCATTAGAACAATGTCAACTGCAGGAAGTCAATTTTTTCTCTCTACGAAAATTTTTCAAATATGTAATTTGATTCAAATTTTAAATTTAAAAGTTTATTTGTTAGTTTAATGCAAACTGAATTTTGTTTGGGCTTTGGCTTAGGAATATAATTTCAGTTAAGTTTATGCCAGGTGATGTGTGTGTTTAAGGCTCAAATTCACAGTCCTTAGTTAACTAATGAAATTAGTTAAGCAATGAAATTGATAAGAAAAATCGTTAGTTAAACCTCGGGCGTTAGTTAACTACAGACTGTGAATGTGGACCTAAACCAATATAAGAAAATAAAAAATAATAAAAAAAAATAATAAAAGAAAATCACCAACAACAAAGAAAGCAAAAAAAAAAGAAAACGTATATGCTTCATATATCAAACAAGATATATATATATTTGCTATTGCGGTCTAAGTAATCATAAAATATAAAAAAATATATACAGCCTTATTTATAAAACTTATAAAAGCTTTTTAAAGGTTTTTTAAAACAACTTTTCATTTTTTTTAAGAACTTTTACTTACTTCGCTGCTGTAGTTTCAGCTTTGGAAAATTTTAAATATTTTTCTTTCAAATTAAACATTTTTTTTCTCACAAATTATTTTCTAAATTCTATTATACAAGGTTTGCTTAAAAGCACATTTTTAATAGCAAACTCAAATTAAATAATCTTTGTTTAGTTGCCAACAACAAGTAAACTTGTGCAATTTTCTCTGCTGATTTTAGATTATTTGCTGAAATAAAATTAAAAATTGATTAAAATTTAAATTTAATGTCAACATTTTAAATGACGTTGGTTCATTATTAAACCAAAAGGCAACAACCAACAGTCAACAGCACTAAAACTCAGCAACATAATTTACCTGGACGAAAATTTGTTACATTAAAATTTTATTTGTTGAATGATTTCTAAATAACAGCAACGAATAGAAAATGCACGAAGGTAGCAGGTATGAGGATTACTTTGGCAAGATATAACCTTAAATTTAAGCTTCAATAAAGATGTTGTAAGTTTTATTTTCACTTTTAGTATACGGAACCCTAAAAAAGATAACAATAGCAATTTTTCCTTTAAACATTTAAAATTTTTAGTGGGCTTTGTACCACACTTTGTATTAATATGTTTGTATATGTAATTTAAGTGAAACATTTTTCTTCCACCCTCATATAAATAAGGCCAGCTCTACATATGACACCAAATTTTTAATGCTTGACTATTGTATGTTTAACAATTTTAAAACTGTTGAGCTTAATTTACTTATTTTGCCTTAGGTCATTTTGTTTCTACTCTATTTATGCACTTTTCCAGCAGAAATGCAGCATCTACTGGTATTGTCCTTTTGACCGTAAATTAGTTAAATAAAATTTTATAAAATCATTCGTCACAAACATGTACGTACGTGTATAGAAATTAAAAATTTCATTTCATTAATATTCAATTACATTAAATTAAAGTTTGTAATAGCTAAAGTAAACAAATTTTAAAATAGAACTGGTAGGACCTAATGCTACAGGGGAGTTTGGCTAAAAGGAATAAACGGAAAAATTTTATTGATTATAATTGTAGTAAATACATTTTTGTTCTAGAATTAAAAACAAGCAATTTGTAAATATCTCAGTTATTTTTATTAGAAGTAGAAGTTGTTCGTTATATGTTTTCATTCATAAATCACACGTTCGTTATAACCAAACTTCAGTTTATCAACATTTACTGAGAACATGGATTCAAATTTATTTGGCAAGAAAAGCAAAAAGAAAGTAGTCAACCATAATTTCTGTAGAAATAGTAGGGCTGTGACGCAGTCAACAATTTTTTCGTTAAACAAAAAATCTTAACATCGATTCAGGTAACCATCTTCCCTATAAGATAAACACAAATAACGTTGATGATGAAGGTGCAGCGACCTTCGAAAATAGCTAGTTGTTCCGTTCTGCTACGGGTTTGTCAGAATTTTTACAATTAACTTTGGTGTTATTTGTTCATTACTAATTATTACATGTAATTAAGGTTACAGAGCGATACGAACTTTAGCGTAATAATATCATATATATAGAACGAATAAAGTTCGAACATTAAAACTAAATAAACTGGTAGATGATGGTAGATTTGAGCTTTCATTACAAAACACCCTTCAGCAAATTGAAATACGATGAATCAAAACAATACACGTATGCCAGTTACAAAAAAGTTTCGTATATAAGGCAGACATCTACATCAACTGACACCACACACAGTGGACAAACACAGAAGAACGCTGATGATGAAGGTTTAGTAGCCTTCGAAAACGGCTAGCTGTTCCGTTCGGCTAAGCGTTGTTGTCAGAATATTTACAACTAACTTTGATGTTATTTGTTTATTAATAATTATCACATGTAATTTGGCTTAAAAGGCGATACGAAGATTAGCCTGTTCAATTCATAAGAATATAGAAACAAGTGCAGTTCGCAAAATAATAATTAAAATTAACTAAACTAAAAATATTTTATTCAACTGAATATAAATTATTTTTAATTTTTAGTGCTTACTTTTGAAGTTGGTTTAACTTTTTTTAAAAAAAATTATTGTATAAAAAATTAGTTTTATTTGAATATTTTGTTTTCTTTTCTGTGGCTTCTGCTGGAATTTTTTTTCGCCACACAAGGAAGTGTCAGAATATCGAAAGAAAAATAATATTTTCATACAGAACAAGAGAGCATAAACTTCAAAAATTAATGGCCTATTTCCCACCTGCGAAAGAAAACGTTCGACTTAAAATTTATATTGAAAACAACAATAAAATATGAAAATTTGTTTTTGTTTTCAATATAAATTTTAAGTCGAACGTTTTCATTCGCAGGTGGGAAATATACCATAAATAGATTATTAAAAAGTATGATTTTTTTCGAAATTTGTTAATTTTAAAATTATTTAAATGAACTTGGGGAAGCTTACTTCTCTTCAAAAAATAATTTGACTTTTAAATCAGTTCAAACTATTATTGTCCACAAATACTAAAAAAAAACTTGCATTTTATTGATTTTTAAAGTATTCAAATTGCTTAAAATTACAAAGCGATGTGGACCAGTAGTTCTAGTTACAAACTATGTTGGGAGGTCATTAGAAAATAGCATTAATTTAATTTTATATAAATAGTTACACAGTGGCAAAATATTCAATATTCCACCTGTTTCCTATATCCTTACATTGTTATGCAAAAATATTAAAAAAAAGAATCAAAAGCTCATATATATTGTTACATATTAGTGCATTTTTCCAGCAGCAAGCAGTAAATATTTAATTAAAGTTAAAGAAACTTA
The DNA here is from genome assembly GCA_944452675.1 of Tachina lurida. NCBI lineage: Eukaryota > Metazoa > Arthropoda > Insecta > Diptera > Tachinidae > Tachina > Tachina lurida. The sequence goes on along the minus strand of OX101756.1, from coordinate 129,955,026 downwards.
TTATAACGTGGAAAATATCAGTAAGCCTGATATAATTATAATAATATATTAACTTACATATGTTTAGCTTTTCACTTTGTATCTTCATTAGAATAATCATAATTTCTGTTTAGTTTAAATTCTTTGCTTATGATTTCATTTGACAGCAAACAAAATAGCATTAATATTAATATACTTCAATGTTTTTTTTCCTTTCATTAATTACAAGCAAATACTTACACTTGTACTTAATCATACATATGACTGCTGGCTCGCTTCACCTCATTCAACAGATGAAGTTGTATTTGTTTTTAATTTTCTTTTTGGGTTTTGAATACCAAACAATAAGAATACTATTCACAATTACTATTGCCAGCAGTTGTTAAAAAGCTTTTGTGTTGGAACTTTTGAAAAACTAACAAATTTTTACGCCAAAAAGCTTAAAAAGAGAACAATTTTCTCTTAAAAGCTTAATTATTATCTCTAAAGAAAACTCTACACTAGATAAAATTTGAACATGCGCTTGAACGAACTCTACACTGGCAGTCAGCTGGTTGAAAAGTTTTGACAGTTTTTGCTAAAATTTGCACATACAGCAGTTTGGCATTTAAACGAAACGTGAATAGGTGTATAAGACGGTCGTTTGTGGTCATACAATTTACTTATTAACAATATCAAATATGTGTTAGTGTTAAAAACAATTTCAAGAAATGATAACAAAAAAAAAAAGATTTAATAAGTTATTTTATTAAATAAATTGTAACAAAATAAAATATTTAAAAAAAAGAAAACACTTAAAACAAATCATAAACAAGGCTTTTCTTTGCCTTGCTGCATTGAAAAAAAAATTGAAACAAATGCAACAATGTATATATAAAAAAGGACTTTACGCATGAAATGTATATAATATACAACAACAAATTATATACAATTTCAACCATAGTGGTAGTGGAAAATCGAAAGAATTTTATTGTTCGGTGGTTAACAGCAGACATAAACATGTACATACATATATACCTATTGGTATCCATTACCTAGATTTAAATAAAATATAATTTGAAATAAAAAGTTATGTAAATAAATATGATTACTAAAAACACAACATTCCTTTTTTAATAAATAAAGTTTACTATACCAAGGAATTGATGTTTACCTAAGTAGTTGAAACATTATTTTTTTAATAAGAAATTAATGTATGTATATAGAAATTTTAAAAGTACGTATTCCTTTGAAACTTTTAATATTCAACATAAATAAATGTATGAAATTATTATAAAGAATTGTCAATTTTCGTTAAAAAAAATACTAACCAAAATCTGAGCGTACAAACAAAAAAAGATCAAAACTACCAACAACAAATATCATAAACTTATATACGTATATGATAAAAAAAAGTATACCTAAGTAAAACACTTTTTATATACCTAAGTTCTTGAGCTTTAGACCAAATTTCAATAAACTAAAAAGCACTAGAGAAACCAACAACAAATAAATAAAGAACTAAATTTAATTCTATAAGAAATACGGCAACAACCAACACTATCATTAAAAAGTAAGTGGAGCATTACTTGAGAATCACCCACTTCTGAATTGGGTTAAGAGTAGCAAAATTGTCATTATCAACTTCTTTATATCTATCAGTACTAAAGTAGTCACTATCAGCATCATCATCATTATCATTATCATTATCATTATTATCGTAATATTGCTCATTATTATGCTCGTAAGCAAAAATCTCAACAAACCCACAATAACAACAACAACATTAACTACTACACAAGCACATCTATTGTTGTGATGCATTAAATAAAAATAAAATGAATAAAAAAAAATAAATAACATGAGAGAACATAACATTTATAAAAAAACATACTCAATTCATACAAATTCACACACATACACGCACACATACATGCATACATACATACATAAATACAAATACATTATTATACATTCTCTTCAATATTCCCCCTTTGGATACTCACATTAAATACGCACATGCATGCACTCAAGCAGACATTGAAAAATAATTGTAAACAAATCGGCTGAAACACGCACACCAACAACAACCGTACTAAGCGTATGTATGTATGTATGTATGTATATGAGAAAATATATTAAGCAAATAAAATGATTCTTAAAGAGTGAATTCATTAAAAAATAAATAAAAAAAGGTGCTGTTAAAAAAGAAAAAAAAATTATATATTTTTTTTAATTTTTTTTTTAGAAAATTCTGAGCTTATTTTTTATATAGAAAAATATGTTAAAAGAAATTAATTTTATGCCTTGGTTTCATTTAAACGACTTCATAAATTTTACTTTTTTTATTATTTAGATTTGTATAAAAGAGAATATTATAAAAATGTAAAAAAGAATCTTGGAATCTTATGCTAATAATCGTAATATTTTATGTTGCTGGCATATACATAACTAAATGCATATTAAATACATTATTTGATGTATTGTTAAATATTTTTTTAATTCACATAGCTCGAGTTTTAGCCTTTTAAGCCAGTCATGTACTAGACAATCTTTCAGGTTTATCTAAAATTGGGTTGAGTGACCTTATCAGATATCTCAACGCTACTGGTTGGATCTAGTAACGAGCACCGTATCAGAATACTTACATACGGTTCTACATAGATTGACACCGATAAGTGTAGTGGTCCTTACAAAAAGCAATCATCTAGATTCTAGTTGAGTGCCTGCCAGTAGTAGGCAGCCACGTAAGCCAACCAACCAACCGACCACCCTTTTAAGAAAAACTTTATACCTTAATTTTCTACTTTTAATTTTAGTCTGCTACTGACTGTTAGAATTTCAGTTTCTCACAAGAATTATGTGTAGAAAAGAATTCAATTATTTGATTTTGGTAAATTTTTTAAGCAATTTTTTGTTGTGTTTTGTATTGGGAAATGTCAGCATATAGTTATTATAAAATTAAGCTTTTATTATCAAGTCAAAAAGCTTCGTAGCCAACATTACTTTTTGATTGAATTTTTATAACGTCTTAAAATTATGTATGTTCCATTTCGAGTTAAGCAAACTAGGCAAACTGAATAAAGAAATAAAAATGAATTTTTTACAAAATTTTAAAAAATTATTTTCATGCATAGTAAAACATTACATTACATGTTCTTTCCTTAACTAATTAATAAATATTACTAAAAATGCTATCCAATAGAATCCACAGGAAAGTCACATACAAGGTCGATTAGGGGATATACTCCGTAAATCGAAACGAAAGAAAATACTTTCGAATTTAACATCGCAAATCAAAAGCATTTGCTTTGGTTTCGCATTAAAGCTCATGCATGGTGCAGAATTCAAAACGGAGCTAGGGAAATGCGAAATGAAGAAGTTTGTTAAGGACCTATGCTCTTTATACATAAACCTCATCCAAGAATTTGTCAAATGAGTTTGCGGTTTTAATAATAAAGTTCAAAATTAAATTTTATAGCAATACAAAATTAAAGCAGATTATTTTGTTGCACAAATTATGACATCCTTATTTATAAAAATTATTGAAGCTTTACAAAGGGGTTTTAAAATATATTTTCTTAAAAAACTTCTCTTATTAAGGCTTTATCAAGATATTGTTTTTAAAGTTTCCTGCAACCTGCAGCTTGTACGTAAAGTTTAGAACCATGATGTTGATGTCTTGTCATGTGAGGCGTATGAGTGATTTCTTAGATAATTGAATAATCATACGTTATTATAACATGCTGCAATCCAATTCAGTTTGGTCGTCTGAGGGTCATCCCACGGTAACAGTTGCATATATTTGTTTATCGTTACCTTAATATAGAAAAGCCCTAACTCATTATTTTTTTGAAATCCGAGTTTTTACATTTTTCGATACATTAGACGTTCTTCTATCGCAATAATTAATAAAACTCGATTTAAAAAAAAATAATGAGTTAGGGCTTTTCTATATTAAGGTATCGATATGTATTGTGCCATAACAAGTTCAAGGAAAAAATGGTTGTGTTTCTCAGTACAAAAATATAATTTGCTTGTGTGAGAATTGCATTGACCTCAGGCGAATAAACTGAGTTGATATGGGAACGAAAATAACGAGGGAGGCAATGTTTAATTACTGACCTGTTCACTTCTAAATTTTTCTAAGTATTTTTTTTGTTTGCAAGCGACAAAAAACTTTAAAGATATATATATATAATATAATATCTACACAGAAAAAAATTTTCTGCAATTATTATCCTTTAATTAAAAAAAATATACAAATAATCAATTAAAAATATAATTTACTCAATTATTTTTTTTAATTTAATATACTACAAGTTTAATGAACTATTAAGGGGAGTGAGGGAAACTTTTGTTTAAAAAATAAATTAACTAAATTGATATTTATTTAATATGAATAAATAATAATATCAATCAAGCCGGTAATAGGACTAGGCCATATAAAAGCTCTTTTTTGTAATAGAAATAGAATCAGTTTCTGTCATTTGAAAAGAGAACAATTTATAGTATATTTCTAAATAAATAAAAATAAAATCCTAGAGAAAAAACTATGCGTCTAAAGCTAAAGGACTCATTCATATTTCAATATAATAATATATAATTTTCAAAAGTGGCTGATGTGACATGACCAATTATTAACACTTGAGTATTTTCTAAAGCCCATAGTAGGCGAAAATTGTAACGCTACATTTAATCGATTAAAGAGCAATAAAAAATAATTTTCATTTAAAAAAAGGTTTAATGTCCGCATCCCTTTAATTTCTTTAAGGAGTTTATTGTTCACCAGACCGTGGATATTTATACATGATTTGAAAATTTTATTCCTTTTATTTAATATCTTAACTTTTCTACACCACTTCGTAAACATAAACATATTTAATTTTATAATTTTATGCTAATCATTTGATTTTCTTACTCGTTTATTTTATTTCTTATTTGAACTACAAAGTTCTTTGCAAGAGTATTTATTTTAAACTTTCTAGACCTTCTTTGTTATATAAACTGTCAAGATAGTTAAAATCATGATACAATTTGATGTATAAAATTAAATTTGACTTTTCTTAAAAAACATTTTTTTAGGAAAAACTTTTTTCATAAATTATATTAAAAAAAACTACTTTTTAAAAATGTATTTTTTAAAAATGTACTTTTTATTAAAATACTTATTTGAACAAGTACCTGTGAAAAAGAAAGATGTCTTTGCTTTAAAACTCTGCTAAACTCGTAGATGTAAATTATCATCATATAACACTGATGTCATGTTGGAAAGTCAAGGTGCTTAAACATACAAATTTACATTTATTTCCTTCAATGTTTACGACTAGATTAATGTCAGCGAGTCTCTATATATAATAAAAAATTTGGTAATACCTCAGAAAATTCGCATTAAATTTTACTTTTGCAAACACCTCATTGTTTTATTATCCTACACCTAAAGCAAATAGACATTTAAACGCACTTTAATGTTCATAAGGACACATACAGACACACACAAGCTGTTAACATGTGTGACTACGTGTAGACCTGAATAGAGTCCTTTTTATTTCAGCTGTCTGCAGAAAAATTTATACATTAAAAAAAATAGAAAAATCTAGGCAAAATACGAGACAAAGCCAAAAAATATATAACACAGATGTGTTGTTTTCTTTTTGTGTGTATGTGTGTGTGTGAAAAGAATTGTAAAAGTATACTTAATGCTTTGAACACACCTTGCTTGAACATAAAATTGAACTAAATGAGTTTCCACGACAATTGCAAATAATTATTATAATAGAAGTATCGTTTCATCATCATGGCTAAAGGGAGTGTAAATACATTTGAAGTCCTTTAGTTTAGTTTGCACCAGTGAACTTGTTTTAAGGATGGGTTCCCTAAAAATTATTTTTTATATACATATTTTTACCATATTTGAAAGGATATTTTGACTAAAAGAAAAAAAATGAAGAAAAAAGGCTATGGTAACAAAAAGGATTGTTACAAAATATAAATATACATATCGTTACCTTAATATAAAAAGGCACTAACTGTTTTTTTGCTTTTTGAAATCGATTTTTTTTTTGTGTATTTCGATAGAGGAACATCTTAAAGTTATTTATCGAATATATATTGCTATGAATAAAGAATAAAAATTTTAATCGAATAATGGAACTAGAGTCTTATATAAGTTGAGCCTTTTTCACTTGATATAATAAATTTAATAGTTGAATTATTATTCCAATATATAACGAATACAAAATTTTAATCGAATATTGGTGTAAAATGGAAATAAAATATCTATAACAATCTAATTTTTTCGGTTGGACTAATCAATTATTTGAGTAAATAGTGAATACAAAAGTTTTACCCATTAAATTATATAAATTATTCAGTAAAAATTTTGTATTGTATGGGGGATGCAAAGGGAAGTCATAAAGGTCATATGGTCCTAATGTTTTAAATACCTATGTAAATATAATTATTGTATTTGCTTTCAAACAAAAATTCAAAAACATTACGACAAGCTCCCGTATTGATTATTGTGTTCGATTATTTGTCTACAAAAACTTTGTCCTAGATTAAAGAAAACTTATTTGTTAGTAGTGTCTTTTTGCCGGTCCTGGATCACTTTTTCAGTACAAAAGTCTGCTCATGCCTGGATGGGAATGTCATGCATTTAAATTATGTTTCTTGCTTCATATGCTATTGTAATTCTACATTCATAGTAAAATTTAAATTTGTTTTGAATAATACTGCCAAAAAGTAATCGTATAAATTTTGCTGGCATAACAGACAATCCAAAAATTTTTTCAGTAAAGCAAAAAAAAAAAAGAAATTCTGTTATTAAAGAAGCATTTGATCTCTCTTCATACGTGCCCATGAATTAAGTTTTTTTTTATCTGTAACATAGAATTATGTGCAATACATGAGAGATCAAATAAATTGCTGAGGAAATAAAATTAATTCTAGAAATTTTACTTCCTTGAAAATTTCAAAATTTAATAATTTAAAGTTATAATTGCCTCATCACTTAAATAATATAAATAAATTTAAAGGAAACAAATAAATGCAGATGTTGGCAAATATTAATTACAGCTTTTCATTGAAAAACAAAAACACAAAGCACATTCCATGCGCTTATCTTTAAATCATTGCATTATTAAACAAATAAATATTACTTATTAATAATCCACTTAATGAAATGTAGGGCTTGCAAAGAGAAAAAATTAAACAAACAAACAAAAAAAGAACAAACATCGCCACTGCAGTAATTAAGTATAGATTGTTTTTATATAAATATTTTTATCTTTAATTGCAAACATATTCATTTATATTTGAACTAGGAAATTAATAACAAAAAATATTTACATTAAAGTTTATTTACAGTGAAATAAAACCATTCATTCCGATTATAAATATTTAGATTGCTGATTTGTGTTTAAAAAAAAATTTAATAAAAAAATGGGCAAAATTATAAATTTTACTTTGTTTTTACGTTTCTAGAGAACGTAATGATTAAATATAAAATTTCGAATAAGCGATTTTTATTGACTATGAAAGTATTTTTTAAATCTTTTTAACCGATTTCAATTCGTCTGTACTATTTTTTTTTTGACAGTGTTACTTCATAACTCTACTGCAGTTTAGACTGATTGTAAAATTTCCTCCAGCTGTGATATTATAACGTTAAGAAAAGCTTTATACTGTGATATATACAATTTTTTTAATATTTTTGCAATTATTTTTAAATTATGTGTTTTATATTGTATGTTGTCATGTCGCGTAAAATAACATTAATAAAATTTAAATGCAAATTTTATTAGAAGATGGGTATGTGTATATTTCAATAAAATTAGTATCCCTGAAGATGTTGGAAAGTCCCAACGAAATGGCGCATATGAATAAATGAAATAAAATTGTCTTTTATATGCATTTTAAACAATTTGAATGCTTTTGTAAGCCTGAATAGAAAAATTCTATAAAAACTGCATTATACTTTCAATAAAAAGGTCGAATAATTTTGTATACATACATACATATGTTTATACGTAAAAATTCTTATTTCTTGTCTGAGAGGCTATAGCTTGTCTGAGAGGGTATAACTTAGTCCCATTGTAAAAAGTGGACGGGGACACGAAAAAAATTTTTTTAATTTTTTTATTTGATTGCTGAGAAACCTAGCAAACACCTTTGGTTCACACAATTTGAAAGTTGAAAAAATAGGCGGGGCTACGCCCATTAAAATTTATTATTATATTTCACGTGGTTCTACTTAAACGATTTTTTCGAGAATTGCCACACTCTTTGAAGTCTAAAATACACACAATCTTCCATTTAAAAAATGGGCGGAGTTACGCCCATTAAAGCTTAATATTTTATTTTAAGTGGTTTTACTTTAACAATTTTTACAAACCCTGACACACACCCTGAGCTCTGAAAAACACCCAATCTTGCATTTTTAAAAAGTGGGCGGAGACACGCTCATTAAAATTTCGTTTTATATATCACATACTTTTTTTAACCAACAGATTTCCTCTTTTTTTTTTTTTTTTTGTTTAAAATATAATCACCCGTATTGCGTATATCGAGTCGAATATTCATCTACGAGAATCTTGTCATAGAATAAAGAAAACTTATACAAGTTTTGTTTAATCAAATACAAAATTGTCGTAAACGAATATTCGACTCGACATATGCAATACGGGTGAATGTTTTTTCGAAAATGTTCTATCAGGTCTTTGCATTGAAGTCGGTTTTTTTGGCAGAATTATTTAAATAACACTTTCTCACTTTTGAAGTAAAATTTCATGTTTATTTTTTAATAACAAAATATAATAATTTTAAAATCCCCCAACATTTAGAAAAGATGTGAAATCTTCTAAACAGCCTTACCAATTTTCTTCAAGTATAGCTAAGAATACTCTCGATCAAGTCGTGCAGAAAAAACTAAATTAAAATTGGTCGTTTCGTTTGTAAGTGAACTTGTACAGACAAGCACACTACAAAATTGTTTTAAAAATCCCTCTTATCGTGTTTGGGGCACTGCGACTCTTACAATGACGTTTTTGTAATAGATTAAAGAACAACGCAACTTTTGTTCTTAAATTTATAATTATTAATTTTTTTATACGTTAACCACAATAAGGGCAAATACTTTTTTGTAATTTTAAACAATTGGGGCCAATTACTATTTGAAATCTTTAAACAAAAATAATTCAGTGAAATTGCAAATATTTATATACACTTTTTTTGCAGCAGTTTGTTTTTTTGCTGGTATATTTTCTTAACCATAAGTAAATTTTTGATATTTTCTTTGAATAATTTTCCTACCTGCATATTTAAGTTCACCACAATTTTCCTTGAAAAGGTATCTTCAACTTATTTGCTTGAACTTCTTGCAATATTCTAACACAGACGTTCTCACAAGCTCTTTCTTCGGGGACCCCTTCAGAAATTTTAATAGTAGCACGGCCTACCGCAATGCGAAATATACGTTTTACATTTATTATACTAAAGCCATATTACTAAATCTTATTAATATTAATATTATTAATTTGAGGAATCATAACAATATTTGTTTAGCTCTTCGCGGACCCCTTGGAATTTTCATACGGGCCCCCAGGGGTACGCGGACCCCCATTTGAGAACCGTTGTTCTAACATCTCTCTTTGTAGCTTAAATAACAAATATTTTCAAATAATTCTTGGAAATTAAATATTTTTATGCATATTTTTAAGGTATAAATGTTTGTATATTAATTGGCTTCAATGGCTCTTTGCTTGAAAGTTCTCCTTCAGTTGCCAATACAGTTGACAACTGTACGAGTGTCATGTAGAGGAGATAACGGCAAGTAAATAAATAATTTTGTAAAATTCTTAGAAATTTCTTAAATTTCCTTGATGCTTTAAAGCATTCAACAAATTTCGGGGAAAAAGTTAACGTATAAATGTTATTATAGCTCTAATATATTGCTATTTATAGAATTCTTCTTTGGTACACAAAAATGTACATACATACATAAATATTTATATTTTTTCCTTAGAATTTTTCCTACAGTTCCCAGCAGAATTTGAAGCACGAGACATGTTATAATTACTTAGGGGTATATATATATTAGTGACTAAATCAGACGTACTAATACACATACATACTCACATACATGTGTGTATAGCTATGTAGATACATATTGTATATTCAAGCAACTCATACAGAGCATATTTTTAAGGAGTTTTGGAGAAACTTAAACATATGGTGCTGCGACTACAACTCATAATCAAAGTGAACAGAACGACACTATAACTATAGAAAACATTTAAGGAATAAGCAAAAATCTATAGTAACTTATTTAGGGAAAATAATGTATTGTTTCATTAAGAAAAGACAGTTCACATATCCACGAATGCAATAGGCGTGTTCAATAACTTTCCTAACAAAAAATAGCAACTAAAAAGTAAGGCGAAAATTCACATATTTAATTACTCTCCCATACACGAAAAGAACGTTTTATGAGCAAAAACTTGCTAGACAATTTTATTTACATCAGAAACACGAATTGCACTTTTACTAATGTATTTTGGATAATTTTTTTTATTATATGTATTTTAAACTACATACATTTTAAGTAACATGTAGAAAATCCGATATCGATCGAAATCTCCATATAAACACAGCTAAAATTGCACGAAAATTTGTCGTAATTTGCTGCCAGGTAGACTTGTGTCCAACAGTTCTTTTTGAACTAGTTCGTTCAGTTGGACACAAGTTCGGTCAAAAACATCAATATAAATTAAATGGGTTTGAAACAACTTTTGATTCAAACGCTCTCAAAATAGTTCAAAAAGAACTGTTGGACACAAGTCTACTGCCAGGTATAGAAATATCGCTCATCTCTAGCGGCAACACTGACATTTATGCATATATTTATAGCTCATACGCAGTCTGTTACTTTATAATTATTTAAACCCACAAAAGTAGGCAACATTATTGATATATTATCTTGCGTATGAGTAATATATCAATCAATTGTAGTTAATATTGCTTTAGCTCGATATAGAGTTCTTAAGCGGCTCACCAACTTGCAATATGATTGTGCAATTTTTCGTATTGTACAATAATATCGCCAATGTGTATGTCATATTCGAAGGTGTCGCAATATATTGTACAATCAAGACGATTGTGTAATGTGGTAGCATCATTGTTCAATGCTGTTTAGGTCAAAACGACAATATTATATGTACAACAACATATGCAATAATATTGTATAATGGATGGGCCGTTTTAGGGAATTTCACGTGTGTAAATTTACATTTTATTCTACACGGAAAAATAATCGTTTGCATGCACACAAATTCATGTATTTTTTTTTTTAATACAATATAAAAACACTAAGAAGAAATTTAGTGACGAGACAATTGTATGAACATTAATTTTTGTTTCAGTTAACTCAAAAAATTCTCCAGTTATGAATATAACATCCCTAAGGTATGCAATCAATTAATAAAGGTTAGGTTAGGTTAGATTATTAGGCTGCTGGTAAAGAAGGGTGAAATTTATAGTCCAGCTCACTGGGGTCCAATACAATGATCCCTTTGCGAAAGAGATAGAGTAAAACTTTACTCTTTTAAAACTCTGCTTTTTGCAGGTTTCTTTAATAGCCATTTTGTTGGTTAATTTACTTCGACGCACAGTGGCACATTTGAAGAGATGGCGGCCAAAACTCTTCAAAAAAATTTTTTTTCGTGTCACCGATTTAATTTTTTTTATATAAAAGTAAACACATAGGAACCTCGAAATCCAGAAATTTAAGTTTTTATTTCGATTGTTTCTCTTCGAATAGGGTGATCAAAAACGCGCTTTTTTTAAGAGAAGCTGAAATTCAAAATATTTTAGAAAATTTTTGAACTTCAAGTATGCATAACTTTTTTGGTTTTATATACTAAAATATACCCAAATCTTGATGTTCAGTGGAACGCAAATTTTTTTCTGCGAAAAACTTCGTAAAATGACTTATAACGTGTTATAGTACGTACTTTGAGCTGTTATTATATGCTAATTTTTTTAATTTATATTTGCGTCTCTAGGAACTACAATGATTTTACTGCTTGCATGTCAGATATTTTAGGTATGGGAGTGCGGTATATCTACATGGGTTTGTGTGTGTATTGTGTGTATGTTTTTCGTTTTTTCGAAGAAATTTTATTAATGAAAAGGGTATAATAAAAGACTATTATTATAATGCAGTAAATGCATTTTAGTAATTTAGGCCATTAAAAAATTTATAGTTACATATAAGCGGGGGTAGGTACATCAGTTGTTGTATTTGGACTGATATATTCGACCTTTTGTTATAACTTTATTGTGTACTCAGGTAGCTGCTGCTCATATAAAGGTTAAAATATGATAGACACATCAGGTTTTCTTGAAGCAGGTTTCTCTAATTCTCTTTTAAAGCTGTCCGGTTGTTTAGACACAGACAGTTTGTGTTCAAGTTTTTTAATGAGTTTTGAATATGAGAATGAAATAACAAAAGAGAAATGTACTCCTCTTCTTTCTTCTCTCTCGTTTAAACACATACCTGCTTCAAAAAAACTTGATGTGTATAAAAACAGACAAAATTAATAAAGACGAACAGTATTGTCAAAACGATGGCTAAGTTCAATTATAAGGATCTTGGTAAAATTTATTTTGAACAAAAAAACAAAAACGATGTTATATTACACATTTTAAAAGACCCTTATTTTGAGTTGTGCGACCATTTAAAAAACATTCATAATTTTCTAAAGCGATTAAATAATCGGTATAATGAATGTTATAGAAATAAGGAAAAAATGTTTAACTGCAACAAAGAATAGCTTACTTACAAGTGAGCTTGTATTTGAAAGCCAACCAAAACCAGCAAATATGGGCCGACCTGCCAGACCAGTTCAGGAGTGTAGTGAAAGGTCCCAAAAGCGAAAGCTGCAAAGCATTAATGAAGATTTTCCTCAAGAAATAATTAAAGATACGTTTTTCCATCAACTACGACCAACAAAAAATAAAACTAAAAAAATGTATATAATAGAAAATGTAATTAAAGCGAGCCCCAAGCGTGTAAAAAGGATTTTAAAGAGCATTCCAACACCAGCCGATGATAAAAAATTTACATCTGAAGAAGCATTTTCAATACTTCTGGACTTAAAGCTAACAAAATATCAGCATATGGAATTGCGAAAGCTGGCAGTTGGATAACATTGCCCCATTTATCCAGAATATAGAGATTTGGTTTTAATTACCACCACAAAATTCTATAAACATTACAGAAAGTTCAGCAGAGGTGGCATTGCAAGACATATTAAATCATACTGCGGAAAGGTTGTTGAATACATTGGAAGCAAATAATATTAAAAAGCTTGGTGACTGTAGCCTAACATTAATTTCTAAATGGGGATGCGATGGATCTTCTGGATAAAAGCTATATAAGCAGTATAATGCAGAAAAATATCAGATTTTTACTTATTTATGATATCTTTTGTTCCGTTAAGACTAAAAACAAATAACATTAATTTTGAGCCATCTACTAGCAAATAAACCGATATTGACATATGGAAAACGAAATACCTTCCTCAACAAAATATTGCAGACAAATTAAATTTGCTTTTAAGAAGGAAACGAAGGATGTAATATTAGAAGAAGTATCTAAACTTAAACAACAAATAGATAAACTTCAACCGATAACTTTGTTACTTAACGATCAAGAGATTCAAATAAATTATCAAATGTTACTTACAATGATTGATGGAAAAGTTTCACAGGCCATAATTGAAACAAAATCATCTTCGAACTGGGCTATTTGCAAAATTTGCAAGCCAATTAAGTCAACTTCCAACAGAAGACACTACTTTCCAAGAAGCATATGAGTTTGGCTTGTCCCCACTCCATGCTAAAATTCGATTTATGGAACACATATTAAAGCTAAGCTATGATTTAGATTTTAAAGGAACAGTACGAAATAGTGACGAAAATAAAGCCAAAAGAGAGGCAAAAACACGTACAAGAAAAATATTTAGAATTGGGTTTACTGATCGATCAGCCAAAGCAAGGAGAAGGAAACACAAATGATGTTCAACACAGCAAGAACATTTTTTTCTGATCCTGAAACTACTGCAGTTATTACAGGAGTAGATTTTGAATTAATAAAACGCTACAAAATCATACTTCAAGTATTATCATGCAATAAAAAGGTAAATGCAAGAAAAATTGGTCAGTATGCTAATGAATCAGCGAAACTATACAGCGAAAAATATGATTGGAGGAATATGCCATCGACAGTCCATAAAATACTATATCATGGGGAAAACTTTATTCAACACAATATGCTGCCGATTGGAGATCTTTTTTAAGAAGCGCAAGAAAAAAGGAACAAAGATTATAGACATTTTCGCGAGCACAACACAAGAAAGATATCTAGATATAGTACCAATGAATACCTCTTTAATATTTTACTGTGCACTTCTGATCCATATACATCTACAGCATTCGACAAAAATGGAATTCCACCCCTATGAAATTGGACAAAGACGCCAAGCAGCTCCTTGAAGATGAACAGGAGACAAACTTAGATGAAATTTTCACTAAGACAGTTAAATGAAAAATGTATTCTATGCAAATTAACATAAAAATTATAGCAAAAAAGTACAATAAATATTGAAAATTTATAAAAGAAATTTTATTTTATTTGGAATAAAAATATTTTCTTAGAATTTATGGTAAAACCTTTTTTCGGATATGGATCTCCTATATATCTGTTATGGATTCACGTTTAAAATATATTTAAATTGTTCATAGAATAATGTTCATAATAATAATGTTGAACTTACATTTGTTAGAGAATTATGATCACCAAGGCTCTTTTACGAAATTTGACTTACAAGGGCTCTATCAGTAAATGTGGACCGATTGCCCTACAATTTCACAGGGATGTCAACGACTTAAATAAAATTAGTTTTGCTAAATATTATATCATTATTAATATATTTAAAACAATTATGAGCTTCAAACCCGTATTCTAAGTGGTCCATGCGAGAAGAGGGCTAAAGGTCAAAATAAAATGGGCCTGGGTGGACGGCTTAGTTAAGTATGTAATTTTTTAGTTCAGTTAACGTTACTGTTTATAAAATGCAATGTTAAATCACTATTTATTTTTTTAATGCCCATAATACCTATATTTTTAAAAATCATTTTTCTTTTAATAAGGCCCGATTTTATAGTTAAAACATTAAATTGAAGCTTAAAATGTTTTCTATCCAACAAAAAAAAATTTCATTAAAAAATTTCAATCCAGTCAAAAGTTATAGAATTTTGACCGCCAACTCACAAAATGTGTGGCACATTTTGTGCGACGATGATTCTGCTACACAATACCGACAAAGGAGGGCACTCTGATATTACATAAGCAGGGCTATCATTAATAAAATTCCACGTGAAATTTCTCCCTTTTCCAATTAGAACTTTTTGTTTTCCCTATTATTTGCTATTAGTTGGAATTTTTCCCTGGGAAAAATTTCACGTGGAATTTTATTCATGATAGCCCTGAAGGATTATCATCCACTGAAACCGGTGTAGTACCTTATATACCTGCATAACTGAAACTTTTTACACAACAACTGATACAAAGGACACTAATACACTTCAGAAAAATTCATTGTGTTCTTAATTAATGACTGTCGGAGACCGGGCTCGAACCCAGAAATCTCGGTTTTGTAGTCAACGTGGTAACTACTTCAGGCAACGCCACCCTCATAAATTAATAATAAAAATTAATAAAATTGTGTGTAATTTTATTCTGAAATCCCGTACTAGCAAACAGAGTTTTCTTTATGAAGTTTATCAATCTGAATTTCCGTTAGTTTTTTTTACATACAGTTAATATGGGAAGCTGAATTTCCATAAGAACAATATACATATGTGGCTTAAATAAAGTTAAAAATATATGCTTTCTTTTTACATGTCCGCAAAAAAAAATTAGATTAAACAATTTCTTTAACCTTTTAGAGCTATGCTCTTTATGCTACAACACAGTAGCTAGGACGTGACTTTCATAACAAAAATAATCGACACTATTACAGTTATAAATTTATTTTTGTTTTAATTTCCTTGTACTTAAAATCAGAGTACGAAAATAAATGAAACCAAATGTTTGATTTTGTTTTGTTTCATTCATTCATTCGTTCATTTTAAGGGAGTGAGACAAAAAAAAAATTAATGAAAACCATTGCTGAATTTGTTTTTGTATTTTTTTTCTCACATGAGCTTAAACAATGTATTAAGTTAATCGTATGCAGCTAAAAAAGAAAAAAATATTTGTGGCGAATTTGACAACATCATATAATATAATTTTATTGCATTGTTATTTAACAAATGCAATTTGTTTTATATAGCTAAGGAGCATAGCTCTAACTGGGTGTCCTAAGACATCTCTCTTCTTTTTTTTATAAACATAATGGGCCTAATTACGAGTAGCGCATTTCGCTTTCGACTACTTAAATTTTGTAGAAGACTAAAGAACATTGTAAGATTTTTAATTCAATTTAATCTAGTAGCAAATAGTTGTAGCTGAAGTCGAAATAGGGCACTAGTAATTAAGCCCATTACATTATTTTTTTTAAGTTGTTCATATATTAAACAATTCTTTTTTCCTTTCTTTTTTTACAGTTTTTAATAACAACGATAATTAAAAAGCGCTTATTTTTTAGACTGTCGTATACATTTCAATAGTATATTTATAAATGTATGTATTTATTTTTGAAAGTATTTAAATAAGAAAACAGATAACATATGTATGTTACCCAACATTACTGAAACCACAACTAAAATATCTAAAGCAGCCAACTACATGGACTTCCTAATACGAGTAACGATTATAAGTTTTAAATAAAATTATAATGCCTAAACTTTAAATACCTCAAAGAGAAAAATATCCCGTATCAACACAACAAACAAAATCAAAATGCCTAAAAGTATACTATAAGCCAACACATTATGCGTATGTATGTATGTATGCGTAAATGTATGTGTGTGTGTATACAGACTCCCACCAGCAGCACATAAAGATTTTAAAATTTAAAACAACAAAACGAAAAGAAACTTTGGATTGTTAAACACCAAAAGGCGAAGCCAAATAACACAAAAATTATAATGTTGGGCAATTTTAATATTAATTTAAAGCCCACAGCAGACATCTTGACGCTGGCAACAACGGCCGCCTTCTTGGATGTGCGGCAATATTTCAATGAACGCGACATTGTCGACTTGCATACTTATGGATATTTAATCAACGACAGTTTTCTGCACACAGATTATGAGGAAACCACATTGACGGCACCAGCCAATACTTTGGGCAGCGGCGATGGCAGTGCCACTACTACAGCCGATGCTAGTACTGGCGCTATGGGTTATAATGTTAACACTTTGTATAATGGCAGTGTCAGTGAAGGCAGCGGCAACAGTAATTTTATTGATAATTTTAATTTTATAATCTTCAACCAAAGTGGTCTTGCAAAAAACGAAACCAGCGCCAGCAATGACAGCAGCGCAGACATGGGATTTGCGGGTAGCGGTTTTGGTAGCGATGAAGTGCTGCCAATGCCCGAGGATGTTGCTGTATTATTGAAAATGATTATCTTGTCAATTGTCTTGGGCTTAATGATACTTATCACCATAATTGGTATGTAGCACAAGTGCAAACACTTCATTCACTTGACATCCTTTAGTCATACACATTTTATACACATTTATTCTTTCGTTGATAATTTATGGTTATGGTCGCAATTTGACTTATGGGTTTGTTAAAGGGCTTCTGGCTCACTCACTTCATTTTTCTTTTATAATTTATGGCCTAAAGAGGTAGACATAAATATTTACGCTTCTTCGAAGGCTTATATAAATTGGAATCGATTTTATTATCACTAGTATGTGAAAGTAGTGATTTTTATTAAAAAAAAAACCTGTTGGAAGAGAAGTACGAGTAACTTTAGGGTAATTGCTATGCTTACAAAAATAAATAATTTTATATGCGTGTCTCTTACCTTCATTAGAAAAGTGATTGCAAAGAAAAAAATATTAAAGAATTAAAATGAACTAGTTTTACAACTCTGCAGCAATTAAGCCAGAATAGGACAAATACTTAACAGCTGACTGAGATGCCAGACCGGTGGTTTTGAAATCACCAAATACGTCACGCTGCACTTGAATAGTTGTGTATGAATTCTTATTAATTTATATATTTAAGTTTTTTAATTCACATATTATTATAATCTCTCAGATTTAATTCCCAGTAGTGTCATATAAAGCTTATTTTTCATTAATTTCATAGAAATGCCCTGCAGCAAACCTTACCCAGATAAATTTTTGAATTTTATAACATTATTTTGCAATAATATATATTGTACAATAAAATTGCCCTTGTGTATATTACAGTTCTTTATTACACAATACATTAGATAGAATCAAAAGTCTTTTGATTTATGTATATGTGTATAGCTAAACAATTAATATTTTGTAATGTGTTGACAATATTGTGCAATAATTATTTCTAATTATGTCTGGTATGTATCACCAAAAATACATTTTAAAATTTCTTTTACTAATATATATATTTGTTAATCGTTTTATATATATTGTAACAAAAATTGCGCCATATATTTATCTAATATTGTGCAATTTATTGAATAAAGAGAAGCAAAATTGCAATAATTATTTCAACAAAGTATTCAATAATATTGCATAGTCTCTGGATACCGTTCAAGGTAAAATAAATAAACATTTTGAGTCATGGGACCGGGCCTTGCAGGCCTAGTCCTTAGATCACCAATGCCTCTGATGTTAAGTGCGAGCACTACTTGAAACTTTCTAGCCATTTGTTAGTTATTTTACTTCACTAGAGAATAATTGTTAAAAATATTGAAAAAGAAGTGCGCTGTGATATGAATCACCATAGACACTAATACATACCGGAAAAATCGTATGATTCTCATATAACTGGTTTTGGGTAGAGATCCCACTCAGACTCTGCATGATCACCGGTTGCTGTAAAGTCAACTCCCTCGCTGTTTCAGTGAAGAACATCGTCAAATAAAACATTAATAAAGTAATTAATTAGTAATAAAAGATTAAAAATAAAAATAATTATACCAGAGAACAAATAAAAATGGCAACCCTTCAAGAACAGTAGCAGTCAATGGACTGGTCATTTGATCGGTAAGGGCTGGAAGATATATCAGTCATTATGCAGAACAATGTTTCTTTCACATTATTAAGGGCAAAATAAAAAATGTGATGGAAACATTTTTGTACGTACGAATATTATTTTACGCCTATATCCTAGTGATTCCGTGGACTAGGGAACATACCTATATTCGAACTGCTCACTATACTGCCTTCCGCTAATCAATGGTAGTGTAAATACTAATCATGCCTAACTGATCATACTTGATGGATATACCTTTCAATTAAAACTAATCAATGTTGACCAATATATTCACCACAATTGACTAATCATACTTAATGCACATACAAGTCAAAGCTGATAAATCTATTGTACCAAAATATAATTTTGAAATTATTTTTATAATATTTTTTTATTATAAAAAGTTTATTATAAAAGTAAAATGCAATGAACTTTTAAAAACGCAACAAAATAATGAGGAAATACTATTAAGTGACCGCCTTCTTCAACCTAGAACGCAACTTGCTCTTTATACTTTAAAAAAATTATTTTATTAAAATTATTGTTATTATCTTACTTTTTTACAAACACAATAATCGTTTACCTCTTTTACACATTTTAATTTTACAGACCAACAAATAAACAGCCTTATTTATAAAAATTATTAAGGCTTTATGAAGGCATTTTAAGAAAAACTTTGTATGAAAATTTATATTAACAACCCTTTATAAAGTCTTAACAAATTTTATAAATAAGGCTGTAATTATTTACAATAATACTCGATATGTAAAAGTTTGGTATATGTACATTCAGGACATTATAACTGATAAATATATGTCTCATCACTACCAATCGAAAGATTAGTCAATTGACTGTCACTGCTCAATTCAATATAAAATTGTTGCAAATGTGTTAGTGAAAAAATGCAGTTTGTGTTAGTTTTAGTCACTCATTTCTTATAGGGTAGACCACTGTAAGTTTGTGATGGTTAAATTGGGCTTTTAATGCAATTTTTTTTTTCAATAATTCTCGTATTCTATTTGCATTGAAATTTTTTTGTATAAAGCTGAAATTTTAATTAAGTGAAAGAATTGATCAAACACGTCAACGCTAATGATGAAGGTGTAGCGGTCTTTTAAAAACAGCATGTTGTTCCGTCTTACTAGTTAATTTTTAAAAATTAGTACATGTAATTTGTCCTAATTAAAACAAACAGAGAAACAAACAACAAATTCCAAATAGAAATTAAAAAGCAACAAAAAATAACCGAATGGAAGAATAATTAAAAATAAATTTTTAAAAAATTTTCCACGCTGAAGAATGAACGCGAATGGCATATATGTAATAACACTGTGACAAAAATGAATTAAACTGAAATACCTGGGACGTGAAAAAAGTTTGGCAGTAGTAGGGAACTGTTCATCCTGGCGCCGATTAAAATTGTGAAATTTGGGTAATTAAAATTTGAAATTTGAGAATTTCAGTACAAAATTTTAAAATTTGGGTAATTAAAATTTTAAAATTTTAAAATTCTTGGAAATTTGTGAAATTTGATACCCTACGAGGGTGGATCAATAAGTCCGTCCAACTTTTTGTTTACATAAGGAATTTTTTGTTTACATAAGGGGTTTTGTTTGTTTAATACATACGAGGGTGGATCAATAAGTCCGGGTTTTTATGACCGTGGGAATTTATATGTATGTTTGGATTAAGGGGTTTCATAAGATTAAGATTTCATAAGTATATATGCCGACGGGAAAATCATGAAATGATTTTTCTTAATACCAACGGGAAAATCATGCAATGATTTTTCCTAATACTAATGGGTGTGAAATAGTGAAAATTTATTTTTCTTAGTGCCTACGGCAATACATGATTTTCCTAATGCCTACGGCAATATATGAATATTTTTCCTAATGCCTACGGCAATATATGTTTATTTTTCCTAATGCCTACGGCAAAACATGATTAATATATTTTCCAAATGCCGACGGCAAAACATGATTAATATATTTTCCAAATGCCTACGGCAAAACATGATTATTATTTTCTAATACCAAAGGGAAAATTGCCAGTGTTGCCAGACTGTAGAAATTTGTTATCGTAATAATATATCAGTAATATCAGAGAAAATATTTATTTATGTGTTCACATGTATGTGAACACCCATACTTGTGTTCACATGTATGTGAACACCCATACTTGTGTGTGGGGGGTCCAGCTTGATAGTCGCGGGTAATTTAATATTTTGTGTATTTGTTTAAGAAATATGTATGTATGTGTATGTATGTGTATGTGTATGTATGTATGTATGTGTATGTATATGTATGTGCGCATGTATGAATGTGTGATCGTGGGTATTTGTGCGTGGAATATTTTGTAGAATACATATATATTTTGCAAGGTAATCATTTTCTTTGTCTACGATTATTTTAAAGCAGCAAACTAAGTACACTCAACAGCAGAGAAACAAAAACCAAACATTTGCAAGTAAGCAAAAAAGTTAATTTCTCCTTCCCCTCACTTCCTTCTCATTCCTTTATGTAGTTTGTATTTGAAATAAGAAAACACTTGTATATTATTTTATTTTTGATACATTTATTGTTTAAAATTTTTTTTAAAATTTTATAATGATACATACATTCATATTTTAAAAAGTGAAAAAGTTTAATTAAAGCAAGACATTTCTTTTGTTAGTAAAATAGCATTTTTTAGTGCGCAAGCACCAAATGTATGATAATTACAATAAAAATATTCTGGATACTTGATTTCCATTTGTTTAAAGTTGATGCAGCCTATATCCTCAACGTTAGAAATTTTTCGGCATAAAATTTTTTCCAACCATCGTCTTTTTTCTTCACCTTTTACATAAATTATAGAACATCTTGCGTTGGCTTTTATAAAATTGCAAACGCTTTGAAATGAAACTGATCCAGCAGTCCAGCTTAGGTGATGATAGTTTTTTGTTAGCCACTTTGCTTCTCTTTGCTTTTCTATTGATAAGCATTTGATATCAAATGGGGGTTTTATAATGAAATTGTTATATTCATAATTGTTGAAAACAATTGCTACTTCTTTTGCGATGAAATCATTTGAATTATTTTTGAAACCTTGTACGTCTATGAAAATTATGTTGTTTTCCATATTAGTCAATTCATAAGACTTTTCGCACTTGTCCTTTGATGGGTACATATTCTATTATACGATCATGAATAAGAATACAGTAAGCTGATGTTTTTGCTCCAATATTAGTTGCTGTTTCAAATTCTATTTTTATATCAATCGGTCCATTATTGAGTGATTCATTCTGATGACTGACATCTACTACAATAATAGGAGCTTTTGTCTTAAACTCTGGTGCAGTTAGAAGCGGTTGAGATTCTTTCATATAGTAGCTTTGTTGGAATCTTAGATACATATCATATAGAATTGCATATCGTTCATTTTTGAACTTTATGTTAAGGTCATCATATGGATATGAGACTGAATTTAAATGTACTTTTAAATTAGTCAAATCACAATGAACAAACTTATTTTCTTGTTGAAAAGCAATCAATACAAAACGAGGGCGTTCTCTATTTGCAGCTAGTTTAACATTCCAAATATGGCTAGTTCCCATATTTAATTGTGGATTGACATGACAATCCCAACTGCGAAATGCCATAGGTATAGAAGCACCATTGTTAATAATTTTAATCATATTCAATTTGCTAAAGTCGGATAATTGTACATGTGGGATTCTCCATGAGATTAGTGAAATTGTAAGTTTAGCTTTTTTAGTAGAAACACTCGAGCGTACAAGATCTTCGTCGTTCTTATTGCGCAAGAGTATCAATTCATGTTTTCCATTTAGTATAACTTTGTTGTAGTCTTCAGCGAATCCTAGAAGCATTTTTAGAGGTACATAGAAATTGAAAAAGCCATTTACAAGGGTGACATCGTCAATTTTGTTCCATCCAGCATTTTGCATCACGTTGCTTTCTGTTGGTGACATAGACACCAAATTTTTTATGGTGCTTGTGGCTCCTAAATATCTTGTATGATCAATTTCAATTCCATTGAGCTCATAGCGAATTTCATCAAATAGATATGCCACAAAGTTGTTTTTTAATATAAAGTTGTCTGATGATGAAGTAGATTTAGAGTTATTATCATCAGCAACAAAACCTTCTACATAAATGTAGCTTTCACTGGGTAGCACGTACAAATCTTGATTTTGTATTGAAATTCTAATTTCATCATTATTGTTGTAAGATTGTAAGTATGGTACATATGTATGATAGTCCTTTTTGATTATATTCTCATCAGACAAGGGCTTATCTAAGACATCTATTATTGAACTCATTTTGTCTTCAATTTAAAATTCAAGGACTTTAGAAAATTTTTATTTGATGTTGTTAGTGCTTTTTGTTGTACTGGTCGCTTTAATGTTGATGTTGTTCTTGCTGCTATATTTTTCAATGTATTTGTGTTGTATATTAGCATTATTTAGTTGGCCTTAAATGTATTCTTATTGTAATTTCCTCTCCTCGGAAATTAATTAAATCACCGTGTTGATCAACTACGCGCAGCGCTAGTGAACTTATCTCTCTGGTGTTCACAGGTAAATAGATGAGATTTCTTGGAACCTCATCTATTTTATAGCCTGGAGGCACATTAATCGGAAATTCATGAAGTGTATGCGATTTGGAGTTATTCATATATGTGTTAATAGCGATACTACTTTCAACTCGCAAGAGATTTACTTTAAAAATATTAACTGGAAGATCTGAATAATAATATTTGTTTGGTGTTAGGATTTTGCTATTGTATCCTAAAAGTTTTCCAATTGTATTGTCTTTATTAAAATATACAGTATCCTTGGAACTATTAACTTTAACTTGCATTGTATTGTTATTGGCTTCAATAAAAATCTTATTTGTTGGACAGAGTAGTTTGTATTGCTCTTCTATAAAATCAACTATATCATTTAATTCGTAGGATCCAATTGGTATTTCTATTGTATGTTCTCCTATATGAAACATATTGTTGTAGGTGTCTACATTTGGAATACTGTTGTATGAATGAAAATCAGTTAGAGCACACTCATATGCACCATGTAATTCAATAGGAGGAAAGTAACTAGCAGATAATTCTGATGAGTTAGAGCTCAGAGTAAGTGTTATTGACATTATAACAGACTGATTACAATTAAATAAAGTTTAGTAGACAGTATGGTTTATAAGCATAATTTACATATTTATTTCATTTTCTTATTTTAAAATTAACATTAGTTTCTTAATATTAATGCTATTATTGTTTTGCTATGATGTTGTTGTTGATTTAGTTTTTCTTCCATCTATAATATTTCATCTTTACTTATCCAAGAATTGTGTTGATTAGAAAATCCCAGCCATTTAACATATACCTCCTTCCCTTTAATTTTAAGCACCTTTTCAACTAGATATGTATTTGGAAATCTGGTTTTTGAAAGTTCGTCAGTATAGAATCCACCTTTAATAGGATTACCAAGATAGTCTTCTAATATGTATGTTGCAGGATTTGTATTTTGAACTCTTGTAATTGTGAAAATTTCTGTAGTCCAATTTGGAGTATAACCTTTTTCAAATGTATGCTTATATTTGCTTATGCGTACATGATCTCCTACATTAAATTTTGACATTTTATACATTTTCATATGTTGAGTTGACTTTAATTGGAGGCATTTTAATGGTACGATGAACTTTTCTATTGTAGGTATTAAGTAAATCTTTGTATATATCAATCCACTTATAAGAACCATTAAAGCTAAATTCTTTCCACATCATTCCTTTCAGTGTTCTATTAAATCGTTCTACTATTGATGCTTTCATAATGCTATATGTTGAGTAGTGATTAATGTTGTATTTATGCATTAATTTTTCAAAGTGTTTGTTGAAAAATTCTTTACCATCATCTGTTTGTATGTTTTTTGGTATTCGCCCCAATTCAAAAATATTTTCCATTGCGTTAGTTGTTTCAAGTGCAGTTTTTGTTTTTAGCGGTACTGCCCATGCAAATTTTGAGAATGTGTCAATTATAGTCAGCAAAAATCGATAATTTCTATTTTCTTTAGAATAGTTCCCCATTTCAACTAAATCAGCTTGCCAAAGATCATCTATTCCTTTCATTATAACTCTGCGACGCACAAAATGTTTTCGTGCTTGCTTATGGAGTTCGTTTACTAAATTTCTTTTTGAAGACATTAAGTTGTTTTTAGAGATTTTTTGGAGAGTGTTGTGATCTAGTTGAAGCACTTTCAGCTATTGATACAAACATGTAATTTTCTAATCTATAAATTTTCTCATTAAGCTGTTCAATTTGTTCTTCAAAGGATGTTTTAATTTTTAGAATATCTTTTTCAATTTTATAATTTTCTTCTATATCTAATTTTGTTTCGCGATGTAGATCCTCAATTTGCATTTGAATATTTTCTTGAATTATAGTACTGTCTCTCTTAAAGTATGCTAATAATTTCTCTTCTAGTTTTTCGATTTGAGTTTGCAGAAACAATTTATTGATAACATCGTTTTCCTCCACAGCTTTTGCAACATTTTTGATCCTTTTGTTTTGGACATCAATGTTGTTGTTCGTATCCACAAAGAACCCCAGCAGTTTAGGTGCATTTTTCAAAGAAACTATGTTGCTAGTATCGTTTAAATAATGTCCAAATTTATCAACAGACATGCTTTATATACTTTATTAAACTTAATGTATTATATTAGCTTCACGTAGTTCTTCAATAATTGATATAATCTCGTTATTGTGATTATTATGACCTGCAGCTTGTGATGCGAGCAGTAGTCGAAGTCGATCTACTAGCTCATTTGGATCATTCCAGTATATATAGTTGGGCTTATGGATGTTAAATTCCATCATTCCATCACCTAAGTAGCTACCTTTTGGCTTAGATCCTGTTGATTCGGGTAAATTATCCTGGTTTTTCTCGTCAATAAATTTCTTAATAATATGTTTATATTTATATCCTCTAGTACCCTTAATTTGACCATCAGGTTTATAGTCTCTTCTATATGCATTAGTAGTAATTAAAATCTTTTTATAGATTTCGAGTTCAAATTTATCATAATTTTTTGGTATTTTATGAAACATTAGAGAAAATAGTCCAGGTGTTAGAGCCCATATTTGACCACCAACTTGTATTTTATGTTCACTAAGTGTAAGTTTACTATCACCAAATTTCCATTCATTATTGAAATCTTTATGTGGACCATAGTTTGTATCTAATTCATTTCTTTCTTCCAAGACTGATAAATCAGTATAAGTATCTTCTGTATTGGAAGTTTGTGAGTAAAAATCATCTTCATCATCATCATCATCATTTTTAGTATTAGTTTCGTTAAATAATATGGTATTATCAGATATTGTTCCTTCTGCTAGTTTCTTTGGTGTACTTGTCTCTATCTTGAGTGATGGTTTTTCAGACTTTAAACTTGTATTATTTTCAAATTCTGTCTTCATTTTATTTTCTTCTTTAATGGGAATTCTTTTAATTTTTTTAGAACTATTTATGAATTCTTTCAGTGGTTCTGTTATAGGTTTAAATGTATCTCTTAGTTGTTCACGTGTATCTATTTCACCAGTTTTTATACTACGAAGCTTTTTCTTCAAGACATTTCTTGTCAACACCAACTGTTTTAAAATTTTCTCATCCATGTTTAATAAATAAAAGGTATCAGCTATTAGATGAGGTATCAGCTATTAGATCAGCTTATTAGCACCTGGTCTGGTTTTCAGATCAGCTTTTTAGGACCTGGTCTGGTTTTCAGATCAGCTTTTCAGGACCTGGTCTGGTTTTCAGATCAGCTTTTCAGGACCTGATCTGGTTTTCAGATCAGCTTTTCAGGACCTGATCTGGTTTTCAGATCAGCTTATCAGAACCTGATCTGGTTTTCAGATCAGCTTATCAGGAGCTGGTCTGGTTTTCAGATCAGCTTATCAGGAGCTGGTCTGGTTTTCAGATCAGCTTTTCAGGACCTGGTCTGGTTTTCAGATCAGCTTTTCAGGACCTGGTCTGGTTTTCAGATCAGCTTTTCAGGACCTGGTCTGGTTTTCAGATCAGCTTTTCAGGACCTGGTCTGGTTTTCAGATCAGCTTTTCAGGACCTGATCTGGTTTTCAGATCAGCTTTTCAGGACCTGGTCTGGTTTTCAGATCAGGTTATCAGGTATCAAATCAGCTTATTAGGTAGCTGGTCTGGTTTTCAGATCAGCTTATCAGGTATCAGATGAGGTTATAGCAAATAGATGTATCAAGCTTAAAGTTAGATTAATAACTAAAGTAAATGTTTATGAAGAGTAGTTTATATAGTTATGAAATAGTCAAATTGCTTTCTGTAGCGTCCATCATTTAATTCATTATATTTGCTAATCACCAAAAATCCATATTTATCCTTCCAACACTCTCGACAAATCTCATGAAACTTTTCATAACTCATATCGCCACCAACATGATCTCTATAAACATGCTTCATATTTGTCTCATCTTGTTTAAACATTATAATAACATTGGCATTGTCTCTTATTAAATGCTTGGGAATTCTAGTATAAGTTTGACACAAGTAGAATGAATCGACATCCCTATGTCGCCCCATACAAAAATATGTACGTATATTATTCTGCTTTTCACATGCAACATCATCAAATATCATAATGGAATTAGTTTTAGCTTCGTCAGGTGGAATAACTGATTCATTATCTGTAAATGTATAATATCCCATTCCTTTAATTGGTGAAATTAGTTTCTTCAGGTATTCATATTTGGGTTGATATAGAGATTTTGAGTATAAATAGATGTTTTCAAACTTGAGTCCATTAGGACTTTCTAGTAAGCCAATCATAACATTAGTCTTTCCACAATTGGATGGTCCAACTATTAGAGCACGAATAGAATTTGGTAAGAGGGGGCTATGCTTTATTTTTGAAGTGATGTTGACTGAATCGTCAATATTACGAACTAAAATATTTTTATGTTGTTTCACTAACTGCATTTTTGTAACTAAATACATTTTATAAATGTTACCTCTTATTATAGAAAAAATTAGATAATATGGTTATACGATATCAGAAAACGTTTAGTCATAAAAACACCTTCGTTGGAGGAGGTATAGTAGATAAAATAATAAACTCTCTACCTGTTGAGCTTCATCTTCCGGGGTATCAGTACTGTGGACCTGGAACAAAACTACAAAAACGTTTAAATCGAGGTGACAAAGGTATTAACTTATTGGACTCTGCTTGTAAAAATCACGATATTGCGTATTCAAAAAATAAGGATTTAAGTACTAGACATAAAGCTGATAAAATACTTGAAAATTCAGCTTGGAATCGAGTTTTAGCAAAAGACAGTAGTCTTGCAGAAAAATCATTTGCATATATGGTTACTAACGCAATGAAAACCAAAACTAAATTTGGTATGGGTGTGGAGAAAAAGAAAAATGTTAAAAAGAACAAGCCAAATGATAAAAAACTGTTTAGAACATCAATTAGAGCTGCAACAAAAATACTAAAGAAGGAAAAACCATTAGATATTAACTCAGCTATTAAAATTGCACGAAAAACTATTAACAAATCATTAAAAGGAAGAAAGTCTCAAATTGTAGTTCCACGTGTAATACGTGTTCCAAAAATCGGTGGTTTTTTACCTCTAATACCGATTTTAACTGCTCTGGGTGCAATTGGTAGTCTAACAACTGGAGGTGCTGCCATAGCTAAAGCTGTAAATGCAACAAAGAATGCAAAAAATCAACTTGATGAAGCAACTAGACATAATAAAGCGATGGAATCTATAGCAGTGGGAAAAGGACTTTACTTAAAACCATATAAAAAAGGTTATGGTTTAGTTCACAAAGAGGAATCAAAAAACTCTTAAAGATGCTGCCCAACAGACCACTATCTGATGTGGACCTAAACCGTTTCTCTATAAAAATTCCATATTTTAGAGGAGTTTTCATGTTGAATACTCTACCAAAACGAACAAAGAAAATTGAATGTGGAATAATCAACTTAGATGTATCAACAGGACCTGGTACACATTGGGTAGCATACTATAAAAACAACAATGAAAAAGAATATTTCGATAGCTTTGGAAACTTACAACCTCCTTGGGAAGTAGTCAAATATCTTGGTGCAAATATAAAATACAACTATAATCAGCATCAGAATTTCAATACATTTACCTGTGGACATTTATGTCTTAAATTTCTTTATGAAATAACTGAAAATATTAAATAAAACACAAAAATTTATATTTTACAAAACTCTTTAATGTCTTTTTATTCATAATTTAAAATACATAATTAATATATTATTGCCAAACAGGAAATTGGGAATTTTGAATTAGAAATTCACTCAGCTCACTCTCGACAATTAGGTTTTCTTCACCTTCTCTACTTAGGCAATATGATCCGCTTGAGAGATCTTTGATATCGTCATCAGTTAAAATATTATATCGTTTGGGCAGGAACATTATGTGTTTATTCATTTCAACTTTTAGGGTTGGTCCATATTTAGTTGTTACACGTAACACATTTCTAATAGTATATTTCGTTGAAGAATCAAGCTCCTTTACGTGTATTAAAGTTTTGTTATTTAGAGCATTAAATTTTGCAATTAGATTTGTTGTGGAGTCCATTTTTTATTTTTTATTTAGATACTTCTTGTCACTCTGAATGTTTAACTGGAAATGATCTTAAAAGTAGCGATGATGACTTCAAAAAGGCTAATCGAAAATAATTGTGGTGAAATAGTGAATAAGTGGGGGATAGTGATAGACAGAAAGAGATAGTTATAGAGAGAAAACGGTTAGAGAGAGATAGAGTAGTAAAAAAGAAATATGGAATAGAGAGAAAAGGGTTAGAGAGAGATAGACTGCTAAAAAGAAATATGACATAGAGATGATAGTATAGATATTTTAAAGACCATATAGATATTTTAAAAATTTACAGAACAAATTAGTCTTAAAGGAACCTTCCAACATTCATCATCATTCATTCATCAGCAAATAAAATGAGCCAAATTAGACGTACTCTTAATCAATTTATAAGAGATTTTGAAAGCTTCAGGCTTTTTGATCATTGGGAGATGATAAAATGTTTCCAAAATATGCTGGATGAGAACGAAGAATATGGGGTCATGGAAGATGAAGACAACACTGAAGGACACTTCCCCAGCTGTCCTTGGTATCATCCTGAGTGTGAAGAGGGACCTGATACTTGCAGATGTACCATATATTTTTTACGAAAAAATATACTAGAACATTTAATAATTGGCTATTACGAAATGTTTCCATCATTATAAATAAATTAAATAGAAATGAAATAAAATTGTATAAATAATAAAATAAAATTGAATTATAAAAATATTCCTTGATTTGTATTATTTTTTTCTAAAGGAAAACTAGGAATCATCTGTTCGAATATAAAATAACAGAAACTTGTATGTAGTGAAAAAATATGAGGATTTTATCCGATTATCTAAATTATTTCTCTTTATGAAAATATCTAATTGAATTTCATAATATTGTGAAATTCAATTTCTCTTGTGCAGAACCTCTTAAAGAAAACAAGACTGTGCATGTTTAATTAACCTGAAAACAAGACTGTGCATGTTTAAGCGACATGAAAATAAGAATTTGCAAATAAGCAAAAAACAAAAATTTTTGATCCAACGAAGTAAAGCCAATAAAGAAATAAAAAAACTGTTCACATTTTTCATTCTTTTTTCAATATTTTATTTACAATAACTTTTCTTATTAAATAGGATATAAATACAATATTTTTTCTTAATAACTAAGATTTAAATACAACAATTATTCTGATTAAATAGGATATAAATACAATATTTTTTCTTAATAACTAAGATTTAAATACAACAATTATTCTTAATAAATAGGATTTTATATACAATTTAAAAATTAACTAATTAACTAAGATTTTCTTGCATTTTAGCAATCTCATCTAGCAACATATCAAGTTCGTATTCAGGGTTAGTTTCCTTAATACGAAAATGATACCATGCATAAGTGTTTATATTATTTGATCTAATTTTTCTCTTATCATCTCCATAGCTTAATACTACCTTATTTAATTCGCTAGTATATAATTGATGTAGTTTAGATTTAAATGTTAACATACTATCATACACATTAATCTTATTAAATAGGCAATTCTTATATGTAGCTAAACTATATTTATCTAATATGGCTCTCTTTACCCCCTTCGATTTTTTAATATCATCTTGATTTTCTACACTAAATGAATACATTTTTGAGCGCAGCCCAACAAACTCTGTCATTATCTTACCGCAATTTTCATCCTTCATCATACCAATTACTTTTTTATTTACTATTGGGAAATTATAAATATTGTCTGTAGGATAGTCCGATGTGTCAAATTGTTCATGAATGTCATTTTTTATGTCAGCGTAAAAGTCATCAGTCTTTATTGAATATATAAAAGAGTCAGTATCCATATAGTTTAATGAGAGGTTTGTCTTAAACTTAGGTTGCATGTACCCGTAATGGAAATTATACATTTTCCATTTTGACAGCTCGAGTACACAAAATCCTAAGTAAATTGGTTTATTGTAGCAGGTTTTGACTCTAGTCATTTCGATTGCTACAAGATCTTCGGAAAATATAGATAAACTATGAAAATTTGGTTTTGATATCCAATCTTGGGCACCTAAATGATTGCAATTCGTCCTCTCCCAATTATTAACAATTTTAACATCTCTCCTCTTATCCACATTTTCCATGGTTTTACCATACACTGCATTATTAAGTAGCTTGAAAAAATTTTTTTCAAAAGCATTTTTAGCAGTGGCTCTATGTCTGGTATTTAGGTCAATATAGCCTTTTAACCATGGAGATTGTTTAAATGCTAGAATACGATGAGTTTTCTTTAAAACTAAGCCATATTCTAAGCACTGTTTGAGAACTCTAAAGTGTATCACATATGATTGCTTTGTAGAGAAATCGGTTATCAACTTGCTATACTTCGCTTGCATAGGTTTCTTATTTTCAGCGCAAAAAGGAAGATCATTATGCAAGTCGTGTAAATGAGAGGGATAATCCAACGTAACCTCATATACATAACCGTCTGTTCCATTATCAGCTATGCTGTTTGGATCCAGATTCAACTCGTCTTGTGATAACCATCTGAATCCACCATGAGGAAGATATTCCGACATCGCCCATCCATACAAATTGTTAGCGTCTAAATAAACGAGAAATTCTGAGGGCTTTTCTTTGTCGAAATCTTGCAAATATTTATTATTTGCTTTCGAATATCTTTGACTACACTGTACTATCCCCCCACGTATACCTTTTTTCATAAAATTGTACATGTCTATGTCTGTCAATAATTCTAACTCAATTTTTGTATATTTGAGCATTGCATCCCAGGAAAGGCCAGGTGCTGTATAATACTGGCAAGGATCGAGCTCATAAATACCCTTACAAACTTTTCTAAAGTTCTCGAAAATATCTGTCAGTAAGAGGACGTCTGTTTTTAAGTAAAGTTCCATGTAATCTTTCATTGTTTCACAACCAAAAGTATTCCATACCTCTACAGCATGTGAGTATTCCTCTAAAGAACACTCTTTATTATTCAACTTATTAAAAAAATCACTGCGTGAAGGCAGCTGGCATTCATCTAATTTTTCGAATGAATTTAGGTACTCATATGGGAAAATACCTTTTTTCTTAATAAGCTGAAATTCTTTTTCTGATTGAAATAAGGACCTTATAGTGCTGAAATCATTATCCGACAAATTGCAGGCTAATGATTCCAAACTCTCAGCCATAAAGCGTATAGTATCAAGAAATCTTATTTCAAGCTTATGACCATCACTCATTTCTGTGAATTGGGAGAGGGATATATAAAGTTCCTTATTGAGAGGGAGTACTTTCAGTTGCAATGAAATTTCACCTAATTCTTTAATGAAAAGATGTGAGTCATAATTTGAATAATTGTGGAAGTAAACTGGTATAAATTTGGGAATTTGGTAATTTAAATTACATTTATTGTGGGCTGCGCCTCTAAATTTGCCACTAATGTGGCAGTGATCTCTAACACGATCTTTGCCTAAAAATTTTTGGCAAATATGGCAATTCACCGCACTATAAAAATTATAAGTATCTGAAGGGGATAAAGTATCCATTTGTCTATTGTTAACTAAATAGTTATTATATATATCTTCACAATCCTTAATTAAATATTCTACAAATTTTTTGGAGGCATCTTCCCCCGTATATATTCTAAGCTTATCTAAATTATTACTATGGAGACACTTAATAAAATAACTAAAGGCACAAGGTGTGTGCTTTTTTATTAAATTTGTTTTACTACTTACACTATTACTTATATCCTCTAATACGCATTCAAAGTCCGCGTAAATAACAAAAGGGACATCCATTTTTCGTTGATGTCCCTTAAAACTAAGAATGGCATCCTCACCTGATGGCATAGTTGTGACTATCTTCCCACATTCCTCCTTATGAGTATTCATGATGGTGTCCGTATGAGTATATTGGAGACAGCTATTGCAAAAAATTAATTTATTGTGGTTTTTGGTAGTCTGATTCCGTAAAAGTCTGTGAATAATAAAAAGTAAAATAAAAGTTTATGAGTAAAACGTATATATTATAAAATATATAAAAGAAGTATATGTATCATTAAATTAAAGTGTAGTATAATTTTTTAACTTACTTTGATATGTTCTTTATCAAAATGTAGTGATGAACTTCACCATTTTCCAAAAGCAACAAGTTTACATGGCTAATTTTTTCGTCCTTGGTGACATAATAAGGACCAATAATCTGATTGGCTCCCTCATCATAGCCGAATACATTGACACTTATTGCTGGATTGTTCACCTCAAACTCTTTTATTTTGTTTAATCCTAATGGGAAGCTTAAATTTTTGAAATATGAATGTATGTATCATTATAAAATTTTAAAAAAAATTTTAAACAATAAATGTATCAAAAATAAAATAATATACAAGTGTTTTCTTATTTCAAATACAAACTACATAAAGGAATGAGAAGGAAGTGAGGGGAAGGAGAAATTAACTTTTTTGCTTACTTGCAAATGTTTGGTTTTTGTTTCTCTGCTGTTGAGTGTACTTAGTTTGCTGCTTTAAAATAATCGTAGACAAAGAAAATGATTACCTTGCAAAATATATATGTATTCTACAAAATATTCCACGCACAAATACCCACGATCACACATTCATACATGCGCACATACATATACATACACATACATACATACATACACATACACATACATACACATACATACATATTTCTTAAACAAATACACAAAATATTAAATTACCCGCGACTATCAAGCTGGACCCCCCACACACAAGTATGGGTGTTCACATACATGTGAACACAAGTATGGGTGTTCACATACATGTGAACACATAAATAAATATTTTCTCTGATATTACTGATATATTATTACGATAACAAATTTCTACAGTCTGGCAACACTGGCAATTTTCCCTTTGGTATTAGAAAATAATAATCATGTTTTGCCGTAGGCATTTGGAAAATATATTAATCATGTTTTGCCGTCGGCATTTGGAAAATATATTAATCATGTTTTGCCGTAGGCATTAG
Source organism: Tachina lurida (assembly GCA_944452675.1). NCBI lineage: Eukaryota > Metazoa > Arthropoda > Insecta > Diptera > Tachinidae > Tachina > Tachina lurida. The sequence continues at coordinate 129,920,218 of OX101756.1, read as the reverse complement.
GAAAAATAAACATATATTGCCGTAGGCATTAGGAAAAATATTCATATATTGCCGTAGGCATTAGGAAAATCATGTATTGCCGTAGGCACTAAGAAAAATAAATTTTCACTATTTCACACCCATTAGTATTAGGAAAAATCATTGCATGATTTTCCCGTTGGTATTAAGAAAAATCATTTCATGATTTTCCCGTCGGCATATATACTTATGAAATCTTAATCTTATGAAACCCCTTAATCCAAACATACATATAAATTCCCACGGTCATAAAAACCCGGACTTATTGATCCACCCTCGTATGTATTAAACAAACAAAACCCCTTATGTAAACAAAAAATTCCTTATGTAAACAAAAAGTTGGACGGACTTATTGATCCACCCTCGTAGGGTATCAAATTTCACAAATTTCCAAGAATTTTAAAATTTTAAAATTTTAATTACCCAAATTTTAAAATTTTGTACTGAAATTCTCAAATTTCAAATTTTAATTACCCAAATTTCACAATTTTAATCGGCGCCAGGATGAACAGTTCCCTACTACTTTTGGCAACCACTGTTGTACCAATTTTATACTTTGTGTTGATATACGTCTTTTAAATTGTACTTTCATTATCGTGGAAGCTTAAATACACAGAAAGCGTATTTAGGCGCGCAAAACATCATTTAGGTATTTTTTTTTTAACAAAAAGTTTTATAATAAAATATTTAATAATTCAGTCAATTTCTAAGGAAATTTATTAACACAAGCCTGCGAATCACTCTTAGTCAATTGTGTGTTATTAATAAAGTCATAAAGAGTATGGTTCCAATACAATAATACTACCTAAGAACGCATTCCGAGTAGAGAAGTGACAAAAAAACCGAAAAACTTATACTCGTATTTGGTGAAAAAATACACACATATATCTGAAATTTACTGAAACAAAATATGTATGATTCGAAAGGTTTTGGTGTCTTCTTTCGAAATCCGTTTATAAATTTAAAGTAGGTTAATATACAAATTATTTAGAGGTTGATAAGTGCATACGATTACGAAAAACCGAGTTTTTTTTACCCGTAACTCAAGATTTTGGGGGTGTTTGGAAAATTCCAAATACAGATTATTTTTATGCTCCAAAATATCTACCAGAGAAATAGTAACACTTCACAGGTATTTTTTTTGTTGTCACACAGTGTAAATTGTCTCGCATTAAAAGCTTCTTATATTTTTTCTTAAAAAAAAAGTAAAAATGTCAAAAATTTTATACTGATCCCCTTTAGAGTAGCAGAGGCGATATATTCGTATGTATGAATACCAGCATTTATGCAAAATATGTGTGCACCTGCTTATTAATAAGCAAGGAAATAGTACATCTGCAATAGTTTCAAAGGATATATAAACGGAAATAATTAAAATGATAACAAACCTTTTCCTTTTTTGTAAAATATTTTCTCTTTGTCGTCAAAGTGACAATACTCGTTTTTTTAAGAAACGTACAAAATTTTATGAAAAAAAAAGATAACAACATAAAAGAAAAACATTGTTAAATAGGCTTTGAAATGTTTTCTTTTCCGCTTTTCAGGTGATGAAGGTGACAAAAGGCATAAACAATTATTATCTAAATAATTATCTCTTGTAATATAATAAAAATATACTTATTTAAGTTTCACACTTCAACAGAATTTATTGTTAATTAAAAAAAAAAGAAAAAGATATTTGTATAAAAGGAAAAGATGATTAAAAAAATGTTTTCATTGAAAAAGCCTGTATGATAACATCAATCCTATTAAATGCGTGTTTAAAATTATAAAACAGACAACAATGGCAAACAACATGAAATAATTTCATAGAGTGTAACAGTGTTAAAGAATGTTAATTATACACATGTAAATAAATATTTATTTAAATACGTACATACATATCGTTACCTTAATATAGAAAGGCCCTTACTCATTATTTTTTTTTGGAAACGAGAATTTTGCATTTTTCGATTTCTTCTATCGAAAATATTTCAAAAATATAATGAGTTAGAACCTTTCTATATTCTGGTAACGATATGTATGTATGTATGCATGCATGTGTGGACTTTTTTGTTAACATTTATTTAAACAGCAGGTGTTTTGTTATTTTATTTTTTATAATTAAACTTAAATTTTATGCAAACCCCTTTGGCCACAACTGTAAACCATTTGTGTGTTTTTATCAATTTAATATTTAATGAAAATGCTGCGCTATTGCATTAAGCTTTTCCCAATTGTTCAATAAATAATTAAACTAACAACAACCACCAATAGATATAGACCTTTTTTTATTTTAATTTGCCCTATATTTTTTCACGTTCAAATAATGTCAATTATAGCTACAAATATTTAAATATAGTTATTTACACATGTACCCTGCAGTTCGGAGATTAGGACAAACTTCGTGTTTTAAGGTTCATTTTATATACAACAAATTTGTATCTGCTTTTCTCTTCCTGTCTGAAATAAGCCCAAAAGTTTTCCAAAAAAAAAACCCAGTCTAACTAAAATGTATATGCAAACAATATAAAACTTTTTACAAAACTGCCGGGTAATACGAGTCACAGTGTGTTGAGATTGAACACAAAAAAAAACGGAAAGGAAATAATGATAATATTGAAAAATTGTTTGTCTATCAACATTATGATAGAAAATTACAATTAGTGCTTTTCTATCACAACAACAAATTATGCGACATAAAAAAAGAAGAGAAAGATAAAAAACAAAGAACGCAAATAAAATTACATTAATGACGAAATTTTTATTTGGTTATCGCATCAGAAAAAAAACAGTTTAATTATTTTCTTTTAAATTTAAAATAATTTTAATTAAAATGCGTTTTATTTAAAGTTAATTATCAATTAACTTTTGAGGAATGTTACTCTTGAAAAGGGCTTACGAATCCTTTAGGGAAAATTACACTACCAAAAAGGATTGTAAAAGTTTTTCCATTTTTTAAACCAAATTGATCCCAATAATTTTTTTCTCTTTTAATTGCTCGTTTTGTTTTAATTGTCATCTCTTATTGATATAAATTGCCAAAGAATTTTAGAAATTTTGCGTTTTAAATATTAAATCATTTATTCTAATTTATAATGGTTTCCTATCATTATTTTATTTGTGTCAAAATTAATAAGAGTTTAAATAATTTATTTGTTGTTGTTTAAGCACATCTGGATGCTATTCGTTGCTGCTTTTTGTAAGCTTTTCTTGAATTGTGGTGGAAATTTACAAATGAGTTCCCTGCATGAAATGGATGCCTAAAACTAACACAAATAAATTTTTTTCACAAACACATTTGCAACAATTTTACATTGCATTTAATAGTGACAGTCAATATACTTATGTTGGAGTGGAGCATCTAATGTACATATACCAAAGCTTTTAAAACATCGAGTTTTATATAAACAAAAAATACCATTCGTTCGGTCTGTGGAAATTAAAATTTATATTTTTCGTTTTAAATATCTTATTTACTTGTATATTTTTAAGTTATTTCTTATAATAAAAAAAAAAACAATTAATATAATATAAAAAGTATATTTATTGTCAGTATCATGTACGATTCCTCAATTGTGAGAGATACATATATTAGTCAATTATTGTCAGTCATACTTGACTAATATTTAAGCTATGATTGATTAGTAAAAAACAGTAGAGAGAGTAGTTTGAATATGTGTTCTATAGTTGACAGAATTCATTAGTTAGAGAAAGATACTATGATAGAAACTTTGTTCTATGCAATGATGAATATATCCTGCATGACTACTGATCAAATGACCGGTGAAATGAGTGATACTATTCTTGTAGGGTACCGATCAAATTACCGGTCAATTGACTGATACTATTCTTGTAGGGTTGCTTGAGCAGCAGTAAATGAATTTTTTAAACTGTCATTTCAGCTCTGGCTGTACCAATATACATATATATGGCCTTCATGAGCGAAGTTGTAAAAAAAAACTATTCCAATATCTAAATTTAAAATTTTTTTTCTAAGCTACCAAGCAATATGCAGTTGCGGGCAGTTCACCAAACCAGTTGACCATACCTGAAGAGGTACTTTGAACAGGCAAATGTAGTGCATTAAAGAATGTTCACAAAAGTATTTGCTATCTTTGTAAAAACTTCTCTTTTTTTGGCGGCACCCAATATAAATAATTTGCTATAAAACCCATACAAATTGTTGATATTTCCATACATTTAGAGCTTTATGCCAAACTAAATTCCTTGTAAGTTGTTGTATGAATATAATTTCCCGCATAAAAAGCAAACTTTATTTTTACGAATACAAATTATTGCTTAACCCCCTTTTTCTACAACCCGTACGAGAGACTTGAGTACAAAAATTTATATGGAAAGCACTAATTTTTTTAAGTGATTTTCATACAATTTTTCTAGACGAGTCGTCTGCCTGACTTGTGGAAACTGGGAGTAAGATTTAACACTGTTGCCTTTAAATTCCTCTATTTTGTTCAAATATGTACTTTATGCTTATTTTTACTATTTCCCTTTTTTTTTGTAAAATAAATGATCAATATAAATTTTAACATCATGTGCTATTATTTATTTAAATTTTTCACATAATTAAACCATTGAAAATTAAATAATTTCTTATCAACGGCGTTTATGGAAAGAATGTTTAATTATTAAAAAAAAAATCTATCTAAAACAATAGGAAATGTCTTTGTTATTGCCGCAATAATATTGGAGCGCAATTTGCAAAATGTTGCTAATTACTTGGTTGTATCACTGGCTGTTGCTGATTTATTTGTTGCCTGCCTTGTAATGCCTTTGGGTGCTGTATACGAGGTAAGTGGAGTTGCACAAGTACATTTTTGTAAGAAAAAAGCAAACGACACTGGCCACCACTGTTACAATAATTAAATTATTTCCTTGCTGAAATAGTCGTACTGCAACAACAGCGTTGCAGAGCAACCAAAACCAACTAACCGCTAAAAGTCCATTATTATATAAAAGAGTGTTAATGAAGTTTCCCTGTAACAATGTTGCTGCAAGTGTTACAAAAAAGTATGTATGTGAAATTGTTGGTAATGCTGATGGTGCTGGTGCTTTTGCCTTTTTAATTGTTTTAGTAACAAGAACTCATTAAGATGAATTTATGAATCCATAATGGTTTTTACTTAGTTTTTAGTTCTTCTCCTGCTTGCCATCATTAATCTTAAGGGTTATTGTTTTTCTTAAAAAAAAATAACGAAAGAGAAATTTAATTTAATTTTAATATATAATATTATTGCAGATAAGCGAAGGCTGGATTTTGGGACCAGAACTATGTGACATATGGACTTCATGCGATGTCCTATGCTGTACAGCTTCCATTTTACATTTAGTGGCAATTGCAACAGACAGGTGAGTTACAAAGTCAACTTTAATTGTAAATTTTTATAAACAAAGCGACTCATTAATTATTTTTTATAAACGTTAAAAATGTTTAAAAAAAAATTAGATTAATTAATTCATCTTAATAAAGGTAAAAATTTCAAACGTCTTAAAACTAGGCGACCTTATAAATAAAACACAAGAAATTTACAAACAAAATTTGTACATCAAAACATACGAGTATTTGCTTAATTCACAATAAGTTGTATCGTCTATTTTGTATCAAATACACTTTCTGTTTTTTTATTGCAAGAGTGTTCACAATGTGTAGTGTATTAATGTATTTTGTATTTTTATTGACAAAAAAAACAATAAGATACATAAAAATTCTCTCAGAGAGTATCTCTCTCTCTTTAAATACAACATTTAGAAAACTATTGAAATAAAAGTGTAATAATTGCTCAATTCACAACCTGTTGTGAGAGTCGTAGTTCGTACATGAGTTGTTGGTAATTTCAATGAAAACATTTGCTTAATTCACAAAACCTCTTGTATTCTTGTATCAATTGTATTATCATATTAAATACAATAGTGTAAAATTTGTTGTTAGTAATTTTTATATAAAAATGAAATACACTAAATATTACACTTTTATTTCATATGTCGTCTCCGGCGTGGAGTCGTGGTCGACTACTTGTCACATTGAACGGCCTTGGGGTCTACTCTGTAATTCGAAACGAAAGGGAATGCTTTCGAATTTACATGTTATAAGCATACAAATTCGAAAGCATTTTCTTTCGTTTCGAATTATAGAGTAGACCCCATTGTTTAAGCACTCTCACTGTCACAATATTTTATATTTTAAAATTAAGGAGCAGACTTCAATTGTTGCTAAAAAAAAATTAACGTTGATGAAAAATTTCCATTTTATTATTTTTTTAAGCAGATGCATTTCTTTTTGGTATACCTAGTTTTTTTTATTCTTTTTACTCCATGGCCTGCAACACTATGCTTTCCTTATTTTTCTGGAACCTGTCCATGGCAGTCAATATGAAATTTGTTACTTTTTATTTATTTTTATTTTTAGTTAGAAAGCTTTGTTTTCTTTTCTTTTTACTTTTTTTTTAACTATTTTTTCATTCCATTCCCTTTTAGTTACAGTTGCTGTTGTGTGACCTTTACCATTTTGTTTTTCTGTGATGTTAAAGCTGAATCCTTCTATACGGTTTTATGCTAAATGTATTAAAAAATATTCGTTTCCTTTTTTTCTGCATTAGCATTTTAATCTAAATGTAAATCATTTAAAACTTCAAAACATCGAATTACGTGGGTAAACCTTTTACTAATATGATATCCAAAAGCTCTATTTCACTAAAAAAAATTAATACGTGTTTCTAAGGAAGGACTTTTTGAAAATCTAATGAGCGATCGTACAGTGGTCCTGCAGTGGACTTTTTCTAAAATATTCTATTGAACTGAATCATTAATCATTAATAGTCCTTAGGAATTTATTAATAGTCCTTAGGAATTTATTTCTCACCGAAAATAATTTTCTCGAGAAAATAACATTGTTTTAATGGAGTATTAACAATGTTTTTATGTAAACTTCCTTCTGTTTTACAAGGGAAAGATTTTTAGTGAAAAAAACAATTTGAAATGCGTTTATAATACCTACTTTTTACCCGGGCAGTTTTTTATTTCCGCATTTGGTAAAAAAACAAACAAATTCATAATAGGAAAAAGGGGAAAAGTGAGAAAATTCGTGCGGAATTTTTATTTATGATTGAGTTCATTAAGTGCAAAGTTTATGGGGTCTGTAAACCGTATCCGAGTAAATTTCCCGTTTTAAAAAAATTAATAATGGTTCTGCAAACGTGTTTAAAATCATACACGATAATTTTCTTTCAGATATGACATATGGAAATCTATATAATAAACAAAATTTAAAAAATAATCTAAAAAAATATTTCCATTGTCGGAGCTAGTTTTCTAAAATCGTTCGGTTTCAAATTGATTGCTTTACAGAACAGGGGCATGGTCAGCCTAAAATCGGCAAATCTTAGTGTCTGGCATTTTTTCTAAATTCAGCATCGTGTCACTTTGAGAGCTCAAGCTGTGTGCCAAGTTTCATAAAAATGGATCAGGTAGAAGCTTGTGAAACATAATGTTAATATTTAATGGGCATGGCCCCGCCCACTTTTTTAAGCACAAGGTTATCTCATTCGAAGAGCAGAAACTCTGCTCCAATTTCCGTGGGAATGGAATAAGTAGAAGCACATATAATTTAATATTAAACGTTCATGGGCGTAGCCCCGCCCACTTTTTTGTACACATGATTAGGTATTTTGCAAAGCTCAGGCTGCGTTTCAAGTTTCGTAAAATTCGGTAAAGTAGAAGCACGTGAAATATAATATTATTTTTTAATGGGTCACGCCCATTAAAAAATAATATTATTTTTTGAATGCAAGATTGTGTCTTGTAAAGTGTTCAAGGTGTTTGCCAAATTTGTTTTAATTGTTAAAGTACAAGCACGTTAAACGTAATATTAAAATTTAATAGGCGTGGACCCGCCCACTTGCTTGAAAACACTATTGTGTCTTTTTTTAAAGATTAGGGTTTATGTTAAGTTTCGTCAAAATTGGTTAAGTACAAGCACGTAAAATATAATATTAATAATTAATAGGCATGGCCCCGCTCACTGCCTTAAGCGCAAAATTATGTCATTTTAGGAGCCGAAACTGTCTGCCAAGTTTCGTGAGACTCAGATAAGTACAAGTATATACAATTTATTTCTTACCTTTCCTGGGCGTACACATGATTAGGTATTTTGCAGAGCTCAAGCTAACTGCTAAGTTTCGTAATAATCGGTAAAGTAGAAGTACGTGAAATATAATATTATTTTTTAATGGGCGTAACTCCGCCCACTTTTATGAATACAAGATTATGTCTTGTCAAGGGATCAAAATGTGTGCCAAGTTTCGTAAAAATCGGTAAAATACAAGCACGTGAAATATACTATTAAGTTTTAATGGGCGTGACGCCGCCCACTTTTATAAATACAAGATAGTGTCGTTTTAAAAGCTTAAACTGTGTGTCAAGTTTCCTTGCAATTAGTGAAGTACGTGCACGTGAAATATAATATTAAATTTTAATAGGCATGACCCCGCCCACTTGTTTGAATGCAGAATTGTGTCTTTTTAGAGCGGAGAATGTTTGCCAATTTTCATAAAAATTTATCAAGCAGAAGCATGTGAAGTATAGTATTAAGTTTTATTGGGCGTGGCTGCGCCCATTTTTTTAACTTTGAGCTGGTGTCGTTACAAGAGCCCTATTTGTTGAGTAGTTTCGTAGCAATCGAATAAGTATACTATAATAAAATCAAACACAAGAAAGTGGGCGAGTGCCCGCCCACTTTTTTGTACAAGGGCATTAACTTAAAGCTAGACCAAAAATAAATAAAAATAAAAAATACGTACGAATTGATAACTCTCTCATTTGAAGATGGTTGAAAAGAGAGTTGAAGTAACAACTTTGCGGTACAAGCAACTCTGTAAAAATAAATGTGTAGAAAACATGACTTATTAATTTTGTTTTTTCGGTGTGCAAATGAAATAATGTTAAAATTACTTAAAATATTAATAAACCCTTTCCGAGATATATGATAAAAATTTCAGAATTTCTCCTCTGTGAATTTGAGAATTTTTTAATTAAATAAATTCAATGTACTTAAATGTACGGCAACAATCGAGGCTCTAGTGTAAGTTCCTCTGCACAGATGCTTTCACTAATACACTTCTATCACTTTAATACAATAAATTCTGCCACACATTGTGCTGAAACCTGTACAATTTTCATCATAATTCCTAGAATTTTGTATATATATTTATATGTATGGCAGTAGTAACCTTTCTGGTCCATGTACGAGTATACAAACACTCACACATACACACACACACAAAGCAACAGACAAACACATCCCCAGTCACGATGGGGAACATTGTAGCAAGTTAAATAACCGTAAGCATAATTTTCATACTCTTAAACATGAGAATACTAAAGGAAAAAGAAAATGAGAAGATAGAAATAGCAAACAGAAATGAAACGGGGTTCCTTATACATATGTATATGTATTTCTATGTGTGTATATATATTTATTCTTTTATTATTACTCGTATTATTAAACTACGTGAAATATAGTTTTGCATGAAATTTTATGCCATATTCGAGGTTATTCAATCTTTAAGCCAGTAACGCTGTATGAGAGGAATTAAAAAAGTTAAATAAAAATAAAAGAGACTTTAAATGATCAAAGTAGAGCAGTTATGCAAGAAATATGGAATTTATTTCAAATTTCCACCCAGCACGTACAGCAGTGTAACTTAATATCCTTTGGCACAACTGCTGACTCTAAAATTATTTTAATTGATTATGAACATGTAATTAAAAGTATTTTATTTTATATAAAAAAAAAACTATATAATTTTATAAATAAGTATGTATTAAGCGAAATTGCTTTTGACATTTCAGATACTGGACCGTCACAAATATTGATTATCACAATTTGCGCACGCCACGCCGTATATTTTGTATGATATTTTCCGTTTGGTTTTTTGCGGTAATTGTTTCTTTAGCGCCGCAATTCGGCTGGAGGGACCCGGAATATATGGAACGTATTGAACAGCAAAAATGTATGGTTTCACAAGATGTCATTTATCAGGTATTGGGCGTAAAATTATGTTTGTATGCTTATGTTCATATATCAAAATAAATAATAAGTTCTTAAATTATGCTCAAAGAGAGTGTCATTAATTTCCGTTATTTTCTTTTCTTCTTTCTATTCTTCTTTTGTATCATTATATTATTTTCCTTCGCTTTACGTTTTACGCCAACATTTGGCACAGATTTTTGCCACCTGTTGCTCATTTTATGTTCCATTATTAATGATTTTAGTTTTGTACTGGAAAATCTATAAAATAGCACGCAAACGTATACAAAGACGTACACAACGTTTACGTTACAATGAAAAGGCTGCCGGAAAAGGGGTGGTAAGTTTGCTTTGTTTTGTTACTTTTTTCCTCTTCCTTTTTTTGTTTATTTCTGTACTTAAATAAATTTAAGTTCAAGTAAAACTGAACTGAACAAAATACATATAAATTTTCATTAAGCAAATATTGCATTGATGTTTCACATAAAAATCGTATGCCTTCAACTGTTCAAGGTCAAATTTTAAATCAATTTTCTTTTAAAGTACAAAAACAACAAAAAATTGAGAAGCTCGTTTACATGGAAAGAATGCGCAATTTTTTAATGTTATATTTTTTTTAGCATTTGCCATGTTTGCTTTGCAAATTTTACTCATTTTTGGCGATTTTTTTACGTTTTCGGAGTGCATAAATATGTTTAAAATTTTGGTAATAGTATTAATTTTTATAATTTTTTGAAAATATATTCCAATAGTTCACACAAAAAAACGGTTCACCAGTTAATATTTTCATTTAAGCAAAATAATTGATTCAAGTAAATTTTTAATTAATTTTATTATTTCGAGTGGAAGAGCTTAATTAATATTATCCAACTGTTTCCAGTTGAAAATTTAAATAATTTTGTAATTGATGTTACAGTTTTTTTTATTACTTGTTTTCTGTTAAACTTATAAATTTTCAAAATTTTGTAATATTCGGAAATTTTTTCAGTACTAGGTACCTTTTATAACATTAATGTTTATTTTTCGGAGTACAGTATCATGTGTTAGAGTTTTGTAATACAAATAGTTTTAATAACTTTTATTTTTAATAGTTTTGCATTTTTAATGATTTTGATTGTTTTTTGGTTTTTCGGAGTGTAATAGCCTTTTCGGAATTTCGGCATTATAAATGTTTTCAATTATTTTATGGAATATATTATAAGGTTTTACACAATTATGTGCTCTAGAAATGTTTTTTCGGAATTCTAAAATATTATTCTGTATTCTATGTTCAATACTATTTTCGGAGTACAGTAATACTCTATAAATTGTTCGTGATTTATGTAACTTATTTCAACAATATAATGATATTAAAGATTTTTTCGGACTATAGCAAAGTTTTTTCCGAATTTCTGCAATTCATAGATACTATGAAAATACATTGCATTGTTATCTTTTTTAATTTTCGGAGTATAGTAACATTTTCTGATATTGCTAATAATAATAAGAATTATTATATTTTTAAATATATTCCTACAGTAGCTAATGAATTTTCAAAATTTTGTAAATGTAGAGAGTTTTTTCGGAATTAGGTACTTATCTTTTTTGTAATATTAATGATTTTTTCTTGTTACCGCAACTTGTATTAGACTTTTGTAACACAGCCAGTATAATTTTTTGTTTAATTGATAGTAGTTTTGAAATTTTAGTGGTTTTGATTAGGTTACGAAATTTTCGAAGCATCGTTAGCAACATAAATGAAGTCTATTTCCAATTCATATTTTCTATTTACCCATATTCCAGTTGTCAACAGCGACGTCATGTCAATTCAATACCAAAAACTTGGACTCTGCCTACCCGTAGTTGGATAAAACTGACTGCTATTGACAGGCTCATGCTGTTTCCTCGACCTAAGGGAACAGAAGTAGACGGCCAAGAGCCGTCTATTCTATTCTACTCTACTCGTTCAGAGCGAGTAGACAAGTCCCAATTTGTTGGTATTGTATTGACGTGACGATGATGTTGATAACTGGAGTAAGGGTGATTACTTATTTCTTATTGAAAACAAACATAATCCGCAAAGCTAATTTTGCTTGCCACCAGAAACAACTGGGGTCTCCGTCAGGAATCGCACCTGCGATCCTTGGATCTCTAGACTAGAAGACCGCTCTCAGTAATTTTATGGAATATATGTACATATATGCAACATATTAAAAATTTGTGTTTTCTTCAGAACTCTGTAACTTTTTTTCTTGATTTTAATTTTAATATTATTTTCAGAGTACAGTAATACCCTCTGGATTTTCGTGCTTTTACTTATTTCATTGATATTTTAAGATTTAATAATTCTTGCCACATTAAATAAGTATTAACAATGTTAAATATTTTTTCGGACTATCCCAAAGTTATCCCGAATTTCAGTAATATTAATAATTTCTGTTATTTATTTCAATGCATTGCACTGATAGCTTTTGAATTTTTATAACTAATCGCAGAGTCCTGTTTCAGAATAAGGTATATTTTCGGAGTAATTTTTTAGCAATTACAACATTTTTACAAACTAATTTTGGGGAGTACTTTTAATTTTTTTTTTCGCCAATATTTTTCGAATAATGATATTCCTTTTAAGTTTCGAAATATAGTAATAATTTTTATTGATGCCGAAACTTTACAAGTTTTGACCATTTCAATATTTTTTTTAGTTTCTTAGTTTTTAAAAAACTTTAATAATATTTTTAATATTTTCTGCATTTAATAAGACTGTCCTAATGATTTCAATGGTTTTTTCGGACTTTTGCTACATAAAATAATGGATTCAGGATTTAGTGCTTTTCTCTGATTTCAATGATTTTTTTTTCGGAGTATAGCAGTATGACCTGTTTAAGCTTCAAAAAAATAATTTCCGAATTTTATGATTTTAGTGAGATTTTTTTTTCATTTTTTTTTGCGGTATAAAATAAAGATTCCCAAATTTTAGTACTTTTCACTAAACTGTGTTGAGTTGGAAATGAAAATAAAGGCTTAATGTTTCAAAATTTCTTAAGCAAGCGGAACTTTTAGTAATTTCAATAATTTTTAAAGTTTTCAATAGTTTTGAATTGAATCTAATCCTTCCCAGCAAAAAATTTCAAAAATCGGGTTTGGAATTAAGCATTTTTGGTGGAAGCTGGATTACCAACTTAATGATTTTAACAAGGCGTGAGACTAAAATAATCGATTCTTGAGAAGTACTTACTTTTTTTATTTGGCAACTTGTTCACGTAATCTATTTATTTAAAAAAAATTATTCTTCACATTTAGCAACTTGTACATAATTTTTTTAAATTTTAGGCAATGTGATTTGTAAGCGAGTAATGAAATTTGGTAACCAGAAAAGTAAGTCATTACATGGCAAGTAGTTCTGATGGTAATGTGTAATTTTTTGCTGGGTTGCTCTAAGCTGCTCTAAGGAGAAAAGGTGCTTTAATTTTGGATCCTCTCGCAGATTTAATTATTGCTGTAGATACCCAAATAAAGAGATTATAACTACAGTGTCTTTAAAACATTCAATATTATGAATACTATTTTGATAAGTCTTGATTCACACACATCAGGTTTACCTGATCAGTTTTTGTTCCATTTTCTGTTGAACCTGCATTTGCGCTCATACACACCGTCAAGTTTGCTTCATCAAGTCTCATCAATTTGCGTTGTAGTAGAGTATTACGAATGACAAAACAAAACGAAAAAGCAAACAAAACATTCTTTTTTCCTCTCTCTCCTAAAAGCTCAAAACTTGACGACTCAGACCTGACGTGTGTGAATCAGGACTAACAGTTTCAAATTAAAATAACATTTTAAGGAAGTTAAAGATTTTCTTTAAAATATTTCTCACCTCACACAGAATCTTGAACTATTGCTGCACCTTTTTTAAATTTTGTAAACTTTAACGCATGAAACTTTGTATTTTTGTGCTAGTAGGAAAGGCTGAAAAAATAATTTATTGTGATTCTTTGGAATTTTTTTTTTTTGTTTATCTGATTTGCTATTTCATACATCCTTTTGATAAACGAAAAAAGTTCACTGCCAATAATTTTTTGACAAAAAATGTATGGTCCAAAATCAGTCTTTATTATTTATCTTCTTTTACGCATCTAGATTTTTAGCAAGAAAATGTCCCTATTTTTATTGCTGTCTTTTTTATGATTTTTGTTTAAGGACTTTCAAGAAGAAAAACGCAAGAAGAAACGCATCAAAATTTGCTTCAGCAAAGATGTTTCCACAGAAAAATGTAACAACCCAAATATGGGTGATAATAATGCAAACAGCTCGAATCCTAATATAAGAGAAGAAACTGAATTTAGTACCAGCAATATTGCGGGTACTGATTTAACCACCGTCTCGGATGAAAACACCACCAGTATGGCTGATGAGGTAAGAAATTATAAACAGGAAACAAAATAGCAAATGGTAAATGGCAAATGGCATCTTAAAGATGAAGAAGATAATAAACCTTATTCCCTAGATTATATACATAGCTTAAAATAAATTATGGTGAAAACAATTTGCATTTGTCCACCATTCCATTATGATGCTTTAGTTTATTTCACTGAGGAAATATTAATCTCTTTCAAAAATATTTGAAATTCCTTCTGCTTATTTTGCCTTTCAATTCATCTTTGTTTTTGCTTTTCTTTTGTTGTTGTTTTCTTTACACACCAAATCTATCTTTATATCTGGGCTGTCACATACCATCAGCGTACACCCCTGCCCTTGGAGATTTCTACAGTATCCCAGCAGGTCGCGGCGACCACGTCAACCTTACAACAACATGTCGCAGCTATTGTGCTGACCTCGGCAACGCCCCGACTGGGGGCATGCAATAGCAAACAACAATTATTTCCCTCACTACTACGTACAACGAATCCCCATCAAAAGCTGGCCAAACGTCGCCAACAGATCGAAGCAAAACGAGAACGCAAAGCAGCACAAACATTGGCCATCATAACTGGAGCTTTTGTTGTCTGTTGGCTGCCATTTTTTGTGATGGCACTAACGCTGTCGCTGTGCAAAAGCTGTGAAATTAATGCAGCTGTTGCTTCGCTGTTCCTTTGGTTGGGCTATTTTAATTCTACACTTAATCCCATCATTTATACTATTTTTAATCCAGAGTTTCGTCGTGCCTTTCAGCGTTTATTGTTCGGTAAAAATTATGTGGCCAACAAATGTAAAAGACGCAGCGGCAACATGTGATCTTAGCTGAAAGGGGCCGCAGAGCCCAGTATTGCAGTCATTGTCGATGAGTATACAAGTTGTGCGTGATGTTAAATATTCATGGTAAGACAATTAAATGTTTATTGCATGAATAAGTTTACTGTCTTTTTTTTAAGGGTTTATATACATTTAATACATACATACATACACACCTTCAAATTGTGCTTGAGACATTTTATTTTTCACTAAAATGTTAACAAAAGAACAGAAAAAAGGAACAAAAGCAATGAGTATTTTTAATGCGCTAAAAGGGATTTTTTGGGCAAACAAAAAAAAATGTTTTGTCCTAAATGAATGTGGAAATTATTTAAACAAATTGGATTTGCACGTGCCGAAGTTAATACTTTGCCCCTGTGTTTAGTGTAGACACCGAAAACATATACCACTTAAATCTTGCAATGGTAGGCAGCCTGCTAACGGCTTCTGGAAAGGAAGGGTGAAATTTAGAGTCCAGCTCACTTGGGTACAATACAATGATCCCTTTGTGCTACCTGTTAGTTGAAGAAAAGAAAGTGAGAGGGGGTGATAGGGAAGAGAAAGTGGTAGAGAACACAGATGGTCAAGGAAGAGATAGAGGAAAGCATCATTCTTTTACAAATCTGCTCGTTACACCCTTTTAATAATAATGCAGTGTTGCAGCGCCATCTGGTGTCAAATGAGGCGTATTAAATTTTAAAGCTGTGCTTAGTAGCCATTTATTGGTTATTTTACTTCGCGCTAATTATTATGCTACACAACGAAGGAGGGCGCTGTGATGTTACTTAGGATTAGTATCTGATGAAGTCGGTAAAACTTTTTTCCAATGGTAGCGATGATTTGAAATGATATGCACTGAAAGAAAACAATGAGTACAGTGAAAATGGTTAACGTGTGTTTAGTGTACAGATTTTTCTTTCATACAATTTGTGTTATAATAACTTTCGACAAAAAGCAGTCATGAGATAAAATTTGTTTTATTTTGCAAGTAGCTCTTCTTATGCTCTCACTTATGGCCAATTTTTGACGTGGTAATTAAG
Source organism: Tachina lurida (assembly GCA_944452675.1). NCBI lineage: Eukaryota > Metazoa > Arthropoda > Insecta > Diptera > Tachinidae > Tachina > Tachina lurida. Next base: position 129,903,928 of record OX101756.1, on the reverse strand, counting down.
TGTCATTTATCTTTAAGTGCTAGTTAAATAATTAATTTTGACGCAACTCAAGATTTTAATAAATCAGTGTATGTATTACATGCGGCTGACAAAAAATAATGTTTTTATGTTTTTTTGTTTTTATAACTTACGGATGTACTTACAAATTTCTTTTATATAATTTCGAATGTCTGTATTTCGCAAGCTAAAGCATTTCAAAGTCTGATTTGCAGTAATAACGAAACAGGACGTTTTAAAATTACAAAAAATTAATATTTAACCTATGTTCGAATTTTCGAACATAGTTTCGAATATCCAATTTTAAGCAAAATGAATATATTTATATTAGAAAACATAAAAAATTAGTAAAAAATGTATAAACGAAATGTTCGAAATTTCGAACATGGTCTCAGATTCTTGTATTTTAAGTAAAACACATTTCTTAGTTTTGAAATTAAATTTATAACACTGCTATGCAATGAAAAATTAATTTTTAGGCTTGTTCCAGTAATATATTTTGTTATTATTGGAAATACAATGATATGCTCAAAACTTTGGAGTTATTGATAAAAAAAATATGTTATTTCTGCCCCAATTCGGAAGCGCTTCAAACTGAAATTCTTTTAAGCAACTTTAAATCGACGAAACTTTCGAAAAAAATGTGTTCGAAAATAATTATTTTTTTACCTCTTTTTCTGATTTTGTGAGTTTTCTTATTTTAAGTGCAATCAAAATAGCATTAAAATATTTTAAATTGCTTGCAAGTTGATAATATTATAACTATTTTACACAAAAATTCACTGTAAAGGAGACCATTCTCAACGTATGGCTGTTTGATAGTTTTTTATTTTATCAAGCAATGAAACTTGTCTCCATCTCAAAATAACTTTTCTAATTTGACCTGTACACTGTGAAAAAAAAAACATTATTGGCTGCAAAAAAAATTTATACATTAGAACATATAAGCAATCGAGCCCACTGTACTTAAATGCATGGGAATAGTAGTAGTAGGCTGTTAGAAAAAGTTCTTCTTTAACTTTCCCTTATGTTTAAAAAAAAAAAACTTTATTTTCATTTGAAAATAGCTGAGAAGGACGAGTGTAAAATTTATTTGCAGAAGCAAAAATCAATATTTGTATTGACTTTGAACTTGTTATCGTATAATTTTTTTTTATTTATTTTGTATGCTGGCAAATGTAATTGGATTTGTGAAACATTTTAATTTTTAAAAGTTAAAAGCAAAATCACGTTAAAAACTTTTTTCAACATATTGTATGTATAATTGAATACTCACAGGATATAAAAATAATAATAAAAAAAAACGTTCAAATCAATAAGGGTATTGATAAGGGTTTACTAACTCTTGCATTAATAAAAGTTTTGCAAAATAGTTATTGATATTTTGTCACATAATTTATTTCTAACAGAATAATAACAATTTTATAAGCAAAACTTTTTTACCCCCAAAAAAATTTAGGAAAATCGACAACGTTATTTAAAAATTACTAAAACTGTGGGAAAGGGTCAACCCACAGTTTTAGTAATTTTTAAATAACTTTGTCGATTTTCCTAAATATTTTTACAGTTGTCTTGAAACCATATAAATACAGACATACAATATACTCATGTGCATGTGTGTGAATATTCGACAGACTCAAAGAAATTCCAGAAAAAAATAAAGGTGGAAGGGTTATACGAATATTCACCCAAGGAGAAAGGAAAAACAGCTAAATGTGCAATCTTCCAATAATTTTGGGAATTTATTAAAGTCGTGCACAGTTCCACTTGATTGCACAAGTTTTGATACCCTGTAGGAAGCTTTAGGTTAAGTGTTTTAAAGTCATAACTTTCGTCAACTGTGTATATATTAATATTTACTTTTGAAAAGATATTTTTTACGCAAAGAGTATTTTCCCAAAAGAACTACCAGAACTACCTAGTCCATAGTACCAACTTAAGTAGTGTAGACTAGAATTACTCTAGAATTACTTGTGAGTATCCGTTTAAAATTTTGTTTTTAACAAACACAAGCCACAGAGCGTTGAGCTTGTCTGCGGAAAACACTCAGGGTCTAAGGCGGGAATCGTTCCAACGACCTTTTAGCTTACAAGCTTACATTGCAACCACTCAGCCACTGAAGCACATATGGTCCCAAAAAAACTATTTAGTTAATAGTATCAAAGTCAGTGGAAGATTTGCAATGACACTCACATGTTAAATGTCTATAGCAAAAAGCATTGTCAGAGGTACAATTCGTCAGTAGTACTGGTGACAAAGTCATCAATAGTGAATCAGTACTATTATACTATTCACACTTCCTACAGGGTATTTCTACCATGCTAAGTCTAGGGTTATTCAGTATTGTTGTTGTTCTCACACATTTCATAATTTGTGGTGTTATGGTGATGCAGTTGCCTTATACGTCTCTAATTTGGGTTTTATCACACGTTTGAGGCATAAATATTTCTATAATAATTTTTATATATAATTTTTATTGAGACTACAGACATTTGAGAGCAAGAAACTGGTAATACGGCGACTTCAGTGAAATAGAATGAGTTTGTCAGAGAATGACAATGAGTATTAAAAAAACTATACATGCATAAGTAAATAGTCTTTATTTTAGTAACTGCGTATAATCGTGATTGTAGAGCAAAGAATTTGTACGCTCACATATTTTCTCTCAACCAATTATGAATATAGCCGATGCCAATATACAAGAACATCTCTACTTCGTATATGCGAAAATACACTACAGCTAAAATTCAAACTGCACTTGCGTATAAAACGCATTGAGTCTCTCTCATAATTGCAGTCTGAGTATGTTTATAGTCAGGCTATGAATATTTAATTGGACAAAAAATATACGCGTAGTACTCGGGATATTTTTTTGTCATTCACCGCCGTTTACATACATTTGTTTATATAAAATAGAATGGAAAATATTTGACGGTGTGTCTGGCTATTTGAAAACATGCTTTATGTGTGTGTGTGTGTAAATAAAATAGCCCTGTATATATAGATTGGTAGTCAGAGTATTTTTATTTTCATGCGTGTGTTTGTAGCTCACACAGTCTATACATTTTACTTTTGGTCGTTTGTAATATAGTTGTTAGATGTTTGTAGTTTTACGCAGTCATTAGCTGCACGCATTTATTATTATTTAATGGTTCATACTCAAAGAGTACTTAAAACGATACTTTAGTTTTTTTCTGGGGTATATGTGTGTATTTAAGCAAACGTGTGCAATATTTCTTAGTCGTATTCTCTCATTTACACAAGTACTATTTGTAATTCCCCTGTTATAACTGTTTTGGTAATACTTTATTGTATACTCTTGCACATGTTTAGCTTATATAAGCAATGAACAATAAATATTTCCGGCTGTCTTCCAAAGCAAAGCAATAAAAATTTGTATACATTTCTGTTGCGGTATTTATGTCGTTTATAGGTGCAAAGCTTCGAAACATTGTAGCCAGGAGTATGAAATTTTAAACGTTTTTAAAGGGTGTGTATTAGCGTGGTACGCCTTCCTAGGATTAAAGATAATGAAAAAACAGTTCCAAAAATATTTTGTTTTTATTTTTTTTTGCCACGCCTACAAATACCGCCCTTTTAGTATTTTGTGCACTGTGTCGCCATTTTTAGTCCGATCATAACATTTTGTATACCTCTGTTCATGGCTCTGTAAGGGCTACATTTATGTCTTTAAAAATGTTTTACTACCACGTCATATTCTAGATTAAACAACAACAAACATTATTTTCTATACAATATTTAAAAAAAATGTATTATATTATCATATTATTTTTTACAACTAATCTCTTTCCAGATTGATTTCCTATTTAAAGTGTATGAATTCAATATTTCTTATTTCCTTGTTTAAAAGTTTTAAACTAAAAAAAACTTCTATACATATAAAAGTAGTAATCAAAGCAATTAAGGCTGAAAATGTGGACAATCTTAAAACGAGAGAAATTTAAATTTAAATGCCTTTTTTATTTATTTCAAGTAACAAACTTTTGTCTGTTTTACTGTAAATAACAGATTTTTGAAAGCAACAAATTTAATATTTTCAAATATTAAAGAAAAAAACAAACAAATCAAGTGTAAGCAATTTTATTTAGAATGTGCAAAATAATTTTTTGCCATAACACTGCAAATCTTTCCGCCTGCCAGCTAGCTACACAGTGTAACGAAAAATAACACTTTAGTATTTAAATGACAAACAAGAGCACTAACAAATAAAGCAATACACATTTGCTAAAATCATAAAATCCTTAATAAACTAAAAATTTTTTCAAAGTTTTAGGAATTTACTTTGAAATACTTTTTAGTGTTTAAATTCTAAATAAAATTGCCTGGTTTGTGGAAAGTTTTATATTTAAGAATTAGTATTTTCTCTTATTAAGCGTAATGTTTAATAAATCCCTACTGTAGTATGTATTTGAATTAAAATTAATGGATCAAGAAATTTTAAATGTATACTACTAAATCAAAATCTAAAATTACATAAAAAAAGGATAACTGTTAAGAATTTTATTTAAATAATTGTAAGGAAAATCATTTTAAATAAGATATAGAGTATTATGTCTAATTTGTATAAATGTGTGAAAAACTCTCTAGAAACTGCTAACAGAACTGAAAACTTTCTTGTGTCCCTTGAAAAAAAAACAAAGTATTTTATAAGACAATTTAATTTTAAAATATATATTACTTTCAACTCTCTATGCAACAAAAGCAACAGTTTGGAGTGGCAAATTCTAAAGTTTCTTTCAAAGAATATGGTAAGAGTAAAAATAAAAGCAGCTAAAAAATAATACGAGTTGTATATTATTTAAACAATTGAGTAAATCTTGCATAACCGTCTAAATTTATATAAGCATGAGCCAGTCAATGTATCTTAAGTAATTTTATATATTTGAAATTTCCTCTGCTAGTACGATTTGATTTGTGTTCAGGTAATAAAATAAATTATTTTCAATTACTAGATAAAAATTTATTCCAATCAAATCACTTTCTGTTCGAGCTATTGAAAACAAAATTCTATTCGGTCAATCGAATAATATTTTTATTCGGGCAACGAAATAAATTATTTTTAAAGTATGCAATTTAATACATTTTTATTTAAATAACCGAATAATTTTTTTCCAGTATTCGAATAAATTTTTTATGCGAACAATCGAATAAAATTGTAACTCGGGTAATCCAGTAATTTTTTATTTTTTTTTTTGTTCCAGTAGTCGAATAAATATTTTATTCTGGTAAACGAATAAATTTTTTGTTCGAATAAATGAATGCATTTTTTATTCAATTAATCGAGTAAGTTTTTGTTGTTCAAGTAATCGAATAATCTTTTTATACGGGCAATGGAATAAGATATTTATTAAAATAATTGAATAAATTTTGTATTTAAACATTTGAATAAATTTTTCGTTCGATTAATCGAATAATTTTTTATACGAATAATCGTACAAATATTTTATTAGAGTAATCAAGTAATTTTTGTTTGTTCCAGGAATCAAATAAATTTTGTATTTTGGTAATCGTATAAATTTTTTGTTCGAATAAACGAATAAATTTTTTATTCGGGTAAATTTTTTTGTTCAAGCTATCGAATAATATTTTTATATTAGCAATGGAATAAATTATTTATTAAAGTAATAGAATAAACTGTATATTCAAATAATCGAATAAATTTTTTGTTCAAGTAATCGAATAAATTTTTTATTTGAATAAAAAATTACTAAAATCGAATAAATTTTGCCATCCGGTAAACGAATAAATTTTTTATCGCGAATAAACGAATAAATTTTTTATTCGAGTGAATTTTTTTGTTCAATATTTTAATACGGGCAATGGAATAAATTATTTACTAAAGTAATTGAATAAATTGTTTATTCAAATAATCGAATAAATATTTTGTTCAAGTAATCTAATAAATTTTTTATTTGAATGATTATATACATATTTTATTCGAGTAACACAGTAATTTTTTGTTTGTTTTAGTAATCAAATAAAGTTTTTATTCCGGTAAACGAATAAATTTTTTGTCGCGAATAAATGAATGAATTTTTTATTCGAGTAAATTTTTTGTTTAATATCTTTATCGGGCAATGGAATAAATTATTTACTAAAGTAATTGAATAAATTTCTATTTAAATAATCGAATAAATTTTTGTTCAAGTAATCGAATAAATTTTTTGTTCAAGTAATCGAATAAATTTTTTATTTGAATAATTATATACATATTTTATTCGAGTAATACAGTAATTTTTTGTTTGTTTTAGTAATCAAATAAAGTTTTTATTCCGGTAAACGAATAAATTTTTTGTTAGAATAAACGAATGAATTTTTTATTCGAGTAAACGAGTAAATTTTTTTTATCCGAGTAATTCAATAAAATTTTTTTCTTTAAGTTATCGAATAATCTTTTTATTCGGGCAATGGAATAAATTATTATTATTATAATAATTGAATCAATTTCTTATGCATATAATCGAATAATCTTCTTATTCCAGTAATCGAATAAATGTTTTATTCTTATAAACGAATAAATTTTATATTCTTATAATCGAACGAATTTTTATGCGAGTATTCGAGTAGATTTTTTATTTGAGAAAGACCTTTAAGTTTGTTTTTTGTTCCAGTTTTGAATACATTTTTTTATTCATGCCAGCAAGTGTATTATATTTTTTTACTTGACGCTTGAAACAATTTTCATAACATTTATTGATTAAGTTTTCTATTCTTATAATCAAAATTCAAAAGAAACTGTTGGAATGTGGACATGCATATATTATTTATTATGAACTACTTAACTAAAAACAATTTTAGTTAAGTCAGCGAATAAAGTTTCTAAGTTAATAATGAAATTAGTCTTTAATGGAGTAATATCGTGCCATAACCGCCAAAATAGCTTAAGCCACTAATATTCGAACTCCATTTTTTTACCAAAATCGATTATTTGCGATCGTAAATAGTCGATTTTCGTCAAAAAAAAAACGGAGTCCAAAAAATGTGTCGTTTAAGCTATTTTAGCGGTTATAGCTTGTTATGTAGCTTAAATCTTAAATTGAGTAGTAGGTAGTAAGTAACTTCAAAATTGTTATTTGTGTTCATTTAATTTTTTTTATATTATGATAATATATTTTATTCGAATAATCGAATAAATTTTTTATTCGAGTAAGTACATATTTTGTTTTCTGGTATTAAAGTTCAATTTTCCACTTAAAAGTTTTCTGAGACCTATATTAGTGTTTCATGGCAAATATTTTCATAGAATATTTTAACTACATACGTACATCCCTGTTTTGAAGGTGGTTTTTGCTTTTTTTAATTGCAAAAAAAGTCCCATTTCCAGGATAGTTAGAAGGCTGAAGTATATCAACAAAATGCTGCTTGTAATGTTCTGAATAAATGTACTGAAGACACTATAAACCAAACAGCTAAGCAGCCTTTTTTTTACTAAACAAGGGTGCAACTTTAAATAGGCCGTAAAATAAGTTTCGGATGTAAATTTTTAAATTGCCGATGCAAGTATGTAAATTTTTATTTAACCTTTATTTTCTATATTAAGCCATAAAAATACATTTATTTATTTGTAGTGAAAAATTGTTACACTTAAGAATTGTTGGTAGAAGCTTTTATATCTGAAAAAACAATTCTTTAAAATTAAATCAAAAATACTTAGCAGCCACATGAAACAAACTCACAGAAATATTGTTGCCAGAGTGTATAATATATATGTATATGTATATATAAAAAAAATTCCTACTGGGTATAATAATAATTTAATTTTCTATAAAACAAAATCATGTCATGTTTCTACATAAATGCGAATACTTTTAACGTGATTCAAGCATACTCATTCATATTGTAGATGACAGCTTTTAATTTAGCACAAAATTTAACATGTCAAAATTATTTGTTTAGTAGTATGTATTTTGCAAGAAATCAAAAAGAACCAAAAAAAAAAAAAAAACGGAAAAATAAAAGACCAAACTAAGTAAGTTTCTAATCAAAATTATTAAATTGTCAAATGATTTTATCTCTCTAATTTAAGTTAAATTATTCCTTGTTATTTATTATCAAATAAATGTTAACACAATAATAAGTAATATTGAAATTAAGTTTCAATCATTTTAACACCTGTAAACTATCATTTGTGAAATTATTGGTTTAAAATTTAAGTAAAACATATTCCCCCATATTCATAAAAAAAAATAAAATGAATTTGAAATCCATTTTAGGAAAATTTTGTATGAAAAATTTGAAATAATATAAATTTCAAATTCATTTTAAATTTTATGAATATGGGGGATTATAATTTTATCATTAGATAACTTTAACCATAATAACGGAATCGACTCCCCCAAATTGCTCCAGCCTAGGTTGCAACTTTTTCAAAGTAAAATATACTGCAATTTTATAAACTTACCAATGAGTGTAGAAATCCAAAGCCGAAAGCTGTGAGACTTGCTAAACCCTCTGCCATAGTTTAATTTAAAAGAGTCGATATAGTAACATGTTTTTTTTATTTTGTTCATTGCGAGTAAAGTTGTGTCCAACAGCTCTTTATAAACTAACGAACTCGAACAAGTTCGAATCAAAAGTTGTTTCAAACCCATTTAACTCATAATTTAAAGAGCTTTTGAATGTTTTTTTTTTTCTACAAAAACATGCTTATTTTTGAAATTTTTTTGCTTAAAAACTTATGTAAATGTACAAACATTTCAATGTTTAAAAATTAGAAATCCTTTTGTTCCAATTTAAAAAAAAAAAAACCTTGTAAAAATTGCGTAAGAAAATGTTTAATTTTAATATAATAAAAAAAGAACTTTTAACCAAAAAACAAAAATGGAAGATGTTGTTTTATTAAATCAATGAATTAGAACTAATAATTGTCTGTAACTATTCTCCACATGGGCATTTTTTACAGTTCTCCAACAAATAACTATCCTTAAACTAGTATATCATATTGTATATATATATATATATATATATGTTTCCGTCGTTCCTATAAGGAACCTCATAATTTGCACAATCATTAAAAATATTCATCATAGAACTCTATTGTATACCTGGAAATACAGCAAAGCTGGTAACTAACCTGAAACAGCAGAAATCAGAGAAAGCTTTAAAAGCTTTTGGGTGTTAATAAGTCCGCTATATTGTGAATTTCCCCTCTTAACTGATGTTAATTAAATAGAATTTCTTTTAATAAAAGTATTTTCTTGTGTGATCCTACAAAATTTTAAATTATTTCGGCAACTGCTTTAATTATTTGTCACATATTTTTTATAACATCGAAGCACTGTGCGCTTGCTTTAGCTCGTAATTAGCCATAAAACACGTGGCTACTTTTGGTCGCACATATTGTTAGCGCAATCATTAATACGAAAATTAAATTACTTTTTGTATACAAAGACTCCCTTGATTTAATTTTCTGTATTAAACAGAATTTCCTAAATAATTGATAATGGGAATTGTATGTAAATAATAATGTTTTCTTTAGGGATGGCTACTGGCAACGAATAATCAGAGTGAATTAAAAAAATAATTTTGGGATTCAAATGGTAGTCATAAGTTTCGTAGTGTCGTATTGTTTTAAATTATTTTAAGGTAATTATTTTTGGTTTTGTTTTTTTTTACTTTCAAGCAAAAATTTTAAAACCTCAAGATACTATGGCTTAAGACTACCGTTTGAATACCCCAAAAATATGTGTTTTTTTATACATTACAAAACTCAAGGATTTTTTATTAAGAATAAACTACTGCGGTCGTGCCTTTAAAAATGTGGTCATACGAGGGCTTAATCAAAATAATTAATTAATTATATTTTTAATTAAGTTATACAATTCTTATCACGCAAAATTAATCAGGCTTATCATAAATAAAATTTCATATGGAAATTTCCGAACGTGTGAACAATTGGTATCAAAAAAAAAAAACCTCATGCGATTGCAAAATATTTTGACAATTTATGAAGAAAATTATTCACAAAGTTTTTAATTATAATGGAATTGATTATACGAAAAAAAATAAAAAAATATAAGGTCATATTCATAAAAAAAATAAACTGAATTTGAAATCCATTTTAGGAAAATTTTGTATGAAAAATCTGAAATAATACATTACAAATTCATTTTAAATTTTATGAATATGGGGCTGAATACTTAAATTCTTCAGTTCTCAAAATTAATTTTTAGCTTGTTCAGTTAATTATTAATTGTTATTTCAAAATACATTGAAATTTATAATTTTTTGAACAAATTCGTTAAATATATTGTATATAAATATTTATGTATTCGTCCACTTCGCTGTTATTGCCTTCAAAACAGTGCTTATTCGATATTATGCACTTCTGTAAGCCCTTCTTTCGATCCTTAGGAGACTTCTCAAACTCGATCTGTGGGATAGCCTTTAGTTCTTTTATAGATGTGCTTTTAATATCATCTATGCCTGTAAACTGACGGCTATGTAAGGTTCTTTTATCACCTATTTCGTTAAGCCTAGATCCCACTATTGGCCCAGTGTACCGATTTTCGTTGGCTAACTGCAATAAAGTCATAAGCAATAAACCAAAATTGCCTTATTTCTCAACTAATTCAAATATAAGGACATAATTGACCAACACTGCATTGGTAACAAAGCCATATAGGCTTTTTCCAGAATTAATTGACAAATAATGTCATTTTGGTTTATTAGTTATGACTTTATTGTAGTGAGCCGATCATATATAAGCAAAGTACAAATTTTTTGAGCGACTTTTTTCATAAAAATTTTCTAGAGAAATCGATTATCTGGCTTGTGTAAACAAGGGATTAGTCTGTCCCACAGGGTAATGACTACTGGGTGGAGCTCTATCGCTACAGTATTGTTTTTATGCCCTTCATCAAAAATTGTAATGTATGTACATATATACTTCAGGCCATAAGGAAAAAGTGCTTATGTTAATTTTACTTCCCCCAGAGAAGTTACGGGTGTGGCGAGCTCGGGACCCCAGCTGGGGTGATGTGGTTTTTTCAGTTGACGTACCTTTGGTACATCACCCATAGAACTTATGTGTTACTACCCGATCTACGGGAACAGAGCAAAGGATGTGCATATATTTATAACAAAAGGAAGATAGATAGGTCTGTTTATGTCAACCAGATGCAGCGTCAACTGGAACTTCCTTGAGTTCAAAAGACGATAGAGGTGAAGCTTTTACGGTGGAACTTCGAAGTCTCACCAGAAGCTACTTCTGGTTCCACGGGTGCCGTTTGCCCGACAGTCGAGCTGCTCTTATGAGTAGTTGAGCTGTGCCAGCAATAGTTGAGGATTCTCTTGGAGACCCCGCTGTGGGTGTATACACAATACCTGTGGCATGAGAACCGAGGGAATAAACGTGGTGGCTGTGGTTGCTACCAAAAACGCTGTGAGAATAGTCTTGGCTTCCCAGTGTTAAATCAATTTTAGTGATTGGCGTGACGCCAGACACTATTCTAGGTGCTGTTTTGACAAAGTCACTACGGCGAGAGTTTAGATAGCTAAAGGTACCTCAGCAAGCTACTGAACATAGTACAGGGATAACTATGTTCAAAGATTGCAACCTATATGCCCTGCTGGGTGGGTAGATTTGTTCATTCTAAAGGGTGCATAGGGGCGATGGTCTGGCGTCTTCCCTGTACCCGGCGTTTAGAACACCGTGAGATAATGGCAAGTGCTCACGAAAAACTAAAACACATATCTGTCATATTTTACTATTTTGTAGGAGAGCACTTTTAAGCTTTAAAGTCGGTTTTCAGAAATTTATTTCTTTGACACTTGAGTTGGGAAAATTTACATTAATAATACATTTTATTTGAAATATACCAAAGTATAAGTTAAATTATGCTAACTAATCCATAAGAGATTATAAGTCGAGATTATAGCTTACAGAACAATAGCATGATATTAGATTGCTTGATATGCCCAGAAGTACATGTGAATACAAAGATTACAGATGTGGCATTAACTCAAAATTAGCTTATCTCAACTTAAGCACTTTTTCCTATTGAGCCACAGATATAAGTTTGTCAGTGATATGTGAACCCACAGAGTATATATCGTTACCTTAATATAGAAAGACATTTACTCGTTATTTTTTTTATCGAGATTTCGGCATTTTTCGATGCATTAGATGTTATGCTATCGAAATATACAAAAAAGTAGATAAAAAAAAAATAATAAATTAGGGCCTTTCTATATCAAGGTAACCATATATATTCTGCTTCCATATGAAGAGGTTAGTCGAATAAGCGTTGTACCTCTGTCTTTGTATCTGCAGTGAAATCGATCTTTCTGAAGCCCCCCAAAAAAGCTAAAAGCTTCGGTCTTACACAGACGTGTGTGAAAGCCCATCTTGGAAACGCTTATATCAGTCTTACGGCCTATCTCACGATGTCACCAGAAATCGTTCGATCGACAACTTGTATTGCAAACAACAATAACATTAAAAAATTTGTTGTTGTTTTCAATATAAGTATTCCAAGGGCATGTATTGAAAATTAAAAAAACATGTTTAACAATCGCACTCTTTAAATACCCGTTAATTCTGAACACACCTCGTATGGACACATATACTTAGTTAATATTTAAATAGTTATCATATAAAAAGAAACATAATTTATATAACTTTTTTAAGTTGCGCAAAGTCTAATTTACTTTGGCCAAAACACAGACACAGCAGGTGCAAATTACGATTGCGTTCTTGTTTAAGGAGCTTATAAGCTTTTGTGACCAATTTAGTTTGCTGTAAATAAAGTTTTTCTTAAAAAAAAACCCCCGTGAACAACTTATCATTTAAAGCAAAATATGCCAAAAACATTTGCCACAAAATGCCTTTAGATTTTATGAAAATAAATAGTTATTTAATTAAATAAAATAAAACTAAAGTTAGTTGCGGCAAAAATTAAAGCTTAAATTTGGCTGGCTTCAACAAACATACATAAAATGTTCTTTACTATTATAAATCATTTAGGTTTTTATTGCCAAAATGCTGGTGTAAGGCAAACCAATTCTTGTGGGACCACTTTTTGTAACTAAGGTAATTAAATATAATCTTTAAGATAATTTATAGAAAAATTTATTGGAGAATGCAAAATTACTTTAGTAGAGGCAGCTTTGCGCTGAGAGTGTTCAATACTGACTATAAAAAGCTTCCTTCAAATAATGAATTTATAGATTTAATATGCTTTCAGAGGAATGTATACTAAAGTTCTATAAATTTGCGCATCTTTTTAATTTTCGTTTAAGGAATGACCCTTAACACAGGGCAAACATGGTTATTTAATAATACTGGCGGTGTACTTTGTAATTCGAAACGAAAGCAAATGCGTTCGAATTGTAATGCTAATAACATACAAATTCGAAAGAATTTTCTTTCGTCTCGAAATACAGAATCCACATCACTTTTATACTGCATTTAAATTATCTCAAAATATAGTATATTTAATTTAAAATCTTTATCGAAATCTATATCGTTTACAATAAGCTTTTGGTATCCAAGATAAAATCATTGTCTAAAATGTAATCTTAAACGTAAACGAAAAAAAGGGCCGACTTATCCCTTTCACAAACCTTCAATAGGAAATTTTCAAGATCGTAGCTAATTCACGCACCTTCTATATATAAATATAATGTATAGGGTAATAAAAAATAAACAAAAATATTAGATTTTGAGTAGATTTCCTACAAATCTACTGACATACTAGATTTCATTTTGTATGGGGAATCTAGGCAAAAAGCAATTAGAATTAGCTCGACATCTTGTAAGTACTAGATTTTAAAACAATGAAAATGCTCTACTACATAAAGTTTTTTAAAACTTAATTGACTTATGGAGCATTTAAACATGCATAAAATCTGGTACATTTCAATAAAGAAATGTTATCAAAATCTATTACCCATTTAAAGCCCGGTACGGAGTTCATACGGAAGTTCAGGTTCTCATACAAACTGTATGTAAAAAAAAAAATTACGGAAATTCAGGTTGGTAAATTTCATAAAGAAATTTCCATTTGCTAGTACGGACTTTCAAAAGAAAATTACACAAAATTTTTTAAATTTCTTGCCTATCTTAGGCATTTATAAATATAAGTGGAGACTTTTTTCAGTCAACTGATACAAAAATTAATGTTCAAACAATTGTTTGGTCACGCAATTTTTGACATTTCTAATTTTCATCAAATTGTAATTAATTTCTAATGTTTTTGTGCATTGTAAATTAAAAAATAAACGAATTTGTGTTTATGCAAACATAATTCTACACAAAAGGCTTCACTAATATTTTTCCGTGTAGAAATAAATGTAAATTTACAAACCTGAAATTCCGTAAGAACTCCGTACCGGGCTTAAGCAAGTTTTTCTGACATTTATCAAGATTTCGTATCTAAAACAAAAACCATGGCCTAAAGTCTTTCCTAAACTCGAACCAGAACAATTGCAATGCAGCTAATTCGCACACCTATTTCAGTAGTTAGCTCGGTTTAGTTTTGGAACACTTTTGAAAAAATCATAGTGGCGTTACAAAGTATAACTAGAGTGGAAGTAGATTTCGACAAAATCTAGTGACAAAGTGGGTTCTCGAAATCCATTAGATTTTGCTCGAAATCTCGTAAGAACTAAATCTGTTCAGATGTAAATGTACTATAACAAAAATTTCTGTTAGGACAAATTTTTTTACAGAAAATTTTTTTTGTGAGTATATTTTTTTTGGGACCACTTAATCTATATTAAATTTCAATTGGCATAAATTGTTCTAAAGAAAAGTTTTGTTGAAATAATTGCCCCTATTACGGTTCAAAACTCAACTAAGTTCAATTGAAATGAAATTTTAAAATAACTTAACTGTTTTTGGGTATTATGAATAACAACTAATTTTAGTTGTTTTCGAAATAATGCTCGACAAGAAGAGGTTCTTGTCTATGCTAATTTTTTTAAACCATAAAAGCCATCACAAATCATTTTTAATGTTAATTTAAATTTATTTGCTGGTCGTTAAGCATTGTATATAGTTAGCAAAAATGCAAAAAGGTGCAACTAACAAAAATATAATTTTACAGGAGAAACAAAAAACTAAACAAACGTGTAGTTAAGTGCCCTTGTTATTTGTTAATAAAAGCGTAATTTTTTATCGCAGAAGTGTAATATTTTGTCAAGACATCTAGTTTAATGGCATTCATAATAATCATTTTTTGTTAGTTGCGCCTTTTGCAATGAAAAACTTACAGTTAAAGTTCATGTTAGCTCTTAATCATGCATGGTGAAAGGGGGCGTTAGTTTTGGCCCTACAATTTCTTCTTGAGATTCTATTTTTTATTAACATGGAAACAATATTGGTTGACAAATCGGATAGCTTGGCGTCTACAATAATGATGCAAAACTAACCCAATAGTCGAAATAAATCCAGTATACGAGTACAACTGAAAAAAGCAGTTGTCTCACGGTGAAAAAAATAGTGATGCATAATACAAGTTTTGCAACTATGACTCAACTATCAATTTAGTTGTAAATCATAATAGAGCAGCAAATCTTAAAAAAATTATGTGATTACCAAGCTTTGCTGGAAGAATGTCTTTTTGGTTACAAAATAAATTTTTACATTACAGGACATTTACACCTACAAAAAATCTAGCATATTTCAATTAAAATCTTTAGCAAAATCTATACCGATTGCACCAAGTTTTTTTTTAGCAATTATCAAAATTTCGTATCTAATACAAAAACCATTGCCCGACAATCAAACAATATAGCAATATAGCTAATTCACACACCTTTTTATGTAGAGTGGTTTATTTTTAGTACAATTCTACAAAACCCCATAATGGCGTCACTATCTGAGTACAAGTAGATTTTAAGAAGATTTCGCTCAAATCTAGTCAGAAAGTATATCTTGTTTTGTATAGCAAATCTACTAGATTTTAATCTAAATCTCATAAGTACTAGATTTTGCTCAGATGTAGGTGCACTATTGGGCCTTATTAGGAGTGTCGTATTACGACTTTGACTACGACGATTTTGTACTAAACTAAAGAGCATTGCAAAATTTTTTCTTTAATCTAGCACAAACTCGTCGTATGCGTAGTCGAAATACTACAGTCGTAATTAAGCCCATTATTTGGAAGAATTAATTAAAATTTCAACATTATTAAAATGAGAATAAAACATCATGTTTTCATAATTTTAAACTTTTCTCTATACGACTATGAATCAAATTAAATCTGGTATTTAAATCACTTAATATTTTTTTTTGTTTACAACATTAACTCTACAATGATTTACACCCAAAGTTATTCCTACTTAATTGTGTTAAAAAGGACATGCAGATAAGGTTGTTGTTTTAATTCAAATACAATTATAAAGTTTGACATTGCATTATAATAATTTAACAAGTTTTTTTTTTGCCCCCCAACAAAACTCCATTACAGTCCACTGTTTGCTTAACTTGTTCAGCCAAACACATTGTAGTTAATACGTTTTATTGTTACAACATAAACACAGAAAAACAAAAAAGGAATATATTTAAATAAAAACACCCCAACTTTTTCCCTCCAACACAAACTAGTGCAATTTTTCACACCTGTGCAACATGTTTAAAAGCATAAAATGAAAATGTACTTCTGGGCTGAACACAACACAACACAACACAACAGCAAATAGTTTACAGCACTAACCCTGACAATAGTAAAAGTTTTATATTGTGTGTGTTAGTAAAAGGGGGAGGGAATTTAATGTCTGTTTTCAATGTTAACATGTACTTTCTGTAATGGTCATGGCCAAAAGGAAAAAAGTAATTTAAAATAAATTGTATGGTTTTGATAATCAGCATATGTGAATCCCTTTTCTCACAGGAATAAGCCTCATATATGGGCAAATGTTAAATAAGTAACATTAAGTACACGCAGAGAAAAACAAAAGTTAGAAAGTTCCTAAGGCATTTTTTTTAATAATAAAACTAAATTTACATTACAATAACAAATAAAAAAAGTTAAATTTTTGTATGTCATTATTTTCACCAACGCTATTTTTAGCCAAAAACCAAAAGTTTCAAGCATAAAATTTATTTACAAAAAGCTAATGCCCTGAATTTGTTACAACTTCAATAAAAGCAAAATTGCCGAAAACGATTTTTAGTTTTCCACTATGAATTTTATAAATAAAAATATGAAATTCATAATCTCAGACACATTTAATTGGAAAAAGATTTTTTTACTAAAATCTCTTTGCTTAGTTAATTATAAAAGCTCAAAATATTTGATTTTAAATTTATTTTTATTTTTCATATTATATCTGAAAAAAGTATACATTCTTATAACTATTCCCATTACTTTTATTCATTTAAATTCCTCTTTTACTGACAGTTAAAAAAACATACATTCAACTCTGTAAAAGTATCACATTTTCATTTTAAATTTTTACACTAAAAATCTATTTTTTTTTTGCTTTTTCTTAAACACATTTTCTGCTGATGCTTCAGAAAAATTAAATGAAAAAAAAGTTTAGAAAACTTCAGTCATGTACGGACATATTTAAAGCCACACCATAATGTTCAAGTATAATATACGTGTGTATACTGCTGCACATCCATACAACTTAACATTAAAGCAAAGTTGCAACATTTTGAACGGAAATTTTTCCAACAAATAAGTGTTGCCAACTAAGAAGCTTAAAAGGTCCTGGGAATTGTACAATAATTGTTAGCATTGTTTTTTTAATAGCAGGTTTTAAATTTCTTTTAAAGTTAAGCTTATATTTCTTTGCTTCTTACATAGTTAGAGATATATATACATATATGTATATAACATTTCCACTAGGGCGTTTCACAAAAAAAATTTTGCAACTCTTGAAGCGGAATATTAAAGCTTGTGATCTAAAAGAACTACAAAAATATTTTGGGATTTTTTGAAGATGGGTATGGGGTCGCTGAAATAGATTTTATCAAAAAAATGAGGTTATGGAGAAAAAAATTTTATATTATGAAAAAATTTTGAAAACTTTTAATTTTTTTATTTTTCTAGGAAAAACTATTTTTCACTTTTAAGACTATCAAAGTGGTCCTTAATATAATAATTTTTCACACCAATACTTTTTTGCCGTAGGATAGGATCCTTAAGAAGAGAATTGTTTAGTTGTATAAACAAAAATCACCAGAAAAAAATTATATAAAAATTTTTTCTCCATAACCTCATTTTTTTATAAAATTTATTTCAGCGACCCATACACAACTTCAAAATATCCAAAATTTTTTCGAAATTCTTTTACATCACAAGCCTTAATATTTCGCTTCAAGTGTTGCAAAAATCGCAAAAAACGCCTTTGGTGAAACGCCCTAATGCCCACCTCCCACATATCCTTAATATAAAAATAAAATTACCTACATTCTCAGTTATGATCAGAATGCTTAACAAGCCCATACATTTTTTGAAATCATGTTGCAAAGCTTTCTTGCCGATTTCACTACAATCGGTGTAAGCATATGTCTACTTCGCATATATTCTTAATTTAAAAAAATTTAATTTAATTTACAGCTTTGATTAAGATGTATTAAAAATTATATTACAATTTATAAAATCATAAACTAAAGATGTGCTGTTGATTTCATATCAATCGCTGCAAGGATATGCCTACTGCTCATATATCCTTTATTTTAGATAATTTGTATACAATCTATAATTTTAGCCAGACTATAGTAAAATCTTGTGACATTTTATATAACTAAACAGTGTAGCTGTCTTGTGAAGTCAATGGTAACTGTTGTAAGAATAATTAATTTTAAAAAATTCAATTTAATCACAATTGTGATCAATATGCAGTAAAAAGTCCACTACAATTTACATAATCATATGCCTAGGCTGTATCGTTAATTGCATATCAATCAGTGCAAGGATGTGCCTACTGCTCATATATCCTTTATTTTAAACAATTTTTATATCGCCTTTAATTGTTACCGGAATGTAATAAAATCAAATAAAATTGTATATTATTATAAAGTATAATTCTCTTTTGAAATCAGTAGTAAATGCTGTAGGGATCACTAATTTAAAAAAAATCAATTTAATCACCGTTTCCATCAGGACGCGGTAAAAAAGTTATTACAATTTATAGAATCATAAACTAAAGCTGTGCTGTAACTTTCAATTCAATCGGTGCACGGATATACTTACTGCTCATATATCCTTTATTTTAGAAAATTTGTATACCGTTTATTATCGTGGCCAGAACGTAGTAAAATCTAATAAATTTTTCTTTAGCTATAAAGTGAAGCCTTCTTATGAAGTCAGTACCAAATCATGCAAGGATACCCTAGCATACTTTTCATAGATCCTTGATTTAATGCAACTCTATACAATCTACAATTATGATCACTATGCGATATAATTAACACAAATATTAATAGAATATTATATAAAAGCCCTTTTGCCAATTTTATACCAATCCGTCAAGGGAGACGGTTATTTCTTACATGTCCTTGCTCCAAAATACGATTCGAATACAGTTAAAGCCCTTAACTATTTCAAGAAACATATTAATAAGCTATATTGTGGATTTTTTAGAGATTGTAGAAAGGACATGACTACCTCCGATATATCCTTAATTTAAAAAAAAAATTATTTCAGTTAGAACTATTGTCAAAATAGCGGTTAAACCTTGTAAGCATCTCTAGAACGATGCTCTTAAAGCTTCTTATTAGTTTTATAGCAATTGTAAAAAAGACATGCTTAGTTCCCACATATCCTTAATATTAAAAATTTAAAAATTAGCTACAATTATTAACAAGAAATCGTTCTAGAGTTATAAAATTAAGCGCTCGTATTATTTTTATTACAATTGAAGGTAATAATAATGCTTACTTATCCTATATATAAAAAAAACTTCAGTCGTATGAGGTATTTACCGCATTCTGCTTATTTGTTTTATATTCCAAAGAACTCTACTATTGCAGCAGCTTCCTTGCTAGCTGGACAAAGTGCTGTTCTGGTCCTGAGCTGGGAATTACAGATAAAAGCTTTTAATATTAATTATTAATACGTACAAAATGTTAATGCTAATTCATATATTTTTTATTACAGCGTATACAGAAGGCAAAAGGATGCATTTAAACATAATTTCACAAAAAACAACCTTGCCTGGAGTACATGTGTCGTATGATTAATATTAATTTTTTGTGTATGAAAACATACATCATACGTAAAGCAAAACAACAGCCATAAATCGTAAAATAATTTTCTCTGAGAACAAAATAATTTTATTAAATAAGCCCACAAATAATAATTTGTGCCACCACAATTCTTAGTCACACTTTTTAGAGCTAATGTTTTTTTTTTTGTTTGTAAATGTATTCCATATGTACAAGTTTGCATACCTCTGTTATACTGCCACTACCACAATGAAAGAAAACAACTGCCATACACGTTTAAACAAACAAGAAGGATGTTCAAACACATCAGTTTAGTTATATGAATGTGCATAAAATTTTTTTGGTCCGTTGTTTTGGTTGTTTTGCTGTGAAGTGGTTTCGCTCTTCAAAGTTTTGCAAGACACACATTTTTTGTTGTTGCTGTTTTTGAATTTGTTATATATTATATACACAATAGCATTGTTGCGAACAGCAGCAGTTTAGAGAAGATGTAAGAGGTTTGTAACCTTTTCTCATGAAGAAATAATACTACATACAAGCAAAGAATATAAAAGGCAACATAGAGCTTGAGGTTGTGGTAAATTTTCGCCTGAACTAATCAACTTTAATGCAAACTTCAAAGGCGAATGTATATCATCTATAGCTATAACAGGCATCACTTCTATGCCATTGTTGCAAATAGCTTTAAATTAAGGCAGCTTTTATCTCAACAATCGTCGTTTAATATAATACAAAAGAAATGTAATATAAATTTAAAAGTGCTCTGGGTAGTTATTGCACTCCACTCTTTACATGCATGTATGTATAGAGCAGAAAAAAAAATTCATCTTTTAACCCTTTTTATATCCTTTTGAATTAATAGTGTAGTGTGAAAACATCAAACGTCAGAGGTGTTTACTGACAAAAGCTTTAAGCGAAATAACCCAGCAAGAAAATTTTTGTACTCAAGGGCTGTGCACTAGATTCATTAATGCTTAACTTGCTTAAGGCGGCAATATTATACTTTGCTAAATCCATAATTTTTTTTAATTATTCATTAGTTAAATTAAAAACATAAATTCTGCATTTAAGAAATTTCTTAAATAAAACTTTATTTTTAAAAGAAGCTTTATGAAGCGTCCTTGAAAATCTCACATAACTCACAAAGTTAATAAACTGAAAGCTCACTCGATGGCACAGTAACCACAAAACGTTTCTGTTTGCTAAAGATTTTAAAGTTGTGCCATCATTCTCTTCTGGTTTTTTTTTTTTTTGTAGAAGGATAATAATGGCCCATATCGTGGTTGGCATATTTCTATTTTGACTGTGCCAGTTTGGCAATAGAACAGAGACCAAATCTTGTATAATAGCTTTGTGTTTAAAATTAAAAGATACCAAACATAATTAGGAATAATTTGATTAGTCCCACAAAATCAAAGACAATATATTAGAGGTGCTTTGTCCAAATTTAACTAAGACTGTTGTATCCAGTGCCATCAAGTCCTCATCAAATGAAATAATTAATTTGACAGCATGGTTAACCCTTGCTGAGGTGATAAAAATTCACCAACAAAATTGTATATAGATTATTTTCAGGACGCAGAAATCTTCCCACATCACTGTATTGCTTATTGATTTTTTTTCAGGACGCAGATAAGTAGCAAAACTATTTTTTTTTTTTTTTTGGAATCGTAACAATTTGGTTTAACAATTGTTAACGTATTAATAATCCAAATTATTATTTTGCTTACTCAGTATAATATTTTTGACTAAAAATACATTGACTACAGATCATCAGGAAGGGAAACTTTTACCCAACGATTCTTAAACTATTAAAGATATTTTTTTTTTTTTTTTTTTTTTAAAGAGAAGTAACACTCAGGCAATTAATGCCTACTACTATTACTAGGTGTTACCTTCTTTAGGAAAGGGATAGTGATAGAGAAGACAGGTGGTGAAGGGAGAGATAGAGGAAAGCTTCATTCTTTTTTTCTTTTTTTTTTTTACAATTCTGCTTTTTTTTTTTGCACGATTGTAATAATGCAGTGTTGCAGCGCCTCGCTGATGTTAAATGAGGCTTATTAATTTTTTTGAAGCTGTGTTTTGTAGCCATTTTATTGATTATTTTACTTCGCCGATGATTTTGCTAAGCAACGAAGGAGGGCGCTCTGATGTTACATTAGGATTAGTATCTGCTAAAGTCGGTATAGTTCAGTGACCAGTGACTATGCCTTCATCACTTGAACTTTCCTACAACAACTGACACAAAGGGACACTAATGCACATCAGAAAAATGCGTGGTGTTGTTATTTAATGACTGTCGGATACAGGGATTGAACCCAGGACCTTCGGTTTTGTAGTCAACGTGCTAACTACTTCAGCCATTTCCATTTACACAAATAAATAACTCATATCAAAGCTGAAACAAGAATTCAATAATCAGCAGGTGCTCTTATTTTCCTATACTCTTTTTAGACAAGCAAATACCCCTTTTAGACACTGAAAGTTTACTTTGCAAAGTCTTAATTCAGCTGTGTGAAAGACAGAGGGAGGAATACTATATCTTTCTGTGTTTCTCCCAGTTGAATTAAGACTTTCCAAAGTAAAATTTCCGTGTGTGAAATGGGTATTACTTTACCATTGCTACATTGGCTGACTTTTTTTCACAGCTCGAATTGCAGTTGTAAGAAGTATGTAGAGAAACTAAATGATCAAACGGAATTGCGGCATAAACAAATTTTCCATACAAATTTACACAAAAAATCAGCAACAGAAAGCAGTCGATAGATAGAATCTATTTTATTTTGAACACGTTTTTTCTTATGCTCTCATATATAAATACTCATTCTGTCAAGAATGCTACCATACTTTCAGTAAATTTCATACATTTTGTGAACAAAATTACAAAGAAAAATAAGCACAAAAGAAAATAAAACTAAAATTATAGAGCATTTGAAGTTACTGCCGTAGATTTCATTATTGGCCTTGTTAATTTGACAACGATTTTTCCTGAAGTTGCGGTCATATTCTGTTTGATCATTAAATGTAAGAAACAACAACAGCTATACATTGCTTTCGCAAGAACATAGTGTTGCCACTCATGTGCAGTAAAAAAAAGAATTATTTTTATTTCGAGTAAATTAATTATCAAAAATATTTGCTGGGAAAAAATTTGAAGTGCAAAGCATTAAATATAAAAGTGCTACATTTTTTTTATATTTTTTATCTTTTTGTTTTTCTTGTTGTGCTAAGAATTGTAAGACATTGTTTTTTGTAAAAAAAAATAGAATGCACAAGTGCCCAGAAGTTTTTATTAAACTTCATATTTGAAGCATATAGTAAGTAAGTTTATTTTTTTGTTTATTGCGCTTCAAACGACTGAACCAATTTGGATGAAACCCCAAACGTAGTTAGATCCCAGACTAGAGGGATACACAGGCTATCTATTACAAAAAAAATAAATAAAAAATTAGAACCACAAGGTGAAGTAAAAGGTAATTCATGCCAACCCAAATTTAGCTAACCAATTTTAATAAAATTCAAGCTAGACATTTTTAAAAAAATAGGATCCAGAAAAGCCAAATGGCAACTTCTGCTTCCGAAAACATATAGAGAGAATAAAATTACGCAAGAAATTTTTCCCAGGAAACAATTTCAAACAATAGCCAGTAATAGCGAAAACAAAAAAATTATTATTTGGAAAGGTAGAAATTTCTCGCGTAATTTTATTCATGATTGCCTTGATAATAAATTTTCAGGAAATATACCACATAGATCGATCCCGATTTAGGCGGGCACATAAGCTATGCATTTTTTCACAGTGTCTCTCCGGAACTATTAACTCAATTTTACTAAATTTTATGCTTTGCATTCCGATAAGGGAAATTGAGAGTAAAATAAGAAGTGAAAAAAGTATAAATGTATTTATAAAATTTAAAAAAAAAGTGAGGATAACTGAATTATTTACAATTACAATAAAATATTCAAAAAAAAAAATAGTATTACTCTTAATTGCAAAAATAGTTTTATAAGTTGATGTTTTTTTAAATTTATTTTAAACTAATTGATGCAAGTTTAGATATTAGTTTCATTTCAGTAATTCATTAAGGCTGTTGCATATGCAGCCATTCATGTGTGAAATTAATTTTGAACAGTTTTATATTTAATAAATATTGCGTTAAAGCAACAAAGAAGCTGTAAAAGAATGGCATTGAGATAATGATTTGAAATAAATAAATAAATTAAAAATTAAAAAACTTAAATAGTGGCAGAAATGCCATGAAATTAAAATTGTACATAGTAATAACAAAAATTAAATTCTTCTTTTCTCAAATCAAAAACTATCTAAAACTTTAATTTTCTGCTTGTTAAATTTTTCCCATTTTAGGTTTTATTAATGCGAAAAACTTTCATTGCTATTATTGGAAAATTTAATTCAATTTTATTTTTTCACTTTTCCAGCACTAAATAAATCAATCAACTTGTTCTCCAGCACTTTAAAGCCACCAACAATAGCAAAGTTTAAGAACTTTTTAGGATATAAAAAATAAACTTACAGAAACATTTTCGAAAAGAAAATGAGTTTTATCGAAAAAAAAACAGAAAAATCGGCAGTAAAAAATTGTTCTTAGAAACTTTGCCTCAAGCCAGCCGCCAGGAACTTGAAGTAGTTTGAATGTAGTTTATAATGAGCAGGCAATAGCAGCAACAATGGAATCCTTTTCCAGTTTTTGCAAAGTATGCTTGACGCTAAATGTTGAACAAATAGCAGCAATATTTGTTTCACTTCAGAGAAAAGAATATATTTTTCAACATGCATTGCACATTTGTTGCTCAAAAAAAGAAAAAAAACAAAAAAACAACGAGGAAATAAAAACGAACGGGAAAAGTTTTCTTGAAATAAAAAATATATTTTGCATGCCAGGAAAGAAAAAACTCATTTCCCAAAGTTAAGCAGAAGAATTGCCAAGAGGAAGATCTCTTTACTGTATGCAAATTTAACTTACTGACATTTACATATATGTGTAGGGTATGTAAATATGTACACACACACACACACACACACATTGAGCAGCAATTTAACACATTTAATTGCATTTTTTATCTTTGATTTTTATAAATAGTAAAAGATTTTGCTCGAAATCAAAATGCAGAACGGAAATCCTTGCCCCAAACGAATACAATTTAATATTGAAATGCTATAAAGAAATATTTATTTGCTGTTTTTATGCTTGAAGTTTTTATCTGGAGCATTTAGGAAAGGAAAAGAATTGTGCAATTTATTTAATATTTATTTATTTCTCTCTTTTGGGAAAAATTATAAAAACCATAGATTTTGCAAATATAAAGGATATAAATTTACCATTAAGCAGCAATAAGTTTTGGGGCAAGCAGAAGAATTGTAAGAATCCTTTTAATCAATCTTATCCTTGTAGGAAATTGAAACTGACGCTAAACTAGTCACGTGATCGGCCCAAGTGATAGGAACCCGTCCGAGTTCTCTAACACTTACTATGTAGCAGACCAGTCACTTTTACATGGGGCCTAGGATGGGGTTAATTGATACTTTATATGCACCTTGTGACTTGTCACTGAACTAAACATTTTGGAACCGAACAAATTTTTTAATTACATTTGTTTGGAAATTTTTCACTTTTTCGGTTACTTAAGCGCTACCGAAATGGTGTTAAGAACCATTCCTAGGAAGTTCATATGTTCCAGAAAGTTGTTTATTGAGATCTTAGGTACATTTTTGTAGTTGATTGTTTCCTTGAATATTGAACGGTTTGCTACATATGGACCTAAACAGGGGAAAAAAGGTAAAAAAAACGATTTTTTTATTTTTGTGCGATTTTGATCTTGAAGATGAAGTTATTTTGATTTGATAACAAGATTGCCTCAGAGAAATAATTTTAATTTCAAATGGTTTGCAAGATATGAGCCTGAGAAAATGGAAAAATCACACCGAGACCCCAAATCCTTGGCTGCCCATAAAAAAAGTCCTGACTTGGGGAAAACTTGGAGATACAGATCTTTTTTTTTTTTTTTTGTCTTTTATCATGTGGTGTCTTTTCTATAAGCACTAAGTGTTTTCATACATTCAACTATATCTTCTAACAGAACAGTGTGCTGTCATACAGTCAATTACCTTTTCTTTTTCTATGGTACAGTCAACTTATATTTTCTATAAAAAGAGTATGACTGTGATACAGCCCACCACCTTTTCTTTAATAAATCACTGGATGTGAGACAGTCAAGCATTTTTCTGTAACAAAGGTATGATACAGCAAAAATCATTTCTATAAAATAAATTAATCGGCTGTGAGAGTGAACCATGTTTTCTATAATAAGCGAATGTTTTTCTATAACAATGGTATCATTGTGACATAGTCAAGCTTATTTTCTATAAAAAAAGTATCGCTGTGATACCTTAAACAATCTTTTCTATAAGAAATGTATGGCTCTAATACAATCAATCATCTTTTCTATAAGAAAAGTATGGCTCTGACACAATCAATCATCTTTTCTGTAAGAAAAGTATAGCTGTAATGCTGTCAATCATATATTTTATAAAATAAGTGTGGTTCTAACACGTTCATACATCTTTGTATAAAAGCAGAATGGTTTTCTTTAACAAAGTTATGACTGTGACATAGTGAACCATATTTTCTATAAAAAATGTATGGCCCTGAAACAGTCAACTATATTTTGTATAAGAAAAGTATGGTTGTAATAAGGAAAGTATGACAGTTACAGAGTCAAGCGTCTTTTCTATAAGAACACTTTGTCTATGACACTGTCCTTCAACTTTTTTAAACTAAATGTACGACTGTGGCACTCAACCAACTTTTGTATAAGAAAACTATGACAGTACTTTAAAAAAGTTCCTCTATAAGAAATGTGTTGAGTCGACACTGTCAAAAATGTTTCTGCAAAAAAAAGGAATGAAACTGCCAACTATATTTTCTATAAAAAAAAGGAGTAAAGTGACACACCCAACTATGGTTTTTATACGAAAAGTATAGCTGTGATATTGCCAATGGCTCTAACATTTTTAACCAGCTTTTCTACAAGAGAGGTGTAACTATAGCACGCTCATTGATCTCTTCTTTGGAAAAAGTATGGTTGAAAATTAAATATGTGATAGCACACTATACTTATACAAAATATAGTGGACTCTACAACTATACTTTGCTCTCATATAAAAAAAAAGATGGCTGACTGTATAACAGCACACTGTACTTATAGAGAAGATGATTAAATTTATGACAGCACACTGCTTTTATAAAGATATTGATAAGATGACAACTTCCTGAATAGACAATATTTCGCAATGATTCAAAAGATAACGAGCAGGAAATTACTGTTAGAGTTGAAGTCCATAACAATAAGAGCTTAATAGAAATGCCTCGTATATTTTAGAAAATTTTCCAAAATTTTTATAAAATTTACTTTGAAAGTGAGCCAGTAAAATTAAATGCAAGTAATGCATTTGATATTTCATTTATTTTAATACTTTTGAAAGCAGGAAAGACATCAAAATCTAAGGAATTTTAACAACATTAAATAAAGGCCGCTGCTCTTGAGTGCAGTCCTTGAAAAGTTTATCTTATATACGTTAAAGTAAATTTTACGAAGTCTTTTAACCATAAACATTACTTTGTATGCAAGTGTAAGATAAATTTCAATTTTATGGCTCATAAAAGCACACACATTAAATCCTAACGAAAGCTTTTAATGAATTCAACATAAGCATCACAATTTGTGTGTGTGTGTATGTGTGTGTGTGTGTGTGTGTGTGTGTGTGTATAAGCGCTCGAATTAAATGACAAAAATTATATGTTAAGATTATTAGATTTAATTTAATAAAAACAGGCGAAATTTAAGAAATTGATTTTAATATTAAGACTTTGAGATTTAATGTTGTTTAGGAATCATTGAAGATGTGCGCATAAATAATGTTAAACCAACATAAAAAATTAGCATAAAAATTAAAAAAAAAATATATATGTATATAAAAGTGAAAAGAGAATTATTTGCTTTTGAAATCGTAGATAATAATATTTTTATTATTTTCTGAGGAGACAAGACACTGTGCACGGTGTGTAATGGATATCTCGGCAACAAATTTCTAAATTCCAAGCAAAACAAGCAACAGCTTTAATATAATTATATAATTTTTTGTATTTTCGTTTCAAATACATATTTTATTCAATGATTTTTTTCACTGTATTCTCTATAGTTTTTTTTTTCTCAGTCATTCTCGCAATAGTGCTGAAGTTTAAACTTTTATTTCTTATTTTTATTTATTGCCAGAAATTAAAAATATGTATTTATATTTTAAATTTAAACATTTTTAACTAATGTCCGATCCAATTTAAGCAAATATTTAATTTATATTATTGCTGCCATTTTAAATGTTCAAGAAGTTCGAAAGAAAAAAATTAACTTAACAGACAGACAATTTTAAGTGTTCTTCTTAAATGAGGAATGATGTTGTTTTCCCTGCAAACAAAGTTTTATAAACACTTTAATGCTTGTCAATACAAACGCAAATAAACCAATTCGCCAAGTATTTACGTTGCAGCAGACACGATTTATTGCAAACAATAATGACCGCAAAATTAATACGAAAGCAATAAATTTTGCATTGGATTTAAATCAACGTTTGCATGTTGTGCAAACAATAGTATAAAAAGGTTTATATGCCCATTTGACCTGAGATTCAATAAAAAAGAATGCTCACTAAAGCAAAGAAATTTCGAAACAAAATTGTTCTAGTCGATATTTGTTCCCAAAGCAAAAAAATAAAAATTCGAATGTTAGCTAAAGCTTTGAACTTAGAGCTTCTATCGATAGTTTTTCGAATGTGTGACGGTAGCTGAGTGGATGTGTGCTAGTCTGTTAGAATGGAGGCTCCATCTTCAAATCCTGCAGCGTAAGTTATAAGATATTAAAAAAAATAAATAAAATAAGTAAGTTAAAATAAATGAATTAAAAAATTAATTTTACGTTTTCACTTTTCCTGCTGCCTTTTTGTGATATCGAAATTAGTTCGATATTCTCTCACTTTTGATATTGCTAGCAAAACTTCGAAATTGAATCTTTTTTTGAGACAAAACTGAGCAACAGGAGAACTTTTTTCGCTTCGTTTTTGAGTTTCACTTTCGATACTTTTACACAATAAATATTCGAAATAGTTATATTCGAATAACGAAAGTCTTGGTCAACTGGGTATATTTGTAAATGCTTTTATACTTGTATGTGTGTGTGTGTGCTTATACCTCAAATGTGTACTAAAAATGTTCAGTATATATTTGATATATTTTTTTTATAAAAGTTGAAAATACTTGATTTTTTAATTAGAAATAATCTTCTTAAATAGCGGTCTCCACTAGCCATGAACTTGGTATGGGCATCATGTCGGACATCGCAAATGGCTAATGGAGGCCGCTCATGTCCAATTTTCGTCCATGCTCTGACATGGATGCCTGAACATATGTCTGAGCAACAATGTTCGCCATGAGATTCTCAGCCCGCAACCATTTGCAATAGAAAGAAAAGAGACAGAACAAAATTGGTAAATATTTCATCTTTATTGCACTAGCGCAAAATACTTTGATATGCCTGGACATGGACATCGCACGTATTCACCACAACAAAGAAGTTGATGATTTGTTCACAGTTGCTCTGAAGGCGTCATGTTCATGTCATGCCCAAGTCGATGGCTAGTGGACACATAGGGCAATCGGTCTTAAGCTCAGTATTCAGAATTCTTCTAGAAAGAAATATGTTTTTATTGACTAATGTGATTTTCTAAAGAAGGGCAGAAAAAATTAAACCAAATTTTTTATCTGAGGAAAATACCGAGATTTTTCTGTGCAGCGACGCTCTTGATCAGCATCCATGTGTATCTACTTGGTTAGAGATTGTTATTAATTAACATTAGCTTTTTAAGATGAATTTTTAATGAAATGTAATATGACAAATGCTTATATCGTGCCGTAACAGCCAAAAACGCTTAAACGACATAATTTTCGACCTGAATTTTTTTACGAAAATTGATTATCTACGATCAAAACATACATATGTCGCTAAAGCTATTTTGGCGGTTATGAGTCGATATTTTGTCATATACATATATGGTATATATATATTTGATTTTTTATTAAAAAGTGCCTAGATTTTTTTAATCAAAAATAACAGCCCCTAATGATCAAACAGAATTGCGGCATAAACACATTTTCCATACAAATTGACACAAAAAAGGAGCCCCAAAAAGCAGTCAAGAGCAGCGATGCCAACTTAGCTATTTTAGAGCTAGATTTAGCTCTTTTTGATTGCTTCTAACTCGAAATTTTTCCCTTTAGCTCTTTTTTAAAGAAAAGAGCTAACACAGCTCTTTTCAATTGTGGAAATGGCACGTTTAGCACTTTTCGCATCTTATAGTAAATTTTCCCGTTTTTAGCCTATTGTTTCGTCTTTCAGGCAATTACATTTTTGCAAATATGTTAGTTGTATTTATGTATTTAGTCTGTTAGTTTCTGAATAATTAGAAAATTTTTGATAAATTATTGAAATGGATTCTTACTGCCAAAAATATAGGGAAATTTTGGAATCAAATACCCGTTTAAAAAATAGATTAAACCAACAAAAGATCCATCTACGGCTTTGTGCAAATATTACAATTCAATTATAAAAGCGGAACATTTTCATTTAGTACTCCATTCGGAGACTCAAAAGCATAAAAAATTTATGGCTCCATTTAACGATATTTTGCTATCCTAGCCTGACATATCATTTTCAACAGGCGTTCCAGGACAAACGCAAATTGCGCACTCAAATCTATATATGCTGCAGTACATACACCGTTTTTAGCAATGGATCTTTTATTTTTTCTTACTATTATTTTTATTAATGTTAAAAAATCTTGAAGTACAAATTGAATAATAAATACATTCATAGATTTAAAACGGAAAAATCTCAAATTTTTCGATTTAGCTCTTTTTAGCTCTTTTTGACTACTCCGTTGGCTCGTTTTGCCTCCGAATTGTTGGCATCACTGGTCAAGAGCAGTCGAGAGATAGAATCTATTTTATTTTGAGAGTGTTTTTTCTTTTGCTCTCACATATAAATAAATATTCTCTCAACCAGCGATGCCAACTATTTATAACCCAAACGCGCTATACCCCTTCTCAAAACGCGCTAGAACGCGCCAAGTTACAGCATTATCAACAATTTATAGTCAAAACGCGCTATTTTCCTACGCGCTAAATTAAATTTTAATAAAGGTCGATGTATGTATTAGTAAATACGAGTACAATTAATTTTTTAGTAACTCTTTCTCAGATTATGCAATATTGCTACTTCGAAATTATATCCCAAAAATCTAAGATCATTTAATACAGAATCAGTCTCGCCTTCCAAATATTCGAAATTCTTAGTTTTGATTTTAATTTTATTTGTCAAAGTTTGTAACAACTTATATAAATTATCGAATAGTGTTGCGATTCAAATGCTTTTTGAAGTACAAAAAGAATAGATGCTTAATAAGTTATATAAATTTTTGAGGCACGAGTACGAGTACATGTTTTTAACTGTGAAATTTGAAAATAGTTGCCATTTGCAATATTAAAATGCGTTTTTAATTCTAACCACAGTCAAGAGAATTTTATTTGCAACATCTGAACCATTAACGAATTTAAACAAAAAGTTAAATTTTGGATATTAGACAAATGTTAAATTTATACAAAAAAGTAAAAAGATATTGCACTGAAATGATATTTTTGACTTTAATCAAAACGCGCTAATTTAGCGCTTTTTTAATCAAACGCGCTAAGACGAAAAAAAGCGCGTTTGGCATAGTTAAAACGCGCTAAAACTAGCGCGAAAGGCGCTAAATTGGCATCGCTGCTCTCAACAATACTACCGTATTCTCAATAAATTTCATAGATTTTATATTTAAAACTACAAAGAAAAATAAGCACAGAAGACAACAAAATAAAAATTAGAGAGCATTTGAAGTTACTGCCGCAGATTTTATTATGGGCTTCGTTAATTTGACAGCGATTTTTCCTGAAGTTACGGACTTGTTTTATTTGATCATTTACTCGTAGATCTTCCATATAATATCAGTAATCAAGCTTGAGCGCAAGAAAAGAAGTTTACTGATGAGACATTTAACTTTGCCAAAAAAGTACGTAGTCAATGGTCAAAGAAGTTTGCATTAAATATTTCCTAGTTCAATGTACTTATAATATGTATATATAAGGAAAATTCCATATCTCGCTTAACAGGCTGTGCTACTTTTACTTTCTCTACTGTTTAATAAAAAGGAAACCAGCCCATTTTATAAAACATGCAACACATGCCGCACTACAAAAGCCACAACAAAATCAACAGGATATTTGGTATTGTTTGCCATTAAGAAAAAAAATATATATGTATGTATAAATATATGAATGGACAAGCTTATCTGAATTAATCTAAGGTATTTGCCAACTCTAGTAGTTTTCTAATACTCATAGCAGTGAGTTTAAGTATGTGCACACATGTTAAAGGAATGTTTTAAATTCTTGAACATGAAACTAAAAAAAAGGTATTTAAACTTTTTTTTTTTTAACTGCCATTGGCCATCAAGCGGAAACAACATTTTAATTTTGTTGTAACACATTTACACATTTGATGTATTTAGTAGTTTAAATTTCAAAATTTGTTAACCACAGCAAACATTTTAAGAAAAAAAATTTTTGATCTCTAGTAGATAAGACTTTACTACGGGTATATACTAAACTTTAAGTAACTTCAGACGCCAAAGTAATAACAATACTAATACTAGGAACACAATTGGGACGAACGACGAATTTTGCTTACGATGAATCACAACAACGGCGAAAATATAATTTCTTTTATAATTGATAAAGTTGCTTACAGACAGAAAAGAGAGAAAAAAATGAATTTTCGTCCTTCATCGGTGTAAGAAGTGAAAAAATCGACTGCAGAGTTGGCACTGTTTTTGTATACAAAAATGTTTTATTTTTGCCGACGAATATTCGCTTCCAAAAATTCTTCATTCGTCCCACTTCACGTCATAAAGATATATAAGATTGAAGGTGAGAAGAGAGTATCTGGTTTGTAAGAGATTACAAATAAATACTACAAGCAATACTTGGAGCGAAATAGTAAACGAAATTACAGACGGGACTCGGAATATTTAGTTTAGCTGATAAGGAAACTGCAAACAAAATAACCGAGCAAAAAATGTATTTCTTCCTGCAACCAATTGAGTTATTTACATCTTATAAGTAAAATTTTCCTCTGCAAAATACGTATGTGCATGTAGTGTACTATATATGAAACATTGCCTCTATAAAAGACAAGCCCCCTTATTGCCAATTGGCGTTGTTGATGTCACATCAAGACGCAAGTAAAAATTTTCACTTGTATGCTCTTGGTCGACAAGAATTGACTATTATTAAAATGCTACATTAATTTACAAAGCCTTAGAGATTAGTTCTTACTAATAATAAGAATAAGAGCCAATTGTTGCCGATATAGAGTAGACAAGTGAGAATATTTAATGTTGTTTTGATGTGACGTCGACGACGCCATTCTATTTCCTTCTGACAAACCTTTCAAAATCAGCTGTTTTGATTAGGCAAAAGTTCATATTTTTGGAAAGCCCAATTAAATTCGATAATTTTTAAGAAACAAATAACACTAATTTGGCTTAAAAAGTGATACGAACATTAGCCTGTTTAATTCATAAGAATATAGAAACAAATACAGTTCGAAAAATAAATATTAAATTACCTAAAATAACACTGAAGTTAATTGTAAATATTCTTACAAATACTAGCAGAACGTAACAACATGCTGTTTTCGAAGTCCACCACACCATCATGAGCAGCGTTTTTGTGCTTGGTCCACTGTGTGTGCTTGTCAGTTGGTGCAAAATTCACCTTTGTATACATACATATTTTTCACATGACTGTTAATTTACTTATTTTTTGTATGATTAAAAATATGTTTGTGAAAAACATATACATATATGTATATATATGAAAACTGAAATATGCGTCAACTAATACCACACAGTGGGCCAAACACAAAAAGCATTGAAGATGACGGTTTGGCGTCCTTCGAACTTCAATGTTTCTGTTTTTTCCCCTTTAACTTTCATTTTAAATAAACTTTATGTTAAATAATGAACTCAAATTTTATTTACGATGATATATATTTGGTGTGTAAATAATAAATATGGCTTTTGGGCCTTGGCTACCACGTGAGGAGTTCGAGTTCAAATCATTGCCGAGAACGAGCCAACCTATACACATAGCTTCTTTATGCCCGTGCCCATACAAACAATTATGTAAGTTTAATAATTAATAATTAATTGAACTAATTTTATTTCAACTTGAAATAACTTTGATTCAACATGATTCTTGATGTTATTTCAATATCGAATTTACCTTATTCTAACCTGAAATTACTTTGATACAACATGATTCTTCATATTGATTTAGCAATACAGTAATGTTAAATCAACATGAAACAACGATATTTCAAAAGGTAAAACTTTCTTTGAAGATTACTGTAAATCATTTTAAGCAGTTAAATATTGTACCATAACCACCAAAAAAATAGCTTAACTGACACATCTTTTGGACCTGGTTTTTTTACGTAAATCTTTTATTTACAACCATAAAAATAGATTTTAGTAAAAAAAATTAAGTTCGAAAATAATGTCGCTTAATCTTTTTTGGCAGTGATGTTACGATATATACATCGTAAATAGGACTGTATTATTTTATGCTAACGTGGTATCTTTGCATTTAAAGAAAAAAATGGTTCAACTCTTTTACGGCGCTAACAAACATTTATCTGGCGACAGTTTACAATTTTCGAGCAGGATCTGTGTTTATGCAAAAGCTTTGCGAAATATACACAAATCAGCTGTTGGAAATAAAAACCATATCAGAAGCTGTTGACATGTACATATCGTCGCTGTTTTAACTAACTGACCTAACTGACATTTTGTAAATTTTACAGGAGAGGAGCTCTTACGATTGTTTTCTACATGTATTATTATGGAAACGTCTGAAATATTTTTACTGTTATAGGCTCGACAGTAATGTTTACAGTCATAAAAATTGTGGACAATGTCTATTATGACTCATAAAGTCTAATAGTGGACTTAACTAATTTTTCAAAATGATGTCAGTTAGGTCAGTTAGTTAAAACAGTTAGTCACATATGACCGAGTATTATAAATCTTATTCTGTAAAACAAAAAATTTTACAGAAATGTAGAATAACATATGAGTTGAAAAAGTGTTATTTCAGATATAAGAAACATGCCATGTGTGGCAGAATTTAGGCTAGAAAGGCCCACTGTTAGTGACTATGATTTAAAGATCAAAAAAAAAATTTTAATTAATAATTAAATTAAATAATCCAAATACCCATGTGTTATTAAACCGAACATTAGAAGACGACTACTAAAGAAAAAATATGCAAGCAAAATTTGTAAATGGGTCTGCAATCAGTATCTATTTAATAGGCTTCGCAAGACAGTATAACTGGGTCTAATAAGGGAAAATTATTTTTATTAAATGCGGCACACTAACAAGGGAATATTTTGTCTCACACATACTAATGTCTTAAAACCTATAAATTGTTTAGTCTTATTCATTGCTACACTCTCTACTTCCTCTTGTAAAGTAGTTATTTCCAGACTATTTAAGCTTCACCACAAATTGCCGTCGTATACCGTCTTTAAAGTGGTCAGCCAAAAGATGCATGATAAATTTATAACTCATAAGCTAAGCGCTTTTGAAACCAAACTAACCGCTATATTCTTAAGCCACAACAGAATGCTTAACCAGAATACACAAAATACAACACACAGCAGAACAGGATGTATTCACTGCCTTGCATATAGAAATGTGAGCGAGTGTATGTGTAAGTATTTTAATTTTATCTCTACATCTGACATAAGTACATACATCTCACTCTCTTGCAAAACTTTTGCGGTAAAACGTTTCTAATAACTGTACGAATTGGTGAGTCTGATTGTTGTTCTGTTCACGTACATAAATATACCTTTTGTATTAATATTTCTACACACATACATATGTACATACACCTTTACACCCCAGTTGGCCACGTCTTTAAGACATCTTTGACGATGGATGCAAGACAATGGTAAGTCGTAGAAGACATACAAATCGTCGACGAAATTTTCATACAAATGGCGGCGAGGTCGTACAAGTCGAGATGAGCGACAATGTCCCTTAGATTGTCGTCAACACTGCTTTACTGAAGACAAAACATATGACACTGTCGCATATATTGTCCTCAAAAAACTATTATTGAAGACAAAATGTATGACAATATGTATGAGATTGTCGTCAACATGGCTTTATTGAAGACAAAACTTGTGACATTGTCGCTCAGATAGTCATGAACGACGATTTCCTTTAAATTGTCGATTAGAAAACCTAAACATTAATTGTCGAAGACAATGTCGTCAGTGACGATTTGGCCAACTGGGACATGAAAATGTGAATAAATACATATAAACTTCAAATGTATAACTATTATCGTTTATCTGAGTGTGAGCGTTGAGGCGAATACGTGTTTCTTACTTTGTTCTTTCTTATCTCTAATATATGCATGCACTACTAGCAACAACACATTCTACATATCGATCATTTACAGCAATAGTGTCATAACTCAAAAAATGCGTGTTTTGAGTTAAAAATGCATAATAATTTGCCATTTTTTATTTTATCGTGTGTAAAAATTTCATATAAAAGCCTTTATTACTACCACCTCGTGAGAGAAGAATATTTTTTAATTTCTTCATAGAGTTGTATGTAAATTGAAAACTTTAAACGCCTTTTCTGCAAAACTATTTTTTTTGAGTTGTGACACTATTGTAGTAAGTGAGCGATATGCACGATCATGTGTGTACGTCATTTAGTCATGAATAGTTTGTATATGCTGCACGTTTTGTACGAAAGCCAATGTGTCTGTTTGTTCCGGTTGGCTTTGAAAGCCTTTCACTCATTCGTGTTTAACTCCTTAAAGATTAATGTTTGCCTTTAAAGTCCATTCGCTGCTTGTTGCATGCATACATGCATATATACTTACATACATACATACATACATACATACATATGTTGCTGGTAGTACATAAGTGATATAAGTAGAGCACAAGTGTATATAAAACCGACACGTATGAATTTAATACATGTCTAACATTTACTATTTTGGGGCTTTTTGTAAAAAATATTTGAACGAACCTACACCTGTGTGCACAAATTTATATTTGCACCATTTATTCTTTATTTTACGAAATTCCTTATCAATGTTCCTGTTTGAAATTTTAATATCCGTGACATATCGTTCCTAGAATAATATTAAAAGCTAAAATTTATTTGTATATCCATTCAAATGGGAACGGAAACTAAACTATGCCACAGTTGTTTGAAAATAAGAATTTACATATTACAAATTGTAATGATTTAAGAAAAATTTATTTGAATAACTTTTAGAAATTTTGTTGTATTTGTGTTATGTGTGTAGTTTTCAGAATTTAATGGTGAAGTATGCTGTCTTACATGCTGCAATAATTAATATGATGATAAGCAAGTTGTGAGCTTTCACATTTAACTTAAGTGTGTGTTTCTTATTTCGCTTTAAAAAGGATTAGACAACATCACTAATCGAAAATTATTCTCTGGAAAGTATATTTAATTGTAAATAATTCTGCAGAAATTGCAACATAGCATGTAATTATAAAATTTTTTTAAAAAATGATGTAGAAATAAAGGAAAAATTTTCCATAGAAAATTTTAATAAAGGAAAAATTTTAACTTTTCTTAATTCGTTTTAAAAAGGATTAAAAAAAATGCTCATGAGAACAGCACTAATCGAAAAATATTCTTTAGATTCTAAAGTTTAGAAAGTATATTAAATGGTAAATAATTCTGCAGAAAATTTAATAATATAAATTGCAAAAAAAAAATTTATAAAACGATTATTTTTCCATAGAAACTTTCAATAAAGGATTAATAAAAAATAAACGAAAATTTTTCATAAAATGATATAGCAATAAACGAAAAATGTTCTTTAAACAAACAATTTTCTATGGAAAATAAACGAAAAATTTTCTATAGAAAATAAACGAAAAATTTTCTATAGAAAATAAACGAAAAATTTTCTTTAGAAAATAAACGAAAAATTTTCTATAGAAAATAAACGAAAAATTTTCTATAGAATATAAACGAAAAACTTTCTATAGAAAATAAACGACAAATTTTCTATAGAAAATAAACGACAAATTTTCTATAGAAAATAAACGACAAATTTTCTATAGAAAATAAACGACAAATTTTCTATAGAAAATAAACGACAAATTTTCTATAGAAAATAAACGACAAATTTTCTATAGAAAATAAACGACAAATTTTCTATAGAAAATAAACGAAAAATTTTCTATAGAAAATAAACGACAAATTTTTTATAGAAAATAAACTTAAAATTTTTTGCTATAGAAAATAAACGAAAAATGTAAGGAACAAAACGACAATGGTAAGACTGTTGTAATATATATAGAAGATGGTAATATATATAGAAGATGGTATATATATATAGATGGTAACTTGCGTATACATTACGAAACACATTAGCAAATTGAAATGCAATGAATCAAACCAATTCACATATTCCATTTGCAATAAAGTTACGTATATAAGGCAGACATCTACATCAACTGACACCACACACAGTGGACCAAAACACAGAAGAACGCTGATGAGGAAGGTTTAGTGGCCTTCGAAAACGGCTGGCTGTTCCGTTCAACTATGTGTTGTTGTCAGAATATTTACAACTAACTTTGATGTTATTTGTTCATTAATAATTATCACATGTAATTTGGCTTAAAAAGCGTTACGAACTTTAGCCTATTCAATTCATAAGAATATAGAAACAAATACAGTTCGAAAAATACTAATTAAATTAACTAAACGAAAAATGTTCTATAGAAAATAAACGAAAATTTTTCTTTAAACAAACAATTTTCTATAGAAAATAAACGAAAAATTCTTTAGAGAAAATAAAGGAAAATTTTTCTATAAAAAATAAACGAAAAATTTTCCGTAGAAAATAAACGAAAAATTTTCGAAAAAGTTTTCTATAGAAAATAAACGAAAAATTTTCTATAGAAAAAAAAGACAAATTTTCTATAAAAAAACAACAAATTTTCTTTATTAAATAAACGAAAAATTTTCCATAGAAAATAAACGAAAAATTTTCTATAGAAAATAAACGAAAAATTTTCTATAGAAAATAAACGAAAAATTTTCTATAGAAAATAAACGAAAAATTTTCTATAGAAAATAAACGAAAAATTTTCTTTAGAAAATAAACGAAAAATTTTCTATAGAAAATAAACGAAAAATTTTCTATAGAAAATAAACGACAAATTTTCTATAGAAAATAAACGACAAATTTTCTATAGAAAATAAACGACAAATTTTCTATAGAAAATAAACGAAAAATTTTCTATAAAAAATAAACGAAAAAGTTTGTTTTGAAAACGGAAAAGTTTTCTATAGAAAATAAGCAACAAAATTTCTATAGAAAATAACCGACAAATTTTTTAGAGAAAATAAACAACCGAAAAATGTTTTCTAATAAAGAAAAAATTGTCTGTAAAAAATTTAAAAAATTCTATAGATAATTTCAATAAGCAAGTAATTTTCATTAAGAAATTATAATATAAAAGAAAAGCGTTCTAGAAAAAATGTTAACATATGGAAAAATTTCTGTAAAAAATTTCAACAATTGAAGAATTTTCTATAAAAAATTTTAACAATTGAAAAATTTTCTATAACAAATTTCAACAAATGAAATATTTTCTATAAAAAAATTTCAACAAATGAAAATATTTCTATAAAAATTTTTAAAAAATTAAAAATTTTCCATAAAAAATTTCAACAAATGAAAAATTTTCTATAAAAAGTTTCAACAAATCAAATATTTTTTATAAAAATTTTAATTATAGAAAAATTTTCTATAGAAAATTTAATTATAGAAAAATTTTCAATAGAAAATTTATAACTTTTGTATAAAAAATTTCAACAATTGTAAAATTTTAACAATTTAAAATATATAAGGCAGACATCTACATCAACTGACACCACACACAGTGGACCAAAACACAGAAGAACGCTGATGAGGAAGGTTTAGTGGCCTTCGAAAACGGCTGGCTGTTCCGTTCAACTATGTGTTGTTGTCAGAATATTTACAACTAACTTTGATGTTATTTGTTCATTAATAATTATCACATGTAATTTGGCTTAAAAAGCGTTACGAACTTTAGCCTATTCAGTTCATAAGAATATAGAAACAAATACAGTTCGAAAAATACTAATTAAATTAACTAAACGAAAAATGTTCTATAGAAAATAAACGAAAATTTTTCTTTAAACAAACAATTTTCTATAGAAAATAAACGAAAAATTCTTTAGAGAAAATAAAGGAAAATTTTTCTATAAAAAATAAACGAAAAATTTTCCGTAGAAAATAAACGAAAAATTTTCGAAAAAGTTTTCTATAGAAAATAAACGAAAAATTTTCTATAGAAAAAAAAGACAAATTTTCTATAAAAAAACAACAAATTTTCTTTATTAAATAAACGAAAAATTTTCCATAGAAAATAAACGAAAAATTTTCCATAGAAAATAAACGAAAAATTTTCTATAGAAAATAAACGAAAAATTTTCTATAGAAAATAAACGAAAAATTTTCTATAGAAAATAAACGAAAAATTTTCTTTAGAAAATAAACGAAAAATTTTCTATAGAAAATAAACGACAAATTTTCTATAGAAAATAAACGACAAATTTTCTATAGAAAATAAACGACAAATTTTCTATAGAAAATAAACGACAAATTTTCTATAGAAAATAAACGAAAAATTTTCTATAAAAAATAAACGAAAAAGTTTGTTTTGAAAACGGAAAAGTTTTCTATAGAAAATAAGCAACAAAATTTCTATAGAAAATAACCGACAAATTTTTTAGAGAAAATAAACAACCGAAAAATGTTTTCTAATAAAGAAAATATTGTTTGTAAAAAATTTAAAAAATTCTATAGATAATTTCAATAAGCAAGTAATTTTCATAAAGAAATTATAATATAAAAGAAAAGCGTTCTAGAAAAAATTTTAACAAATGGAAAAATTTCTGTAAAAAATTTCAACAATTGAAGAATTTTCTATAACAAATTTTAAAAATTGAAAAATTTTCTATAACAAATTTCAACAAATGAAATATTTTCTATAAAAAATTTCAACAAATGAAAAATTTTCTATAAAAATTTTTAACAAATTAAAAATTTTCCATAAAAAATTTCAACAAATGAAAAATTTCTATAAAAAGTTTCAACAAATCGAAAATTTTTTATAAAAATTTTAATTATAGAAAAATTTTTTATAGAAAATTTAATTATAGAAAATTTTTCTATAGAAAATTTATAACTTTTGTGTAAAAAATTTCAAAAATTGTAAAATTTTAACAATTTAAAAAGTTTCTATAAAAAATTTTACCAATTGAAAAATTTTCTATAAAAAATATTAACAATTTTATAAAAAATTTAATTATAGAAAATTTTTATTTGTATAAAAAATTTCAATAATTGTAAAAAATGTTGTATAAAAAGTTTTAACAATCGAAAAATTTTCTGTAAAAAAAATTTTTTTATAAAAATTTTTACAATCAAACATTTTTTCAAAAAAATTTTTAACAATTGAAAAATTCAAAAAAAAAATTTCAGCAATCAAAAGATATTCCAGAAAACAATTTTAAAAATGTAAAAAAAATTTTAACAATTGAAAAATTTTCTATTAAAATTTAAACATTAGAAAACATTTCTATTAAAATTTCAACAATTGAAAATTTTGATGTAAAAAATTTCAAAATTTAAAATTTTGATATAAAAAAATTCAACAATTGAACATTTTGATGTAAAAAATTTTCTATAAAAAAAAACTTTTTTATAAAAAATTTTAACAATTGAAAAATTTTCTATAAAAAATTTTAACAATTGAAAAATGTTCTATAAACAATTTTAACAATTTAAAAATTTTCTATAAACAATTTTAACAATTTAAAAATTTTCTATAAAAAATTTTAACTAAAAAATTTTGTATAAAAAATTTTAACTGAAAAATTTTCTATAAAAAATTTTAACAATTTAAAAATTTTTGATAGATATATAAAAATTATAAAATATTTTATAGAAAATTTTTCAATTGCTAACATTTTTTGTAGAAAATTTTTTCAAAAAAAATTTCAATAAAGCAAAATTTTTCCAAAGAAAGTTTCAATAAACGAAAAATTTTCTGTAGAAAATTTCAACAAAAGAAAAATTTTCTTTTGAAAATTTTAATGTTGATAGAAACTTTTAAATTGAATTTTTTTTTTAAATGTCAGTGTCTCTAATATTCTCTATATTTCATTAACCGATAAATTTTCTACAGGGAATATCACACTTAAGCAGTTCAAGGGACTAGAACTAACGTTTTCTTGCAAGTGTATATTTGTTGTAACTGTTTTTATTATTCTGAGACAAACACATTTTTAACAATAAAATGACATTATATAAAAAAATTCAATATCAAACATTTTTTTGTAATGATCTCTACAACACATTATTATGCTAATAGCATTGATTACTTAATGTCTTAAGACATTTATTTAATCGCTTCGCTTTTGGCGAACGAACTCTTGTTAAACTTGTTAGAATATAATCAACACAAAATAAACACTCATTTCCGCAAATTGTTTTCAACATTAAGCAACATATTGGAAAATTATTTTTTATGTTTTTTATGAAATATAGAAAATTGATACACTTACTGTGAAATAGATTAACACTTGGTTGGAATCGCAAAATAAACGAGTTGACATAAGACTATAACTCATATCTGGTAAAAAAAAAGTAACGCTTTCAAACACTTCCTAACACGCACATACTAGATTATCTATTTGCTTGTAGTTTTCATTGCGTGTGTGTGTGTGTGTGTATGTGTGAGGAATATTTTAATTTGTATGCGTGCAGAATGATTTTTTTGCGCTTTAGCTTAATACCGTTAGCTTAAGTGAAATTTATGAGCGCAACAAGTTCGGTGTTATGAAGTATAAGTATAGGTGCCATTAATGTTTTAGATTTAAGATAGCAGCGTATATCATTTTGGAAAATTTCGGCTACTTGGAAACCATTTTAGTTGTGCTAATGAAATACTACTAGCGACTTTATACAACTTTTAAAATGCCAGCATTTCAGTACAATATAATCCTTGGCACCGAGTCACTGCAATTTTTCGTGGTCCTTCATAATAAGAAAACCATTTAAATAAATTATGTATTTCATTTTATGTTCCACTATTGGGATTAACACTTTACTTTCGATTAAAAAAAAGCAATGTGAGTCCGATCACAGGGGAGTTGTGTAAATATCTAGTAATGATTTTTTTTTTTATTGGCTTATGGTAACTAAAATAAGATATATACATTTTTGACTCTACTGTATTTAAAAATCTAGGGAAAACTGTACCTATAGTAGAGGAATTGTTAGTTGTGGGGGTTTGTG
The DNA here is from genome assembly GCA_944452675.1 of Tachina lurida. Lineage (NCBI taxonomy): Eukaryota > Metazoa > Arthropoda > Insecta > Diptera > Tachinidae > Tachina > Tachina lurida. Next base: position 129,860,143 of record OX101756.1, on the reverse strand, counting down.
GAGAATTGCTCATATGCAAGTGGAAAACGTCAAATAAACATTTTTGATAAAGCTGCGACTGTGGGTTTGCAAAATTTTTATTAAATAATAATTGACATGCGATGGAGATTGTTACCCAATTGTCGGGCACCAGCTTCAGTGTAAGGCAATAGTACGTAATGAAGGTATGTTATAATATAATATTATAAATTCTTTATAAAGACTGCTTATATAACTTTTAAACAAATATTTGACATTTAAAATGCTCTTATATTTAAAAGTTTATATTTATATTATATTTTTCAACTTTTTAACAAAATTATCCCCACTGGCAACACTATTACACTTCACAAGCAATTTCTATTAAAATTAACATTACTCCTGAAGGTATACTTTAGAATTCGGTTGAGTGTATTTCTATGCAGCTGTTAGGTTTCTTTGTACTTTTTGTTGTCCGTATGATTACACTAATACACTCATACATAGCTCACACCGATTTGACAACACAGCGCACATCTTACTCGAAACTTGTGATTGTTTTGTGAAAAAGATTTTTACCTCCTAGCCTATAAATGTTTGCACATCAAAAAAGTAAGAAAATATTTTTAGACTATTTTTAACGCATATTAATTTTCCATTTTAGTCAAGGGACTGGATTCGGACGTGACTGGCAGAGTAAAAATTTTATTTTGATAAGTCCACTTAAATCATTTTTTGCTCATCTTACAACAAGAGCGCAACCACTGTGCTTGAAAGTTTGATTTTTAACCCCCGATCAAAAAAAAAAGATGTGTCATAAGTTTGTCTGTACGAGTGCAAGTACAGTCCAAATGGTTGGACCGATTTTGAGTTAATTTTTCCAGTTTTAAGGGTGAATTGAAGAAAATCGGTCCAGCCATTTAGAAGATATCAGATATTTTCTTGACATATCGGGTCCTCATAAAATTTTTAATTTTTGTTATTTATTATTGATTAATTCCTTTCTTATAGTAAATGTATTTCAATTATTAAATTACTTTATAACACACCAAGAAAGTTGTTACTACTGTTTCTAGCAGAGCACAGTGGTCCAAAATATCAATCTAGCCGGAAAAAAAAATTTTTTTCTTAGTATTTCGAAATCAAAAATTTTATTCAATAAAACGCTGAGAAGTATCCGTATGGCATAACAGCAATTATTTTTTGCCTTTAAAAAGCTACAGCTTTGTTTTGTGGCAACAGGTAATTCCTTATTCCAAATGGGCTTAAGAAGTATTTTGGTTAAAAGATTATTGTTGACATAAGCATATTCTATTTACTCTTAAGAATTTCTTCATCAAAAAACTATTAATACAATCTGACCCCCATGAGCATTACAAATATAAATCAAATTCGACAAGTTAGTTTTTGTGCTTGTTTGAATAACCTGAAATCTTTATAGCCAGACTGAATAAACTCCCCAAGAATAAAGAAATTTGATATATGCCTGCGAAAGGATGTGTTAGGCTATGCTCCTTAATGCTTCTAAGAAAGAAAGCGAGCTGACACCCATAAATAATTTCAAATACTAACGAAATTTTATATGCACATATACATATGTGTCTAAGCGTGTGTGTGTGTGTGTTTTTTTTTTTTGTGGGTGTGTATTATGCTTGTGCACTTACATTCGGCTTGTATTTCAAATTTGAATGTCCTTTCAAATATCCACTGCAATAAATTTAAAGTTCAAAATAAAAATTAAAATTTTAATTTACATTTGAAAAGCACACACTAAAGTCAGCAGTTATTAGTTTAGCTTAGGGTTCAATGGTTAAATTTATTAAGGTTTTTGCTAGCAGTTGGCAGTAGATGGCAGTTTATTGAACAATTAATTCTTTTATGCTGAAAAATACTTAATTTTTAATTGCTTTCTTTTTTAACTTTTAATATAGATTTTTATAACGCATTAAAAATTATGTTATAAATCGCTAATTTTATTTATTTTTTGTTTGTTTTTCATTTAACTGTGTTGTAAACATTAAAAATGCGAAATAACTATAAAACTGACGGTTTATTATAATTTAGCAAACAAAATGTTTATGAGGATATGAAACAAGTTATGCTATTAAGTAATAAAAGTAAGAACAAAAACATGATTAATAACACATTGAAAAACATTTGGAAAGATGGAAAAGATATATAAAAAAATATGCTATTTTATAATTTTTGTGGGCAATAAACAGTGGGGTCGCATGTAAGGTTATTGATAGTAAACTGCTAAATTTTAATTATAAAGCGATTAAATTATAAAATAATATATATTTTTATACAAACATATGTATAGTCATATCACACTTGTGCCTTTAAAGGGGGCCAATTAAAAATTTACAAAACTTTCTCTAGAGGCAAATAACTGATTTTTTTTTAATATACTCTTATATCCCAAAGAGGATATAACTGCTTAAATGATTTTGAAAGTCCTTTGTGAGAGGTACTTTTTTAAAAGGTAGTTTTTTAAACGGTGCTATTGTAAAATGTACTTTTTTGACTACAAAACCGCAGGTACTGGGTTCGACACCGGTATCCAACACTCATTAAATAAAAATACCACGCATTTTTCTGATGTGCATTAGTGTCCCTTGGTATTAGCTGTTGTAGGAAATTTCAAGTGATGAAGGCATAGTCACTGATCACTGAACCATACCGACTTCAGCAGATACTAATCCTAATGTAACATGAGAGCGCCCTCCGTCGTTGTGTATCAGAATCATCGCCGAAGTAAAATAGTCAATAAAATGGCTACAAAAAACAGCTTCAAAAATTAATACGCCTCATTTAACATCAGAGGCGCTGCAACACTGCATTATCCTCTATCTCTTCCTTCACCACCTGTCTTCTCTATCACTATCCCTTTCCTAAAGAAGGTAACACCTAGTAATAGTAGTAGGCATTTGCCTGAGTGTTACTTCTCTTTATTAAAAAAAAGGTTCTGTTTTAAAAAGTACTTTTTAAAAGGCAGTGTTAAAAAGGTACTTTTTTAAAAGGTTCTTTTTTATACGGTACATTTTTAAACGGTATTTTTAAGATAAATTTTTAAACAGTACTTCTTTAAAATGTACTTATGTAAAAGAAACTTTTTTAAAAGGTACTTTTAAAAAAAGTACTTTTTTCAACCGTGCTTTTTAAAAAGTACTTTCTTAAAACGTACTTTTTAAAACGTACTTCTTTAAAAAATATTTTATTTTAAATGGTACTTATTTGAAACGTACTTTTTTTAAAAGATACTTTTTTTAAAAGGTACTTTTTTAAAAGATAGTTTGTGAGAAGGTACTTTTTTAAAAGGCACTTTTTTAAAAGGTACTTTTTTATAAGGTACTTTTTAAAAAGTACTTTTCTAAAACGTAGTTTTTTTTAAGTACTTTTTTATAAGGTACTCATTTAAAGGGTACTTTTTTAATAAGTACTCATTTAAAACGTAGTGTTTTTAAAATGTATTTATTTAAAACATACTTTTTTATAAGGTACTTTTTTACAAGGATTTTTTTTAAGGTACTTTTTTAAAAGATACTTTTTTGATACGTATACTTACTTAGCTGGGTGGGAACCTCTGAGATGATTTTGAAGTTCAAGCGTGACTAAAAAACGCACAAATGCTTTTGCTCGCATACATGATTATTTTATTTTTTTTTATATTAAATAGTAAATGATTTTATGACATGGTTTCAATTCAATCGTAATAAATTTGCTTCGATTATACAATATTTTTTTTCATTTGCATTTGTGCACATTTCATTGGGCAGCATGTGTTAAAAAAGGGACTCAAATTAAATTTTTTCCCAACTTGTAACATTTGTTTTATTTTTATTTTTTTTTTCTTATAAATAATTTTTTCATCACTGCATACGAAATTGATTTACTATCATTACTTTTTTTTCAATACATTGAGTTATATGCTAAAATGAAATCCATTGATAGATTTATTTTAAACTCATTTGATAATGTTTACAATGGAGAACTTTTGGGTTTTTCTATATCTGTGATTAGTAGTGCTGTACTGTGAAATAACAATGGACTTTTGGGAGATAGTGGAAAATGACATGTGCTTTTGACTGCTAAAATTAAAAAAGACCCAAAAAAGATTTTGATTGTTTTAGTTTTATCAAAACAAAAGAGCTTATAGTTTTGTGCTTAAGTTAAGGTGTTGGCAAATACGATAATGCCTGAATGTTACAAAAAAAAAAAGAAAATTATTTAAAAAATATGTTCGCCTTAGATCTGAAAGTGAATTATATTCGAATTATTTTCGTATATTTTACTGTCTTATGCTAGGAACACAATTGGGACGAACGACGAATTTCGTCCACGTCGACGAATTCGTCGATAAGAGTTCGCTGCGCTATGTGAAGCACAACAACGACGAATTTACTTAGCGAATTACTCTCTTATATTTGATAAAGTTGGTTGTTGTGTGTGCAAAGACAGAGAGAGATAGAGAAAAATTTGTTTTTTCGTCGTTCGTCGGCGTGCAAATTAGAAATAAATCTGTCTCAGAATTCGTCGTTCGTCCGAGTTGTGTTCCTAGCATTATATATAGAAAATATTTTTGTTTTATAAAGGGTTTTTAAAAGAAACTTTGCATAAAAAACTGTCTTAAAAACCTTTTATAAATCAAAAACTATATAATTTTTTCCAAAGCTTTCAAATGTAAGAAATTATTAAAAAAAATCTGAAACCATGGCCGGATATTATTGCACTATTCTATCGCTATAGAATAAATTTTAATGAAATCAGGGAACTTTTTCCCGAAATCCAAATATTACGCTCTTTATTAGGAGTTCATCAGTTTGTGATGAGTTGTGAGTGAATTGCCCTTAGCATAAATTAAATTTGAACTATAAGCTTTATTAGTAGAATAAACTATTTGCTGAGACTGCTGCTGTCATTTTGCATATAGCAAAAAATTTAAAAGAATGTCCATAAAAAATAGTCCCTCTATTGTCCTTCCCTTAAATTATTTTCTTATTTCTAGCAGAACAATTACACATGAAACAAATTGGGTATAATTTTCCATGAGTACAAAAATGTATTTTAATGTAATTTAAAAAAATATTTATATAAAATAAAATTGACTGTAAATACCACATACAATAAGTTTGTTTATTAAATACAGATGTTAACTGCCATTTTTTTTTTGGCAGCACGAACAATCACGTTTCATTTAAGCCAATTAACGCTTAGTGTAAGTTTTTATAAGCGAAACTGCTCAGTCCTCTACATATACATACATATATATATATTGGCACATCACAATTATAACTTTTTATTTTGATTACAAAAAAAGAAAGTTATAGCAAACAAAAATTAAATTACCAAATACAAAAAAAAATTCTAACAAACGCAAACATGTAAAAGGAACTGTCACGTTTTGACAGAGTTTTACAACGCAAAAATATAAACCAACAAAATAAGTAATTCAACGCAAGCATTTTTATTGCAACAGTTTGCTTAACAATAAAAAGGAATTACAAGAAGAAGAAAAAGCAAAACATGACATTATCAAAATATCTTGCTTGAAGAAATTACAAATTTCCAACAAAAAAAAATTAAATAAAAATAGCTAAAACTAAATGAAAATACTATACACATATCGTGCGTCTAAATTGGAAACTAAAACTTAAAAAATTTATTATAACAGCTCGTTTCCCTTTCACACTTTTGTGCACATTCTCTTACAACACAAGAGTGCACAATCAGACAAAATTACATTTCATGCAACACAAACAGAAACGGATGTGTCACATAAAAATAATAAAATACAACTTCATTTTGAATTATTTTCATACACTAAAACACAAACACACACACACACACTTATATACACTTATACACACTTGCCAAGTCTGCAGTTAAGCAAACACGAGCATGTTAGAAAGCAATACGACCATTTATTGCACAAACATAAAAATGCAATTAAAATTATTTTTTTTTAATGTTTATAAAGCGTGTTGACGAACTAAATTTTACGAATTAGAAAATAAAAAGTTTTACATTTTTGTTGCATACAAAAACGATCGATTAAACAAATAATAATACAAGGCAGGGATAACTTCATTAACATTCACATTTAAAAGTTGAATTTATTTTTATAGCTATGCTATTTATGTCACAACACAGAAGCTAGAATGTGATTTTCGTAACACAATTAATCGACACTATTACAGTTATAAATTTATTTTTGCTTTGATTTCCTTGTACTTAAAACCAGGGTAGGGTGACAGATGACATTTTTAAAAAGGGGATTTATCAAAAAAAAAACGAAAAATAAAACAAAAAGGAGACTATTACACTAAACTTCTTATTTTTAATGTATTATTGTATAATTTACTTAAAAAAAAGGGGGACAAAAAGTGGCAAAGCAGTCGAAAAAGTGGCAATTTGCCATTTTAGTCGGTCAAACGGTCACGCTGCTTAAAGCCATAGTACGAAAATAAACGAAACAAGTTGTTTGATATTGTTTTCTTTCGTTCTTTGAAGTGAGTGAAACAAAAACAATAACAAGGAATGATCAATTTGTTTTGGTATTGTTTTTGCACATGAGCACATACCAGAAAATACAGCCGGTTGGATGTAAGCTGCTGCAGCCGGCCACAAAGAATACATTAGTTTAAACGTATACCGCTAAAAAAGAAAATAAGTGCAAACAAATGGAAACGTTTTGAAATATTTGCAGCGAATTTGACATCATCATATAATATAATTTTATTGCATTGTTATTTCACACATGAAATTTGTTTTATATAACTTAGCAGCATAGCTATAACCGGTTGTCCCAAAGCACCTCTCTTCATTTTTTATTTTTTAGTAGTCAATGTTAATTTCTGGAACGATGTTCAGTTGCCTACGCCAGGTGTGTAACGGTCTGTCTATTCTTTTTAACCTACCCTATGGGCTCCAGTCAATGACAATTTCAGCTGTGTCATCTGAAGGCCTGCGAAGCGTGCGACCAATCCACCGTCATTGGCAGTTCAAGATATCAATATGGATTGGCCGCTGGTTGGTTTGTCTCCAGAGTTCCGTATTACATATGGTGTTAGGCCAGAGAACGTTTAATATTCTTCAGAGACACCGATTATTAAAACACTTGTAGAAAGTTTACGTCGTGTTCTATCGTATTCCATGTCTCGCATGCAGAGATGAGCACAGATTTGACTCAAGAGTTAAATATGCCAATCTTAGTGTTCTTCGATATGTCAGAAGATTTCCCTTGTGACCGTAGGGTATCTAATGCTCGGTTGGCTACATCTTTACTGGAGGCACCTGTGTTTGTTAAGATGCTGCCTAGGTGGCAAATTGACGTGACTTCTTCTAGTTCAATATTCTCTATGCGAAACTTTTTGGTGTCTAATGTAATGCAGCGCATTACCTTACTCTTGCTTAGGTTTATATTTAGATCAGCTTTTATGGCCTCTGTTTCGATGCATTTAGATGTCATATCTTTGTAACTGTGTAAAAGGAGACAGATATCATCTGCCTACTCGAGGCTCTCAAGTTGCTGGTTAAGACTCCAGTTGATACCTCTATTAACTTGAGTAGCAATACTAACTAACATCATAATATAATATAATTTTATTGCATTGTTATTTAACACAATAAGTTTGTTTTATATAGCTAAGCCGCATAGCTATAACCGGGTGTTCTACGACAACTCGCTTCTTATTTTTTCTGCTATTACATATATGTACATAAGCATTTTTTTTATCTCTTATATTCTCTCCCCCCCGCGAATCGGATCAATTTTATGTAAAAAAAAATTAAACAAATTTCATAGCGATTAATTGCGTTTGGCCTTCAAGCCCATTTTTAAATGTAATTTTTTGCATATGACTATCTCTTTAAAAAATCATTTACAAGAATATGATTTTTAGCAATATTTTAGCTCTTCTAGTCAGCAACATTAATATCAAAGACAGTGTTTTGCTAAAATTAATATTTTAGAAAATAATGAAGAAAATAACCAACAAAAGACCAAAAATTTTATATAAAAAAATTATATTTATATGGAAATTATTTATATTAAGCAGGTACAATAAGAGCTTATATCAACTATATATAATATTTCATACATATACGTTAAAATTTTTTCATTGAATAAATGGGCTTGAGGGCAAATTTCGAGGGGTGGACGCACCCCCTAAAACAACTTATCGCTATGCAATTTTTTTGTATTTTTTTTTTACATAAACAAAAATAACGGCCACTCTAATATACATACATATCGTCACCTTCAATGCAAACGGACGTAACTACACAAAAATTCGAAATCGAGTTTTTGATTGATTATGGTTCATTTTATCAAACTACATGTTCCCGCAAATATTTAGACCTCTGAGAACAAAAATGACGACTTTATTAAAGAAATTTAAACGGACTTAGTTACGAATGCATCTATTTTTCATTGCAAAGAACCTAACTAACATAAAATAATAAATATATGTATATAAAATGGAAATAAATGGCTAAAAACATGTAACTATCCATACTACAAGTAAATTTCTAAGAAAACTTTCTAGAGCACTTTATTATTACAGATTTTTAAACGTTTTTTGCTTCTCTTGTAAAAAATATAAAAGTGTAGTTACGTCCGTTTGTATTTAAGGTGACGATATATATAACTAACTCGGCAGTTTTCAGTTTTCGATTACTTTTTGCATAAATAGTGGCCCTATATCAGTGAAATATTATACAAATGTCTATTAAAGATTCATAAATTATTTTCAACATATTATTGGTTCACCTATTTACGCCAACATGAAAAACATTTGTTCTAATACGATATATGTATATACATACGAGTACATGACAAATAAGGTATCTAACATTCAACAAAGCCGCATGATAATATGTATCTCTCTTACATGTAAATAATATTAGCTTTGTTTAATACCAATAGTTGTAATGGCACAGGAATAAGCTAAGAAGGCATTTCCAAATTATTTGGGAGTATCCGGTTTCCTGTTGCTCTTAAATACTTTTTAAATGTACTCGTTATCCATCTCGTGACCTTTGGCAAAATAAATACAAATGAACCGACAACAGTTAATGTCATTAATGTTTTGTAGCTGAAGCATTTTAATTTGTTGCTCGTGCTCTCATACCATTTGCAGGAATACCCAGTTGTATTCATATTCATTTAGGCATTTTCTCATGCTATTTTTATGGTAAATAAAATGATATAAATGATAAAATGCCTTTGAAAGCCTACTCTCTAGCATGAGAGGTTAATTTGTGAAATGCTTGAATAAAGTATTTTTGTATATTCTTCCAAATGCTTGCGTTATATAATTTAAATTTCTTTTAATGCTTTAAGTTCTTTTTGGGCTTTAAGTTTTGCTTTTTGGTTAAGAGTTTATTACAAAAATTTTATCTTGTACCAGCCCCATATAAAGTATCTCAAATTCCCAAAACTCAAAGACCTCGCTCATATCAAGTATGAAAAATATTTTTTTGTTGTTCTTTTTAAAACAGAAATTTTAAAACTTCCTTCTATAATGCGTGTGCAAGCAATTGTAAAATATTATGAAATATTAGTTGATACTTTTAATACAAAAAATTTATTATCTTCGAACTACTAGCCAAACACACTTTTCTCACATTTACTCAGTTGACATTTCTGCAAGATAAATATGACTACAATGAGAGTTGCAGTGATAGTAAGGATATACTGGGACCATATCGTTGACATCTTTTATAAACTTTTAAGAAAATGTTGCCGACTAACTGCCTGTTCATTTGAATTAGCAAAAGCCATTCTGTCAAGTGTAGTTATGTAGAAAACAAAAGCATAAAACTAAAATTTGCTTACATTTTGTTTTTTCCAACAGGCTGTAAATCTCCTTTAAAATTTCGTTCCTCGTTGAAGACAATATGTCAGATAATGTTACTCACCTTGTCAATAGGAAAGTTAACACAAGACAATTTTCATAGCCAAGGCAAGGCTTGAATAGTTTGTCATCACTTTGACATTGATGCTCCTTGTGAGCCTTATTGAAGAAAACTATTGCAATGAGTGAGTGGAAAATTGCCAAATAAAGCACATTCATTCGGAGAATACTTACAAAGTTGTATATTCAGTAGCATAGTCACTCCAAAAATATTATTAAAATGCTTTTTCATTTCTCTTTCGAAGGAAAAACATTTAGGACCATTATTACAACCTAAAATTAAAGAAAAATATGTTTTTACCGGACATGTGACAAGTTCTTCATTATTACACATTTAATTAATTAAAAGGTTAAGCTTGCCTTTATGTGAGGGACACTTTAGATTAAAGTTAAATTATACTACTCGAAAACTTCTATACGTCAGACTAACTAATTATGACCATTATTAAATAAATTTTGTTTTGCTATTGATTAAGCAATGTCTATATAAATTTTTTTATGCCTAAAAAAACTCATTAGTAGACTGGCTTGAGAGCCTGGTCATGCCACGTGGAGGTAATGTAAACATGTCATACATCAAATTCAGTCTTATTAATGCGGTAAAGTCAATTGCCCGATGTTATATTCCATACACTATAGCATCTATTTACTAAATTTCGTTAATATTACACACACACACACACACACACTTTGTTTTATTTAATTTAAAGATAGGAAACGCTTTGATTGTAAAAACTGCAGCATACATTTGGGAGTTAGTTCGTAATTAATATTAAGTATACGCCAGTCTTCACAAAGTTCATCTAAATCAGACAAGGCCGTTTCATGACACAATTGTGTTTCTTTCATTTAGTAGTCGATGAGACAGCTGAAAATGCACATGAGGCGTATGCTAACATATTTTTTTCAAAAATATTTATCCCGCAAATATACGTGTCTCGTTTCAAATCCAAGACGAAATAACCTATCTGCAGTTTTCAAAAGTTTACAGGAGAGGGAAAAAACATTATAAAATTGGAACTATTTGCAATATTGAAACGAAAATTACATTTTTTGATTAAAATGACACCAGAAATATATATCGGTTGAGAAAATTTTATTTTTCAAAACACAGCTTATGTTATGTCACTTAGGTTATTTGGAATTGTAAAAAACTGAAACCAAAAAAAAAAATAAAAACATTTTTTTGGAAAAGTATTGGTTATTACCAGTGGACCATACCAAAGTAAAGTTTGAAAAAGTTTTTTCAGCTGGCTGTTTGCTTAGAAAATGTTTTATTTTCAATTAATATTTTTATTGAATAAACGTTTATCTTAAAGCTATCAAAGTAGACAAATTTCTATAGGCCACTTATGCATAAATTAATAGTGCAGAATTATACATCAAATCATTGGCTTTGTGTTTGGTGGGTGGCTCGCACCCTCTATAAATTCATAGTGTACCAAAACACTCACATCGCGCACCAGTAGTGATCTACGTCAGCTACGTCTAAACAAACAATAGGCACAATCTGCGCTATTTGCATTTGAGGTAAACAGCTTTAAAAGCTGTTCTAGTTTCTTTGTAAAGTAAGCAGAAAGAATTTTCGCCCTGATCTGATGGCTTTTGTGCTTGTTGTATATTTGTTATATATCATACCCCTAAGTGGGATGTGCCACGCCCATAAAAATGAAATATCTTATATCTTGAAAGCTATAGGAGTCAGAGTATTCAAATTTGGTATGGATTCTTTGGAATAGTAATGAAGTTAGAAAGTAATTAAACATATTGGTAGCAGCATAGGAGTGGGGAAGGGGCAGCCCCATACGAACGAATTAATAACAGTCTTAAATCTTTAAAGCTATATTAGCAAGAGTCTTCAAATTAGGTATGAGTTAATTATAAAACAATTATGTGCTGTTTCCGCAAGTCAGGCAGGCGACTCGTCTAGAAAATTTTTATGAAAATCACTCAAAAAGATGAGTGCTTTCCATACAAATTTTATACTCAAGTCAACCATCTGCGTTGTATAATCAGGGGCTTAATAATAAATTATAATAAATTTAAAACAAAAAATTTTTGGTGTTTAGTTATTTTTATATTCCATTATCGTTCACAGCACTCCCGGCCTCTATCACTCATAATCTACATCCTCAAACACTTACAATGAATTAGGTATTAAATGTTACCCTAGTTTGCCGGGTCAGTTAGTATTGTATACAATAAATTAATTGCAGATATTATGTATTGGTAAAAAATATAAAACCCTAAAATTAAATTACTTTTTAAAAGAATATATATAACGTGAGCACATGAATGATCAATCAAGAAGTTTAATATAATATATCTAGTTGTTCTAAAAAGTTTTTGGTAAAGGTTCCCTGATGACCTGCATTAGCAACACAGTGAAATGCGCATAAAATCAAGTTTAACCCTCAATAATAAATTTAAATGTATTTTTAATAAACAAAAATATTTTACTGAATAAGTAAAATAATAATTTGGTATAATTAGTGCGTTGACAAATTTTTAAATTTATTGTAATAATTCCCAAAAAAAAAACACTAATTATTAACTCGACTGCACCGGGTCAAAAATACTTGTGTGGCAACACTCAATTCTTGCGAAAGCAATGAATAGCTGTTGTTGTTTTTTATATGTTTCTTGCAACTAGAATTCGAGCTGAAAAAGTCAGCCAATGTATGCAGCAATGGTAAAGTAAGAAAATAAAAAAAAAAATTTTTGGAATATTAAGTTCTTTTTGCAACTTTGATATTAGTTGAACTTCTCATTTGTTAAAAAAAAATCCCCAAAGACCCCAGAAGAATTTAAAGTTGACCCCCTCTAGAAGAACAAGTGCGATATGTTCTTGATTTACAGAACTTTTTCTTAACTTAAGCAGCCAATGTACCCTATAGATGACCTTTTAATTTCCAATAGGCAATTTAATTTGAAAACTTCAATGGCTACTGTCAAAAAAAATTAAATCAATTTTATACTCGTAACTATAAAATTCAATATTTAATAAACATTTATGCGATAATTTGAGCAAAATAAGTTATTCATTTCAAGCAAAAAAATATATTCACATATTTTAAAAGTTATTTGCCATTGCAAAAAAATCTGTCCTTACAAAAAAAATAGCTATAAATAATTAAATTATTCATGTGCTGGAAAATCTATTGAAATAAAAGACCAAAAAAAAATCAAACGTTTGTTTTTCTTATCGCAATATTTTATTTTAAACATAAGGGGGGAGAAACTTTGTTATTGATGTGCTGCCCATACACTTCATTTAACACCTGGAATGTTAAGGTCTACAACACACTAGAAGTAACATTTAAAATTTCAAGTCTTATAAAAAGGAAAATTCAATGGGTGAAATTTAGTGGAAAATAAATGTGTATTAGTGCTGTGCGAACACTTGTTTTCGCTACATTTTCCATATTAAATTGTAAAGATTTATACCTGAGCTGCCCAAAGTAGCACCAGAGTGCCGAACATCAATGGGCTTCTTATACAAATGAATACACATACGCGAATACATTACTCTCGTGTTTCTCTCGGTGGCCAGCTCTGACTTAAACGCAATGGAATGTATGTATACATATATTATATGTATGCCAGCTGTCCTTATAAATTTTGTTGACAACACTGTTTTTTTATTATAGCTGACTTGCTATAACGCCATAATCATAACTATAACTATAGAAACCAATTGAATTTAAGTTTTTCGCCGCAACCATAAACAGCTGTTTGCTGCTTATGCCGGCCATACACTATAAAAGTTCAGTGCTCAAGTCTGGCACTGCGTAAACTAAGCTTGTGACACACACTATACAAGTAAACTGTACATTTTCATTTTAATTCACCATAAAGCTGGTGATTCTTTATATAATTCTAGGAACTCTGTCAAGAATATTTGTTCTGCGCTCATTTCTTGTTGTGGACTCTTAAAAAGTCACGACACAATTGTGCGTTTGCAACATACACTACACAAGTTCATTGTACAGTTTTCAAACTTGAGCAAATATCAAAATCATTTTGATATTTACTTAGTTCACTGCGTAAATAGCACAACCACCCCCATCACTATACAAACGCACTGTACAGTGCCAGACTTGTGCAGTAGTGTATGGCCGGCATTATATATACTAATTTTTTATTTTGTGCTTTTACTGTTTTCATTTTCTGAATTGTTTGTGAAAGTTTTGTTTTAATATTTTAGTTTTTACTTATATTAATTTATTTTGTTTATTAAAATTAACGGGCTGGCCCACAATATTGACAGAAAACGTTCTATTGACAGCTTGTATTGAAAAACTTTGGCTTTCTTTTTAATATAAGTAATCAGTTGATGTTATTCGCTGAGATCGTGGGCTAGGCCATACATATGTATATATTTTAAATATTGTAATTAATACAATGAGTGACGGAAAGCTTATGGAAGCCATGCACTTTTAAAATGCATAAGCAAGTGAAACCACATACAGCTGTTCATGTTTATGGCAACACTAAGATATGTAGCAACTATATTTATATTAACGTCAATGGTTATGGCTATGGTATGATGGTATGACATGTCTAATTGAACCTTTATCATAAAGAAGTGACAATTTACTCAATAAATAAATTTTGTTTGACAATAGCACGGGTAATATTAAGCTTTTTCTTATAATATTCGAATTAAATCTTCTTATGGACAATAAGTTCTGAATTTTATTTATTTCTTGTACTGTTAACTTTGCTGGATTTCATTAGTTTTTTTTCTAGAAAAAGCGTTAGCTTTTTTGAGTGTGTAGCAAAACTGAGCACTAATTTAAACTAATTGCCAATAAGACCAATAAGTTAAGAAAGCTTAAAAAATAAATCCTTGTTTCTGACCTTAATACCATCAAGTTCATGCAATAAGGGAAAAAGCTTATGAAGGAACTTTTGTTTTTTCTACAAAGGACACAAATTCTAAGTTTATAAGAAAAAAGCATAGACTAGCAACTTCCTAATTGAATGCTGGCCTATTGGTAAAGCTTCAAACTGTAACACGATGATTTGATAAATCAAACTAATCACAATATAACCCAAATCATTCATACAAATTCAATTTTCTCTACCTAGAAAAACCAACATCTGATTAGTCTAAACATTTTAGGTTCTTAAAGAATTTGATTTTTTATTAAATAATATTTGATTGATGCTAAAATGCTTTAGACTTCCTGCTACCTTTTATTTCTGTCAGTTGCTGGTCATTTTTCCTAATACCTTGTTTGCTGGCAAACCAAATTAAAGTATTTGTTTTTTTTTCTCTCGGACTATGAAATTATTAGCAACACGTTTTTATATTGGTTGTTAATGTTCCAACGACACGGCACGTGTAACTTTTTACAAGTATAATCTGCAATGACACATGTTTCATAAGGAATTTTGTTCTCCTTTTTTTCAACTAAGGGACTATTTTTAAAGTTTCTTTTGCTAATCGCTGAAGGCAGGTATTTTTTTATTCTTTTCTTAGGAAAAAAAAAAGAGCAATTGCGTTTGTAGAGGAAAAGTCTACAGTTTTCGTTGTTTAATTAAAGCTCCCAGTAGTTGCTGGCGTAGTAGGATTTCCAAATGCTGGATAAAATAACAACACGCTTATGTTTTGTAGTAATGCTCAGTTTAGCATAAACATAACATAAGTATAAATATTTAATTATATTTATATATTGTTTCCCTTAACTTTTAAAAAGAGCATAGGGCCCATAATAAAATAGTTTGAAAACTGTTTGTACAAAGTCGCTGCCTTTAGTTCGTTCCAGCCTATTATTTTGTATTATAAGGTCCCAAGACATTTCTCATTAGAGCTCTGCAGCAAACATAATTTTTTTAATGTCTAAGATCTCAAATATTTTAACAACAACATGTTTAACATTAAAGTGAGTTATAAATAATATTTACTAAAAATAATATTTGTAAAAAATTATTTAATCGCTCATCCTAGCAAGGCTTTGATAGTATAAGCCCAGTCAGTAGTGTTTTTATCTCAGTCTATCCATCATTTGTAGGCGATATTCAAGTTACATTTAGTTGTTGTTTTGGCGACATTTCCCTTTGCTATGCTCATGATACCAAAACTTTTACATGCACTAAGCACTAATTTCCCACAGGCATATTTCTCTAAGTTAGTTTAATTGTCCTTATTATTTCGTTTCACTAAAAATGTTTGCAAAATGCTTAATTATTATTTACCAAACTTTTAATTAATTGCCTCTATTGGTGGTCCAAGCGGCAGCATTAGGAAATTAGAAGCAAAACATGGTAATAGAAAAGTTTTATTTTTCTTTTTTTTTGTTTTTGTCAATGAAGAAACTTTTTCAAGCTGTGCATTGTGTGCTTCCATTTCAGCTTCAGCCACTTAATAAAAGCCAGCAATTGATTTACACTATTTGCAAAAATTACTCCAATAAATTAAGATTTTGTTCTTACCAATTCTACATGAGTAAATAGTTTGAAAAAATTATTAGAAAGAGATATAAAAAGAAGCAATAAAACAGAAATAAAAAATCCATATAATTGGCTTGCTATATCAGCCTTGTTTATAAAAACTATTAACGCCCCGTTTCTGCAACTCAGACGGTTGAAAGCACTCAATATTTTGAGTGATTTTCATAAAAAATTTTAAATGAGCCGTCTGCCTCAGTTGTGGAAACTGCCCATAAGGCTTTATAAAGGCTTAAGAAAAAAAATTTTTTATGAAAATATATTTTATTAACGCTTTATAAAGCCTTAATAATTTTTATAAATAAGGCTAAATTATTTTTAATTAGATCCCACGCAGAGAAAATACACTGTGAAGGCAAAATTACCACAAAAGCACGAATACTATAAACCCTCAAAAAAAAGTGTGATTACGGATTAGGGATTAGGGATTACGGATTGGAAAACAGCTTCATATTTTTCTATAATAATAAATGGTAAAAAATTAGCAATAATTGTTCCTAATAGTCCGCTAAAATCATTAGAATAGTATTTTTAAACATTGAAATTTGTTTTTTGTTCCAGAAAATTAAAAAAAAATAACTGAAATATTCGAACAAAAAGCTATTGAATTATTATGACAACAAAAATGAAAAATTTTAAAAACCCCCGATATATCTAGAAAATATCTAATATATTCTAAACGCCTGGACCGATTTTCTTCAAACATAGCTAAGAACCCTCTCGATCAAGTCACCTTTTAAACAGAAAAATTTAAATCAAAATCAGTCCATCCGTTTGGTCTGTACGTGGACACGGACAGACACACAGATACGCAAATACACAGATACACAGACACACACTACAAACTTATAACACCCCTTTTTTTTTGGTCGGGGGTTAAAAATAATTTATGTCATAAAATAAAATCTTATATTCCAATATCAGCAAAAAAATCACTCGTAAGCACTAAAAAAAATTATTCGAATATTCGAAGAAAAAAAGTCTAACAAAAAGCTTATCAAATGTTTGCACAAACATTTACAAAAATATTTGAATTAAAGCTTATGCGAATCTTTGATTAAAAATATTATTAAAATTTTCCAATAAAAATTTTCCATATATGTAATCGAATAAAGAAGTATTCATATTAAAAAAAAAAATAGTTTATGAATATTGGAACTAATCCAATGTTCAAATGAAAACAAAATTCGAACAAATAATTTTTCGAACATTCAAATAATTTTCTGTTCATGAATTATAATAATTTTATATTTAGCTATTTGAGAAAATTATTAACACTTTCAATAAAAATATTACTCTTTTATTCGAATAAAATTTCTTTTAAACATTCGAAAAAAAATCCAATAAAATATTATTCGAATGTAAAATAATTTGAATAATCTAAAAAAAAATATTTTAATACAAACACTATTTAAGCATTCTAATAGCATTCCGAAAAAAACTCGAATAATTCATTATTCGAACATAAAATAATTTTAATACTCAAAAAAAAATTATATAAATATTTCGATAAAAAAATTATTTAAATTTTTGTTGAAAAATTTTTGCAATCAAAAACTTCTTTCGAATATTTGTATTATTTTATGTTTAAGTGAATTTTTTATTCAAGCTAAAATGAAACAAATTCGAATATTAGAATATTTGAACACAAACTTATACGAATATTCTTGAAATAAGTCATTTGGTTAATAAAATAACTTTATATTCGAAAAACTGGGAAAAATATTTGTATATACGAAAAAAAATCATATGATAATTTGACAATAAATTGTAAATTCAAATGTTTGCATAGAAAATTATTCAAATAATAACAAAAAAATTTCGCAACTTCGAGTAAAATGTTATTCGAATTGAATTTTTGACTACAAGACTTTCGCATATTCGAATATTCTGACAATAAGTTATTCCATTAATAAAATAATTTTGTATTCGAATAATTGCATAAAATTGTTCGTATACAGGGGAAAAAAATCATTCGAATATTGGAAAAAAAAATTTGTGATTAATTGTAAAAATATTATTTGAATAATGTTTCCACAAAAATCTATACGAATACTTGCAAAAGAAATTATTTAAATATTTACAAATTAATTTTTTGTATCTTCGAAGAAAATGTTATTCGAATTATTGAATATAAGACTTTCGCATATTCTCATAAAAAATTATTCAAGCTAACTAATCAAATGATTTTTGAGTATTCCAACAATGATTTGATAAGAATGTTCGAGTAAAAAATATCGTATTAATATTTGAACTCAAAAGTCATTCGAATATTAAAAATTATGTTTTATTCGAAAATTACAATAATTTCATATTTAGATACACGAAAAAAAATATTTTATTGTTGTAGTAAAGAGTTATTTAAATATTTCAACAAAAGAATTTCACAATAAAATATTGTTCGAACTTAAAACTATTTGAATATTCGAATAAAAAAAATATATAAATATTCAAACAAAAATTATCTCAATGTCCGTTAAAAAATGTTTCGATAAAAAATTTTTTTTCGAATATTCGAATAATTTCATGTTCGAAAATTTTTTATTCGAAATTTCAAAAATTATTTTATTCAAAAATTTACTTAAGTTTTTCAAATATTTTTTATTGGTTTTCGAAAATTCTCATGTTTGAGAAAAAAAGTATTTTTAATATACGAAAAAATAGTTTTAATTTAAAAATAAAGTATTTTAATATTCGAATAGATTTTTCTCGAGCAGTAATACAAAAACATTTCAACCAAAAAAATATATATAATGGCAAATCTAGTTCAAAAATAACAGACTTGAAAAATACAGTGATCATAATATATAATAAAGCCTCCTCCTCAAATTAAATCGATTAGAAGCGGAACTACGACATGACTGAATATGGTATTCCACTTTTATTTCACCTCCCAAAAATTGCTCTTGTTCTTGCCAACTTCGCCTTTATTTATTTATTCTTTTATAACAGAATTCTTTTCTTTTTCCGTTTACTTTTTATATGTCACTTTGTGAATTTTTAAACAAAACTTACGAGTCTGTATTTAATAGCACAATAAATTCATCAAACACCCCCAATTTTTTGCAAGTTTGCTTGCGGTTTTATTTTATTTATATATTTAATTTTTTTTTTTTTTTTTTAAATTTGTTTACAAATATTTCATAATTTTTTTACATATAAATCTTTTATATTTGAATAATTTAAGTGGACTAGATAAAAAAAATTTAAAACAATTACAAACAATATTGGAGGGATTCGTTAAAGGTCTTGAAGCTAACAAAAAAAACATAACAATTTGCGTTTTCATAAAATAAATTTTAAACAAATTTTTTATACAAAGTTTCGTAAAAAAGTTTTTAGGATATTTTTTTTTTAAGAAAAAAAAAATTTAAATTATGTAACAAGCAAAGCAGTATAAATGAGTTTGTAGAAAAAAAAACAATGAAATAATAATAAGCTGAAGACACCTCAATTCATTTTGAAGTGTTTTCCTCCTCGTTTCTGAATTAGAACACCTGCACGCGATGATTCTCACGATCACATACCAATATATTACCATTGGACATGATGGCCACACCCTCCAGTCCTTTGAATTCGGAATCACCAGAACCCCAGGAGCCGAAAGTTTTCAAGAAACTGCCATCAGGATTAAAAATCTGTATGCGATTGTTGCCAGAGTCGGCAACAAAAATGTAACCTTGATCATCGACTGCAACGCCTCTGTAAATGGAATATATAAACATTAATAATTATTTGTATACTTTTTTAAAAAATTTTGTTGATTCATCAGTTTGGTTGAAACTTACCTGGGAAACTTAAATTGTCCATCATCGGAGCCTTCACCACCAAAGGTTGACAAAACTTTGCCATTAACATCGAATATCTAGAATATAAAGCAAAGTTTGAAAGTTTGAAACGGAGTTTCTTAAAATTATATAGATATACACATATATTATTGGTTGCTTTGGCTCCCTATAAGAAGCATAGGGCTTCATAACAAAAGAGAATTGAAGTAACTTTTTGGTACAAGCAAGTCTGTACCCTTCTTCTTTGTTCTTTCCCCTCTCTTCCTTAAACTAGGACTTGCTTAAAGTTGTATCTAAAACATGACTTATGTACAGCTGGCATTCCGTGTGTTGTCATTTTCAAAATATGTGCAACACCGTTCACATTATATTTTTTTCTATGGAAGCCAATGCCATACAACGAAAAATATCGTAAATGACAAACGTTGCTTCTGGTGCATGCTATTAAGATGTCACTCACACACGTCCAATTTTGTTAAAGCAACTTTTGAGTTTATGAAAGAGAGTAGAGAAGAAAAAAAAAAGGACCAAAAAGTTGCTCAACTAAAAATGCGCTGTGCTAGCCGGGACTAAGAGCATTTGAAGTGACTGTCGTCGATGTTTTAATGGGATTTGTCAAATTAACAGCAATTTTTCCCACAGATTTTTAAATTAAATAATGATGTTAAAGTATACTAGTCAAAATGATTTTTTCATCATCACTTGCTATACTCCGAAAATCATGTAGTGAAGCTTCACTTCATTTTACTTAAAGTGATACCTTGCCAAGGTATAAGTAACAAATAAAATTGTTATACTAACAACTAAAATTCAATAAAATCAAAGCACAGCCAAATTACAACACCACAACGACAATGCAATGGCAGCAAGTACTCGTACTTTAAAAACATATAAGATAACTTGCCAAAAAAGAAAAAAATAATAAAACTAGGAAAATTACTTTATTCAATGAAGTGTAAAATTACCTGAATCCTGTGGTTATTCGAATCAGAAACAATAACACGATTCGTATTCGATACAGCAATATAGTGCGGATGTTCAAGTTGCCCTTCACCACGACCGCAAGTACCGAATTTGCCAACAAATGAACCATCCGATTGGAAAACCTTAACAAAAAAAAATCAAAAAACACAAATAAAATAAAAATAATACGAGTATAATAGAAGGCAAATATGTAAATGAAATAATGAAATAGAAAATTCAATTTATTTTAAGAAAACCACACAAAATAGACAAATATGTATTCTATTTGGGGTTTTTCCTATTTTTTTTTTATATTATTTCAATTATCTCTATAGATATTTCTAACGCTATACGACCATTTTACTAGTGGTTGAAGCTAAATTTATATGTAAATAGTTATGACAGAAAATCTTAAGGAAAGTGCATGATTTAAGTGGGAGTGTATGGTGGGAAAGAAATGGATGTACAAAGTATTAAAACGTTATTTTGATGAAAATTTTAAACCTTACAAAACATGTGCCTTAGATTATAAGGCAAGGTCATTTTTATAAAAAGCACTTTTTTTAATAGTACTTTTTATTAAACATACTGTACATAAAATAATTAATAATAATAAAGTAACATTTAAGAAATTTATTATTCGACATATTGTCATAAGTTTATTTTAATTTGAAATTTATTTGCTGGTGGTTCAGCGATGTCTATATGCATTTCATTGTTGCTGTAACAAATCGTCAGTAGACTTCAACCACACATTTTGAACAGTTACAAACCTCTTATCTTATGTACAGACTTTCAAAAAGGTGTAGAAAAGTAGAATAGATTCATATCGAATATAAATTATTTGCTGGGTTTTGTATAAGTTTCTAAGCCTACTATGCTTATTTTTCTTTTGTGATTTTCAAAAATATTATTATTTGTGAATTCTCAAATAGTTTTTGAAAGTCTGTACATAAGATAAGAGGTTTGTAACTGTTCAAAATGTGTGGTTGAAGTCTACTGACGATTTGTTACAGCAACAATGAAATGCATATAGACATCGCTGAACCACCAGCAAATAAATTTCAAATTAAAATAATAAAGTAAATAATAAGAAAATAAAAAAACAAGTCAGGCAGGCGACTCATCTAGAAAACTTGTATGAAAATCACTCAAAGAAATTAGTGCTTTTCATACAAATTTTCTACTCAAGTCAACCGTCCGTAGACACAGGGGGTAATAATAATAATAATAATTTTTATAAAAGGTACTCTTTATAATATATACTTTTTGTAAAAGGTAGTTTTTATAAAAGGTAATTTTTATGAAGGGTACTTTTTAAGAAAGGTACGTTTTAAGAAAGGTACTTTTTAAGAAAGGTACTTTTTATAAAAGGTATTTTTTATAATAGGTACTTTTTATAAAAGGTACTTTTTATAAAAGGTACTTTCTATAAAAGCTACTTTTCAAAAAAGGTACTTTTTATAAAAGCTACTTTTTATCACAGGTACTTTTTATAAAAGGTACTTTTTATAGAAGGTACTTTTTATAAAAGGTACTTTCTATACAAGGTGCTGTTTATAAAAGGTACTTTTTATAAAAGATACGTTTTATAAAAGGTTCTTTTTATAAAAGGTACTTTTTATAAAAAAGGTACTTTTTATAAAAAATGTACTTTTTATAAAAAAGGTACTTTTTATAAAAAAGGTACTTTTTATAAAAAAGGTACTTTTTATAAAAGGTACCTTTTATAAAAAATGTATTTTTTATAAAACGTCCTTTTTATATAAAAGGTATTTTTATAAAAGGCCATGCTCCTTTCTATAAAAGGTACTTTTTATAACAAGTACTTTTTATAAAAGGTAATTTTTATAATAGGTACTTTTTATAAAAGGTAATTTTTATAATAGGTACTTTTTATAAAAGGTAATTTTTATAATAGGTAGTTTTATAAAAGTTATTTTTATAAAAAGTACTTAATGGTACTTTTTATAAAATGTAATAATTGCAAAGAGTACTTTTGAAAAAGGTTACTTTTTCACATGATGCTCGTTTTATAGAATGTCCTTTTTAGGGTTCCGTACACCAAAGGTGAAAAAGGAACCCTATTGTTTTCGCTACGCTGTCCGTCTGTCCGTCTGTCCGTCTGTCCGTCCGTCCGTCTGTCCGTCACAGAGTATTTTCTCGAGAACCGTAAGAGCTACGGACCTGAAATTTGGACAGAGTGTGTAGACCCTTGGCCGCTACAACAACAAATACATGAGAGTTGGAAATTAAAGAGTGTGCCAAAACGAGCAACGAAAAATGTTAAAATCCCATGTAATATACATATAATTGTATGTATATGCACTTGAAATTTGTAAAGTTAGTGTATTTTTATACGGACTACAACAATTAACACTAAAATTTAAAAAATTTTAATTAGAGGGTGTACCATCAGTTAATGTAATTTTGACCATGTAATTTTGATAACTTGCTGTATCTTGGAAACCATAAGAGCAAACTTCTTGAAATTTTCAAAAACAGTAAAACAAAAAAATCTCAAAATTATAAAATCGCCAAACCGAAAAAAAATCGCCAAAATCAAAAAAAAAATCACCAAAACGAAAAAAAAGCACCAAACTAAAAAAAATTTCTAAATCGAAAATAAATCGCGGAAAACCGGAAAAATCGCCAAAATGAAAAAATCGTCAAAATGAAAAAAAAATCGCCAAAATGAAAAAATCGCCAAAATTAAAAAAATCGCCAAAATTAAAAAATTACCAAAATGAAAAAAAAATCTCCAAAATGAAAAAAATCGCAAAAAAAATAACCAAAATGAAAAAAATCGCCAAAATTAAAACAAAAATCGCCAAAATTTAAAAAATCGCCAAAACGAGAAAAAAGCGAAAAACAATAAAAAAAAATTATTTCAGCTGAAAAAACGTAACAAACACTGTATTAAAAAAAATGCTCAAAGCCCAACGTACGGAACCCTTCGTGCGCGAGTCAAAGTCGCACTTTACTGAATTTTTTTAAATGTACTTTAAATAAAAGGTGCGTTTAAGTAAAGGTACTTTTTATTAAAGGATACTTTTTTTAATAAAACGCAATTTTTACAAAAGATCATTTTTAATGAATGTTTCTTTTAAAACAATTTCCTTTTATATAAGATCTCTCTGAAGAAGTAGAGAGAGAGAGAGAAATTGTACCTTTCATGAAATGTACTTTTACTTCTATTGTTTAGAGTATTTTTGCATAAATTACTTTTTATATATGTATGAAGTTTTTTCAAGGTCTCTTATAAAATTATTTTGTTTAATAATCTCATTTTTTTTAAACATTTTATGTCACGTCCATTTATCCTTTTTTCATCTATCTGAAATCAACGCCACCCTAAGAAATCTTAAACTTTGACAACTCATAGGCAACTATAGCTAAGACAATTGATTAATTATAAATATTTGTAATTTCATTGATATACAATCAGCAATATTTCATTAGAATTCAATTCAAATTGTTCAATATTTATCGGCACGAATCTTAATGTTTGCATTTATTTAAGCAATTTACATTTACATGATGTTAATAGAAATATATTCTCGAATCAAAGATTAATAATGATTTCACAATCACACTTCTTCACACACACACACACACACACACACTCACATCAATTGCTTCGTAATCATTTAATACGAATAAGGCTAGAATGCTTAAAACTTTCAAGAAATATTATGTGCGATAAGCTTACCTGTACTCTGTGGTTTTCTTTGTCACAAACATAGATGAAACCCAATGCATCTGTGGTGACACCCCATGGATAATTGAATTTACCATCTGCGGTACCTTGTGAACCAAATGCCCTTAGAAAACGTCCTTGTGGATCAAGCACTTGTATACGATGATTGTAACTATTAAAGAAAATTAAAAGAAATTAATTAGAATAACTAGTATAGAATATGTATAAAATATTGGGTAAGGAATTTTTGAATTTAAAAGAAATAAATTTAACTTTTATTGAGAAAGTCAGGAGCAAAATATTAAGGCAATAATTGACTCAACCACGTCTGCAAGGTAAATTTTATATGGAAGCAAAACTAAATTTTTAATTCAGAGCAAAGCCTGAATTTCTTTGCCTTTTTCAATTTTTTAAATTTTATGTTTATTTACATCTAAATATCACTTTGGGGAAGTGATTTAGGTAATTAGGGCCTCAATAAATTGTTTGTGCTATTTCACATTATATACGCAAACAAAAAATATGGTTGAGGTAACCATAATCAAACAGCAACATACTATGATTGAATTATATGGTTGCAGTCAAATCATATTATTGTCAATGGAAAAGCAAAGTTTAAATAATATTATTTTCTGAGTTAATAATAATAATATTATCTACAAAAACAATTAACTTTGTTATACTTAATCTTATTATTGTAAATAAGACAACACTATTGTTAGATGTGACTAAAATATAGTTGAGACTTACCATACCATGTTCTAATATTATAAAAATATTGTTAAATATGACCATAGTATTATTTAAGTAATAATAATATTTTGTTTTTTAATCATATATTTATTGGCAAATCTTTTGTTTAAAACAGCTGGGCGGTAAATCCGAAATAAAAATAAATTATTATTGTTGAAATAAAATGTATGTATGTATGTATACAAATGTATACTTACATACATGTGTATACACGAAATACAGATATATCTTTATAAAGAGATATACTTACATACCTACATATGTACATATTATTTTTATTTATCTACCCTTTTGTTTATACTTTTTTTTATTTATTTAACACCACGCCTGCACTACCGATATCTTACAAATGAAACACTGAACTGACAGAAGATGTTTCTGAAAAAGATTTTTTTTAAAACTTAACATAGTATGGTCTTGGATAACATTATATTGTTATTTACATCATATTATTTTTACACAATAATACAAATTATATTGTAGTCATAAATTTTTAACAAAACTATATTGTTAAATTCTAACCATATCGCACTTTCTATGAATATAATAATGTAATTATTAAATTCAAACATTACTGTGTTTATCGTAACGAAATTAATGTTTAAAATAATAATAACTAGTTTTCAACGACCACACATTTGTTTCAGAGAACATAATATTGTTTTCTCAACCATTTTACAACCATATTTTTTCTTTGCGTGTATGGACGTTTATAGAAGTTCATAATATTTTTCAGAATAACAAAAAATAATACCGAAAATTTCTAAAATTTAAGATATTTAACTACGTAAATTGTAGGATTACTTAGTGAAGTTTTTCCTTCCTCTACCTTTTTATAATAAACAAATAAAAAGTGAACTTAAATTGAATTTCGCTTACTCACCGATCTGCTATTATATATTGACCAATACGATTGACCGCCACACCGGCCAAACAATCAAATTCACCTTCACCATTGCCATATTCACCAAACTGCTTAACGAAGATACCATTCGAGTCGAATACCTGCACGCGATGATTCGACGAGTCGGCGACGACAATGCTATTATCCGGCCCAACGGCTAAGCCGCGTGGCCAGGTAAAGGAACCGGGTTCGCTCCCCCGGCCCCCCAATTGGAACAGCTGTTGACGCTTGCGCAAGTACAATTGCCTAGGGGAAGTACCTGCCACTCCGGTTATACCGTGAGCTGCTGCTGCTACCGTAGGGGAGGTAGGGGAGCCTAGCCCGTTTTTTGAACCATCATCATCGGACGAAACCAGTTCACTGACCTGCCTCAAAGGCAGGCCCAGACTAAGGCGACGTGATACATCACTGGCAACGTGGCTACGACTACTGCCACTGCTACCTGCACCATGACTCGATGTAGATGGCAGGGCCGAAGAAGTGCTACTGCTGCCTAGACCATCACGTCCACTAACCGTTGGCGTATCTTTGGTGCTCTTGTTGCCATATTTGTTTTTCAAATAACGGGCCCAAGAGCTTAAAGCTTCGCCGTCTTTGCTGTCGTTGGTCAATGTTGACGAACTAGCACCGCTGCGCGAGGAGGTGCGTTCGGTGATGGGTGAGCTATCGCGTGATTTAAGCGCATGGGATGAACGACTGCGTGCCAAGTCGGTGCCTCCGTAACCGCTGTATCTATTTTGGGTAGTTGTAAAAAGAAAAATAATAGATTAGTGGCAAAAAGTTGCTTTAAAAATAAAAGCAGCAGCTGCTGCTGGCTCTTTTAAAAATAAAATTTATGCAACGCTTTTTGGATTTAAATACGAGTAGTATTGGGCGAAAACCTGACTGCCCAGTAAAAGAAAAACATTTGGTTGGTTGGTTTACGTGGCTGGCTACTACACGCAGAAAAACATTACTTTTAAGGAAAAATTTATAAATATTTTTCGATAATTTTTTTCTTTATAAAAGAGAAGTAACACTCAGGGAAGTTAGATAATGAAGGAAGGGATAAAGGAAATTTTCATTCTTTTACAACTCTGTCTATTGTATGATTAAAAAAAAATACCTTTAAATACTTTAAAACTGGCAACACTGCTCGTACAAGGCATAACAACAATACGACAGAAGGAGATATGTAAGAGCGAGAAGAGCTTTATTTGTCGCTTTTATTCCCATTACGTGCGACTTTTAGAACCCCGGAAGCTGCTCTTCACTTCCTGTCAACAAAGACGAGGCGGATGCGACATGTCGCAGGCGATGTCATCCTTCATCTAAATGGGCTCTTATCGAAATAAGCAGGGTGTGATAAAACTATTGAATTTATTTAAAAGCTTATCTCATCTGATTTTATCTCAGTTGTACATGAAAAAGATAGAGTGCGCCAGCATTATTAAAAAGCAGGGGTTTTACTCTGTAATTCGAAACGAAAGAAAATGCTTTCGAATTTACATGTTATTGACATAAGAATTTTAAAGAATTTTCTTTCGTTTCGAATTACATAGTAGACCCCCAAGTCTAATGGAAACACATTACAAAGCTACAGGCCACTCAACTCTCAAACGAAATCTTAAACTGTAGCTTAGCACCCTGTTTCCACAAATCAGACAAGAGATTCGTCTAGAAAGTTTGTATGAAAATCACTAAAATTTAAAATTTTCCTAGACAAGTTGACGGTTTGTAATATGGAATTTGCACCTAAAAGAAAACATTAGAACTATCTAGCGATATCGAAAGCTATAAATTGCCGCCCGCCTCAGATGAAATAGCAATGTCATGACAATTTGAAACATGGCACTTCAAACACAAATTTCTGTACTTTTAATTGTATTTCACTTTTTGTTAATGGCATTTATAATTTATTATTTACTTTACCTTTTTTAGGTGTTAAGAATGTAAAAAATTTTCCTTGCTCATGTCTTAGTTGTAACCTTAGCACAGATTTAATGACACCTGATGACTTTTTAGTTATTTTGGCTTAACTAATTAAAAGCCAATTATGTATATAAGGAAGATTTATATCACTTTGTTACGGAAATTTAAGGCTATAAGAAAAAACTAACACTAGCACTAGCTACACGAAGTCATTAGTTGATGACTTGTTGTTAAATACTAACATGTGATTTAAGATATTTACGTAAGTGTTATAACAAATAAAACAAAATTGTATGCATATCATACCAAATTACTGATTAAAATCACATTAGCAAAAGAATTTGGTAAATTTGACTGTAAACATTATTATTGGCAAGAAAATCAGAAATACACTTTGGAAATAAATTTTCTTTTATATGCCTCAACAGAAATTTGCAAAATCTTAAAAAAACAGCAACATAGTTGCCAAAAAAATTCTGTTTTTGATACAGAGATACAGAGTACATAGAGCAAGAATTATCATATGAAACAGGGCTAACACCTTGTTAGATATACCTTGATCAGGCTCCTACAATGCCCTGGAGACGTTCATATGAACTCATATGTGTGAGTGTCGTATGCTTGTCTCTTACCAGGAGACGTTCAAGTAAACACGTCAATCATCATTATTATATTGACTTCATTCGGTTCGTATAAAAGCATGCCATTGCTGGCAAGTTTTGTATATAATCAACAAAACGCTATATAAATTTTTGATCATACATACTACTTACTCTATCATTAACAAAAATCACAGAGAAACTGATCTTTTTTTCGTCAATTAGAATTGGAGACAATTAAAGAAGCCGCCAATCAGCAGATAAAGAAATAACAAAGATTTTTGATTTTCATAAACTAATATTGACAAATCTTACTAGTAGCCGAAAAAAATTCGACTGCACACACACACAAATATGTGATTAA
This sequence comes from Tachina lurida, assembly GCA_944452675.1. NCBI lineage: Eukaryota > Metazoa > Arthropoda > Insecta > Diptera > Tachinidae > Tachina > Tachina lurida. The sequence goes on along the minus strand of OX101756.1, from coordinate 129,830,827 downwards.
TGAGCTTAAGTGCACTGTAGATGGTCAAATAAACACATCAATCAGTGTATGCATATGTGAGTATGATATGCTTGTCGCTTAAAAGGAAATATACAAATAAACACGTCAATCAAAATTTTTATTTTGTTCGTATCTAAAAATTATAAAATTTTTTTCGTCTGCGCACTTTTCCATCATTAAAAAGAACCGTAAAGAAACTGAGTTTTTTTTTGTCAAGCAGCGTTGAAGACGATCAAACAATCAGCCGTCAAATAAAATTAAGAACTTTCTTAATTTTATCATTAATTGCCGACAACGCGTAAGTGTAGCATACAAAACATAACTGCAATGTCACAACTATGTGATTGATGAGTTTATTTGATCGTCTCCAGGGCGCATGATATTGGTGTAGTTGTCAATATAATAAAGCAGCTGACTGCACGGTGACAATAGCAGTCAACAGTATTTGTAGTCGGGTCGTTGTGTATGGTCCACATGTTTAATGCTTCATTATGTGAGAGAGAGAGAGGGAGAGAGCGAGAAAGAGGTAATGAAATTATAAAAAAAATGTTATTGCTTTAGTTGCCAGATAAAACACTTTTTGTAGAATTTTTTGATTTTCTAAAAAAACATAAGGATATAAAAAAACTAATGTGGCTGCTATCTTTACTGTAAAATTAATATATAATACAATTTTGCATAGTGAAAGAACTATTTATTAAGCAGATTTTACTTGACAAATTCAATCACTGTTGTGAGACTAGTCAATCACGTGTGATTAAGCCATTTAAAAATTTCGTAATCACTCTGATTAAAGCCGGATTCACTAATGTTGTCCAAAAAAAAAAATTTGTTTGGATATCAAAATTATGCTTTTTAGTGCTTTTTTTAATGTGATGCGCTATTAGATCCAAAAAAGTTGGCATCACTGCGGACAAACTTGAACTGAGCTGCCCATACGTTAAAATTGTTCACACAAAAGTGTGTTGAGTTGCCCCATCGCATACAAAAGTTTGCATAGTCATTTTGTGTTCGTGAAATTAAATTCAGAGTGACATTTGTTTTGAAAAATAGTTAATAAAAATAAAAAATAATACTAATATCTATTTAAAATGCGCCAATAAAATAAAGCAAAATATAAACGATAAAAAAATTTTTTATAGATCAAAATTTTGTTCAGACAAATTGGTTGAATCCACCTTGAGTAACAGGTATACCAGTAACCCTAATTTTTACTGTTAGATTAAATATTTAAGAACAAACGTTTTATATTAAAATAAATGTATCTTCTTACGTTTTATATATTTTTCTTATACATTCTCAATAAATCCAAAGAACGCTGAAATACTTTAAGCTGAAAATGCGTATAACAATTTTAAATTTCTTTTACAATTTTTTTGATGGGTAAATACTTGCATTAATGTCAGTTTAAGAAATTGCTTATAATAATTTTAAACCAAAAAAATAAATTGAAGGAAATTAAAAAAATTATATTAAAAGAAACTTGTTGTGTGTGTTAAAGAAAAGTAACGATATTAATTGAAAGAATAAAATGAAACTTTAACGAAACACGCGCGACTACTATTAATTAAAATAAAAATTAAATTTAAAAAAAAAGTATGATTAACAGAAAACGCATTAAATGAAAAAGTAACAAAAATTTTGAAATGACTGATTTTGCATAAAACTTTGATGAGTGATAATATAAAAAATATATAACAAACACCGAATACAACGAAATGAGACAAATGCCTTACTGTACACTGAACCATAAAACAATTTGATTGCAACTGAAAAGCGTTTCCATAGGCTTACTATTATTTAAAATATGACATGACAAATAAACACACGTGAATTTTTTTTTTACAATTTAGCTGATTTCTTTTCCAAATCTATATACAGCAAATACCCATTAATATTTTTTTTTAGGAAAAAATATATAAAATATCTAAAAAACAAAAGTTTTTAATTTCGAATTTAATTTCTAAAGAAATGCTTGATAATGCTAAATAGTTAAAAAATAAAAAATGATTGATTTAATCGTTTCTTATTTTGTGTTAATCTCGCACCTTGAAGCTAAATAAGCAGATGGTGATGCCGTTGTTGGCGACACAGGCTCATCCAAATCATCATCATCGTTGCCAAATTGATGCGAGGAGCGACTACGTGCCAAGCGATTGCGACGCTCCTTCATCGCTAAATAGCGCGAACGTCCGGTGCCATAGCGAGAGTCCGAATCGTCGCCGGTGCCGTTGGCATCCTCATCGAATGAGGCATTTGGCGTGGATAGGGATGGTTGCGATACAATGGCGCTGCTCTTGCTTTTATTTAGAAAGCGGCTTGTGTAGCTGTAATTATTTTTTTTTTTTGGTTTTTTTTTGTTTGGTTTTTGTTTTAACAATTCTTAACGATTGGCTGCTATTATTTTGAGTTAAATTTAAGTTTTTAAAAAAATGCATACAAACAAAAAAAAATATTTTGCTGCTCTACTACTATATACAATTTTATGTTGTCTCTTAAAATTTCTTCATTTAATTTTATCGAAAACAGATATTAATTATGCCCATGAAGTCAAATATGTACATTTTGTTAACACAGCTTCTGTATGTTTTGTAATAAGCCTTCAGTTTAGTTAAGCTTATGTTATGTAAAGTGTTAAAAGCTTTCTTTATTAAGGAAAAATTTAAACATACATATCGTTACCTTAATAAAGAAAGGGTCTAACTTATTATTTTTTTTTTGAAATCGAAATTTTTGTATATTTCGATAAGAGAACATCTAAAGTATGGAAAAATGCAAAGATCTCGTTTTCCAAAAAAAATGAGTTAGTGCCTTTCTATATTAAAGTAACGATATGTATGTATGCATGCATGAATGAGTATCTGAATGTATATTAATAAAGTTCTTACATAAAAAAATATGGCAAGACAGTTGTAAATTTAGAAATGGTAAAATTGAGCTTTCATTATAAAAAAGCTTTTAGGGAATTATAATACGTTAAATCAAACCAGTTCACATATTCCATTTGCACAAAAAAACTAAGTAAATGAAAACAACAGAAATCTACATCAACTGACACCACACAGTGGACCCAACACAAAGGAAATTCATGATGAAGGTGTGGCAACCTTCGAAAACAGCTGGTTGTTCCGTTCTGCTAGTGTGTTTGTCAGAATATCTACAATTAACTTTGTTGTTATTTCTTACTTAAAAATTATGACACGTATTTTGGCTTGCAGAGCAATACGAACTTTAACCTAATCAAATTATATACATAGAAACAAATAAAGTTCGAACAATAATAATTAAACTAAATATAATATCAATTTTATCTGTATAAATACAGACCCATTGTGGTTTGAAATATTAAAAGTTTTGGTTTTGAAACTTTGACGGCCTGTGCCACGATGACCACAGAAAACTTTCGATCGATAACTTTTATTTTAAACAACAATGAAATAAGAAAATGTGTTTGTGCTATAACATATCGCTCATTTACTAGAATAATGCCCTAACTTAAAAAAATTTAATTTTTGAGTTAATAATGCAGAATTAATCATCTTATCATTACTCAATATTTCAAAAAAAAAGCAAAAGAATATTAAAAGTCTTCGAAATGTGAATGAAATCATTCAAATCAACAAATAACAGTTTTCAAAACCAAGATGGCCTGTTTTTAAATAAACAACGAAAGATCATGATTAGAATAATTGCTATAAAGATGACAACCATACTAGTATGGTTCTTAAGCTGTATAAAGAAATAAGATTAATTGCTGTTAAATAGAGAGAATAGAGAATATAACCATCGCCATAATCAGCTGTTTCTGTTCCCATTTGTTTTTTCATTTCAAAAGTGCAAAAACTAATATGTCTAACCAGCAAACAGCTGTTTAGGGTTATGACAAAAAACCCAGAAGTACCTTATCAAAAGATGAGAACATTTTTCTCTCGAAATAAGAATATTTGTTGGTAAACAGAGAACTGAATGTTTATGAAGGTTCAATCGGACGTGTCATACCATAACTACATAAACATAACCATTGCCATAATCACATATATATTTGCTTCTCCTATTAGTGCTGCCTTAATCATAAACAGCTGTTTAAGTTCTCATACCTTTATTCATTTCAAAAGTGCAACAACAAATATTACTAACCAGAAAACAGCTATTCAGCTTTGTATGGCGAAAAACTAAAAATCTATTGGTTATGAAGATATAGCGAGTCGCCTGTAATCAAATACAGTGTTGGCCATAAGGTTGGTTTGAACAGCTGTTTTGTATGGTTGTCTTTATGGTTAGATTTATGCTTAGCTCACATTTTTCGATTTTTTTCGACTGATTTTTCTCTCTGTGTATGTCTATTAAAATAACCTTTTTCAACTGTCTTCTAATCCAGGTAAGTATTTGCTTAACTAAAGTGATACAAACAAACAGCTAAATTTATTAAATTTGTTTTGTTAACTTGAATTTAGAAAAGAACACATTTGAAAGCTTCTTAATTTAATAAAATACAAGTAAACAACATCTAAGCTTTTGCCATATAAAAAATTCTTCAACAGTCGTATCATAACAAGTTCTTATCTGATAAAAAAAATTTCCCTTTTGCTCTCTAAAGATTTTGTTATTAATGACAACTTGGCAATTAAATCTTTAAGAGGGAAAAATAAACTAAACTTGAAGGTTCTTTTCCCCAAATCCAAATCAATAAAAATAATCAAATTTGGCAAATCAAAAAAAGAAAATATTGAGTAGAGTGAAAAAAGCTTATTTGTTCTTATTTTTTAGCTGGTCCAATCATCACAAATGACAAAAGTAAACAATATATCCAATGAATTTAGACTTTGAAGAGTTAGAAGAAGGAAATAACATAAAGAGAAAGATGAAAAAAAAAATGTGTTAAGAGGATGCAATTTTTGATAACTGCTATGTATCAGTTTGCCATGTTTGTAAAGAAAATGACTTGGACAAAGCGTATTATTGGCTAAAAAGAAACAGAGAGGAAGGCCACATCAACAATTTTAACACTCGTAATATGAAAAAAAGGCTTAAAATCTATTTAAAAGGAAAGATTTTAAATAGAGACAAATATAGATAAATTCTACCAACGAATAATGCTGGGCACATAATTGGAGCGAACAAAGAATTTTTTATTGGAAACTTGCATCATCAAAAATAAAACATATTTATGCAAGTGAAAATGAACACAATACCTCAGTCGAACGAAATTCGTTATTCGTGATGAATTATGCGATAGATTTATTTCTATTTTGATACCTGCGAATACAAATCTTCTCTCTCTTTGCACAAGCAGTAACCAACGTTATCAACAGGGAAACCGCAAATATGCAATTGCATGTTTTTTCTTGTATCACGTATTAATGCGGGGACAAGATATTTATCCGTTTCAGAACTTTTAATGAATTTTGGCATCGATTTGTTAGTGCATATTTTTGCATATTTTACCCTTTAAAGCATGTTTATGCATATATCAGTTTTACACGCATATTTTTAGCATATTTTCGAATTTTTAGAGCATAATTTACGCTTTTAGGGCATATTTTGATACTTTATAGAATCTATTTTATTTCAACCCGCTTGGCACCACCATCCTTAAAAAACTTTCCATTCCGAAAAAAAATTTTATGAAATTTTGTTTTCTAGAAACTCATTAAAATTTCGTTTTCGAAATAAAAATTTAAGTTTTAAAGAACATTTTTTCCTGCGCTATCTGGGTTAATATGCTTACAAATTATTTATAATTTTCGCCATCTAAATCTCTGTTCCAATGTTCCATGTAGTGTATTTTTGTTTTATATATAACGCAGTTTTACGGACGTTAGTTGCAATACAAATTTAGTTTAGCTATGTGTGATTTACTCTGCCCCGAAAAGACCTTGAAGGAACATTGTAAATGTATGAAAGTTCATTAAGATGGGACAGAAAAGATTTTTATTTGAGATTCTAGGTGAATATTTTGTTATTTATTGCAATAAAAATTATAAATTAAAATCTTGTCTTATTTATCAAAAATACAATTCCAAATCCTTAATTTTGATATCGTGATCTTTTGAAATTAAAGTTAAATTCTTATGCATCCAATAAAAATTAATTTGTATTATTTGTTTTAGTAAAAAAAATTATAGTAATTTTGTTTTAACCTGCACCCAGTTATTCTTTGTTAATTATGTTTCCGTTTTTTGGTTATTTATTTTTTTCTTATTTTATATGCAAATGTTGTTGAATTTTTTATTAAAAAATATATTTTCATTTACAAATAAACCAATTTATTATATTTTTAAGAGCATATTTTTTTACTTTTAAGCGCATATTTACAAGTTTTTAGTGCATATTGAATGCGCATAAAACACTTTTTTTAGGGCATATTTGTGGTTTCCCTGGTTATCAATTATAAGAGCTGTTAGTTTTTCGTTATTGTTGTGTTCCGTGCGAATTTTTATCGCTGAATTCGTCGCCGTAGACGAAATTCATCGTTCGTCTCAGTTATGTTTCTAGCATAAGAATTTTTAAGTTGAGAAATATTTTCTAACACTAAAAGAGCATCCTGAACAATCAGAGAGAGATAGAGAGAGGGAGTGAGAAAGATCTCTAGAGAAAGGTAGAGAGAGAGAGAAAGGTCTCTAGAGAGAGAAAGGGAAAGACCTCTAGAGAGCGAGAAAGATTTCTAGAAAGAGAGAGAAATATCTGCAGAAAGAGAGAGAGGGAGACATCTCTAGAGAGAGAAAGATCTCTAGAATGGGAGAAATAAAGATATCTAGAGAGAGAGGGACAGAGAAGATCTCTAGAGAGAAAGATCTCCAGAGAGAAAGATCTCTAGAGAGGAAGATCTGTAGAGGGATAGAGAACAAAAGGATCTCCAGAAAGAGAGAGAGAGAATATCTCTAGAGTGAAAGAAATAGAGAGGCCTTTGGAAGAAAGAAATAACTGTCAAACCTAATTTTTCTTATTTTAGCAAACACAACCCGCAAAGCGATTAGCTTGTCTGTAGAAAACATCCAAGGTATATGGTGGGAACCCATAGAGCGTCATGCGCTGCTTAAGCAGCAGATTTTATTTTTTTTTTTGATGATTCTTTCGATTTCGGCGATATTTTGTGCGGTTTTTTACGATACATATTTTTAGTTTTAACGTTTTTTTAGTCTTGCAACTGCTTTGTTTTAGCGGGGTTTTTCGATTTTTTGCCCTTTAATTTAGGTTTTGTAAATTTCCGTGTTAATTGGTGTTGGTTTACGTGGCTGCCCACTACACGCACGCATTCAAGTAGAACCTAGATGATTTCTTTTTGAAAGTTAATTGGTGTAGTCTGCATAAAAATATACTAACTTCTGTAATTTATTTGTCTTTATATCGAGCCATAACCATCAAAAAAGCTTAACCAACACATTTTTTGGATCTTGGTTTTTTGACTAACATCTATTATTTACGATCGCAAATGATAGATTTTTGTAAAACAATAAACTTCGAAAATTATGTCGCTTAAACTTTTTTGGCGGTTATGGCACGATATAATTTTCTGTATATTACATTAAGAATTCAACATTTTTCGTTGCTCCTTTCAGAATAACCTGCAATTGTTAGCTGTTTTTTCTTTTTTGTTGTAGTTTCACATATTCTGTGGAAATTTCAGGTTCGTAGCTCTTACGGTGCTCGAGAAAACAGCCTAAAAAAGACAGACAGACGGACAAATGAACGGACGCATGTACATCCTAGCGAAAGCAATAGAGTGGCTTTTCAGTTTTGAGTGTACGAAATCCTAAAAAATAACCATAGTAACGCTTTCCCAGCTAATTGTTCAAAGGATTTTCAAAAAACGTTTAATTTAAGCCCTCAACCACTTGCAGGCTTAAGTTCTTAAAAAGCTTTGCCTTGTTTTACTTCCTACAAAGTGTGTAAGTGTCAAGTGTTTTTGAAACACACCTAAAAATCAATTTACTTAAAACCTTTTATATTCATCACAAAAATCTCCACGAAGTTACCTTTTTTTTATTTGTGTCCTATTTCAGCGAAAGGCTACTTTTTTCGTTTAATTCTTAAAGCAGCTTAAGCATTAGCGTTTGTTTTCTACGCTTTAACCTTCTTCAATTATAATTCCATTTTATTTTCAAGTTCTCTAGGTTTTTTGTTTTGTTTACACAACTACTATTGTTGGTTAATTCATTTACTTGGTTATAAGGGTTTAATTCTGCCACTTTGCACCCTCATGTACGTACTTGGGTTATGTGTGTTTAAAGCCGCACAAAAAAAAACGATATTAGAAACCAAAAAATAAAGAACAAAAGGCCGGGAAAAGCAATTTTCTAGAACAAATAATAGCTAAGAAGTTGACATTATTGTAGGGGAAGTAAACAATGGTTAACCTAATTAAAAAGGAATGAAGTATTTAGAAATACAGAAATAATCTTAGTTTTATATTAGGGCTGTTTGATAATTCCGTGTCTTTATTTTCAGAACACAAACCTTAAGGGCCGCCTTATTCATTCATTCACTCACTTACTTTGCCCAGGCACTAACGATATGTGATTTCAACAAAATGGTGCTAAGTGCTACACACATCGTGCTACTATGGACATTCTGCACGAGCGATTTGAGAGCCTGGTCATCTTACATTGATATGAAAGTGTTACCAACATCGTGCAAATATCAAATTTTTTTTTGAGATGCTTGGCTTAGTCGCAAGTCTATGCAAATAAGCCACAAGCTTAAGAAGGAATTATGCTTGAATGTCTGCCTGAATCGGGCGGCTAAGTAAACCTAGACACAAGCCACAGTGGCCTTTAAACATGCCATCAGTGAAATTAAGCCTATTTAATGCATAATTTGGATGCTCTCCTTCCAGCGAAGCCATGATAGATATTTGTACGATGGAATACAGAATGATAGGGAGTGATTTAAAGATGTCCTTGATATATAACACACAATTTGTTTGATCTATAAATTAACTCAGGAAGCACTTAATGAAACCTTTAGTCTATAATGGGTATTTTTTTTATTGATTATAGGGCTTACGAAAGGATTAACTGCCAAACAAATTTGTCATACTGCGTTCACTTTTTAACATTTATGATCAGTAATCTTTGACAAATGATCCTGAATAAATTGATGCTTGAACAAAGTTAGTAAATTATCCAGAATTAGGCAACTTAAAGCCGTTTTTTATGGCGCCACACAATCGTTGAACTGGGAATATACTCGTATTTCATACCTTAAACTATTTAAAAGATCTAATAACACTGATATATACGTACTGAAGAGAATATGGCCGCTGTAAACGAAAGTGTGGCTGAAGAGCCTAAGTTATAGATATGTCATCCGTCGCAGGAATTAAGCTTCTAAGCGTCTACTAAGAAAAAAATTGTGTACCAAAGTTCTTTACTTTCATACATTTAAATACACCTGGTGTAGAAATTAAAGCCACGATGCCTTCATATGTGGTGTTCTTTCACTGTTTAGACTCTTGAAGAGTTGGAAATTGATTCGATGTTTTATGACAAAATTGTGTTCAGCGATGAGGATATTTTTGTATTCAATAGTTTGTTAATAAGGAAATTTGCCATATATGGAGTGAAACCAGACCACAATAGACCCTACAGAGTCCATTAAATCCAGCAAAATGCACCGTTTAGTGTAATTTTATTTTTTAGACAAGTAACACTCAGGCAATGAATGTTACCTGAAGGAAGAGAAAGAAGAGAGCTTCATTATTTTAAAACCCTGTGTTTTGTAGCTTATAATGCAGAGTTGCAGCGCCTCTGGTGTCAATGAGGCGTATTAAATATCCAAATCTGTGCTTAGTAGCCATTTTATTGGCTATTTTACTACGCAATACTGACGACGAAGGGCACTCTGGTGTTACATTTAGGATTAGTATCTATTAAAGTCGGTATAATTAAGTGTCCAGTGACTGCGCCTTCATCACTTGAACTCTCTTAAAGGGACACTAGCGCGCATCAGAAAAATGCATGCTGTTGTTATTTATTGACTGTCGGAGACCGGATTCAAACCTATGATCTTCGGCTTTATAGTCAACCTTCTAATTGGCATCATCGTACCTTTTTTTACGAAAATGAAGCCGAAGGAAGTAATGGGCTTATGATCCATATAGGTCGTTACCACACCTCGATCAATAATTTTTTATTTGAAAGTATCAATTGCACTAATATGGGCGAGATTGGCGCTACTTGCCATATGGCCAAGCACTTATGGAAATCAAATTTGACAACAAGTTTATTTCGAGACCTGTCAAATGTCCTCCCTCCAAGGCCGTAGTTTTTGACACCTTTCGATTATTTCATAGAGTGTCATGTGAAATCACTGTTTTTTTTTTTTTTACTGATAATCCAGCAGCAGTTGACCTCTTTGGAGACCAACATTGTGCATTTTAATCGTAATATACAGTGAGCAATGGCCAAAATTCTAACAAAATATAACGTCTGGAAACGGTGGCTCGAAATACTCGAAATCATTTTTCACATACCAATGCCATGTATTGAAATTTCCAATAAAACATCTTTTTATCAACATTTATTTTTTACAATTTAAAATTTTGTTGGGCTTAAGAAAACTCCCTTTAGTAGAATTACTGCTGTAAGAAATTCTATTCTTTCACTTGTTGTTCTCCTTTCTGCTCAATGCCGCAATTATTTAGTTTGTTTCAAGCTTGTTAACTTTTTGATTTTGGTTACATTTGGTGCAATAAGAAGCAGCTGCGCAAAATGGAAAATCTATTATATAAAGTTATTGTTCAGATTGTAGCTTATTTATTTTATATTTGTGTTGTCTGTTTGGAAGTTTCTTTATTTAAAAGCCATTAGCTAAGCGCACCAGACATTTTGTTTTCTTTCAAACTTATTGGTGAAATGTTTTCATTTCGTAAGCTGTTTCTATAAAGCTAAAAGTATTTGGCAGATTTACTTAATCAAAAAGTCTTCTTCGATTAAAGTTTAGGGACTTATGTTCATTATTACACCGTATTTAAAAGCAATTTACTTGATTGACACTGGTGTGCTTATAAAAAATCTCAATATATTGAAGGTAAATATAAAATTTATTTAAACTTTTAGCAAAACCTTCTATGATGAGCTTTTAGTTTTGAAAGTAAGGCAAGCCAAATTTTTTTTTTTAATTTTGTTCACGAATAACAAAACACATTAAATTATTATGTAAAAGGCATTGCTAAGCGTTGACAAATTTTATATGGCATAAATTTAAATTACAATAACAAATACAAAGGCTTTAATCTTTAAATTCCATTACATTAATTTTTTTTATAAAATTAAGGGCTCATATGTTATTTAGGTAACGAAACTAGAAAATTCCTTAAATATCTTTCACTTAAGCATATTCACTTAAAAGCTTACAATACTAAATTTAAGTGGTAGAATATCCTTGTGAAAGAATTTTCCTTAAGTTGCTTTATTTTAAAACGAAATTCATTTCCGGAGCTGTGATTTTTTTCTGCTTTTTTTTCTCTGTTGTAAGGCGTAATAGAAAGAGTTTCAAGGCTTGCCAGCTATTTCCTTTTCAAATACACTCCATTATGTCTAATATAATTTTGGCTTTTACTATTTGTCAAAGATTATTTCCTTTTCCGCCTAAAACAATGAGTTGTTAAACTTCCGTTGTCCTTTTTTTTCACCCATTTTGTTTTAGATATGAGCAAGAAATAAAAATCAACAGCAAACACTTGAGACTGCAATTATAGCAGTGCAAGACATCTCACTTTAATATATATATATATATATATATATGTTTATAACTTTGCTAGAACAATGCTGCTCTTACGTCAACAACTACTTGCAAAAAGCTTTGTAGAAAATCCTGATTTTTGTATAAGTAAGATGTTACTAAGCAAAAGCTATGAAATAGGATACTGGCTAAACTGAAATTTTAATTTTTGTTTTGTTAAAATATTCTTTACGAATTTCATGCGGCAAATACTACATATTAATACATTAGAGCCAAATAAATATGCTGCACTATTTTTATATGTACTACATAGAATCTCCTAGTGATGCAAATTCAACCAACCTGTAGAAACTTTTATCCTTAATATGTAGAAACTATTGTAGTTTCTACCATCGGCTCAGCTCGCGTTTCTCTAATATTTTCTAAACTACATATAATTAAAATTTATGAATGTTTTGTTATAATAACCGATAAAACAAATTTAAGAAACAGGGTAAGAACCAGTTTTAAAACTGTTTACCAATCAAACGCGAAACGAAAATTATCCTGACTAGCCCAGAAATGCGTTTTTCGTAAAAATCCGTACTAATTATTAAAAAAAACCCGATTCCGAACCGGATAAAAAATAGGCTATGTTTTGATGCTGGTAATGTAGTTTTCCACAAAAAAAAAATACTTTCACGTTTATAATATTATTAGAAATATTTCCTAATAATATTATTACGGATTTGCCTAAAAATTTCCAGAATCCCAAATGTTCCCCGAAAGCCACCCCTGGCAACATCGAATACTAAGAAAAACCACAGCATCAACACTGCATCGGAAAAATTTATTAAACAATTTCATTTTTGTTTTAGATTCGGCGCTGTGGCATTTTCGGCATTACCTCGATGGTGTTGGGGAACTTAAGAGATTTTGGGGATTTTTAAGCAAAAAAATATACGATAGAATAAAAATAGTAACTATTTTATTAAGCTTGAGGTCTTTTAAATAAAATTAACAATGTTTATTTAACAATATTTCGACACGTCTTTGTGTGTCTTCTTCAGGTAAATTTTTATAGCTATTGCTATTTATGGCGTGATACAGGGGTTAGAAAATGATTTTCGTAACAAAATAAACCGACACTATTACAGTTATAAATTTATTTTTGTTTTGATTTCTGTGTACTTAAAAGCAACGTACGAAAATAAACGAAGCAAATTGTTTGAATTTGTTTTGGTTCGTTCTTTGAAGTGAGTGAAAAAAAACAAAACAAAAACAATGAAAAACATTGCTTATTCAATTTGTTTTTGTATTGTTTTTCCCCTGATCACAAACCAGAGAACACAGCCGATCGACTCTAAGCCGGCTAACAGCCGCCACCGGCCATAAACAATATATTAATTTAATCGTGCGCCGCTAGAAAAGATAATAATGGGAAATAAATGGAAACGTTTTGAAATATTTGCGGCGAATTTGACATTATCATATAATATAATTTTATTGCATTGTATTTAACACATTAAGTTTGTTGTATACCATGTTCACACTTATGTTTTTAAAAATGTTTAATACATGTTCACACTTATATTTTTAAAGATTTTTAAGACGAGTTTTCTAAGAACTAAACACACCCGTTCAGATTATATTTGAGATGATTATTGTTGACGTTTTGTGAATAAATAAATTATTGTGTTTGTAAGAAATTTCGAACAATTATGCTTTTTGTTTGCTTTATTATTTTTAAACAACACATGTTTTTGTAAATAATGTAATATTTTTTAAGCAATTATTGTGTTCCAAATAATTTTTTTAACGTGCCGTAATTTAATAACAACACAAAGTTGCCAGAGTTATCACGTGTTTATCGATGAACTTAATTTTAAAACTTGTTATCTGAGATGCTTAACAAAACAAGTTAATGTATGGTAAAACATCAAAAAATTGTTGTGTTTAAGCTCCTAAAGACGAATAGGACGTTAAACACATAAGTGTTAACAAAGTATTATATAGCTAAGTAGCAATTGCTATAACCGGGTGTCCTAAGACACCTCTCTTCTTTTATTTTTTGTCAAAATATTGTTAAATAAACATTGCTAATTTTATTTAAAGGACTTCAAGCTTAATAAAATTGTTACTATTTTTAAAATAAAAGATCAAATAAAAGTTCCAAGGAACAATATTGTAAAAAATATACCATTGCACATAATAAAAAATATACTGAAGTATGTTTCCCGCCTAAAAATCCCCAAAATGCCAGAAGTTATCCGAACTTTATTACGGCAATACGTGTAATAATATACAATAATATATTTGTAATACGTGTCTATATGTTAATACAGTATAATATATGCATATTTTGCAAAAACAAATCCCCAAAATTCCAGATGTCCCCCAAACAGCACCACGGCAACATTGAAACACTTGAAAATACCACTGCCGCAACACTGAATCTGAAAAATGTAGCAGATATGTCAATATTGATTTGCGACACAGAGCTGTGGTATATTCACGTTTCCAGTGCTGCCGTGATGGTGTTGGGGGATTTTGGGGATTTTTAAACACTATAATATATAATATATAATGTAAATTAAAGAGAAAGATAACTTTTAAAATTTATATATACTTGTAACTTCATAAGATAAAAAAAATTATCATGTATGTACGAACTTAACAACGAATCGTTAAAGAGCACAGAAAGATTTAAAATAGTTAAATCGGCATGTTCATGATATGCATTTTTAAATTTACATTATAAATGGTTTTAATATATTTTACAATAATTTTTGTTGCACAAATAAAAATTTTTTTTCATCGAATAAAAATTATTGAGCACGGATTCTAAAGTACTGATGAAAAATCTAAAAAAGCTTAAAAAAAATTATAATACATTGCTTATTATATACTCGTATATGTTCTTTTATAGATCCATTAAGTGTTAAAGAGTATTAAGTAATAATTTGTTACATTGTTATGCAATAGTGTTACTGTGCTGTTAAAGTTTTTCCTTGTATGCAATGTCAGTAAAACGTGTTATTGTATTAAAATTAAATGAAGAAATATTTATATAAAATTAAAAAAAAAAATAATAATAATTAACATTTTTGAAACTTGTGCTCCTAATTTGTATACAATTTTACACATAATGGCAAAATCGAATTAGAAACAAATAAACTTATAAATGATAACACAGCTAAACAAATCATAAAAATTTATAACCTTTGCTTTAAACACCAACAGAATTAGTAAATTAAGGAATATATAAATATTCGTTTTAATTAGCAAACAAACATAAATAGATTTCTTAACAAAACACGGTTAATTTTATTAGAGAAAAGTATAACAAAAAATTAATTCAAAAAAAAATAATCAGTGAAAACCACAGCTTTCTTGAAATGAAATGCCAAGATTTGTAAACTATTATAGTTTTTATTTTTTATTTTCATGAGGCATCACGTAAAACATCCACAAGCCGCCTTCGGTATCTTGACCTGGGTCTACTGATATAGGGAACACTAAAGGGTAGACTGCATCAAACAACGGACACAACAAAAGTGTGTGTGACATGCCATTTGATAACAGATGAAAGAGTAGAAAAATAAAGAAAATGAAAAGATTGTAATTAAAACAAGTTCAACACAAACATTTACATACACAAGACAGTGCATGTTTGCGCTAAACACTCATGGTGATAAATAAGAAGTATGTCTGGTTGAATTAAATATATAGAACTAATCGGGCAAGATAAAAAAAATTTCTCAAAATTGCTCACTCTTCTGTCAATGTGTAAAAATATATATGATTTCTTTTAGTTTGTTAAAAAAGATTTAAATTTGATTGAATAAATGCCGTTTTTTTACAATTTCTAATTATCAACCCTTCAATACTATACAATGTTTTAAATTACTGAAGTACGCGCACAGAAATCATTTCAAGAATGCAGCAAACTACAGCATTTGACAAATCTTAGATTTAAAAAGAAATTTCTAACAACATCAACTACTATTACTTTCCTCCCAGAGCTATAAGCAAAAGCGCAATTTACTTCCAAAGATGCTCAAATTCAAGCTTGATTTTTTAAATAAACACTCACAGAGTCCCATGCAAAATAATTCTTTTTCAATCCAATAACTAATAATAATAATGCGTTACAAACATTGTTAAGCCGATATCCGACTGTCGGCACAATGTACCACTTTTCGTCGGCTCACTGCAATAACTTATACCAAAATTGCTTTAATTCGCAATTTATTCTAGAATAAGTCAATAAAGCTTTATTACCAATACAGTGTGCTGCAATTATGTCCTTATATTTCAATATATTTCAATTAGTTAGTTAGTAAGATCTCGGCTTTACATGTGATTTAGAGAATATTGCAAGATATGCAATAATTTAACGCTTACTGTTCAAAGTAGCCCACTGTAACTAATATCGTATATCAAAATCTGCAATTAACAACTATTACCACTGTACAGTGTTATACTAACAAAACCTTGTATGATTTCATGAAGCATCACACATTCATCAAGTTCTGTATAAAAAGTACTGCATACTTTTAAGCGTAAATAATGCTATGGTTGGTAATGCAGTACGTATGAGCAATATTAAAATATAAAAACACATTTATCATACTTTAAACACTCCAGTGTTGCCAGAAAATTATAATGGGAGAATACTAAATTAGAGAAGAAAAAAATTAAATGCTAAACTTTAAAATTTATAGAAGTTTTCTTAGCAGATTTTCAAAAACTTTTTTAAGAAAGAATATGCTGAATCTAGTGGGGAAAGTGCTAAAATGACAACAAGGATATACACTGCAAAAAACCTTTGACAAAATTTAATAATATTTTATCCCATTATTTTTTACAAAATTTTTTCAAAGCCATTCAATAAGGTCATGGCTTTTTGAACTGAACTCTGAACTGAGAGTGCAACACTGCTCCTGACAGCAGCCTGTGAAACTGTCAATTGACTCCTGTCAAAATTTGAACAGGCTGCGTCCTTTATTTTATGCTTGACAGACATTGTAAGCAGACTATGTATAGTTTGCTTAAAGAAGAAAATGGAAAAAACTGAATTATTGCGAAAGCAAACGCCCCATCAGCTTGATAAATAATATTTTCACCAACAATTTCAATGAAAAAAAGTGGTCTAAGTTTCCTTGTGGGCATAATTGTGGGCAATTGAGCTCACTGCCAATTGAAACAATTGAAAAAAATGCACAATATGTTATTTTCCAATCGGAGATTGGTACTAAGAGAGTGTGTGGATGCCAATTTGTAGTAATCCTTTGGGTACAAGAAAGCTTTAGGCAAGATTAGTGCCAGGTTTGCTCACAATCGACCACAAATGCGATCCTATGACAATTTTGCAGGAGTTTTTGACATTGTTCAACCGCATTATTCATTTATTTATTTATTTATAATTGAATTTCTTACAGACAATTACCCATATTGATGAACATTTAACAACATTAAATAAACTACAAAAAATATAAAACTACAACAACAATTTGCTGTGAATTTTAAAAATTTATAATAACGTTTTTTACTACACTAGCATTTATACAACTAGTTAAATTCGTTACACTTTCATCTTATAATAAGATCTGCATTGGCTTAATTAGGCTTAAAAGCCTTTACTGTTAGAGGAATGAAATTACGGGATGTAACTGTGGGCAAAACGTGAATCTTGGGGTGATTCAAGGGCAAAGAAGGCCAAGGTGGATTTGCCAGCCAAGCAGTTTATGGTTTTATTGTTTACTCGTATAAGCAAATATTTATACAGAAATTACCAACAATAGGTTTTGAATTGAGTTAAAAACTTTCATGTACCAAACATGAAGTAAAAGAAAAATCTGGGAAAATGTTTGCGATATCGTCAACGTTCGACATGCCACACACTTACATTTGAAACAACAACAAAATTTTAAAATTTCTTTCTGTTTTGATTGTAAATGTACGACAAGTCGAATGTTGTCGACATCGTGGGATTCGCCCTTAGTTTATTAATTGCGTAAAATTTTACTAAATATTTCTTGTTGTTTTTAACTTCGAAATATTTTCGCTCGGTAAGTCTCCGTCCATATAGTGATACAATTGTTGCAATATATTTATTTTTATAATATAATAATAGATTTTCTCATATAAGTATTTCTTATGAGAATGAGATGAGAATAAGATGAGAATGATATAATTAACAAGAACTGCATGTATTTGAAACACAGTACCCTTTTTCATTCCTCTTTCCCCTCCTATTTCAAACTCAAACGTTGTACAGCAAATGTTGCACAGTGTGTACAACGTATGAACGAAAGAATTAAGACTTGAATACTTCGCCAAATAAAAGCAAAAAAAGGTACTTCTAGTTTGTTCCAACATCTTGAAAGAAAATTAAACAAGTCTTGGCTAAAATGTATTTCGTAGTATGAATGAAAGTTTTGTTGTTAATTTTGCAATATTTTTTATTTTTTTCGTCTTCTTCTTATTAATATTCGTATTTGATTCTTCTTCTTATTGTTATTTTGATTCTTCTTCTGCTTCATGCAGATTGCAAACAGATTTTCCAAAAAAAAAACCCAAATCTACTTCGTCACTTGATTTTTTGCGAAATCTACTTAAAATTTAGTAGAACTTAGTGAAGCAACCATGGATTTTTGCTTTTCAAAATTGTACTTAAAAGGGTGTGTGAATTAGCTATGTTGTACTTGTTTGGTTGTAGTTTAGGAAAAGTTTCGGTCAATGGTTTTTGTTTTGCATACTAGATTTTGATAAATGTCAAAAAAGAATTTGATATAAACAGTATGGATTTTTATAAATACTTTAATTTAAATCTGCTAGATTTTGTGCAGTTGTAAATGCCCTTTAGGAAAATTGAGAAATTTTTTTTATCTAAATTGATGAGAAAATCTTTACACTCAGCCCAAGGGCGGCTAAGCAGGTAAGACTTAGCAAGCGAAGCGGCTACTTTAAATATCGCTTTAAAATTATTTTTCAATTTATGAAAAGGAAAAAGTAAAGCTCGTTGTAATGCCTTTTGCTTAAAGTTAGGAAATTCAATATTTTTCAAATCCTTGTAAACAGTGCTTTCAACTGCTAAATTAACTTTGAACAAAGACATTTATAAGTCCTCCACTTTCCTCTTGTTTATTTCATGAGTGTTTAAAACAAACTGCTCTAATTTGTTTTAAAAAAAAATGTATGATAAAAAAAATGTTATTTAATAATTTAAAAGGTTATTTTGATTATAGCCAAATTAAGCCAAAAACAAAAAAGTAAGTGGTAGAAAAAAATAGAGCAGGAAAGAGGAAAATAATTTTTTTTGTACAAAAGATTATTTTAATTTTTGCTTTTATTTACCTAAGACGCTTCAGCTTATGATATTTGATTGATTTTTGGACTTTTAATTCTTTCATTAATTGATTGATTACAATTAATTGATGAGATTATATAAAATATGATTGACGTATTGGCGGTATTTGTAATGAATTCTAAGTGGAATGGGTTTTCACTTTTTTTAGATATTTGTTTGTTTCATAAAATTAGACAAACAATAGTAAGTTTTTTCAAATGGCAGTGAGATAATTTTATTTTGTAGTGATTGATTTCATTATTTACTGCTTGCTGTGTGGGTTTTGATAAGGCATGAATTTTTTTCTTAAATATATTTTTTTGTTTGTGTTTTAATATTTGCTTTTTTTTTTGTTTGCTATTCTTTTGTTTATTATTAATTATTCATTTGTTTCGTTTTGATTTATGAAAATGTTAAATATTTGACGATTATGCGCAAAACGACACGAACAAAGAACACAAGTGCCAAAATGTTAAATCCTATATTACGCAGATATGCGAGGCTGCTATAAATACACCCAGAGAAATAATTATTTAAAGAGAGTTTTTTTTTAATTTGCTCTTAATATAAATTATTTATATAGTACAAAAAATGGAATGAATAGTTTTAAATGATGCGCAAACAAATAAAACAATTACAAATACAATCGAATGAAATATTAGAAAATTTTTGTGTTTTCTTTTTTTTTAATTTTCATGCTTTAATTAATTCAGTTGCAGTTCATTGAGGCCAGCAGCGTTTGGATGGCGGCTTTTATTAAACGTTTTCAACAACAACAACAATTTTAATATGAATTTAATTAACGGCCTGGCCCACGATGTCACGAGAAATCATTCGATCGACAACTTGTATTGCAAACAACAACAAATTTTCTAAAGTTATTGTTGTTTGCAATACAAGTTGTCGATCGAACGATGTCTAGTGACATCGTGGGCCAGGCCGTAAGTTTAAGGTTTTAGTTTCATGTAATAATATTTTTTTAATTTCCAATCAATTAAAACGAAAAAGTGCTTAAGTCGTTTCCAATTAAAAATTAGAAAAAATAAACCATTATAATTTTTGTAATTTAAGGATATAGAAAAACTTAAAGTTGTTAGTGCTATTTAAAAGAAAAAAATTAGGAAAATTATATTTGGTTAATTTTCTTAAACATGCGAGTAATTGTTTTTAATAATAATAATACTTTACCCCTACAAATTTTAACAACTTATTCTGGCTGAAATAACCAATGATAAACGTCATCGTTATTTAACTTTACATTTAAGCTTCTTGTAAAAAAGGAACCCCCTGCCTTTTACGGTGCCACGGCAAAGAAAACTATTAAAACTTTCAGTTTGAGGTATAAAAAATGTTCAGCTATGTCATGTAAAATCTTATAAAAAACATTTTCATTCAACATTTTAATCCTCTAAGTCCACTCCTTTTGGACCTTTCTTAAATCTTTCAAGAAAAAAGATAAAAAGCAAAGATCTTCCGAAACGAATTGAAATGTTGTACAAAAATATCTGCCATAAGGTTCAACTGAAGTCTTTAAATATACCAAAACTTTTAATTAATTTTAAATACAAGAAATCCCTGAAAGCTTTAAATGCGTACAAGGATTAATTTAAGTTCTGGGTTCAGGAAATTACGGAAGCCCTTTTTTTTAGATATAAGATGTGATCAGGAATTTTATGTCAAATCTAACGAGAAATATTTTTTATAGGTTTTAACCCTCTTCTCCCTGCTCCCTGTATATCTTTGTATACTTTGTGTCTTTTTATCAAAAAAAAAATCAAAGGCAAATGGGGGAGTGGGGGCGGCAAAGTGCAAATATATTTATCAGTGCCTTAAATGATGCATAAAGAGATTTTTTTAAGCCTGAAAGAATTAACGAAAGTGCTAACTGTCAAACGAACTGTCACCATGCGCTAAATTTTTGAAATTTGTTTGACATGATGTTCAATATACTGTGGTAAATCATCATAAGTTGAATGAAGCTTTCACAATGCCAACAAGTTATTCAGATTCGTTGAAGAGCATTCTGGATGTTAAATTTTAATTAATTTTTTCAAGCATTGCTTGTCGTATACCTCAAATAACACGAACGAATAGTTTTGCCCTCCAAAGGCGTGAACTGTTGCTGCCGTAAGGGTCGCTCAGACTATTATACATGTATAACAACTTTCGTCAGATTTTACAAGAAAGAAATCTAAAGACATTTGCTACGACTGTCAAAAAATCTAACGTAAGGTGACAGTTTGCGTTCACACCATCACATCTTAAATTACATTAAAAACACAAGTAGAAAGCTGTTGTAGGTTCCATGCCCACATTAATCGTTGACTTCTGGCGATAAAACATTTTCATGCAAGCTGTTGTTGTGCCTGCATTTGAAAATAGATGGCGGTTAAGGTTTGAATAAGATAAAGAATATAAAAATACAATAATTTCTTTAACTTTCAGACATGGCTCACACGAAAACATACTCAATATTTAGAGTGTATTTAAAGCGAAGAAAAACACCATAAACGAAGGCATGGCAACGTTTTCGAAACAGACGTCTTATTGGTTTGTTTATAACTTGATTTTGTTATAATGCAACCCTGATCATATGAAATGGTTAAGCCTTATGGGATGTCAAATTTGTATCGTATTATATACCATCCGTCATGACATTTTGGATTCACAATATCGCACTTGCACGTATTATTTGAATTTTTGACTGGTATTAATACCAGCTCTTTATCAGCATAATGACTTTACGTGATCCAAAAGAAAATAGTAGAGAGATGTCAAAGTCTATGAACCTTTGTGGACAATTGACCAGTCCATTTTTCTAAGTCATCTTAACGCCAAATTTTCATTTCAATGGATCGAAATTATGGATCAAGAAACGTTAAAGATCCTTACCGTAGCGCAAGCGCTGGCTTTTTTGCTTAAAAAAATCGGTGGGTCTAGTCTGTAATTCGAAATAAAAGAAAATGCTTTCGAAAGCATTTATTTTCCTTTCGTATTACGTAGTAGAACCCCAGGTCTAAGGATTCAACCAGTGTGTCAACCAAGCGCTAAATTTTTTTATGTAAAGGAGACTTTACAGGTTTTTGTATTTTAGTTGTACTTCATATATGGCAATTTGGTTTATTAACGAACCCTAACGGGTTCTTTTTTACTTAACAGTCAAAAAATTTATATAAATTGTCCAACAAAATATCGTATCAGTGCTCAACAAAGAGCTGTATGAGTTGATTCACTTTCGCTCTCTACGCACTATTACAATGCTATTGTATTGTTTTTTAACATCAGTATGTACCACTGATATTGCTTGCAGTGTTGCCTCTCTAACAACTGACTCTCTTTTTTTAAGTGTTGTTAGTAAAAATCAATAAAAATTCTTACTTTTGTTTGATTGTTTTGTATAGCAATCAAATAACTCACAAAAGTATGTTGACTGCATGAAGTTTTAAGTTAATAAAACATGGCTTATTAATTAATAGTTTTCCTCGCATAGCTATTTTATTTTATAATATATAAAACTATATTTGTCGGAAGGGGTTTTAAGAACTATTCAAAACAATCATACTGATTCATTGCTTTAGTGAATCATATGAATGAATATGAATGAATGTATAAATCATGCAATAGCATCATTCATTATTTTAATGTTAAGTGCTAGCTCAATATTCATTTTAGAAAATGCAAAGTTATGCCGTTTGATTCGCAATCATGCAGATCACTGGTGCCCAAGTAGTCTATTGCAAAAAAAAAAAACACTCATATGATGGTCTCATGGCTTCAATTCCAGCACGAGCTGAATCTTAAATGGGTGCAGGCCAAGATCTTTGCAAAAAAATGTCCAAGTAGTAGACGGACAATATAATATCCCCGTTCCTGAACCGCCAAAGAACCAATAAATTTGCATCTTCTTCCACACTTTCGTTTACAGCGGCAGTATTCTTTTCAGTTAGCATATTCGTGTGTGTTCTGGCTTTCACATGTTTTCTTGCGAGTTCGGATATTAAAACACATACTACGCCTGTTTAAGTTGATATTTAGAAAATAAAAATTAATAGTGTGTGTTCTAGCATCCGAATTTAGAAGAACCCAATTTGAAAATTTACGATTTCAAACTTTTAGATTTTTTCGTTTTCGATTTTGAGCAAAAAACTCGTATTCTTTTCACTTTTTAACAAGCTTGTGAAAAGAATACGAGTTTTTTGCTCAAAAGTGAAAACGAAAAAATCTAAAAGTTTGAAATCGTCCATATCCAAATTGTTTTCTTCTAAATTCGGATGATAGAACACACACTATAAATTTTTATTTTCCAAATTTCAACTTAAACAGGCGTAGCATGTGTTTTAACATCCGAACTCACAAGAAAACATGTGAAAACGATGTGGAAGCCAGAACATACACGATTTTTTCGACGTATTGAGTTTAAGGTATGAAATCTATTCACATTTGAATACGCACCATAATCACGAAGTCTGATTTTCAATTTTCAAGCCATTTACAATAATTTTTCAGGGTATCAAAACCTGAGAGCAGCATGACAATAGGCTTGACAGCAGAGAAATAAGCCGCCTTAAAAAGTCAGCGACGGTGGCTCAGGAAGTAATAGTCGGCGGCGACTCATAAGCCGGCTTAAGTCGGCTGACATTGAGAGCCGCTGGTTTTGATTTTGATAAGTTTTTTTAAAGTATTTGATGACTTCCATATAATTTGTAGGATGTGGTAAAAATTTGCCACTACAAAATCAATTAGCCGGCTGCAAATTTGAGCCGAAGCTAGCCGCATGCATCGCCGGCAGCTTGAAGCTACGTTGAAAGTCGGCGGCGGCTCTTGAGCCGGCTGTGAGCCGATCGGCTTGTTTCTCTGTTTGACAGTCATTCATTTTGCAAACTCTACGAGTACAAGGTTTTAGTAAACACTTTATGCTATAACTACACAATAGAATCTGTCCCGAAGGACCTTAAAAAAAACTGTAACACAATGACTACCCAAAAAATATTATTTATAATTGATATTTTAAACTTTACTTTGACCTTTTATTATCATATAATTTTATTAAGCTTGAGTTAATTTCTTTTTATAAAAATTAACAATATTTATTTTTAAAAAATACACAGAAAAAAGTGTTCACCAATTAATGTTTTCAATTAAGAATTTAATTGATTCAATTAAATTTTTAATTGTATTATATAATTGGAGTGGAAAAACTTAATAGATATTATCAAATTATTTGTGGGTGAAAATTTAATTAATTTTTTAATTTATATTAAAAAATTATTCGTATTAATTTTTTGTGTGTATTTATGTATCACAAATATTTTTCATATCAAAAACATTTCAAACTGTTGAAAAATAAATATATATTATTAATTTAATTTTAAACAAAAGACCTAAAGCTTAATAAAATAGTTATTATGTTCGTTATAATTTTTAACACTATTCCTCTTACATAACTCGGCCCGATTCTCTGGAAACCAGATACGATTTTAACCATCAACCAGCATCATTAATTTGTTTTTTTTTTTAATTAACGGCTTTAGTATGTTATACTCCTTTTTTCTTAATTTAATTATTTAACAAAAATAATGTTTATTCATTAGCAAGCATACAAACAAACAAATATTTTATGTTAATTTATTTTATGGATATTTAAAGATTAACTTAAGCGGAAATTAAAATATCAATACTAACAAGGTGCTAAAATAAATTTTTAAAAACAACAACAACAACTCATATGTTAAGCTGAACTAATTAAAAGTAATTAAATAACAAACAAAAAAACAAAACGCCAAGTGCTTTAGCAAGCTAAATAAATATTAGAGGCAATCAATATAATTGTTGGGTTTTATTTTTAATTTGAATAAATAAATTCATAAATAGAAGAAAGCAAATTGAAAAATTTTATTAAATACCTGCTGCCGGCGGTACTGCTGCCACCATAACGGTCTTCGGTGTCGTGATGAGAAGCGGGAGCGGCTCTTTGACGTGCAGAGGAAGTGGTACTGTAGCCACTACTGGTGCCACTGCTGGAGGGTGTAGCGTAGGCAGATGAAGCTTTCGAGGCGGTATCATCACGCGAACTACGTCTCGAGTCGAGACGTTCGCGTAACGAAGATGTGGTTGAGCTGCCTGCCGACACACCCGACGTGCCAGCACTAAACGAAGGTCTGGCTGTAGTCTTTACTAATGGCTTGACATCCACTTCATCTTCAGAGTCTTCGGTAGAGGTTTCCTCTTCACTGCTAGACTCTGAAGCGGCTTTGCTTTTATCAGCAGCTGCTGTACTGTGCTGAGGCAAGAAGCGGCTGACGAATGGTTTCTTTTCGGTGGTGGCTGCAGCTGTTGAGTTGGCAGCTGTGGTGGTGGTTGTGGGTCTGCTGCTTGTTGTTGCACGTGCTGGACTTTCGCGGGCTGTGGAAAATCGTGCTGCCGAAGGTGCTCGGCCGGCAGCAGCTGAACTGGTAGAGCTTTCGGTCGAGGCACTGGAGTCACTGCTGCCGGAACGTGTTGTCTTCTTGACGGCTGCTACTTGGGCTGGCACTGGTGCTGCTGGTTTTGACTGTTGAGTAGGAGTGGGAGATCCATCAGACTCTTCTTCAGAATCGCTGACAGCCTAACAGTTTTTGATATATTTTTTTCATACAAACATACGTGCATACATATGCATGTTTTTATGCGTTTTTAAGTTTTCAAACATATTTGGTTACGGGTAAAAATGATGTAATGATTTTTTGTTTAGTTTTCGAGATGATGTGGAGTAGTTTTGAAAGCAATGGAAGGCGAGAAAGAAATAGCGGTTGGAGAGAAAAGAAAAAAAATGATAAGTCGATATGGGAGTTTATTTTGAAAAGAGCTCTAAGAACATATCGTTGCATTAATTTAGAAACTCATTATTTTTTTTTAAATCGTTTTTTTTTACTTTTTCGTTACATTAGATGTTTTTCTATTGAAATATACAAAAAAACTCGATTTCAAAAATATAATGAGCTAGGGTCTTTCTATATTAAGGTAACGAACGATATATATTTATTATATAATTTTATTGAACAAACCTTGAACTAATTTAAAAGCAATTACAAGGGAAGTTTTTATGTCATATAAATAATGACCGTCGTCGAATGCTCCGTGTGATTTTTGTTTATTTATTTCTAAGCTAATATTAAAAAAAATATACCCGAAATTTTCGATTTTTTTGTATGAATGCAACTACAAGTTTAAAGAATAATATTAAAAATTGCAACCAGAAAGCCTGTCATTGTCTATACTCTGAGCTAAAAGGATCCATACCGTAAGTATAGGGTGGTTTTTTAGAGTGTCACAACTTTGAGTTGGCTGATAGTTGGTTTTTGTTTAATTTGCTTTGAAATTTCATTATGAATCGACCTATACCAGAGTAAAGCGCGCAAATTTGTTAAAATTTTTAATCAAAATAAATGTTCTATTCACCAAACTCATCGTGCACCGCTTACATTTTTCGATGAAGGCCATTTCTTGTTGAATCTGTACCTAAATGAGCAGAACTTTCACATTTGAAGTGAGGAGAATCCACAAGCTTTTATCGAAACACCATTACATCCACAGAAAATTACTGTTTGGTGCGCTTTATGGGCTGGCAGAGTCATTGGCCCATATGTTTTCAAAAAGGAGAATAGTCAGAATGTTACTGTCAATGTTGAACGGTATAGAAACGTGATTCGAAATTTTTTCGTACCTTAATTACGTGGCATTAATCTTGTTTATATATTTTAGCGAGCGCTACAATTGAGTTACTCAAAGAAACTTTTGATGAAAAAATAATTTCACGTAATGGCCCAATTAATTGGCCACCAAGATCGTGTAATTTAACCCCATTGGATTATTTTCTTTGAGGTTATTTTAAGCCACTTGTCTACGTCGATAAACCATAAACAATTGAACACCTGGAAATCAACATTCGAAGAGTTCGCTGCCGTAAATGCAGCGAAAAGTTGTTGAAATTTGGTGTTCCAAATTGCGCCTTCTACGCGCCAGCCGTAGCGGCCACGTGACACAAATCATATTTAAACAGTAATTTTATAAAATTTTATTTCCAACAAAGCCCGTTTCATTGATATTAAAAATATATTTTCTTGTTTTATTATGATTTAAACTAGTGCCACTCTATATAAAAAACACCCTTTACTATACTTGTACCCATGTTATTAGTCTTATATCGAACTCTTTCAGTAGCTCGTTTTTTACACAAGCCGACGATCAATTCCATGTCCCAGGATAAAAGTTTTTTAGGTTTATTACTCTCTCTTATTTTACTTTTATTTCAGACGGCAACAATGGCAACTTTTAACTACAACTTTGATCTGCTCACTAGTTACTACAAAATTATTGCAAACGAATACCTAAATTATTACAATCAAGGGGAAATATCACAGCTACACGATTTCCCTTTCTCTGGCGTAGTTCTCGTGGCCAGTGTTGCCAGATTTTTTCTGACCTATTTCGCCAATTTTATTTTAAAAATCGCCAAAAGTCGCCAAATTAATTTCATGCAGTTTGTCTTAATATATATTTGATAATAAACTTATTTTTATATAAAACTTTTTTTAATATAAATTTTTATAAAATAATCGCTTAAAAATTTAGCAGAAAATCGCCATAATTATTTCTTGTAAATTTTTTCTCATCCCAATTCAAAAAGCATTTATTTCTCTAATTAATATATGGAAAATCATCAAAATCAAATTGTTTTAATTTCTTTTGGTGGTATTTATTTTTGAAACTAATTTGTTAAAAAACTAAATTTCTTGAATTACAAAAATTTTTTAATTCTATTTTGTTAAAAAAAATAGCCATAAAAATCGCCAAGTCAAAAATTTAGGCGCCAAGCAAGTTGCCATTAAATCATCATATCTGGCAACCCTGGTGGTGGCTTAGTGGCACAATTTATTGCTCATTTTTGAGCGGAAAAGAACGCTGAGGAAGGTTAAACAGTGTTGCCAATTTTTTTTCTAGAGCTTGTTCCCGATTTTTGATTTGTCATCCTCAAAAATCCCCAAATTGAGTTTTTTTTTAATAAAATTTCTTATACAGTAACAGAACAGTAACACACATTTTTAGACTTGCCAGACGCTATTTCTTAGTTCAAAAATCAATCTTGTTAACATCAGTTATAAAAAAAAATTCACTAAATTTTGGTTATCATCCCCAACAAATCCCCAGATCCCCAATACGAAATTTTCATCCCCAATAGCGAAAAAAATCCCCAATTTAGAGACAGATTTCCTAAACTGGCAACACTGATGTTAAAAAAAGTGCAAAAGGTTGCCAACTCAATTATTGCTTACAAATTTACTTTATATTATCAATTTTTATCAATAGAATTATGGATTGGTGAATGAGATTCCTGGAAACTTACGACAAATTTCCAGGGAATCTAATTTTTTTAACATTTTGGTATGCCTTCTATTTAAAAAAATTACGACATATAAGTATCTTATGATTAACTCTGTATTATATTAACCGATTCGGTTGTTTTAAAAAAAATTTTTTTGCCATCGAGAAAATCCAACTTGCGTAATTACTTGTTCCTCGAGCCCAGTGGTGCGATTCAGTAACTTTTAACTATCCGACAATCGAAATTTTTGTCTATACATTTTGTAGCTTGCAGCAGCGATTGTGTGATTCTGTAACTTCTTTTTAACGATAGTACGCAGCTGATATTTTCTGTTGATTTTTGTCTATAAAATTAACAGCACATAAATTATTGTCGCTTACATTAACCTGCAGCGAATATAGTTAAACATGTTACTGAATAGCAAATTCGATACATTTTCGTTATAATTATTTTAACGATGCGACTATCGTTAAAAAAAAGTTAGTTAATCGCAGTACAGATACCAAAACTAATTCTACAAAAAATTACGACAACTGGGGAGTGGAAGTTTCTTGGAAAATTAATTGAAAATTGACTCCATTTCTGCAAAGTATTTCTGAAAATTCAATATCCTAAACTTTGCATATTCCCGCTTTCGAGGGATTCACAAATTAAGTGCAAGTTTCCAAACCTTCCAAATAAATACAAATATGGAAAAAATATTTTTTTTTGCTGATTATAAATTCAAAGCTTTGGCGATGAATGCATGAAACGTTATAAAAATTAATGGAATAAAATAAAAATGTTAACAACAATGTTTAATAAGTCCTAGTTTACACTAGGCAAGTCTTATTGCTAAGCTGATTAGTTTGTTAGGAGAGAGAGAGAGAGAGACGAGGGGAATAGAAACGTTTCTTTTCCCCTCGTCTCTCTCTCTCTCTCTCTATCTCTCTCTCCTAGCAAACTAATCAGCTTAGCAATAAGACTTGCATAGTGTAAACTAGGACTAATGATTATACTTAAACAAAATATATCATTAGGACTCTGAAAAGTGGTTTGTGGTGGTAAATCAAATAGCAGCGGTATAAGCAAAATAATCCTAATTGAATTGTATGAAAATATAAGTATATAATAGTTGACTAGATATATGTAATGACAGAGGAAAAAGTATCTGTGATGCGTCAAGGTGAATGTGGGTAGCATGTCAGTCTGTGTGTCAAAATATGATAAAAATTCTTTTGTTATTTGACAAAACAGAAAGGAAGAAGATAAAATTAACAAGCACAATGATTAAGTTGATGTATTATTATTTATTGCTTTTTCATTAAAGGGACATCAGAATTTAAAAAAAAAATAATAATAATTTACAAAGGTAAAAGTCAACGTAGCTTCAGCTAAACTTAAAATATGAGAATAAGAAATAATAAGAAAAATTTATTTTGTTTTAGGCAAATGAACTTGACGAAAAAAACTTAAGATGTGCTTTGAAGTGATAAGGTAACTTAAGCATTTGTTTGAATTTATTTGCCATATATGGTAATAGAACAAAATATATACATATATACATAGACTTTGTTAAAAAAAATATAACGAAACCAATACACTGAAAAAATATGACAGATTTTGTTTAAACTGATTTTAAGTTCTATTATTTTGACTTTAATTGGTTTGATGAATATTTTAGTGAATTTCAATAAAGCAAAAATTCATTTTTCTCTCTGATAACTTTTGTAGTTCTGTGGTAAGCCTTATTTCAGTAAATATTTTATTTAATATTTTTGAATTTATTAATTGAATATAAAATAACCATTTTTCTGTGCAGTAATCCAAAAAAGATTTTATAGATGCCAGTAAAGGGAAAACTTATACCAGACTTAGAATTTTGCAATTTAACAATTCGGCCTGACATTGCTATATAGGCATTTCTACAAGAATGTCAGCTTTTTGTCACGTGCGACACAAAACAAATTACCTTTCTGTTTTTTTCAAAGAACACGAAAGCTTTTTTTTACTTTTTCACATATTTGTGTAGGCCGTCTGCAGCTCTTTATAAGGTAAAATTTTAATAAAAATATAGTCTTATTATTCCGAAATGCAAGCTCAATTGCTTGCTGTCGCACGTGACAAAAACTTTACTTTTCGTGAAAATTTCCATTTACTGTTCATTAAACCGGGATACTACTGTATTTGAATAAAATTAGAACTCCATACCACTTTCATTTCTACCCAGTAAAAAAAGACACTCCAAAAAAGTCATGAAAATGTAGAGTTTGCGATCTGGAAGTAGTGCAAATTTCGATCCGATCTAATGATTTTTACATAGGGTTGTCATTGCAAGAAGTTCTCTTTTTCGATGCCTGGTCACCGAATTGGAAGCGATTTTAAGAAAAATTTCCTTTTTTCGGTTCTATGATAATATTTTCATCTAGGAAAAATGGTAAATAGTTACCTATTTTAACAATTAGTTTCTTTTTATACGAATTTATACCCGAAACAGTGTTTTCATTTAAATTTAAATAAATAACTTTTAAATTTTAGACTAAAATTAGTTTATAAATTTCTTTGAAAATTATGATTTTTTTTTAATTCTGGTGACTATTTTCTAAAACTATGGAGGAATTACAAGGTTTTGTATGACAAAAATAAACTTCTACTTAAACTTAAAAATATCGATTTTTTGGAAGCAATGAAAATGTAGTTCCTTTGGAATGACTTCCAATTTTTTTTACTGGGTAGAAAATGAATGCACCCATTTCTCTTAGGCAATATTTATGTCCGGACAAATTTATTTTTGTATGTACTGTGACAATTTTTATTAATATGTAGAAAAAATATTGTCATACTATAAACAAAAAATAAATTTTTCTGGTCAAAAATTTTATCTAAAACAAATGGGTGAATTCTTTTTTAAGTAAAGAAATCTCCATTAAGCGGTCGGGATCTTTTAAAAAATTATATTACCTGGAATACTTGAGGTGCACTCTTCTCAAAATATTTTTCTTTCTAATAAACAATAAAATTTATTTTTTTCACTTTGAAAACGTTATAAAATAATGCCTCTATTTTGACAAAAGAAAACGGCACTAAAATATTTATAATGTAAGTGCATTTAAATTTTAAAAAATCTATTAAAAGTTATTTTTTAATCAAAAACAGCAAGTAACCTTATCACTTTTATACACACTTTCTCAAGTAAAAAAAATTATGTATATACAATTAACATCATCACCAAATGCATCATTAAAATGTAACAAAAAAAATCATTTAATAATCATAATCCTTGTGTATTTGTTATTTTTATTTTCTTCAGTTAAATTTTAAATCAACAGGATTCATTCGTTCGTGACGGTACAAACAGGAATAAATTAAAATTTATCAAACGCTTTTTTAAATGTAACGAAATTTTTCTCCAAACCAAAAATTATAAATTGAAGGAAGGAGTACACATCAAGTTAATACGAGTAAATAAACAAACGATCATAAATCAAAACACGCGATAATATTTTTTTTTTGTCTATAAAAAATTTATATATTTACTTTATTTTTCTTTTTATTTTATATACAAAAGTAATTATTTTTTGGTATTTTATAAAGATAGATAAATATGTACGTGATTTTGAATTTACAATTCAAATAAATAACGACCATCAGCACATAAGCTAAGGTTACTTAAAGGTTACATATAATTTTAGTTAATTTACTTAGCAAAAAAAAAATATTTCAATATTGTGCAATTTTCTTCTAATGTTTTTTTTTTGTCAAGTTATTTGGGATTTTCTGATGTCCTTTTATTAAAAAAGCCAAGATAAAATAATTATAAATTCAGTTTAGTTTTCCTCGCATTCGTTTTTTAAGCAAAATATCACTCATTTACTTCAATAATGTTATAAGTAGGAAAATTAAATGTTTGAGTTAATAAAGCAGCATTATTTCTCATATCAATGTTTAATTTGTGTAAATATTGCATATAAATATTTTTTTATTCAACTCTTGAAAGAAAATTAAGACTTTCGAATTCCTTTAATTTATATTTAAATTTAAAATATAAAATTCATTTTCTGTAAAACTAGTTTATTCGTTTAGTTATAAAGCTGTTGAAGTAAATAAGCAATATTTTGTATTAGTTGTTAAAAAAAACTCACTATAATTGGCAGTATTAATATCTTAATTGTTTTTATAGCTATGCTATTTATGTCACAACACAGGAGCTAGGACGTGATTTTCGTAACAAAAATAGTCGACACTACTACAGTTATAAATATATTTTTGCTTTGAGTTCTTTGTACTTGAAACCAGGGTACGAAAATAAACGAAACAAATTGTGTGACTTTATTTTGTTTTGTTTTGTTTCGTTCTTTAAAGTGGGTAAAATAAAAAAAAACAAAAAAAAATAGAAGGATTGCGCAATTTGTTTTTGTAAGGTTTTTGCAAATGAGCACACAGCCGATCGGCTGTACGCCGGCTAACAGCCGCACCTGGGCAGAAAAAATATACTAATTTAATTTTTCTTCTATTCTTTAGATACTCACATTAATTAATAAAAATATTTCATTCATAAGAATTGAAATTACTGAACTCAAGCCTGATTAAGAAATTATTTCTGATTAAAAATATACTAATTTAATCGTACGCCTCTAAAAAACAAAATAATGGGAAATATATGGAAAAATTTTGAAATATTTGCATAGAATTTGACATTATCATATACAGGGGTGTTCTGTAAATCGCGTGATTTGAAATCGCCTAATTTCCAGAAAAAATCTCAATTAAAAAGGTGACTTATTGCAGCTTTTTAATTGGTTTTAATGTTTTAGATGCTTAAGACATTTCAAACGAACCTAACTTTGAATGCACTAAATCGTCCGATCAGCGAAATACTGTTTTCGATTTTGGAAACCGTACGATTTCAAAACGCGCGGTTTACAGAACACCCCTGATAATATAATTTTATTGCATTGTTATTTAATACATTAAGTTTATTTTAAATAGCTAAGCAGCATAGCTATAACCGGGTGTCCTAAGACACCTCTCTTCTTTTTTTGTTATATAATTTATTTGACAAATTTTAGCGATTTAGATTAGTTAATTTTTTGCGATTTATAAGGAATACAGTATTTAATAGTTAGAAAGGATATAAATAATTGGCAAAAACTATATAATGTTTTAAGAATTTCGGGATTTTTGACATTTAATTTGGCGAAAAGTTTCAAAATAAACCAGACAATCCTGAGATATTTTTTTTTTTCGATATTTTCTGGGTATCGAATAGGGAAAATCAACAAATACCATCCAGAAATCGGATGAGCAGCAATTGTTTTTAAGAGAATTTTACTTGAGGAAATTTATTGCGTGCAAGTTTATGTTTAAATCTGGCATCCTGAAAAGAATTACGAACTGCCGTTAATTATACTCGTAGTTCTCAATTTCATGTGCAGTTTGTACGTGTAATTGAGAGCTACAAAGAGAGAGTGAAGTGCTTTAGAGTTGCCTGATTTAAGTTAAAATGTTTGGGGGTTTGATTCTTTTTTTTTATACTTTTTTACACTTCCAAGAAAATCGTGTAGATTTCATGTTTTTTAGGGAGTGTGATTTTCTTGAGAGAGTCTACTCAAGTATATAATAATTTATTTATGCGACGATATGTAGAAAGTTCCTCAATGCTCCTTTAAAATGCTGTGCAACAATTTTTAATACATCTGTGGCAAAAACCAAAAGGTGTTTAAGTCGAGATAAGCTAATTTTGAATTAATGGCAGTTTGGCATTCTTTATGTTCAAAAGTAGCCTCGAGTGGAATCTCTATTATTTTGTGCTATTTTGCAAGGACTTGCTGCTTATATTTATTCTACTTATAATTTCATATGGAATCTCGTAAATTATTTCAGAATATACTTTCGTATATATCAAAAGAAATGTATTAGTTAAAGTGGGTAACACGATGTTATCCAATATAAAATAAAAGTGAACAATTTAACGGTGAAAGAAAGAAATTTCTGAAAATCGACTTGAAAGCTTAAAAAGCTCTCCTGAAAAGCGCAACAGTAAAATAAGACTTAAGCCCTTTTTCCCTATCAACACCGAGTTGTTATGCTCATACAATTTTTAAAATTTTTGATTTGTATTTTCTAAAGAAAATTCATTAAAATTTGGAAAAACTTTTCCACGCAGCAAAAGACTCAAATGTTAATTAATAATATTTGCTATAAAAATTATTACTTTCTCCTCCCATCTATTAACACATTTAAACACACACAAACAAGGCTAACATAAAATATTATACACTACCAATTATAGTGGTTTTAAAAGTGGCATAAAAGTTTTATAACGATAATAAATCTTAAGCTTAAAAAATAAAATCAATCGTATAAACTCTCATATAATAAACAACTTTAAAGTTATTTTTTTTTGCGATTTTCTTGTCAATTGTTTTAGTTTTATATTAGTTTTAGCTGATTCTTATCAAAGATTTATTTAAAAAAAAATTGGTTGTTAACATGACGAAAAAAACAAAAAGTTAAAATGTGTAAATAAGAAATAAAAAAAAATTATGTCGGTGTGCAAAATATTAAACTCCAAACAGGGGGGCGGAGAGGGATAGATGTGAATCGAAACAAAGAAGAGGACAAAACAAAATAAACTATTTAATTAAATATAAAAAGATAAGGAAAATGTTATACAAAAATTACAATATTTTAAAACGTTTAAAGGTAATGTTTGGTATCCTGACGGAAATTATATTTAAAATAATTTTTAGATTTCACGCGCATTTCAAGTGAAATTTTTGACAATGACACGGGGAAATAAATGACTTGTCATTTTCAAGAATTTCCTTATAAATGAGCATAGAATTGTTTATAAACGAAAAACGTTTATAAATTTATTACTTTAAAGAAAATAATTGCTTTTGAGGAATAAGTGGTATAAGTGGGAGTAGATTTGGGTGCTGACAAGAGGTGGGCGGGTGATGTCTTTCTATTTTGAAGAAGAGAGAGATCTTTTAAAAATTATTTTTAACTATCAACAGAAACAGGAGCATGTCGTCACTTCTAAAAATGTTCTAATTGAAGAGCTAAAAATATTTTAGCAAACTGTGCAAAGTAATTTAGGAAATTTAATTTAGAAAGAAACAAACCAAATAAATGAATAAATAAAATTTGCTATAATTTCAAAGTTGAAAAGAAAAAGAAAAGTTCATTATTTTAATAAACAGATGAGCTTTTTTTAAAAAGCTTAAAGAACTATCGCAAAAGTGCAGGCAGAAATGACCCTTACGGAGAATAGTTAAAGGGTTAAAATATTCCACAAAAATGCTCTTTGTAAGATTTTCCATAAAACTGATGAATATATGCTGCACTTGAAATAAAAGTTTGAATAACTTTAAGATTAAGCTTTAAGCGCACTTCAAGTTGTAATAGAGTTGTGGTGCTTAAGTTACCAGGGTGGGGTCACAAAATCCATGACCTTTTGAAGAAAAAAATCATTTTGGTTCTTAACATTGTCTCTTTTGACCTCCATAGAATTTGTCTCATATTTCTTAAATTTTATTATCCCTTTGAAAAAAATAATATGTATCGAGGTCATTCAAAAAGGGATTTGTTTGAGAGATGATTTCATCTTAAGGTGCAAATTTCTTCTATTAGAGCAAAATGTTTGTTTAAAATCCTTACAGCATGAAATATTTGGCCTTAACAGATTTAAGATAGTTTAACAATTGTCAAACTTAGCAGCTCTTCTGCCTGGGAACAGTTCTTGCTTTTAATGATAAATTAAGCGCGCTCTCTTTCACAGTGTGTCATCAAGCGGCCTACATAAAATCCCTAAAAACATTTCGCTTCTCAAGGAATTTATTAAAAAAAAAAACATTTCTATGAGAAATTGAAAATTAGCAGAATCCAAATCTAATGACGTTTTCTTTTCTAGAAAAAGTGCAGATTTTTTTTTTATTTTTTATTAAAATAAATTTAATTTAGCGTTCTTTTTAAGTAGAAATTTACGTTCGCAAGGGGTGCTACAATAATTTCTAATAAAACCTCTATTTCCAAAAAAAAAAAAAACATTTTATTGCGAATTTTCATTGAAAAGTGCAATAAATGCAACATTTTTTTTCTAGAATAGAAAATGCCATAAGTAAAACTACATATTTTCACTTTAGTCATCGTCAGTTTCCTCTTCTTCTGTCTCTTCTTCCTCAGTTTCGCTTACTTCTACTACTTCCTCTATTTGTTCTTCTTCATCATCTTCTTCTTCACCACTATTTACAGCTGCTTGCGTTTGATGTCTTAAAACTCTGGCAGAATTCTCATTAGTATTATTATTTAATTGAATTTCATTAACACTCTCATCCTTTACAGCAGGATTGTTACTACCTAATCCTTGAATAATTTCGGCTGAACTATTGTTTACCGTATGCACATTAATGTTCCCTAATTGTTCATCTCTTTCTTCCCCATCTTCTTCAGTTTCTGTTTCTTCTTCTGTTTCTGTTTCAGTTTCTGTTTCCGTTTCAAATTCTTCCTCTTCTCTAGCAACATGTTCTTGCTCTTCATTTTCATCCTCTTCTTCAGATTCTGTTAATTCATCTTCTTCCTCCTCCTCCTCGTCCTCCTCTTCCTCTTTATCATTATCACCCTGTTCTACTACCACCTCTTGTCCCTCTTCATACTTCATTCCTAATTTTTTACTACTGTCACAATTTCTACTACTGCCAGGCCTGTTTTCTTCTTCATTTGTTTCAATCACACTCACCTCTGTCCTGGGTGGAGTCCTACGCACTGGTGATGCATTATGAGAACTAGTTTCGCTTTCTTCGTTCGTTGCCCCAGGGGCAACACTATTACGTTTTAAGGCACTCACACGATCGGCTGTTGGTCTGTCTGCTGTTTCGGCATTGGACGCAGGTGCTGTTGTGGCTGCCGTTGATGTACCGGGTGCATTTTTATTTTGACGTTTAATGCGAGTGATTTCGTCGTCTTCGGATACTTGACGCTGAGCTGCTAAAGGTTGTTTGGGCCTTTGCATGGAAGCTTTTTGGGCTTGAATGGCTGCTTGTACGGCCGCCTGAGCTGCTGTGTCGACCTTTTTCTCTTTTTTCTCTTTACCAATATCAGCTAAACGTTGTATGACGCGGGCACAATCACTCAGACGTATAATACCACTAAGCTGGCCACGTGAGGCATCTTCGCCATCACGCACTTTGTCCTTAAGTTTCTTCTCCTCGCGCTGTAACTGCTGCTGTTCGTTGTCAGAGTCATCGTTTTGGTGGGAACGCACGAAACGTGAACGGAAACGTGATTTACCAGCACGTGACGTTTGATCATTATCATAATCGTTATCGTAATCAAAATCGCCACCTCCACCACCTATACGACCATAACGGCTATCGCCATAGCGATCGCTATTAATGCGCACTGGACGCTCTCCGAAACGGCGACCACCCAGCACTGGCTCATCATTATAACCAATTCGTTCCTCTTGCTGGCGAAACTGGGTGGCCAAGCGATGATCACTCTTGGAACGCATCAATCCAGGTTGTAGCGATGAGGGCGGTGCCAGGTGAGAGCTGCTGGCCGAGCCCAAGGCCGAATGGGGTGTTATATTCAAGTCACCAAACGTGGACAAATTCATGACCAATTGATTGGGATCAATTGAGACCAAGAAACGTACACGGCGTGTATAATCGGAATTTTCATACTCAAAATGTCTCAGAAATTCCACCGTCTTCAAGAATATCTCTTTCGTGTCCATCAGTTCGCAATCGTCCCACTCAACCGTATCATTCATGTACTTGTCAACAATATCACAATTACTATTGATATTGTTGATCTCAGTGTCCAGATTATCTTTCAGGTTATTCAAATTGCGCGATTCGGTGGTGAGGTAGCGATCGATTTCCGCCTTCAGGTTATCAGAACGATCCTTAATGGCTTTGGTTATGCGGCGATAGATTTCATCAATTTCCTCCGATGTACTAACACAATTTGTTTGCAGGCTAACCATATTCTTCTCGATCGAGGCCAATGCATCCTGTAGGCGATGTAAACTGCGACGAATCTGTAGGGGAAATAAAAATAATAAAAAATATATTTAATTTTTGTAAGTGAGAGCGGGTTTTATATCCATGAATTACCTGTGAATTGAAACGTGTTATTTCGCGTCGCAAAATATCCATATGAGCACTTTTGCAATCATCGCAGATTTTTTTCTCACAATGGGCACAGGGCTGCAGGTAGGCTTTTTCAGAGCAAACGCCACAGCGTTCCATTATTTGACCTGAAAGGGTAGGGAAAATTTTTTAGATTTTTTTGGTAACTGCAGAATATCACATAATATTATTCTAGTTAGGTTATATGGTTTGGTGGGGAGGGAGCGAATGTACTCCCTGAGTCTACTGTTAGTTATAAAGATTTTGCATAAAAAATCATAATAATTTTGCATTTCAGCACATTTTATTAATGTGCTTGTAAGATCTACTACTTGGATAATATTTTTGGAATACCTCTAACTTATAAGGCTTCTTTATCCGGTTGGTTTTGGGCTTACATCTGAATATAATGGGTTAAAATGTTTCACAAATATACTTGATATAAAGCTCAATTATAAATCTCGAACATTTAATTCCAAAGTAAGGTGCAATTTAAAGCTTAAAATACCAACCAGAGTCAGTTGCACCTTTTTATGCAGAATTGACTTTAGGTCAGTTTAGGTAATGAAGACCCAGTTGGGTCCATTGTGATTTCCTTCTGTTGATAAACGTTAATAAAAAATGTTAAATCCCTCATTTCATCCCGAATAACCCCAATTATCTGTCATTTAGACCCTAATATCCTCTAATTTACACTTAGCAATATCAATAATGCTCTCATGGAAACGTCTGATCAGGAATCTAAGCGTATAACGTTGCAGCTTCGGGGCAACGTTAGAGAGGCAGATAATATGCTCAACTATATCTGGTTCCTCTTTATCCCCGCACATCCTGCAAAAACCTGGAGTGTCATTTTCCTAAATGCTAGTACTTGCTTTGACCGAGCAGTGACCGGTCAACGCACCTGTCATAATTCGCATCGCCTTCCTATTCACATCCAGTAGCAGTTTGGATCTTCCTGGTTACAAGGACCTCAAGACTCTGCAATCGATCATAATTCCTTACGAACGGTTTATCCTGCACTCCTTCCAATTGCTGATTTCGCTGTAGTAATGACCTATCGGTAATTTCACGGAACTAACACACATTCCCTCATCCAACGCCGAACCTATTCTTGCCAGCTCATCGGCAATTACATTTCCCTCTGCACTGCTGTGGCCAGGAACCCAAGATAGTCTTACGCTATGTTAATCAATAAGCAAGTTGAAGGCTGAGGGTGGCGTTGGCTGAAGTAGTTAGCACGTTGACTACAAAACCGAAGGTGCTGTGTTCAAGCCCGACCCCCGATAGTCATTAAAAATAATAACACCACGCAATTTTCTGTTGTGCATTAATATCCCTTTGTATCAGATGTTGTAGAAGAAAGTTCTAGTGACCCTGAAGTACACCGGCTTCAGCGGATGCTAATCCTAATGTAATATCAGGGAGCCCTCATTCGTCGGTATTGTGTAGCAGAATCATTGGCAAAGTAAAATAACTAAGGACATAGCTAATAATACCAGCTTTAAAGTTTGATATGCCTCATTGACACCAGAGGCGCTAAAACAACTCACTCACAACTCTTCAACTCACAGATAGCAAGTACAAAGGTATCATTGTATTGACTCCCAGTGAGCTGGACTGTAAATTTTAGCCTTCCTTACCAGCCTGCTAACCTAACCTAAGTTGAGGACTCTTCTACAGTTACTAAACAATAAATGACACAATGTCCATTCAAAGCTTTTAGCGCTGTCTGACTGCTGATGTAGAAGGTTACCTTCTCACCTTCAGCTATATTCCTCGCTACTAGTTCCGTGACCTTGAGAATCTCCAAGATCTCAGCTCAGATCTCTCTACAAATGCTCGTGCTCAAGATACAGACACCAGCTCTGTGCCTTCTCTCACTTTTAATCTGTGCGTAAAGACCTAACTACCCTCATGTAGTTTTATCAGATTTTTACTCAATAATCTCTAGCCGGAAGTATCAGTGAGGGTATTCCATGAACCCAGGGGTTATGGATCTCTAATTACTAAAACTGATCTTGTTTCAGATTGATGTGTGACCTGCTAATCCAGTCCTCAGCAAATCTGCTTCAACGATTCTAAGGAGACTTCTAGTAGCCGTTCTCACCATTAAGTCCTCTTTCAGGTAGTAGGTGAAGAATGACGCCCAAGGCAGCCTAAGGTGTGCTCCTCTGTGCACCCAGCGAGGTACACCTTAGCAAGTAATCTCTTATAACCTTCCTTCGTCAATGCCTCCCACCATACCACTTAACCATAGCAAATAACCGGTCTCACAACCGAGGTGTAAGTCCAGTTTACTACCTCGGTGGCGGACCGTAGTTCCTTCCTATGGAGTTCACCTTACAACTAAATAAAAATCCCAGTATTTCTCTTAAAAATAATCGTTTTCTTACATATCAAACTGTTTATCGTTGAAAGACACTTTATTATTCTTATGTACCGCATGTATGATTTCAAAAAGGAATTTTTATTATATTTCTTTCATTTATTCCACTGTTAAAGTATTTTGTAAATTTTCTAATGGGATTGCAAATTTTGCTCAAAATATCTATTGAAGTATTTTTTTTCTGCATTTAATGTTAAAGAGATTGTTATTGGATTCTATTTCTTTTGTTATTTCACATTAACAACAACTGTCAACATATAACAAGAATAATGTTGATTTATTTTTAACATCCTCTCGTTTAGATTTGCGTATTAAACAAACAGAAATATATCGATATATTGATGGCTTTATATAAAAAGCGAGTATATCAATTTGTTCACAATTGCGTTTTTAAGATTTTCGGGTAGACAAAGTGAGGAACTTAGGCGTTTATTCCATTTTCCCAAGGATATATATGAATCTTTCATTAGGTGAGGTTAGGTTAGTCTGGGTAGTCAAGGACCTCGCATAGACCATGATTGATCCTTAGCGATACCAGCAGATGACAAGAATGGCAGCCTAGCTCGTGGTGCCTGCATCAAATGACTCCCACACAGATTTAAAAAAGTTTAGTAGTCTACACATTTCCATTCCCGATACAAGTTCAAGACTCCGAAAAGTGTGATCACAGTCATATTGAGTGCGGCTTAGAGCCGGACAGTGGCACAGTAGATGTTCTACTGTCTCAATTACCCCGGGTTCCTTACATTTCCTGCAGGTACCGTCAAGTATTTTTTCCTTTTTTGACGGCATACGAAGCCGTCCAGCAGTGTCTAGTTAGTACCCCCCACCCCTAGAAGTCTACAGTTACTTCTGGTTAGTGATAAAAGGAATTTAGTCAGTTGAGGATCATAGGAGTTCCACATAATTTTAGAAGTTTTGCAAGTTTTCGTCGCACG
Source organism: Tachina lurida (assembly GCA_944452675.1). Taxonomy (NCBI): domain Eukaryota; kingdom Metazoa; phylum Arthropoda; class Insecta; order Diptera; family Tachinidae; genus Tachina; species Tachina lurida. The sequence goes on along the minus strand of OX101756.1, from coordinate 129,789,003 downwards.
CCAACTTTTCTCCGTTTTTTCCTTTATCTTAGAGTCTATGATCCATTTCAGGTGTTGAATTGATTTCCGGACATATACCGTTTCTTCCACCGGTAATTGGTGGTGTCTTTCATTAATAACAAACAGCCTACACACAAAAAAACTATTCATGCAAAAAACAATTTTAAATGAAAATAAAACCAAAAATCAATTAAAAATGTATTTAAGTCAATTAAACTTTGTAACTAATTATATTTTTAAGCACAAGCTTAATTCACTTAAATACATTTTTAATTGATTTTTGGTGCTATTTTCAATTTTTTCTGTGTATTTTATATATTTCTCATTTCGAGCTTATGATATCAAATTGTTATATTTTGAATGCCTTTTAGAAAGTTTTGAGAAATTTTTGACAAGCCTGGACTTATGTACATAATTTTTTTTTCTAAAACAACAAAACTTCTACCTCTAGCCTAGAATTGGGTCGAACTCGTTCACTAGTTCATTTTTGCCACAAACCAATGATCAAACCCATTTAAACTACATGGGTTTGATCATTGGTTTGTGACAGCCTCAGAAAGATCTTTTTTTTGCCCTACTGAAAAAATCTAATTTTTAGACATGGGCTGTTATTAATGAAAACCACATATGTATATATAAATGCATAAAAATAATTGATGAAAATGTGTTGCGGAAGACAAACAACAAATAATCAATAAATTTTTGCTGCTAATTAATTTATACACTGCCTGTCATTTACTTCCTTCTAGATATCCTGCACACTGTCTTCCTCTCAAATTTCTATACATAAGTGTGCTGACAAGTAAAACAGAAAACAGTTAAAGAAACAAACTGTTTGCCAATATATTCTTTGCCATTTTCTTTGATTGCTTTTAGACAAAAAAAAAGTACAATAACTTATTGATAGACAGTGAATTCGTATCAAACACATTCATCAAATCTTGCTTGTAAATACATTTAGTGTGTTTGACAGTTGTTGTTTGTGGAAAGTTGCCAATATGAATTATGATGGACTGTGTCGAATATCTTGAACATTTCTTATATTGAATTGCCACAAAAAATATGGTTGATTTGTAAGAACAAATTTATTAAACGTGTTACAAAAATCGAATGACCTTGCAATGAATGTTTCGTTTCATTGACCCCAAAATATTTTTCTTGGAGTTCAAATACGACTGCTGATTTTCATCAGTAATTTTAAAATAAATATTTACACGCAATTTTAAATAATTCCAGGAGAGGGGCAACAGCAATTCTTGGGGAACACAAGAATTGCTGTTGGTCCTTCTACGTCTATTTTTCATTTTGCATATGTGTAGGGAGTTTCTCATGATTTTCAAAGAAAACTATTTCTTCTATAAAAGCAAATAGTACAAATTTGCAATTGAGAAAAAATTTTAGTTCCTTAAAAAGGTTTATAACTAAAGTTTTTCGAATTAATTTTTATCTTTTAGTGTTTTCACACTGCTAGTTAAAAACTGGTTTTAACGTTAAAACCATAAACAGCTGATTTTGCATTCACTCTGCAAGTTTGTTAAATTCAGGTTTTAACTCACAGACTGTCTAATAACTTTGCTCAAAATAAAATAAGTCTCCAATAGAAATGCGTGTGTTTGTTGTTGTATTTTTTTCTGCTTTTCATAACACTTATTTGACAAACTGTACAACTGTTTTTATTTGTATGAAAAACTAAGAAATTTTACAATGCGCTCTAAAATGGAAATTATTTTATAATTTGTAAATTAATATTTTAAAATTATGGAACTAGTAATACAAAGCGAAGAAATGCTTGGAAATTATGTTATTGTATATAAAAAATGCACAAATAAATCAACTTTGTTATCGGTGGATCGATATGTCATATAATTTCCTTTCACTTTCCAGAGGTCAATGAAAATATTTTTGTTGTTTTCCTTCCAAAAAACTTCTATTTTTCCATAATTTTTTACTTATTGTTGCTGCTGCATCCATTTTTAAGTTGAAAATCTTTCAAGCGACATCTCTTGTTATTCACTGGCATAAACATTATCAGCTGCTGCCGGAAATTTTAACTTGGCAGCACTGAATTTACCACAGCGAAAACAGGGTTGCATTTCATAAAACCAAAATAAAACCAATTCAGGAATGGTTTTAATTTGGATTTAACAAAAACAATTTGTATGTTAAAACCAGGTTTTAACAGTTGGTTTTAACATTAAAACCAACCCTTATTAAAAACAAGTCAGTGTGAAAACACTATTCAATAACTGTGGTGTTTTATTCTATCAATATTGATGTTTTTTCCCAAAATTTCTCTCTTCGGAGTTTCTTTATTAATATTCCTACTTTAAATAAATTTTTCTTTGCGATAAATTTTTAATAATTATTCTGTTTGTTTTTTAACTCACCCGATGTTGGATCCGGCAATTCACCCGTTATCTCGATATGCAATTCGAGAAAACGTTGCAGTGTAACATTGGTGGGGAATGCCTGAACGCCATTGTAGGGTATACGATGTTCGGCACGACATTCAGGACATTTTACCTAAAACAGAAAGAACGAAGAAAAATTTAATTTTTAGACAAATAAATTATTTTTCTGTAGAGTGAAAAAACATCCCAATATCAAAAATTTAAATCGTTTTTTATAACTCCTACTTATGTAACTCCTACTCATAAAACTTTTATAACTCCTACCTATGCAGCCCATTGTGCTAGAACTAGGAAAATAGGTTATGGAAAGGAGGATAGAAGGTGTAGTGTCTGTAAACAATCGATTTAAACTTTCCCACGATGAAAGTGACAGGAAAGCTTTCTGCAGGTAGTTTATTCCACATATGAACAGTACGGGTAAAAAGGAATTCTTACTGTAATCCTTAGTGCGATTTATTGGCCAATCGAATACAAAGGGATGTGCTCTGAATAAAGCACGTGCTGTGCGTAAAAATGTTCGGGTTTCAGGAACAAGTTCCCTAAATTCATTAGAACACATTCCATTGTAAATAGTAACGATAGATCAATAGATAGAAATGAATCAATAGAGTTGGATACACTACTGTCATCGATGAGCTTTTTCACCCACTCCTGTACGTGGTCGAGCATCCCCAATATATACTTTGAAGCAGCGGTCCATACATGAGAGTTGTATTTTCGGTCGTACATATATAAGTGGTATAAATAGGATCAGATGGGGTGATCTTCTTACTGAACTAGCGCATCAGTTTATTTATACATCAGTAAAATTAAGAAATTTATTCTATGCTATGGAACCGCTTAGGTTAGGTTAGCAGGCTGCTGGTGAAGAAATAAAAAATCTAGGGTTCCAGCTCACTTGGGTCTAATACGATGATCCCTTTGTGCTGATGGAATCGCTTACTCAGTTAAAATATTAGTCGATAATTTCCTTCATATCACTATGAAGCATCATTATGTCCTTTAATGGCATAGACTCTTTAAAGCTTTGATAACCAAAGGCATTATTTAATTATAAGAAAATATTTTGCATTGGATATCATTATCAATTTAAAATTAAACACGTGTAATTATTGGATAAATTTAAAAAATATATACATAATTGTAGACAGAAGGTACGTACGTATATGTATGTCTTAACGCTCTCAACACAGAGACAGAGGTTATGTGGGATGCAACGTTTGACGTTTGAATGCAAAAACAATAAGTCAGACGTAAAATACAGGCAGTGTGAAAGCAGCTTTAGGAGGCAGTCTTAGATCATTCTAGATATTATAAATTTTTTAGCTATTTACTAGACCAAGAGAGGTCCCGGGAAACGTGGTCCTAGTTTCTCCAGAGAAAGGGTTACACAACCCTTGATTGTGAAATTTGTTGAAGTGAAAATGTAGTGGTATGGTATGAGATTTGAAGAAATATACTAAACCAAAAGTATGTATACCTTTTTGAATCTGAGAAAAAATGTTAAGCTCCGCTTATTCTATTCCTTTAACCATCGCAGGATGACTGAAAATGTATGCACTCTCTTTCTTGGGCAGGGCAAAGATCTTGGAATCAAAAAAACTTAAGCAAAATTGTATATTAGCTGTGGGTATTCAAACTCTTTCGTATGTCCTTGACGTTTGATTATTATTTCAATCATGCTAATGCTACTTATTTGACACCTCTTTCAAAAGATACAAAAAGGACCCACACGAAAATTACCTACAGTAATAAAATATTTTACAAATATATTCTACACAATATTCTACATAATACAGCTGAATACATGCTATTCCTGAAATGCATTTTTCTACATAACAAATTAACTCAATTTGTTACTCCTACGAGTAAACATATCAAATTGAGACTTTAAAATGTATTAAGAACTATTTTATAAAGCATTTCAAGCACACACCAGGTGTTATATTATTACCTTTCCCGTAAAATGTGTCCCTTTTGTAAACATTTGTAAAAAAAACAAAACAAATGACTTCTTAAATAATCTATTAATAAGTAATCATTTACAGATGTATGTATGTCATTTTCTACTACAAAAAAAAATCATTTTACATATACATATTTATAAGACAACCTTCAATAAAATATGACAAAATAAAAATATACATTCATATATTTTTCCAAATAAAAATAAAAACAAAAACTAAACATGTGTAAAAGTATTTTTTTTTTTTAATTTATATTTAAAGACAGCTGCTCTAGGTTTTTTTTTACAAATCTTTAAGATTTTATGGAGATTTTTCTTTGTAAGTATTTGCTTTTGGCTTTGTGTATTAGAAACGAGTATGTATTCACACAAAATATCTGCTTAAATTTATTAGGCTAAATTTAGAAATAAAGTATGCGGTGCGCTGTGCTTTGAAATTAGTTTTTTTTTGCGAATTTGAGATGTGAAAAGTTTTACAAAAACTCATTCACAACAACAACAAAACTCTCAACAACAAAAATAAATAATACGTATACAGTGAGAGAACTTGTTTCATAGTTATATGCCGAATCTCATTTAGCCTCTACGCCAGGCTTGCTAAAAATACCGCACATGGGAGTCTTTCTCCTGTAGGTACTAGGGTGATCGATTCGGTTTTTTAACCGGTTGTCGGTTTTTTTTTCAAAATATTAATTTTTCGAATGTCGAAAAGTCCGGTTTTTTTACAATATAAAAACCGGCTGAGTCCAATACTTTCCGATTTGTATATTTTGCAATAAAATTAGTTTTTATTATGTTAAAACTTAGACCAACGTGCTCTGTTGATTTTCCTAAGTTTTTTTTTCAGTGTAAAAGTTCCAAGCATTTGTTGAGCATGGCAACACTTACTGAAACATGAAATAAAAGCGCAATTACTTTATTTATTATATTAAATTTTCTTTTAATTAATCAAAACTTTTGTGTACAAATTTTCTTACTTTTCTTAAAAAAACCGGGTTTTTCATAATTTCATATATTCAAACTATTCGAAAACCGGATTCTAGAAAAAGTCGAATAATCGATCACCCTAGTAGGTACTCAGTTTAACATTTCACTGTGGATATTTTGGCAATTTTGTAGCAAAATTTAGAAAAGTTTTCTTTTGATTTAGCAGCAAACTTTTGAAATTTTCAAAAACGCTATAACTAAAACAATTCCAAAATTAAAAAAATGTCGAAACGAAAAATCGCCGAAATGAAAAAAGCGCTTAAATGAAATATATCGCCAAAAGTATTTATATTATTGGAATAGAAAAAAAAATCACCACAAGTAAAGAGTTTGTCAAAAACTAAAAAATTGCCAAAAACCGGCAAAAATCGCCAAAATGAGAAAAACGCTTAAACTAAAAAAAAATTTATTAAATTCTGTTCGTAACGCTTTTTAAGCCAAATTATATAATATAAATTTATAAAATTAAAAAATCGCCAAAAACCAAAAAATCGACAGAACGTAACAAAAACTCTAAAATCAATGTACGCAACAGCAAACAAAAATTTTAAAGAAAAAATATCACGAAAAATAATATTAAACGCTTAAATGCAAAGAAAAAAAGCACCAAATATAAAGAGGTTGTCAAAAACTAAAAAAAAACGCCAAAAACCCGAAAAAATTGCCAAAATGAAAAAAACGCTTAAACTAAAAAAAACGCTAAAACTAAAAAATCGCCAAAAAAAATCAAAAAAAAAATCGACAAAACAAAACAAAAACGCTACAATCAATATACACAAACAAAATTAAAGATCTCTACGTCAGGTAAGATATTCGATTATTTAGGCTAAAGTTCCCATAGTATTACATATGGGCATTTCCACAGGAATGTCAACTTTTTGTAGCGTGCGACACCAAGCAAATATGCTTGTTTTTTTCAAAGAAAATTAAACTTTTTTTACTTCTTTATATAACTATTTGTGTAGGCCATCAGCAGCTCTGCGTTAAGTAAAATTTTAAGCAAAATCTAGTCACATTGTTAAAAAATACAAAGTTAACTGATTGCTGTCGCACGCGACAAATGTCCATATATAGCGTTCGTACGGAAACTTTCGTGAGCGAGTCAAAGCCGCACTTTACTTATTTTATTTATGAATTTTTGTCTGTTATTAGTTAAAAATTGTCGAAAGAAATTTATTACTTTTTAGGTACAGGGTGGGCCAAAAGTTACCATGGGGTGTAAAAGTTTAATAACTTATTCGTTTATTAATTTTTTTTTTTACTTTTTTTTTTCAGATTATATAATACACAAAATGGAAATTTTTTTACACTAAGTATGAAAAATAATGTCTCTTAAATGGCCACCGTTTTCAGCTTCGCACTGATGGGCTCGTTTTAGAGCATTTTCCATAACATCTTTCAAAATGTGTGGCTGTAGCGTTCGAGTTTCTAAAACAATGTTTGCCTTGAGTTCAAAGATTGTCTCTGGTTTGTTCACATACACTCGCTTCTTCAAATAAGCCCAAAGAAAATAGTCGGGTGCTGTCAAATCTGGCGATCGCGCTGGCCAAATAATATCCGAATTTCTGGAAATTATTCGCTCTCCAAAAATTTTACTTAAAAGTGCCATTGTGTCTCGGGCAGCGTGGCCAGTGGCTCTGTCCTGCTAAAACCACATGCCAGGTCTGTTTTCAAGAGCAGGACGTAAAAAAGTTTCTATCATAAACCGATACCGCTCTCCATTTACGGTTACAGCACTTCCATCTTCATTCTCCAAGCAGTAAGGGCCAATGTGATCCCACACCATATTGTACACCTAATGGGATGCAATTGGTGTTGATGAATGGCTCTTGGATTTTCAGAACCTCAGAACCTACAGTTCTGCTTATTAACAAAGCCATTGAATTGAAAATGAGCTTCATCACTCATAATCAAATTCTCACGAAAGTTGATTCTGTTGATTCTATTATTCTGGTTCTTAGTTCAGTTGTGAATCTCTCCATTATTTATTCTCCAAGTGCTATTTATATAATATGAAAAAAATAAATAAAACACATACATATATAAACGAAATAGTTATTAAACTTTTAAACCTCATGATAACTTTTGGCCCACACTGTATTAGTACTTATATTTTTTTATAATCCACTGATATTTTAACCAATTTTATGCTTAAATTTCAGTTAAATTTTATACTTTAGTGCAGAGTACTTAAAATCCGACTTGGTCGACCTTTAATATTATTATTATTATTATTATTATCTGGTTATAATTTTCTCGATTTACGTAAAACTTATAAATTTTCGTTTAAAACATTTTGTACAAATAATAATAATAAATCTAGAATATTTGTTGTCTTTTCCAAAAGTTAGATAAATATTAAAGATATTTTGTACAAGCAACAAATACACCCACCCACTCGCAAAACTCTTCCTCTTTATCCTTCTCTCTCGCATACAGTAATACTGTTGTTACACACACATGCATTGAATGCGTGAGTATGTGTGTGAGTGTGTATGTTTAAATATAAGCACATGATATAAATAATAAATATAATGTTTTTCTTATTGGCTTATTTCCAAAAGAAAAGAGCACATGAAAATGCTATTTTCCTAAATAAATCTTAATATATTAAAAATATATTCAATATTTATGTATGTGTGCGATTGTGACAAAAATTTTTTTAAAAGAAACAAAAACAAATACGGGATTTGAAAAAAAACCATTACTTTTTTGGTTTTAAAATGAAAAATGTTAAATCAGTTTGTGCTAAAAAACCAAAATTAATGCTTTATTTAATTATTTAAATGTGGACTTTGTTTTTACGGCTGATTAGACGCTGTTTATAAAATAGGAAATTTGACTAACAGTAGAGCGATTACCTAAAACGAAAACAATGTTCTATTGCACGAGTTTGTGCACCGGAAGTTGAACTTGAAGAATATACACCTTTAAGGGCCAATTTCACCAACTCTATTTAAATATCAGTTGATATTTAAATGTCGATTTTCATTAATTTGTGTATGGAAAAATTACTTTTAAATATCAATTGATATTTAAATAAGTTGGTGAAATAGGCTCTAAGATTATTTAAAAAAAAACAATAATTTGTCTTCAGATATCGATAGAAACTAGTTTATAGTTGCTCTCAATATAAGTTGTCGAACGAACGTTTTCTTTCGACATACTGAGGCAGATAGTAAGTGCACTTTTTTAAAGGGTTTTTTTCATAAGAAATTTAATATTTTTAAACGTGCCATTCGAACTTTCTTTTAAGTGAATGGCAGCGTTAAAAAGTCAAAGGAGGTGGACCGGAGTAATTGCCCTTTTTCCACAAATCCGCTCTGTAGGCATATTTTCTGAAACACATTTAACAAAAAATTTTAAATTTTACATTCTTCATTCTTCATTCTTCTTTAAAATATTCATATAAATTAATTATTTATTGGGGTCACCACTACTAAAAATTATTGGGCCTTATTCTGGTTGGAGTTTTTTGACTTCAAATTCGACTATTTATAATTTATTAAAGCAAACAAATTTAATTTTTTTTAATCTAGTACAAAACGCCAGATATTTGCCAAAAACTCGCCAACCACAATAAGGGAATTATTATTTCATTTAGTAAACCAATTTGCACACTCAATTAAAAAAGTCTCACCTGCCGTCTGACATAGTCCACCAAACCCTCCATACAGGGTTCCATGCAAAAGGAGTGTTGACATGGCAGCAATTTCGGTATGCGATAGCGATCCAGACAAACGCAACAGGTTAACAATTGTTCAAATTGTTCCATTTTTCACTATAAATATAATAAGACAAGAAATTAAATTAAAATATAATAAAATAAATGTTGAATAATTGGAGGTCATGATAAGATTTTAATTACTTTAATTTTTATTATTTTTGCTTTTGTTTGCGACAACAGCAATTTTCAACAAGCGGAAAGTGAATTTTTTTTGCCTTACACCTACTTTTTCATAGTCAAAGAAATTAAGCATCTTAAAAGATTCTTATGCAGACAAAATTAAAAACATCTTGAATGAAAAAATTATGTTTTGAAGTTGTTTCTTATTTTCTGGCTCTTTAAATTTTAATTTAGAGACAGTTTTGTTGGCACAAGCCTGTTGCAAACTATTAAATAATATTTAAATAAAATAAATATATAAATTCAATTGAGCAGCAACGAAATTCATCTACACGTGCTAAGCCAACAACGCGTGAAATAAAAATAGAATATAAATGAAAATATTCGTACTAATTTTTTGTAAGTCGATCCACCTTTTTTGCCAAAAATGAATTCAATTTTTTTATAAAATCATTATTAGCAGTGAACTTTTATAGGGAATTGGAATTTTCACCGAACTTGCTAAATTAGCCGAAAACAGAAGCTGGCAACACTGACCATATTTTGTGAGATCAAATACTTTCCAATTTAATATGCTAAATTTTCTGATTTTTTCGAATCGTTTTTTTTAGAATAACATGATGTATTTTTAATGGGCGTGGCTTCGCCCACTTTGTTAAACTTTCCATTTGATTAATTAGTTTTGAAAATCGTTAATTGCATATCATATTTTTAGGTTATTTAATATTTCACTGGATATGCTAAAAATAACTGAAAACAAGTTCTGGCAACACTCATCACATTTATAAGATCAATTACCACCTATTTTTTTTTTTTGTCCTAAAATGATCTAAATTTTTAATGAAAGTGGCTTTGCCCACTTTGCTGAACTTTCTAGTCTATTCATTAAACTAGAAACTTTTTATTTGCAAGGAGAGAATTAAAATTTTTATTAAATTTGCTAAAATGAAGCTGGCAACACTGATTATATTTATGAGAGCACACAATGGACAAAATTTTTATCGCAGCCAAAGTGTCACATAATTTCACAGATTCTTACGAATATATTAATTGAAAGGCAATGTAAAGTTTTAGCGGTTGTGGTTACGCCCACTTTTCTAAATTTAGGGCTTGTCCCTGGATTTCAACAACGTTCGACTTGTGGCACACTTATACACAAATTTTAAAAGTGTGCGACAAGTCGAACAGTGCTGACAACGTGGGACAGGCCCTTGAGATTGTATTTACCTAATAGCCTAAAATGTGAAAAGTTTCGCCATAAAAAGAGGCAAAAGTAAATAAAAACCTCTCGAAAGAAACGTTTAAGTAAAAATTAATAAAATATCATGTTATACTTAAATGGGAATGGTTCCGCCCACTTTTTTAAACTTCAAATCGCATCTTCCTTAGAGCCTAAGTATTATTCTAAGCTCCGTAAGAGTCGGCTGAGCGAAGTTACTTGGACCATGATGCTAAATTTTAAGGGGCGTGGCTCTTAACACTTTTTTGAACAAAATATTTTGTCGTTACAAGAACCCAAAGTGAAATCAAGTCTGTATAGTAATACGTACGGCATTATGACCTTAAATAGAAGATTAAAATTTAAAAGGCGTGGTTCCGCGCCCCTTATTAAAAATGTCATAATGTGTCATTCTAGAAGCACAAGACGTATGAAAAGTATCGTAGCAATCCAAGGAAGGCTAAAGGGCTGCCATACGATTTCAGGCTACAGCAAACTTGTCCAAATCGATCAACCAATGACAGACAGACAAAACCTTAAAAAAACCAAATTAAAAGCCTAACCCCCCTATGCAAAACAATTAACGTGGGCTTGAAGTGTACGTTAAAACAAAGTTTCCATACAAAAACCGGTCTTAACATACACTGGAAGCACACATTAATTTTTTTTTTGCATATGGGGGTAATTCTTTTTTGAAGGACGGCACATAAAAAATGGTGCATACTTTTAAGCGCGCACGCTTCTTTTACCTAAAACATCAGATTAACAAACAAAAATTTTCGTTGGTCAACTTTTCTGCTTATTATGGAAAGGGGGTGAGAAATATATAGAGACAGAGAGGAGAAGATAATGAAGAGGCGTACTAATATATTTTATTCTCTCGCTCATAAGCTCATAAAATGCTCAACAAAAATGTGCTAAAAGTAACGCATTCACAATAATTATGTTATAGAAAAATGCATAAATTGTTGCCTACTTTCAGGGGCAAGAAATATTTTACCATTTTGTGTCGGCCGTGCTTACAAATTGTTTAACCTACTAAGGTCAAGAAATTTTTTTTATTTTTATTAAAAAAAGTTCTACTCTCCCTTTAACATTCTGGAATACAATAGATAATTAGAAATTAACAAAAAAACATCAAAAGTTAATGCAATTAAAAAAGAAATGGTGTATCATTTATTTTCTGCCAGTAATTTTATTAAACATTTAATTTAGTTTGAGCATTTTGTTATGAGTGTTTGGTAAACGTGACCTCTGGCAAACAAGCTATACTGAGCATAAACGTGAGCCAGTTTCATGCATGAGCCGACTATTTTAGTTATTTTATCCTTAAAATAAAGTGAAGAAACAAAAAAATATATTTTAAGTCTTACGTTCCAAAAAAAATCTCATGCAAACAAAATTGTCACTTTTGTTTAGCTTTAATTCCAAAAATAAAAATAAAAAAACAAATAAAAAATTAATGTGCATGAGTAATTTTCTCTTTTTGCTCGTGTGCATGCATAGTCGTGTGTAAAAAGTTACTTTCAATAAAATAAAAAAAACTTCTAATGTACATTTGCTGCTGTTTGGCATACAAATTTTAAAAACATGATGACGCTTTGGGCTTAAAATTCCAATTACATCTACTTATCACCCACACACATTATTTTTCTGCAACCTAAATTTGTAAAAAGTAATAACTTAACATTAAAAGTACAAAATCATACCTTTTTTTGAAGACATATACATACATACATATTTCATTTGAGTGCATACAATGAAACTTTTAGGGGAAAAAACTTTCGCAATAAACAACTCGTTTAATGAGGCGTGTTAAGCGAATTACCTATTTTGCATTTTAGGCATTCAAAATGGAAATGGGACAAAACCCTTCGTATTTAATTTTAACATTACCAAAATATTACCTTATTCATAAGAGTTTGTTGGCAAAAAAAAAATATATACAACTTTTCTGAAGGTTGCTAAAAGAATTAACAAGTGAAATAATCATGTTTATGAATGTAACCCAGCAACCATATTGGAAGGGAAATTTTTTCATAAGGAAATTTTGTTAAAACTTCTCACTTTTAAAATATACTATTCTGAGAAGTTTATATTTCACTTACATATCGATGGCTCCATTATAAAATATGCTAAGTACAAAACGACAGTTTTGAGCCGATATGTGCAAATCATTATATGTATATATATTTTTTTTTACCTTTTAACTCAAACAAGAAGCATAGGGCCGTACATAGAGCATGTACATATCATTAGCTAAAATTAAAAAAAGTGTAACTAACAAAAATTTCAAAATCAAGTTTTTGATTGATTATTATGAATGTCATTAAACTACATGTCTTGACAAAATGTATACTGCTGCGATCAAAAATTATTAACAAAAAACAAGCGACAAGACGCGTAACTACAAATATGTTTAGTTTTTTCTCTAAGTATTTTGCTTATCCTATAAAATTATGTTTTTGTTAGTTACGCCTTTTTGAATTTTAGCTGTCTATATGTACATATGTATACAGTAAATTTTCCGGAACGAAAAAGTATTTTTATATCAAAATCCTTTTTGAAAAAGTACCTTCTGAAAAAAATTAGTCTTTTAGAAATGTACTTTTGCAGAAGAAGACCACCTGAATATGATGAACTTCTCATACAGGTACCTTTTTAGAAAAGTATTTTTTCAAAGAACTGCTTTGTTAGCAAAGTATCAGACAAGTACTTTTCAAAAAGTACCTCATCGGAAAAGTACTTTTTCGGAAAAGTACCTTTCAAGAAAGTACATTTTCAAAATAGTATCCTTTAAAAACAGTGGATTTTCAGAAAATTATGTTATTAGAAAAGTATTATTTTTAAAAAAAATAACCTTTTTCAGAAATGTACCTATTCAGAAAAGTACCTCTTCAGAAGAATTCTGTTCAGAAAGGTGCCTTTGCAGAAAAGTACTTTTTCTAATAAGTTTTGTTTTCAGAAAATTATGTTTTCCAAAAAGTAACTTTTTTAGAAGAGTACTTTTTCAAACAAATAATTTTCAAAACAAATACTTTTTCCAAAAAGTACCTTTTTTAGACAGTTACTTTTCAAAAAAAAATAAGTAGCTATTCAAAGGTACTTTTTCAGAAAAATACGTTTTCAGAAAAGCATTTTTTCATAAATATACTTCTTGAGAAAAGCATGTTATAAGAAAAGTAAAAAAGAGTATCTCATTAGAAAAGTAACTTGGCAAAAATGTACTTTCTTCGTAAATTAACTTTATTTAACAGAAAAGTACCTTTTCTCGAAATGACTTTTTTTCAGAAAAGTAGCTTTTTACAAAAGTTCTTTTTTCAGAAAGGACCTTTCCACAAAAGTACTTTTATTCAAAAAATTGCCTTTTCACAAAGTACTTCTTTCAGAAAAGTACCTTTGTATAAAAGTACTTTTTGCAGAAAAGTACCTCTCCTTAAAAATTACTTTTTTTTCACACCTTCCAGTACAGCACAGTTTGATAGACCCACTTTTCAGAAATGTATATTTTGTGAAAGTACTTTCCGCAAAACTACTTTTTTCAACAGAAAATTACCTTTACTTAAAAGTCCTTTTTTTCCGAAAAGTAGCTTTTTACAAAAGTACTTTTTTCAGAAAAGTACCTTTCCTTAAAAATTACTTATTTTTTCAGAAAATAACTTTTCTACAATGTCCTTTTTTCTGAAAAGTACCTTTTGAAGAACTTTTCTGAAAGTACTTTCCAGAAAAGTACCTTTTTTGAACGAAATTTCCACTAAAGTACTTTTTTACAAAAATATTTTTTCCGAAAAATTAGTTTTGCAGAAAAGTACCTTTTGACAGAGGCACTTTTCAGAAAAGTAGATTTCCTGAAAAAAAAACATTCTTTTCAGAACAGAATATTTTTCGAAATGAACTTTTTTTAAAAAACCGCTTGTAAAAAATTATTTCTGAATCAGTTCAATTAAATTTAAAAAATTTCTTAAAAACTAAAAACTATTTTGGGTAAAAATTATATGCGATTTTATAAATATGCCTCCTTAGAAAAGAGTCATATTTCTTTGAAGAAAAATTTTCTTAAAATCGCTGATAAATATTTTTTTCACCAAGAAACTCCAAAAAAAAAGTTTCTACTGTTTTTTTTGCATTTAAATTTAACATTTGTCTTGCAATCGTTTGCTGGGCTATAACGATATTAAGAAAACGTGCCGCAAATTCTACTTCCATCTATTGGATTATCCTTCACAGACACATGTAGGTAAATGTATACGTATTTATACCATATATGTATGTATATATAGAAAACATGAATAAGTAATTTTCAATTTATTTCATTTTTTTTTTTAAATCTTATACACCTAAAATGTAACAACTTAAGTCATAAATTTGCTTGCATTCAATTCGATTTGTGCTGTGATGCAGAATATTTAATCTTATTTTAAGCTTTTTACCCCAAAAATCAACCAAATACATATTCTGCCATATTCTCAAGATGCGCATAAAAGTAAGAGGCATTTCTTTTTGTGAATAGAAAAAAACATATGGAAACATTTACTGCAATAACATCTTAAGTGAGAAAGTTCATTTTCAAGTTAAAAATGCAGAACTCATTATCATGTCCTTATTCATATAGTGTAAAAATTCTCTTGAGAAAAAAAGTCGTCATCGTTTTCTGTAAAACTAGTTTTTGTTACTTATTACAATGTTGCATTAAATGTTAACTATTTTTATTCAACAAATATTCATATCAAAATGTGGATTTGTTGGAATAAATTTATGCTTTATATACCACCTGGCTTTTGGATTCCTCCACACAAATTGCAAATATTAGTACATATAAAAAAAAAAGGAACATCAAACATTTAATCTAATTTAGAGAGCAAAATTAGGTGCGTATGTGTATGTATGCTGTAGTACTCGTAGTTCCCTTATTTTAAGAGGATTTTGTGCTTGCATAAGTATGTATTTGCATCACACATACATACACTCATATACATCCATACAACATTAATCGAACATACACATCCAAACATGCTAATGACACAACAACCCAGCGGTAAGACTCAGAAGGCCTTCTTGGTGCAGGCCTTATTAAAGGGCTCTTTCGCATAAAATATATGATACACATTCCACACTGCCTTCTATGAGAATAGAGAAGAGAAGGAGCAACCTGTTTTGTTTTGTTTTTTTACCAAAGCAAAAGCAAAATCCATTAACTTGAAGGCCTTCCAGAATTTCTGGCGAAAGAAGCAAGAATAGAAGGCCTGCTCCACAATGACAACGCATGTAAAAAATATATGAGTATGGAATGGAGCAAGCAGGCCCTCTACATCCAAAAGAAGGCGTACAGAGGCCTTCTGGAAGGCATCCTTACTCCTTCTAGTTCCCGCTGGGAATTAAATATAATCCAATATGTGGATGTGCGATTTTCATCAAAAACCACTTTTGAAATGTGTCTAATGAAGCGTATTTGTAAATGAATAAACGTATTGTACGAGTAGGTGTAGATATTAAAATACACATACAACTATTTTCCAAAATATTAACTAAGGAAGGAGTTTAGGCAAACTTTTTCTAATTTAGATATTAATATTTTTTTTTCAAAATACAAAATTTTTTGAGAAACCGAAAGTCTTTTAAAATTTGTCTCTAAATCATAGTAAATCAGCCACCTTTTGAAAGGCCGCACCATGGGACTTTAAATTTAACTAATAAATTTTATATGAAATTTCAGAACGGCCCTTCTACTACGTGCACAGAAAAATATATTTCTCCAATCAACACTTTTATAGGAAAAAAAAATTTATTGACTTAATACAGTTTTTAGTTAAACTTTTAAACAATTAAATTATCAAACAAAATTTTAAGTGATTTAATTAAATTTTTAATTGATTATATTGAAGTTTTTTTTCAATTAAATTGTTATATGGAATATAAATTTTCTTTGTAGCCTATCCAAAAGGCGCCCTTTTGAAAATTACAGTGATAAATGAGCGAGTGGCAAATGTAATCAAAATTATTTCTAATTTTTTTAACCCATCGTGGAAACACCGCTCGATTTTAATAGTTCTCAAGTCTAAGTAAAATTTTTGAGTAAAATTAAGAACTTGTAAAAAAAACGAGAGGTATTTTTTAAATGCTGCCTACAAACATGCAACAACCTGACCCTTAGACCAATAATGGCCACCGAGAGTAACGTATTGGAGTATGTGTATTCATTTGTACAAGAAACCGATTGATGTTCCGCATTCTGCTGCTACTAAGGCCAGCGTAGACTTATACTTATAAAATCAGAGCCTTAAAGTAATAATTTAATTTCAAAGCTGTCCAATCCACAAACTATCACATTTCTAACTTCCGCACCTACTTTAAGGCACTTATACGCGCTCCAATCATTTTGAACTCAGTCTCTGCAGCTGTATTACTCGTATTTATTCTATTGTGTATTGCAACACAGAGCATTGTAAAATAGGCCCAAAATATTATTTAACAATTATCTAGAATTTCATTATGCACACACACACGAGTAGTTACAGTTTATCAAGCAAGCAGCTTTGTAATTTGTAACTTTTCTCTAAAATTTTTGTTTAATTTCTGCTACTGCACATAAGCCAACCTTTGTAACGTTAACATAAGTAGAATTAAAAGAGAAACTTTAACAAAATTTTAATGTCATGTGAATTTAATGGTTGTTTTAATTATTTTTAACCATAAGCCTCACAACAGACTCATATGGCCAAGATACTTAGTGATATAAATAATTAAGGAAATGTAAGTAAGTAATTTTCTTAAATCGGATTTTGCATAACAAAAAAACTTTTCTCCAAACACAAATTGCTTTTAAAGCAACATAATCTGTTTAAAAGATTAGAATGTAATACTTTTAAAATACAAATTTAAAAAAAACACTGATAAATTTTTTCAATATTTTTCCAACAAAAAAAACTTATCAAAAAAGAATTAATGTAAAATTCCATTAAAAAATAATCTTTTTAATACCACAATTTTTCTCATAAACTAAAAAAAAATTTTTTAATGAGCTTTTTTTATGAAATTTTTCCTTTTGAAAAAATTTTTAAAAAGACACTTCTCAAAAAGGTACTTTTCGGAAAATTACTTTTTGAAAGTTTTATATTTTGGAAGAAGTATTTTTTCCAAAAGTTACATCTTCAAAAAAGGTAGTATTTCAGAAAAGTACTTTTTCCAAATGGTACTATTTCAAAAAAGTATTTTTTCAAAAAAGCACTATTTCAGCAGAGTAGTTTTTCAAAAAGGTACTATTTCAAAAAACTACTCTTTCAAAAAAAAAGTACTTTTTTAAAAAGGTACTATTTCAGAAAAGTACTTTTTAAAAAGGTAATATTTATAATACTTTTTCAAAAAGGAACTACAGTGAACTCGCGAAAACGTGAACTAACTTTTACCAAGGATGTTCATGTTTTCAAATTTTTCCAAGTTTTCGATTGTGAAAATTTTGGAACAGAGTTCACCTACAAATAATAACTTCAAACAAAAAATTCAGTATCCTATATATTAACATTTAAAAAAACTAAAAAATTTTAACAGGTATTCACTTTAGCAAAGACTGTGTTTTGTTTTGCCATTTTTAGTGGAGTATTTTCCTTACATATCGTCCGTTGGCTTATGGTTCGCTGCAGTCATAATGTATTTTGAATATGCTGTGCCGCAAACCAATAACCAACCGACGATTTACCACGTACATACGTAGTATATGCATGGTTTGTTGAAAATAATCAACGTAAACATAAAAATTTGTTCTGGGATTTCGAAAACTAAAAGTAAATTCAAATAATAAGACGATAAAAATTAAGAAAACTTGTTCACGTTTTAAAGCTGTTAGACTTTATTCACGTTTTAGAGTAATCAATGTAAAAATTAAAGTGTTCATGTTTTCGAGTCGTTCAATGTATTCGAGTACTCACGTTTTCGCGAGTTCACTGTATATCAGAAAAGTACTTTTTCAAAAAGGTACTATTTCAGAAAAGTTCTTTTTCGAAAAGGTACTATTTCACAAAAGTATGCACTTCTTCAAAAAGTTGCTATCTCGGAAAAGTACTTTTTCAAAACTATACTACTACTATTTCAAAAGTACTATTTCAGCAAAGTACTTTTTCAAAATTTTTCCTATTTTAGAAAAGTACTTTTTCAAAAAGGTACTATTTCAGAAAAGTACTTTTTCATAAAGGTACTCTTTCAGCAAAGTACTTTTTCACAAAGGTATTATCTCAGAAAAGTACTTTTTCAAAAAGGCATTATCTCAGAAAAGTACTTTTTCAAAATGGTACTATTTCAAACAAGTACTTTTTCATAAAGATACTATTTCAGCAAAGTACTTTTTCAAAAATGTATTATCTCAGAACAGTACTTTTTCAAAAAGGTATTATGTATCTCAGAAAAGTACTTTTTCAAAAAGGTACTATTTCAGAAAAGTACTTTTTCATAAGCGTAATATAAAAGTACAGAAAAGTAATTTTTCAAAAAGGTATTATCTCACAAAAGTACTTTTTGAAAATGGTACTATTTCAGAAAAGTACTTTCTCAAAAAGGTACTATTTCAGAAAAGTAATTTTTCATAAAGGTACTCTTTCAGCAAAGTACTTTTTCACAAAGGTATTATCTCAGAAAAGTACTTTTTCGAAAAGGTATTATATCAGAAAAGTACTTTTTCAAAATGGTACTATTTCAAACAAGTAATTTTTCATAAAGATACTATTTCAGCAAAGTACTTTTTCAAAAATGTATTATCTCAGAACAGTACTTTTTCAAAAAGGTATTATGTATCTCAGAAAAGTACTTTTTCAAAAAGGTACTATTTCAGAAAAGTACTTTTTCATAAGGGTAATATAAAAGTACAGAAAAGTAATTTTTCAAAAAGGTATTATCTCACAAAAGTACTTTTTGAAAATGGTACTATTTCAGAAAAGTACTTTGTCAAAAAGGTACTATTTCAAAAAAGTAATTTTTGCTTTTTGATGAGGTGTTTTAAACGGTTATGAGAAAAATGAGCATCTGATATGAAAAAAATAACGAATTTATTTTTTGATTTGTTTAAGCAAAAAACTTCACAGATAAACACATAAATCTGCACATTTGGCAACGCTGGCTAAAACTAAAAAAAAAAACGCCAAAAATCGGAAATAAAAGCCCAAACACAAAAAAGTGCCAAAACTAAAAAGAAATCGTCCAAAAGCTAAAAAAAAATTAATTTTGTAAAATAAATTTTATTAAAATTGAAATATTGCTTTTAAGGATAGAATAAATGCTTCATGTTTGTCATCCTTTTTGGTTCATATCAGACGAATGGAGTATTTTGCTTATAAATATCTAATGTCTTACAAAAGTGTTATTGTAATAAGTTGAGTTTTGCAAATAATAAATAGTGTCATATTAATCATTTTAAAATTTTGAGGCATCAGACGGTCTCGGCACATGTTGTTTTTTTTTAGTTACTGAAACTGATAAATTAATTTTATTTCTTCTGTTTTTTTAACCAAAAATTCTAAATTAAGAAACTTATTTACGGCACTAGTGCATTTACATACGCATGTTTTATTAACAAAACAAAAAAAGTCTTCCGCATTTAAATTAACACAATAAATTTTTGGTTGCTTTCAGAATATTTAAAATGTATTCAACGTATGTCTGTATGTCTATCTGTCTGTCCGTCTGCGTATTCTAGATATTATTTCTTTGTGCTCTTTCGCAGTTTTACATAAACTTTAATTTTTATCTATTGAATTGATTTGTTTGTAGTTTTTCTTTCTTTTTGTGTTAACCTTGATATTGTGAGATTTTTTTTCTTTTCTTTTTTTGTTGTCGCTTCTTACTAATACTTTAAGTGAATGACACACAAATACAAAGTTTATCACTTATGTTGTTACTACCGGAAGTTTATTGTTCACTTCTTTCTTTTTTTTTTTTTTTGGTGTGTTTATTTTGGCACAATACTTTTCGGTTTTTTTCACTTTCATATCGATTTGTTGTGCGAGCGTTAGTGGAGTATAAAAGAAAGGAAGCTAAAAGGATAAAGATTTAAATGCTTTTAATTTAAACGTCCTTAATGGCAAAAGTAGTTGCACTTGACCGTGAGATAAGAGGAATATTTTGACAATGATATGTGTAGTCATTTTTGTTGCGAGTGAAAAGAAACATACATAAACATTTAAAATCACTTTGCTTAAATAAAACAGCAACAGGAACGTATAAATAATATTAAATATCTTTCATCACGTATACGTTCAAAATAATTTAAATCAGAAGATTTGAATTCCTTTTATAGGACTTTTTACAACAAATTTTGTCTTAAATCGAAATAGCTCTTAGGAGTTAAACATTCAAACCATATTTTTTATGAATTCTGCAGTATTTAATGAAAAAACATTTGCCCACAAAGTCTTAATCGTTTTTGTTAAAAAAAAGCAATAGAAAAAAATAGCATTCCGTAAAGGTCCTTTTACTAAAAAGTACTTTTTTAAAGAGATATTTTTTCTAAAGCGTACTATTTATATATACATATAATAAATGCTTAATATAAGAAAGGCGGAACTCGAATTTTTGATACGAGTATGTTGTAGGAGAAGCAAAAAACTGAAGAAAACCTAAAGCATTTATATACAGAAATAATTTTTTAAGTGGCCATAAGTCCTTGATTTTGAATTGTAACGTTCTAAGATCTTCAAGGACGATGCAATTATACGTTGTCTCCCAGAAAACGTTAAAAACGCGATTTCGGAAAAAAACTAAGATACGCCCTTTTTATATTAAGCCATCGATATGCATAACGTTACCTTGATATAGAAAGCCCCTAACTCATTATTTTTTTTAATCGAGTTTTTTTATATTTCTATAGAAGAATATAAAATGTTTAAAAATGCAAATATTGTGATTTAAAAAATAATAATGAGTTATGGTCCTTCCATTTTAAAGTAACGATATATAATTTACATATAATTTATTGCATAAAGGGCACTTCTTATACAAACATACATTTTCCTAAAAGGTATTTTTTATAAAAAAATATAAAAAATACCTTTTCTAAATATTACTTTTTTGCGTAATATTTTTAAAGGGTATTTTTTATAGAAGCTATATTTTATCAAGGCCCTTTTTTATAAAAAATTTACTATTTTTTTTTTGACAGGTGCGTTTTTCTAAGAGGTACTTTTTGTAAAAGTAATTTTTTCTAAAATGTACTTATTGTAAAAGGTACTTTCATTGAGAGGTATTTTTCCTAAAAAGTACTTTTTTTTAAAAGGTACTTTCATTCAGAGGTATTTTTCCTCAAAGGTACTTTTTTAAAGGGTACTTTATCAAAAAAGTACTTTTTCTAAAAATTAATTTTTTTTTCTTAAATTTATTTTTCATAAAGATACTTTCTTTAATCGGTATTTTTTAAGTACTTTTTCTAAAAGTATTTATTCTTAAAGGTACTTTTGTAAAAGTTACTTTTTCATCGTTATAAAATTACCATTTTCTAAAAGGGTACTCTTTCTAAAAGGTACTTTTGGGTATGAGAGAAGGTTTCATCCATTTATATTTACTAATTAAAATTATTAATTAATTATTAAAAAAGTTAATTGAAATAACGAGAATGAAAATGAACGCGTTGCTAGCAAAAGTTTTAAACGAATAGGAATGTAAAATGGTTGATCGATCAGTGTTGTTGAAAATAATGGATAATTTGGCATTACCTACTCGGTACTATGGTAGTTGATATCACGTAGTGATGCTACATACTTTTTCTAAAAGGTAATTTTTCTAACAGATACTTTTCGATTTAGGAAAAAAAGTACCTTCATCTAGAGGTACTAGGTACTTTTCCTTAATGATACTCTTTCTAAGAGCTAATTTTTCTAATAGATACTTTTTATAAAAAATATCTTTCTAAAAAGGTACTTTTTCCAAAAAGTTCTTATTCTTAAAGGTCATTTTGGAGAAAGTGTTTTTTTCTAAAGATACTTCGTTTAAAAAGGTACTTTTTCTTAAATGTGCTTGTTCTTAGGGGTACTTTTTCTGAAAGATACTTTTTTTAAAAAATTATTTTTCTACAAGAAACTTTTTATAAAAGCTTTTTTTATTAAAATTACTTTTTGTAAAAAGTACTTTTTTATAAAAGGTACTTTTTGTTAAAGTTACTTTTTCTAAAAGGTACGTTTTTATAAAAGGTGCTTCTTCTTAAAGCTGCTTTAGCAAAGAAGAGGTACTTTATCGATAAGGTACTTTTTCTAAGAGGAACTTTTTCTAAAAGGAACTTTTTCGAACAGATAGTTTTCGCAAAAAATACTTTTCCTAAAATGTACTTTTTCTAACAGGTACTTTTCACAATAAATTCTATTCCTAAAAGGTACTTTTTCCTAACTGAACTAATTTCTGCAAAATGTGCTCTATTAATAACTAATTTGAATAAAGGGTACTTTTTCTTCTATTACTTTTTTAAAAGGTACTTTTTCTTTAAGGTACGTTTCTTTAAGGTACGTTTCGAACGGTGCTTTTACTAAAGCGTACTTTTTTAACAGGTGCTTTTCCTAAAAATCTTTTTTTTCAAAAAGTGCTGTTTCCGAAAGGAAATGACATTTTCTATTCTAGAAAAAATGTCCCGTTTTTTAACTTTTTATTATCGTTTGTAGCAAAAATTTACGCTTGTACTGAGAATATTAATTAGAAAAAAGCTTTTTTTTCTAAATAGAAAAGAAAACGCCAAATTTTTCTGATTTTTAAGGAGGCATATTTTTAAAACATTTTGTTTTTATATAAAATAATTTCCTTTTACTAATTATCTAAATTTGGTTAAAGCTTTCCTTGCTTTTAATTATATGTATATGTATTTTAAATATGAAAAGTTTTTTGTTGATGAAAGAAGACAACAACAAAATATTGCAATGGCATTAATATTTTTAATGTTTGCATATTTAGCATCATGAAGAAACTTTTAATATTTTTTTTATTTGCAATCTCAGGAAACTATGCTGCACAATATTAACCCAATTCACAATCTTGTGCAAATGGTCTTGCATCGTAGCATGTGCAAAATGGTATAGTATATTGATACTCACCACTAAGAACTGTTAAGTGGTGAGTATCAATATACTATACCATTTTGCACATGCTACGATGCAAGACCATTGGCACAAGACTGTGAATTGGGCTATTATGATGACTTGAGAATAGCATTTTTCAACGCAACGCTTTTTGCAATTCATATATTTTAAATGAAAAACATTTTTTTTCAGTTTCTTAGCATATATTTTGTTGCTTTCTTTTTAACAAGATTTCGTACATAAAGAAAAGAGTTTCTATAAACAGCTTATAGCATTCAAACAGACACACACACACACACACACAAATATAGTGAAATATACATTCACTGCTGATACATATCGCTCACTCACACTTGTCATAAGATACAAATAGTTTTCAAAATAGTTTTACATTTCCTTTAGCACAACGTCAGTCTGCCAACGTGAACAACAGGCAGTGATACTCGTAGAAGAAGAAGTAAACTCGAAAATCATTTAAGAAAAATAACAAAAAATTTGGGTCATATAAAAAATTGCTTTTTTTATTTGCAACTTTTTTTTAAAGATATTTGTACTTTTAATATAAATTTGAAAATTCTCAGTTTCAATTTTCAGGAAAAACTTACCAACAAATTTTGTATTAAAAACTTTGTCGCAAGTGGGAAAAACTATTATAAAAGGAATAACAACAAAAAGCACACATCAAATGCAACTGGTTGAGGGGGAGAAACGGAATTGCTTAAGTTATATTTTTATTTTTTGCAGTAGTCGAAAAAATTCTTTTTTTTATTTTAAATTTGATTTCACTGAATGTGTCGTAACAAGTAGACGCTTTTTAAAATTATATTTATGCAAATAAATTTAGTTATTTTATTTTTTATTTTTATTCTTATTTTAGCACTTTCAACACGTTTTTAATTAATTTTCAATACATTTCATTCCACACACTTTATTATTTTTGCTTTTTTTAAATTAAACTTTTATATATACGTAATTATGTGTACATATTTTTTTCATTTTCATATTTTTAATTCAACACATAATTTTTAATAGATTTTGTGCGTGTCTTGCTTAAGACTCGTGTAGATTTTTGTTCAATTTTAAACGACCGACTGATTCAGAAAATTATTTTTAACAAAATTTACTTTGAAGAAAATCAACATGTAGAGCGTATGTAGAAAAAACCAAAAAATAAAAATAAAAGAGGAAAATATTTGCTTAAAAAATAAGAGGAAAATATTTGCTTTTTAAACGGAAGGAGAAAGCTATACACACACTATCGATCTTGTTTTAATTTTTTATTGCGAAGGCCCTCTCTGCAGAGGCGTGAAACAGTGTGAGAGCAAAAGTTTATTTGTTGTTATGATCAACAATTGTAAAGCAACATGCTGACAACTAAAATGTTTAGATACATATTAAAGGTATTCACGTTACACTGTTGCGGAAAAGCAAAATTGCAAAGTGGTTCAAAAACAAAACTAACAACAACCACATAGAAAATTATTTTGCACAAATAATGCAAAATTATCAAAGGATAAGTTTTGCCAAAAAAAAAATGTTACAAACAAAATTGATATACGAGTAGAAACAATTTTATATTATGGAAAGTAAAATTTCCATTGATTTCCATTCCAATTCATCCAGAGTCTGAGGGAGGTGCTTTTAAAGCGCCATTAAGGAAGCTTAAATGTGATAAAAATATGTTAAACGATATTTTTCGTTCTTTAACCCTTTATGGCGCCATGTTGCAAGTATGCAACAAAACATTCAATCCTCTTAAAAACCATTAAATACAGGCAATTGTTAATTTTATTTTAATGCAATAACTTTGGTACAATATCTTGCTTCAAACTGTAAAACTCTTTCCTAATAAAAAATTATATCTGTTACATTACAACAGATTTAAAGAAATACTACGATTTTATTAAATCAATGTTGCCGTAGTGCAATTTTTTTTAAATTTATTTTATTAAATCATCATCGTTCTTTTGCCTTTGTTCCACTATGTGTGGTGTCAGTTGATGTAGATTTCTGCTTTATATACTCAGCCATCATTGCAAATGGAAAATGTGAATTATTATTATTTCAGGGTACTTTGTGGTGTAATAGAACTTTTTTTATACATAATTGCAAAACTAGAATTCCATAATGTGCACACTAATGCAATTTTAAATTAGAATTTAAAAAAAATGTGCAAGTCTGGACGGGGACTTATGTATATACAATGTTACTGCAACATATGTATTTTTGTCTCCTTCTAATTTTCTAATTTAAATAAAAACTTTAAAAATTTTCTCTCTGTTATTTTATTAATTTTATTTCCTAAGATATATTTTCAGCGTTGCCGATTTCTTGGTAATTATCCAAAAAGGGGATAAAAAAAATTTTCTTTGACTATATTTTGGATCATAAAATTGTTACCTTTTCTTTTCATTTAAAAACTGCTTTACTCCGGAAGGAATTTTAAGCAAATAAGGCTCAAATTATTCCAAAAAAATACGCAATTAAGATTACTCTACTAAACCCCCTGTTTCCACGACCCACTCGATCGACTTGCATAGAAAAGTTATATCATTTTTTTTTTCTTTCATAAAATAATGTAAACACGCATTTAACTCCCTATTTTTATTTAACCCCACACTAATCGCCAGAAAAATATTATTAAGCCTGCTATTTAAAGTGCTAATGAAATTAGTTAGCTCGTTTGCCGTGGAAACATGCCGGGCTAAAAATTTCTTTTTGCACCCATAAAATTAAATTAAATATGTAATATACATACATATACAATATGTATTATACATTTATAAGTGTTTATTTTTTACACACGCAAAGCGTTTCAAAACAAAAAAAATATACTTATTTCTTGTGTTGGCACCGGTACAAGAACTAAAAGACAGACGTCAAGACCGCGCGTAAAACGAACAAAAAAACAAAAAAAAGAGATAATGATTATAGAGATGAAGCAACAAAGTATAAACATACTTGCACACATAGACATGTACATATGTATGTGTATGTAAGTGTGTGTGCATATATTTGTATAGGTAGTTGAGTTTATAAATACCCAAGTGTATCTATAAGATATTTTAGCATCCATAAGAATAATAGAAAAATTTTTGTTGTTTGTCTTGATTTCTTTCTTCCTCTAATTTCTTTGATATTGTTTTTTTTTCTTTGTATTACTTAGTCTGTTGCTTGATTGTTTGTATTCTTGTAATTGTAAGAAGTATATTTTTATTTTTTTTTTCTTTTGCGGCAGATAATATTAACAGACATCTGTAGTACAAGACAGAGACAGTATTACCAGGTATGTTAACTTTTTTATGATAGATGTTAAGGCATATTAATATAAGATAGATTCGCCTAAATTCACCTTAAAAAACTTAAATTTATAAAGCATTTTCTTTCGTGTCGAATTACACTGCAGTACCGCTGATATTGCCCTGATTTGAAAAAATCAAGTTTTGCATTAAAGCTCCATGTTTTAAGGTCGTGGGAATCCACTCTGACTATTTTTACTATTATGTCCATATGGATGCATGCATGTATGTGTGTGTATGAGTGTGTATGTATGTAAACCTTTCGTAACTTATCAATAGCTTAACTGATCGGCACCAAATACAAGGTATTCTAAAGATATTCATCTCACTTACATTTTTATTATTGTACAAGGAATTGATGCGATTAATGCCCTAATTCTGTTCGACGATTGTAACGTCTTTTCTATGGACGAAAAAAGAAGCAGTTTTGATTCTTTAAAACAATTATTGTTCATTGTCTATGCTAGAAGGTTCGTGTATTTGCTTTATGATTTTGTTCCAAACATTATATCCAACACATATTTTTTATGTATTTTTCAAACTATTAATACTTTAATTGAATTTTTATTTTTTAAAAAACATGGCAATAATATATACATATATTTTTCATTATCAAAGACAACAACCATTTTTGAAGCAAATAATTTAGAGAATTCAAAGACAAGAACTCAAAAGCATTTTCAAATGCTTACTTACTGAAGTAGGGCATAAGTAGATTTGAAAATTTTTGGAAAATTGTGTTTTCAAAACAAAAAAATTTTCCAAAAAAAATTAAAAAAAAAAATTAAAAAAATTTAGACAAATTTAGAATAAAAACAAAGTTGACTATTGCAAATTTTATTAAAATCACTTGATTCATTTGAGAGATATTGTTCAGGAAAAAGCGTTCCAAAAGTTCTTGTCAAATCGGCTTTCAGGATATGGTCCTATGTTCCTTGCCGCACTAAAAGTAACAAATATACGTATACAATATGTATATGTGACAGCGCAGAGAGAAAGGGCCCTAAGGGTAAAAAAATTAATATTCACTTTTTTTTTGATGTGGACAACATCTGAGCATCGAATGAGACCGATCAAATGCCCCAAAAGTGTTCCCTCCCAGAGATATGCGCGTTTTATGAAATTGAAGTCGACGATTCTAAGGTTATGTGAAAAAATTTTCGTACTAACAGAGTGATATTCTCGATTTAAAAGAATTATAAATGAGTATTTATTATAATTCACAATTAATAATTTCAGAAAATAAACCTGGATTCGAAAAAACGCGAGCAAAATTTATATCAAACTCATGGAAATAGCGCGCTAGGTAGAAAACAGTAAAAACCAACTACACAAAACAAGAGGTAGGAACGACATACGCGCGTTTTCAAGGCTGACCAACACGTTCCTGACGTCATGAGATGTGTCGCTTTCAAATGAGACCAATACCAACACGCCCGGTGATTGTACACCAAACACGTACACGTATTTAAATCTTTAAAATGGCTCTCCTGAACAAAACCGGTTTTTACCCTTAGGTCCCTTTCTATTGCGCGTCACATATATTCATAAAAAATATTTTTGGTTTATAAAACAAATTTTATTTATAACACCGAAAAAAATTATGAATAAGACCTTAAAAAATATACATACATATGTATTTGGTCCTTACAGTCCGTTCCTTAAACTACAGATTTTGATAAAAATTTGCGGTAGACGCTACACTTTTTATGTTCATAAAAATCAAAGAATATTTAAAATCGATTTGACGAAGAATTTTGAAGTAATTAAAATTAACGATTTTTTGAACTTCTTCTTCAACATTATCTTTCGAAGAAATCATCCGGTTTTTTTTTCAAGTTGGCAACAAGTTGGACTTCTCTTTACAACTTTAAATGATGACTAAATTTTTAATTTGATCGCATTAGGTCCAACTGCATAGTCTACAGTTAAGTAACACTCGTGGTTTAACTAACGATTTTTCTTA
Source organism: Tachina lurida (assembly GCA_944452675.1). Lineage (NCBI taxonomy): Eukaryota > Metazoa > Arthropoda > Insecta > Diptera > Tachinidae > Tachina > Tachina lurida. The sequence continues at coordinate 129,760,271 of OX101756.1, read as the reverse complement.
TCAATTTCATTGGTTAAACCATCTTCTTTAGTTAACTGAAGACTGTGATTTTGAGCCATAGTAGTCTAAAATGTGTTTGAAATAATTTTGCCCAAAAAAAACCGACTTAAATGCAAAGATCTGATAGAATATTTTCGAAAAAAAAAATTATGGGACTAAAAATAAAAAAAAAATTAATGGGCGTGCGTGGGTTGAAATTAGTAACCTCCTGTAGCCGGAAGTTAACTATGAATTTTCCCGCCTTTTGAGCTGAAATAAGCGTTTTGAGCTTTTTTGGAATTTTGTACCTTTTTTATTAACATTATAAATCAAACTCAGAGATGTCTATGTATGTATATCCAAATTACAAAGTTAAAATACTTTAATCTGCATGGTCTATTTTCTTATTTCTCCAAAAAAAATCAAATATACCTATCCCTCGATTTATACGATAGATACGTTGCTGAGAAAGTCGTGTACATCGAAATTTTAAATTTGTGTATGAAAAATCGTGTAAATTGAAAATAAAGGCAGAATGTCGTAAAAAAATGATTTTGTATTTCAACTTGGTTTTTAAAATATCAGAAGCGTTTTTAAACAAAATTCATAATTCATAAAATATTCAAAAATAAAAAAAGTGTAGCTTTGAAATTGATCCGCATTTGCAAGCTGGCCAAGTTTGGCAATATTTTCAAAGCTCATGCTGTCCACCTTTTACTCCATGCATCTTAGCGTATATTGTAACAGTGTGCTCACCAAATACCGTCCTCTAAGGCTTAATTACAATTTAATTATTGTTACGAATACTATTTTTTTTTTTTTGATGGAGCTTTTCTGTATGATATCAGATCATATCAAAACAGAGCATGCTCTAATTAATTAAAATTTTGTATGCTGTCATTGACGTGTGACTCTTGCAGTAGCAAAGCTAACTTTTTGATGTAAGTCATTTTGTAATTGAATCAGTTGTTCCGAAGATGCAGATTTATTAAAATTGTTATATATTTTTTACCTTGTGATAAACTGACAGTATCAAATGCTTCGTCAAATCAAATTAGGAAAGCGCTTTCTGTAATTAAAATTTTGTCACTTGACATTGACATCTGACTTCTAAAGCACTAAAGCTTTAAAGCTTTTAGACATTATGCTCAAACTTTTCAGTAGGATGTTATATTTCCGCGTCAGAGATAAAATACATAACGCTTCATGCGGCATTAAAAACGTTTATGTGTAATTAAATTTTATCTTAAATGCTGATTTTTAATAAACACATTGTGGTATTTCTTGTTATGTACAATATATAAATATATGAATGAGAATAAATGTCCATATACATACATACATACACACATAAATCTTATTAAAAACTTTTAAAAATTTCTTTGTTAATAGAAACTTATTTTGGCACCGTCACTAGGGTGCATTGCTTTGATTTTAATTAATGAATAAACACAAATTGTTTCAATTATTAAAATAAGCAATTCATCAAACAAAATTAATAAATCATAATTTATATTGGCTACTGTACACATGTACTCGTATACACATCAGAGAACAGCAATGAGTAGTTGGAAAGTGAGTAGAGTTGAATTATACTTATTGCAATGTTGCCTATGAATCATATTCGCTCGAAAGTTTGAAGTAAGCATCAAACTCATACTTAGCAATATTTATGATGTTGTTGATTTCAACTCTCCTTAACTCAATGCCTGTGGACGAAGCAAAATAAGTATGATTCATAATGCGAACTTCGCATACGAACATTAAAGTTCTCATTATGAGGTTATGTGTTTCTTTGGTGCTTTTTTGTTTTTTTTTTTTGCAGGAATTGAAAAACAAACCTTTTTACTACTACGAGTATTGTATACTACTTGCGAACTGTTTAATGGGTAAACTTTTAAACAAACATACGTGCATGAGTTGAGTGAGCTGAATCAATGTGAGTATTATAAGTATTTTCCTGAAATTAGATATAAAACTGAGGTGATTTGTGAGTGTGAGTGTGGTGTGACTATGATGTCAACGTCGCATTCATATTTATTTCAACCTTTTACCTATAAATCAATGTTATCGTGAGTATGCGTAAATCAGAGTAGTTGAGTTTAAATAATGTCTAATCACTTATATTTAACATTTCATGAGTCAGTATGAATAGCGAAAAAAAAACGATTCATTACCGATCACTGACACACATGCATGTATGTGTGCATGTATGTATATGTATACAAATTTGTACATAAATGCCGCAACATCCGCAAGAAAATTTGTTTTCCTTAGAATTGACGTCATTGACTCGTCAAAGAAAATTTGCATATTCATCACATTTTATCATTTATAAACAGTTATTTTAAGAAAAACTCAATATAAATTTTTAAACTAATTAACAAACTAATCAACAGTAACTTGTCAAAGAAAACCATTAAGCAGCTTTAAATAAACAAGATAAAATCCTTATTTATAAACTCATACACACATGCATATACATACATACGAGCAAATAAGCACATCCTTAACATAAGTATAGCCTTATTATTATATCCTTATTTAATTGAAATATTATTGTACATTCTTATACATTAAAGCTTGTTAATTTTAACTAAAACAACTGCGCTGAGCATCTTATACTTGTATCGGTATTAAAAATCAATCAATAAATATATACAATACCAAAATAGAATATTGCATTTGGCAGGAATGAAATAAAGGTCATTTTCTTTTAATAGCTTTTTGATGATGGCCAAAAACAACACAACAACAAACAATCTCATGAGAAGTGGGTTAATGGACAAATCTTTTTTATTTTTTTTTTTTTTTTTGTTTAATAAAAGATGATTTGCCAACGAGGAGAGGAGTATTTTCGTGTCATTGATGAAAACTACGTTTCACCCATCACATTGAAATTAATCAAAACGCAATTGAAAAATAAAAGAAAGCAAAAGAAAAGAAAATAAAAAAGGCAAATTTTGTGCAAGCTGTTCGTTATGATTCAAATTTGGCTTATTTTACAATTAGAAATAAAATTTTCAAAAATGGCGACACATTACCCATACCATCAAACTTTTAAAAGGAACTTTTACAAAAAAAGGTACTTTTGTCGAAAGGTACTACATATTTTCAAAAGGCATTTTTACCAAACGCATTTTTTCAAACACGTACTTTTTTCACATTTATTCTTTGAGGCCCTATGCTCCTTGTAGGAACGAAGGCACTTTTTCAAAAGGTATTTTTTCAAAAGGTACTTCTTACAAGAGGTACTTTTTTCAAAAGGTACTTTCTTCAAAAGCACTTTTTACAAGAGGTACTTTTTTCAAAAGGTACTTTTTTTAATGTATAATTTTCCAAACGTACTTATTTTAAAAGATACTACATATTCTCAGAAGGTATTTTTTACAAAAGGTACTTTTTTTCAAAGATACTTTTTTCAAAAAGTACTTTTTTCACAGATACTTTTTTCAAAAGGTGCTTTTTTCAAAGATACTTTTTTCAAAATATACTCTTTTTAAAAGTTAATCTTTTCAAAAGGTATTTTTTTCAAAAAGCACTTTTTAAACAATAGCTTTTGAGTAAGGTACTTTTTTTAGAAAAGTACTTGTTTCAAAAATATTTTTTTCCAAAAGTACTTTTTTCAAAAGCAGTTTTCTTCAGAAGTACTTTTACATGAGGTTCTTTTTACAAAAGGTACTTTTTTCAAGAAGTATTTACTTTTAAATGTATAATTTTCTTTCAAAACATACTACATATTCTCAAAAGGTACTTTTTCCAAAAGATACTATTTTCAAATGGTAAGTTTTCAAAAGATATTTTTTCAAATGGTAGTTTATCAAAAGATACTTCTTCAAAAGATACTATTTTCAAAACATACCATTTTCAAAAAGTGCTTTTGAAACTAAGATATTTTTTCAAAAGATATTTTTTCAACCGGTACTTTTTCTAAAAGATACTACATATTTTCAAAAGGTATTTTTTCAAAAAGTATTTTTTCAAACTGTATTTTATCAAAAGGTATTTTTTCAAATATACTTTTTTCAAAATACATATACTTTTTTCAAAGATACTTTTTTCAAAATGTACTCTTTTTAAAAGTTACTCTTCTGAAAAGGTATTTTTCTTTCAAAAGGTACTTTTTTAAAAGATACCTTTAATCCTTTTAAAAAGTTACATATTTTTTTTTTCGAGGTACTTTTTTAAAAAAGATAATTATTTTTAATAACGTACTTATTTTTTAAAAAGTACTTATTTTAAGTTAATTTCTTTTGAGAGGTACATATTTAAAAAATGTAATTTAAAAAAAGGTACTTTTATTAAAAAAATTTTGTTTTTAAAAAAGGTACTTTCTTTAAAAAAGGTAATTTTCTTAAAAAAGTTAGTTTTCTTAAAGAATGTAATTTTCTTAAAAAAGGTAATTTTTAAAAAAAGGTACTTTTATAAAAGGTAAAAATGGTAAAAAGGTACTTTTTTCAAAAGGTACTTTTTTAAAAAATGCTACTCACGATATAAAATGCATATTTTTAATTAAGTACTTTTTAAAAAAAAATATATTTAATTTAAAAGTATGGTTTTTTTAGCAAGGAACTTTTTTTAAATGTGCTTTTCAACATGTTATTTTTGCAAGGCTACTTTCTCAAACAGTTGCAAATGTAAACGTACTTATTTTTTGAAAAGTACTTATTTTAAGTTAATTTCTTTTGAAAGGTACTTATTTACAAAACGTAATTTTTTTAAAAAGTTACTTTTTTTTCAAATGTACTTTTCTATTAAAAATTTTTTTTAGAAAAGGTACTTTTTATAAAAGGTACTTTTCTTAAAAAACATACTTTTTTATGAATATTATTTTTTTAAAGGGTACTTTTATAAAAGGTAAGAAAGGTACTTTTTAAATATGTACTTTTTTAAAAAGATACTTTTTTAAAAAGGTACTTTTTTTAAAAAATGCTTGTCATTTATAAAATGTATATTTTTAATTAAGTACTTTTTTAAAAAATATACTTCCTAAAAAAAATATACTTAATTTAAAAAATATAGTTTTCTTAGCAAGGAACTTTTTTTAAATGTCCTTTTTAACATGTTACTTTTCCAAGGGTACTTACTCAAAAGGTTGCTAATTTAAAAAGTATTGTTAAGGATAGTTTTAATGGGTGTTTTATAAAAGATGATTATTTATTTCGACATTATTTTAAGAAAAAGTTGTAATTTTTTTGATTCCATTGATAAGTTTCTTAAGCAGAAACAAACAAATAAAAATTCATCATGCTAGTTCATGGCGGAGTTAACGTCAGATAAATAATTTGGGTATTTTTATACATATAGAAAGAAAACGATACTTATGCTCGAGGTATTTGTTAAATGCAACACTACGAAAGGAATTTTCTTTCTTGACAGACAAACTTTAACGAATGCAAAATTATTTCATTTTTTGTATAATATTATTTTTCTACTAAACAAAAAAAAAACAAAAAACAAACAAACAAAATGTCATTATTCCGCAGTGAAGCCATAACGTTGTGTCAAATGGTTTTACACACAGAATCCGCCTTCAATTGTCTTATCGTCCTGGGCTACGAGGGAAAAGTACAATTCCGGAATATCTTTGATGGCAATCCATTGGCAAATAATCAATTTATCACTCAACTAAAACGTTGCCAAGAGTTGAAAAGTTTAATTGGCTATTTACAAGAAGAAGCAAATGAATGCAATATAAAAACGGTTATTTATCCGGATGTTGACGAAGACGAAATACCGGAACCAAATGATTTGAAAACAATGGAAACAGCAGTGCATAAAATTTATGACGATTTAGTGCAGGAAAATAGCAGCTTTGAACTTTTGAGGAAGAAGCGTATACAGTTGTCGGAAAAATTGCAAGTGCTGCAAAGGGCGGATGAATTTTTTGGTGCTAATGTTGCGGGAGCTCAGGCGGTAATGGCCTGGTCTGATAGCGTAATCAAATTGTTAATAAAAAATGAAGCGAATGAGGAGACTAGGGAAGGAGTGCATTTATCCTTTTTTATGGGCACAATACCCATAAGGAGATTTCAGGCGTTTGAAATCATGCTGTGGCGAGTAACCAAGGGCTGTTTTTATATGAAACATGACGAATATAGTGCAAGTGCAGAGGAAAAGAAATTGGGCAGGAAATATGTGTTTGTGGTATTTTTCTTGGGCCAGGAATTGAAGCAGAAAATCGGCAAAATGTGTCAGGGTTTTGGTATAAAATTATTCGAATGCTCTGAATCGCAGCAGGAACGTCAGGCTGAAAAGTTTCTGTTAAAAACGGAAATAAATGAAGTGAATATGATCATGAAACGCAATCGAGAACATCGTTACAACTTGCTGTTAATAGCTTCCATCGATTTGTATATCTGGCGTGTTAAGATCAAAAAGATATTAAAGGTTTATTATATTTTAAATCGTATGGGTCAAGTTAGACATTTACACTTGAACAAATATTTACAAGTTGAATGCTGGATACCTACACGTGATATACCCAAGGTAAGATCGGCTTTATTATTTGGCGCAAGACGTACTGCCAAAGGCAACACCCACACCGTATTTCTGCCCATGCTAAATGAAATGGGCCGACGTCATTGGATAGAGTTGGAGAGACCAACATATTTTGTGCTTAATAAATTTACCAAAGGCTTTCAAAATCTAATCGATGCTTATGGCATGGCCCAGTATCAGGAGTTAAATCCCGCTCCTTATACCATCATAACGTTTCCCTTCTTATTCGCTGTTATGTTTGGCGATATGGGCCATGGTTTTATAATTTTATTATTTGGTCTTTGGATGGTTTTGCGGGAGCAGTCCTTGGAGGAAAAACAACGTTTTGCTACAGAGCAAAGTGAAATTTTTGATATCTTATTTGCCGGCCGTTATATAATCACACTAATGGGTGCCTTTTCCATTTACACGGGCCTTATTTACAACGACTGCTTTTCGAAAGCTTTTAATATTTTTGGTTCCTCTTGGCGTGCCAATCTAAATATAAGCACTGTTAATGGTTCGCGTGAGTTACAATTAGATCCCTACAGACATGAACATTATGTGGGCACACCCTATGTCTTGGGCATGGATCCGGTGTGGAAAGCTTCAGGAGAAAATGCCATCACTACATTTAACTCTTTGAAAATGAAATTTTCCATTATCTTGGGAGTATTGCAAATGGTTTTTGGCTTAATGCTATTGGCCTTTAACTTCATCCATAGGAGAGAGTATATGAACTTGTTGTTGGTGTTCTTACCGCAATTGGTGTTTATGTTGTGTATTTTTGTCTATTTGGTATTTTTGATATTTTACAAGTGGCTGCAATTTGGCGGCCATATGGAAACACCCTACAACTCGGCCTGTGCGCCTTCCCTACTGATTACATTTATAAATATGCTGCTAATGAAGGGGCCGGTAGAGCCACCAGCAGCGGCTTGTGAGACCTGGATGTTTGATATGCAACCTTATTTCCAAATGGGCTTTTTGGCTCTGGCCTTATTAAGCATACCACTGCTGCTGGCTGGCAAGCCAATTTACTTTATGATTCAGCAGAGAAAAATTCGCAAAATAAAAAACGAACAAAGGAAAAACTCACGAAAAATTGTGACTGGCCTTAATATTAGAAGATCTTTGCTGTATAATATAGACAGTTCCATACAAACCATGAGATCATCATATGCACTAAATGAAATTCATGGCAGCGAAGAGCTTTTAAGTGAATTGTGGATTCATTCGGGTGAGAAAGTTATCATACGAGTTCAACTTTTTAAGTCTAAAATTAATAATTTTATATTATTATTATTATTACAGGCATTCATTGCATTGAAAGTGTTTTGGGTTCCATTTCTCATACGGCCTCGTATTTACGTTTGTGGGCTCTATCCTTGGCCCATGAACAGCTGTCTACTGTTTTGTGGAACATGGTGCTGAAAGTTGGTTTGACGGGCGCACGCGGCTACTGGAATAGCCTGGTGTTGTATGTGGTTTTTAGTTTCTGGGCCGTATTAACAGTTGCCATTTTGGTGGTCATGGAAGGTCTGTCGGCATTTTTACATACGTTGCGTTTGCATTGGGTGGAATTTCAGTCGAAATTCTATGACGGCACTGGAGTGCCATTTCAGCCATTTCATTTTGCCAAGAGCTCGCCAAATGATGTAGACTGATATTTGTTATAAATATATGTGAATATATAAATATTTATCAACTAATTATGTTTAAATTTTTAAAGAGCAGGCAAAAAGCTTTATAAAGAACAAATAATAATAAAATTTTAAGAACTTATTCTGTCAGAGGAGACCAAAAAACGTCTAAAGCAACTATAAAAGGTGGTTTCAATTTCTTATACAGCAGCTACGTCCAAGCTATATGCACAATGTGCGAGCTTTTACAAAACAGCTTTGTGCTTTCACATCGACCAGAGCACAACAGCCAATTAGATATCGGCGACAATAAAGGCTCAGTTACTCGACTGTAATGTAAAGTAACTGCAACAGTAGGAAACAGCTGATCGATATTGTTATGTGAAAAGTAATGCAAATGGTTATAGAGATGTAATGTAAAGTAACCTACTTTTCATATAAAAATATCGATCAGCTGTTTCCTACGTTGCAGTTACTTTACATTACAGTCGGGTAACTGAGTCTTAATACTTGCTGATTGACGATTTTATTTGAACGTCATCGAAAAAGCGTCAATTAAACGACACTAATACATATTCAGCGATTGATAGTTTGATTTGATCGTCTCCTGGGCCCCTTAGAGCTTTCAAAGCTTTTTAACGCAAATTCATGCGTCAGAATATGTGCGCTTGGATGTAGCTTTTATATAGTTTAATTAATTTGAGGACTCTCAGCTTCTCTGCTAAAAGTATGTGTTAAACTAATGGTCTTCTCTACTACAATAATCAGCTGTGCCAAAAATATCATATGGTTAAATTTTAAAATTTAGTTTGGCAACTTTTCGAACAATAGATTCAAATTATTTTTAAGCAAAACATTCGCCATTAAGTTGAATATATTTGGTTGACATATAAAATATATATTAAATCAAATAGCATCTTTTAAAAACAAATAATTACATGGACGCTTTTATTATTATTATTATTATTATTATTATTATTATTATTATTATTATTATTATTATTATTATTATTATTATTATTATTATTATTATTATTATTATTATTATTATTATTATTATTATTATTATTATTATTGCTGAAAACGCAAATGTTTTTCATCAGAAAAGTTAATTATAAATAGATTAAAGCTAATTTCTTGGCAACTAACAAAAAAACAGTCCACAAATTTTCCAATTCTTGTATACGACTTTTTTTTCGCATGAAAATCTGTTTTTAAAACCTTAAATAAAATTTAAATATTTTTATTATAAATAAAGCCGAAAGGAAAGTATATTAAAATTTGATTATTTCATTTACTTAAGATTAAAGAAAACATCTATCGATTTATCTACATATAGAACATATAAACATACATACATACAAACATGAGTAGTACATTTATATCTCTTATGCTGAGTATAGACGTTACTAACTTTCGTACTGAGTTCCATCCATGAAAATAAAATTCTTTTAATTTTTCACTTGATTATTAAGACAGCATGATACACGCACGCATTTTATACTTGTACGATTTATCGTGCAATTTTTAGTAACGTCTGTACTCAGCATTATACTTATACACTTCTTAACATCTACACTTACAAAATATTTTAATATACGAGTAAAAATTTACTACTTGTTGAATATTTGAAAATATGGCTGTTTAATTTTTTCGCACATCTCATTTGTTACGCTTCTGTTGTAACGCGCAATTAATTGGACTAGTTGAATAAAGAATTCGGCGAGGTTAGTCCATCAGCGTTACATGTGACCGTTTCCCAAGAAAAAAATCGCTCATTTTGAAATTAAAAAAAATTAAATTAAATTAGCTGCATGAAATTTGCAAAAACTAATTTGCCCCAGTACTTTTTTTTTCAGAAAAAGCACTTATTTTCAGTAAAAGTACTTTTTCAGAAAATGTGCTTTATGGATAGTTAGCGCATTTTTTTCAATACGGATACTTAGTTTGAGAAAAATATTTTTTTCTAGGGCTTTATCTAGTAAAAGCACATTTTGTAAAACAAAAGTTCTTTTTTTTTTAAATAGTACCATTTTTAAAAAAGCCGTTTTTTCAAACAAGAACCTATTGTAAACGAATAAATTCATTCAAAAAGTACGTTTTTGAAAAAAGTACCCTTTTAAACAAAGTACCTTTTTGGAAACAAATGTAGCTTTCTGAAAAAGGTACGTTTTTGAAAAAAGTACCCTTTTAGACAAAGTACCTTTTTGGAAAGGTATATTTCTGAAAAATTAACCCCTTTGAAAATGTGCATCAATTAAAAAAGGTACAATTTTGATAAAAATAATTTTACTGAGAAAAGTAGCATTTTGAAAAAAGTTCCATTTGATAAAAGAAGTTTTTTGAAAAACAGTTCCTTTTTGAAAAAGTAGCTTTTGAAAAAATAGCTTTTTAAAAAATTTAGCTTGTTGAATAAAGTAGCTTTTTGAATAAAGTAACTTTTGAAAAAAAAATAGCTATTTTTAAAAAGTAACTATTGAAAAATTTAGTTTTTTGAACAAGGAAGCTTTTGAAAGAAAAATATCTTTTTTGAAAAAAGTAGCTTAAGAAAAAAATTAGCTTTTGAAAAAATATATTTTTGAATAAAGTAGCTTTTGAAAAAAGTATATTTTTTGAAAAAAATAGCTTTTGAAAAAAGTATCTTTTTTGAAAAAAATAGCTTTTTGAAAAAACTAACTTTTGAAAAAATAGTAGCTATTTTGGAAAACTAACTTTTGAAAAAAGTAGCTTGGGAAAAAATTAGCTTTTGAAAAATTTAGCTTTCTGAATAAAAAAGCTTTTGAAAAAAATAGTTTTTTCAAAAGCTTCTTTATTCAGAAAAGAGTAGCTTTAGAAAAAATATTTTTTTGAATAAAGTAGCTTTTTTGAAAAAAGTAGCTTTGTTTGGAAAAAGTAGCTTTAAAAAAAATTTTTTTGAAAAAAGTAGATTTTTTGGAAAAAAATTTGCTTTTTTGAAAAAAAACCTTTTTTGAAAAAAATAGCTTTTTTTTAAAAATTGCTTTTTTAAATAAATTAGCTTTTTTAAACTTAAATAGCTTGTTTGAAAAAAGTAGTTTTTGAAAAAGTAGCTTTTAGAAAAAAGTAGCTTTTGAAAAAATAGGTTTTTGAAAAAAGTGGCTTTTTGAATAAAGTAGCTTTTGAAAAAAGTAGCTTTTTTGAAAAAAGTAGCCTTTTGAAAAAAAGTACCTGTTTAAAAAATAACTTTTTTGGAAAATAGTACCTTTTTAAAAAAGTATATTTTGAAAAAGTAGCTTTTTGAAAAAATTTGTTTAGACTACGAGGATTTTGTACTAGATTAGAGAAAAAATGTTGCAATGTTCTTTGGTCTAGTACAAAACCATCGTAGTCGAAGTCGTAATACTAGTAATAAGGCAATATGTATAATTTGTATATTCTGAAAATCCTGCAAGCCATTTTTCTGTAAAATAAAATTTATATATTTGATTCTCTAAAATCTCTTGCACCTTGTGAACCTCATAGATTATTACATATTTAATTTTTAAGGTATCTGGTAGTTTTTTACCTTTTCTGCTTTGAAAATACAATTATAAAAGTTTTATTTCCAATTAAATTTTGCACTGGACTTTAAATTGTTTTTGGTTCATTATGCAGACACGCTTAAAAATAGAATATCAGAACAGAGAAAAAAAACACGAATTCGTCATTAATTAAGTACGCACAACAGCATCCGTTTAATTTTTAATTTTTTATTTATTTAAATTTTTTTTGTGTGCCACAAACAGAAAATGGTGCTACAATCCAAAAATACACACTGGCTGATTTCGTATGGAAAATGGGATTAAATTAGGTGTGCTGCAGTAATTAAGAACACTAAAAATATTTTGCGTATGTAAATGTTTAAAATAAGAAGATATTTTGGCAAGCGAATGGATATATGTAGCTTTTTGAATTGAAATAAAGTTTCTACAAAAATATTTTAAAAAATTCTAATTTCTTTATGGCAAATTCAACAAATTATTTTTTTTAAACCACAAAATTATTTCAACGATATTGCAAGAAAATCTAAGCGATCGAAAGCCAGTCACTTGAATGATATATAGCCGTTTTCTTTGAAATTTAAAAAATAACAATACTCCAAAAAATTTAATAAATAATAATACTCTGTTTAAATGAAAACAGCACAAACCAAAGAACAGAGCCAATCGGCTGTAAGCATCCTAACAGCCGCCGGCGGCTACAAACAATACATTAATTTAAGCGTACGGCTTAATCACCCTTATTCCAGTTATCGACATCGACGTCACTTTAATATAATACCAAAAATTAGGGCTTGTGTTGTCGAAAACAACTGACTCCTGTTGGCAGGTTAATCCTATTTTCTATACCTTAGGGAAAGCAAATAGATTGTCAGTAGCACAAAATTATTCTCTAGAACGAGTATACACGCACCAATTTTTTGATATGGTGTTAAAGTTGCCTCGATGCCGACAACTGGAAAAAATGTTAATTGGGAAATAAATGGAAACGTTTTGAAATATTTGCAGAGAATTTGACATCATTATATAATATAATTTTATTACATTGTTATTTGACACATGAAATTTGTTTTATATAAATAAAAAGCATAGCTATAGCCGGGTGTCCTAAGACACCTCTCTTCTTTTTCTAACTACAAATTACTCCACACAGCGGTCACTTGTTGGATTAAAAATACAACGAAAACCTACCGGGTATTTACACGAACCTGTGTTACCGACAAACACACACTACGATTTTATAAATGTTGAATATATAGAAATAGGTTTTGCCGTAATTTCACCTTTTAGACGCATAGTGCAGTGTTGCAGCGCCTCTGTTGTCAATGAGGTGCACTAAATTTTCGAAGCTGTGTTTAGTGTATTATTTCATTAGTTATTTTACTTAGCCGATGATTCTGCTACACAATAAAAAATTATTATGAACTTTGTAAGTAAAGCCCTTAGTGCGATTGAATTTAGGGAAATTTTTACGATATTCGGTTTTCGTATTGGTCTAAATAAATAACTTAAATCGGAAAGTAATGATAATATATAAGGTTATGTGCCTTGAAATCTCTTTGTACTTTAAATATAAGATCTTATCTTGTTGTATAGGAAATGGAAATAAATAAATAAATTTAATGAAATCAAATTAAATTATATATGCTGTACATTGCTGAAAGAAGAACTTACCGTCTCTTTAAGGAAAACTAGAAGGAGTTTAAAATTTTACGACAACCCCTTAAGGGTGTCTCTTCTCGGTTAAACGACCTTTGTTAACTGGTTATTCTGAAAAGTAAAAATATAAGAAAAATTTAATTAAATTCATGATAACTTAACATTTAAAAATCTTAAAATTTATAAAAAAATTTTATTTTCGCTTATTACGAATCAGAGAATGACAATGAGTACTCAAAAAAAAATAAACATAAATAAGTAGTCTTAATTTGAATAACTACATGTAATTATAATTGAAGCGCGAGCAATAATATATTCTCTCAAGCAACTTTGACTATAGCCGATTCCAACATAAAAAGTCATCTCTGTTTCGTTTGTACGAAAAACTAAAATACGCTACAACTAAAAATTAAAAACACACATGCGTATCTGGGGCATTGACTCTTTCTTCTACTTATAGTCTGAGTATGTTTATACTCAGGCTATGGATATTTAATCAGACAAAAAAATATACGCATGATACTCGGGATATTGATTCATCTCTCGCCACCATATGCATACTTTTTTGTGTATAAAATGAAATGGAAAATGTACGAGTGTGCTTATGGCTGTTTTAAAACATGTTTCATATGTGATGTGTGTAAGCAAAATATCCCTGCATATACGTATGCGTAGTCGATTAATACTTAGAGTACCTTTATACCCATGAGTCTGATTGTAGCTCACACATTCAATAAATTTTCTAGTTCTAGTTGCTTATGCTGCTTAAACTAAAAAATGTGTGTAAATATAGTTGTGGGATGTTTAAAGGTATGCGTATATTAACATTTGATCTGACAGTATACATATATATAAAGACTAAAAAAATGCAGGTTTTAATCAAATATGTAAATATTCATTAATTTTTCATTTAAATAAATAAAATTAAAATAAATTACAGGCAGTTAAGCGAAAACTATTTTTCGTTTACTTTAAGCTTTTAATGTTTGTATAAACTAAAAAAAAATGCATTTAAAAATATATTTTTATTTTCAAGTTCATTGCCTAATCGCATTCATTTATGCTGCAGTATTTGTGTATGGCCGTGCTTAAAATTGTAAAAATATTTAGATTTCTTTTATAATTAATTAGTTTCTTTAAATTTTCAGCATAGAAATTTCAGTTTTTGTTGTTGTTTTTTTTTTTGTATGTTCATTAATAAACAAAAAGAAATGCTTTTAAACGACAAACCAAAACATATTGAAGATGTCTAACAATGCGTTGTCATTTTTGGCTTAAATTCAAATAATTGTTTTTTTTTCAATTCCCATTTGTTTTAGGGGTCATCCGTTAACAATTTAAATTTTTTTTATTCTACTTTGAAGCGAATATTTGTGTAATGTTGAAAGAACGAGTGTAATGTACCGGAAGTGATCAGGTGGGAAAATAATTTAGCTAAAAAATTCATAATAAAAATGCGTTTTTTTAACAAATTGGTGTGGTATTTTTATTAAAAAAAAAACTATTTTCTATGAAAAGTTAAGACAAAAGGACACTCAAAAAATCAGGTTTATTAAACTAACCAATTTTAGTGCAAGTTCTTGTTGCAAAGTTAATCTAATCAATATTAGTAATTATATTACTAAGAATCTGTTAAGCCAACCGATGATGGAAAAACCATATTGGTTGGTTAATTTAACCATTATTAGTAGTAATGTTACTGTTATATTACTATGAATCTGTTAAACTAACCGATGAAGGCAATACTATACTTGCTAGTTAATCTAACCAATATTAGTATATTAACTATTTTGAATATGTTAATCTAACCGATGATGAAAAAACTATATTTGTTGGTTAATCTTACCAATATTGGTAGTTATATTACTGTTAATCTGTTTATGTAAGCCATGATGAAAAAAGCTTTTTTTGTTGGTTAATCTAACCAATATTAATTAGTACCTACATTACTGTGAATATAACGATGATGAAAAAACTATATTTGTTGGTTAATCTTACCAATATTGGTAGTTACATTACTGTGAATCTGTTAATGTAACTCATTATGAAAAAACTTTATTTGTTGGTTATACTACTGTAAATATGTTAATTGAACCGATGATGGAAAAAACCATATTTGTTGGTTAATCTTACCAATATTGGTAATTATTTTACTGTTAATCTGTTAATGTAACCTATGAGGAAAAAACTTTATTTGTTAGTTAATCTAACCAATATTAGTAGCTATATTACGGTTTTATTACTCTGAATCTGTTAATGTAACCCATGATAAAAAAAAACTTTTTTTGTTGGTTAATCTAACCAATATTACTCTGAATCTCTTAATCGAACCGATTATGAAAGAACTATATTTGTTAGTTTATAGTACTGTGAATTTGTTAAACTAACCAATGATGTAAAAACAATATTTTTTAGTTAATCTTGTCAATATTAGCAGTTTTATTACTGCGAATCTGTTAATCGAACATAATAAAATAAACTGTATTTATTGGTTAAACCAACCAATATTACTAGTTATATTACTGTGAACGTACAAACTTGCCCCGATTGGAAAATATTTTTTTTTGGAACGTTTAGAAATTAATTTTAATGAACGATATTCTTTTATTGCAAAAAGAATTGTTTTCTTTTCGGGACTTTAAGAAACAAAATTTGCAATATGGCTTTTTAAATCCCTCATGGAATAAATGAAATGACACTCCAAAAATTAATATAAATAAATAACGTAGACTATATTAATAAGCTTCACTTACTACTGAAAAAAACTATTTCTATAGTTTAAACTAACCAATTTTAGTAGTTATTTTACTATCAACATAAATTCTGTTGGAAAATAGAAAATATTACTTAAGTCATTAATAAACAAATTTTGAGTTAGTGGCCCCTCCTGTAGTCTTCATTTATCCTCACCACAGGGCAATTATTTATTTTGTGCCAAATTACATATTTTTAAAAAAAAATTTTTTTTGAAAATTTTAAAAATGCAAATTCTGTTTGAGAATAACTTTTATTCTTTATTCGTTCACAAGCCTTATTAGGTTAGTAGTGCGTTAGCTTAGTTCGCTCACCATTACAACTTCTTCTCTTTAAATTGAGAATAATAATTTGTAATTGTATTTTAATAATTTTAATACATGATAATTATTATTATGTTATATAAAAATAATTACAATTATTCATTATTATTAGCTCTGTTTGCTTAAGCATAACAACTTTACAATTATCTAGAAAAATATTATTGCTGTTGGCTCAATTCTATTATAAACTATTCTATGCTTGCTGCCACATTTTTAATTTTTTTTCTTCTTACTCGACACTTGTTTACAAATTTCATTTTATAATTGAAATTCATGCAGTTTTTATCATCCTCTGCTGGCTGTACTCATGCACTTGTATTTGTTTAATAAATATTTAATTATGCTTTTGCACAGCGGAAATATAAAAAAAGAGCCACGGAACAGCATCATGTGAATACCGCTAATGTGTGTTTTATTGTATTTAAAGCAAATAAACAAACATAAAGGAAAAGTAAATTGTGAATATAAAACCGTGTTGTTTTCGTTGCATATTCTCTTTATGAATATTTTAATATATTAATTTTTATTTTTTGTGAAAATAAAATATAAAACAACAAATGCAGTTGGGTCAAAGGGAAAAAGCAACTTAACAAACAATTTTTAATTATTGCCTTAAAGGCAGTAACGTAGTATATAAGGGATATATGTACTCGAATGTAAGTTGAAAAGTATATTTAATATATAGTTGTTTTCTTTTAATACACTGACCGACTTCAAAAGCATTATAGATAGATAACACATACATATGTATAAAAATATCTAAATATGCCGCCTTATGCTCCTTGTAGGAGTTAAAAGGAGCAAATATATATTTATATGGATATTTCCACAGGAATGTCAACTTTTTGTAGCGTGCGACACCAAGCAAATGTCCTTGTTTAAAAAAAAAAATGAAAAGTTTTATTTACTTCTTTATATATTTGTGTAGGCTGTCACCAGCTCTACGTTAGGTAAAATTTTAAGATAAATCGAGTTACGTTATTCAGAGATACAAGGCTGATTGCTTGCTGTCGCACGCGACAAAAAAGTGGAATTTCTGGAGAAATGCCCATATATAAATTTTATTAACTTTTTAGTGCTAATTTTTTAAGTCAATTTAATTTCTTTTTTAAATGTTTATTTTAAAATTTTTAGTACCAATTTTATATTTTTAGGGACATATGGGCACACCCAATTTATCAAATATTAGTGTACGCCCACTACTTTAAACTCAACATCACGTTACTTTCATCGCTCAAGGTGTATGCACATGATATATAATATTAATATTTAATGGGCATGGCTTTGCCTACTTTTTAAAGCACAAAATTATGTGATTTTAAGAGCTGAAACTCCTTGCCAAGTTCCTAGGGAATCGGATAAGTAGAAATACATATAATTTAATACTAACATTTCATGGGCGTAGCCCCACTCACTTTTTTCAACACAGCATTAAGTATTTTTTAGAATTTAGGGTTAGTGCCAAGTTTCGTAAAAATCGATAAAGTAGAAGAAGCACGTGAAATATTATATAATTTTAATTGGGCGTAGCTCCTCCCATTTTTTTAAACGTTGGGATTGTTTTGTTACGAGAGCCCAATGTGTTGGAGAAGTTTCACAGCTATTGAATTTTTAAAATGTCATAAGATCAAATAATAAAAAAAATTGTGGTTGTGTCATTGCCCACTTTTTTTTACAAATGGATTAAATCGCAGTTATACCCTCTCAGACAAAAAAAATTAAATATTTTTGGCACCCCCCCTTTTTTTTTTAAAGCGAGATTGTGTCCTTTTTAGAGCTCAAAATGTGTGCCAAGTTGCGCAAAAATGGGTTCGGCACAAGCACATGGAGAATAATATTAAATTTTAATGGGCACGAACCCGCCCGCTTTTTTGAATGCAAGACTGTGTCGGCCTAAGAGCTCACGTGAAATATTATTTTAAAATTTAATAGGCGTGTCCCCTACCACTTTTTTTAATGCAAGATAATGTTTATTTTTTAAGCTTAAGGTTGCTCCAAGTTTCAAAAAAATCGGTCAAAGCGAACTAAGTGAAATATAATATTGGGCGAAATATTTTTATTGGGCGTAGCTCCTCCCATTTTTTTAAACGTTGGGATTGTTTTGTTACGAGAGCCCAATGTGTTGGATAAGTTTCGCAGTTATTGAATAAATAAAATGTCATAAGATCAAATAATAAAAAAAATAGTAGGTGTATCCCCGTCCACTTTTTTTACAAATGGATTAAATGGAAGTTATACCCTCTCAGACAAAAAACAAATAAAATATTTTTGCAATCGGTCTAAAATTTACCGAGTTATGAAGTAACATAACCAAATATTTATAACCTCCCCCTTTTTTTAAATTGGTTAAAAAGCACTAAATTTTAAAATAAAGAAACACAATTATGATTGAAATTTATTTGCTGGTGGTTAAGCATTGTCTATATATTTCATTGGTGCTTTGCCAAATCATCAGTAGACTTTAACGACATATTCTGAACACTCACAAATTTCTTATCTTATGCACAGACTTTCAAAAACTATTTGAGAATTCACAAATAATAATATATTTAAAAAAAAAAATTATATCGGCTCAGTTTTATTTGAAATATCAAAAAATCATTCAGTAGTTGGTCTTTATGTAAAACAATTGCCTTTGAATGTCTAATAGTGCCAGTGGTACAATTCAAATGTATTTATGATAAATCAATAATATAATAAATCCATTTCTCATATTCCATTTCATTAAAAATTCATGTTAAATTTATAATGTTAACAAGCTTCTCTCTGGCCAATTAAATAATCAATGGGTGCTGATGCAGAGCATGGTGGCACAGAAAAATTTAGAATTCTACCACACACCCCCTCCCGTCCCAAAAATTCCTGTTTAATTTTTCTAACAAAAATATTTCATTCCATACAAAAATTGAAAATACTGAACTTCGGATAGGCTGAGAAATTATTTCCTATAGAAAATTATTTCTACTTCCATAAAAAAATAAATGCTACAGATTTTCCCTTACCTTAAAAACCCAGTAGACGTTGCTCCTCTTTACTCTATTATATATGGAAAATATACAAAATTAAAACAAAAGCGACAGCAGCTGTTTTTTTTTTTTTTTTAATGCCAAACAATAAACTTTTCTTAATACCTTAATTGCCGTAAATTAATTATGGCAAGAGCAGTAGCCACTCCATAAAAAAAACAATAAATACAATTTATATACAACTACAACAATGCAAGTCCATACATACATTCTTTTCATTTTATGCCAATTTCTATTTAAATCTCCTTTATTTTCTTACACTACTCTCCTTATCCTTTTCACTGCAAGCTTTTAACAAGTCCTGTCGACTGCACAGCACCAACATAAAAGTGCACTCGTGCCTTAAGCAATAAACAAACTTTAACTGCTGGTCGTAATGACCAGGACTCAGGAATATGTTCTAGTTAAAAAGTTAATGGATTAAAATGGTGTCCTTATTTGTTGTTATTTGCTTTTAAGCAACAACAATTTTAATGAGTTTGCAATCGAAATGGAGTGCAGGAGGAAAATTGTATGCAATGAGAGTGGAATAACAATTTGGGAAAGTATTCAATTAAAAGCGAAAATAATTTTAAATGAAGAAAATATTAATTGCTTTAAGCAACAAATAATAATGTATAATTAAAAAGTGTATATAATATTTGTAAGAAAATTTATCATTTAACAAAGAAGTATGTATACAAAAGCAATTATAGTTTACTATAGAATAGTCATTAAAAGAAATAAATCATGGTATTTTTTATTATTTTTTGCTTAAGAAATACGCCAAGTGAACCCACAACATTTGTTTGGCTTCACAAACTTAATGCACAGTAGAGTCCATTAAGAGTTAAAATTTTTTATTTTAATTTCACCATATTTTAACATCATTTCTCTTAGTCTCTATTTTGAATTTTTTTTTTTTTTTTTTTTTTGTATAATTTTTTGCAGACGACATACGATTTTGTTTACAACCAGACCCACGCACTGCCAAAATAGTTTAACAAATTTATTTTGGTTTTTTGCTTTTATCGCTTTACTTATTTATGTGCTTTTTCTTATTTTTCTTTTTTTTTTTTGCGTTATTTTCGATTATCTCGCTTATTATACACCCATTCTGCCGATATGTACTCAAACGTCTCAATTTATAATTTCAACATATATTTGTTTTCTCTCAAAACTTTTTTTTTGAAACTCTTTAAACGGCCAAAAATTGGACAAATACATTTTTTCTTCGCTGATTCTGTGTATTTCTACACAAATGTATTTTACTTCCTATTACGAATATTCGTAACGAATAATTATGTTTATAGTATAACTCGATATATTATACTTCATACAAAAAAATATTTCACATGCCCATTCATATCTACTAGAAGTTATGCCAAATATCAAGGAATTTCGTTTGCCTTTTCCGCCCCGCCCCATATGCAGAAATATATGATCATCAGTTTTTTTTAATTACCACTGTTTTTCGATATACAAATTTATTTAAGTGCTTTTATTACTAAATTTTTAATTGAAAAAAATTATAATATTGATTTTTCTCCAAAAAAAATAAAAAAAAATAATAATTATTTTCACTACAGCATGTTTATGAATCAAGCCTTTAACCGTTAAAAGAGGTAGTGATGTCTACTTCTCTATATCGGCGTTTGGTTATTTGTTTGCGCCACAGTATATTCAAAATACACTATTTCTGCCGCAAACCAATAATCAGCCGGCGATATGCCGTTGACTTGTTTAAATTTATTATTAACATACTTTTAGGCAAATATTGAAAAAGAAAAAAAAACGAGAGGAAGAGTCTTTAAAATGCGATTAAAAGGGAAACGAACTTTGGTTAATGTATTTAAAATAGCATTATTGCTTTTTGTTAGAGATGTACAAGTGTTTTTATATACAAATGTATGTTTGTATGTATGTATATGCATGTGTGTGTTTTAAAATACTTATAACTCACATACGCTCTATTTTAATATTAACATCAATCAATCTGTCATCATAAAAATACGAGTAGTACTTTAGATCACGCAAGGTGAACATCAAAAAAAATTTATTTTATTTTTAATACAACAATAATCACGTTAAAATCAGTTGTGCTACGAACAGCATCACGCTATATTTACACATATCTAATTCTTATACAGAATTGTGGAAAGTTTTCATAGTTATTTTTCCATATAAAGAAAATGTGAATGACATTGGAGTATAATGAGAAAATAATTTATCGAAGAGTAAAAACTTTAAACATAATATTTTTCATTATTTTTTTAAGAAGTCAATAACCTCAAATTATTATAATGTTCTCACTTAATCTGTTAAATATATTTATTAGAGTTCCGTTCACCGATGTCCGTCTGTCCGTCACAGGGTATTTTTTGAGAACCGTAAGAGCTATTAATCTGAAATTTTCACAGAATAGCTGAAACTTTGACCGCTACAACAAAAAATACATGACAGTCAAAAACTAAAGGGTGTTCTAAAGCGAGCAACGAAAAATATTGAAATCACAATGTAATATACAGATACCTGAAAGTATTACGACCACACCAATTAACACTCAAATTAAAATAAATCTAAATTAAAGGGTATTCATTCAGTTAATGTAATTTTGACAACCTGCTGTATCTTGGAAATCGTAAGAGGCAAACTATTGAAACTTTCAAAAATGCTCAAACTTAAAAACCCCAAAATTAAAAATATGTATGCCGATACGAAAAATCACCAAAATGAAAAAGCGCTTGAATGAAAAATATCACCAAAAATAGAATAAATCGTTAAAATGCCAAAAAAAAAATCAGCCAAAGTAAAAAGGTCATCAAAATTAAAAAAAATTATCAAATAGCGATATAAATCGCCGAAACGAAAAAAGCACCTAAGACGGAAAAAATCGCCAAAACGAAAAAAGCGCCAAAACTCGAAAAAAAAATCGGTAAACTAAAATAAGTTACCAAGAACCGGGAAAATCGCCACAACGAATAAGAACGCCATAACGAAGAAAAACACACCAAAACGGAAAAAAAACGTCAAATCGAAAAATCGCCCAAAACCGAAAAAATTAATGAATCGAAAAAAAAACGCCAAAACGAAAAAACGCCCAAAACCGAAAAAATTCAAAAAACGAAAAGAAGTGTCAAATCGAAAAAAACGCGAAAACGAAAAAAACGCCCAAAACCTAAAAAACAAGAAAAAAACGCCAAAACGAAAAAAACGCCCAAAACCAAAAAAGCTCAAGAATCGAAAAAACACCCAAAACCGAAAAAATTCACAAAACGAAAAAAAGCACCAAAACGAAAAAGAAAGTCAAAACAAAAAACCGCCCAAAACCTAAAAAATTCAAGAATAAAAAACGCCAAAACGAAAAAAACGCCCAAAACTGAAAAAATTCAAAAAGCGAAAAAAAGCGTCAAAACGAAAACAAAGTGAAAACGAAAAAACGCCCAAAACCGAAAAAATTCAAGAAACGAAGAAAGCGTCAAAACAAAAACGTCAAAACAAAAAAACGTCAAAACGGAAAAACGAAAAAAAAGCCCAATACCGAATCCAAAAAACGAAAAAAAGCGTCGAAACAAAAAAAAAAACGACATAACAAAAAAACGCCCAAAGTCTAAAAAATTCAAGAATAAAAAAACGTCAAAACGAAAAAAACGCCCAAAAGTTCAAGAAACGAAAAAACCGTCAAAACGCAAAAAATGTCAAAACAAAAAAAAAACGCCCAAAACCGAAAAAATTCAAAAAACGAAAAAAAGCGTCAAAACGAAAAAAAACGTCAAAACGAAACAAACGCCCAAAACCGAAAAAATTCAGGAATCGAAAAAACGCCAAAACTGAAAAAAACGTCCAAAGCCGAAAAAAACTCAAAAAACTACAAAACTAAGAAAACGCCATAAAACTAAAAAAAGTCGCCAAAAAACGATAAAAAATTTACTGGGTACTTGACATTTGTTAAAAAATTTAAGATTATATAGACTAAAGTTTGTATAGTATTACGCATGTACATATCGCTCATTTACTCAACGAACATCATTAGTGATACGGAATTAATCCTCACATCTATTTTCATATTGTGTAAAAATTTCATACAAATATCTTGTAAACTCAACTCTTGGGAGGAAACTAAAATATTCTTTTTCCATTAATTTCTGCATAAATTGAAAACTTCAAACTCGTTTTCTGGAAAACTGATTTTTTTAGTTATGGCATTGTTTGAGTAAATGAGGGATATGTAGTGTCCGTACGGAACAATTCGTGTGTGAATAAAAGTCGCACCTTACTGAATTTATTATATTCAACTTTTCGAAATGTCTAAGCATGCTCAGTGCTGCTGATAAGATCAGAATTTAAAAAGTTAAGATTTTTCTTACTTTACATTATACATATACATCATTTTGCTTTTTAAAAAAGTGTTAAAAAGATATATTTTGAAGCAAATGCAGGATACATTAATTTTAGTTGCAAAATTGTTTGTAAACACCATAAAATTTATAGATTTTATATAAACATCGTTCAAGAAATGCAAGCAAATAACTTAAATCATTGGAAAACTTATTTGATTTAATATTTATTATCTCACTGCTATTATTAGAATATTTGTAACCTTTTTTGATGAAAACCAAATAAACCAAAATATTTGTGAGGAAAAAATCATAAAATTTTATTAAGAAACAAGCAGCAAGTGAAAATCACACAAAAGAATTTTAAGAAACAAAAAAAAAAAGAATTGAAGAAAAATTTTGCGTATAAAGAAAGATAACAAGAAAAGAAATTAAACTGTAAATACAAAAGAAAATAGCAAAATTTATTGAAAAATTAAAACTTAAATAATATTTTAAAACGAAAGGAGGTTAAAAGCAAATAAGAGATAAAAAGAAATGAAAATATTTTTCAATAACTATCAATTTTTTCAATTCGCAATTAGTCATGAGAAAGACATCAATAACGAAGAAGAAATTTTAAAAATAAATAAATTAAAAACGTCGCATTCGTCGTATTGAAGAAAGAACTGAACCGAGAACATGTGAAAACACATGAAAATTTAATTTAAAATAAAATTTCACTAAAAATAAAATTCGCTAAGATATTCAGCATGCATACATACATATGTACGTAAATTTTTTTTTATTAGTGAAAGGGAAAATGGTATGACGTGAGTCACACTTTTCTTTCAATAAATTATTTTAAACAGAATTTATAAATTTTTTATGATATACTTGCTTTGCAAGTAGGTAAGCGCATTGGCAATGAAAATACAACACTGCATAATTTACCGCCACTGCTGTCAAAATAAGGCTGAGTGTGGTCAAACTTTCTACGGAGTGAGACCGAAATGACTCATTTGTTTAGCTTAGAAATATTGCAAACAAAGCACGTGAATACACACAGAGAAAAACTTTTCGCCAATTAAAAGCTTTAATTGAAAGAAATACAAATAATAAATTAAAAATGTTATTGATTCAATTAAACTTTTTGTTTAAAAATTTGTTTAATAAATGTTTTAATTAAATGTTTAATTGACTCGATTAACCGTTTGTTTAAAAATTTAATTCATTAAAAGTTTAATAGGCACCATTAAATTTATAATTGGTTATTTTTATCTTTTTTTACGTTAAAATTGTTGACTTTGAAGAATATTTTGAGGTGCCGGTAAAATGGTCATAAGCTGTTTTCTTCTAAAAATATTTTTTTTAAGAGAAGTAGCACTCAGGTAATGAATGCCTACTACTATTACTAGGTGTTACCTTCTTTAGAAAAGTTATAGTGATAGATAAGGAAGTGGCGAAGGAAGAGATAGAGGAAAGCTTCACTATTTTATAACTCCGCTATTTGCACGTTTTTAATAATGCAAAATTGCAGCACCTCTGGTGTCAATGAGGCGTATTAAATTTTCAAATGTGAAACAGGCCATAAGATTCAATTTCTTTAACATTCTTCAACAAAATAACTAATTTCTTAGAATATCGTAGAAAGAACTTTTATTTTCTATAATAATATTGCAGGGAGCAATTAAGCTTAAGGCTTTGAATTCATCTTCAAAGTCAAATGTTATTAAAATCTTATTACGCTTTTTTTTAAATTTTATTAACTTTGGCATTCTCAAATACAACTCGCTGGCGTATATTCCCAAGTAAATTTCTTCAATGTCTAAATAATTATTTTCATCTTTATAATCCACCAAGATTTGCAAGCAAATTTGTTTTTAAAAAATTATTCATAAAATTTTTAAGAAGTTTTTGCATTTGACCATACAAATTACATATGTATATCTGTTGTTTCAGTTTATAAATTATGTACAAGAATTTGTTTAAAAACCATTTAGTTCCAAAATTATTAATACAAAAATTAAGATTGATTTCCTTTTACTCCTTATTTTGATTCCATATGCCAGCAAAATCTGTCAATTTCTTGGTCAAAATTTTTTATAGTTCTGAAAAAAAGTGTTAATTTATAGTTATTTAAAATCGTCAAATTGAAGGCGAAAATCGTCCTTCATCCAGTCGTCAAAATGCTATTGTCGGCACCCAAAATCGTCAAAATGACGATAAATCGTCAAATCTGGCAACCGTATTAATTGCTAATTTTTTATATTTCTTCTCTCACACACGCTCACACATCTTAATTATCAAATTATTAATTACAAACAGCAACAACAACAACAACAACAACAACAACAACAAAAATTCATAAATAAAATATTTTATCCCACATAAATGTGGAGAAGAAACTTGAATTTTACAGGTGTGAGTGAAAAAGTATGAATATTAATGAGTTAATGAGAAGGGAGAGAAAAGTGTGAGTGAAAAATGCTCCTAAATGACGTTGCAACGTTGCCAGCTACTTTGGGAATAAGATAATTATTTGATGAAGAAAAATACACACACATACAGAAGAAAATTTAACTTGATTATATATTTATGATTTTAACCGGCTAAAGTTCGTATCTCTTTGTAAGCCAAATTACATGTGATAATTATTAATGAACAAATAACACCAAAGTTAGTTGTAAATATTCTGACTAACACATAGTTGAACGGAACAACTAGCCACTAAACCTTCATCATCAGCGTTCTTTTGTGTTTGGTACACTCTGTGTGGTGTCAGTTGATGTAGATTTCTGCTTTATATATATATACTCAGCCATCATTCCAAATGGAATATGTGAATTCTTTTGATTCATCTTATTTCAATTTGCTGAAAGCTTTTTTGCTCTGAAAGCTCAATTTTAACATCTCTAAATTTACAGTCTCTAAATTTACAGTCTTGCCATTATCGTTTGTTGATTATGATAAATACCCAGCTAGCATTTTCGAGTCTACTAAGACTCTCATGAAGAGCGTTTTTGAATCCTTGCACGAGATAAACTATTAAACGAACCGACTCTTCTGACAGATTCTCCCACGACACAGCGGAAGGTGCCTGCATTAATAGTAGAGGGAATCGCTTGAGGTGTATATAGAGATTATATAACCAGATATTCATAAGTCAAGAATTGTGTGACACTCATGCAATGATTGTTCTACAACTCTGTATTAATCGTAGAGGGAATCGCTTGAGGTGTATAGAGGATATAGAGATTATCTCTAATGAGATATTTATAAATAGTATCAAGAATCGTATGGCACTCACGTAGTGATTATCCCACAACTCGTGAAATGTTCAGCCGTGTAATTCTTACATGATTCATACAGAAAGTCGCAAAAAGCCCATTCGATGAAGAGTTGACGAATTGTAGAATTTTTGGTAGGCTTTTTTTTGAGATTTATACGCGTTAAAAAAAACAATTGGCCGATTCCCAAAATGTCATATGAGTTTTTTGTCGTAAATTGTTTCTGCATTTCGAAATATGTTTATATAAAAAGTGCCGACATAATTTTACTTTTTAATTTCACAGATTTTTTACTTTTAAACAAAAGGACTTCACTTTTAAATTATTACGGCCTTATTTATAAAAATTATTAAAAATTATTAAAAGCTTTTTAAGAAAAACTTTGCATAAAAATTTGTTTTAAAAAGTCTTTGTAAAGCCTTAATAAGTTTTATAAATAAGGCTGTAAGTTTTTTTCTCAATTTTAACTCTTTACAAAATTAACAGTCATCACGTGCACGTCGATGAAAAACGTAGAACAAACTATGGCGCACTTTTAGTTTCTGTTTGTATTATAATATAATAAAATGCTTATAAATACAATCATTGGCAAAAAAAATTTAATCATCGTCCCTTAAACATATCAAGATTAAAAGGCCACTATTTCCGAAAAAAAAAAACTTGAAGAAATATAAGCAAAGTGTTACATTGTTGTTTTGTACTTTTCAAATAATCATTAGAATATTTTTTTAGGTTTTGCATGTTACATATTTCAAGATTAAGGGATGAGCGTGTCCGGAAATTTGTTAAAAAGTAATAATTAAGAATAAAAGGTAAATATTTTTGTTATTGTTAATCGCCAGATCATCATAAAAAAAAATTTTTTTGAGGAGTTTTATATATAACACAATCGTCTAACAAACTGCCTATGCGTTTATTTAATTTTGCTGGTATGTGAAAAATGTGGCCCTCAAAGAAAAAAGTTTGGCGATCACTATTTTTAAATTTTACTTTCATCATCATGGAAGCTTAAATGCCTTGAAAATGCATAAATAATGCAAGTAGGTTTTTAACACAAGGTCTTCTAATAAAATATTTAAGAAGTCAGCCAATTTTAAACGGATTTTTTAACGCAAATCTGCATTTTAATAATAATCAATTAAGTTTTATAGATAAAGTTATAAAAAGTAGGGTTCCTGTACAAAAATAATGCTTAAGAACGTGTTCAAAGTAGAAAAATTCAAAGAAAATAGGTTTGGTAAAAAATACCCACATATCGTCGGTTGGTTTCTGGTTTGCTGCAAACATAATGTTTTTTGAATATACTGTACCGCAAACCAGAAACCAACCGACGATATGTTTTAAATTTTCCGAAAAATATATACATACATTGCTCGAAAGATCTAAGTCTCTTCTTTCTAAGTCCGCTAAAGGTTGATAAGCGCATACGAGTATGAAAATCCGTCTTTTTTACCCGCAACTCAACATTTTTGGGATGTTTAAAAATTTTTAAAAACAGATTGTTGTTATCCTCGACAATACCTACCAGAAAAATAGTGAGACAATCAAGTATTTCGACTTCATTCATTTTTGTCACACAGTGTAATTTATTTAAACCCTGGCATTATCTATTTAAAAAAGCACAACAAAGGCCCTTCCAAGTAGAAGATAAATAGA
Organism: Tachina lurida; assembly: GCA_944452675.1. Taxonomy (NCBI): domain Eukaryota; kingdom Metazoa; phylum Arthropoda; class Insecta; order Diptera; family Tachinidae; genus Tachina; species Tachina lurida. The sequence continues at coordinate 129,731,669 of OX101756.1, read as the reverse complement.
ATTACAGTGTTTTACAAAAACGTTCCTCGTACAATTTTTTATTTACTTTTTTAATCTCACAAACTATTGTTATTTCTTTTTTTTTATATAATGCTGTCAATTCTGGCAACGCTGCTTTTAGATTAAAAAGACTGGCAAGTACGTTAAACCAATCCCATACGGGATTACAGTTATGCCCCATCCGCATATTCCTAAGAATCTGAATGCTTAATAGTATGTTTCCACCGACTTTAAATCAAGTAGGTTTAAGTAAATCACGTCAATGTGTTTCCATCGAGCTTGTGAGTGATTTGTTGTTTGAATTTTCGTATTCAATTTATGCACGTACATTTTAAGATGGGCGCAGCAGCAGTAATGTGAATTTTATCCACATGAAGTTGACATTTAAAATTGATTAAATATTCCTTCATGTCATTTCTTCGAACTTGTCAATCACTATTGATGGATGACCCAGGGATGGAGCTTGTAATTTTATAAGCAACACTGGGTTGCATAGATACGAGGGCGGTTCGGAAACTTCTTAGCCTAGCACAAAAAGCGCGGTATAAACAGAAAAAAGTTAAGTGTTTTGGAAACTTCCATCTCTGCTATAAACACATGTTAAATTTTGTTTCGATCTGGCAACTCCTTCATATAGAAACAGGTGTTCACAAAAGATGCATCCGCGATTTTTTAACAATAGAAAAATTAGAAATGCGTGGTGTCATTAAATATTTACATAAAAAAGGTTTATCGGGACAAGAAATTCATAATGATATGGTGAATGTGTTAGGTGAAAGTGCTCCTTCATATGCAACAGTAAAAAATTGGGTTGCGGAATTTAAACGTCGTCGTACAAGCATTGAAGATGAACCACGTAGTGGACGTCCAAAAACAGCAACAACAACAGAAATTGTAGCCAAAGTGCATGATATGGTATTAAATAATCGACGAATAAAAGTGCGTGAAATAGCTAATATCATGGGCATCTCAAATGATCGAGTCCATTTAATTTTGCATGAAGAACTACAGATGAAAAAGCTTTCTGCAAGATGGGTGCCGCATTTGTTAACAGTCGACCAAAAACGCATAAGAATGAACATTTCTCAAGCTTGTTTGGATCGTTTTAAGCGAAATAAAATGGATTTTAAGCATCGATTCATAACTGTTGATGATACATGGATCCACCACTATACTCCAGAGACAAAAGAACAATCCAAACAATGGACTGAAGCTGGAGAAAGTGCCCCAAAGAAGGCAAAAACAATTTAATCGGCTGGTAAGGTTATGGCAACGGTTTTTTGGGACTTCAAAGGTATTTTATTGATTGACTATCTGCAAAAGGGTAAAACAATAAATTCAGAGTACTATTGCAACCTTTTGGATCAATTAAATGTACAAATTCGAGAAAAACGTCCTGGCTTACAACACAAAAAAATAATTTTTCATCAAGACAACGCACCAGCGCACAAGGGTGTTTTAACAATGGCTAAAATCAACGAATTAAAGTACGAGTTACTTGACCACCCACCTTATTCTCCTGATTTGGCTCCCAGTGACTTTTAGCTGTTCCCAAATCTAAAAAAATTCCTTGCTGGCAAGCGTTTTACCTCAAAAGAAGATGCAATTACAGTTGTAAACCACTATTTTGAAGACCTTGAGGAAAACTATTTTAATCAAGGGATAGAATTGCTAGAAAAGAGTTGGACTAAGTGTATTGAAGTTTCAGGAGATTATATTGAAAAATAAAAATATTTTTGATAAACTAACTATTCTCTTTCATTGATAGGCTAAGAAGTTTCCGAACCGCCCTCGTAAATCCAGTTCGAAAAATAGTATTTTCTAAATGATTTAAAATAAATCAACTACGTTGAGGTGATTTATCAATATGCAAAATGTATGTTAAATCATGATTTGCTCAAATCACCATGATTTGTCTAATTCATAAGAAACTTTCCAATTACACTCAAAAAAATTTTTAACTTCCAATTCTATATATTTCACATGTTTTAATGGTAGTTCTAGAACTAACAAATAAATAAAATAAATAAATAATTCTGCCAAAAACAAAACCGGCTTCAATGCAAAAATCTGAAAGAACATTTTCGAAAAAAAAAATATATGTGACCAAGGTGGAAGTAAACTATTTCAAACAAAAAAAAAATTTAAATCCGTTGGTTAAGAAGAAGTACGTGAAGTAATAAATTAAAATTTAATGGGCGTGCCTCCGCCTATTCTTTTAAATGTAAGATTTTATGTTTTCTAGAGCTCAGGGTGTGTGCTAAGTTTTGTTAAATCAGTAAAGTAGAACCATTTAAAATAAAATATAACATTTTAATGGGCGTGGCTCCACCTATTTTTTTAAATGTAACATGGTTTCTATTTTAGAGCTCCAGGTGTGTGCTAAGATTCATAAAAATCGATTAAGTAGAACCACGTGAAATATAATAATAAAATTTAATGGGCGTAGCCCCGCCCATTTTTTTTAACCTAAAATTGTGTAACTCTATGAACCAAAGGTGTTTGCTAAATTTCACAGCAATTAAATAAGTAGAATATCATAAAATCAAATACAAAAATGTGTGGGTGTGTCCCCGCCCACTTTTTTTTTACAATGGGACCAATTGGAAGCTATACATACGCTCTCTGACAAAAAAAAGATTTTGTACAATCGTACTAAAATATACCGAGCTATGAAGTAACAACTGCCAGAAAAGAAAATTCAGACGAATTGATAACGTCCTCCTTTTTTTTGAAGTCCGTTAGAAAAGTGTTTTAATTTCTAAATAAAAAATAATAAAAATTACTAATTATTTCAGGGATTTTTATGACATACTTCAAACCTTATACATACTACAAATTTTATGCTAATTTATACAAACGTGAAAATATTACTTGAGCACTAGCATCTTTATGATGCATGTATGCACTTATGTGCGTTTATGTTGCCTTTCCCCGTTCCCATCTCTGATTTGTGACCGACTGTTGCTTGTGTGCGAATTAATGAATAAGCGCATAAGAAATTGCTTTACATAATCGTTAAAAAAAAAGACAAAAATCTCTCAAAACTTTATTTTTTCCTTAGTTTCGTACGAAGCAAACAAAAAATAGTTTTTTGCCAAAAAATAGCACATGTTACTAAAAATAATTTAAATATTTGTGGCAAAAACTATAAATAAAATTAAGGGAGAATTTTTAAGAATATCAAACTTACTTTATGCGACAGTTGGTGCTTAAATCCAGTGAATGCTTGTATTTATTTTTAAATTGTTTGCAAAAACTGAAACGCATTTGCTGCAAATGCGTTTCAGTTGATTTATTCCAAAAGACACTTTTCACACAAAAATCCAAAGTTCCTGGGTTTTTTGCTTAATTTGTGTGTGTTTTCTTTTTCATTAATTTATTTTTTTGTTTTGCTAAATAAAATTTAATTATTTCACACTTATAGCCAAAAGAAAAAAAAATACTAAAAAATAAGTTTAATAAAAATTTAGATAAATTTAATTAAAATTAATAAAAATTGTATTTCTTTGTATTTAAATGCTTTTAGTTTTCTTTTATTTTATTTTATTTTATTTTATTTATAATTAATTTATTTTTCTGCTTAAGCACTTGAGATTTTAGTACGTGTTATTTCTTTTTCTTTTACTTTTTAATTTTAGAATTTTCTCATTTAGAAATAAGTTGTAATAAAATTTAAATTTTGCAAATTTTCAAACACCTTGTCTCCGTTACACATACACCAAGCAACTGATTGTTTCATTGATAGCACGCGTCTCGTAATTTTTGGTCTGCTGGGGTTCTTATTTTTGCTCTTTGCAATTTCATCAAATATAAATTTCTAATTTAAAACACTGATTTTGCGGTGTTGGCGTGCAAAAATCGCTCCCAGCAAACTAAATCAGCTAAATACGCTTTTAAATAGTTTTTTTAGTGCGTTTTGGTCATTTTGTTCATGATTGCCAGTAAATTTAAAAACAATTATTTAGTGTGGCAACGCTAAATTTATGTATTTTCTAGTTTTTCTTTTCAAATTTACTATATAATGGGTGTTTTTTATTGAGGTATAGAACTTTAAGTTGGCATCACTTTTTTAACTGGCGGCCATTTTGTCAGCTGTCAAGTGATTAATATTTAGTTTGGTTTGCCATTTCATCATGAACAGGTTGACAAAAGAACAACGCTTGCAAATCGTGCAAATTTATTTCGAAAATAATGGTTCAGTTCGCGAAGTTTACCGCAAGCTCCGTCCATTTTATGGTCGACATAATCGTCCATCAGAGCAATTAATTCGGTTAACCATGGATCGTTTTCGCAATACGTTTACTCTATGTGATAATACGCATCCGCAGAGACGTCGAACAGTGCGCACCGAAGAAACAATTGCCGCTGTAGAGCAAAGTGTTGAAGAGGACCCGAATGAATCGATTCGCCACCGTGCACAGCAATTGGAGCTTTGTCCATCAACTTTATGGAAGATTTTGAAGATTTTGAATGTGGATGAGTTGTGGTTCCAACAAGACGGCGCTACATGCCACACAGCGCACGTCACAATCGATTTATTGAAGGAAACATTCGATGAGCGCATAATTTCGCGGAATGGACCTGTCAATTGGCCACCAAGATCGTGTGATTTGACACCATTGGATTATTTTCTTTGGGGATATGTGAAGTCGCTCGTCTACGCCAACAAACCAGAAACGTTAGGGGACTTGGAAGCCAACATTCGTGGCGTTATTGCCAACATACGGCCCCATATGCTCGAAAAAGTGGTTGAAAATTGGACCTGTAGAATTGGCTTTATTCGAGCCAGCCACGGCGGCCACATGCCCGAAATCATATTTAAACATTAATGGCATAAAAGTATCGTTCCAATAAAGCCAAATTGATGGACATTAAAACGATTTTCTTGTGTTTTATTTCAATTCGAAGTTCTATACCTCTAAAAAAAACATCCTTATTTTATATACTTAGTTTTACTTTTACTTTTACAGTTGAATTGTTTTTTTTTTTAATTTTTTTGCTTCAGACGTCCACTCACAAGCGTATTTCGGTTGAAAATAAATTTTCTAAAAGCTTTTAAAGGTGAAAATCTTGTTATGATACTTGTGATCTTTCAAGGTATTTTTTTAATATTTGTTTTTTATTTTATATACGTAGATAGTACATACGTATTTATATATGACATACTTGTGCAGACGTGGCCTGTGTCTTAATATAGTCAATTCGAAGTTCTATACCTCTAAAAAAAACACCCTTATTTTATATACTTAGTTTTACTTTTACTTTTACAGTTGAATTGTTTTTTTTTTTTTATTTTTTTGCTTCAGACGTCCACTCACAAGCGTATTTCGGTTGAAAATAAATTTTCTAAAAGCTTTTAAAGGTGAAAATCTTGTTATGATACTTGTGATCTTTCAAGGTATTTTTTTTATATTTGTTTTTAATTTTATATACGTAGATAGTACATACGTATTTATATATTACATACTTGTACATACATATGTATGTACACAGAAAAAATTGTTCACCAATGAATATTTTTAATTAAGAATTCAATTTGATTCAATTCAAATGTTAGTCGTTTCAATTAATTTGAGTGTAAAATTACTGGCGAAAATTTAAATATTCTTGTAACTAATACTACAAAATATTAACTGATATCACAAGGACATGTTAATGGCTTTGAAACTTAAGCATACCAAAGTGGTTTTTTGTATTTAATTTCATTGATACATTCAGTCATGCTTTAACATTTCTTCTCAATAACTGACATTACCCTTATACGTTTAACAGTAATGCCAATACAACTTTTGACTTGTGGAAATAGTGTATACATAAAGCTTTTTTTGGCAAATGATAAGCAAAATTATAAAAAAAAAATTATATATATTTTTATGTGTTTCAGGGCTAGTAGGCGTGGCCGATTTCGATAAAGTTCGACAAGGGTATTTTTGTGCTAGAAAGTATATTTACCAAATTTGAAGATTTCTGCTGGGATACGAAAACTGTTATGCAAAAAAACATCCATTTGAATTGAATGGTCCGCAGGCGTGGCCTGTGTCTTAATATAGTCAATAGTTAGTTGCTCGTTTCTAACCGGAGAATAGTAAAAGTATGGCTGGCCATCAAACATTACAGCTAAAAATATAAAAAAAACACGCTCATATGCAAACACACACACCCACACAATTTCCATTCCATTTTATATATACTCAAATGTATGAATAATAATGAATAAATATCCCGAATATCATGAGTATATTTTTTGTCGGATTACATATCCAGAGTGTAAACATACGCAGACTATAAATATGAGAGAGAGTATCGTATTTTATTTGAGTTTTTCGCATAAATAAAGCAGAGGTGCTCTTTTATTATTTTGGAATCAGCTGTAGACATACATATGTAGTTGCTTGAGAGAAAATATGTGAACATACAACTATTTACTTAAGTATATGTTTTTGAGTACTCATTGTCATTCTCTGGTTCCAGTCATTAATGATCTAAGATAATAAAAAAAATTTATTTGTTGTTTTAATACTAAAAATAATTAAATAAAAAATAAATTAAATTGGCTTACTAATAAAGGTTTTTCAAACAAATTTTCCTATAAAATATATTTTGTTAAAAAAAAGCATTTTATGAATGCGGCAGTATTTCCTAAAATTTGAAATTAGTAAAATATATAATAATAATTTCATAAAAAAATGCAACTGTTTACGTAGTTTTGCACAAGTGCAACTTGTCACATGAAATTTATTTTTCTTCTACATCGACATCTTTTACTCACTATAAGAACAAAAAGAAAAAAGAAAAGAAACAGTATATTTTTAATACAGCAAACTCGTGATAAAATTAACTTTCGTTTATTGGTCCAAAAATCCCTTGATACATGTAATGTAAAAAAAAAAACAAAAGTCAAAAGCAGGAAAAACAGATTTTTAAAGGAAAACGTAATAAAATGTTGATAAAATTGTTAATATTTTAAACAAAGAAATTTAAAAATAGATATGTATGTTTGTAAGTTGAAGATCACCTGAAAGAAACACATAAACACTTACGTACATATGTATGTATGTATGTATGTATGTATGTATGTACATGTTACATAGATGGACATATGTGTGTACGTACAATGTAATTTTTTAAAAAGGAAATATGTATGAAATTGAAATTGAAAGGAAAAGGCGAAAGAAACAACAGAAACGCTGAAGCGAAAGGAATTATTATTTCTTACACACGAGTATTAAGGTGGCATCTATTTTAGTGCAAAAAAAAATAGAATTACATATGCTGATGAAAAAATTCTTGTAATTTCCATAAACAAATTTAAAGTTGGAAAAATTGGCGGATATACACCCATTAAAATTTATTAGTATATTTCGCGTGGTTCTACTTAACCGCTTTTTACAAAACCTACTACACACTTTGTTCCCTAAAATAGACACAGTTTTCCATTAAAAAAATGGGCAGAGTCACGCTCCTTAAAACTTAATATTTTATTTTAAGTGGTTCTACTCTACCTATTTTTACAAAACTTAATATACACTTTGAGCTCTGAAAACCAGACAATCTTGCATTTAAAAAATTGCCTGAGCCATATCCAATACAATTTAATTTTATATTTGACGTCTTTTTTCTTAACCAACAGATTATCAAGTTTTCTTTTGTTTGGTCCCATAATTTTTTTTTGAATTTGTTTTATCAGTTCTTTGCATTGAAATCGGGTTTTTTTTGGCAAAATTATTTTTATTTGGTTTGATGAATACATTTATAGTAAATTATTTTAATAAAGAAAAAATTAGTTTTTTCTTTTTATTAAACTGTTACGAATTTAGAATTTTATTTTTATAAATTCTGTGTTAGGTTTTATTGCTATAAAAATATTATTTAATTTTTTGAATTTAGCAATTGATTAAAACCTCAAGTTTTTTTTATATTTGTATGTTTGCAAATTTCTAACTGAATTAAAATTCAAAATACTCTATTAACTCAACACTGATGTTAAGAGCTTCTAACTATGCAATGTTAAATTAATTTAATGCTAGGTTAACACAATGTTAAATGCTTAGCAGATGTGTCGCCCTTTTAATAATTAACAGTTTCCAGACAAATGTTAGCAACATCCAGAAAATCTCAGCACGTCATTAATTCATGTTACAATTTGTTCTGTTTGTTTATAAGTATGTACGTTAATAACAGAATATCGTTGTAGAACACATACACAAATGTTATTGGCTTTGGCTTTCATCTGCATTGGACTATGTATATGTGTTGTTGTATTTAAGCAGAATGCATAACATAACATTTGTTTTAATGCTTTGAATTTTAACTTCAATCAGCATCGTCTTGTATGTTCGTGTGCTTAATTATTTATTTTCTTTAGCTAATAATTTCTGGATACATCTTATTATTTTATGGAAAACATTTATATTAGGTTTGTTCACGTATATTTTCTTAACAATATTGTCAACAAAATATTGAGTGTTTAAAGCAAAAACTATTTCCAATAGAACCCATTGCATTATGAAACATTGAAATTCAACACATATCACTTCGATACATTATTAGGACCCTTCAACTTCTTTACAATATCTCTCTGTCACACGCGCTGTTGTTATGTATGTGTATACATATATCTATACATACATATGTATGTATATGTATGTATTGTTTAAATAACAATAAAGCTTTATTAACCACAAAAGACAAAGAAGAAATAAATCAATTTATAAGTTTCAAAACGAAATAAATAAAAAACCAACTGCAGAATAAAATACTTTTAACCGCAAATAAATGATAAATCTTTGACAATTTATTAAATGTGTCACGCAGAACCTTTTTCTTTTTCTTATTGTTTCTACCACATCCTCTCTTTTCAGCTGTAAGTTTTCTAGTTATGAACTAAACTGGAATAGATTGTGAAATTTATTTGGCTAATTTATTTATTGTGTGTGTGTAACCCTATTCATACAGTGCTCTATATATTTTGCTTCCTTGAGAGGAACAAAAGAACTCCTGAAACGTAAAATAAATATTTGAAAATATAAACAACAGAAAATTTTATATGCAGCAAATTTTTTATTGTTTTATGGGGGGGGGGGGGGGTGGGGGGAGAAATAGAAACACTGAAAACAATGAAGGAAAAGCACTTACAGCAATGAATGAAAGAAAATAAAGGAAAACATTAAAGTGCAGTGATGAACGAAAAGCAGTTCAGGAGTTTATTTGAAATAAAATGGAATTGCAGCAGTCTTAAAAATTGAATACTATAAAATAAAGAATAGGAATTTAATACAAGTGTATTTATATTAAACTTCTTAAAGCAATCAAATATATCCATACTTATTTAAATTGAAATAGTTGCACAGGTATAACTACTGCTGATAAAAGTTAGTATTTTTTATGGGGAGCTCACTTGCTAACACTAGAGCAACAGAATGCTGTCGTAAATGTGCTTAATACAAAAGTTTAAAAGTTTTGAAATAACAGAGTATAAGGGGCTGTTGTCTAAATGCGAACGAACATTTCTATCGTATTATTAGTATTGGGAACAAAAACAAATTTAAGTTTTTTGGTTTTATTTTTAATATAAATGTTGTATAGAAACGTTCGTTCGCATTTAGACAAACAGGCCCTAAGAGTTTAATTTAATTTAATTGTAATAATTAAAATTCGTTCTTTTGTCACCTGATAACAAAATGAAAATATATTATCTATATCCTTCAAAAAGGGAGGGATAAGGGGGTAACATACTCCATGTTCACAAATCTTTGTAAAAATTATTAACTACTAGTCATGATTTTGAATTGGGATGGGTTGGCTATTTGAACAGTTATTCGAATAATCGAATAAAATTTAAAATGAATACGATTATTCCTTTAAATGCACCACAACTGTAAGAGTTAATATTAATTTATTTTTAAGTTTTATTCCAATATTCGCTTCAAAAAAATAATCCAAAAAAAATTAAATATTATTCGATTATTTGTGCTTTCAAATAGTTGTTTGATGTTCGAATAATGGACGATTTTGCTTCCCAAAAAATCACTTCAAGTGTTTAAATATAACTTACAATTATTCGTTGACAAGCCATCTCCAAAAAAAAATCAATAAAGTGTTACTACATATAATCTAGTGCTTCAATCATTCGAATAATTTAGTGGATAACCTGAATAAACAAATTTCAAGAACCAGGTAATCAAAAACAATGTATTTTAAATAATCCAACAGTGGAAGCATTTCGAATAAGTTACAACTCTTTTTACAAGTAATCGCTACAGTTATATTCATTATGTTTTAAAATAAACGAATAAAGTTTAAATATCATACGATTACTTTAGTAAACAATTTTTCTATTTGATCATTCGATTATATACTTTAGTAATTAAATGTGTAGCCCCAGGCGAGTGATAAAAAATAAATTTTTTTCTTAATATTCGAACACTTGAAGCGATTCGAATAAATGTTAATATCTAAAAATTCCTAAAGTAACAAACAGTTCAATCATCAAATAAAAACTTGAAATTGATACGATTAATCGAATAACTTCAAGCTCGTATAGGTTAGGTTAGGTTAGGAAGGGTGGTGCCTACCGCACCTCCACTCGGAGACCCAACTGGGTCCATTGTGATTCCCTTCTATTGCCCATTACTGGTATTTACCCCTCCCATTTTTAGCCAGAAGAAACTCTATTATCCGTCATTAAGCCACCGAATCCCCATGATGAAGCCCCTGATGTCCTCTAGTTTACACTTCCCGACATCAGTGATGCTTTCATGGAAACGTCTGCTCAGCCATCTAAGCCTATGACGTTGCAGCTTCGGGCAGTGACAGATAATATGTTCAATGGTTTCTGGTTCCTCTTCATCCCCGCACATCCTACAAAAATCCGGAGTACCAATTTCCCACATGCTGGTTCTTGCTCTAACCGAGCAGTGACCTGTCAACGCGCCTATCATGGTTCGCATCGCCTTCCTATTCATGTCCAGTAGTAGTTTAGATCTTCCTGAGTCTAGTTTTGGCCAAAAACCCCTCGAGACCCTACAATCCTCCCTACTACGCCATGAACTGTTGGTCCTGCTTTCCACCCAATTACTGAGTTCCTTATAGTAATGACCTATCGGTAATTTCACCGATCTGTCAGACATTCCCTCGTCTAACGCTGATCCTATTCTTGCCAGCTCATCGGCAATTTCATTTCCCTCAACACTGCTGTGACCAGGAACCCAACATAGTCTGACACTATAGTTATCCATAAGCAAGTTGAGGGCTTTCCTACAGTCACTAACAAGCTTCGATTTGACATTGTGTCCTTTCAAAGCTTTTAGCGCTGCCTGGCTGTCGACGTAGAAGGTTACCTTTTCACCTTCAGCCACATTTCCGGCCACCAGCTCCGTGGCCCTGAGGATCGCCAAGATCTCAGCCTGGAAAACACTGCATTCATTCGGCAGTCTAAAAGAACTACGAATGTTCGTTCCCAGGATATAGACACCAGCGCCTGTGCCTTCCCCCATTTTTGACCCGTCTGTAAAGACTGCCCTACCCTCATACAGCCTATCGGAATTGACCCAATGGTCCCTATCCGGAATTACCATTAAGGGTGTCTTACCAAAATCGATCTCAGCGACCTTATAGTCCGTAAACCCTGGGGTTACGGATTCCTGATCACCAAAACCTATCTTATTTAAGATCGATGTGTGACCTGATATTCCTGTCCTCACCAAACCTGTTTCTACAAGTCTAAGGAGACTTCTAGTCGCCGTCCCCACCACAAAGTCCTCTATAGGAAGTAGATGAAGAATGACGTCCAAGGCAGCCTGAGATGTGCTCCTCTGAGCACCTGTGATGCCCATCGAGGCACATCTCTGAACCTTAAGCTCGTATAAGTGACAACTATATTTTCAAGTCACCGTCAAGGTATTCGAATAAAGTTTTTATTCATTGGATATTAACATAATAAAAAAAATTTTAAAATCATACGATTACTTTGAGAAACAACTTTTCTATTTGTTTAATTTTAGACTCGAATAGTTGGCAGCTCCATTTTCGAAAAAAAAAAAAACTCTCAAATATTCGAATTAAGTTCTTATTATTTAGTTACTCGAATAATTAAATAAGCTAAATTTTTTTAATCAATCACCCTTCATTTATTTTTTTTTTAATTTTTTTTATTGTTCCAATAAAATTTTGACTTTTTAGGAATAATTAAAAATTCACTTACTAGTGTTGGCAAAAGAAGTTTGAAAAACTATGAAATAAAAAAATATATGAAAATTTTATTTGAATAATCTAATAAAATTCGATTAATCGAAAACTTATGATATGAAAAAATATATAAAAATTTCATTTAAATAATTGAATAATTTCGATTAATCGAAAAACTATGAAATAAAAAATGTATGAAAATTTCATTTGAATAATCGAATAAAAGTCGATTTACCGAAAAATTATGAAAAAATATGAAAATTTCATTTCAAAAATCGAATAAAGTCCATTAATCAAAAAATTATGATATAAAAAATATGAAAATTTCATTTGAATAATCGAATAAAAGTTGATTAATCTAAAAATTATGATATAAAAAAATATGAAAATTTCATTTAAATAATCGAACAAAAGTCGATTAATCGGAAAAATATTAAATAAAAAAATACATGAAAATTTAATTTCAATAATCGAGTAAAAATCGATTAATCGATTAAAAAATCGATTAAAAAATTATGAAATGAAAATATATATAAAAATTTCATTTAAATAATCGAATAAAAGTCGATTAATCGAAAAATTATGATATAAAAAATATATGCACATTTCATTTGAATAATCGAATAGAAGTCGATTAATGGAAAAGTTATGAAATAAAAAAATATATGAAAATTTTATTTGAATAATCGAATAAAAGTCGATTAATCGAAAAATTATGAAATGAAAAAATGTATGAAAATTTCATTTAAAAAATCGAATAAAGTCGATTAATCAAAAAAGTATGATATAAAAATATATGAAAATTTCATTTGAATAATCGAATAAAAATCGATTAATTGAAAAATTATATAAAAATTGCATTTCAATAATCGAATAAAATTCGATTAATCGAAAAATTATGAAATAAAAAAATATACGAAAACTTCATTTGAATAATCGAATAAAATTCGATTAATCGACTAATTATGGAACAAAACAATATATGAAAACTTAATTTGAATAATCGAATAAAAGTCGATTAATCGATAAAAAAAATTTTAACTGCTAGTCGTATTGCCAATATTCAACCTCCGAAAATAGAAAGTTATGAAATAAAAAAATATATGAAAATTTTATTTCAATAATCGAATAAAAGTCGATTAATCGAAAAATTATGAATTGCTAAAATATATGAAAATTTCATTTGAATAATCGAATAAATTCGATATAAAAAAATATATGAAAATTTCATTTAAATAATCGAATAAAAAACTTTCCAAGTGCTAGTCGTATTGCCAATATTCATAGCATATTTATTACTTTTTAATTCGTAAAATCTAATAAATGAAACTTTCGATTATTCGTGCTAAAAGTTTTTTAACTTCTCTGCGAATTAACACCATTAATGGATAACTATAATCATGGGTAGATTTTCTTTATAAAAATTGTTTTATTTTAAACCATACATAACTTTAGACAACTTTTATGGCATCATTGCTGCTGTTTGAATACAACAATTGAGAACACAGCCTGTGCTTTATGTCAATGTGACACATGCATTGTTTTCTTTTTTCTTTTTCTTTTCCTCCAGACAAAATGTCTTCTGGTCTGTTTTCCACAAATATAATGTCAATTTTAATTAGCACATGCAATTGGAAGCACATAAAGAAAAAAAAATTGAAACGGCTTCTATTTGAAATTGAATCACATTGCAATGACATTTCAAAAAAATGCTGGTAGGAATAAATATAGTTAAAAAAATAAGAAAAAAAACTGGAAAAAAATTAAAGCAAAAAAAGCACATAAACAAGCAATTTAATTTTAACATTATTTGGCCTGGTAGTTAAACTTAATTTTTATTTAAATGAACTTGAATTTTTTCAATATTAAAACTGTCAACATTTTATAGTTTTGATGTTGTGGCAACACTGCAATGCATACAGAGAGTACCAAGGCACATTCAGCAGGTAGTGGCGAAGACACAGCTGAGCTACTTTTTTTTCAAATTAGGAAACTTCAAAAATTGTTTAGGAAAGAGAAATTAAAAAAAATCTATACAAAAAATATTTAATTAAAAAAATTCTTTCAAACCCAATTTAAAATTATGAAAAAAAACTATTAAAAAATTGCAAAAAGTGCTCAACCTGGCAAATTTTGTTAATGGTAGCTGCCGTGGATAAATCTTTTCAACCTTATGTGAATAATTTTTATTATTATAATGTTAAAGAAATTCTTTTTTTGACATTTTTAATAAACTAAAGGTCACGTTGTTTTTTTTTCATTGTTTTTGTAATCCTGATATTACCTGGAAATTAATGTACCTTGCGGAGTACCATGTTATAAAAATAGAAAGTACTTTCCAAGGCACATTCACAAGGTAGTAGCGGAAATGCAGCTGAGCTATTTTTTTTCAAATTAAAGTTCATCCGAAACTTCAAAATTTTTTTACGAAAGAGAAATTAAAAGAAAATGTAAAAAAATTTCAATATAAAAAATATTTTATTAAAAAAATTCTTTGAAAACAAATTTAAAAATATGAAAAAACTATTAAAAAATTGCGAAAAATGTTAAACGTTGCAAGTTTTGTTAATGGTAGCTGCCGTGGATAAATCTTTTCAACTTTATGTGAATAATTTTTATTATTATTATCATGATACAATTATATAAAGGTACAACCGTTCTCTCTTTTCGTCGCCATATTAACCTTCTGACGTTTGTGCCGACAATTTTTTACTCTCAAAATTAATGCTACCTTATTAATTTATGAAATCCGAGTTTTTGATTAATTTTTTGACGTTCTTTTTTATTTATTGAAAAATATTGAAGAATATGTATTTAAATTATAATTATAAAAAAAATTTACATCAGCATAAACAATTCAAGGGAAATTACCAACGGAAAAGCCTCTGAATCAAGGGTGGGACTTTCTCTTCGTACTACTCTGGCTTATTGCTTTACATCAGGTGCGTCCAAGTGATATGCACAATGTGCAAACTTTTTTAAAAGAGCGAGAGCACAATTGCCAATCAGATCTCGGCGAGAACAATGCTTCCTCTTAATTTGCAAGGAAACAACAGCACACTTAACAGCTTTCAAAGCTGTTTGCCTCAAATACAATCATCAGAGTATGCCTGCTTAGAGCCTAAAATTATAAGCAAAAGGCCACCCGCGGGCACTTCGTTATGCTCTGTTTTAAACATACATATGTATGTATATATAAACGAATAAACGTATCATGGGTTCTAAGCACTCATTGGAATGATGAGCAGTTTTGCTAAATGTTCGCCCATGCTCGTCAATGACACGCCTGTGTTAAAATCATGCGTTCTGCACCTAAATTGAACCAATTCATTAGCAATAGAGCCCAAGCATTAACTATTTCTTTTGCATGTCTTTTTTTGTTCAGATTATTCAGATGTAGCCCATCAAAAAAGCATTAATTCGTACTGTAAGCTGCAATAAATTTGCACACGAAGTGTATGTAAATGTGTATTATATGCATGAAACACGCTCATCCATTCTACATCATATTATACACATGCATATTTCGTTATCCACGTATCCAATTAATACAACATTTAAAAAATTGTGTATTAAACCATAATTTCTAAACTTAAAATTACACATTTCCAAAAACATTCCTAAAAAAAAGTTCCCCGTAATTTCGTGTGGCAACGTTTTCCTCTCTCTTTACAAAAAAACAGTAATCAAACAATTTTGGTAAAAGTCAAAATTAATTTTATACGTCAAATGTGGTTGTACCTTTATATTATTGTATCATGATTATTATGTTAAAGAAATTCTATTTTTGACATTTTTAATAAACTAAAGGTCACGTTGTTTTTTTTTCATTGTTTTTGTAATCCTGATATTACCTGGAAATTAATGAACCTTGCGGAGTACCATGTTATAAAAATAGAAGGTAATTTCCTTCTCTCAAAATAATGATTTTTTAGAGAAATAAAACAAAATGTTCCCATATAACAAAGACTTTAAGTCTTCCCCAGGAAATTTTTTTAAAAATTTGTGTAATTATCTTAGCAAAATTTTGAGAATAAATAAAATGATATACATAAATATATATCAGTGAACTTTGGAAAGTGGTTATGTGATAACTTTTTTTTTAACTTTTTATGTTTAAGATTAGACATTAAAGCTTAAACTAGGCATGACACAACCATAACCATACAAAACAGCTGTTCGAATTAAACTTATGGGCAAGGCAACACTGTATTATATATATAACCATTACCATAGAAACCAATTGAATTTTGGTTTGGTTATGGCTATGGCACGTCTAATTGAACCTTTATACATCGTACCGTAATGTTAATTTCATGGTGCAGTTAGAGAATATTTGAAAAGTGATCATGTTTTAGTGAATATTTGAGATTTTCTGCTTTAGGAGTTGTGCCTCAAAGAAATACATGTTAAAAATTTAATAATTAGTAAATTATCATAAAGAATTCGTTCTTAAAAATCTGATATATTCACAAAACAACGATGTCCAGGATTAAAATTAAAAACTTGTTTAAGGTTTTATAGCTTAATTTTTTTTAAGTATTTTAAAAAATTTGCACTTCAAATCGAAGGCCAACTAAAAATACTATTTTCATATGACCTGCCTTTAAAATTAATTAATTAATGCAATTTTATTTTTTTTTTTACTTTATTGAGATTACAATCAATTAGTCAACTTCAATACGCCATTAGTTAAAAATACGTACTATAGATACATAGATATGTATTTATTCTTTGCACTTATTTTCGCACTCTTGATGGGAATTGAAACGGTTTGCATTGCCACCGCATCCACCAAACACAAACTTAACACATTCTTTTGCATCAGCGTGATAAGACCACTTTTCAAAATAACCCAAACATGCCATACCATCGGCACCATCCTGGGAATGTGGCAATCCGCAATCAGCTGGAAGTAAGAGATATTTTCAAATTAGAAATGGGTTCGTTAGAGTTAGAACTTTCCGATTGCTGGAATTTTTTATTAATGTACGTTCACTACCAACGAATGTTTCACGTCAAGCTTAAATTAAACGTGCCATAACCATAACCATACAAAACAGCTGTTCGAACCAAACTAATGGCCAACACTGTATTTGATTATAGGTGGCTGGATATAATGACATGGCCATAACCATATAAACCAATTGAATTTTGGTTTTTGACAATATGATATGGCACGTCTAATTTAAGCTTTAGCCTAGCGCACACTCTAGTGATTGAAGTAAAACGACTATTCAGGCCAATCACGAAAGCCTAGCTCATCCAAAAACATAAGACCCTATGAATGAATGAATTAAGTCAAACGGGAAGCACAGGACACTGATACCACTACTGGCAGGTGCCAGAGCACCTCAACTAAACCTACTCTACTGATGATTATCAGGATTGCCAGTGGGTCTAGAGTTAGCAGTTCCCAATCTTCCAATAGGTGCTTGCCCAATTGGGTATATCTTCGGTGGGATAACGCTTCACCCTATTGTCGTTCTCGAGTCAACTCCAAACAAAGTTTGGTTGTCTGAGAGTCAACCCAACTTTTACAATCATATTGCCATTCACAAGTTAAATAGCGATTGGATTTGTTGTTGTCTTGTGCATTAAAATTTTCAATTAAAAAGTTTTTGTTGTAAAAGTTGGATTGACTCTTATACGAACAAAATGAGTTGAGTTTAAATTTATTAAGTTATGTTGCTATTTTTCATCCTTACCATGCTTAAGAGCCATTGCTGAGGAAACCAAAGCGAAAATGGAAAAAAGCAAAGCGAAGATTTTCATTTTTTTTTATTATTACTTTTCGTGTCAATTCTTAACAAACTGTAGCAAGTTACTGTTATCCAAATTGAAATTATTCCCCCTTTTATACCAACCACAGAATTACTCACTATCAAAAAAAAAACAAGTCCATATAAAATATATCAGCAAATAAGAAAAATAATCTAGGGATGGATTTGTTAAAGCAAATATTTTGCAATGTCTGTATCTACGAAACACTTTTTATTTATCTAAATCATACTGTTTGCAAATTTTGATAAGAAGCAAATAATTTGTTTTCGAGATCGAGAGATCATAATTAATAATCACTGAGATTATAGTTTTCAACTGGTGAATTAATTTTTCATAAGTATGATTAATGTCATAAGGTATTATAATTAAGTACATTATTTTTTTCTAAGAACATTTGTTATAGCATTGCCCAAAAATATTCATATATGTATAAAAGAATGTACTGTTTACACTTTTATAAAAGCAAAATTATAGACCAAAAATCAGAATAAGATTATTTGCTCTTTAAATGATAGCAAGGCTATCACTATCTACATAGTCGTATATAGAGACTAAATCTAGGGATTGTGCAAATCATGTCCAAGTTTAAAATATTCTTTGCAAAAAATTATCTTAATTATTCTGATAAGAGGCAAATAATTAGAATGCTGAAAGTTTTTTTTTTTTTTTTTTAACACACACAACATTTTGCGAAGCGGGAATCGAAGCCACGACCTTTGGACTGAGAAGCTAGCATCGCTCTACCACTCAGCCACAGGGGCACCAAATTAAATTTAAAAGGAAGGAAAAGAATTTTTTTTCAAGATCCAAACATTCTGGGCATTATGGGATTTAAGGACCTCAAGGTCTCTGGAACAGTTCTTGAAGCTTCTATGATATAATAGTTCTCCATGTTAGATATATAATTTGTTTCTAAGATTTAGTACTATTAAGAGAGTATAAAAGCTTTTGAAGATGTCTGTTCGAAAGGGATACTAGTGCGGCCATTTTAGCGCTTTTACAACTAAATTTAGCAGAAAATTTTAGATTTAGCATTTAGCGTTATTTTTTTTAAGAGAAGTAACACTCAGGCAATTAATGCCTACTACTATTACTAGGTGTTACCTTCTTTAGGAAAGGGATAGTGATAGAGAAGACATGTGTTGAAGGAAGAGATAGAGGAAAGCTTAATTTTTTTACAACTCTGCTTTTTGCACATTTTTAATAACGCAGTGTTGCAGCGCCTCTGATGTTAAATGAGTCGTATTAATTTTTTGAAGCTGTGTTTTGTAGCCATTTTATTGATTATTTTACTTCACCGATGATTCTGCTAGACAACGAAGGAGGGCGCTCTGATGTTACATTAAGATTAGTATCTGCTGAAGTCGGTATAGTTCAGTGACCAGTGACTATGCCTTCATCACTTGAACTTTCCTACAGCAACTGATACAAAGGGACACTAATAGACATCAGAAAAATGCGTGGTGTTGTTATTTAATGACTGTTGGATACAGGTATTGAACCCAGGACCTTCGGTTTTGTAGTCAACGTGCTAACTACTTCAGCCAACGGCTATCGTTATCTGTTTAGTATTATTTAGCTTAAAACCTTTTAAATTTTTTTCACATTGTCAAATTGAGACATTTTATTTTGCAAATTATTTTTTTTTTGTTGTCAACAGGCGTCTAGCAAAAATGAAATCTACACAAAACTCCAAGAAAATTACCCTAAGAGAAGCATTAAAATTCGAGCTTTTCGTTGGTTAAAAACATTTATAGCCAAATAACAAAATTAACATTTTCAAAATTTTCGCTTCCGATTTTCATGAAATTTGGTACGAATGATGCCTCTGGTATAAAAATTTTTAAATCATTATACGTTCTAGTTTGCGAAATAAAACTACTTACCTTATTCATATGTATGTTCCATTGATGTGTCATGTTAAAGAGCAGGAAATTGCCTTTTAAATCATATCTGCTATGAGTTTGGTTTCCGATCTTCAGAGGTCAAACTTTACTAATCTTATGCTCCCGAGCAATTTTCTCGCAAAATTACATTTTTAAAATTCTTAAAACAATATATGTGACCCGGTCTATGAAAAGGTGGCTTATGACTCAAAATCAGCTGTTAAAGATAAATCAGCTGTTTCGTCAGTTTCTCGGTAGTTGTTGCTTTTTGAGTCATACATAAGTCACCTTTTCATAGACCGGATCACATATGTTCATTAATAACTTCTTATCTTGACTGTCACCAAGTTTAAATTTTTAACTCGCAATAGCTCATGAATAATTGAGAAAAACTAAATCCAGTAAAATTCATTAAAAAAAATAGAAAAACATTTTTAAAACTTTTAAGCTCTCGAACGCAGCTTATGTTGCAATAGCGCACCGTTATGTAACTATGTATATATGTATTATACAAATGTTTTGCTAAAAATTTTTAACTTAAAACATTATTGTATTATTTTTCTTACAAAATACTAAAATATTTCCCACAGTCCATCCACTCGACATCAGCCAACATGTTTTTTGTCTTTTTGAATCTTCAAAAAATGTTCAAAGTATTCTTCTACATTTGCCTTCGCTCACTCTCAAAGTAAAGATTGGCGCATTTCTGGTCCATAATGAATAATGTAAGGAATTTAGTAAGTGAAATTGTCTGTGTACAGTGGGGCAGCAAACAAAATATGCGTATGACTAATAATCTATTTCACATAAGTACGAGTACAGACATACACATTTGTTTTGTGATAAAATCTATAATTTTTTTTCTTGTTATAGTGCAATTTTTTTCGACTCAAGAATTTGCTTGAGTAAAGATCTTCCTAAAATATGAAATATGCTTAACGGAAAAAAAGAATAATTTTTGGTTATTTGTTTACTCAAAAAATTATTTTTCAATTTCCAACCCTGGAACCATAATTTAAATTTTTCTGGTCTTAATACTAATTTATTTCTTTATAAAATATGGAATATATTTAATTATCTAAGAAACAACTAGCTTTATTTAATTAGTTTTATATATCAAAAAAAGGGCACGTTTCCCAACCTTAGAATCATCCTTTTATATTTTTCTGTTTCCTTATATCAATCTTGTTCTTTAAATCATATATATATAAAATATATTAAGTGAACAACGAAAAAAAGAAATAAGGAAACTACTAGTTTTATTTAGTTACTTTAATATCAAAAAATTTTTAAGTTTTCCAGCTCTATTGTTTTAATTTTTATAATTCTCTATACCCAAGTTTTCTTTCCAAAACATAAAATATATATGTATATAAATTAAAATATAAAAAAGCAAAAGCAAAAAATAATTAGACCTAGTTACTTTTATATATAGATATATCACAAAAAGTGCAAGTTTCCCAACCCTGGAATCATAATTTACAATTTTTCTGATTTCTTACATCAATCTTTTTCTTTTAAGAATGTAAGATATTTATAATTTATAGATAAAAAGGAAACATTAGTTCTTAAAGTTCCCAACCCTGGAAACGTCTTTTTGATTTTTTTTTATTTTTTTAAATTTTTAATACAAATTTTATTTAACAAAAAAATAAAATAACAAAAATTAAAAATTTTAAAAACCCCCGAATTATCTAGAAAAGATGTGACATCTTCTAAACGGCAGGACCGATTTTCTTCAAACATGGTTAAGAACCATCTCGATCAAGTCACCTTTCCAACAGAGAAAACTAAATCAACATCGGGCCAGCCGTTTGGGCTGTACGTGGACACGGACAGACACACAGATACACAGATACACAGACACACACTATAAACTTATAACACCCCTCTTTTTGGTCGGGCGTTAAAAAAGGGAAAAATTAGTTTTAGTAGGTTATTTTTATATAAAAAAAATGTTGAAATTACCAACCCTGGAAATTTTGAATATATATTTTTTTTATATTTTTAACCCCCAACCAAAAAAAGGGGTGTTATAAGTACCCTGCAGGAAATGGAACTGACACAAGACTAGTCATGTGATCGGTCTTTAAGTGATAAGGACCAGTCCGAGTTCTAACACTTCCTATGAAGCGGAACCAGTCACTTTTACATGGGGATGGCCTAGGATGGGGTTAATTGATACTTTGTATGCGCCTTTTGACTTGTCACTGAACTATCGCACAGGGACCTATTCGGTGTAGAATAATATAAATTATTTAAAAATGTCATTCCGACACTTAACTGTAACAATGAAAACTTATATTTTTTTTTTTGTTTTTATTGTTAGTCCCAGTCCAGATTTGCAATTTTTGTTGCAGCAACTTTTTATTTTTTAGTGCAAAAGAGCGAGAGAGGAAAACAAAAAGTATACATACATATATTTCAATTTCAACACTCACACACATATTCAAGAATTGCTGCAACAAAAATTGCAAGTCTGGACTGGGACTTACAAATTCAATTATAATCTATTTTTGAGCAGATATTTTTTGGCATTCGAATTGACAAGCTCGTGCATGACAGGCTTGCACACTACCCACTCGCCCACAGAGGCACTCATATTTCAAAAGTATAAACATCTGTTAAGCTTAGGTTAATATCTAAGTATAGTTACGGAACTTGTTCCAGAGTGACTTGACGGTCCATTTATATCGATTCATTGTCTTTCCCAGCCAAGTCTTCCTTATATATATACTACACCAAAAAAAAATAAAAAATATTCGTAGTACATAATACATGCCCTAGCGAAGTCTTTCTTATATAGACATACTAAACAAAAAAAAATATTCGTAGTACATATAATATATAATATTCGTAATAGTGCCCTATTAAACTATGGATGAACTAATGGAGAATAAAAGTAAACGAACAAAAATGTGTTCAGGTAACATTTACCCTATGAAGAAAGAGATACTACTTGTTCCCAACTTGTTCCTCGACGGCTTACATGGGAACACCGCATTGACTCTAGCGAACACAAATGAAGCTTAAATACATTAAATACAGATACATTGGGTGATTAACTAGTAGAAATTCAATCCTCAGTCTAGATTGTAAACTTTTAATATACTTTTGAAACCTTTATGGTGCTAAGGAATTCAGTTACGGGTAGCCTGACCACACATCCCGCTATTGAAATTTTCAATCTCTTATTTGATTTTTATTAAAATGATACAAATTGATACAAATTCAATCCAACTTTGTTTTATGTGCAGTTATTGCTTAACTAATCCAAATCTCTGTGTGCTTCGTAGTTCAGCTAATTTGTAGAATACAATTCTCATTATTAACATTTTATGAAGAGTCTTAAAATGATCGGAATCGGCGTAATTTCAAGTTTGTACTTGTATAGATTTATAAGCCTTGACACAAACCTTGTTCTTTAACAGAGCTTTATTCGTGTCTTAACAGAGCTCTGTTAAGCTATAATGCATTTCTAAAGGACTTTTCCAGTAAATGAGGCAACCCAGACGGAAAAAAGTAATGCTCCTCCTTTATTATTGCCCATGAAACTAATTCTGAAAAGCATGAATTTGAACTCGATACTCGAATTGCCAAGTTTTGAACTTTTGGAAGTCAATGCTGTCGGATAATATTGGTTATAGTTTAATGTCCAAGTGGTTCTCTAAAAACGTGCTTACTCAGAATTTCTTGAAGTTCGAGTTTCAGGAGTTCTTCAAAAAACTTTAAATTTGCTTTACCTTGTATTAATATTTTCTAATGTTAGAAACTGTGAAAACTGTGTATCTTAAGTCCATACGAAACTGTATGTGTGCATATTACACACCCGCTTTCTGAAAGATATTTATTTTTAAATCCCAGTTTTTGATGGATCGTGTCCCGCTTTCAGCTTCCAATGTAGAGAAAATCCAAAGAAAAAAAAAACATGTATTTATATTATTTGATAGGTCCTGAACTCAGCTACAATACTAGAACGAGTCTCAATAACTAGAACGAATATTTTTGAAGCTTTTTAGCTTTTAAGATGTTTAGTAATTCTTAATTACTTTATGGTAGATTTTATATAATTCCAATTTTTTTTCAAGAATTTGGTTGGAAATTTTGTGATAAATTTGCATTAGCATTATCATAACGCAGCGTATAGAAAATATTAAACAACATAGTTACCTTTTTTTTTTAATTCGAGATTTTGTCATTTTTCAATATATCAGATACATCACGAAAATGGTGAATATTTCCATTTACACGATATATCTTCTTTTCACCATACACTACGCCCTACTTTTTTTTAACACTACAATTTTCTCAAGTCCTACGACGAGTACGCTTGGTGCAATTGTCACCAAGTGTTCTGCAGGGTACTTATTGAGTCGTTTCGCTAATCTTCAGCGAGTTCTATAGGGCTCAGCTTTTAAAATAAGAAACGTACATGGGCTCGCTTTCTACTTTTGTTAGCGTTATAAGTCTCGCTTCACATACAGAAATTTTAGCTGAGCAACTTTTTAGTTCAAGGGCGAGACAGAAGAATATGATATGCTTCCCTCTTTATTATCTTCTCCTCTCTCTCTCTCTCTCTCTTTCACAAGCTCGAAAGATGCCCAACTAAAATTTCCGC
This sequence comes from Tachina lurida, assembly GCA_944452675.1. Classification (NCBI taxonomy): domain Eukaryota; kingdom Metazoa; phylum Arthropoda; class Insecta; order Diptera; family Tachinidae; genus Tachina; species Tachina lurida. The sequence goes on along the minus strand of OX101756.1, from coordinate 129,707,192 downwards.
CTGTGATGCCAAAATAAGCGGCATACGAACTAGTCAGCTGATTTTGGCATTCAGTGCTGCCAAGTTTTATTTTATTTTATATGTGGCATACAAATGGAAATTCGGATAAACTAATGCAAAAGCTCCAACTCTTAAGCCTATAATAATTACATCCGTGTCATAAAGTAAAAAGCTGCCAAAGTCAATTTACTTGCACACAGTACTTTCTTAATGTTTTAATATTACATAAAAATTAGCTAATTTATTTAAGTGCTTAAATCTCAGCCCACTGTAAAATGCACGAGATCTTGTAAATCTTGAGAATGTGCGAAGTGTGTGTGTGTGTGTCAGATTTTACTTTCTCATATTATTAGTGAGTGTGTGTGTGTGTGTGTTGTTGGTCCAGTGCATGGGGTAATAAAAATTTATTATTTTCTTGGCCGTATGTCATGACTTTGATTGCACTTCAAGGCTTTATTAAGTGTGAAATATATTTTTAAAATTTCTGTTTTTTTTTTGTTCTGCTTTGTTTTATCTATGTATAGTGTTGTTGTTGTTGTTGCTCTTGTTGATACTTAAAGCTATTTTGCTTTGTTTCTTTTTTTCTTTCTTTTGTAAAAACTGTTATGAAGGACATCTTTTGTGCTATTGCCATTATTGCAACAATTTGTATTCTTCCAGCACAAATAAGAGCAAAATGTTTAAAGTTTCTTAATAAACTTTCGTATTTGTGTTTTTTTTTTCATAGTTTGTAATGGTTTAATATTGATATTGTCTTGCCGTTTAATTGAATTCCTCTTACAGTTTGTGGGCACAAAAAAAAATGAGATAAAAATTTTTTGAAATTTATTGAAACATTTTTTGTTTTCTTTTTTTCTTATTCGTTATACAAAAGCATGGCAGAGACGAAGAGTTATTTTTTGCTATCCATAATGCTCAGCGCTAACATATTTTTGTTAACATTTACATTTAATACACCTGGGGGATAATAGAAACTATTCCCTAAGCGTTTAACTCATCGAATTTGGACATGTATAAGCGGAAAATCTAAGTATGTATGTATATATAGCCACCTAAAATACAAACAACAACAACCAAAAAATTCATAATATAAGCAGAGTTGTAAAAGAATGAAGCTTTCCTCTATCTCTCCCTTCACCACCTGTCTTCTCTATCACTATCCCTTTCCTAAGGAAGGTAACACCTAGTAATAGTAGTAGGCATTAATTGCCTGAGTGTTACTTCTCTTTAAAAAAAATAAAAAATAAAAATAAAAAAAAATAAAAAAATTCATAATATACTTTTTGATTGACAGCAACATCGAATTTCAAGAATGTGTATGTGTGCATGTGTATCTTCTTAATAAGCAGAAGCCATTTCATTATTGTTGTTCCTATAGTTTTTATTAGGGATGTAACAATACCCCGATACCGATACTCAAAAAGAAATATCGCCGATACCGATTCCGATACCAATACGCATATTGAAATTGAACTCAAGTTAAAATTAACAAAACTCAAGTAGAGCAATTCTTTTGTTATACAAAATTAAAGTGTAAGAGATTATTAATATTTAAAATTGATATTTGTTGAATTAATTCAAACAAATTACCGATACATCGGAAAATCAAAAGTATAGCCGATTTATAGGAATTCTTATCGGTATCGGCATCGGTTACATCCCTAATTTTTATGTTTATTTAATCACGCTTGCATGTGTATTTAGTTCTTAAGCTCAATAATTCTGGATAGTTCTTTTTATTGACCAAATGTTTTATTTACAAAAACATTTACGTTAGCTCTGTTCGACCATATTTGCGTAACAATATCGATTTTTCGATTGTATCGTAAGCGACGTGTTATCGAAAACTACTTTTTTATTGAAATTAAAATTTTATGGGCCTACCCATGGTTTAGAATTATCAAAATGGCAAACTTTTTGATAACTTTTAAGATACAGGCTGTACAATTTTATCGTATTTTTCTCCTGAAAAATTTATTTTTTGACGCTTCGATAAAATTGAAAATAAGGCTCGATATTATTAAACAGGAATATCCAAAATACTCCAGAAGAAGTACAATTGTATCATGATTTATATTGAAGTTTCTGATATTAATAAAATTGTCTAGCAAGTTTTTTATAGTAAAGCGTTTATTTATTTATTCGTAGCTGGGAGAGTAATTTTGTAAATTTCTGCCTTACTCTCTCGTTGCAAGTGTCTGCTAGGAAAGTAAATGAACACAACTATTGTTTGAAATGTAGAGGTTTGATAATTTTTTAATTGACTCACTTACTATAAGCTTTTATTAAAGACACAGCGTGTAAAATATTCCATTTTGCTTTTTCGACGTAGGACAAATTTAAAACATTTTCATTTAAAAAAATACCCAATTCAAAAGAAATATCCAAACACGATAAAAATTAAATTTATTGAACTTAATCCCATAGTGCAGCTGCGTCCAGTTCATATGCACAATGTGCAAACTTTTACAAAAGAGCTTTTGTGCTTTCACACCGACGAGAGTACAACATCCACAACAACAATAGAACAGACAACAATGCTTGCTCTTACTTTGCAAAAAAACAATAACAAATTTAAGAGCTTTCAAAGCTGTTTACCTCAAATGCAAATATCAGTGTATGTGTGTTTGGACGTAGCTGCAATAGTGGATAAAGATGATTATAGAAAATATATACATACACACATATGTGCATACACAAATATACATTAACATGTATCTTTAAACTTTAACAATTGAATTATTCCTCCTGTTGAATTAAACATTACGTACCACAATCACATACACAATTTAATTGTTATTTGCCATCTTTTCATTAAATTCATTATTTAATTTTCATTTTCGACGATATATTGATGCCACACAATTAACTGTCACCACAATAAACAATACATATTCATAAATTTGCATATATTACCGATCAAATTTATGAGCTTTTGTAAATATTGTACACACACATATACAAAACATATTGTGGGTAAAGCAACACACATAAATAAGTATACATATGTGTGTCTGTGTGTGTGTGTGTGTGTGTGTCTTTAATAACAGGTACGTAATTATAAATAAATGGATGTCTGTATATACATATTATTTCCTACCATCTTTATTAACGACTCCATTGTTATTTAAGTGTGAACATTTATGACATTTTCTTTTATAAATTTAGAGTTGGTTTCTATGTACTGTATACATATATATGGATGTATGTATGTATGTATGAAAGCAGCAATAAGTTCGATTTCTTAGCAACTTGCATACTATTCATATCGATTACTTGAGGGGAAATTCACCACAATTAGTTTAAAGTTACTCTCAAACACTTCACACATTTTTTAATGCTGTGTGTAAATATTCAGAGAATGACAGTGAGTACTCAAAAAAAATATATATACATAAGCAAATAGTCTTAATTTTAGTAACAGCTTATAATCATAATTGTAGCGCAAACAATTCTTACGCTCAATTAGTTTCTCTCTAGCAACTATGACTATAGCCGATTCCACCAGACAAGAGCATCTGTACTCTACACATTTGTATCCAGCGTATTGACTCTCTGTCATACTTATAGTCCGAGTATGCTTATGCTCAGACTATGGATATTTAATCAGGCAAAAACAAATATACGCATGAAATGATAATATTTATTCATCATTCACCACCATATCCATACATTCGTGTATATACAATGGAATGGAAAATGTGTGGTGTGTGTGTATGTGGCTCTTTGAAAACATGAGTTATGTGTGTGTTTATAAAATAGCCCTGTATATACTCATATGTAGCCGATTAATAGTCAGAGTAATTTTATATTCTTATAGTCTATAAACTTTAGTTATAGTTGTTTGTGCAGCGTGTACAAACATAGTTGTTGGATGTTTATAGTTATACGTATTAAAATTAATGTGTGTGTTTGCATATGAGCATGTTTTTTTATTTTTAGCTGTACGCATTCATAGTTGTTTGACGGCCAATACTCAAAGAGTACTTAAAACGATACTTTTGTCATTCTCGTTCACCCGTTGAATAATAATATTTTTAGTCGCCGCACATTCTGGCCAAAGACGGTCATTTCAAGGATTAATTTAAAAAAAAAACTTCAAGTACAGCGAAGACTGAAAATACTCGCTTGAAGTGCACAAACTCCACCAAGATTTTGTTCAAACAGGTTGTTTTCTCTAACAGACTCCCATATAAAATTTAATGATCCTCACTTTTGTATGGGAATCAGTAAAATAAATGGAGTTTTTCATACAAATCCTGTACTTAAGTGAACCATTTGGGTTGTATAAACTAAGAGTAAAAGTGAAACTTTAAATATATATTACAATCATGAATGCTCAGTAGCCTCCCATATAAAATTTAATGATCCTCACTTTTGTAGTTGTGTGAATTGATACGCGAAAAAGGGGCCTTTGACCGGCTCCACTGTGCATCATTCACGCTATGAAACATTTGCTGCAAAATTTTTTTAAATTCTCCTTTGGAAACTGCATGTAATACATATATTTTTCATGAGAATAAGGTACTCACCAAAAACTGCAAGTCCATGAAACAAACTACCCTTCTGCGTTGGTATTTTCACTTTTATCAACAATTTCATAAGTATTGCAACATATATTTCATAGTGTAAGTGGCGGACGACTTGGCATTAAATACATTTAAAATACATTAGCCTGGAAGTGTATTGAAAGCAAAATTATTGACACATTATACATCAATGAAAAGAAAAAGAGGAGCATAATGTAAAACTTACATTGTGTTTCATAAACTAAGGTATAAAGTAAAACTTACATGGTTATAGATATTTACTTACTACATATAAGACTCTTCTTAGTAATTCGTTAATGTTATATTTTACTGTAAGCTTAATTAACAAAAAGAACAGATTTAAACAGGCTTTTGCATTCATAAGTTATTTGCCGCCATAAGCAATATGCAAGAATAATTATGTTAAATTAAAATCTTAAAATGTTTCTATGTTACAAATTAAATGCTACAAGTATTACTAATCCTTTTACTGTATCCAAGGGTATGTGGTGCTCAAAATATATTTGTATTATATACAAACATTAAGGTTGTACCGGCTGACTAGAAATAATGGCTGTAAATTAGTTTTTGCTTAATGACAACACATATGATGTAGACATTTATTTAATTGACAAATACATTCGCTTAACTAGAACAAACACAAAAAATACATACATACATATCGTCACCTAAAATCCAAAAGGCCGTAACAACCAAAAAATTCAAAATATACTTTTTGATTGATTATGATGTGATTAACCAAAACACATATTTCCTTAAAATTTTACTCACATATGCTAAAAAAAAAATACCGATTTTATTCATTATTCAATTTGTCACCTAACAAATAAATAGTCTTAAATTTTTAAGGTTTTTTGCTTCTCATGTAAAAAATTAAAAAGTGTACTTACGGCCTTTTGGATTTTAGGTGACGATATGTATATGTATATAAAGATAATATGAAATCAGCAGAAATAAATCTTTATAAATATATATTATATACCCACACAAATAATAGTGGTTAAAGTGTAACAGAAAAAAACATTATAAATTATAACTACTGATTAAATAATTCTCAAATATTTTCTAACATTTGTGATTTGAATGCCTACATCCATATACATTCATACATTCAATATATATTTTGTTATAACCAGGCATTAAAACAATACTTCATCTGCCATGAGGTCTTAAATCTTCATTATAGGCTATTAAGTAATTTTTTTTTAAACCCACAAGCGTGCACAAATAAGTATTTATAACAGTGGGAAAAATAATAATTTGCAAGCCCAGTGGAAATTTATTGATTATAGTTAATAAAAATATCAGCAGTATTATTTCGAATTGGAGCAGTTTTGATTGGACATGGCATTTTTGGGAATAGTGTTAATTTTTGGGAATAATAATGATGTGTCATAGCCAAGTAATAGTCAAGTCATAGTGAAATCAAGTCATAGTCAACTCATAGTTAAGCCATAACAAGTCATAGTCAAGTCTACTGAAGTCATAGTCAAGTCATAGTCAAGTCATAGTCAAGTCACAGTCAAGTCATAGTCAAGTCATAGTCAAGTCATAGTCAAGTCATAGTCAAGTCATAGTCAAGTCATAGGCAAGTCATAGTCAAGTCATAGTCAAGTCATAGTGAAGTCATAGTCAAGTCATAGTCAAGTGATAGTCAAGTCATATTCAAGTCATAGTCAAGTGATAGTCAAGTCATAGTCAAGTCATAGTCAAGTCATAGTCAAGTCATAGTCAAGTCATAGTCAAGTCATAGTCAAGTCATAGTCAAGTCATAGTCAAGTCATAGTCAAGTCATAGTCAAGTCATAGTCAAGTCATAGTCAAGTCATAGTCAAGTCATAGTCAAGTCATAGTCAAGTCATAGTCAAGTCATAGTCAAGTCATAGTCAAGTCATAGTCAAGTCATAGTCAAGTCATAGTCAAGTCATAGTCAAGTCATAGTCAAGTCATAGTCAAGTCATAGTCAAGTCATAGTCAAGTCATAGTCAAGTCATAGTCAAGTCATAGTCAATTTAAAGTTAAGTCATAGTCAAGTCATAGTCAAGTCATAGTCAAGTCATAGTCAAGTCATAGTCAAGTCATAGTCAAGTCATAGTCAAGTCATAGTCAAGTCATAGTCAAGTCATAGTCAAGTCATAGTCAAGTCATAGTCAAGTCATAGTCAAGTCATAGTCAAGTCATAGTCAAGTCATAGTCAAGTCATAGTCAAGTCATAGTCAAGTCATAGTCAAGTCATAGTCAATTTAAAGTTAAGTCATATTCAAATCATAGTCAAGTCACAGTAAAGTCATATTCAAGTCACAGTCGAGTCACAGTAAAGTCATATTGAACACAGTTAAATCAACGGGGTCACAAATAAATTGTTACCAATTTGACTTATTTTTTATTAATTTTTTTTTAATTATAATTTAAGAAAACATTGTATCACCTGATTGATTAAATAGTAGAAGGCAAACAAACTTAGTTACATAACATACTCAGTGTAAATGTACAAAGTTTTTCTAAAGGACATCAAAAGGAAATACAATGATTGTGGCAGGGCTAAGCAGCTCAATGTAAATACTGTCGTATTGATTTACACAAACCAGGCATGTGACTTGTGTAGGAAATTTGTATGGGAATCAGTAAAATAAATTAACCGTTTGGGTTATATAAACTAAGAGTAAAAGTGAAACTTTAAATATATATTACAAGCATGAATGCTCAGGAGCAAATAAAAGCTACTCACTCATACAGGCTCTTGTGTTATTTTACGGAGCTCTCGACCATGTATGTAAATTTTATCATTATATTTAAAATGCTCACATCTCACAAAAGTTTTCCCCCATAAGAAGTTTAAGTGAAGAAAATAATCGAGCCTTATTTTCAATTTTATCGTAAGCGACAAAAATTAAAATTGAGACATTTTTAGATTTAATTGAACTGTAGTGAATTTTAACCAGAAATAATTTCTTAATCAGGCTTGAGTTCAGTAATTTCAATTCTTATTGAATGAAATATTTTTATTAATTAATGTGAGTATCTAAAGAAGAGAAGAAAAATTAAATTAGACTTTATAGCTGGGGGAAATACCGATATTTTTCTGTGCAGCCACGCACTTCATCAGCACCCATGTCTATCTACTGGGGTAGAGATTATTATTAACATCAGCTATTTAACTTAAATTAATATGAAATGGAATATGAGAATTGATTGTGTATACAATTATTGATTTACCTTTGGCAAACACATTTGCAAGTATCACTATTCATTTTCTGTTTATCCATTTTCTATTTAGGTTAGCACGAAGTTATATCACTCTACCTATGTATGTTTAACTATTCTTACTTATCTTTTACGATCATCACATTAATTATTTTTACTTATTCGATGCACCATCGGTACATACATATAAGTATTATTGTAGTGGCTTTATGTTGCTTTGTTTTTGCTTTCTACAGTTGACTTCGCTTTTCAGCATTCTGAAGCAGTGATAGCCAAGTGAACAGTGATCGCTAAGTGATCCCCCAGCTAATAAAGTCTAGTTTAATTTTTCTTCTCTTCTTTAGATACTCACATTAATTAATAAAAATATTTCATTCAATAAGAATTGAAATTACTGAACTCAAGCCTGATTAAGAAATTATTTCTGGTTAAAATTAAAATTTTCAGGAGAAGATTTTTTTAAAATATTCAAATTTGTTTTTGTACGTAAATTGACGCTTACGATAAAATTGTACAGCCTGTATCTTAAAAGTTATTAACAATTTTGCCATTTTGATAATTCTAAACTATGTGTAGGCCCATAAAATTTTAATTTCAATAAAAAAGTCTATTTCCGATAACATGTCGCTAACGATAAAATCGAAAAAAGGGTTCGTATTAATAATAATAGTTTATTGAATATTAACAGCCTTATTTATAAAAATTATTAAGGCTTTACAAAGGATTGTTTAGAAAAATTTTGGATGAAAATTTGTTTTAAAACCCCTTTTTAAAGCTTTAATAAGTTTTATATAATAACAGCCTTATTTATAAAACTTATTAAGGCTTTATAAAGGATTTTTAAAAAAAAATTTTATACAACATTTTACTTAAAAATCCTTTATAAAGCCTTAATAATTTTTATAAATAAGGCTGTTAATTTATATTTAATATTCAAAATTTAATTGTTATTTTTTTTTTTTTTCAAAAATATTACTTGAGGAATGTTGCTTTAAAGTTTGTATGTATGTACACTGGATATAAATTTGCTAGAGGGCATTTCTACAACGAGCAAAATACATATACATACATACATACATATGTATATAAAATATACTCAGTATATGTTTGAATATTTGCTTGAGGTCATAAACGAAACAACAGCAACAGCAACAGCAACAGCAACAGCAACAAAAATGTCAGCTGTCAACAACATTAGCATAAGAATAAAATGCCAGCATATAAAGTAGAAAATGAATTGTAAAAATTATATATATATAATATTAATGTTGCAGCAAGCAATACTGTCACACCAGAAGCAAACAATGATTTAAAATGTGATTAATATCAGGGTACACAGATGTGGAATGAATTAATATTTTCAGAAAAGTTTATTGGGAAACTCAAAAGTTTTTGTAAGCCTTTAGTTAGATGAAAAGCTTGTAGATGAGTTGCTTGCACAATTTTAAACTGTGACCCCCTCATTAATTACACTGTACAACAAAGTTTTACCAAATTAAGTAGATGCTAATGACTGACTCTGGAAGAGAAGAATAGAAATATGTATATCCATGTATTATCAGGGCAAGTTTTTGTGGCATGAAGACTGGTTCAAAATGGTTGACAAAAAACTCTGACATATAGAAACTTCTTCTAGGTTTCAAAAAAAGGTATTTTATGGCAAGGTGGACTAAAAATGGCTTTTAATGCCAAAAATTGAAGAAATGGCTAAAATGGCAAACATGGCATATGCCACAAGAAACTTGCCCTGATAATTATATATGTATTAACAAAATGTGCCCAGTTTCAAAGAACTCTCTTGGGTATTTAAATTTAACGGGCTGTCCCCGCCTTCTTTTTTTACCACGCAACTAATCCACAGCTATAACCACTCAGATGGAGAAAGAGCTTTCCAGCCAACTAACAAATGACAGAAAAAACTAGACTTTTTAGCTAGAGGAAACAACGGCATTTTTCTGTGCCGCCATGCACTTCATCAGCACCCTTGTCCTTCTACTTGGGCAGAGATTGTTTGTTTTAACATCAGCTATTTAATATGAATTTTTAATACACATTATAATCATTTCTCGTATTCCATTTCATATAATATTCATGTTTAATACTCATAGCTGATGTTAACAAACAAACTTCGCCTGAGTAGAAAACCATGGGTGCAATAAAAAAATACTGAACTTTGGGCGAAGTAAAATAACCAATAAAATGGCTACTAAATACAGCTTAAAAATTTAATACGCCTAATTTGACACCAGATGGCGCAGCAACACTGCATTATCATAAAGCGTGTAAAGAGCAGAGTTGTAAAATAATGAAGCTTTCCTCTATCTGTTCCTTCACCACCTGTCTTCTCCATCACCATTCCTTCCCTATCACCGTCTCTCACTTTCTTCTCTTCAACTAACAGGTAGCACAAAGGGATCATTGTATTGGACCCAAGTGAGCTGCACTCTAAATTTCACCCTTCCTTACCAGCAGCTTGCTAACCTAACCTAACCTAATCCAAATCGCAATACGAAATTTTTTTATTATCTCCGATAAACTAGGAATTACTGCCTTTTTTTTTGGTAAATAAAACAAATATTCGTGTTTGGGAATTTATATTGAGACAAAAATAATAAAAATAAAACTAAAACAAAATTGTGAAAATTCTTTGCTGTAGAAATTCCCATAAAAATAAATTTATCTTTCAAAAATCCAAATTCTCAACAACATCTTTACATTTTTCTTATAAATAATTCTGCCAAAAAAGACCCGACTTCAATGCAAAAATTTAATTATGGGATATAAAATTAAATTGTAATGGGCGTGCCTCCGCCCATTTTTTGAAATGCAAGGTTTTGTGATTTTTAGAGCTCAGTATGTTTGTTAAGCTTTGTAAAAATCGGTACAGTACAACCACTTAAAATGAAATATTAAATTTTAAAGGGCGTGACTACGCCCATTTTTTCAAATGGGAGATCGTGTCTGTTTTTGAGCTCCAGGTGTGTGTTAAGCTTTGTAAAATTAGTTTGAGTAGAACCACGTGAAATATAATAATAAATTTAAATGGGCATACCTCCGCCCATTTTTTAATTCTAAAATTGTGTAATTTTAAGAACCAAAGCTGTTTGATAGTTTTCGCACCAATCAAATAAGTAGAATATCATAAAATCAAATCAAAAACTTTATGGGAGCATGCCCGCCCACTTTTTTACAATTGGAAGCAATGTTAAGCTATACCCTCTCAGATTATAAAAGAATTTTTACAATCGGTCTAATATCAACCGAATTATGAAGTAACAGTGCCAAAAAAAAATTTTACGAATTGATAACCTGCTTTTTGAAGTCGGTTAAAAAACATTTTTCAAATTTGCTTTCCCCTCGCTCAACAAAATTAATCTTAAGCAAAATGTTAAATTTCTCAAAATCTCAAAGTTTTGCCAAAAAGAAAATTTTTCACTTTTTAATTATGAAAATTTGAATTCCCTCCCTATAGTTTGCTAATTAATCTGTCATACAAACAAAGAATGTTTGTTTGTTTGTTTGTTTGTTTGTAGCCCGAACAAAAGAATTAAGTTCGAAACAAAGCAAACAATAAAAACAGCATTTACGTTATTTTCTTACCACCTGATGCCCCCAAGGCACTTTCAATCTCATGCGAAACAGCAACAACTGTTTGTTGTCTGTCTAACTATTTGTTTTTCCTGTGTGCTGCATTAAACTAAATAAACTACACTTTTTTCGTTTATCACCCACAGCTTTAGTGTTGCACAACAACTAGCAGAGTATATATAAATAGAAGACGTTTATATAAAGTTGAAATTGCAGTTAAATACATTTCATTTTTGAAGTTCACTTCAGATACCGAAGGCCATCAGCGAAGCTTTCACAAGCTGTAGAAAAGTAAAAAAGTTGAAAAGTTTTTGAAACAAGCATAAAAAAAATTTTAAATATTTAATAAAATTCTTTACAAATGTTGCCTGCAACATCTCAGTAATTTTTACATGATGCTCCATCAAGAATATGAAAAGAAAATAACAAGAAAAGTAAAATATTTCTGGTATGTTGTAGCAGTCATTAGGAAGTTTTTTTTTTTTGCCTTAAGCAAACTTCTTTACACTGTTGCAGTTGTTTCAGCCGGTTAAGGCAAGGATGATGTGCTATTGAAAATGTGGCATAAGATAGCAAAGAAGTGTAAACTTACAGTTTTACAAAACAAAATAAACAAAGTTTGTTGGGAAATAAAACATCAAGTTAAATAAAAGTTTCAGTTCTGGCTACGCAAATAAGTTTATATTGTACATATACTATACATACATATATACATATGTGCATATTGTACATATCTACATGTATTTATATTTCCAATAGAAACGAACTTTTTATAAACTGTTAATTTATATAATGAAAATTCATAGAATGGATTCCTTTAAGCTTCTGAACTCTTTCTTAATACAGCAGTGGCAGATGATTTTCGTTGAAAATAGCAACTGTGAAAACTTTCAAAGCACATTTGCACTCATCTTCTCTAGCTTCAACTCTTAGTTTGACTACTTTGTGTAACATTTATGTATGCTGAGTAGAGAAGAAAATACAATAAAACTATTTGAATGTGAAAAAAAGCGAAAATCAATGTTTTAATTTTCAGCACTTGACATTTAAATATTGAAATATAGAGAGTCCTTAGAGAACAAGTGCTATCTATCAGGCAATTTTATGTGGCTGCATATTTAGATTAAAAAGATTTAAACAAGTAAAAAAAAAGTTTTAAATCATGGACACAAACTTGGTAATACCCTTCAATATAATCAGAAAATCATCAGAAAGCGAAATACGAATTTTGTGCAGCATTATATTCCCTTAAGCCACAAGTAGTGTCAATACTTGAGATTGAAACGCAAAAGGTTTCAGTATATTATGCACATTTCCACTATGATTGCTGTCAATTTGAATTAAATAAAAATCAAAATCTAAAAAAATTCTTTTAAATTCAAACGCTTAAGTATGCCAAATGATTTCTTATGTACAAATTTTATAACAAAAAAAAGAACTCCCTCAACAGGCGGATAAATACATACATATGCAAATTAAAACAGTATTAAAGAAAGGGTATTTCAATAAACGCTGCTGCCTATCTTTTTAATTTAAATAAAACTAAGAGCGCAAAACATGCTATAAAGGCATAAGTGTAATGCGAAAGGGATTGTATGAATATTGATTGCCCCTCTTTTCAACCTAACCTAACATAAGTCAGTCAGATATATTATCTTTATTTTTTCTTCGTTAGAAAGAACTTTTGCTAGAAAGAACTTTCGATTGTGTATTTTTTTATCAATACAAATTGGCTTGAACTATTGTCCTAATGTTACTCTAGCTTCCATTAATTCTAGGATTAATTTATTTTATTCTACTAAGCAATGCTTTTTTCAATTGCTAGATTCTAGAAGTTCCTATAGGAAGCACCTTTATTTTAAAATATTCCTCTTTTATTTAAGGCTAATGACTGACTGTCTACACCCAAATATATACAATATGCGTGAGGTTTGTAGAAAAAAACTCCTTTTAAAATGTCTAGCATTAAATAAAATGTCTAACCCCAAATAAATAACATTAACCCTGCCAAGTCAGGATATGAAAATTTATTTACTTATGAAAGGTTTAAATTTGAAGGTGTCAAAAATAAGAAAGAAAAATATACTTTGTGTTGTAAGCTAACGTAGTTTTCGTTTCTTCTTGCTTTCCCTTTTCTTGTGGTTTATGCTTTCAAAGCAGTTGCTAAAAAAATTTTCTCTACTCATGTTTTAACACATGCTGCCTTTTTTGCATTACGTTTACTGTGACTTGGCTAGCAACCCCTTCTACCCATTTTTTTTTAATAAAAGTAAAATGTTACTTTGTTTGTTTGACACGCTTCCAAATGAACTTAAATTTATGAACATTTTATGTAAATTCTTTATAAAAATTCAGGCAGGTAAATAGAATTAACATGTATTTAGTAACATTTAAGCTTGCACGTTTAAATTAAAAACTCAAACACAATAAAATTTTTCTTTTTGTATGCCTTATTATAATTTTGTGAAATATAATAATTTAGTTGAGTTTGTTCTTTTTTTTCTGAAAGGGTACAAAATTACGGTTTTTCACGGTTTTCATATAAAAAAGCTTAATTTAGCTTTTTATAATTTTAAAATTTTTTGATATGTCAACAAAAACCTGCTTGTCAACGAAACCATTCAAAAGTTTTCCACTCCGTAATATAATATAAAGAAAACTAATTACATTATTATATAATTATAATTAATAAGAGATTAAAAAATTTTAAATGGTCAGCAGCATATGAAAATAAACCAAGAGGCAGAAATCGCACAATCTCTTGATCCCAAGCTTAAGCTGCTAAACGTATACATATATACATATCTGTTATTTAAATTTAATCCAATTTAATCCTATTTGTCAGAGAAGTGTAGATTGCACTCCCCGGAATGGCCTTTCTACGCTTATAAACATAGCCTATGATTTTAGGAAGCAGATCTACTATATATGTATGTATATTTCATATTTTATCATAATTGGTTCTTTAGTTTCAGAGAATAATTGACTAAGCCTTCGATTACTTATAATTGTTTTATTTCCAAACAAGATCTCTTTACTATAAGAAGCTAAAGGTGTTTAAAATGGATCAACATTTGTAATATTGTTTAAGTGTTTTCATATGCCGAACTGATCAACTTTACCACTCTGTAGGTCAGCTTGTTTAGTAACAGAGAACGTAAGAAACTCATTTGCGAAAGCTTAAGTCTTCTTCTTACTTCTGTTTTGGCGCCCTATGCTACAGTGGGAGTTAAAGGAACATACATATATATATATATATATTACTTTTGTAATCGCATTCTTTGTTCAGAAGACACAGATTTATTATTTTTTTTGTCTTATAAAACATTTAGACATTAGATTTCAATTGCATCAAATTATCAAAATCTATACCGTTAAAGCCAACGGTATAGCTAATTTCCACACCTTTTAAGGTACAATTTTGAAGAAGAAAATACCCATAGTTGCATAACTAAGTACTATTAGATTATAAGTTGATTTGCACAAAATCTAGTGACGAAGTAAATATTATTTTAAGTCGTAGTTGGTGAAATGTAAACGCAATTTTATTTTATGAAAAATATATATAACAAATATTTGCAAATAAAACTAAGTACGAAAAGCATAAATGAACGCAAAGAAAAAACTCCTAGAACAGAAAATTTAATTTTTTTTTTGTCTCTCACTATTTCTCTACTCCGTTTAACCAACGCACATCAAAAATCGTTTTTCAAGAAACATAAAAAGTCATAGTGTGAATTACGTGTAAGCCACCATAATACCTTCACTGGCTTCACTGTACATACTGCAATTGCAGCTTAAACATGCGTATACTTAATAAAAGTTGGGATTAGTTGATAATAATAAGTATACGCCTGTATTAGTTAAAAAACATGTGACTAACAGTGTTGCCCAATAGAAAATATTTATATAAAATAAAATAAAATAAAATAAAATAAAATAAAATAAAATAAAATAAAATAAAATAATATAAGATAAAATAAAATAAAATAAAATAAAATAAAATAAAATAAAATAAAATAAAATAAAATAAAATAAAATAAATTAAAATAAAATAAATAAAATAAAATGAAATGAAATAAAATAAAACCATTTGAATTTAAACAAAATGGTACAAAAATAAAATAGTATAAAATAAAATCAAAGAAACACAATGCGAAGTTTCTGAATTGCTGATCCCATTACAAGTTAAAATCATTGCAAATCTCCAAATATAAAACATATACAAAACATGTATAACCAGCGAATTTAAAAAAAGGAATATCCCTCCTTTATTGCAACATAGTCCTAACTCAAAAAACTAGTTTTGGAGAAAATAAATTAAATGAAAGTATAAAAATATTTAATTTTCTCTAGACGTAAGTGTAAAAGCCTTTTGTATAAAATTTCTACATAAGATTAAATATGATATAACAAATTTTTCTGGTTTATTAGCTCCAAAAAACTATTTTTTGAGATATGACTGTGTTGTAATGAAGGAACATTTTCAATTAATTGTTTTGATAGATTGAGTCGACTCATCTATAAAAATTTTATGAAAACCACTCAGAAAAATTAGTGCCTTTCATTTAAATTTTCTACTCAAGTCGACCGTTTGTGTTATGGAAACAGAGATTTTCCTAATTGTTGTGGTGTTTACAAAATAGTGATTTAAGTGTGTTATACAAATCGTGTCGTGTCTGTACATACATATTTATAGTATATTCATTATGTCTTCATGTATAATATGGACTATTCTGATAAGAACACGTTCCTAAACAAATTTTTATACAGATATCTTCAACATCTTCTATACAAACTACAACTCCTGCTCTAAGCCAAGAAAAACATATGAAAATTACACCCTTTTTGTTCTAAAAATTCAAAATTTATTGAAATTGTTTTTAAAACAATATTAATAATTTTTATATTAGCTTTAAGCTTACTATCTATCTTAAATATTGCTGCAACAGGAGCCATAAAAATATAAATTTTTTTTTAAATAAAACCAAACAAACTTAATTTTAATTCTACTTATGTATTTATGAAGAGCATTAAATTTTCCTAGGTATTCCACTACAAAATTTTCCGGACTAGTTGACTCTTTACATGTATCTTTCTCTGCCTTTGATACATATAAAAAAGGTCATGGGACATTTAATGAATCCTAATAAGGATTTAACACATTCATTGTTCACATTTTGCATACTAATGAAAAGAAATTTCAATATTTTAATCTGCGTATGCTTCATACTAAATGATTTAAATTTTCTTTTATTACATTATCCATTCATAGCAAATATAAATAGAATATTTTCTCTATAGAAACTTTAATCGTTTCCTTCCTTTCTCCAAATTCTTTCCTATTCAGTTTGTTGCATCCTTTTGAAATTTTATTTGTATTAAAGTCTTATTTATTTGAAACCCGTCAATACATATGTATCTCTACACAAAAAAAAGGTTATTTGAGCTAGAAATTGTGAATATGACATACACACATATTGTTAGCTGAAATGTACGACCACTTAACTAACAAAAAGTTCGAAATCGCATTTTTAGTTAATTGTTAAGTATTAGCTTGAAACACATGTCATGACATGACACATTTTCAAACCTTTATCATAACAAGCAGCCGAATTAAAAATTAAAATTATAAAACTTTACTTCAGCCAGTTGAATAATTTTGTTTAGGTTTGTTTCTTCCTCCTATGAAATTTCAAAAGATGTAGTTACGTGATTTTGCATTTCAGCTAACGATATGTGTATAGTATGTATATCAAAAAATATTAATTTCATATAGTAAAATAAAAACATTTTGAAAAAGGTCACATGTTTTAACAATTTTCTCCCATAATCATGATTTTGAATTGAACATAAATCTTACGCACTTACCCCCAGTTTTTGACTGGATAATCAAACTGTAATTATTTTTAAGTTCTAATTAAATACGAAAATGTGTTTTCAAGTGCATAATTAAATAATAATTAAATACCCAAACTTGTGTAATTAAATACTACTTAAGTTTTATGAACGTAACATATGTTTTTATGCGTGTATGTGTTTATTGAAAACATACACATGACATCATGTGGTCGGGTTGAAAACATCATGTGGTCGGGTTAAGAAGAATTTCGTTTAAATTTCATAAATATATAACATATGCAATACAAAGTTACATATTATTGAATAAAGTAATAGAAAAATGTATTATAATGTTCGTTTGATTTCATAAAATGAGTTTGTATGCAATTTTAATTTTCTACATGTTTATAACCTAACTTTTTTGTTTATGCTAAACAGCTGTTCTTTAGAAGTTTTGCAGTGGTGCCGTACTTTCAACGTAATTTAATAAGAACTTTAATTAACTACTGAAAAAATGAAATCGTATTTAATTACAACTTAATTTTAAATAAAAATTAGCTAATTACGTACTTAATTATTAAGTTAAAAACTGCGGGTTAAAATAACATTTTAAAAAAGAAAACATGAATATATGTTTTATTTAGCACAATAAATATGTTAAAAATGTTATTAAAAAATAGCAAATCTGTATAATTAATTATTCTTTATAAATTAAAATAGATTTTTTAATGAAATGAATTCATGTTACTACAGAGTTTTAATACAAATACTTTTGCCATTCAAACAAAAATGTATGCGACTACAAACTACGAGTATTTTGTGGATTCGATTTGTGTTGTCTTTATTAAAAATAAAGTAGGAAATTAAAAAAAATTTGTTAAAAATTAAGAAATCGCATTAACTTATAAAATATCTCATTTCATAAAAAGAATTGAAAATACTGAACTTGAGCCTAATTAATAAATAACTCCTAATGAAAAATTCGTTATAGTTCATAAAATAAAAAATTTTATATATTTGAAAAAAAAAAATTAAAAACTACTTTTTTTTTTTCATGAGACAACCCACATAAAAGGTGAACTTTTGTTGAACTCCCCCTTGTGTCTCAAAATGTCAACAAATTAATGTCACTCACTTTACTCGTATCTTTCTTTACCTCCATTTCAATAACAATCATAATGGACACAATTTATTAGCAGCCAATAATGGACATTAATTACAGTTGCAATACAATTACATACATACATATGTAATGGATAAAACATGTTACATTTAATGGAATATAACATTTTACTTAACAGCATTCTGTCCAAGTTTACATATCCCTTTATTAATAAGGAATTACGGGCACACACACACACACACATATTTATGCGCAATGCGTATGTATGTGTATAAAAACGATTTTAGTTTTAACTTTTTTCCCTCATAATAGTAACAGTTGTCATGTTACATTTACAATACTAATGATGACAACACATTATCCTTTCAATTTATTTCGTTTTTTTTTTCACTCTTATCTTAACGAACACACTGTCACCTGACCTTGGATATATAAATTATCAGAGAACGAACGGTTGGTCTAAATGTTGCCATTAGATACTTACAGGAGAGATGTACATACATGCATACTTGGCTTAACTTTCAGTTAATGAAAGTGAGTATTGGCAAAACATGCACACACACACACACACACACACACACACAAACATATTTGTGATATGTATGAGCAAATATAAACAGCACACCTTGTAACATCTATACTTACAATCCTAAATGTAAACGGACATTTTTATGGGAGACCATAAATTATTTTACACTTTTTGAAATATTATGACCAACTAGTTACTCTGTGTTTACATTTTATTTCAATTATTAAAATTTTTAATGCATTTGCTTGTTTTGCACAGCCATTAAAAAAAGGCGAAAATATATCTTTCTGAAACATTCCTTTAGTGTTAGTTTGCAAAACATTATGAATTCTTGAAGTCTGTTGATGATGCCTTCACAGACACCGCTGAGATACTGCACAGCAGTAATAGCAACACACGCAATAACAATAATAATAATAATAATAATAATAATAATAATAATGCTCTTTGCTGCAATGACTGACATGTAAAATAAGAACTTGACAAAGGACATTATTAACAGGCACGTGCACACACATTTTTATGCATATAGATTAAGCTCTTAAGAGCAACAGAATTTTTTTAAAATTTAAACAAAAATAACAATTCAGTTAAATAGCAGCCCTTGTCATAATCGCACTTTTCAAAGGAGGATGTTACTAGGATTAACAGTAGTGGAGGAGAATCAAAAACTATATAAGAAATAAAAATACACAAAAATGCAACACAATATTTTCCAAGACAAATAATGGAAAGAACATCAAATGCACAGGTGTACAGTGGAATGGAGGCATTCATTGCATGAGTGTTACTTCTCTTTAAAAAAAATTTAATAAAATTAAGATGTTTTCAGTTCCGCTCTTTTTTATTTTTTAATTTGTGGCTTCATTTGTTAATAAATAAGTTCAGTAAAGTGTGACTTTGACTGGCATAGGAAGGGTTGCAAACAGCATTTGTTTGTTTTTAGAAATTTTTTTTCGTTTTTGGCGATTTTTTTAGGTTTTTGGGGATATTTTGTTTGTTTGTTTTTTTTAATACATATTCTTAGTTTTACCATTTTTTTTTTTTTTGTTTTGACACTTGTTTCGTTTTGGCGATTTTGTCGGTTTTTGGCGATTTTTTTTACATTTGTTTTGGCCATTATTTTACTTTTGGTAATTTTTTGCATTTTAGCGTTTTATTTTATTTTTGGTGATATTTTTCATTTAAACGCTTTTTTCATTTTGGCTATTCTTTGTTTCGGCATTTTTTTTTTATTTTGGAAGTTTTTAGTTTTAGCGTTTTTGAAACAATGTTTGATGTTTGATTTAATTTCCGTTTTATTTCACATGACTTTAGTTTACTGTTTCGGTATTCTAGTGTTTTTTTTTTTTGTATGCAAAATATTCTTAAAAACTCCCACTGTGCGTGCTTCAATTTTTTTCTTTATACATGTTGTATTTTTTGCACATTTTTACATTTGTTTGTCATCTTGCTGAAGAAGTCAAGTGACAGATTACACGAAAAACAAAGAAAACCCCCAACAAGCATGAAATGATATGAAAAATTGCTGGCAGTTGAACAGAAGAAAAAAAATAAACAAAAACAAAATAATAGCGACGAGAGGCAAAAATAACGACAGTTTAAATGTAAAAAAGAAGCTTTAAAATGCCACGCAATATGGTGCCATTGTGATTTGACAAATGCGATCATTTCATAAGCCAAATAATGTTAATGTCAGACGGCAAGAAAAAAAAATAATATAGGGCTTCTTTTTGCTTTAATTTGCAAACTCTTTGTATTGGCTGATTTCCACTTTTTTCTTTTGCACTTTTTTTAAATCCTTTAAAGGATGTTTTTTGTGGTTGTTTTTTTTTTTATTTGTGTTGGTACGTTTGTGTCTATTTGTAACTTTTATTATTGTTGTTTAGACTTTTGTGTCATTTTTTTTCTTTAGTCTTTTTTTTCAACAGGCATGTGCCATTTAGAAAATTTTATTATATTAAAATGTATGCAGGGATAATGAAAAATGATGAAGAAGTTTTGCAGAAGGCAGTATTACGTTTCAGTTTTTTGGTGCAGGGGAGGTTTAAAAGATATTTTTTTATTATTTAAATAATTAATTAGATTAACAAGAGGTTGAGAAGAAAAGTAATTTTTTTTGAGTTCCCAAAGTTGTTTTGCTCATTCACACTTTTATGCCCTAATTCAGTAATAATAGTGCATTTACACTGTCTCGAAATCTAGTAATTTCGAGATTTCCAGCTAAATCAAGCTGCTTTTTTTCCAGATTTCCCATACAAAACGAAATCTAATTTTTCAGTAGATTTGTAGGAAATCTAATAAAAATCTAATGTTTTTATTTATTCATTACTACCCTGTACAACAAAAGGTGAGTGAATTAGCTACGGTCTGCTTTAAAAAGTGTGTGCATTTAGCTAAAACGCAGTTGTTTGGTTGTAGTCTTGGAAACAAATCAGTTGATGGGTTTTGTTTTGGATAAAACATATTTTGATAAGTCGTCGGTTGGTTTTTGGTTTGCGGCACTGTATATTCAAAATACATTATATCTGCAGCAAACCAGAAACCAACCAACGAAATGTCAAAAAATTGGTGTAAACGGTATAGATTTTCATAAAGATTTTAATCAAAATATGCTAGATTTTGTGCTGATGTAAATGCCCTATAAGAAGATTTAGGACGTTTTTGTTTGAAAATACTTTGTAATTAGTTCTTGTTTTTGAATTCTCAAAACTATTTTCTTCAAAAGTGGTTGTTGTCTTTGATAATAAAAATAAATGAAAGTATTATACAATAGTTTGAAAAATAAATGAAATTATTTTCTTCAAAAATGGTTGTTGTCTTTGATAATAAAAATAAAAATATTATTACCATATTTTTAAAATATAAAAATTAAATGAAAGTATTACACAATAATTTGAAAAATATATATGAAAAAATATGTGTTGGATATAATGTTTGGAAAAAAAAATCATAAAGCAAATACACGAACCATCTATCATACACAATAAATAATAAATGTTTTATAGGGCATTTACACCTACACAAAATATAGCAGATTTTAATTAAAATCTTTATTCAAATCTATACCGTTTACACCAACTTTTATGACATTTATCAAGATTTGTTTATCCAAAACAAAACCCATCAACTGAAAAATTTCCAAAACTAAGACCAAACAACTGCAGTGTAGCTAATTCACACACCTTTTTAAGCAGACCGTAGCTAATTCACTCATCTTTTGTATTAATATGCTGTACAGGGTGGTAAACAATAAATAAAAATATTAGATTCTGATTACATTTCCCACAAATCTAATGACAACATAGATTTTGTTTTGTACTAGATTTTGAGATAATGTAAATTGCTTATTAAAGAAAATTTTCCTAGTGTAAACTTTGATTTTGTTTTTTATTTTACGTCACATTTTAGATCGTTTTTTATTTGTAGATATATTCTTTACCCCAGTCCTAATTCAATTTCATAACTCATCTATTTTATTTTTTCAACTAATAAAGAAACCTCTTCATTTAATATTAGTTACTTGAGTTATTTAAATTTATTCAGTTCTGCTGTTTATTCTCTTAATATTTCCAGTTTGCCTTCGTATTTTTCATACATATACATATGTACATATGTACTTATGTATGTGTGTTGGAGAACATAAATATACACTTATGACTTTATTTTTATGTGAAAGCGTGTTATTTCAAAATAAAGAAAACTTTGCAACAACATTTTTATGAACAGGAAGCGGAAACTTTTAAATAACACTTATTTAAAGTACAAAAGGAAATTTACACATGAAATATGTTTATGATGATTTTTATATCGTTAATAATGGGAATAAACCTTTTTTCACACCTTAATAAGCCGTTATTGTTTTTTTTTACAAACATTTACTGAGATTTTAATTTGAAAATGAAAGCTTTATTACAACTTTATTATAAGTCATGTTAAGAGTAATAAAAAAATAACTCCCTTCTTATTTAAGTTTAAAAAAAAAAGTTTAAGCAATGCAAGTCCCTGTTTTGAAATTTACACTGATTTGTGTTATTAAAATAAAGAGGAAATAAAAATTCAATAAAGCCGAGAATGTCTTAATGATTACAAAAGTTTGAATGATTATTTTAATAATAAAAAGATTTTGAATAATTTTATGAAAAATTTTTTTTAATGTGACAACATTTGTTGCATTCCTACAAAAAATACTCTAAAGATAATGCAAAGAATTTTATTGTTTTCACTTATCTTGGCATGAATAAAATTATATTAAATTAAATTATAATGCATTTTTGGTCAATTCCTGTCAAATAATCAAGTAGTTTAAAAAAAAATCAACTTAAGCCACGGTAAGAAATTCTTCCTGATTACGTTTAACAAGGGAAAAAAGAAAAATAATGTTTTTATGCCAACACAAGATATCACGGCGGCTTTAACTGCAACAAAAATTGCAACAGAAATTGATTGCTATGAGGAACTGACATGAAAGTGAAGCCACCAGTCAGTAAATTTGTTGGTAGGTTTTAATGAAATTTATAACTTTTCTGTTTGTACTTTTGCGAATTTGTTTTTTTTTTTTGTTGCATGGCTCGCAATAATCTATATAATTGTATCGTGGCAACAAAATTTTATTTACATATGAATGTCACAAATCCCAGCTTCAGTTTAAACTGCAAAAAGGTCAAACGTGTTGAGATGTCTTATGGCAGCAAACGGCTGTGATTTTCTCAGCATTTTACACATACAAACACACAGCGCCACCTTCAAAATAATTTTTTCACATAAATTGTGTGATTGCGGGAAAAACTCCCAACTCCACTGTGTAGTCACACGCATATTTCCCACCAGTGCCTATGAGCCTCAATACACTGTGCAACCTAATTCACAAACTTTTAATTAACAATTGAAATTATTTCAAAGGAATTTAAAACAAGTAAGAGTGCTATATTGGGCTGTGCCGAATCTTATATACCCTTCACCGACGTAAATACGACAAAACTGTTAATGGGGCATTTACACCTGCACAAAATCTAGCAGATTTTAATTAAAATCTTTATGAAAATCTATACCGTTTACACCAAGTTTTTTTTTTTTTTTTGACATTTATTAAGAGTTTTTTTATCCAAAGCAAAACCCATTAACTGAAAACTTTCCAAAACTACAATCAAACAACTGCAATGTAGTCAATTCACACACCTTTTTAAGCAACAATTTTTACATTAGAAATCTTATGTACGAAAAAGTTTTTATGAACATTTTTCTGAAATTTTATAAAAAAAAACTTTGTCCGAATTTCTAAAATATATACATATGTATATACATGCATATATTTATGCTTTTGTTTTATAATTAAAAATTTTGCTGCTCTGTGTAGTAAAACTGGATGATGAAAATTGTTTTGCATTTCATTTGATGTGTTTGTTTTTTTTTTTATTCACCTTCATTCTCTTCAATGGCAGCAATAAATCAAAAACGAACTTTAACCTGGTGGCACATTTGCAAATGTGTAAACGCAAAATGAATTTAAATCGATATAAAAAATTCTCGCAGCAGAGCGTGTGACAGTCTGTGGCGATATGCAACAGTATTTATTTATGGGGCAAGTTTGAAGTTTTTTTTTTCATTTTGATATCAATCGAAATTTCAGCTGGAAAAGCAAACAGGCAAGTAAATCTTCTCATCAACAGTATATTCCTTGCAGTATTGTCAAGTGTTTTTTATAAACTTATTTCTGGCCACATATCAAACTTAATAACAACAAAAATATATAGTTTTACTTTGAAAACTTTAACTTTAACTCTCCTTAGAGCAACAGCAAATAAAAGTTTTCTGAATTGTTGTTTAAAAGTCTCGTTACAGATTTTTGTTTTTCTAACACTTGTCGTATTAGGCACTTAAACTTTAAGCAGCCTAAACTCTTCTCACTTTCTAATCCAATTGGTACGCACGTACGCGAAAGTAATAATAACAACTTAAACTGTTAGTAAAACTTCATTCCCAAGAAATTACCTTTAGTTATGCAAAGAAAAAAATATATACTGTCATGTATATGTATGTATGTACAACCATATATACATATGTATGTATGTATGTATGTACGTATGTGTGTGTGTGTATATAAATTTGTTTAACACTTTTGCCAATGGCGATACTTCAAAAATAGGGTAATGGAAAGGGTTTGCAAAAAATGTAAATACTATATGTATGTATGTCCCCGAGAAATTCTTAGTAGAATTCCCGGAGAAAATTAAAAGTTAAAGTTGAATCACGAAAAGATAAAATTTTATATGTAGCATACAGATCATTTTATTTTTCAACGTCCAACTTTCCTAATTTTTTTTATTCCTTCCAAAAAAATAAGACTTGTTGAGGTCATCAAAATTGATATTTGCTTTTACGATTATTTCATGAAATCTGCTTCCACCAGCTTTTTCACTCGGGCCAACGTCGACGAAATAAACTAACTAAGCCCCTGTTTTCACAAGTCAGGCAGACGACGAACCTAGAAAATTTTTATGAAGGTTAGGAAGGGTGGTGCTATACGGCACCTTCACTCGGGTCCATTATGACAAATTATGAAAATCACTCAAAAAAATTTGTGCTTTTCATATAAATTGTACAAAATAGTCGACCGTCTGAATTATAGGGAGTTATAAAATGGCTGCAAGCTGACTTGTAAAACCGAAAATAAATTAATTAAATTTTCTCTATATCATTATCAACTTTCTACTCTCTACTTACACAGGAGATGTTCAGGGATGGAAAGTTTGGCATAATTGTACTTTTCTTAGCAATATTTTAATATCAAAACTACCGTATCAGCCCCAATGACCACTTTAGCACCATTGAAAAAATTTTCCGAAAATGGCACAAAAGATATTGAATTTATAAATAACTAGTTTCGATAACTGGTTGATGTTGAAATTATTATCGCTCAACTTGTGCTTGAAGTGTACGTTAAAACAAAATTTCCATGCAAAAACAGGTTTTGTGTACGTTGCACTTGAAGCAAACGTTATTTTTTTTGCATCTGGGGTAAGTCTTTAAGAAACGACAACATACATATTGCTATATGTTTTTATAAAGAAAACTTTTGGTAAACAAAAATAATTATACAGAATTATTTAGCTAAAGAACTAATGCCCTAATTCAGTAAGAAGATTTATGACGTTTTCGTTTGAAAATGCTTCTGAGTTCTTGTCTTTGAAGTCTCTAAATTATTTTCTTTAAAAATGGTTGTTGTCTTTGACAATGAAAAATATAAATATTATTGCCATGTTTTTAAAACATAAAAATTCAATTAAATTATTATACAATAGTTTGAAATATATATATGAAAAAATAACGTCTTGGATATAATGTTTAGAACAAAATCATAAAGCAAATACACGAACCTTCTAGCATAGACAATAAATAATAATCGTTTTAAGGAATCAAAACTGTTTTTTTTTCGTCCATAGACAAGACGACACATTCGTCGAACAGAATTAGGGCATAAATGTACACACGTATGCACATATAAGCAGACATAAGAACTATAGCAACAACAATGATTGTATAACTTCTAATTGTTAAGAGTAAGTAAGTCCAAACACACATGGTAGAAACAACTCTGAACAGTATTACCAACATAAAAGTCGTTACACAGCAACTCTGAAATTCAAAATAACGGTCAATAGAATTATCCACAAACTCCTAGTAACGTAAATTTTCCAGTTTGTGTTTGATCAGTGGGTTACCAATAGGAAACGACAGCACAGATGGTAACGTGGGCGCTATGAAATAAGGCCCAATAACATCAAGGAATTTTTATTGGGCTTTATTCAATTTTTTTGGGCTTTATTTTATCTTCAGTTTGGCTGCACCACATTTAATTTTTTTTACTGAATTTCATTTTGAGTTTGATTTCATTGGGCCTTATTTCATTTATATTACGTGTTTTCATAAATTTTCTCTTGGGCCTAATTTATGCCCTAATTCAGTAAGAAGACCTAGTACGTTTTTGTTTGTAAATACTTTTGAGTTCTTGCTTTTGAATTCTCAAAACTAGTTTCTTCAAAAATGGTTGTTGTCTTTGATAATGAAAAATAAAAATTAAATTAATAGGGCATTTACACCTGCACAAAATAGAGCAGATTTTAATTAAAATCTTTATTCAAATCTATACCGTTTACACCAACTTTTTTTGACATTTATCAAAAATTTTTATCCAAACCAAAACCTATCAACTGAATTGTTTCCAAAACTACAACCAAACAACTGCAATGTAGCCAATTCATATACTTTTTTAAGCAAACCGTAGCTAATTCACTCACCTTTTGTTGTACAGGGTAATAAAGAATAAATAAAAACATTAGATTTCCTACAGATCTACTGAAAAATTAAATTTCGTTTTGTATGGGAAATCTGGAAAAAAGCAGCTTGATTTAGCTCGAAATCTCGAAAGTACTAGATTTGGAGACAGTGTAAATGCACTATGAAAAAATATGTGTTGGATATAATGTTTGGAACAAAATCATTAAGCAAATACACGAACCTTCTAGCATAGACAATAAATAATAATTGTTTTAAAGAATCACAACTGGGGCTTTTTTTTTTGTCCATAGACAAGACGATACAATCGTCGAACAGAATTAGGGCATAAGTAAAGAGAGATTGTATTTGTTTGTTAGTAAAGAATAAAGGAATAGTTGTGTTTGTTTTATTTTTATTTTTGAGCAATTAAAACTACTCACACGATTAAAAATCTTAAACGTAACAATATTTATTTTTCCTGGCAACGTCCAGTCACTTTTCCCCCCCCCCCCCCCCCTTAATTAAGCAAAATTACTAACCCTAAAAACAACACAAACTATCAAAAAATTAAAAGAAAAAAAATGAACAACATTTGTTTGCCAAAAGAAATATTTGCAAACATTTATCAAATCGTTGTAATAAACATTTTAAATGTGAATAAGTAGGAAAATGCTGGAAGAGAAAGCGCGGAGATGTGTACAAACTGGCACGTACGGAAACACCTGAGTTAATGAAAAATGTTGTAAACGAAATATATTCGCAACGCATACAAATAACACTGAGAGGTACGCACAAACAAACGGAAATGAAAAGTACCGTCAAGCTGTTAAAAGAGTTTCTGTGTGTGTGTGTGTGTGTGCGTGCGTGTGGGTGTGTATAAAAACAATTTATGGCTATTTTTAATTGAATATTACAACTTCTGTTATTGTTACTTCCGAGTAAAAAGTAAAAAGTTTTCGGGGGTCACAATACTTTATTTTATGTATATACTCGTATGTATTTATGTATGGATTATAGACCTGCGTAAATAGTCTTGAAATGTAAATACGTCTTGTTTTTTAAATATATTCTCGTGGCTGTAGAATGCTAAACCAATAATAAATGCTGTCGCATTATAAGCAAAGCACGATAGATGCATTTGTGTGCGTGTATATGAGTGCTAACAAGCAATGTCGTCAAGACTTCTTGTTATGAACAAACAGTCACCAAAGTAGTGTTGATACGTGTATGCTTGTTATTTTCCATATTGTACGTTTGAGTGTGTGTGTAAGATGTAGATGGTAAGCTATTATATGTTTAAGGGCAGGCTTGCCATTTTAGCATTTTTAGTGCTAGATTTAGCACTTTTTTTCTTCGTTTAGCACTAAAGATTTTGAAAATAATGCTAAGTGCTAGTTTAGCACTTTTTTAAAACTATTTGGCATTTTTTGCACTTTTTATTTCATTAAATTTATAAATTTTCAGTAGATAATTCCTTAATACAAATTGTGAGCCAATTCAAATTTATTTATCTTCAATAATTGTTTAGTCTGACAGTAGTCATATAACTGAACCGCTCTGAGATACACATATGGGTTTGTACCCATATGTGTATTTGTATATACTAAAGTACACTATTTGAAATACTAAAGTAACAAAACTTGTTTTAAGTTGTATTATTTTCAAGAGCTTGTAGTGTTCGTAAAGTTATTGGTAAGCTTATACAAAAGTACAGTCAAAGCTAAAGTGAGCCCAAAACTTTAGTTGTCGGTTATACGATTATGTTTATGTGATTCAGTAAAACTATACAACGTGGGAAATTGGTATATCTGGTTATTAAATCGTTTCATCTGATTTAACTATGTAGAAAAGAGATATTCTTTCTCGTAATTGAAAAATAAGAGTTTTATTTTTAAAGAAAAATATTACTAGTTTTTATAAAAGTTTACAAAGGAATGAAAAAATAATTTTTTTCGAACAAAGTATAAAACAAAGCTTATATGATTGAAAAACATTTTTCCAATACCCCTTCTCAATCACATAAACCAATACAATTACAAAATTTCAAAAAAGTATTTCCATCCAAAGATTTTGTACATATATCAGCTACTTGATCTGATGTTCCAATTGATATAATTTTAATAACTCCTTTCTCGACATTATCTCTAATGAAATGATGTTTAATATCTATGTGCTTTGATCTCTTCGACTCAATATTTCTTGCCATACATGCACAACCACGATTATCCTCATATATGATTACAGCTTCATTTTTTAAAACATTTAAATCTTGCAATAGTCCTCTTAACCATATGGCTTCAGATACAGCTGTACTTAAAGCCACATATTCTGCTTCACTCGAAGAAGTAGCAATTGTTTGTTGTTTCTTACTGGACCATGATACTGTGCAACCAAACACTTTAAATATGTATCCACTCACAGACTTACGATCTGTGACATCACTACCCCAATCTGCATCGGCATATCCAAGCAAAATATTATCATCATAAGCATTGTATATCAATTTCTTTTTTATTGTACCTTTCAAATATCGTAATATCCTTTTTAATGATTGCCAGTGTTCTTCTGAAGGATTTTGCTGAAATCTTCCTAAATAGCTTACATGATAACATATATCTGGCCTTATAGAAAGCATTATGTACATAAGACTCCCCAAAAGCTCACGATATGGCTTGTTAAATGTATTATCACCATTATAAGTCAGTTGCAATCCTTTTTCCATGGGTGTTTTGACGGGATTACAATCAGTCATTGAAAATTTATCTAAAACTTTTTGTATATTAGATTCTTGCGATATTCTTATACTATAATTGTCGACTTCAAATTTCATTCCAAGAAAATGCTTTAGATTACCATAATCGTAAACCTCAAAATGTTTCGAGAGCTCAATCTTGAGATTTTCAATAATCTTTAAATTCGAACCAGCAATCAATAAGTCATCAACATACATAATAATATACAAAGTATCATTATTATTAGTTTCATCAGTTTTTGTATAGAGACAATAGTCATGTTTAGAACGAACAAATCCCAGATTTAAGAGAAATTCATTCAGCTTATCATTCCAACACTTTGGCGCTTGCTTCAATCCATAAAGGGATTTGAGTAAACGGCAACAAAGCCCTTTTTCGGCTGAAACCCCTTCTGGCACTGTCATGTAAATTTCTTCACGTAAATCTCCATTTAAAAAAGCTGTTTTTATATCTAATTGGTGAAGATGTAGTTTTCTTTTGGACGCAATTGCCAGTAACACTCGCACAGTTGAAAGTTTTGCCACAGGAGCATACGTTTCACTGTAATCTATCCCGTACTTTTGTGAAAAACCTTTTACCGCTAATCTGGCCTTGTACCGTTCAGAATTATCATTCACATTGTGCTTAATGCTGAAAACCCATTTAGACTTAAGTAACTTCACATTTTTAGGAGGTTTTGTTAATATCCAGACTTTATTAGACTGCATAGACTGTAATTCTTCTTCAATAGCTTTGAACCATTTGTCTGCATCAAGTCTACCAGATATTTCAGAATAAGTTTCAGGATTTCCAACACAAAGAGATGCTTCCGTAGTGGCTGAATTACTAGTAAAATAATCTAGAAATCTCAAAGGTGCTTTACGTTCTCTAGAACTTTTTCTTATATCTGTTGTTTCTTTATCATTGATCTCCTCATCAATATTTTCAGATTCTTCACATTCGTCTTCAGTAATTACGAGTTCTTCATCACATACATCCTCTGTAACGGGCATATTTTTATTTATCATTATTTCTTCCCCTTCTTGCTCGTTACTTCTTAGTATTATGTTCAACTGCTCAAAATTATTAGTAACTTCTTTATATGGATAATTCATCTCATCAAATTTTACATCTCTAGCGGTAATAATCTTTTTCAACTTCATATCCCACAACTTATATCCATTTGGAACATGTCCAATCATAATTAAAGATTTACACTTGTCGTCAAGCTTACTTCTATTTGGTTTGGGTATCCAAGCACATGCTTTGCACCCGAATATTCTCAGCATTTTGACATTAGGTTTGTAACCATACCACATTTCAGCAGGTGTTGCAATACCATCTAAAGCTTTAGTTGGACTTCTGTTTATAAGATATACTCCAGTTAGCGCGGCCTCATTCCACATATTTTTCGGCATATAAGATTCGAGCAACATAGTACGAACTTTTTCCACTAACGTTCTATTAAAACGTTCAGACACTCCATTCTGTTGTGGAGAATAAGCAATTGTCTCTTCTATTTGAATACCTTTGGCTTTATACCACTTCCACTGCTCCTTCGAGTTATACTCACGACCTTGATCTATTGTTAGTTTTGATATTGATAAACCAAACTTTGCTTTGACCATGGCTTCATATTCTACTAATTTCTCAAATACACAAGATTTCTTTTTAATCGCGTAAATTACAGTGAAATGAGTAAAATCGTCTATGAACGATACAAAATACTTTGATCCATCCCAGGCTATAGGATCAATTGGACCACACACATCTGAGTGTATTCTTTCCAATGGACGTAATGCACGTTGACGAGATCCGGTAAAAGGATCTCTTGACAGTTTTCCTTTTACACAGATTTCACAAAAATCCAGTTTTTTACTTTTGGACTTCACATTTATACCACTTACAAAATTCTTATTTAATAATTCATTAAAGGCGGATTGCCCAATGTGACCATACCTTTTGTGCCACAGTTCAACTTCATTATAATTTGAAAAATGTGCATCATGTTGTTTTAATTGAAATGTAACTTCATACAGACTTCCCCGTAAGTATCCTGACGCAATCAATACTTTATCCTTGTATATAAAGGCATTATCCTTACTGAATTTCACTTCAATTCCTGCAGCAGTCATTTTTTTAACTGACAGTAGATTATCTCTCAAGTCTTGTACATATAATACGTCTTTAAGCATAACATCAACATCCTTATTGGTCACACAATGAATTGTACCTACATGATTAGCCGTTAAATATTGATCATCCTTAGCTACTTTTATTTGTATTGGATTCATTATTTCATTTACAGATGTAAAATTACTATTTTCATTCACAAGATGATCACTTGATCCAGAATCCAGTTTGAACGTTATTGTTGATTTCATATTCGGTTTTGTATCTACCATGAAACAAATATTTTGGGATTCAGGCTTACCTTTAAAAGCACTACGAGCTTCACTACTGCGACAATCATTTGCTTTATGTCCCATCTTATTGCACTTGAAACATTTGCCATAAAATTTTCTCTTCATTTGCTTCTTACCAGTAAAAGCGGTTTTAGTAGGACCAGTTTCATGTACATAACGATTTGAAATCTTTGTTTCTTCCAATAATAGACGCTGCTTTACCATGTCGTAATTGATTTGACCTTCAAGATTTTGTAGAGCTGTGATAAGAGGATCAAATTTTTCCGGAAGTGACATAAATAAATGTGTAAGAATATCACTTTCTTCTAAAACAGCACCAGCAGTTTTTAAATTTCTAATCAAATTTTCAAACTTTACTAAATGTTCAGCTACAACATCCCCTTCGCTTAGTTTTATTTGCATCAATTGTTTTCTTACCAAGATCTAATTAACCATAGACTTCTTTGCAAAAACTTCCTTCAAACTCTCCCACATTTCTTTCGCTGTAGCTTTCTCACGGATATACCCCAAACATTTGTTTCCAACAAATGCAACTAATCGTTCCTTTGCCTTGCAATCTTTCTTCAAAAATTCTTCTCTCTTGGCATTATCTGATGGAGCCAAGTTCGTTAAAACTTCTCCAAGATTCAAACCTTCCAAATGTACTTGTACACGGAACTGCCATTCATCATATCCACAACCGTTAAATTGTGGAATTCCAGTTACTTCTTTATCGCCCATAACCTCTCGTAATTGAAAAATAAGAGTTTTATTTTTAAAGAAAAATATTACTAGTTTTTATAAAAGTTTACAAAGGAATGAAAAAAATGATTTTTTTCGAACAAAGTATAAAACAAAGCTTATATGATTGAAAAACATTTTTCCAATATTCTTGAATAGTTTCCTGTTTTTTTACATTTACTTTCTTTACATACTTCGTACGACTACAATTCGAGCTCAAAAAAGTCACCCAATGTAGCAATGGTAAAGTAAAAAAAACATGTTGATTATTAAGTTTTTGTTTCAACTTTGATATTTATTGATTTTCTCATTTGTTTAAATGAAAGTTTAACATAATAACTCTAGTTTTCTTAGAAACTTTTGGGTAAAGGTTCCATGATGATCTGCAATAGCAACAGTGAAATTCACATAGGATCCAGGTAAACCCCTCAATAATAAATTTCAATGTATTTTTAATAAAAAATAGTTTACTGAATAAGTAAAATATTAATTTGGGATTATTAATGCGTTAACAAATGCTAAACTTTATATAGCTAGTCTATTTAACACTATTAAAGTTTTGTTCTTTCGTGGTATTCCATTCGCAGCTGGATTCAAAATTTATGAATTAAATATTTCAAGCGCCCTATACATACAATATTATTAAATATATTTTTTTTTCACATAAAATATATAGTATAATTTTGCCCACACTACACGATGTAATTCTATTTTCTTAGTTATGAAAAAATGTATTGTGCTACCTATGAATATGATATATACATTGTCAACGATATAGAATACAAAAAATTCACAATTTTACTGCAAGCGTATGGGCCACTGAAGAAATAAGGTAAACTAAAAATGTTTACTGATTTTAGCACTTTTTTGTGTGTGCTGTAGAACATTTTAGCACTTTTATTTCCGCAATCTAGCACTTTTCCTCCTACATCTTATGGCAACACTGTTTAAGGGAGGTTTTTTTTAAGCAAGCGCACACAACTAATGTAAATGCATGTGAACGTTTGTTTGTGTGCAGAAAAAGAAAAGAGCATACACACAACGTGTGTGTGTATGTACATGCATGACGCTTGTATACGCGCCCATGCGTAGAAAGAAGCAAGCATCACAAATTTTTCAGTCACGAAGTATTTTCTTCTTTACTCCTATACTTGCAATAACTGAAACAAGTTCTTGCAAACAGTGTTGCTTAGCGTTTGTTTTATAAGACTTCGCTGTAGTAAAGCATTTGAAAAATCCCTCATGTCTTGAAAGTTCTTATAAATGGTCTTGTGCAGGACTTTAGTATGGATTACGAATTACCATAAGTAAATCACTTAATATATATTTATTCATGTGTGCATTATTGTATAAAAACTCATTGTTAAGGTTTTTTTTTAAATTGATTTATTGCACTCTTTTGCATTTGGTTATTTAGAATTCAAAATTCAACATTTATAATTTAACAAGCTTAAAGGCACGTTCACACTTGGCAAACATTTGCCCAAAAAAAGCGTGACCACAAAAACTGATCTAAAAAAGTCCCCAAAATCAAAGGAGTTCTCCGGAAAATTACGGCAACACTTAAAATCTTAAACATCCGCAGTGGCAGCACCATTATGCTATGTAGTTGTTAAGGGGTCTAGACATGGTCAAAATGCTTGATGAGATTGGTTATAGTATGAGTGAAAATTTGTTAGTATGTGTGACACCAACGACGCTTGATGGAAAATCAAAAAATTTTGATTTTTGGCATGCTTGCTGTCACTTTTTATATACGTGTATGTGTTAACCCGTCAAGCACGAACAAATTTTCATTATAATTTTATTTCCATTGTGAACGGTTGCTAACAAATCGGAATTAAAAGAAGAAAAACATAAATTTGACTTGTGAAGAAAAAAAGATGTGTTGAGAACTATTTTATTTCGCATTTCTTTTTTTTTTTTTTTTTTTGTAAATAGTGCTGCCATTATTGCTATTAAATTTCTTTATCTAGAAATTTTTATATATATATTTTTTTTTAAACAACGAACAGTACAAAATCAAAATATAAATGAATGCTTGGTGGGTCATCAAGCCTGTTAATATCAAGCCAGCAAGCACACGTACACGAACTTGACAGCAAGCATTTTGATCGTGTCCAAAGCCCTTTACCAGTATTTGCCAGTATTTTTTCATTTCCAAAAAAATGTTTGTTTAATATGCATGACGCGCCATAAGGAACTTACGTTCCAAAAAAGTCTAGCAATAAAGTAAGAAGCTGAACTAACGTAAAAATTTTCATTAATATTTATTTAATTTATTTAATTTAATTTAACTATACATTTCTTGTACAACAAGATTACTATTTTATTTAAAGTACTGATTGAGATTTGATTCAAATTATTTGGAAACATCAAAAAAAAAACACTAGCTGGATATGCTTTCTAGTGCTATTTTAATCGAACCACCAACATCAATAATTTGTGAAAGAAATTTTCAAACTTGTTGTTTTATTAAATATATGTAAATAAATTCAGTAAAGCGCAATTTTGACTCGCACACGAAGGGTTCCGTACGGACGCCATTAGGGCAATCATGAATAAAATTCCGCGAGAATTTGTTACCTGGGAACAATTTCAAACACCAGCAAGTAATAGGGAAAACCAAAAAATTCTAATTGGAGCTGTATAGGAATCAAGATGAATCAATGGGAGGCCACATTTTTTTCGCCAAAAATACAGCCAACTTGGATCGTGTCAAAATGTGATTGATTAAAATTCGATTATTTGATTTTACATAAATTTTTTGGAATTCTCGTTGTATAAGTTGAGATATGATGGATAAGTACTAAAAGAGGATACTGGAGGTCAATGAATATTAAAGAAAAAAAGGGCTCCTCGAGACAGATGTGCAATGGTTTTCCGTGAGTACCTGCCATTACGGCCTAACCTCACGGGTGCCAAGCACCGAGTCCAGTTTTGGGACGCCAGACCAACGCCCCCGTGAACCCTCACAGTTCACACCTATGCAATACATAGGTGTGCCTTGAGGGACCACAGGTTGCAAACCTTATATATAGTTATCCCTGTACTATATTTAATTACCTTGCTTAGGTAATTGAGCTACCTAAACTCTACTGCTATGAAAGTGAACATAGCAGCTTCTGTTGATTGGCAACAGCACCTAGAATAGTGTCTGGCTAACCGCGCCACGCCAATCACTAGCATTGGCTAAACCTGGAAAGCCAAGACTATTCTCCCAGCGTATCTTTTGGTAGCAACCACAGCCACCACGATGATTCTTAGGCTTCCACGCTAAGGTGTTTGTATACACCAAAGCGTGGTCCCCATCAGAATCCCTCTACCATTGCCGGCACAGTACAAGACTGTCGGGCAACCGGCACCCGTGGTACCAGAAGTAGCCTCTGGTCAGACCTCGCAGTTCCACCATAAAGGCTTCACTACTACTATCTTTTGAACTCAGGGGCAGTTCTAGGTGATCATGCGCCTAACTGACATCAACTATTATATGTTTTCCTTTTATAAATATGTGCACATCCTTTGCTCTGTTATTTCAGAGATCGGGTAGTAACACATAAGTTTTACGGGTAATGAGCCAAAGGTCTGCCAGCAATAAAAACTCTATTACCCTTAGCTGGGGCCCCGGGCTTGCCACACCCGTAGTAATTTTTACTCCCCTGGGGGGGGCTCCTCGAGACAAAAACATCGATGTATCATACTACAAGATCCGACTCTAAATACCGCAGATAGGACAAACAATTTAAAAAGCCAATCCCTAAATTCGGCCAAAAAGCTTAAAACATCTTTTAAAATAGTTCTGCTGGAATTATCGAAATAATTTCTTAGCAAAAGTTTAATGATTTTTTGCAAACTTTAATTTTCTGTCATTAGGGTGGTACATTAGGGTGGTAGTAACTGATATGTGTTGGATAAATACTAGAAAGCGATATTTGAGGTCAATGACTATTGAAGCTAAGCATTGGTCTCCTCTAGACAAAAACATCCATATACCACACTCTAAGATCCGACTGTAAATGCCGAAGATATAATGAAAAATGTATTTTGGCGACCCCTACGTTCGGAAAAATTAAGGAAACAAATATTTTTACATCTTGATTTATGCCCTAATTCTGTTCGACGAATGTATCGTCTTGTCTATGGACGAAAAAAAAGAAGCAGTTTTGATTCCTTAAAACCAAGGTTGGAAACCGAAAAAAATAACGGTATCGGTATTGATACCGGTACAATTATTTTTTAAATTTCGGTATCGGTAGCGGTATCGGTATTTTTTTATTTCGGTATCGGTATTACCGGTACATACCGTTATCGAATTTATAATACCGGTATACCAATATTACTGATAAATTTATTATTTCAAGCAGTGGACATTACAAAAAATCTTTTTTTATTAAATTACTTCAAAAAGGGAGTATTTTTACATTAACATACATATGTACTCGTATAAAAGCATATAAACTTATTTGTTTCTATATACATGTGTATGTTTTTATACTATTATTAAAAAATAATTTATTAAAAAAGTGAAACAAGGAGACTGCCATGAAACTTCACATTAAAAATTATGCTAGGGAGTAGAGGTTAGGAATGCAACCATTTCTAATGTCTAATTGTATGGAGGAACTCGTTAATACCTAATTCAATTTCGTCACTTTTGCTAACTTCATGCCAATTTTTGCTTATACATAGTGCCGATAAAGTGTACATTTTGGTTAATTAAACAAAATAGTAAAAATAAAAGTTTTGTCTATACTTATATATTACACTGTGTGACAAATTTTGATGAAATCGAAATACCTGGGACGTGTTACTATATTTCTGCTAGGTATTGTCGAGTATAACAATACAAACTGTATTTGAAATTTTCCAGACACCTCCAAAATCTTGAGTTACGGGTAAAAACCGGGTTTTCGTCCCCGTAGACACTTATCAACCTCCAACTAAGTTAAATATCAACAGATTTTAAATTTATAAACGGATACAGAAAGAAGATACTAAGACCTTTAGAACCATATAGATATATCTTGTTTCAGTAAATTTCAAATATGTCTTTATTTTTTCACCAAATATGATTTTTTCGGTTTTTTTTCGACACTTTTCTACTTTGGACACGTTCTTAGGCAATATTTTTGTACTGGATCTACATATATTGTTGATAACTTTGTTTATAAAACATAATTGAATAAGAGTAATTCACAGGACTGTTTTAAATATTTTGTTAGAAGACTTTTTGTTAAAAACTACCTGTATGATGTATTTCGCTTCTATTTATACGCTTTCGGTGTATTTAAGCTTCCAGGACGATGAAAGTACAATTTAATAGATGTATATAAACACAGAGTACAAAATTGGTACAGCAGTGGTCGCCAAAATTTTTTCCTTCATTTCAAAAGTAATTTTCTTCACCTCAAGAGAGGAATCTTTAACTTCAAATATAAAAGTTTAGAAGTTTTTTCTCTACCAACCTTATATATTACGGTGAAGTGTGTAAACAAGACCAATACCAAAGAAAGAGAGTTAATTGAAATATATTTTTGCAATTTTTGCACATATTACGGTTTACAGCTCAACTTAGTTGGATTGAAAATGAAACAACTTAACTTTTAAACAACTGTTTTTTTTTGTATTCTGAATAACAATTAATTTTAGTTGACTTCGAAACAATGCACGAAAAGGAAAGGTTCTTATCTATGCTATATGTTTTGAAACCATAATATCCATTACAAAACATTTTAAATATTTTTAGTTTTGGCCTTGGTATTTTTTCTTGAGATTCTATGTTTTATGAAAATGGCAATAATATTGGTTGACAAATGGGATTTGTTGGCGTCTGGAATAGTAAAGCAAAACGAACACAATGGTCGAAATAAAAACCAAAATACAACTGATAAAAATCATTTGTCTCATGGTGGAAAAAAACTCAACTATCATTTATTTTTTGGCCGGAATCGGTATACCGGTACGTACCGGTATAGACGTAAACGGTAGTCTGGATACCGGTATTTTCTAACCGAAATGGATTTCGGTATAGGTAACGATACCGGTATCTAATTTTAGCGGTATTTGAATCGGTATCGGTATTTTTATGATACCGTTTGCCAACCTTGCTTAAAACGATTATTATTTATTGTCTATGCTAAAAGGTTCGTGTATTTGCTTTATGATTTTGTTCCAAACATTATATCCAACACATATTTTTTCATATATTTTTCAAACTATTGTATAATACTTTAATTGAATTTTTATGTTTTAAAAACAAGGCAATAATATTTATATTTTTCCTTATCAAAGACAACAACCATTTTTAAAGAAAATAATTTAGAGACTTCAAAGACAAGAACTCAGAAGCATTTTCAAACAAAAACGTCCCAAATCTTGTTACTGAATTAGGGCATTATATTTTTCATTATCAAAGACAACAACCTTTTTTGAAGAAAATAATTTAGACAACTCAAAGACAAGAACTCAGAAGCATTTTCAAACAAAAACGTCTTAAATTTTCTTACTAAATTAGGGCATTAGGCAAATTTAAATTAAAAATTTAAAACTTATTTTTAAATCTTCTTTCTGAATTAGGACATAAGTTTTTTTATTAAAATAATTATTTTTCTGGTTTTTTAATAAAAATAATTAATCCATTACATATGCCTGCCGTTTTTTGAAGTTTTCTAAAATTATTCGAATAAAATTGTTTATTCTTTGCTCATTTGAATATTCGAATACAAGTTCAAAATTATTTGTGAAATTTATGAAATTTTATTTGAGCAAATATCAAATACGAATAATTGCCAATACTAGCTTAGACATAAACCTTAAAAATACCACTACACGTATAAACAGGTTCCACAATACCAAATGGGATTTTTTTAGTACTTTTTTTGCATTTACCCTGAAGCCATGATTTTTATTCTTTGATCCCAGTTTTGGATTTTAATTTGGTTATTGCATAAAAATAATTCCGTTTTGATAGGCTCTGGTTTCAATTTCTTTTTTTATCACTTATAACCCATTGTGCATTGTATGATAGACAAATCGTTTAAAATCAAATTGTATTCCCCCATACTTTTACTATCCTTAATCTGGCTTGCTTGACTTAATTAACTCTGAAAGCTGAAGAAACTCCTTTCAAGTATTATAATTGGCATATTTGTCTATGCTTTCTGCCTGAATAACTTATCGCTTCCTTTAAACTTATTTATGCTTTCATTTCATAGTGTTTCCTTGGGCGTGATTATATAATCAAACGTCGTTATGCACACCAATTAAATATCTTATTCCAAAGATTTATTTTGAAGTGATGATACTCACAGACATACACACATACATACATACATGCATACATATTCGAGTTTATGTTCATATTTTGGAACATTAGTTATTAATGCAATATTAATTAGTAAGAAAATGATTGCCACAATCTTCATAAATTGATTATTTTCTTTTGGTCCTTTGAAGCTTTATACGCAATAAGCTTAAGCTGGATGATTTCTGAAGGCCAAAAAGCCTTTTAGCCACATGTTCATGGGATATTACCAAGTGAAACAAGATGTTAATGTATTTGTACACTTTTTTTTTGTAGATAGAAAACTTTTGCTAATTATTTGCTTAAATCTACTTAACGTATTTTTACAAATTTAAATACATACAACAGCTGCACTGGTTAGAAACACAAAAACATACACACACACACACACAAACACGCACACATACACAGAGAGAAAATTTAATAATGATTATTTCTTTGGAATTAGTTTTATTTATTAAACTTTTTTCTTCTTAGAAGTTCAGCACTGTAATTGAGTGTGAACAGGATTCTTGCAAAATTAAAAAGAAATGACACAAAAATTAGGGAGAGCATATTTCTTTAATCAAATCATAAAAAGAATTAGGGCCCAATTCATAAAAAATATTTTGAATTGATAAAAGGTTTATTAATCAAAT
This sequence comes from Tachina lurida, assembly GCA_944452675.1. Classification (NCBI taxonomy): domain Eukaryota; kingdom Metazoa; phylum Arthropoda; class Insecta; order Diptera; family Tachinidae; genus Tachina; species Tachina lurida. The sequence continues at coordinate 129,666,262 of OX101756.1, read as the reverse complement.
TTCCATAGAAAAAGCAGTTGTTAATATCTTTGTTTTAGAAAACAAATTTTCATAATAAAATAGAGATAATTTTTATTTGGCCTAATTACGATCGTCGTATTTCGACTACCACTGTTCTTTAGTCTAGTAGAAAGTCATCGTAGTCGAAGTTAAAATAAGACATTAGGCCCATTAATAAATATTATTGCTATAATAATCGTATATAAATTTTATTTAAGCATTAATTCTTTTATAAATAAATAAATTTGTTATCTATTTATAAAAGAGCTAATGCATTAAACACATTCACCACAACAAGCTACCGACTTCAAAATATCGAGTACAGAATACACATGCTTATATCAGTATGATTCAGAGTGCGGAGAGTGCTCGAATTAAACTCGCTCGCAAACGAATTCAATTCGAGCGAGTTTTATTTTTTGTATTGAAACGAGCTACTCTTGTCTGCTCGCGAGTTAAAAAAATGAAACTCGCGAGCGCATTTAATTATTGAGAATCGAAAATAAGACTCGCGAGAAGAATTCAAATTTTAAGAGTCACGAGTCGAGTTAAAAAGAATTATTCGCGAGTTTTATTAATTTTGTTTGCTCAAATCTTGTTCGCTATAGGTCGAAATGTTGAAATTATATTTTATTACTGACAGGTAAGCATTTGCATAACTTTTCATGAAGCAGAAGCCTTAAAACATTTGAAAAATACCTCATGACTTGAAAGTAAGAACATATATTTTTATATATGTATATGCATTTGTAAGTACTATAGTTTTCAAATTCGCATATAAATACATATACTTTTTCGAATAAACAAAAAAAAATTTTTTGTAATAACTACTCGTTTTGAATTCGTTTATGCTCGTTTTGCACTCTTTTAAAATTTGTGCTTACGAGTTTTAAAATAAAACTCGCGAGTAAAAATTTTAAGGCGAGTCATTTAGTGCTTACGAGTCGAGCACAAATTTTAAAACGAGCGAGTTAATAAAAATTGTGCTCGCGAGCCGAATTTTTCCCTACCCTGGTATGAGTATTTTGACGACACAAGGCAACGCGACAGCAGGTTGTTGTATTTGCTAATTTTGTCGTTGTACTAAAATTAAACTAATTTCTATTTTTGTTGGAGACAATGAGCAAATGCAGTGTTGCCAGTATAATAAAAAATGTCGAATGAATGATATTTTACAATTACAGTGGAATCTCTCTTGAGCGGACACCGAAGAGACCATTGAAATGTGTCCGTAAAGAGAAAACTAAACATTTAAATGAAGCGCTGCCGGGACCTGTCAAAAGTGTCCGTCTAAAGGGGGTGTCCGCCTATAGGAAGTGTCCGTTAAGGGAGATTCCACTGTATTTAATATTATTTATTCAACAGAAAGAACATTACGAAATTTATGAAAATAAATAATTTTTTCATTTTTAGGTTTCCGTACACCAAAGCGGAAAAGGAACAATATTGTTATCGATACGCTGTCCGTTACAGGCTATTTGCTCGAGAGCCGTAAGAGCTACGGACTTGAAATTTGGACAGAGTATGTAGAACTATGGCCGCTACAATAACAAATACAAGAGAGTTAAAAATTTAAGGGTGTTCCAAAACGAACAACGAAAAATTTTACAATTGTATATATGTAGACACTTGAAATTTGTAAAGTTAGTAAATTTTTATACAGACTACAACAATTAACACTAAAATGTAAAAAAATCTAAATTAAAAGGTGTTCTATCAGTTAATGTAATTTTGAGAACTTGCTGTATCTTGGAAACCGTAAGAAGCAAACACTTGAAATTTTCAAAAAAGGTAAAATTAAAAAATCGCTGAACCGAAAAAAAGCGCCAAATTAAAAATTAATTTCTAAAACTAAAATAAATCGCCGAAAACCGGGAAAATCGCCAAAACGAAAAAACCATAAAACAAATCGCCAAAACCAGAAAAAAAGCCAAAACTAAAAAAATCGCCAAAACCAAAATAAACGCCATATTAAAAAACGCTCAAACCGAAATTACAAAAACGAAAAAAAATACCAAAACTCAGAAAATAATCGTGAAAACAAAGTATTCGTGTATTCTTTTGTGACCTCTAGCTCGTTATCTTATATATATATATATATATATATATATATCATATGTATGTACATATATGTATATATGTAAGTACACCACACATATTTTTGTCGTACGCTTTCAATTATCTTATAGTCCACCAATATTAGTGATAATATAATATAATATGATCTAAAAGGTATTTTTGTGTATACATATACATATGCACAATATAAATGTTTTTTCAAAATTTTTGGTTTAAAAGTGATACAAACGCGATTTTTTCTTTTGTACACACATGTTTATAATAAATAAAGGTTTATAATAAATAGAGATAATACGTGTCAAGTGGTCTAATTTAGACCACCAGGCGATCCTAGTTCATATAAATATTTACTTAAAAATTTATGAAATGTAATTTTTTTTGTTTTTTTAATAATTGTTCGAGTGACAATACTAATAGCGTTTTCTTTGCTAGGAAATAATTTTACATTTATTGCACTTTTCAATGAAAATTTGCAATGAAATGGTTTTTCGAAATACAGGATTTTATTACAAATTATTGTATGACCCCTTCCGAGCGCAAATTTTTACTTTAAACGAAGGCTAAATTTGATTTTTCTTAATAAAAAGTTAAAAAAAAAGGTTGAAATTTTTTTAGAAAACGAATCGGCATAATATGTACATACAAGTAAGTCAGGCATTTTTTTAAGTATTTCTTTATTTTAACACAAAAAAAAAAAATCATGTGCTGCGTACCACAATATTTAGATCCTGTTAACTTGTTTTTAATTTTTTTTTGCCGTGATTGTGTTGTATAGCTAAATAAAACTAATTTTTTATGATTTGAATTTATTTATATATTTTTTCACTGTTTTTTTTCTATTTATAATATAGTGTACATATATTTATGTGTAGTTTGTGGTAATTAAATTTATTTTGTAAAATATCGCTTATAATATGTACTTTATTCTAAATTAAAAAAAAGCCCTTGGAAACAGTACTTTAACATATTTATTTTATATTTAAGTTAAACGAAAACATTAAGAGGAATTATTTTATATGAGTTTTAAATATGAGCTGTGCTATGCCGTTCAAGATGTATCAATGAAATAAAAACAAAATTTATGCACATTTTAGCCGCTAAATAGCAAATGTTAACACGTAACTTAAAATATTTACATGAAAAATTTTGATTGACATAAAAAAACAAAACTAAAAAGAGTTTTTCATATTTTATGTCAAGTAAATGAATTTAAATGATTGAGACAGAGATTTTATTTAACATGTATGTATGTATGTACTTTTTTTAGTGTTATTGAAGTATTTTTAATGATGGCTTAAATGGTAAATTAAACTCTCTGTACTTTCGATTTGAATAAATTGTTATTTGCAAACTTCTTAAATGTACAAGTAATAATTATTATTTTTGTGTGTATTTTTCTTTTTTTTTTTAAACAGAATGTTTATAAAATATATTTTATTAATAATTATAATTTATAGTAAATAAACTTCTTATTTATGTAATTATTTACCTTAAATATAAATATATAAATCTTAGAATTAAACTAATAATTTGTAGTATTTAATAATTAAAAAAGAAACTATTGTAGTAAAGATTATTACATTTTATTTTTTCTATAGTAGGAGATAAGTAGACAATTGTATATGAATTTATTTTTATTTATTGAACAGTTAATTGTAATTATGTATGCCTTTTATTTATTGTTTTTAAATAATTAATGGTAAAAATACATGTAAAATAATAAAAGTTTTGTGGATTTCATGCTATTTGATTTATGCGTTTTATCGGATTTATTTTGCAGCAAAAATTATATATTTGTATTTATTTATGTAGTGGCAAACAATTAAAATCTGCAAGAAAAAACACATATTAGTTGAAGTCAGAAAAATACATATACATATGTATGTATTAGTAAATAATGGAGCTCATTTGTTATATTAAATAAATAATTTATTCATTAATTTTTGTTGAATGGAATAAATTTATAAATTTCAGGGTTGATTTTTTATGGAGAATGAAGTGTATTTAACCAACTGCCGATTTGTCAATGTCGACAACGTTCGACTTATCACACCCTTCCATTCAAAACAAAAACAAATTTTAAAATTTTGTTTTTGTTGGCTCACATCAAGTCGCGCAAGCTGCTAAAAAATGTGGCATAATTGAAAAAAAAATACAAGTGAAGATTTTGCGATATATTGCATATCGCTGTCATAACTCAAAAAACCTATTTTTTAAAGAACGACGAGGTTAGTTTTAATTTTACATACAACTTCATGGAGCAAAAAAAAAATTTCTCTCAAGACATTTGTATTTTTTAAGTCCAATTACACTTCGCATAAGCCAAGTACATATCGCTCATTTACTCAAGCAACGTCATAACTCAAAAAACCAGGGAGGAAATTACGGCATTCGATACGGTTCAAAATTTTAAAATATTTCCATATAAACTCTATTGAAATATTTCGTAATTTCGTTAGACAACGAGTCCCGTAATTTGCTCCCAATTTGTCAGAAAACGAGTTTGAAGTTCTCAATTCACATACAATTTTTCTGTCAAGAGTTGAGTAAACAAGATATTTGTATCAAATTTTTACACACTATGAAAAACGGCATGTGGATTAATTATCCATCACTAACACAAAAAGTCCATTTTTTGAGTTATGACGTTCTTTGAGTAAATGATTGATATGGTCACGCGTACACTTTTATGTAAAAATTTGATTACCGGAGCTAACAAATATGTATTAACGTTTTAATTTTCTTGTAACTAAGCGAATTGTTTTTTATTGTTTAAATTAGTCAATTTAAATATAACAAATATACTTACATAAATATTTATAAAAATGGGATTCTCGGAACTAACGAACTCATAAATTTAACTTTTTAATTGTATTGTTAAAATTGTAAAATTCACATAATGCGCTGTTTACGTTATAGTGAGTGCACTGTAATAACAAAAAGTTGACATGAACTTAAAAGCTAAGATCACATTGAAAGTCGGGCAATTATATGCGGTCGTATGTATTCTCGTTGGAATATCGTTTTAAAACGAATCATAGAAACGACAATTTTACATTGAAAAGATACCGCATTACCCCACCTAGTACCGTATTATCATTTTTATTTGAAATTATAGTTTTAAAACGGAAAATGTGGACTCAAATAATTTTTTACATAAATCAGGACTTAAGGCTCAATCAGACGTGACATAAACATAGCCATAGAAAACAGCTGTACGAACCAAACTAATGTGCAACACTGTATTTGATTATAGGTGACTCGCCATAACGCCATAACTCTCACCATAGAAACCAATTGAATTTTGGTTTGGTTATGGCTATGGCATTATGGCTATGTCACGTCTAATTTAAGCTTTAGTTGGTTCCATTTTTCCTGTAATGCAAGTTTAAGTTGGTCTGTACTGGTGCACAATATATTTTGCATTCGAAGTCCAATTTAGTTCAATAAATACTGGATTTGAGCAGATGTTTTTATGGCCTTATAACAGTTGTACATTTCTTTGCTATCAGTGAAGTGAGCTTAGGGTTATTGTCTTTATAGAAAAAACGCCATAAACCGAAAAAAATCGCCAAGAGCAAAAAAACAAAAAAAAAACTAAGAGTTTAAAACAGTCTTAAGCAGTGTTGTCAGATATGGCGATATCTCGCCAAACGTGGCGACAAAAATTTGGTTTTGGCGATGAAAATTTTGAAATGGCGATTGGCGATTTACTTGGCGATATTTCAACTCCTTGGCGATATTTTTGGCTATATTTTTAAGATTTCAATAAAATAGAATAATGTTAAAAAATATGCTTATATAAAGCAATTTTTTCTCCAACATAAAATATTTCGTGCAAAAAATTCTAAATGTTGTGAGTCTTTATCTGAAACTCAAGAAGTTAAAAAAAATTATGGAACAAAAAATCTCATTTGATGTTTATACAACACAGTTAAGAAAACTTCCTTTTATAAATTGGAACCAAAATTTTGATAATGAAGCAGGAAAAGGCTGAAAGAGTTCTCGCCTAAATTGTATTATTATGACGATGCTGCTGGCACTTACTACTTCAAGGATATGATATATGTAATTTAACACACATTTAAGTGAACGTTAATTCCGTTTTATCACAAGATTTAAATAATAATTTTGATACGGTGTTCAAGTTCAATTTATCCTATTAAGATTGATTTTTGCAATAAGTTATTTTTAAGTCTTTTATACGCCAGTACTTTTTAGAGTCTGAACACAATGCAACGATAAGAGTCTAAACACAATGTTTGCGGTGCGGTGCGATTTCTCGTTGCGGGAGAGAAAAATAAACACAATACAACGGAAGACGGCTACGGCGATACTTGTCATTGTTTGTTTAAATTTTATTAATTTTTTTGTGGATACATTTTTATACAATTTTCTAAAAAAGTTACTGTTTGTTTAATATTTTGAAATGGAGGCCCTATGCTCCTTATAGGAACGACGGGAACATATATACATACATATATATATATAATATTTTGTAATATCAGTAACTAAAAACAAGAAATTAATAACATTTTATACATTGGCAGATATATTTGATATATTTTTTAAACTTTTATATTTAATGACAAAAGTTTTTAACCCTTAAATGCATGAGGTCAGAACCTTTGACTTAGATCAAGTAATTCTAATGCAAATTTGGTCCCTAAACACGAATATAGGATTTATTTTCAAGAAAAATTAACGGTTTTCGTGAAAAATTGGAAAAACAACTCTTTTTGAAAAATTAAAAACGAGAGAAAAAACTATTTAAAAAATTTAACTTGATCCAAATTTATTAAAATTCGTTAAAATAGTGTCCCATATACAATATGATACTAGTCTCCACAAAAATGACACACATACTAATTATTTATTTACTTTTGAAATTTGGTTCACAAACTATATTTGTTCAAAAATTTCATACGTCAACTTTGGTAGCTTGCGGATGATATAAACAAATTAAAAACAAACTTAAACTGCGTTTCAAAGAACACTTATACAGTATTCTTTATTTTAAAAGGTTCTTTATTGAGTTTCGGTTACATTTACTATATTATTTTTATCAAATAAGTAATGTACAATTTATGGTACGGTATGCATTTAAGGGTTAAACTACAAAATCATTTTTTTATTCACAATAATGTTGTGAACACCGCCAATTATTCAAAAACTATGGCAACATCAGAAAGAGAAAGAGAGTCAAAATTGAGAGAATAAAAAAGTCCGCAGAGAAAATAAAATAGATTTTAATTTTATTCCGTTCCTCACTGCGGTTTTTTCCTTCAAAATCGTATGAAAAACCGCACCGCAATAAATTATCGTTGCATTGTGTTCAGACTCTTACATTGAAAAAGTAAACAACATTGAAAAATGTTGCCACCACATTACACAATTCCCTTGATTGTACAATAAAAATCAGAAGTCTTTTGATATTTGCCAATGTGTATATTGTGTTACCTTCGAATATGACATACACATTGGCGATATTATTGTACAATACGAAAAATTGCACAATTACATATGCTTAAGTCATATTTTACTCTTTTACAGGAGAGCACTTTTAAGGTTTCAGAAATTTATTTCTTTTACAGATAAATTAGGAAATTTTCTGTTAACCTTTATTTTTTTAACCAATCATCGTTTTACACACTATAAGTAAGCCATTTGAGTTGAAATATACCATATTATAACCTTAATTAAGATATTATTCCAAATGAGATTAGAAGTCTAAAAAAATAAGTCGAAGTCATAGTGCTATAACTTCATGAAAAATCACACTAATAAATTGAGATTTTGACCAGTGATACTTTCAAATATGCAGATTACGGACGTACCATTAACTCAAAATTTGCTTATCTCGACTTAAGCACTTTTTCCTTTTTGCCACAGATATATTGCAAGTGGGTGCGCCGCGGTAAACAACATATTTTTTATGTTTTAGGATAGACATTACCTACTGAATTTAAAATTTAACGATATTTGCAATGCAATTACATAATAAAAATATTTTTGTAGCTAAAATTTAATGTTTTATTATATTGGCGATATTTGGCGATATTCGACAAGTCATTTGGCGAGGAGGCTGAAAATAAATCTGACAACACTGGTCTTAAGCACTCCATAGCCTCGCGAGGCAGTCAATAATCGTATTTTTCACACAGACACGGTCGGCTATTCACATGTATACAACAACTTTGTTCATTTCAAAACATCAGTCTCTGCTCAAGCTTTGTGAAAGCAACACGACGCACGCTTGTTTGGCTTTGTTTTTGTTTCTTTTTCGTAATCAACACAAAAGCACACAGAGCAACAATGTTCAATAATTCTGCTTCTGTTTGCGACCGCACACAAGCACATAATATCTTTGTGTGCGTGCGTTCGGGGCTTGGTTATCACTGGTTTAAAACTAAAATAAATCGCCAAAGCTGAAAAAACGCAAAAAAAAACGTCAAAACTAAAAAATCCCAAACCTAAAAATAATCGCTAAAACTAAAATAAATGGCAAACGCAGAAAGAAACGCAGAGAAAATACCAAAACTAAAAAAACGCCAAAACTAAAAAACGCCAAAAACCGAAGAAATGCCTAAAGCGATATATCGGCGATACTTCTGATTTGCCGATATATCGATATCGGTGATATTTTACTTTCGTTCGACTATACTTATTAAATTTTTTTAGAGCTGTTTTTATGTATGCATGTATGTATGTATGTATGTAAGTAAGTACATTTAAATCTGCACAAGTACCCCGCAGATAACATGGGTCAATGTGGTCCATTGAACATGTGATATGTAAAAACAGTGTATTTTAGAATTGTATCTGCCAAACATATGCAAGCACATTTTGTAAATCTGGCTTAAATTCATTTTAAAAAATAGTAAAAATAGTAGTTAATTCATTTAAAAAAAAATAATAGACAATAATATTCAAAATAATTCATTTTGAAACAAATGACTTTGTTCTGTAGAAGTTTTGCTGGCAAAAAATTTAAGAACTTTTAGTTTTGCCTCCCATATGTCTTTGAGTTTTTTGTTTTTTTGGCGAAAAAGTTACTTATCAAGTTATTAGTATGGCCCAAACCTGTAACATTATTATTTACTCTTTCGTCATACTTACTTCATTTATGAACGCTTATAATTGCTACAACTGTTGTTACTGCTACTGCTATTGCTGCTACTCGATAGACTGGTTGTCGAAGATGAAATCGAACTATCGGAACTGCTGCTATTTGTTGAATTTTCGTCAGCTAAGTCGGCAGTATTGAAAGAGGGCTGTTGAGGATTATAGAAATTTACGGCAGATGAGAAAATTTGTTCGGCAGCTTCATGTAATATTGTGTCGGTAGTAGTGGTACTCATGCTGTTGCCATCGGCAAATACATTCGATTCGTTTGCATTCATGGTTGAGCGATGATTGCTTAAAGTCTCATTGTCAAGGGCAGCAGCATTATAATCATTTTGATTAGAATTATCGTTATTGATGAGAGAAGGATATTCATGATTGTTGTCATGATAATGGCTTGACGGAGATGAAAATAAATGTTGTTGCTCAACATTATCATGATTATTGTTATCAATATGATCGTTTTCATTCTCATTCTGAATGGTATCATCAGAATCATCAGAAAAATGGAATAAATCATTCTGTGATACCGTCGATTCTACATTATTTGGTGCCTCATTTGTTGCAGTTGCTGCTATAACATCAGTTGTGTGATTATTAGTCGATGAATCGATAGACATTTCTCTTTCGTTGGGCGTTACAGCTGTGGGAATGGTTGTGTTGTGCTCTGTAGATGTTGCAGCAATTGCTGTTGCTGTAACTGCGTTTGCGGAAGTAGATGTGACAGTAGCATTTAAATCATTTTCGCTATTATTGCCACTAGTTGTTGCTACTGCCATTTCTGTCACTGAATTTATGTTGGTTTGTCCGGTTAATTTTGTTTTTAATTGGATAAGACATATATTATCACTTTCATCACTTGATGATGTGTTTTCGGAATTATAAAATTTTATATTCCTTTGAGTTTCTTTTTCCTGCAGTGGTTTAGTTTCATGTTTTTGTCGCTTTCGACTATTATTGTATTCAGTGGGCTTTTCAGGCGTTTCGAGTTGCCTTTTCCGTTCATTAGTTTTGTGGGAGTTTTTAGCTTGTTGTTGCTGCTGCTGCTGCTGCTGCTGCTTTCTTAAAGGTTCATTAACAGCCTTCAAACGCCAAGAATTTTCACCTTCACTGTCTTCATGTTCATTGCGTTCTCGAGCTTTACTGGACTTGTTTTGAGTTTGCCTTTTCCGACGCTCATTTATGGCCATAACAAGGGCAAAATTCTTTCCCATATGACCAGTCTCTTCCTCATCATCATCATCATCATCGTCGCTGCTATAATTATTCTTTTTACGCTTTATGGAATCACGTTTAGCTGTTCTTCTGTTGCAGCTTCTGCTGGTTTTACGTTTTTTGGTTTTATTAACTTTTCGTCCGCGTTTGCGTGTGCCATATTCTCCCCCTCCACCAGAGTTAATCTTTTTTTGTTGAGATGTACTGGCCATATAATCTTCATCACTAGAGCTCGATGAAGACTGGCTAGATGTTGTGGTGGAACTTGATGAGATTGTTGTGGACGAAGAGCTACTGGAATGACTGCTTTCACTATCTAAACGTTTGCCGCGCCTTTTCGGTGCTTTCGCTTTTCTCTCACCTCGGGATCGACTCTCGCTGTTACGTAAGGAGTACTTATCACGTCCTAGCCTCTTGCTGCTATCCTTGGCAGCTGAACGGTGCGATTTATCTACTTGCTTTTGTAGAGATAAGCGCAAAGCTGCCGATGTACTGGCACCCAAATTATAAACTTCTGTGTGCGAATCTTGCTGCTCACTTTTAACCAAGTTTGATGACTGATTGCGCTTCTTTGCTTCAACCAAAGCAGCTATTTTATTATGATGACGGCTATGATGCTTATGATCAGTTGGCTCTTCATTAAGCTCTCCCTCACTGGAGCTGAATGAGGTCTTGTTTAATGGTTTCGATTCATCGACAAAAACAACATCCGAATCAGAAGCTGAATCTAAACTAACCATTTCGGGTGTGCGCAAATGTGGTGGTTTGCGCTCTAAGACAAATTCACACTCATCGCTGCTGCCCGAAGTTAATTCTATATTTTCCGACAATGTTGGCTGCGTGCCAGTGGTTACCATATCACTTTCACTTGTGCTTACATTCTGACCGTTTAGATAATTTGATGAATTGTTGGTCGCTTGGGCGGTGGATGTGGTTTCATTATTATCCGATTCTCCCCTCAAATCAATAACCATACTGACACCATCCTGCATGTCATTTAGACCACTACCGCTAATACCGACATTAATACCTCCACCACGACTTGTCCCCGAATTTGCCGAAGTCGATGTCAAACGATTGTGTATGGTCAAATTAATAGCTGTAAAAGGGTTTAAATGTGAATTAAAAACTCTTTCATGTGATCCAACAACATCATAATCAAATAGCCCACCATTTATCGATGTTGAATTTGTGGAACGTGAGCGCGACGTTGATGTTGTATTATTGCCACCGTCACCGGCCATATCATTATCGGTTGAATCGTCCGATGATGAGAATTCTATAATAATTTCCTCATTGTTTGTTTGTGGGGAATACTGTACTGCACGGTCATACCCAATCATGTCGTAAGGTGAGCGGGCAAAATTATTCAGTTCATGTATAAAATGTGAAGTTTTTGTGCCCAAAAATGGCTGCAGGCGACGACGAAATGCTGGCGAAAGTATATTCATTAGAGTCAAAGCTGAATTAATGGACTCCAAAACGGTGGTAACATCGTGCTGAGTCTGTCGCAACAAACAAACAATATCACGATTGATCCAAGGCATTAATCGATGAACTTGTGATGGGTTATCTCTGCAATGGTAAGTAACATGTAAGTTAATTACAAAATATAATTAAAATGAAATGAATCGTTTTTATTATGAAATAATAAAAAAAGCAAATATAAATCAACGATTTCAATATAGAAAAAAATAATTTTTCAATTAAGAATAAAATTAAGCGAGAAATTTTTCCCGGCGAACAATTTAAAGCAATAGCAAGTAATAGGGAAAACAAAAAAATCTAATTGGAAATAGAGAAACTTCTCGCGGAATTTAACAACACAGGATTCACAAGATGCATTTTAAGAAGTCCATTTTTATCGAACGGTGTAGAGAAGAAAGCGGGGTAGAAAAAATTACTCGATTTCTGTTTGCAATGGTTTTTTCATATTTCTCTTTACACTGTTCTTGTTGTTACGTTTTAATATTACTCTTCTCAGTCGTTAAGCAGCTCTGGGTCGGAGAACATCTCTCGCGTCATCGTAATTATTTCTTAAGTGCGGTCAGGCTTGTGTGTGTTGTTTGGCCTTCGAGAGTTTTTCGTCTCGCTCGCACTGGTTGACTGATCAGCCACGGATAACCGTATAATCTTGCGGTTTTTTTGTGGAATTTCTTTAACAACCTCGTTGCTACTTCCTATGTTAAGGCATAGGTCGTGTATAGTCAGTCACAAAACTTTTTAAACTACTGTTAATGACATCTTGGGTATATGGTCTTAGTTACTCCGCCCATATTTGTGCAACACCATACTATGCAAATTTACTTTGTATAGTATGTTAAATAAATAAACAAATAAATATTACTCTTCTAGCTTATTGGCTACATGGCTGGAGAGAAGTAAATGTAGACGTGAAAAAAACTATCGTATGAATTTATGGTGGAATTTTTGGTAGCAACTTCAAAAGGCAATTAAAGAAAATATGCGTCATAAATTTCATTGTGTAAATTCATACTTTTTCATAATTGTCCTAAATATCTCCTTCCCAAGTCCGGGAAAAGAAAAACTCTACTGCAGACAATATTGAAGCAAATGTTTGTTGAGCACGTCTCAATATGCTGCTTAGTCATTGAAGACACAATAACATCCCAAATACTTGAGAAATTGGTTTCCTAGATTTTGGTGAAATTGATAGAGCTCATTTATATGAAGGGTGGCCTCGCTGCGACAACGCTTACGTTCTCTTTTGGAGTCCCTTCTTAAATCCACGCGCGTTTACATGAAGACCTTTTTGTCGCAATAGTCGGGCGACTTTTTGATATTAATTTGATCAATGCTTTTTATTCGTTCATTCGTAGCAGTGTTACCGTAAAGGAACTAATTGTTATTTTGGGAAATTTAGAATTAATATGTCCATATATTTTTTTTTTAATTTATTACCAAAATACAATAATTTCTTTTCTTTCCTTACTTTATTTGCTTATAATTTTTATAATATAACTGTTTATTTCATGCATGTTATAAAAAATTAGTCTAACTGGCAACACTGCTTGTGCATAGCATACAAAAAATAAGAGAGAGAAAATATGTGAGAGAGAAGAGATAAAAATGTTGCTTCAATTCCCAGAACGTGCGACTTTTGCTACCCCGCAAGCTTCTCCTCACTTCTCGCCAACAAACTCGACTCGCAGGCGACGTGTCGGCCTCATAGTAATACTTTGCTTTCATGGGATTCACACGATGACTTTTATGAAGTCTATTTTTCGACGTCATTTTTGATTTGTGAGCGACGGAGTAGAGAAGAAAGAGGGGTGGAAAAATGTCTCGATTTCCATGGTTTTTTTCTTGTTGTTCGTTTTATTGTTACTCTTCTAGCTTAATGGCTGCAGAGAAATAAAATTAAGAAAATTAAGACATCCGGAAAAAACTATCGTATGAATGCAAGTCATGTTTTAGACTCGGCAGTTTTTCTTAAAGCAAGTCTGAGTTTATGGGAGAGGGAGAGGAAGGAAGAAAGAAGAGGGGCACTGACTTCCTTCAATTATCTTTTGTTATTTCAGTCGCTGCATTAAAAAAATAGGAAAATTGTACAAGAAACCGCCTGTGTGTAAACAAATGAGCAGTTTTAAAAGAGAGTTGAAGAGAACTGTCGAGTCTAAAATATGACCAAGGGATTTTTGATGTCCACTTCTAAAAGGTAATTAAGAAAAATAGACTTGTTTTTAATACTTTCAACAAAAGTATAAAACGATTGCATTCGAATGGAACTAGTTACTTTTCTATTGGATGCTGATACTGGATTGTGGTAACTTAACAAATATCGAGTAAAGCTGTTATGCTAGTAACAACGAATTTGTCGATAAGAATTCGCTGAGTAAATTCGTCGTATGAAGCACAGCAATGACGAATAAATAACAGTTTTTATAATTGATAAAGTTGGTTATTGTTTCTGCAAAGATAGAGGAAATAGTTTTTCCGTCGTTCGTCGGCGTAAAAAATAGAAATAAATCTACGGTGTTGTGTTAATTTTCATATGCACAAATGTGTTTTATTTTGTTTAGCCAAAACTTGAATCAGGAAAATCCAAACTGTTACTGGACATGAATAAGAAGGCGATGCGAATCATGATAGGCGCATTGACAGTTTACTGCTCGGTCAGAGCAAGAATCAGCATTTGGGAAACTGACACTCCATATTTTTGTAGGATGTGCGGGGATGAAGGGGAACCAGAAACCATTGAACATATTCAGGTCAATTATGAATAAAATTCCGCGAGGAATTTCTCCCTTTTCCAATTAGAATTTTTTGTTGTCCCTATTATTTGCTATTAGTTGGAATTGTTCCCCGGGAATAAGTTCTCGCCGAATTTCATTCATAATTGCCCTCATTATCTGTCACTGCCCTAGGCTTAAATGGCTGAGCAGACGTTTCCATGAAAGCATTACTGTTACTAGTGTAAACTAGGACATCAGGGGCTTCATCATGGGAATTCGGTGGCTTAATGATCGATAATAGGGTCACTTCTGCATATAAATGGGGGTGTAAATATTACTATTAATGGGCAATAGAAAGGAATTACAATGGACCCAATTAGGTCTCCGAGTGGAGATCCTGTATAACATCACCCTTCCTAACCTAACTTAAGCTAACGTTAATGCATGTATGCATATATATGTACATACGTATACACGTAACTAAACACACACTTATCTACATATATACACCTGAACTGCCCAAAGTAGCACCAGAGTGCCGAACATCAATCGGCTTCTTATACAAATGAATACATATGTACACGCGAATACATTTCTCTCCTGTTTCTCTCGGTGGCCAGCTCTGACATACACACATACGTATTTATTTACATCCAGCCTGCTCAGAGAAGCGCCAGAATGCCAAACATCAATCGGCTTTTTATACAAATGAATACACATATGGTTATACATTTCTCTCTTGTTTCTCTCGATGGCCAGCTCTGACTTACATGATTCAGCATATCGAGCCATAACCGCTAAAATAGCTTAAGCGACACATTTTTTGGACTTTGATTTTTTGACGAAAATCGACATTTTACGATCGCAAATAATAGATTTTGGTCAAAAAGTGAAGTTCGAAAATTATGTCGCTTAAGCTTTTTTGGCGGTTATGGCACGATATATAGGTTGTTTTCTTAATTTCATATAAAAACTTATAAAACTTTGCTCACCACTAACTAGTTTCTAAACATTTTTTAATACATTTGCCCTTTTTTTTAGTTTTTGGGAAAATGTAATTTTTTTTTGTAATTGTCTGATTGATTTTCTGTTTGCCCAATTTAGCACAAAGAAAAAAAGTGCGGGCAGTTTCGTGCAAGAAGAACATTACAATCTCACAAAACCTCTCTTATTTACCCAATTTTCGAGTACGGGAACGCTTTTTTGACAGTGGGTAGATATGACCACTATACATACATACATACATACATATATCGTTTTCATGCAAAAAGTGAAAATTACATAATTTTGAGTTGACGTTCTTTAGATGAACTATGTGTGCGATATGCTCTTATTATCCTCGCTCACTTTTCTGCAGCCATATTTTGCAAATTACTTGGCGAGATATGTATGTATTTTTGAGTAGATAATTAAATTTTTGCATTAGAAAGTGAGTGCAATCTTACATCATGTATGTGCATGCATATTACGTAACGCTATTTTCCGAGTTTGTATACCTTCGTTTCCGTAACGCTTTTTACAAACTTTTCAGTATAGATTTTCTAAACCGTAACAAAGCAATATAATCGGCATAGAAAAATATGAACTATGAAGCAATTGCGAAAAAAATCAATCAATTCAAAAGCCCTTAAGTTTTATGAAGAAATTAAAACTCAATGACAACAACAAAAGTTTTACGAGTTCTATCCTATTTTATATACAGTCAGAGTATATCATACCCAGCAAAAGGCAAATGAACGCGTTCAAAATGATTTCTTGAGCATCTATTTATTCGAATGCATTCCGAACGTCATCATAAATCGTAAATAAAGCTATATTTTTCATTAAAAACACATGCGATATTACTGGGTAATATGTATATTGAAATAAATAATCAGTGAAAAAAGCACACAAGAACGGAATTAAATCATCATTATTTTTATTATTTATCTCCAAAAAATAATTAGAAGATAATGGTCCTTATTACGAGTGTCGTATTACGTCTTCGACTACGACGATTTTGCGTAGAAGACTAAAGAAAATTGCAACATTTGTTCTTTAACCTAGTACGAAATCGTCATAGTCGTAATCGAAATAAGACACTCGTAATTAGACCCAATAGCTCAGTGGTAGACAGCATGCGTAACAGTCAGAAGGGCTCGGTTCTTATCCTGACTTTTTTTTATTTGCTTTGTATTTACCTGGAACGTTCACGTAAATACTTGGGGGGTTATTATGTAATCCGTATCGAACGGAAATGTTTTCAAATTTTAATGTTAATAACAAACAAATTTGAACAGTTTGCTTTTCGAATCGAATTACATAATAACCCCCCTGATCTCCAATGACACGGTAATGTAATGTGCATATTTCACTTTAATTGGATCAGTTTGTCATCACTTGAATCCATGATTCAAAACATGATTTATCATGTTTTTATTTTTTGTTTTTGCTGAGCATGAAGAGAAATTGAAATTGATTTGCAAAAGAAAAAAATATATGTACTTAAAAACCAAATAAATACATACATATATGTATCTAGGCCTAATGAACTTCACCTTAATAAATAAATATCAGTTCTTTACTGCGCATTAAAACATTTTAATCTCTCAAAAAGTAAGTAAAAAAGAAATTTGTATGCAATATGATATAAACTATGTTACAGTATAAAATAAAAAGTTAATAAAAATATGAATCAGTCCAGTTAAAAGCTACTGGAAGTTTTGCCCCATAATATTTATTGCATTTTATATCAAAAAGTGCATACGTATACACCGAGGGTGTTCTGCAACAGTGTTTATGATGTTGGATTGTTGCCGTAAATCAATGCATTGTCGTAAATGAAATGAATATTCTGCAATTAGTGATATTACATAATAATGTTGAGTATGTATAAAGCTATTGTAATTATTTTTTAGATTTTGTGTCATACATGTTGCGTATTTGTTTACAGACACAAATTACAAAAATTATAGACTATAAGATAATAAATATAGACTATAAAAGCATAAATAAATAAGAACATTCTGTAATTTACTAAGGCCAAATAAAAAACAACACAATATGAGAAGAATGCGAAAGAGCGTAAAATGTAAACGAAGAAATGTCAATTTGTAATATCGATGTTCAATTGGTACTACCTCGCAAGCTCCTCTACACATCTCCCACAAATGAAACTCTATCGCTTGATCCACGTAGCAGGGGTTTGTCCCCATTTGTAAACCTATTTATTTAAAATAAAGCTTTCAATGAACGCAAAGCTTTAAGCATTTTTTGGAAGAAGCAAAACCAAAGGCTAGGGCTTTGTGGTTATAATTGTATGTATGTATATCTCTAATAGTGCTTTACAGATTAACAATTTTCCAAATATGTACAGTAACAATACTACACTTACCTATAGAAACGAGCACTGCTCTCGCGGAAGCGTCCGGTAATATCAGCCACTGGCATTGCATACAATTTGCGATCATAAACATATCGGCGCCATAATTGGCTTAACGTTCCACTATTGGCTATAGCTCCCGGATATTCTTGGCGGTATAAGTCTAACAATTCACCACGATATACATATTGATTACGTAAACCACTACCATTAGCAGAAGAAGATACTGATCGGTTACCGCCACTTCCACTAGCAGTTGGAATTGAGCCGCCAGCAGAAGCCGGTGAAAAGGCTGAAGACTCAAAATAATAGGGACGGTAAGTCGATCCATTCCAGGCCTGAATTCGATTGTGCCTAAAAGTAGAAAAAAGTTTACAACAGTGATTTACACATATTATTTCAAACACTTACACCGGATAAACTACATCAAATATATCCACATCAAATGGATGTGCTAATTGAACTGTAGGTGGCTGGACATGATACTCCTCAAATTGATGTATAGATTTTACATTATGTATTATAGATTTAAAAGTTTGTTTGCACAGGGGACATTCTGGCTTCACTTTACTCCATTCACACAAACATTTAAAGCAGAATTGATGCATACATGAATCTGTAAAGCACTTATTTTTGCAACGGCCCAAGCAAATAGCGCAATTAGGCGGAGGTGAGGGGGCACGTTCACCCTCTGCTATAGCGGAAGTGCCTGCTGTTGGATTTGCTGGCTCTTCAGATTCGCTCTCACTGCTACTTGACGACAATATAGGTAATTTCAGTTCCAAATTGCGTTCCGAAAAAGTTTGTGAGCCAGGTGCAGTTTCATTACCAGCAGCAGTCGCAGTTTCTGTTATTCTTGCGGCTGATTGACTTAAGTTATTTGGTTCCATTACTTCACTACTATCCAATAAAGGAGAATCTCTTATTGGGTGACCAACATCCAAAAGATCCATTACATCCAATATATCCATAATATATTTATAACTTTGCAATCTTTCAAAAAACTTAATGGAAAAACCAACAACCTTAAATTGTCTATATAATTTTTTCAGATGCAGGCCCTTTTATCTTCTTTTACATGTTCTTTTTCATTCATATTTCAATATTTTCCCTATTCTCTTATAAAAACTAACAACAATGTGAACAGTTTTGACATTTTCTTTATACACCAAATGCACAATATGTAGCTATTTTATTTCTTTCCTTTATTTTTTTGTTTTTATCTTCCACTTCTAACAGATGATTTTTTCAAGCTACTTTACTGGTCGTATTTTTTTTTTAAGAAAAAAAATATGCAACAACGAAAATTACTCAATTATCCGAATACACTCATTCATATATTGAAGAAAAAATGTCTTGGCTTTACTTTGTCTTGTGCAAAGCACATTTCTAAAGCGATTCTTTCAATTCACAACCATTAAAATTAGATTAAACTAAATTGTACACTATAACTCCAATATTTTTCCGCAGGATTCACAAGTTAATTCTTTCTTTTTATGTATATTCTTTATTTAAAATTTAATAGTTTTTCAAGACAACTTTTCCAATCGTGATTTTCTTTCGCTAGCTCTAGACAATGCAGTGTTGGAAAAGTTTAAAATTTGCCAGCAAAGTTGCTCATTGATTACTTGCAGTGGTGCCATATCAAATAAACTTTAACAGAACCAACTAATTTTTAATTTGAAGTTAGTTTAATTTAATTCAATTTATTACGACATAACCCTAAAGCGCATTATTCACGGTCAAAATGCATCACCTGCATTATAATAATATTAGTGAGGTTTTTTTTGTATGAGTCACGCCGACGATGCTTGAAGCAAAATCTAAATTTTTGATTTTTGGACATGCATGTATGCAACGCAAACATAAGATCAACTACTCAAAGCAGTGGGTTAAATAAAGAACTGTCAAATTCCAGACGTAAACAGTTTTAGTATGTAGTTTGACAATTACGTTGCAATTAGCTTGTAACAAGATGCTATTAATTTATCGTACAATGCATGTAAGTGTATGCTGAGACCTTCATGCACACGTATACGATGCTTGTGTCATGCATTTTGACCGCGAATACTGCGCTTAAAGGTGGATGTACTTTGCCGGATATTTATTTTGTCTAGCATTTACATTTTATTTTTCTTTAAATATTTAATGAATTTTTCTATCCATTGTTTAATCAAAAAATTACGGCCTGGCCCACGATGTCACTAGACATCGTTCGATCGACAACTTGTATTGCAAACAACAATAACTTTAGAAAAGTTGTTGTTGTTTGCAATACAAGTTGTCGATCGAACGATTTCTCGTGACATCGTGGGCCAGGCCGTTAATTTCTAATCATTTTTGTGTATGTGAGCTTATGAATCTGGCAACACTAGCTGTCATTTTGTATACAACGCGTGAAAGTTGAAGAATGTTCAATTTTTTTCGTCGCGAACTTCTATATGTAACTTGCCTTATGATAACACACTATTTCAACTTTTTTGACAGACGCGTGTATCGCATTGAACGCGTGTTATGTACTTCCACCTTAACTCTACGTCTCCACCTGACATGAAATTTTGCTGTAACTTGAAGTTATAACTGAGTTGTTAAAACAAATGCACTAACAATAATGTTATAACTTAAAAAAATCATTGGACCTTGAGCGGTCTACACTTAACATTAACTTGAATTTAATTTTAAAGTTAGTAATTTTATGTCAGGTGGAGACCGCGAGTAAGCAAATAAATGTTAATGTGTCTTGACAATACGTATAAAGGTTGTTGGTTGGTTTCTGGTTTGCGACACAGTATATTCAAAATACATTATGTCTGCAGCAAACCAGAAACCAACCGACGAGGTGTAGAGCAATGAAATTGGATATGAAAATGTCAGCATTTAACGCAAGCCGTGTGCATAACTACCAAGATTGGGTGAAACTGATAATCTGCATGGCTGGCATTATTTATTTCAGAGTGGAAAAACTATTTTGTATATCGTGGAAATACTACTGCATACAGTAGTTTTATAAACTGCCTTTTGCTTAGGCGCATTTTGGACTTAACTGCCGAATACGAATATTTGAAACGATATTCGCGAATAGGAATATTATATGTGAAATTTATAGACAGAAAATTGGGGTTCTATTTACGCCTGGAAAATGAAATATGAAAAAAATGTTATGAAAATTAGTTTTTAGCCATTTTTTTAAATTTCGTGTAGAATTTATGCATTTATTTATTTAATTTTATTGGAAAAATAGTCTAAAAAGGGCCGAATACTTGGTGATTCGAATACGAATATTCTTGCATCACTAGTATCTGCATATCGCTCACTTACTCAAACAACATCACTATCCCTTTCCTAAAGAAGGTAACACCCATGATACAATTATACAGGTAACCGCGAAGCGCCAGCTGTTTTGCTTGTTTCGTGGTGCACTCTGCCAAATGTTTTTTATGTTTTACAAATACACACAAACGCTGTTTATCTTTCATTGCTCTATGACAGTTGGCACCAGAAACTAGCAACAAAAAGCCCTGTTGTTTTATTTGCTGTAAATTTGTTGTCGATTTGCGGTTACCTGTATAATTGTATCATGGTAACACCTAGTATTAGCAGTAGGCATTAATTGCCTGAGTGTTACTTAAAAAAAAAACCATCATAACTAAAAAAAACAGTTTGCCAGAAAACAAGTTTGAAGTTTTCAATTTACACATAACTTATTGCAAAAAGAGTTGAGTAAACAAGATATTTGTATGAAATTTTTACACAATATGAAGATTAATTCTGCATCACTAACTCCTCTACACAATTTTTTAGTTATGTCGTTGTTTGAGTAAATGAGCGATAGTATTCACAAGTAGAAAGACTCTAATCAGGGTGACCGATGACATTTTTCAAAAAGTGGCGCAAAATAGGGGATTTATCAAAAAAAGGGGCAAAATTAAAAAAAAAACGAGAAAACTACACTAAACTTCTTAATTTGAATGAATGTATTATTATATAATTCACTTCAAAAAAAAGGGGAAAAAAGTGGCAAAGCAGTCGAAAAATTGGCAATTTGCCACTTTAGTCGGTCAAACGGTTACGCCGACTCTAATGGCTAATAAATCAGTGAATAATTAAATATTGTTTAAGTTAATTTTCATAAAAAATTAAAATGTATTTAAATACACTTTAATTTATTCAGTGGCTAATTAAATAATTGTAACTTTACACGAGAAGGTAAAAACATAATAACAATTACAACTTCTTGTAAGAGTATTTGGGTGAAATGTGTTGGAATCACTGAAAAACTCAATTGCGTGAAAATACGAGTTAGGGCGTTTCTACTTGTGATCATCGATTATGTATGATGTATTTTAATCTTTAACGTACACTTCAAGCACACTTCATTTTTTTTTGTAAAAAACTGTTAATAGGAGGGTTAATATGAAAGTTTTTATTCTCTGGTTAGTAAATTTCGATAACACTGCAAAATTCCATTTCACAAAGATAAGAAAACATTTTGTTTTTGCTATAGATACTCTTAAAAATAAATAGTCCTTTGTAATACCTATATTTTTTTAAATAGGATTAATTTTAATCAAAGTTCAAAGCCTCTCAATTAATTGCCTGTTTCATGATATCGAAAGAAAACGTTCAACTAAAAGTTTATAACTATTGAAAACAATAAAATATAAAAATTTGTTTTTGTTTTTAGTATAAATTGTAAATCAAGTTTTTTTACGATATCGTGAAACAGGCACTATAATTTCAATTCAGTAAAGTGTTACTGATAATTTCTTTATGGGTCTAAATTAAAAAAAAAATTCTAATACGAAATACATGTTATGTTTAAATAAACAATTTCAAAGGTAAACACAATTACATATTGTGATTAGTCTTTTTAGATTTCCATAATTAATCCTATTTTGCAGACTTTAGTGTTTAAAATACTACAGTTTGTTCAACAAGTTTATAGCCTGGACCGGCAAAACTTTTGGGTGGGTAGCAAACGAATAGGCAAAGTTGCATTAACGATAAAACACAGCCCGAGAAGTTGGGAAGCTGAAAGAAAATTGATTTCATACATTTTCACTTCAACTTTGTCGAATTATTGACTTACCTGTATAAATGTATCCGATATGATAATACCATATATCAACCATTGTACCGATACCAAAAATGACATAACGATTAAAGGGAAAGGTAAACTTTCCGAGTTTTTAACTCGAACCACATGAAAGAGATTCGCGAGAGGCGCCGCAAAAAAGCATACAGTCACAAAACAACAAACAATACCTGCAAAAGATATTTGAAATACTTGTAAGCCTTTAGGGTTTCATTGAAATATAAAACTCAAACTAGCATTATTTCTCGTCTATAATAATCTAATAATTATTTTCATACGTTGGAAAGGTCATGCTAACAGTGCCTGAAATTGAGCTTTTCTGATTTGATATTCAAATTAATAAAAGGTTGAAATAATCTTTAACATCTATCGTTAATATTTATATTCTTTGCGATCAAAGTTAGCAATCAATTTAAATTTATTTATACATATTTGCTTTTACTCACCCATAAAATTCTGTGCCTTTCCGACATCGGAGATA
Organism: Tachina lurida; assembly: GCA_944452675.1. NCBI lineage: Eukaryota > Metazoa > Arthropoda > Insecta > Diptera > Tachinidae > Tachina > Tachina lurida. Next base: position 129,642,710 of record OX101756.1, on the reverse strand, counting down.
CTATTGCTGTAGAAAACTATACCAAATAAAGCTATGAGCGCGACGAGAAATTGTTTCACATAAACATTCTTGTTTACGGTAAAAACATAATAAATCAGAGTATATAAAAGAAATAATGTTACTCCAATTGTATTAACTAGAGCTATACTTTGCTCATCGCTTAGTAGTCCATAATGAATCCAAAAACTGCAGCTATTAAATATGTAAACAATTAACATTTAAGATTACAATCAATTAGAAAACTTACGATAAAAAACCACATATGAATGGGAATCCGGAAGATTCCCCAGTTGATTTCTTTTTTATGTATTTTTGACACACAAGCCTGAAGAATGAAAATACTTTATCGGAAATTTACACTGGATTATAAGTTCACGACTTACGCTCCTGATAAGTACTGTAAAACAGTGGTGACAACCGCCGTAGTTTCCAATATTGCTATGAAACCTTCAACATTATGCATCTTGGTGTCTACTGTTTGCATATATTTTTTCGCATAAAGTTTAAGTTAACTAATTATTAATTTTAAATATATTGCTTTTCGGAATATTATACGTCAACGTAAATACAAATTCTGCTTCTTTTCAATGACAATAGAAATGCACTTGGAATTGATAACAAAATGTAAGTAATGTCAATAGAGCACTGATAAACGAAAGCTAGAATCAGATATTAACAATGTTTTTCATGGTCCCAATGAGGTAGTTTACACGAGACTAATTTTTATGCGGCACAATTTTTGTTTTTTTAAGAACACACGAGACTAATTCATCCGTCATAAAAATGTATACGTATACACAGCTTTGTGTGTGTTAGTGTTTTTCGTATTCATTTACCATTTGGAGTTTTTTAAGTTGTGTGTGTATTGGTTTTGTGCTGCTAATGCGGGGTTGTAGCTGGTTGAAAAATTATGCCAAACACAAAACCCCTCTCTTTGCCTCTCTCACCAACAAACTGGCATGTTATGCCAGCACAATTAATCCCGTGTAAATCAGCGCAATCAGAGAAACAATCCGCCTTAAAAAGTCGGTGGCGGCGGCTTAGGAACAAATAGTCGGCGGCGGTTCATAAGCCGGCTTGAGCCGGCTGACATTCACAGCCTAGCTAGTTTTGATTGTGATAAAGTTTTTAAACATATTTCTATAAAGAAAATTTCATAATTTGTAAGATGTGGTAAAAATTTGTCACTACAAAAATAATTAGTCGGCTACAATTTTAAGCCGAGGCTAGCCGCATGCATCGGCGGCGGCTTGAAATTACGTTAAATGTCGGCGGCGGCTCTTGAGCCGACTGTGACCCGATCGGGTTGTTTCTCTGGTCCCAATATACATTTGAGACATTTCTTGCCGGACATTTTTTCAATTATCTTTTGTTCTTGCCCAAATCTTTTACATGTTGGAAATTAATAGATAGACAGAAATTTTGTAGTTTGTTTATTTCTTTTTCTCGTTGGCTTCTTACACACATACACATACATACCATTGATAGTACACATTAATGTCCTGCACAAGACCATTTATAAGAACTTTCAAGACGAAAGATTTTTCAAATGCTTTACTACAGCGAAATATTCTAAAGCAAACGCTAAACAACCCTGTTGGCACGACAAACAACTGAACCAAAGAAAAACAAAATATGTCCGGTACAGTGGGGTCGTGTACTACACACTCTGCATATTCACCCCTTCTCTTAAAACTTCGTCTGTCTGTCTTTTAATTTCTCAAATGTAAAAGGGCACATAGTTGGGTTTACACGCATAAGTGCGATTTCGCAAAATTTAATATGTAGATGAATAAACTTCAATACTATCTGGTTCCCCTCAAACTAAACTTGTTAATGTTATGGACAAATCTGCACTAAAAAGTTAATATGCAAGTTGCAAGACTGTTGGACATTTTTGCGAAATTTTCATTCATAATACATACACAGAACTTCCATGCAAGTACTTTCACGTCTATAAAACATTAGTTTTTGTTACTCAACTTTTAATTTTATGCGATAGTAGGAGAAAGATATGCGAAAGATACATATTACTTTCTTATATCTCTCATACAAAATCAAAAGTTGAGCAACTAAAGCTGATGCGTCATTTTCATTACAACAACCAGTGTGACCAGATTTTAAAATAACATTAAGCTAAATCACGTTTGAAAAAAAGCTAAAATAAGCTAAAAAGTTAAATTTTAAGCCAGAAAATAAAGCTAAACTTTTTTCTACTTCTTTGATCACTTTTCAATAGTTTCTTATTTCTAAACTAACATTAAATATTTCACAAACATATTTCTTTATTATACATATTGAATATTTGTTTAATGAAATTATTTATTAATTATTATATTTTAGATTTAATGAAGAACAAAACAAAAACTTCCCCAAAATAATCTTAAGAAGTTTTTATAAATGTAAAAACATTTATACTAAAATACGAAAGTTTTTTTAAGTGAATTAATGCTATTTTAGGTAAAGCATGGATCACACTATCGGCACAATGTACCGAGTTTCGTCAGATCAGTGAAATAAAGTCATAAGTAAAGAGCTAAATTTCCTCTAAATTTATCGACTAATTGAAATACAAGGACATAATTGCGCCACAATGCATTGGTAATAAGACCATATAGACTTATTCCAGAATTAATTGAGTAATAATGCCATTTTGACTTATTACCTATGACTTTATTGAGGTGGCCCGACGAAAATCGGTACATAGTGTTATCCAGACTTAAGGCTATTTCAAGTTTTTGTTTTAAGTTAATTGATACCGCTGAATGAACGTTCAACTCAAGTCAAATAATTTTATACCCAAAAACTCTAAAAGTGTTTTTAATATGATTTTAACTTTTTCCATTGTAATTCTTACCATTCTGCCATTATCTACTATTTTTCAACTTTCCATTTCTGTTATAAAATTGTCGTATAATTTACATTTTGTATTTTTTGTAAACTATTTTACAATGTTACAAAATTATAATTTTTATAAGGTGTTTATCCCTTTATGGCGCCATATGCAGATATGCAACAAAATATTCAATCCTCATAAAAAACATCAAGTACAGGCAATTGTTTTATTTTATTTTATTTTAATGCAATAACTTTCAGACAATATCTAGTTTCAATCTGTAAAATTCGTTCTTAATAAAAAATTGTATCGCTTTCATCACAACAGATTTAAAATACCCTACGATTTTACTAAATCAATGTTACCGTAGTGCAATTTTCTAAAAACTTATTTTGCCAGCGTTTTAATTCAATAAATTTTGTAAATGACCAAGTCAATTATTGTTTTGATTGTTAGAATATTATCAGTAAAGTTATTTCTGAATTGGAAGTTTTATTGCCAAGATATCTGACTTTATTTCCTCTTAAAGTTTACCTTTTTTACTCTAATAAATAAAATTTCAATAAAATCCTAGAACAAAATTTTTTACTTGTGCTATGAGCTCCTATAATCTGTAGAAAAAAAATATTTTCTCAATGTTGCGTCACAAAGGGTTATGTTTTTAATATATTTTTAGAGAACACGCAATTTAAACTAAAAAAAAGGCTAAAAAAGCTAAATGAGTTTAAAAAAAAAGCTAAAAAATAAGCTAAGAGCTAAATGAAAATTTTAAAGCTAAATCTGAAATAAATAAGCTAAATTTAGCTCAAAATAAGCTAATATGGTCACGCTGACAACAACGTACAAATTTGCTGTAGGATTATTTTTATTTGTATGTTGACAGTTCAGGTTAAGATTACATCCCTTGCATAAAATATGAAATATTTATATGCAGTTTGACGTTTGCTGTTTTGCAATATATTTATGGGTATACAAAGATGTCAATGATTAGCCCGTAGTACCGTTTCTTGGCCTAATATTTATAATGATATATTAAATTTAGTAATATGTCGTCGGTTGGTTTCTCGTTTTCTGCAGACATAATGTATTATGAATATACTGTCCCGCAAACCAGAAACCAACCGACGATGCGTATATATACACATATATTTTGTTGGCAATCTATGCATATAATTTAATAAAAAATATCTCACTTTTTAAATCTCTTTAATTAAATCAAATTTGTCGAGATTTTAACAAAAAATTAGACTATATTGATATTTCCAATGTATATTTCGTCTGTTGGTTTCTATTTTGCGGCACAGTATATACAAAATACATTGTCTGCAGCAAATCAGACACAAACCGACGATATATTGGACCACTTTTTAACATCGAAAATTATAATTGCAATATAACAAGTACTCAACACTTACGACCGTTAACAATAAATCACGTACGTGAAAATCTGACCTACATGAAAATCAAATTTATTTAATGTGCTTTGATATATCTGTGCTTTGATGAATGTGATGAAAATTATAAAATAAAGAATATTAAAAAGTGTGCTAAAGCTATTTGTATAAATAATAATATAAAATGTTGAGAAGCAGTTGGGTATATTCGCTTAAATTGGAAGATTTAGTGCCTCATTTCAATGAGTTTAATTTGGACACTACAGGTTCGGTTAAAGAACTCAGACAGAGATTAGCAAACTTTATTGGCACTGAGCACGATGCGGACGTCACCAGATACTTATTAGCTCTCCAGGAAAAGTACGAGGCGCAATCAGTGCAAGTTTGCCCACACAACATGATTGAACATATCCAGAACTGGGGACTTACGTATAACGGCGCAACTGAACCCATAGTATTTCTCGACTGTTTGGAAGACTTTGCAGATATGTATGATATACCTCTAAATAAACTACCAAAATTTATGCCAATATTATTGATTGAACGAGCGCTTGTATGGTTTAGAAATAATAATGCACATTGGAAAGACTGGAGTTTATTTAAGTCGGATTTCTTAAAATTTTTTGCTTCTCATATGCAATTGGAGAAAAAAATGTATACAAGAATTCAATGCGAAAATGAAGAGTTTAAAGATTACGTCTTAGAAATCCAGAGCCTAATGCGGTACTCAGGTGGTTTGTCAACAGAACAAAAGCTTGACCTTATTTTTCAAAATTCATTGCCTAAGTACCAATTGTATATTAAAAGAAATGACTTTTGTTCTTTAGTTGAGTTGGTTAATTTAGTGGAAAATGTTGAGAATACTACAGTGAAAGCTGAATCGGAGAACACCGAGCCTACAATGAAAATAAAAAAATTCTCAATCAACGAAGCAAGCGAAGTTTATCGACTAACCACCACATTTTTGATTGGTGATCAATTAGTTACCGCTCTAATTGAAACTGGTGTCAGGAGAAATTTCATAAGAAAGGAATTCATAAATGGTCTGAATATTCATCCGGAATACGTTAGCATTGCGGCCGATGTAATATTGGCTGATAGGTCAGCAATGCCAGTTTCATCAGCTGTGGACTTTGCGATTACTTTAGGTAACATGTCAAGAAAATGCAGGTTCTTGGTGATGCATGAAACCAAAGAGGATTTAGTTGTAGGACTTGAATTTTTGTGCCAATTCAATACTAGCATAAAAATGGCTGGCTTGGTTCTGAACTGTGATACTTTGGAGGTTAAACAAACTTGTTCGACACCAGAGTGTATCTCAACAACCACATCATCGTCTGAATTAAAGGCTACTACAACCTGTGCGTCCACTGGCACCCCAGCAGCAAAAGAAACACGTAAATCCTCTATTAAGTCAAACAAGAAAACTTGTCCGACACCAGAGTGTATCTCAACAACCACATCATCGTCTGAATTAAAGGCTACTACAACCTGTGCGTCCACTGGCACCCCAGCAGCAGAAGAAGCGCCTAAATCCTCTATTAAGTCAAACAACAAAACTTGCTCGACGCCAGAGTGTATCTCAACAACCACATCATCGTCTGAAGCAATGCCTACTACAATCAGTGTGTCCTCTGGCACCCCAACGGCAAAAGAAGCTCCTAAATCCTCTATTAAAGGGGAAATAAGTTTATTACCTAAACAAATACAGTCGCTAAAACGGTCTATGCGAAAAGATTCGGTCACATTTAAAAGCCATTTTGATAGCGTAAATAATACTAAGTATCATATAAAGGTTGCAAAACATGGGAAAGTTCGAGTTGAGACACGACGAAAGAACAAAATCTAATGATAAAAAATAATACCTTAATTTGTTGTAAAACGAGTCATATTTTTTTAACGTCGAGGCCGTTAATCTAAAAAAATTTGATTTATCTTTCGGTAGAAATTTTGTGTACCTTAATTTGAGTAATTTTTGGACTAGATGTTAACATGTTAACATGTGTACATATGTATGTATGTAAAAACATAAATTAAATTTGATGAATTTTGCTTTAGTTTTAAACTTTGGGAATTATTCAAATATTATTTAACATATACTTATATTACTGTATTATTTTTATTACTCTGTATTACTAGAACTTATAAATATTAACTTTAAACTTTAATTTGAATTGTACATATATATATATGTATATGGGTGATTCTTTTCTGGCGTTACATGCCATTTTTACGACAAAATGTAAAAAAAAAACGTTTTAAAGTTAAATTTGAAACATTTTTTTTCTTACATTTGAGAAGTGATTAAATAGGTATATATTCAGTGAAAAAATTCTAACAATCAAACCTAAGGATTTCAAGATATTCGCAAAATATGACGTGGCGTTACGTTACAAAACGTTACTTTTTTTGTAACGTAACGCCACGTCATATTTTGCGAATATCTTGAAATCCTTAGGTTTGACTGTTAGCATTTTTTCACTGAATATATTACCTATTTAATCACTTCTCAAATGTAAGAAAAAAAAAATGTTTCAAACTTAAGTTTAAAACGTTTTTTTTTACATTTTGTCGTACAAATGGCATGTAACGCCAGAAAAGAATCACCCATATATATATATGTATATATATATATGCATATTTGTATGTATGTAATTTGCATCTATAGTTAATTTTGCATTTAAACGAATTTTAGTTTATAGTTTTCATAAATATGATTTTCATAGGTATTATTTTATGTTACTATTACCATGAATACGTTATTTTTGTTTGTTTAATCGAAATACACTAACTTTTATTTCAAACTGCTTATCTGTATATATTTTTGTACTACAATACTTAATAGTGTAACACAGCGAGAGAGAAATCGAATGATTTCAAGCGTGTGATTAATTACATCGAACTTAGAAAATCTATTTTTAGCCATTTTAAATTTTTTGACTTTAAAAAACTACACAAAAAGATAAAAAGACATGCCCCTCATTTAATAAAAAAATGTCATAACTCCAAAAATTAAGTTTTTGAGTTAGTAATGCAGAATTAATACTCATATCGTTCTTCATATTGTAAACAAATTTCATACAAATATCTCGTTTAATCAACTCGTGGGAAAAAAAGTAAAATTTTCTTTTTCTATAAGTTGTGTTTAAATTGAAAACTTTAAACTCATTTTATGGCAAATTGTTTTGAGTAAATGAGCGATATGTTTTATTTAGTTGAGTTTTTAGGAAAGTTAAACCCATGATACAATTATAACAGGTACATGCACAAGCCCAGCCTGTTACTGTATACATTGCAGATAAATGTCAAACTTTGTTTACAAGCTGCAAAAATGTTAGTGTATGTGTGTGAATAAAATGTTTATAGTGTTGCCAATGAATTTACACAAGGCTGTGTCTGCAATTAAACATTGAAGAAAATTACACTACACATCTTTTGTGTAGGTTAAAATTAAAAGAAAAATAAATACAAATAGAACCCAAAGTAGAATTTCACAGACATTATACAAGAATTTAATTCCATGGCCTACACATGTGAGTAGAAATTACACACTATTTAACTACACACAGAATGGCAACACTGAATAACTATAATCATGCAGGAATGCCGCGTCTGCAATTGTACTTTAGTTGCCCTGTAATTGCAATTTTTTATAAACAAAAGACATTTGTTTCTGACAATTTATCGTTTGTTTATAACAACAAATACAACAAAATTCCAATTGTTGTAGTCGTGCATGTACCTAGTATAATTGTATCATGGTTAAACCTACATCAACGACTAGCAGGAGAGCAAGAAATGAAATGGCTAAAAACAGTTGAAACGGCAACACACAACATACATATAATATCACTAACATATCTTTGAATTTATTAACGTGCACAGTGACGTCGTTTTTCTTTATTAATTGTATAAAATAATGTGTTCCATGATACAATTATACAGGTAACCGCGAAGCGCCAGCTGTTTTGCTTGTTTCGTGGTGCACTCTGCCAAATGTTGTTTATGTTTTACAAACACACACACGCTGTTTATCTTTCATTGCTCTATGACAGTTGGCACCAGAAACTAGCAACAAAAAGCCCAGTTGTTTTATTTGCTGTAAATTTGTTGTCGATTTGCGGTTACCTGTATAATTGTATCATGATCAGTGTTGCCGATTTGTGTGTAATTACACATATCATGTGTAATTTTCACTTGCATGTGTAGCGCATGTGTAATTGATTTTATGTGTAATTCATGTGTAGTTTCGCTTTATATTATATTTTTGAGAAACTTCCAAAATTAAAATTTTTCTAAACCCTGATATTATCATTAACTGCTTTCAGTTTGCAACACTAAGACAATTATTTTTCCGAACCGTTTAGATTCCAAACTGAATGGCTTCAGAAAACAGAGTTCAAAGGATGGCTGATCAAAATTTCAGATAGAGGAAAAGATGTATCATTTTGCAAATTTTGATATAAAAAACTAATTTGCCATAAGCCAGTCCTTTCGATACACATGGAAACAACTTCTCACAAAGCCGCTGCTTCTGCCCTAAGATCTACTTCTAATGTTTGCACTGCTTTACAAAATCCTATTGCAATTAAAGTGACTATTAAAAGAGCTGAATTAAAACTCGCTGGACTATTAGCTACTAACAACTTGTCATTTATACTAATAGATGACCTTGTACCTGTGTTAAAATCATCAATTCCATATTCAAATATATTGACAGATGTAAGTCTTCATAGGACAAAGGCAACTGCATTAATGAAAAATATTCTAGGTCCAAGTTTTGCTCAAGATTTCTATGACAATCTAAAAAACACGATGTTTTCTATTATAATAGATGAAACAACAGGTATTAGCTCCATAAAACAAATTGTCACAACAACTATTTTTTACAATGAAAATACATCCAGTGCTCAGTATTCCTTTTTCGATTTTAAAGAATGTACATATATCATCTACTGCAACCGACATTTTTAATATTTTGAAAAACTCTGTTGAAGAAAAGGATATACCTTTTAAAAATTTGGTCGATACTCCTAATGTAATGTTTGGACAATACAATTCGGTAGCTAAATTACTAAAAAATTAAAAATCAGATATTGTCTTGATCAAATGCTCTTGCCATTTAATTCATTTGGTAGCATCAAAATCTTGTTTAAAATTGCCCATTAACTTGGGGTCTTATTTTAATAGAAGCTATATTCGCCAAAAAAAAACCTTTAAGAGTTTCAAGAGTACTTCAAAACTAATGTGCAAAAAATATTATCCCCAGCGATTACCAGATGGCTTTCAATTCATGCATGTGTTACTCGTGTTTTAGAACAATATGAACCTTTAAGAAGTTTTTTCAGGCTTGAGGTTTTTGAAGATCCTTCAAAAATTTCTAGTTCAATGCTAGACGCATTAGATAATCCAGCGACTAAAATCTATTTAGAATTTTTATCATATGCCTTAGGTATTTTGGTTTCTTTTAACGCACTTTTTCAATCTGAAAACCCTATTTTGTATAAAATGAAAGATGAAGTTATAAATATATTGCCGACTTATTATTCAAATTATATTAAAATATCTGAATTAAAATTAAAAAGTCTATGGGAAATTGATGAGCGTAAAGAGCATTTATTTCTAAATTTAGAAGAAATCTACATATATTGGAATAGCTGCATATGAATCTTTGTCTAACTGCACTAGTACCGAAAAAAAGTTATACTTCAAAACTGTAGAGAGTTTTATATAGAAGCTATTCATCAAATAAAACTAAAATTTGATTTTTCAGATGAAATATATACAATTGTCGACATCGTTCGTCCAAAATTTGCTCAAAACTTTCAGTTAAAGACATTATCTTTGTTCTCAAAAAGATTTCCTATAGGAAAAATTGATTTTGAAAAAATTAAACATTTTAAAACATTATGGGCATAATTTTGCACAACGCAACGAAAAACAATAACAAATTTGAAATGGTTAATTTTCTTTGTTAAAAATTGTAAACTTTTCAATCCCAAAAACAATGGAGCATTTTATATGAAGTTTAAATTTTAAACTTACATCCATATGTGTGTATGTACAAACCAACAACTATTTAAAATATTTTCAAATTTGTTATTTTCTGTCACAAAAATTCTGACTACTACTGCGTTGCGTTTTACAAAATTATGACTTACATACGTTTTATAGAAAAAAATCTAATTAATTGATATAAAAGTGTTGTTTTTTTGTTTTATTTTTTGGTTAAATATAGTACATATGTATAAAAAAAATCATGTGTAATTTTTCTTCAGATGTGTAATATTGGAAGCAGTGATGTGTAATTTCCAAGTTCATCATCGGCAACACTGATCATGATGTGTTCTAAGAGATAGAGACTCAGTTGGCTGGTTGACTGTTATTAGAGAGCAGCACTAGCATTGCACTTAAAAGTTCTGGTGTTATTTATATTTTTTTTGTTGGTAAACTTTCCTTTTGTTATTACTTATATATGTACATACATATGTTTATATGTACATATATGTATATGTACACAGCCAAGGTCTATTTATTTGAGTAATGCAAAAATAAATGAAATAGCTATACAACAAAGTTAAAATATATTTACATAAATTAAATACCAAAACGAAAAATATCGTGAAAGGAATATAAAGACAGAAATTCAATTATAAAAATAAGTGTTAATAATAAAAACAAAAAGTGCAAAAAATTCTCTTAGTACATATTTTCGTTCAACAGCTGCTTCAAATTGTATTTGTGCTTATTTCTTTTACTAACACGTGAATTTTTGCTTATCTCCACATGTAACAACAATTTTGCAAAACTATGGATGAGAGACATTTAGATGCAGAAGAGTATAGCTTGTGTTTGGAAATCACAGCCAATAAAATGCAACAAAATAACGATAAAGAAACAATTAACAACAAAATCAACAGAATTAACAGTTACGTGGTTAGTATAAAATACATATCCGGATACAAACATACATAAATATGATTTATGCACCATGAACAGTGTTATTATTTTTATTATTATTTTTGAAGTTTTTAGGCACGAAAAATCGGCCAAAATGATAAAAATAAAATTTTTAAAAATGTGACTTGTACTTTTAATATATTATTGAGGAGTCTTTTGACTATTCTACTTACATACATATTTTCTGATTTCTTCATAATAATCTTACACATGTTCTATACAGTAAATATTTTATGTTATTTAGCTTTACGCTGAATAGTTCCCTGGAAACAAATTAAATTTTAACTTATTTTCGTTCAATAAAATAGCAAAAAGAGATTTTTTTGCACGACTTGAAGATTTTTGAAAAATAAATATGGCAACACTGACCAGGAATAAAAAAATTGGTGCTTTTGTTTTCTCTGTATTTTTAACTTACGAGATGTTGCATGACACAAAAATACTCTCTTAAAATTCATAAAGTTCACTCAATTCGCATAATTATACTTTATTATATAGGTATTTATTTTCTAAAATTGGCCTACATTGTGTTAAGAATGACTTTTTTTATAACATTATAAAAAAATACCTGAATTAGTGTATATGCATCATATTTGAAAAAATTTTTTTTTGCTCAAGTTGTATTTTATAAAAGTATCTCATGAACAAAATGGGGAAATTTTTCTGAAAAAATTAATTTTTTTTTTGAAAAAAAGGAAAAGTTTACTTACCGACTATAAATTTTTGTCTCGTTTTTGGAGTTAATTTAATAGAAATTTCGTTTCGTCAAGCCAAATCTATTTTCGAATTCTAATCGCTTTTTAAATTTGGGCGCTTAGGCCCAGTTTTAACGGGCCTAGGCCTGCATCCACCACTAGTTGTACTGCATGCATATAAAATGTATGCGAATATTTTTTCCCAATCAAAAAAGCTACTTTTTCACAAAAGATTTAAGTTTTCATGCACACATACAACAACTCAATATTTTATTTTTTCAAGACGCGTACAAACAACAAGCCTCATGGTCCTTTTTTTTTTAATTGAATTTAAAAATTTTTGTAATTCACGAAATTTGTTTGTTAAAGGAGCAACTGAAAAAATAAATCCTAACAAGACTCGTCTGCAGGAAATTAAAACAATTTCATTTTGATGATTTTCTTATATTACTTTTGTGGCAAAAAGAAAAAAGTGCTTAAGTCGAGATAAGCTGATTTTGAGTTAAGGGTATCTCTGTAATTGCATATTCGAAAGTACTTTTGGGCTAAATTTCAGTTAATTTGTGCGGTTTTCCAGGTAGTTAGCACTAGAATAATAGCTTAATTTAGGCTATACTTTGGCATAAGTATTTCAACTTAAATGTATGTACATATTACTTGAAGTGTGTAGAACGATGTTGGCTTAAAAAATAGAGGTTAACAGAAAATTTTCCAATTTAACTGTAAAATAAATACATAAATTTCTAAAAATCGACTTTAACGCTTAAAAGTGCTCTCCTGCAAAACAGTCAAATATGACTTGAGCACTTTTTCCTTATTTCCACAGAAGTATAGTAATTAATGCGTTTTGAATTTGGATGAGAAATATTTACAAGAAATAATTTTTGGCGATTTTCTGCAAAGTTTTTATACAATTATTTTATAAAAATTTATATATAAAAAAGTGTTTTATAAAAACAAAATTTATTATCAAATATATGTACATACATATATTAAGAAAAATACATAAAATTGATTTTGGCGATTTTTAAAATGAATTGAGCGAAATAGTTAAGAAGATATCTAACAACCCTGAATATACATACTTTGCACTATTTCAACTAAACTTCCCAATGCGCTCTTTTTTATTTCATATCATACAGAACACGTTTTTTTAAGAGTTTGCGTATTACGCGATGTCGTGCACAGCAAGTGCTTTCTTCATACATACATATGTATGTACATATTTCGTATTTAGTCAGTACTACTCTACAAATAAGAAATTTTTACCAACGAGTTTTTATCAGTTTTCATGTTTGAAAATAAGAAACCAAAAATTTCTTAAACTAAGTTTAAGCTTTTACACATTCTTATGTATATATATATTTTTTTCTTGCTACTGCATTTATTTGGCACATGCATGTATGTACTTATGTACATATATCCCTACAGTATACTCCATTTAACTACCCCACATAATTTAAATTACATGGTTTGATCATAGTTTTGTATCTAAAATTAATGCCTAGATTTGACCCCAAGTCTTGTAATTGCTATACATGCATTTTTATTTTTCTATGGCAGGGCTTACATGTGTGTGCTATGTGCCCAAAAAAGCGTAACCGCTAATTACTAATGAAAAACTGTTTGATTCAGACATTTGTTTATTGATTTAAACAGTTTCCAATCATGTTGGATTCTATAAAATTGCACACAGATGTAAACTCGGCCTGTCATAAATTCTCCCTATGCAATAAAATACATATTTCTTATTTTTTTGTGTACCTTAAAATTATTACATAACTGCCAAAAAGGTAAAGCTACTTTGTTTTTTGACGAAAATCTATTATGTACTATCGTAAATAATCGATTTTCGTTAAAAAATTAATCTCGAAAATTATGACGCTTAAGCTTTTTGGCGGTTGTGGCACGATATGGTATATATGTGGGTATATGTATATCGTTACCTTAACATAGAAGGTCCTCCCACTCATTACTTTTTTTTTAATAGATTTTTGTATTTTTCGAATGAGTTAGGGCCTTTATATATTAAGGTAGCGATATGTATGTATGTATATGCACATACATACATATATTTATATCGTGCCATAGCCGCCAAAAATGCTTAACCGAAACATTTTTTTGACCTCGTTTTTTTACGAAAATCGATTATTTCAAATCGAAGTTGCTGGGCCTTATTACGAGTGCCGTATTATTTTTCTTTAATCTGGTATGAAATCGTCGTAGTCGTAGTCAAAATGCGACACTCATAATTAGGCCCGATTTTTTTTTCGAAAATTATCTCACTTATGATTTTTTGGCGGTTATGGCACGATATGTTTTAACATGTCCATATGTTTATTTTTCTAATTAACATAATGAAGTAATTAAATTCATTAATTAATTAAAATTCATTTAAATGCTCAAATGTAATGTACATTTTGATGAGGTAATTAACCAGCGATTACTGTATATACATACATATGTACATACATACACCACACGGTTATACGAGTACGTTCTGTATGTAAGTAAGTACGTTAGCGTGCATGTACATACATACATACAAACAGTGCATTCAGGCTAGAAACAATTAACAAGTGCAGCGCCTAATGAACTTGTCCAACTTGTCAAGTTTGAGTAGAAACAATCCCCACTGCTCATGGGAAGCGGTGTCAAATCCGAAAATAAAACATGCAATATTTTTATGTTTGCGGTTTTTTAATCAGCCAATTAAAAAAAATTTAATGCCTCTGTTAAGAGACGGTATTTTCAGCTATAGTATTTTGGTAGATTTTTTTTGATAAAATTATAATTTATTGCTTTAAATATAACATTAATCTAAACCCTTATATAAAATTGTTATCAAAAGCAAGATTAACTCACATATGTACATCCCAGCAAAAAATTACACATTACCATCAGAACAACTTGCCATATAATGACTTACTTTTCTGATTACCAAATTTCATTACTCGCTTACAAATCACATTACCTAAAATTTAAAAAAAATTATGTACAAGTTGCTAAATGAGGAGAATCATTTTTTTAGATTAACCCCCTGTTTGTGTTAGACGTTTGAGTTAGAAATCTTGGCGTTTTTGTAATAGATTAAAGGAAACTTGTACAACTTTTCTTTAATCTATTACATAAACGCCAAGATTTTTAATTCAAACGTCTTACACAAACAGGGGGTAAATAGATTACGTGAACAAGTTGCCAAATAAAAAAAGTAAGTACTTCTCAAGAATCGATTATTTTAGTCTCACGCCTTGTTAAAATCATTAAGTTGGTAATCCAGTAAGGAACAGCTTCCACTACAAATGCTTAATTCCAAACCCGATTACCTTTTTTGAAATTTTTTGCTGGGATACTAGTGATTTAACGAATGTCAATTTTTGACATTCGCGAATACGAATACGAATATTCAGCCATGTCACAGAGTTCAATTCCGTTCGGAAACGGAATTAAATCCACCTCAAAATGTCGAACCCCAGCCCGAGTATAACCCAGCATACCAGCGCCCCCAACGGTCTGGAGACATCAATCGACAAATTCCCGTATTTTAGTTTTCTCTTTTAGACCCCATCTCATACAAAAATGGGGTGGATTGAATTCCGTTTCCGAACGGAATTGAACTCTGTACATGGCCGATTGTATGTGAAATTTTTAGATATTAAATTGAGGTTCTATTTGTGCTTACAATATGAAATACTAAAAAATTTTTATGTAAAAAGAACTTCATACTCCTGATGGCGCACTTTAAAGTTAATAAAAATTATCAAAAGTTTTAATGATCGTCATTAAATAATATTTGAAAATGATACAAAGCACAAATTTCTATAAAAAATTTAATGGATTTGTACAAACTGATATTTTTTAGCCATTTATTTAAATTTCGTTTCGTATTCGCCTTAATTTGGCGAATACGAATACGAATACAAATGTCTAAAACTGGCCGAATATTCGACAATTCGAATACGAATATTCGTCCATCACTAATACATACATTAACTCACAGTAAAGCATAATTTTTAATTTGAAAACGGTAGATTCAAAATTTAATAAAAATTCTTAGATTATAGCGATTAAACAATTAGACTGCGTGACAGTGAAAAAACAATAGCAGGCCTACTTGAATAGATAATTTTATCGTTTTTAGAAATTCGAGTAGATATTAAAAATCGGGAGTTATCGGTAAAATACAATTTTTTGTGATCTTTCTAGACAAAAAATATTATTAATTGCAGTTTTTGGACCGATTTTAAAGTTTCAAATGATGTTGAATATAATAGTATTAAGCCATATTAAGTGCGTTCAAACAATTTTGAATCGAGATAGCTAATTTTATCAATAAAAATGGAGAAACAAATTTTTATTTTTAATTTTTCAAAAATTAAAATAAAAATTTTAGCTCTGCCGATTTTTAACCGATTTGAGTTATTCAGATTAAGGGCCACCAAATGTGAAAAGGAACCCTATTGTTTTCGCTACCCTGTCCGTCTGTCCGTCACAAGCTATTTTCCCGAGAGCCATATTTAGAACTTTAGTCGCTACAACAACAAATACATGAGAGTTAAAAATTAAAGGGTGTTCCAAAACAAGCAACGAAAAATGTTAAAATTCCATGTAATATACATACATACAATTGTATGTATGTATGTATATATTGTATTGAAAATTGTTAATGTATTTTTATACAGACACTAAAAATTAAAAAAAAAAAATTAAAATTAAAGGGCGTTCTATCAGTTAATGCAATTGACTATGTAATTTTGACAACTTGCTGTATCTTGGAAACCGTAAGAGGCATTTTGAAAAACGGTAAAACTAAAAAAACCCCAAAAATATAAAATCGCTAAACCGAAAAAATCGCCAAAAACTGAAAAAAATCGCCAAATGAAAAAATATTTCTAAAACTAACGGCCTGACCCACGATATCGACAACGATCGACTTGTCGAACACTTACATTGGAAACAACAACAAAATATTAAAATTTGTTTTTGTTTTGAACGTAAGTGTGCGACAAGTCGAACGTTGTCGAGATCGTGGGTTTGGCCCTAAAATAAATTCGCCAAAAATGCAAAAGTCGCCCAAATGAAAAAAATCGCCAAAATGAAAAAACGCCAAAAAGGAAAAAATCGCCAAAATGAAAAAGATCGCCAGAATGAAAAACAAAATGCCAAAATGAAAAAACCGAAAAACGCCAAAACGAAAAAAATTACAAAACTAATATTACATAGGCTAAAGTTCGTATAGTATTACATATCTAGTTTCCATGCGGAACCCTTCGTGCGCGAGTCATAGTCGCACTTTACAGAATTTATTTAAATTTAGTTTTTGTTTAAAATGTAAGTGTGCGACAAGTCGAGCGTTGTCGACATTGTGGGAGGGGCCCTTAATCTGAATAACTCAAATGGGTTAAAAATCGGCAAGTTAAAATTTGTAAAGAACATTTTTCCATATCTTCAATTGTTATATACGAGGAATCAATTCGTGGCAATGACCGCAATACTTTTTTTTAAATATAAAACTAATAAATAATGAAAATATTAAATAACCAGAACAATAACAACAATAGTAAAATTCTTACTGAGCATTTAAAACGTTGTTCTGGTTTAATGTTAAGAAATAAATTAATTCAATAAATATGTATGCTCGATATATGTACATATAATACCTAGATTTAAAAATTTGTTTTTTTTTGGAAATTAATTCGATATTTTTTTATAAGTTTTTCTCAAAAATTTATGAAAGCAAAAATTGCTTGCATTTGCAAAATATAGGCTTAAAAAAACATTGACGAAAGTCAGAATGCAATCTCTACAGGTAGTGAGTGGTGTTGCTCTATAAGTGGAAATATATTTTTTTCAAAGATAATTAATTAATTTTACAGTTTTTACTTGAAAATGCAAGTAATTAAATTTAATGAATAAAATAATAAATGTCAAAGATCACATTTTCAGCTCATAAACAATCTCATTTTGATTTATATGTAACATTAAAGGAGGGATTTGTTAAAAACAAAGATAACAAAATCCGCAGCACATACATACATATTTAGTAAAATGTGCACGTTAATACGTTAGATTTTTTCTATATTTATAATTTGATTAGGCTAAAACTCGTATCGCTTTGTAAGCCAAAATATGTACATGTGACAATAATTAATGAACAAATAACCCCATAGATAATTGTAAATATTCTGACAAACAACAGCAGAACGGAACAACTAGCTGTTTTTAAAGGTCGCAACACCTTAATCATCAGCGTTCTTTTTGTTTGGTCCACTGTGTGTGGTGTCAGTTGATGTCGATTTCCAAAGCTTACAAAGCCTTTAATAAGTATTTAAAATTTAAATAAATAATTAATTATTATAAAATAAATTATAAAATTTTTACTAATAATAACTATTTCTAAGCTTATATTTATTTATTAATTAATGAATTTTTAAAATTTTATATTATAGCTTATCCCATAAAATATTGAAATAAATAAATTATTTAATTAATATATTTAATTAAATAATATAAAATTTTCTAAATTAACTTTAGCCTAATCAAATCATAAATATATAAAACAAATAAATTTCGAACAATAACAATTTAACTAACTAAAATTTTTTATTTTTTTTTTATTAATTTTAGAAATCTCCATGGGGCAAACTTTTGACTCTGGTTGGCTGTGCGTCAACGTTAGGGTCCGCCGTACCGGTGGGATACTGTATTGGTGTCATTAATAGTCCTGCTTCTGTAGGTTTTTGTGCAAGCAAAATACGAGTGATTTATTAATTTTTCTATTTTTTTTTTCAATGCAATTATAGCTTATTAAATCTTGGTGCCGTGAAAGTTTGCTGCAGCGTTATGACTCATATATAGATGATGCTTATTTGGATATACTGTGGGCTTCTATAGTGTCTATATTTTTGGTGGGAGGTGCTATTGGTTCCTTAGGTGGAGCGGGTGCTGCCAACAAGTTTGGCAGGTTTGTGTGTATATCTTAAAATTAAATTGTCTGCAAAAAAAAAAAGAAAATAAAACTGTGACTTATTTTCTTTTCCAGAAAAGGCTGTTTTCTTATCAGCGGCGCTCTATATGCACTGGGTGCCGTTATGTTCTTCTTCTGCCGCATGGCCAACTCAGTAGAGATGTTGATCTTGGGCCGCCTGCTGGTGGGCTTAGCCTCTGGTTTAACAACAGCCGCTCTGCCCATGTATTTGACTGAAATTGCGCCCTTAAGCTTACGCGGCACATTGGGAGTTTTTTGTGCGGTTGGCGTAACGGGAGGGGTGGTGGTTGGTCAAGTCTTTAGTTTGCAAAATATTTTCGGAACCACTGAGCTGTGGCATTATGCTTTAAGTTTTTACATAGTTCTAGTTATACTCTGCTACTTGCCTTCATACTATTATCCCGAGAGTCCCAAATATTTATATATTGTACGTAACAATCAGGAGCAGGCTTACCGTGAGCTGTTACGCCTGAGAGGTAACAATGCCGAGCAGATAATTAGACATGAAATTGAAGAAATGGATGTGGAATTAAATACAAAAGTACAAACGAGCAGTTTTTGTTCGGTTTTAAAAGATCCCGCCATGTTTTTGCCTTTGCTAATAGTTTGTTGTTATCATGGGGGTCAGCAGTTATCGGGCATAAATGCGGTAATACTATATATACATACATAAGTTAATAAAACTTAAGAAGCAAAATTTATTAATTCTTTTGTTTAATTGTAGATTTTCTATTACTCAGTGTCAATATTCCAAAAAGCTGGTCTTTCGGCTGCTGATGCCGAGTGGGCAAATTTAGTTGCTGGCTGCTTAAATTTGGCCACTTCATTCTTGGGTCCTTTACTTATGGCCAAAATTAATCGTCGTACTTTAATGATGTGTTCTAGTGCTACATGTGCTGTGTTTCTCTTCAGCATTGCCTTTGTTTTAAAATATATTGTATGTTATTACACTATTGCTTTATTTTAGATGAAAATTTCTGTGATGAAATAGTTTTTTTTTATGTTTTTCTAGGAAGCTGTTAGTTGGTTTCCGTTGGCCTGTGTTGTTTGCATTATGTGTTATATATTCTTTTATCAGTTTGGTTTGGGTCCTATACCATACTTTATTGGCACTGGTAAGTTATTTATTTATATGTACCAAATTCTGGTATGAGATCATCACTTGTAAAAATAAACAATTCGAGATTTTTTTTTTATAAAAAATATTTTATACTTAATAAGTAAAATAATTTGGGATTATTAGTGCGTTAACAGATATTAAGCCGAAGGTCCATACCATCCGTTCTTTGCATATGCGTGGTATGCCTTTCTGTACATTCTCTCCGATTCTAAATTCAAGTTACATGCAATACGTCAAGGCCTATTTATCAGGTCAATGCAGCTCTACAAAAACACAGCAATACAAAAAACAACTTTATGTTTAAGTTGTCAGAAACACACACAAACATGAACTAAAGTATATGGTGCAAATAACTTTTGACAGCTTAAACACGAAAACACAGAATATCATCAGGACGATTGCATTGACCTGATAAATAGGCCTTGCAATACGTCTTATGCGCAGGTATTTTTGTTGTTTTAATGCAAAAAGAGAAACAATTTAAATTCAACACACGAACATTTGGCTATAAAAGAGAGGTTGATGCATGCGACGGATACAAAAGTAGAAAGTAAACCTACTTCATCCGTCCTATGCGTCTATACGTTGTTTGCGTTTTGTTCTGTAACTTGCCACATACAATTACCTTGATTCTACTTTTTGACACATGCATAAAACGCAACTACGCATTGAACGGATCATATGGACCTTCAGCTTTAAACTTAATTGTAACAATTCCCAAAAAAAACACAAACTATTAACATGACTGCACTCGGTCAAAAAATACTTGTCTGGCAACACTCTATTCTTGCGCAAGCAATGAATAGCCGTTGTTGTTGTTTATGCTATAAACACAATCAGAGGCTACCGACCATCGACTACAAAAGTAGCTGGCTACCAAAATAGCCAAGTCGCCAGCAACTTAATTCTTTTAACGACTACCGACCACTAACTACAAAAAGTAAACATCATTACATTAAACATCATTACATTAAACAATATAATAAATACATATAAACAGTAAAAATGACTGTTATATACTTACCAATTTCAATAAAAAACCAAAAAATAAATATAAATGAAACAAATGAAATGATTATTATTTTTCAATGGTGCCACTATAATAGTTTTTCCCGTTTTTAATAGCGATATTTAATGTATTGAGTTTTTAAAACTACCATTTCATGCATTTATTGTATTGGCAGCACTAATCTGTTTTTCGTAGCCAAGAAAAATAGAAATTATGCATTAAACACATTCACCACAGCAGGCTACACGAACATACGACTTCAAATGCCGCTAGCAGCATTTGTCGCCTCGTAGCCAGCTACTTAATTATTTTAGAGACGGCAGCAGCACCATCTGCAGCTCATATTCAAGTACAAATACATAGTTCAGTATTGCCACTTTCATATATTTTGCATTTATAAAAATTAATTTTTCTTTTAAAATGTACTTATTTCACATAAAAGTACAATAATGAATCAATTTATTCTTTACATCAATTTTTGGATATTGTTTCTAGTAAATAGTATATGAAATAATTGTACGATATCATTCATTCACCATTTTGTATTATACTGGCAACACTGCATTTGCTCATTGTAGCCAGAGAAATAGAAATTAGTTTAACGTTGGCGACAGCTACAACGGTGGTCGTGCAGTCGTGTAGCCTGCTGTCGTTAAAATAATTGTTACCATAAGAATGTGTGTATTCTATTTTTGAGAGATTGTAGCCCGTAGCCTGCTGTGTCGAATGTGTTTAATGCATTAGCCTAAGTTGGCTACGGGCTAAAAAAGTAGTCGTGTAGTCGGTAGTCGTGTAGCGGCTAAAAGAATTATTCTCATAAGCACGCATGTATTCTATTTTTGACATCTTGTAGTCGATGGTCGGTGGACATGATTGTGTTTATAGCATTACATTTATTTTCATAAAATACTTGTTACAGCATAAATCTGTTATCATGTGAGCTAGAGCTCTGTTATGAATCGAATTGGTTTGTGTCTAGGCTTATGAATTTTAAAGTTTAACTTGATACACATTATTGGCCTGGCCCACGATGTCACGAGAAATCGTTCGATCGACAACTTGTATTGCAAACAACAACAAATTTTCTAAAGTGATTGCACGACAGGTTTGCACACTACGCACTCGAACACAGATGCACTCATATTTCAAAAGTACAATACCTGTTAAGCTTAAGTTAATATCTAAGTATAGTTACGGGACTTGTTCCAGAGTAACTTGATGGTCCATTTATATCGATTCATTGTCTTTTCCAGCCAATTCTTTCTTATATATATAATAAACCAAAAAAAAATATTCGTAATACATAATACATTCCCTAGCGAAGTCATTCTTATATAGACATACTAAACAAAAAAAAAAAATATTCGTAGTACATATAATATATAATATTCGTAATAGTGCCCTATTGAACTATGGATGAACTAATGGACAATAAAAGTAAACGAACAAAAATGTGTTCAGGTAACATTTACCCTATGCAGAAAGAGATACTTGTTCCCAACTTGTTCCTCAACATACACCTTGATCGACGGTTTACATGGAAACACCACATTGACTGTAGCGAACACAAATGAAGCTTAAATTAACTCAGATACATTGGGTGACTAACTAGTAGAAATTTAATCCTCAGTCTAGATTGTAAACTTTTAATATACTTTTGAAATCTTTATGGTTGCTACGGAATTCAGTTACGGGTAACCTGACCACAGATCCCGCTATTGAAATTTTCAATCTCTTATTAGATTTTTATTAAAACAGTTACATTTTAAATACAAATTCAATCCAAATATTTTTTTAAGTGCAGTTATTGCTTAACTATCCAAATCCCTGTGTGCTTCGTAGTTCAGTTAATTTGTAGAATACAATTCTCATTATTAACATGTCATGAAGAGTTTTGAAATTATCACTGCGTTGTTTTCTGTCGGAATCGGCGTAATTTCAAGTTTGTGCTTGCATAGATTTATAATCCTTGACATGAACCTTGAGCTTTAACAGAGCTTTTTTAGTGTCTTAACAGAGCTCTGTTAAGCTTTAATGCATTTCTAAAGGACTTTTCCAGTAAATGAGACAACCCAGACGGAAAAAAGTAATGCTTCTCCTTTATTATTGCCCATGAATCTATTTCTGAAAAGCATGAATTTGAAGTAGATACTCGAATTGGCAAGTTTTTAACTTGGCATTTACTTTTGCAAGTCAATGCTGTCGGATAATATTGGTTATAGTTTAATCTCCAAGTGGTCCTCTAAAAACGTGCACACTCAGAATTTCTTGAAGTTCGAGTTTCAGGAGTTCTTCAAAAAACTTTAAATTTGCTTTACCTTGTATTAACATTTTCTAATGTTAGAAACTGTACTGTGAAAACTGTGTATCTTAAGTCCATACGAAACTGTATGTGTGCATGATTACACACCCGCTTTCTAAAAGATATTTATTTTTAAATCCCAGTTTTTGATGAGTCATGTCCCGCTTTCAGCTTCTAATGTAGAGAAAATCCAAAGAAAAACAAAACATATATTTATATTATTTGATAGGTCCTGAACTCAGCTACAATACTAGAACGAGTCCCAATAACTAGAACGAATATTTTTGAAGCTTTTTAGCTTTTAAGATGTTTAGTAATTCTTAATTACTTTATGGTAGATTTTATATAATTCCAATTTTTTTTTCAAGAATTTGGTTGGACATTTTCTGATAAATTTGCATTAGCATTATCGTAACGCAGCGTATAGAAAATATTAAACAACATAGTTAGCTTAATATAGAAACCACCTAACTCATTATTATTATTATTTTTTTTTTTTTTGAAATCGATATTTTGGCATTTTTCTTCTTTTCATCATACACTACGCCCTACTTTTTTTAAGACTAACATTTTGCTCCAGTCCTACGACGAGTACGCTTGCTTCAATTGTTACCAAATTTTCTGCAGGGTAGTTATTCACCCTTCGCAGACTTGAGCTATTATATTTCATGGAAATAAAATTAAGTGTCTCTCTGGGAAAACGACAGACATTTCATTGAATCAATTTTCTCGCTTAACTTTTTTTACCTTTCATTTAATTTACCACACTTAATACATATTTATTTATTGTTTTTTATTTATTTATTTTTTTGCAGAACTTTTTGAAGTTGCCCCTCGACCAATTGCCATGTCCATGGGTAGTTTGGCTTCTTGGTCCTGTAATTTTATAATAGGCATGGCTTTTCCCTCTCTATCTAGTGCCTGGGGTGCCTTTGTGTTCTTGCCATTTTCGATGACCTGCATTTTGTTGTTTGCGCTTACCAAATTATATTTGCCCGAGACACGTGGTAGAGATCCCTTTGAGGTAGCTCCTTTGCTAGCCAAAGGCTTTCGCTCTAAAGTAGTGTAATGGCTAAGATAATTTTATTTCTGAAATTGAAGCGAGTGTTCAAATAAAAATTAAGACAATATTTACTTAAAATCTAGTTAGTGTATAACATTAAACTGATCATCAGAGCTGTTAAAAAAATACATACACATACAAAGTATGAGTAAAACTAGCGCTTATTAGAATATTTTTTTTTCCAGTCAATTGGCATAAATATTTTAAGATTAATTTTTGTAGTTTATGCTTTTTCTGTTTTTTTTTTTTGGTAAAAAGTTTCCTCTTATATATTTTTTTTTATAATTTTATCTAATGTTTATAAAAAAAATTAAATTGAAATAAAATATAAATTATAATAAATTTGAAAATAATTATGTATTTTTAAGCGACTCCAAAAAAAGTAGGAGATTCAACAAGTGTTTTCTTTATCTCTTTTTTGTTATTAATAAAGACTTATGGGAAACGTAATGTTTCTACCCTATATTGGCCAAGGCACTTTAAAGAAAGAGAAAAAAACATCATTATCATAGCCAGCATAGCAGATGCGATTTTGGTAGAGTATTATGACGTCACTAGAGCAAAAAATATTGAAATACGGGAACGTCAGTGAAATAAATGTGTTTTATCTGATGGATAAATATGAATAGAGTAATCAAATATTCGACAAATATGTATGTGTGCTTATAAAAAAAACCGGGTCTCGAATAGTTTAAAATAAAGTTCATTTTGAAAAAAACTGTCGAATATAATGAATAAGCACATACAGGGCAATTATGAATAAAATTCCGGGAGAAATTTCTCCCTTTTCCAAATAGAATTTTTTGTTTTCCCTATTACTTGATATTAATTTTAATTGTTCCCCGGGAAAAATTTCTCGCGGAATTATATTCATAATGGACCATAGTCAGTGCCGGATTTATGTTTGATGTCGCCCTAGGCCCCGTGAGATATGCCGCCCTTTTTTCTCTATGAAGAAATCTTTTTTAAATTAAATATGAAATTTATAAATATTTAAATTACACTGTGCATTATGCGTGCAAATCCCCACGGTACTGACAGTATAGGTTCGATAGTATTACCAAAAGGAAGTAAACCCGTATACTCAGTTTAGCGATTTTGGTGAAAAACTTTTTTTTATGGATCCACTTTTTTTTGCAAAAGTAAAGTAAATTTTTTTTTTTCATTTCTTTCAGAATAACTAACAGGGACTCCTAATTTTTTGCTAACAATATTTAGCAATATAATCTGAACGTGTCTAGGCACCCTAATATGTCATACAGACCACATTCTAACTTGGAGGCTACACGTTCAATAAATTTCTTTAAATTTTTTCACACATATGTTTTGTAAAAATTTGCTAAAATTGAAGTTGTGACGTAGGCTGCAAGCAATTTGATTTACAATTTTATGTTCAAAATGCCGTCGTCGAGGAAAAAATCAAAAAATTTTTATACATATCGTCACCTAAAATCCAAAAGGCCGTAAGTACACTTTTTACTATTTTACAGGAGAAGCAAAAAACTTCATAAATTTAAGACTATTTTTTTTTATTAATTTTAAAGTTATTACACCATTTGTTTTTATAAATGTAATTAAATTAATTTGTGCAATAATATTAATGTTGTTATTATTATATTTCTATTTGTGTTTTTATGTATATATTTTAGATCCCCTGAAGATGATCAACGGTGTTGATCGAAATATTGGGAAAAATAAAAAACAAAACTGAAATTATAAATAAAAATGAAAATCTAACCTTTTTCAATTTATAACCAGACCTCAAGCTGAACAAAAGTAAAGTAAGAATTAATTATTTAGAATTTTAATTCTTAGGGTTCTTAAAGTTTTGCCGCCCGGGCGCTGTAGTGATTTTGCAATTTCTTTGATTCGCTTTACCATTTTACCACATGTAAATAGAGTCTTACAATGAGCTTGGAAAAATTTTGGTTCAAGCGATATCTATTTTTTAAACCATATAGACGGCACGTATTTGCCTACGATATCACAGATATACGAGTATTAGCAATTTTCTTTTGGGATTATTTTACTGGAGTAAAACCGTACTTTTTTAAAAAGGCCCTATGCTTCATAGGGACTTAGTGGAAACAAGAAGACCAAGATATTTATAAAAACCCGGTTTAGGAAACCCGGTTTTTCAAATAGTTCGAAATACGTTTTGATGACTCTAAAAATGAACAATGAAAAATCATCTTCATTTGTGAGAAGAAAAGCAAAACACTTTTGGGTCTTTCACTTCGAAAAATCAGACGTAACATTTAGTAACGCACGTTCTAACAAACAGTGAATAACGGAAATTCGCAGTATTGAAACAGTACGCGGCAGTCGGCGGTAGAAAATAGTGTGGTGATTATGAAACGAAAACAGGCAGGAAAATATTGAAATTTAAAAAACAAACAAAAATTAAGTGCGTTTATGGGAGAGCAAAAAAAAAAGAAAAATTAAAAAAGCCGCATGGGAAATGAAGTAAAAAAAATAATTAAAAATTTCAAAAAAAAACTTTAAATACATTTTGAAAATCCGCAAAAAAGATAAAATTTTATATAAAATAATTATGAAATCGCTTGGCATAAGTAAAAAAACATTGTGCATTTAAAAACGAAAAAAAAAACATGGGAAAGAGTGTCTCTTAGATTGACCGACTTTTTAAGTTCATATGTCTCCCTCCAGCATGAGTATTTTCAATATATTTGTGTGATCATTGTGAAATATGTATATGAAAGTACTAAATAATTTTCTCTTCCGCAAACTATATTTATATCTAGTATGTTCATGCAACTCTACAATAATGAAAAAAAGCAGTGTAAAAATGTTTTTTGTTTTCAACGAACAACAAATATGCGTATAAAGAAAAATTACTGGGAAGAAAAATTTTTAAAAAATACTATCACCTGAGCTCTTGCATCGATAGACCTTACATATTTAATAGATCTTGTTCTACTGTTATTATGTTTTGTCCTAATATAATTTTTTTTAATCTTTCTACTAAAAAAATAAATTTATTGGAAGCTTATTTTAAGTTTTCTATCATTTTTATTTGCAAATTCAGCGGCAGTGTTAAACAAAATTTAAATTAATTTTTTTTTTTAATTTTTCAAGAAAAGTTGCTGCCTGCATGCAGTGTCGTAAAAACTAAGAAAATCTATTTGAAATTGTTACTTAATTATTTCCGAGTACACGTCTGGCACACATGTGCCCAACAAAAGCGTAACCACTAATTATTAATGAAAAACTGTTTGATTCAGACATGTTGGATTCTATAAAATTGTCATGCATGAAACTGTTTAACTTAATAGATACTTTTTTTTTCATTAGCAATTAGTGGTTACGCTTTTTGGGGCACATGTGTGCCAGATGTGTACTCGGCATAAATAACAATATTTTGGCACAAATAACAGACTTTCACTCTCTATCTCTCTAGCTTTCTCACTCTCTCTATTTGTTTGGAAAGCTGCACAGTGGTCTAAAAGCCTCTATAACACCTGAAAGTATCAAAAGCAATTTGTAATTTTTCTACTTTGGATTCGATCTTAGACAGTTTTTTTGTATTTATTACTTTATTTATAAAATATAATTCATTACGATGAAAACGCAGGCCTGTACGAGTATTAAAAAATCCATTATAAATTGACTGAGTTATTAAATATTTTATTAGAAGACTTTTTGTTAAGGAAAAACTACCTGCAGAATGTTTTTTGCAATCTATTTATGAACTTTCTATGTATTCTGGAAGATTAACCAGGATGATGAAAGCAAAATTTAACAAATATAGATCAACGGATAGTACAAAATTGGTATGACAGTGGTCGCCAAACTTTTTTCTTTTGAGAGCCACATTTTTTACACATACCAACCTTACGGATTGTTGTTATGATACTCGACAATATTTACCAGAAAAATCGTAACACATCCCTAGAATTTCGACTTCATTCACTTTTGTCACACAGTTTTATATATTGGAAATAACAGCTGTTTGCTAGTTGCCCCCTGTACCAAAGGTTTTGGCAACCCGATATGCAACTGCCATCTCTTATCGCACCATTAGTATTTTTTTTCGTTAATTTTTTTAAATTTTGTGAATCACGAATCTTCAGCAGTTTTCATCAATGTCGATACCTAATTTTCGACTGATATGCAATGCAAAAGTTGAGGAACTCTAAATTTCACAAAAGAAATGGTAACAAACAAAAAATCAGTTGCAGTAGCAAGTAGCAGCCCACTGTCGTTTTTTGAGAAACTATTTTGCTTGCCTTTAATCAATATCAATCGGAAAATCTATTTTAACGCTCAAACTTCATAAATCGATCATCCGGAAGCATATACATAATTAAATTAAAACCTTATGTTACAAAAAAAAAAATACAGAACCACTGTGAACAAAGAAATAAATACTGCTTAATTTTAATATTCAGGTAAGAATTTTTGAATTGTTTAAAAAACCAATTAAATATGTATTTAAATAACAAGTGATCCAAAAAGGCTTTAAATTTTATTGCAATTATTTTTTGTTTGGTTTTGGCGTAGTTGGTGGTGTGGGGTAAGATGCGGTTATTTATTGAACGCAGTAGTACACGCTTATCGTCACCTTAAATGCAAAACGGCCGTAACTAACATTTTCATTCGTTGACAGTAAGTTTAGAAAAGTTGCTAAAATTAAAAATATCCTGGCATATTAATTAATACGTTTAGATTTTAATAATAAACTGCAATTTTTTCTTTGCGATAACTTTGATTTTTTTGTGGTCATGTATGTATATGTATGTATATAAAAAAAATCTGGGGCCTAATTGTCGCTTTCGATAATGTGCTGATTCGTTCACGTTTTTTCAATTTGAAATTGTGTCATTCGCTATCGATTAATGTAGTAATATGGTTCGATATCGAATGGCATCATCAACAAACGTGATCGAATCAGATAGTTATCGAAAGCTACAATTATACGAGTACCTCTGCTTTAAAAAAATCTAGTAGTGAGGTCCTTTTGCGTGCCAGGTAACCTTATGTATGCGCAAGTGTGTGTTTGATAATAGTAGTAGGGAACTGCCAATCCTGCGCCAATTAAAATTTTGAAATTTTAAAATTTTAATTACCCAAATTTTAAAATTCTTGGAAATTTGTGAAATTTGATACCCTACGAGGGTGGGTCAATAAGTCCGTCCAACTTTTTGTTTACATAAGGAATTTTTTGTTTACATAAGGGGTTTTGTTTGTTTAATACATACGAGGGTGGCTCAATAAGTCCGGGTTTTTTATGACCGTGGGAATTTGTATGTGTGTATGTTTGTGGGGTGGATTAAGGGGTTTCATAAGATTAATATTTCATAAATATATATGCCGACGGGAAAATCATGAAAATGATTTTTCTTAATACCAAAGGGGGAGTGGGGTGAAATAGTGAAAATTAATTTTTCCTAATGCCTACGGCAATGTATGAATATTTTTCCTAATGCCTACGGCAATATATGAATATTTTTCTTAATGCCTACGGCAATACATGATTTTCCTAATGCCTACGGCAATATATGAATATTTTTCTTAATGCCTACGGCAATACATGATTTTCCTAATGCCTACGGCAATATATGAATATTTTTCCTAATGCCTACGGCAATATATGATTATTTTTCCAAATGCCGACGGCAAAACGTAATTATTTTTCCAAATGCCGACGGCAAAACATGATTATTATTTTTTTCTAATACCAAAGGGAAAATTGTCAGTGTTGCCAGACTGTAGAAATTTCTTATCGTAATAATATATCAGTAATATCAGAGAAAATATTTATTTATGTGTTCACATGTATGTGAACACCCCTAATACTTGTGTGTGGGGGGTCCAGCTTGATAGTCGCGGGTAATTTAATATTTTGTGTATTTGTTTAAGAAATATGTATGTATGTATGTATGTGTATATGTATGTATGTATGTGTATGTATGTATGTGTGCATGTATGTGTGCATGTATGAATGTGTGATCGTGGGTATTTGTGCGTGGAATATTTTGTAGAATACATATATATTTTGCAAGGTAGTCATTTTCTTTGTCTACGATTATTTTAAAGCAGCAAACTAAGTACACTCAACAGCAGAGAAACAAAAACCAAGAATTTGCAAGTAAGCAAAAAAGTTAATTTCTCCTTCTCCCCACTTCCTTCTCTTTCCTTTATGTAGTTTTTATTTGAAATAAGAAAACACATTTTATTTCATTTTATTTTTTATACATTTATTGTTTAAAATTTTATAAAATTTTATAATAATACATACATTCATATTTTAAAAAGTGAAAAAGTTTAATTAAAGCAAGACATTTCTTTTGTTAGTAAAATAGCATTTTTTAGTGCGCAAGCACCAAATTTATGATAATTACAATAAAAATATTCTGGATACTTGATTTCCATTTGTTTAAAGTTGATGCAGCCTATATCCTCAACGTTAAAAATTTTTCGGCATAAAATTTTTTCCAACCATCGTCTTTTTTCTTCACCTTTTACATAAATTTTAGAACATCTTGCGTTGGCTTTTATAAAATTGCAAACGCTTTGAAATGAAACTGATCCAGCAGTCCAGCTTAGGTGATGATAGTTTTTTGTTAGCCACTTTGCTTCTCTTTGCTTTTCTATTGATAAGCATTTGATATCAAATGGGGGTTTTATAATGAAATTGTTATATTCATAATTGTTGAAAACAATTGCTACTTCTTTTGCGATGAAATCATTTGAATTATTTTTGAAACCTTGTACGTCTATGAAAATTATGTTGTTTTCCATATTAGTCAATTCATAAGACTTTTCGCACTTGTCCTTTGATAGGTACATATTCTAATATACGATCATGAATAAGAATGCAGTAAGCTGATGTTTTTGCTCCAATATTAGTTGCTGTTTCAAATTCTATTTTTATATCAATCGGTCCATTATTGAGTGATTCATTCTGATGACTGACATCTACTACAATAATAGGAGCTTTTGTCTTAAACTCTGGTGCAGTTAGAAGCGGTTGAGATTCTTTCATATAGTAGCTTTGTTGAAATCTTAGATACATATCATATAGAATTGCATATCGTTCATTTTTGAACTTTATGTTAAGATCATCATATGGATATGAGACTGAATTTAAATGTACTTTTAAATTAGTCAAATCACAATGAACAAACTTATTTTCTTGTTGAAAAGCAATCAATACAAAACGAGGGCGTTCTCTATTTGCAGCTAGTTTAACATTCCAAATATGGCTAGTTCCCATATTTAATTGTGGATTGACATGACAATCCCAACTGCGAAATGCCATAGGTATAGAAGCACCATTGTTAATAATTTTAATCATATTCAATTTGCTAAAGTCGCATAATTGAACATGTGGGATTCTCCATGAGATTAGTGAAATTGTAAGTTTAGCTTTTTTAGTAGAAACACTCGAGCGTACAAGATCTTCGTCGTTCTTATTGCGCAAGAGTATCAATTCATGTTTTCCATTTAGTATAACTTTGTTGTAGTCTTCAGCGAATCCTAGAAGCATTTTTAGAGGTACATAGAAATTGAAAAAGCCATTTACAAGAGTGACATCGTCAATTTTGTTCCATCCAGCATTTTGCATCACGTTGCTTTCTGTTGGTGACATAGAAACCAAATTTTTTATGGTGCTTGTGGCTCCTAAATATCTTGTATGATCAATTTCAATTCCATTGAGCTCATAGCGAATTTCATCAAATAGATATGCCACAAAGTTGTTTTTTAATATAAAGTTGTCCGATGATGAAGAAGATTTAGAGTTATTATCATCAGCAACAAAACCTTCTACATAAATGTAGCTTTCACTGGGTAGCACGTACAAATCTTGATTTTGTATTGAAATTCTAATTTCATCATTATTGTTGTAAGATTGTAAGTATGGTACATATGTATGATAGTCCTTTTTGATTATATTCTCATCAGACAAGGGCTTATCTAAGACATCTATTATTGAACTCATTTTGTCTTCAATTTAAAATTCAAGGACTTTAGAAAATTTTTATTTGATGTTGTTAATGCTTTCTGTTGTACTGATCGCTTTAATGTTGATGTTGTTCTTGTTGCTATATTTTTTAAGGTATTTGTGTTGTATATTAGCATTATTTAGTTGGCCTTAAATGTATTCGTATTGTAATTTCCTCTCCTCGGAAATTAATTAAATCACCGTGTTGATCAACTACGCGCAGCGCTAGTGAACTTATCTCTCTGGTGTTCACAGGTAAATAGATAAGATTTCTTGGAACCTCATCTATTTTATAGCCTGGAGGCACATTAATCGGAAATTCATGAAGTGTATGCGATTTGGAGCTATTCATATATGTGTTAATAGCGATACTACTTTCAACTCGCAAGAGATTTACTTTAAAAATATTAACTGGAAGATCTGAATAATAATATTGGTTTGGTGTTAGGATTTTGCTATTGAATCCTAAAAGTTTTCCAATTGTATTGTCTTTATTAAAATATACAGTATCCTTGGAACTATTAACTTTAACTTGCATTGTATTGTTATTAGCTTCAATAAAAATCTTATTTGCTGGACAGAGTAGTTTGTATTGCTCTTCTATAAAATCAACTATATCATTTAGTTCGTAAGATCCAATTGGTATTTCTATTGTATATTCTCCTATATGAAACATATTGTTGTAGGTGTCTACATTTGGAATACTGTTGTATGAATGAAAATCAGTTAGAGCACACTCATATGCATCATGTAATTCAATAGGAGGAAAGTAACTAGCAGATAATTCTGATGAGTTAGAGCTCAGAGTAAGTGTTATTGACATTATAACAGACTGATTACAATTAAATAAAGTTTAGTAGACAGTATGGTTTATAAGCATAATTTACATATTTATTTCATTTTCTTATTTTAAAATTAACATTTGTTTCTTAATATTAATGCTATTATTGTTTTGCTATGATGTTGTTGTTGATTTAGTTTTTCTTTCATCTATAATATTTCATCTTTACTTATCCAAGAATTGTGTTGATTAGAAAATCCCAGCCATTTAACATATACCTCCTTCCCTTTAATTTTAAGCACCTTTTCAACTAGATATGTATTTGGAAATCTGGTTTTTGAAAGTTCGTCAGTATAGAATCCACCTTTAATAGGATTACCAAGATAGTCTTCTAATATGTATGTTGCAGGATTTGTATTTTGAACTCTTGTAATTGTAAAAATTTCTGTAGTCCAATTTGGAGTATAACCTTTTTCAAATGTATGCTTATATTTGCTTATGCGTACATGATCTCCTACATTAAATTTTGACATTTTATACATTTTCATATGACTGTATACTGTATTTAGCAGCTTTTCCTCATTTGTTGAGTTGACTTTAATTGGAGGCATTTTAATGGTACGATGAACTTTTCTATTGTAGGTATTAAGTAAATCTTTGTATATATCAATCCACTTATAAGAACCATTATAGCTAAATTCTTTCCACATCATTCCTTTCAGTGTTCTATTAAATCGTTCTACTATTGATGCTTTCATAATGCTATATGTTGAGTAGTGATTAATGCTGTATTTATGCATTAATTTTTCAAAGTTTTTGTTGAAAAATTCTTTACCATCATCTGTTTGTATGTTTTTTGGTATTCGCCCCAATTCAAAAATATTTTCCATTGCGTTGGTTGTTTCAAGTGCAGTTTTTGTTTTTAGTGGTACTGCCCATGCAAATTTTGAGAATGTGTCAATTATAGTCAGCAAAAATCGATAATTTCTATTTTCTTTAGAATAGTTCCCCATTTCAACTAAATCAGCTTGCCAAAGATCATCTATTCCTTTCATTACAACTCTGCGACGCACAAAATGTTTTCGTGCTTGCTTATGGAGTTCGTTTACTAAATTTCTTTTTGAAGACATTAAGTTGTTTTTAGAGATTTTTTGGAGAGTGTTGTGATCTAGTTGAAGCACTTTCAGCTATTGATACAAACATGTAATTTTCTAATCTATAAATTTTCTCATTAAGCTGTTCAATTTGCTCTTCAAAGGATGTTTTAATTTTTAGAATATCTTTTTCAATTTTATAATTTTCTTCTATATCTAATTTTGTTTCGCGATGTAGATCCTCAATTTGTATTTGAATATTTTCTTGAATTAAAGTACTGTCTCTCTTAAAGAATGCTAATAATTTCTCTTCTAGTTTTTCGATTTGAGTTTGCAGAAACAATTTATTGATAACATCGTTTTCCTCCACAGCTTTTGCAACATTTTTGATCCTTTTGTTTTGGACATCAATGTTGTTGTTCGTATCCACAAAGAACCCCAGCAGTTTAGGTGCATTTTTCAAAGAAACTATGTTGCTAGTATCGTTTAAATAATGTCCAAATTTATCAACAGACATGCTTTATATACTTTATTAAAGTTAATGTATTATATTAGCTTCACGTAGTTCTTCAATAATTGATATAATCTCGTTATTGTGATTATTATGACCTGCAGCTTGTGATGCGAGCAGTAGTCGAAGTCGATCTACTAGCTCATTTGGATCATCCCAGTATATATAGTGGGGCTTATGGATGTTAAATTCCATCATTCCATCACCTAAGTAGCTACCTTTTGGCTTAGATCCTGTTGATTCGGGTAAATTATCCTGGTTTTTCTCGTCAATAAATTTCTTAATAATATGTTTATATTTATATCCTCTAGTACCCTTAATTTGACCATCAGGTTTATAGTCTCTTCTATATGCATTAGTAGTAATTAAAATCTTTTTATAGATTTCGAGTTCAAATTTATCATAATTTTTTGGTATTTTATGAAACATTAGAGAAAATAGTCCTGGTGTTAGAGCCCATATTTGACCACCAACTTGTATTTTATGTTCACTAAGTGTAAGTTTACTATCACCGAATTTCCATTCATTATTGAAATCTTTATGTGGACCATAGTTTGTATCTAATTCATTTCTTTCTTCCAAGACTGATAAATCAGTATAAGTATCTTCTGTATTGGAAGTTTGTGAGTAAAAATCATCTTCATCATCATCATCATCATTTTTAGTATTAGTTTCGTTAAATAATATGGTACTATCAGATATTGTTCCTTCTGCTAGTTTCTTTGGTGTACTTGTCTCTAACTTGAGTGATGGTTTTTCAGACTTTAAACTTGTATTATTTTCAAATTCTGTCTTCATTTTATTTTCTTCTTTAATGGGAATTCTTTTAATTTTTTTAGAACTATTTATGAATTCTTTCAGTGGTTCTGTTATAGGTTTAAATGTATCTCTTAGTTGTTCACGTGTATCTATTTCACCAGTTTTTATACTACGAAGCTTTTTCTTCAAGACATTTCTTGTCAACACCAACTGTTTTAAAATTTTCTCATCCATGTTTAATAAATAAAAGGTATCAGCTATTAGATGAGGTATCAGCTATTAGATCAGCTTATTAGCACCTGGTCTGGTTTTCAGATCAGCTTTTTAGGACCTGGTCTGGTTTTCAGATCAGCTTTTCAGGACCTGGTCTGGTTTTCAGATCAGCTTTTTAGGACCTGGTCTGGTTTTCAGATCAGCTTTTCAGGACCTGGTCTGGTTTTCAGATCAGCTTTTTAGGACCTGGTCTGGTTTTCAGATCAGCTTTTCAGGACCTGCTCTGGTTTTCAGATCAGCTTTTCAGGACCTGGTCTGGTTTTCAGATCAGCTTTTCAGGACCTGGTCTGGTTTTCAGATCAGCTTTTCAGGATCTGGTCTAGTTTTCAGATCAGCTTTTTAGGACCTGGTCTGGTTTTCAGATCAGCTTTTCAGGACCTGGTCTGGTTTTCAGATCAGCTTTTTAGGACCTGGTCTGGTTTTCAGATCAGCTTATCAGTACCTGGTCTGGTTTTCAGATCAGGTTATCAGGTATCAAATCAGCTTATTAGGTAGCTGGTCTGGTTTTCAGATCAGCTTATCAGGTATCAGATGAGGTTATAGCAAATAGATGTATCAAGCTTAAAGTTAGATTAATAACTAAAGTAAATGTTTATGAAGAGTAGTTTATATAGTTATGAAATAGTCAAATTGCTTTCTGTAGCGTCCATCATTTAATTCATTATCTTTGCTAATCACCAAAAATCCATATTTATCCTTCCAACACTCTCGACAAATCTCATGAAACTTTTCATAACTCATATCGCCACCAACATGATCTCTATAAACATGCTTCATATTTGTCTCATCTTGTTTAAACATTATAATAACATTGGCATTGTCTCTTATTAAATGCTTGGGAATTCTAGTATAAGTTTGACACAAGTAGAATGAATCGACATCCCTATGTCGCCCCATACAAAAATATGTACGTATATTATTCTGCTTTTCACATGCAACATCATCAAATATCATAATTGAATTAGTTTTAGCTTCGTCAGGTGGAATAACTAATTCATTATCTGTAAATGTATAATATCCCATTCCTTTAATTGGTGAAATTAGTTTCTTCAGGTATTCATATTTGGGTTGATATAGAGATTTTGAGTATAAATAGATGTTTTCAAACTTGAGTCCATTAGGACTTTCTAGTAAGCCAATCATAACATTAGTCTTTCCACAATTGGATGGTCCAACTATTAGAGCACGAATAGAATTTGGTAAGAGGGGGCTATGCTTTATTTTTGAAGTGATGTTCACTGAATCGTCAATATTACGAACTAAAATATTTTTATGTTGTTTCACTAACTGCATTTTTGTAACTAAATACATTTTATAAATGTTACCTCTTATTATAGAAAAAATTAGATAATATGGTTATACGATATCAGAAAACGTTTAGTCATAAAAACACCTTCGTTGGAGGAGGTATAGTAGATAAAATAATAAACTCTCTACCTGTTGAGCTTCATCTTCCGGGGTATCAGTACTGTGGACCTGGAACAAAACTACAAAAACGTTTAAATCGAGGTGACAAAGGTATTAATTTATTGGACTCTGCTTGTAAAAATCACGATATTGCGTATTCAAAAAATAAGGATATAAGTACTAGACATAAAGCTGATAAAATACTTGAAAATTCAGCTTGGAATCGAGTTTTAGCAAAAGACAGTAGTCTTGCAGAAAAATCATTTGCATATATGGTTACTAACGCAATGAAAACCAAAACTAAATTTGGTATGGGTGTGGAGAAAAAGAAAAATGCTAAAAAGAACAAGCCAAATGATAAAAAACTATTTAGAACATCAATTAGAGCTGCAACAAAAATACTAAAGAAGGAAAAACCATTAGATATTAACTCAGCTATTAAAATTGCACGAAAAACTATTAACAAATCATTAAAAGGAAGAAAGTCTCAAATTGTAGTTCCACGTGTAATACGTGTTCCAAAAATCGGTGGTTTTTTACCTCTAATACCGATTTTAACTGCTCTGGGTGCAATTGGTAGTCTAACAACTGGTGGTGCTGCCATAGCTAAAGCTGTAAATGCAACAAAGAATGCAAAAATTCAACTTGATGAAGCAACTAGACATAATAAAGCGATGGAATCTATAGCAGTGGGAAAAGGACTTTACTTAAAACCATATAAAAAAGGTTATGGTTTAGTTCACAAAGAGGAATCAAAAAACTCTTAAAGATGCTGCCCAACAGACCACTATCTGATGTGGACCTAAACCGTTTCTCTATAAAAATTCCATATTTTAGAGGAGTTTTCATGTTGAATACTCTACCAAAACGAACAAAGAAAATTGAATGTGGAATAATCAACTTAGATGTATCAACAGGACCTGGTACACATTGGGTAGCATACTATAAAAACAACAATGAAAAAGAATATTTCGACAGCTTTGGAAACTTACAACCTCCTTGGGAAGTAGTCAAATATCTTGGTGCAAATATAAAATACAACTATAATCAGCATCAGAATTTCAATACATTTACCTGTGGACATTTATGTCTTAAATTTCTTTATGAAATAACTGAAAATATTAAATAAAACACAAAAATTTATATTTTACAAAACTCTTTAATGTCTTTTTATTCATAATTTAAAATACATAATTAATATATTATTGCCAAACAGGAAATTGGGAATTTTGAATTAGAAATTCACTCAGCTCACTCTCGACAATTAGGTTTTCTTCACCTTCTCTACTTAGGCAATATGATCCGCTTGAGAGATCTTTGATATCGTCATCAGTTAAAATATTATATCGTTTGGGCAGGAACATTATGTGTTTATTCATTTCAACTTTTAGGGTTGGTCCATATTTAGTTGTTACACGTACCACATTTCTAATAGTATATTTCGTTGAAGAATCAAGCTCCTTTACGTGTATTAAAGTTTTGTTATTTAGAGCATTAAATTTTGCAATTAGATTTGTTGTGGAGTCCATTTTTTATTTTTTATTTAGATACTTCTTGTCACTCTGAATGTTTAACTGGAAATGATCTTAAAAGTAGCGATGATGACTTCAAAAAGGCTAATCGAAAATAATTGTGGTGAAATAGTGAATAAGTGGGGGATAGTGATAGACAGAAAGAGATAGTTATAGAGAGAAAACGGTTAGAGAGAGATAGAGTAGTAAAAAAGAAATATGGAATAGAGAGAAAAGGGTTAGAGAGAGATAGACTGCTAAAAAGAAATATGACATAGAGATGATAGTATAGATATTTTAAAGACCATATAGATATTTTAAAAATTTACAGAACAAATTAGTCTTAAAGGAACCTTCCAACATTCATCATCATTCATTCATCAGCAAATAAAATGAGCCAAATTAGACGTACTCTTAATCAATTTATAAGAGATTTTGAAAGCTTCAGGCTTTTTGATCATTGGGAGATGATAAAATGTTTCCAAAATATGCTGGATGAGAACGAAGAATATGGGGTCATGGAAGATGAAGACAACACTGAAGGACACTTCCCCAGCTGTCCTTGGTATCATCCTGAGTGTGAAGAGGGACCTGATACTTGCAGATGTACCATATATTTTTTACGAAAAAATATACTAGAACATTTAATAATTGGCTATTACGAAATGTTTCCATCATTATAAATAAATTAAATAGAAATGAAATAAAATTGTATAAATAATAAAATAAAATTGAATTATAAAAATATTCCTTGATTTGTATTATTTTTTTCTAAAGGAAAACTAGGAATCATCTGTTCGAATATAAAATAACAGAAACTTGTATGTAGTGAAAAAATATGAGGATTTTATCCGATTATCTAAATTATTTCTCTTTATGAAAATATCTAATTGAATTTCATAATATTGTGAAATTCAATTTCTCTTGTGCAGAACCTCTTAAAGAAAACAAGACTGTGCATGTTTAATTAACCTGAAAACAAGACTGTGCATGTTTAAGCGACATGAAAATAAGAATTTGCAAATAAGCAAAAAACAAAAATTTTTGATCCAACGAAGTAAAGCCAATAAAGAAATAAAAAAACTGTTCACATTTTTCATTCTTTTTTCAATATTTTATTTACAATAACTTTTCTTATTAAATAGGATATAAATACAATATTTTTTCTTAATAACTAAGATTTAAATACAACAATTATTCTGATTAAATAGGATATAAATACAATA
Organism: Tachina lurida; assembly: GCA_944452675.1. Taxonomy (NCBI): domain Eukaryota; kingdom Metazoa; phylum Arthropoda; class Insecta; order Diptera; family Tachinidae; genus Tachina; species Tachina lurida. The sequence goes on along the minus strand of OX101756.1, from coordinate 129,602,812 downwards.
TTTTTTCTTAATAACTAAGATTTAAATACAACAATTATTCTTAATAAATAGGATTTTATATACAATTTAAAAATTAACTAATTAACTAAGATTTTCTTGCATTTTAGCAATCTCATCTAGCAACATATCAAGTTCGTATTCAGGGTTAGTTTCCTTAATACGAAAATGATACCATGCATAAGTGTTTATATTATTTGATCTAATTTTTCTCTTATCATCTCCATAGCTTAATACTACCTTATTTAATTCGCTAGTATATAATTGATGTAGTTTAGATTTAAATGTTAACATACTATCATACACATTAATCTTATTAAATAGGCAATTCTTATATGTAGCTAAACTATATTTATCTAATATGGCTCTCTTTACCCCCTTCGATTTTTTAATATCATCTTGATTTTCTACACTAAATGAATACATTTTTGAGCGCAGCCCAACAAACTCTGTCATTATCTTACCGCAATTTTCATCCTTCATCATACCAATTACTTTTTTATTTACTATTGGGAAATTATAAATATTGTCTGTAGGATAGTCCGATGTGTCAAATTGTTCATGAATGTCATTTTTTATGTCAGCGTAAAAGTCGTCAGTCTTTATTGAATATATAAAAGAGTCAGTATCCATATAGTTTAATGAGAGGTTTGTCTTAAACTTAGGTTGCATGTACCCGTAATGGAAATTATACATTTTCCATTTTGACAGCTCGAGTACACAAAATCCTAAGTAAATTGGTTTATTGTAGCAGGTTTTGACTCTAGTCATTTCGATTGCTACAAGATCTTCAGAAAATATAGATAAACTATGAAAATTTGGTTTTGATATCCAATCTTGGGCTCCTAAATGATTGCAATTCGTCCTCTCCCAATTATTAACAATTTTAACATCTCTCCTCTTATCCACATTTTCCATGGTTTTACCATACACTGCATTATTAAGTAGTTTGAAAAAATTTTTTTCAAAAGCATTTTTAGCAGTGGCTCTATGTCTGGTATTTAGGTCAATATAGCCTTTTAACCATGGAGATTGTTTAAATGCTAGAATACGATGAGTTTTCTTTAAAACTAAACCATATTCTAAGCACTGTTTTAGAACTCTAAAGTGTATCACATATGATTGCTTTGTAGAGAAATCGGTTATCAACTTGCTATACTTCGCTTGCATAGGTTTCTTATTTTCAGCGCAAAAAGGAAGATCATTATGCAAGTCGTGTAAATGAGAGGGATAATCCAACGTAACCTCATAAATATAACCGTCTGTTCCATTATCAGCTATGCTGTTTGGATCCAGATTCAACTCGTCTTGTGATAACCATCTGAACCCACCATGAGGAAGATATTCCGACATCGCCCATCCATACAAATTGTTAGCGTCTAAATAGACGAGAAATTCTGAGGGCTTTTCTTTGTCGAAATCTTGCAAATATTTATTATTTGCTTTCGAATATCTTTGACTACACTGTACTATCCCCCCACGTATACCTTTTTTCATAAAATTGTACATGTCTATGTCTGTCAATAATTCTAACTCAATTTTTGTATATTTGAGCATTGCATCCCAGGAAAGGCCAGGTGCTGTATAATACTGACAAGGATCGAGCTCATAAATACCCTTACAAACTTTTCTAAAGTTCTCGAAAATATCTGTCAGTAAGAGGACGTCTGTTTTTAAGTAAAGTTCCATGTAATCTTTCATTGTTTCACAACCAAAAGTATTCCATACCTCTACAGCATGTGAGTATTCCTCTAAAGAACACTCTTTATTATTCAACTTATTAAAAAAATCACTGCGTGAAGGCAGCTGGCATTCATCTAATTTTTCGAATGAATTTAGGTACTCATATGGGAAAATACCTTTTTTCTTAATAAGCTGAAATTCTTTTTCTGATTGAAATAAGGACCTTATAGTGCTGAAATCATTATCCGACAAATTGCAGGCTAATGATTCCAAACTCTCAGCCATAAAGCGTATAGTATCAAGAAATCTTATTTCAAGCTTATGGCCATCACTCATTTCTGTGAATTGGGAGAGGGATATATAAAGTTCCTTATTGAGAGGGAGTACTTTCAGTTGCAATGAAATTTCACCTAATTCTTTAATGAAAAGATGTGAGTCATAATTTGAATAATTGTGGAAGTAAACTGGTATAAATTTGGGAATTTGGTAATTTAAATTACATTTATTGTGGGCTGCGCCTCTAAATTTGCCACTAATGTGGCAGTGATCTCTAACACGATCTTTGCCTAGAAATTTTTGGCAAATATGGCAATTCACCGCACTATAAAAATTATAAGTATCTGAAGGGGATAAAGTATCCATTTGTCTATTGTTAACTAAATAGTTATTATATATATCTTCACAATCCTTAATTAAATATTCTACAAATTTTTTGGAGGCATCTTCCCCCGTATATATTCTAAGCGTATCTAAATTATTACTATGCATACACTTAATAAAATAACTAAAGGCACAAGGTGTGTGCTTTTTTATTAAATTTGTTTTACTACTTACACTATTACTTATATCCTCTAATACGCATTCAAAGTCCGCGTAAATAACAAAAGGGACATCCATTTTTCGTTGATGTCCCTTAAAACTAAGAATGGCATCCTCACCTGATGGCATAGTTGTGACTATCTTCCCACATTCCTCCTTATGAGTATTCATGATGGTGTCCGTATGAGTATATTGGAGACAGCTATTGCAGAAGTGTAGTTTGTGTCCATTCTGTGTTAGCTGATTCCGTAAAAGTCTGTAAATAATAAAAAGTAAAATAAAAGTTTATAAGTAAAACGTATATATTATAAAATATATAAAAGAAGTATATGTATCATTAAATTAAAGTGTACTATAATTTTTTTAACTTACTTTGATATGTTCTTTATCAAAATGTAGTGATGAACTTCACCATTTTCCAAAAGCAACAAGTTTACATGGCTATTTTTTTCGTCCTTGGTGACATAATAAGGACCAATAATCTGATTGGCCCCCTCATCATAGCCGAATACGTTAATACTTATTGCTGGATTGTTCACCTCAAACTCTTTTATTTTGTTTAATCCTAATGGGAAGCGTAAATTTTTGAAATTTAACGCTACACCATTTCGCGTAACAATCGTCTCTGCAGCAATGTCTTGAATATTATAAGAACTGCAACGTTTTGCATGATCATATTTGGTAGTATCCATGGCAGCGATTAGGCACCACTTGAAGCAGTAGTCATCATCATTTTCAATGTTGATGCAAGCTTTTTTTCTTTCTAATTTTCCAGGTGTGGATATCCAGTTCGATCCTTTGACGAGCGAAGATTTGTTGATGTTAATTTCTGCTCGGACTATGCGTGACAAAGTCCAACCAGAATCTCGCTCTTCAAATTCGGACATTTTGGTTGAAATCTCCGCAACCTGCTTACGGAATAACTCTTCAATGCTATCTGCCTTCGTCAGCAAACTCATTTTGGCTACATGTGATATTATGCACAACTCCAATTCTTCTCCAACAATTTTTATATATTCTGCCACAATACTTACATGAAATTTAATTATTGCATGCTTACTTAAATTCACTTGAAGTCTCTCCATAAAAACATTTTTGTTTTCTTCAACAAATTCTTCCAACAAAAGTTGGTCTTTTTTGTTTAAAATTGCATAAGTGGCAATATGGTTTTTGAATGCTTTAGATATTTTATAATATCGCAATTCTTCTACTTCATCTGTTCTAGCATGCGAAGTATTCCTTGGAGTTGGCAGAGTTTCTTCTCTTCTTTCTTCTACTTCTCCATCACTTTCCGGTAAGCTTATGTCCATAGCATCGTCGAATAAATTACCTCCAAGGATACCCACACCCTGTTGTTGAGCTTGTTGTTGTTGTTGTTGTTGAGCTTGATGCTGATGATATTGTTGTTGATGCTGATACTCTTGTTGATGATAATTAAGAGGCTGCCATTGCATCACATTGGGATTATAATTGTATCCCAAAAACTGATTATTCCATGGCATACCGTATTGTTGAAAATTTAATGGTAACTGATATTGAGGATACTGAAGAGAAGGATATTGTTGATGAATAAATGATGATGATGGATTTTGGTGATTTTGAAGAGATGTCTGCGGTAGCTCCTGATTTATGCCCGGGTTTACGACCACTTGATTCTGTACACTATGGTTTTTAACATGCTCCAAAAAGGACTTTTGGTATTTGTATACCTTATTGCATGTATTACACTGATAACCTGATGAACTCATTTTTAATTATTTTATTATTATTTCACTTTAACACAATTGCTGATGACACTTCTTGTAAATACAATAACGTACTGATGTGTTGGTTAGAAATGATGGCGTATTTATACTAAAATTAGAAGCAGTATCCTTGCAGCATTCAAAAATTTTACTTTTTGTTTCTCTGCTGTTGAGTGTACTTAGTTTGCTGCTTTAAAATAATCGTAGACAAAGAAAATGACTACCTTGCAAAATATATATGTATTCTACAAAATATTCCACGCACAAATACCCACGATCACACATTCATACATGCACACATACATGCACACATACATACATACACATACATACATACATACATACATACATACACATACATACATATCTCTTAAACAAATACACAAAATATTAAATTACCCGCGACTATCAAGCTGGACCCCCCACACACAAGTATTAGGGGTGTTCACATACATGTGAACACATAAATAAATATTTTCTCTGATATTACTGATATATTATTACGATAAGAAATTTCTACAGTCTGGCAACACTGACAATTTTCCCTTTGGTATTAGAAAAAAATAATAATCATGTTTTGCCGTCGGCATTTGGAAAAATAATTACGTTTTGCCGTCGGCATTTGGAAAAATAATCATATATTGCCGTAGGCATTAGGAAAAATATTCATATATTGCCGTAGGCATTAGGAAAATCATGTATTGCCGTAGGCATTAAGAAAAATATTCATATATTGCCGTAGGCATTAGGAAAATCATGTATTGCCGTAGGCATTAAGAAAAATATTCATATATTGCCGTAGGCATTAGGAAAAATATTCATACATTGCCGTAGGCATTAGGAAAAATTAATTTTCACTATTTCACCCCACTCCCCCTTTGGTATTAAGAAAAATCATTTTCATGATTTTCCCGTCGGCATATATATTTATGAAATATTAATCTTATGAAACCCCTTAATCCACCCCACAAACATACACACATACAAATTCCCACGGTCATAAAAAACCCGGACTTATTGAGCCACCCTCGTATGTATTAAACAAACAAAACCCCTTATGTAAACAAAAAATTCCTTATGTAAACAAAAAGTTGGACGGACTTATTGACCCACCCTCGTAGGGTATCAAATTTCACAAATTTCCAAGAATTTTAAAATTTGGGTAATTAAAATTTTAAAATTTCAAAATTTTAATTGGCGCAGGATTGGCAGTTCCCTACTACTGATAATGTTTAAAAAAAATCAAAAGATCTTTAGTCATTATTACATGAATTGTTTTTAAAATTTTAATGACGTCCGTGGCTGATTATTTTTGTTTATTCCACCAAATTATATAAATCCATATGGTTTTTGTAGTGTGCAAACGTGCAAAAGTCTATTGTCGAGTATTTGATTATATCAAAGAAATTCCTTGTCTATATGTATGTACATATGTATGTATGTATGTATGTATGTTTGTTTGTATAAAAGCATGTTTTTTTTTGCTTAAAAGTTTCTAAACAATTTCAAAAAGAAAATTACACAAAAAAATCAAATCATCATATAAATAGTTTTTAATTATATTTAATGTCCGTGTGTGTGGAAAAGAAAATTGTTTTTATTTGTGGTTTAGTTAAGTTTTTTTTTCTTCAATATAAAAAAAATAGTGAATAGAATAAAACTATTTTCAAATACATAAACGGATTATAAAATTATAAGTGTGCATCATAAAAGTTAGAAAAAAAAAATTGTTTTGTCAAATTTATAAATAAATTCAGTAAAGTGCGACTTTGACTCGCGCACGAAGGGTTCCGTATGTTGGGCTTTGATCATTTTTTTAATACAGTGTTTTTCACGTTTTTTCAGCTGAAATAATTTTGTTTTGATTATTTTTCGCTTTTTTCTCGTTTTGGCGATTTTTTAAATTTTGGCGATTTTTTTCATTTTGGCGATTTTTTCATTTTGGCGATTTTTTTTTTCATTTTGGCAATTTTTTTCATTTTGGCGATTTTTTTTCATTTTGACGATTTTTTCATTTGGCGATTTTTTTTCATTTTGGCGATTTTTTTATTTTGGCGATTTTTCCGGTTTTCCGCGATTTATTTTCGATTTAAAAATTTTTTTTAATTTGGTGCTTTTTTTTCGTTTTGGCGATTTTTTTTATTTTGGCGATTTTTTTTCGGTTTGGCGATTTTATAATTTTTAGATTTTTTTGTTTTACCGGTTTTGAAAATTTCAAGAAGTTTGCTCTTACGGTTTCCAAGATACAGCAAGTTATCAAAATTACATAGTCAAAATTACATTAACTGATGGTACACCCTCTAATTAAAATTTTTTAAATTTTAGTGTTAATTGTTGTAGTCTGTATAAAAATACACTAACTTTACAAATTTCAAGTGCATATACATACAATTGTATGTATATTACATGGGATTTTAACATTTTTCGCTGCTCGTTTTGGCACACCCTTTAATTTCCAACTCTCATGTATTTGTTGTTGTAGCGGCCAAGGGTCTACACACTGTGTCCAAATTTCAGGTCCGTAGCTCTTACGGTTCTCGAGAAAATACCCTGTGACGGACAGACGGACGGACGGACAGACGGCCAGACGGACAGCGTAGCGAAAACAATAGGGTTCCATTTCACCTTTGGTGTACGGAACCCTAAAAAAGCTCTAAAACTATTTAATGTAATCCAGGTTTTTTTTATAATATCTTTATAATTTCTTATTATGACCGGATGTACATACATACATACATATCGTCGGTTGATAATTTAATTGTTGTATGTGGATTTCGATAGTTTCGAGTAAATTGAGTTTTAAGTTTGAAAATTGCATCAGCAAGTGCTACATACGACAAACTCAACACTCCATATCTCGAAAACCGTATGAGGTATCGAAAAACTGATTACGCCAAATGAACGATCAGGTCGGAAATCCTAAGGAATCGATCTTAACTCAAAACCGCAAAAAATCCACATACGACATTTAAATTATCAATCACCCTTATTCTAATTGTCGACATCGACATCACTTTAACACAATACCAAAAAATTGGGGCTTGTTTACTCGCTCTCGAGAACAATTTTGTGCAACTGAGAATATATTCCTGTTCCCTAAGGTCTAGAAAAAATGATAAACCTGCCAACAGGAGTCAGTTGTTTTCGACAACGGCTACACAAGCCTTAATTTTTTGGTGTTGTGTTAAAGTGACGTCGATGCCGACAATTAGAATAAGGGTGAATGTCTTTTTCTTTTTCCACAACTTTTTGATATAGAAAGACCCTATTCGTTAAAAGAACATTTTTTAACGTATCGAAAAATGCAAAAAATCTTGATTTCAAAAAAATAATGAGTTAGGGCCTTTCTATATTAAGTTAACGATATGTATGTGTATGTTCCTTTCACACCTTGAGGGACCAAAGGGCCATATGTATATCTGATGGCATAGAAGGAGCCAGATTTTCGGTCTGTGGGCGGAGGGCGTGGCTATTGATTTTGGCTATCAACTTCCCTAGGTGAAGCCAAACGACAAGACCGATTGTGTTGAAATTTTGCGATAGGCAAATTCAAATAGGATGATTTATTTTTTTGTAAACATGGGGTGGGGGATGTGGGAAAAGGCTGCCCACTAAAGTGGTTCGAATAAAAAAGTAGTAGCAGTCACCTCCTAGGATTAAAGATAATGTAAAAACAATTCCAAAAAGTTTTATTTTTATTTTTTGCCACGCCCACAAATACTACCCTTTTTGGATTTTGTTCGCTGTGTCGCCATTTTTATTCCGATCGTAAGATTTTATATACTGGTGTTCATGGCTCCGTAAGGGCTACATTTCTGTCTTTAATAGTTTTTGAATACCACATCATATTCTAAGCTTTTCTTTTAGCGGTTATGGCGCGATATGTTTACATAATACAAAATACAACAATTCCTTTTTCTTTTCTCTTCTTACATTATTTGTTTGAAATTTTTTTACTATAACTGTTTATTTCATGCAAGTTATAAATTAACGCGTGTACAAGATATTTATCCGTTTCAGAACTTTTTATGAATTTTGGCATCGATTTGTTAGTGCATATTTTTGCATATTTTATCCTTTAAAGCATGTTTATGCATATATAAGTTTTACACGCATATTTTTAGCATATTTTCGAATTTTTAGAGCGTAATTTACGCTTTTAGGGCATATTTTGATACTTTATAGATTTTTTTATTTTAACCCACTTGGCACCACCATCCTTTTAAAAGGACACCCCATTGCGGGAAAAAATTATATAATTTTTTTTTTCGAGAAACTTATTAAACTTTCGTTTTCAAAATAAAAATGTAAGTTTTAAAGAAAAAATTTTTCCTGCGCTATCTGGGTTAATATGCTTAGAAGTTAAGGGGTTGATCAAAAATTTTTTTTTGCCATCTAAATCTCTGTTCCAATGTTCTATGTAGTGTATATATTTTTCTTATATATTACGCAGTTTTACTGACGTTAGTTTCAATAGAAATGTAGTTTTGCTATTTGTGACGAACTCTGCCCCGAGTAGACAGACGTTGAAGGAATATTGTCAATGTATAAAATTCATTTAGATGCGACAGAAACGATTTTTATTTGAAATTCTGGGTCAATATTTTGTTATTTATTGCAATAAAAATTATAAATAAAATTATTCTCTTATTTTTCCAAAATACAGTTCCAAAGCCTTAATGCTGATATCGTGATCTTTTCAAATTGAAGTTAAATTCTTATGCATCCAATAAAAATTAATTTGTATTATTTGTATGATAATTTTGTTTTAACGTGCAGTTCAAACTCAGTTATTCTTTGTTAATTTTGTTTCCTTTTTTTGTTTATTTTTTGTCTTATTTTATATGCAAATGTTCTTGAATTTTTAATTAAAAAATATATTTTCATTTACAAATAAACCAATTTATTCTATTTTTAAGGGCATATTTTTTGACTTTTAAGTGCATATTTTCAAGTTTTTAGTGCATATTGAATGCGCATAAAACACTTTTATTAGAGCATATTTTTGGTTTTCCTGCTAATCACTAATTTCACAATACTATAAAAAATAAGCCTAACCGGCAACACTGTTCGTACATAACAAAAATACGAGAAATAAATACATATAGGCATTTCCACATGAATGACAACTTTTTGTAGCGTGCGAAACCAAACGAATATGTGACAGCGCATAGAGAAAGGGACCTAAGGTTAAAAAAATCAATTTTCACTTTTTTTTTGATGTGGACAACATCTGAGCATCGAATGAGACCGATCCCATGCCCCAAAAGTGTTCTCTCCCAGAGATATGCGCATTTTATGAAATTGAAGTCGACGATTCTAAGGTTATGTGAAAAAATTTTTCGTACTAACAGAGTGATATTCACGATTTAAAAGAATTATAAATTAGTATTTATTATAATTCACAATTAATAATTTCAGAAAATAAACCTGGATTCGAAAAAACGCGAGCAAAATTGATATCAAACCCATGGAAACAGCGCGCTAGGTAGAAAACAGTAAAAACCAACTACACAAAACAAGAGGTAGGGACGACCTACGCGCGTTTTCAAGGTTGACCAGCACGTTCCTGACGTCATGAGATGTGTCGCTTTCAAATGAGACCAATACCAACACGGTCAGTGATGGTACACCAAAGTTACACGTATTTCAATCTTTAAAATGGCTATCCTGAACAAAACCGGTTTTTACCCTTGGGTCCCTTTCTATTTTGCGCGTCACATATGCTTGTTATTTTTTAAGGAAACGGAACTTTTTTTACTTCTTAATATATTTCTATAGGCTGTCAGTAGATCTACATTGGTAAAAATTTTAAGAAAAATCGAGTCACATTGTTCTGAAATATAAGCTTAATTGCACGCGACAAAAATGTGGAATTTCTCGTGGAAATGCCCAACTGTATGTGAACGACAAGTGCTAAAATTTTCACTTCAATTCTCATTACGTAAGACTTTCACTTCCCGACGACAAACTCGAGTCGCAGGCGAAGTGTGGCAACTATGTCACCCTGCATCTAAACCAGGGCTGGCCATCGAGTGAAAAATATATTCGTGTATGTGCATAAATTTGTATAAGAAGCCGTGTGAAGTTCGGTGGCACCATAGTGTCACTTCGAGCGACTATGATCTAAACAGGCACTTAACGATTACAGTCAACGACATTTGCAGTCGTGTTGTTGTGTAGCCGCAGTCGTCTATGTGTTTCAGAGGTTATTAATATCCAATTATGATTTACAACATGTAACGAATTGTTGAAATTTTCGATTACATGCCATGAAAATTCTACTGTTTTACAGTTTTCAAGGAAAAAGAAAGATTTTCAAAAATTAAATTTATATTCAATTGAATCAATTGCACTTGTGATTAAAAACTAATTATCTACAGATTTTTCCCCTCCTAAAATTTCAACTAATTGAAGAAATTTTAATACTCGTAATTGGATTTACGTGCAAAAAATATTTGTTACATTTGACCTTTAACCTTAAATACATTTTTAATTTCTGCATTCATTTTCATTTAATGATGCCGTGTAGCTGCTTAATAACAGCAATAATAAAAATATAATTTTATTTTCTTTATACAATATTTTCGAAATTTAGTTTTTTTTTGACATTCGATATTTTTATGGTTGACAATTTCCAATTATTTTAGTTTTGTTTATTTGTTGTTTTAGCTTGTTTTTGGCTATGGCCAGAAATTAATTATTATTCTGCTAGTTGTTCATAATGTTTGATTTCAAAATGTATTTGTCGTATTATTTTTGGACGTCCAACTAAATTGAAATATTTCCACATTTTAAAGGTGGACTATTTATTCATGGCAAAATTTATATTTTTAGAGTATAGAGTATGAGGTGTGCATATATGTACATATTTAAAATTTTGCTATATTTAAGACAGGAATATTTTATTTTATAACTTTGAAAATTAGATAATTTTCATGATAAAAAAAGAGATTCAAACTTTTTGTAAGAGTTTAACATGTAGGAAGTATTTAAAACATGTAAATATATGTGATATATAACTGAATGAACAACCTGAAAATCTATATGCCCTGTTCTGTAAACCGTTCGATTTGAAACCGCAAGATTTTAGAAAACTAACTCCGACAATAGAAATATTTTTTAATTTTTTTTTTTTTCATTTTTTTATATATGTACATATATTCCCAAATATCATATCTGAAAGAAAATTATTGTGTATGATTGTAAATACGTTTGCAAAACCATTAAAAATTTTTAAACCGAGAAATTTACTCGGATTCGGTTTACAGAACAGGGCCGTATGTACATACACATGTACATATTAATGTCCTGCACAAGAGCATTTATAAGAACTTTCAAGACATGAGAAATTTTTCAAATGCTTTACTACAGCGAAATCTTCTAAAACAACACTGTTGGCAAGACATTTCGTCGGTTGGTTTCTGTTTTGCTGCAGACATAATGTATTTTGAATATACTGTGCCGCAAACCAGAAACCAGCCGACGAAATGTCTTGCCAACAGTGTTGTTTAGCGTTTGTTTTGGAAGATTTCGCTGTAGTAAAGCATTTGAAAAATCTATTTTTTTGACTTTTGAGATGATGGAGTTTATAAAAAATTTCGAAAGACAATAACAATTCATCAGATCAGGGTTGTATTTTTTCGTAAGTCCTGCGATTTTGTTGGATAGTGAGTCCCAGCTTTTAAAGAGATCTAGAGCGAGATAGGGCATTTCGCCTTTTTTTATATATATGTATGTAATTAAACGTTGACAGCCGAAAATGGTTTCACGACTGTTTAAGAATTTTGTTATTTATTAAATGCTTCAAAAAAAAAAAAAATAACCTGAGATTTAAGAATTTTTCTTAAATTAAATTTGTCATGTGCTTTATTAAACTTAGGTATGCTTAAAGAATCTAGCTCGATGTAAGATAAAATTTATGGTCTTTCAAAGTGGGACATAAGCAAAAAAAAATTTGATTATATGCCTATATAAAACCTTTTTCAATCGCACAGTCATACTTCGAAATTATCGTGTTATTTGTAATATAAATCGAATTCGCTGCACTGTTTAACATAAATAAATATTGCCTTGATTTCATTTTAAAAGTAGTGCAAAACTTTATATTTATTTTTGTAAAAGAAAATATTTTATAATAGCCATATAAAACAGCTGTTCAAACCAAACTTATGGGCAACACTATATTTGTTGTTGAGTAAACAAATGCGCTGATTTACACGGGATTAATTGTGCTGGCATAACATGCCAGTTTGTGGGTGAGAGAGGCAAAGAGAGGGGTTTTGTGTTTGGCATAATTTTTCAACCAGCTACAACCCCGCATTAGCAGCACAAAACCAATACACACACAACTTAGAAAACTGCAAATGTTAAATGAATACGAAAAACACTAACACACACAAAGCTGTGTATACGTATACATTTTTATGCAGGATGAATTAGTCTCGTGTATTCTTAAAAAAACAAAAATTGTGCTGCATATAAATTAGTCTCGTGTAAACTACCTCAATGAAAACATAAACAGCTGTCTATGGATATGGCAGCACTAATAGACGAAGCAAATATAAGGTGCGTTCCACAACATTTCGTACAAATTCGGACTAATGAGAAAAAAAAAAGAAACTTACTCTCTGAATGAGCTAAAGTTATCCAAAATTTGCTGGAATGAAGGCAATTTTACAACAGGTAAAGTTTATACTACAACAAAGTACAAACAATAAAAACAATATGGCATTTTGTTGTTGCCCTGGTAGGCTCGTATGTCCAAAGCAGCTGATTGCAGATACTAACGGCCTGTCCCACGTTGTCACCAGAAATCGTTCGTTCTGTATTACACTGTCAATTCATTAAAACTTCTTTGATATTTTTTTTTTAAATTGAATTTTTAATTAGTAAATAAGGTTAAGTGTATAATCATGTTTAATACTCGTATTTTTAGCCATGTGAAATTTAAAAAATAAAAGTCTTTTAAATCATTCTTGTTTTCTTAATTTAAACACATTTACATATTTATTCTTAAAAAAAAACATATGCATGTAAACCAAAAATTTCATAAGCTTTTAAGAGCATTATTTCAGCTTAAATCATAATTTATGAAGCATAACGATGTAAAGAAAAATCTTTTCTATTACGAATATAAATTAGATTTGATTTGAATTTTTTGCCGGTACATTATTTATTTATCGTTTTGATTTGTATTATGCTTGGTTGCTATTTTTATTGTAACAATCGGGCGGCATATTAATACGGACATCAATATATTTTCACATGTTATATACTTATGTTATATATTAGGGTGGGTCACTGATGTATGAGAAAAAATAAAAGTTCTCGAATGAATTTCTAATAGCAATATTTTTTTTTGTCTTACGTTAAAACAAATAAAAATTGCTAAAAAAAAAGTTAAAAAAGTAACATCTTGAGCCTGCGCCGGAGCTCATAAGAATTAATGGCCTATTTCCCACCTGCGAAAGAAAACGTTCGACTTAAAATTTATATTGAAAACAACAATAAAATATGAAAATTTGTTTTTATTTTCAATATAAATTTTAAGTCGAACGTTTTCTTTCGCAGGTGGGAAATAGGCCATAAGTATTTTTGAAAAAAAGTAAATTCTTAAATTTTAATATTTTATTTACTATTCATTAAAACTGAAAACTTTTTTAATTAAAATTAAAAAATATAAAACTTTGGTTTCTGTTTCGTCTATATTAAAACTTCTCTTGATTTTTTATCGCATAGAGTTATGGATGCTTCTGACACTATTTTCATAGTTCGTTCCACCGCCTGAGTATGACATGGCAGCTTGGCAAAAATTAGATTGCAACAGAATTGAAGATCAAAGATCTTGCACTAAAAATAAATTAATAATAGACTAAAATACAACATATTTGCGTTATAAGAACTCGATACGAGAAAAAATTTTTTTGACCCGCCCTAATGTAAAGGGTGTTTTTTTAGAGGTATAGAACTTCGAATTGAAATAAAACACAAGAAAATCGTTTTAATGTCCATCAATTTGGCTTTATTGGAAGGATAATTTTATGCCATTAATGTTTAAATATGATTTCGGGCATGTGGCCGCCGCGGCTGGCTCGAATAAAGCCAATTCTACAGGTCCAATTTTCAACCACTTTTTCGAGCATATGGGGCCGTATGTTGGCAATAACGCCACGAATGTTGGCTTCCAAGTCCCCTAACGTTTCTGGTTTGTTGGCGTAGACGAGCGACTTCACATATCCCCAAAGAAAATAATCCAATGGTGTCAAATCACACGATCTTGATGGCCAATTGACAGGTCCATTCCGCGAAATTATGCGCTCATCGAATGTTTCCTTCAATAAATCGATTGTGACGTGCGCTGTGTGGCATGTAGCGCCGTCTTGTTGGAACCACAACTCATCCACATTCAAAATCTTCAAAATCTTCCATAAAGTTGATGGACAAAGCTCCAATTGCTGTGCACGGTGGCGAATCGATTCATTCGGGTCCTCTTCAACACTTTGCTCTACAGCGGCAATTGTTTCTTCGGTGCGCACTGTTCGACGTCTCTGCGGATGCGTATTATCACATAGAGTAAACATAGTGCGAAAACGATCCATGGTTAACCGAATTAATTGCTCTGATGGACGATTATGTCGACCATATTTGCACGATTTGCAAGCGTTGTTCTTTTGTCAACCTGTTCATGATGAAATGGCAAACCAAACTAAATATTAATCACTTGACAGCTGACAAAATGGCCGCCAGTTAAAAAAGTGATGCCAACTTAAAGTTCTATACCTCAATAAAAAACACCCTATATATAGTGTATCTGAGTAGTACAATATTACATTTTGGCATCATTAATCACAGCTGTTTTAAGCAAACATATGCAAGCAAACATGGACAATATGTAAAGCTTTTTTATGCCATGGCTAAATCGATTGTGGGCGTGATTAATTTATTTGTCAATCATTCTAAAATGAGCCTGATTAGAAATTGATATTTGTTTGTGATGGTATGATATTTAGTTCGAAATATCGGGTCATAACTAAAGGAAATGGTTGTAAAATTTAATATTTAAAGCTTTTCGGCAACTTGAATGTACATATGTATGTATGTATGTATATGTAGGTATCAAACTTTTTACAAAAGAATTTGATGGCTTTATTAAAATTTCGTTCTTTCATTAGAGGGATTCATCAGAATCTCCAAGCTTTCTTAAAGAAGTATGTAGTATGTTATCAAACAAGCATAAATAATTATATCGATCTATAAAGCATGCCACGCAGTAGTAATTCTTTTGTTCATTCCGTAGAGCCTGAGGAAGTGCGCTCATTCTCTTTACTTGTCCATTAAGCATAAAATGAGGTTCACCAATAAATGAAATGAAAATAATTTTTTCTGCCAAAAAAAACAACCGACTTCAATGCAAATATCTGATAGAAGAAGTACGTAAAATATAAAATTAAATTTTAATGGGCGTGCCTCCGCCCATTTTTAAAATGCAAGATTGTGTGTTTTTCAGGGATTAGGGTGTGTGTTAAGTTTTGTAAAAATCGGTAAAGTAAGACCTCGTAAAATAAAATATTAAATTTTAATGGGCGTGACTGCGCCCATTTTTAAAATAAAAGTTTTGTCTATTTTAGAGCTCAATTTGTGTGATAAGTTTCGTAAGAATCGGTTAAGTAGAACCGCATGAAATATTATAATAAATTTTAATGGGCGTAACTCAGCCAATTTTTTTTAACTTTAAAATTGTGTAATTACAAGAACCAAAGGTGTTTTATAGATTTCCCAGCAATCAAATAAGTAAAATATCATAAAATTATATAAAAAAAATTATGGGCATGTCTCCGCCCACTTTTTTACAATGGGACCAATGGGAAGCTATACCCTTTCAGACAACAAAAAAAATTTTTACAATCGGTCTAAAATGTACCGAGTTATGAAGTAACACACCTAAAAAAATAGACACGAATTGTTAACCTCCTGCTTTTTTTGAAGTCGGTTAAAAAAGAGAAAGCTTTGCTGATTTTGTAAAAAAAAAATTGCACGATTCGCAGGTGTTTTTCTATAGGTAATTTATACATAAAATAATGGTGGTTCAAATATTGGCGCAATTGACACAGTGGCAACCGTATAGCGGTTTCATCCCTGCCGAAAATTAGAACTTCCAAAAATAGCCTTTATAATAACTAGTCGGCTATTATATTATGAGTCATTGCATTTGGGGAATTAATAGACTGGTAGAAGTTTTTTCAATTTTTATTTTTTATTTAATTTTGTGGTTTGTTTACTTGAAATTTAATTGACAAAAACAATTAAGGTAAACAAAAGTAATGCTAAAATGAAAGAATTAAAAACTAATTATAAATATTAATGAACTTCAGTAAAAATATTGGGGAACCGATAAAAGGTTTTTTAAAATTACTCTTTTTTCCAAAAATTTTCACAATTTTGCCTTATTAGCCTTGCTTTTTGTTTTGTTTGTTTTTAGCTTATAAAGGGGTCATGATAATTTTTCTTTATTTAAATTATTTTCGATCATTAACCTACCTACCGTTTCGCGTTCACAAATTCTTATATTTATTTATTTTCTCGTTAATTACTACAAAATTCCTTCACACAAGTTCATACACATTTTAATATTTCATCAAAATTGTTTTTTTCAATAATAATAATGTTTAAATTTTAAAAGTTAAAATTCAAAACATTTTTGTATTATTTTGCTATGCTCTTAACAAAATATCTACAATTAAAATTTAGTTTAAATAAATATTTACTTATGCTTAATTCCAAATTGATATTATTAAATCATTAAATGGGAACATTTGAAATTTTCTGATGTGCAAAAGAATTTGTAAATTTTAAAATGATTCTTTAAATCAAAAATTATTAAATTTATTATGTGCATAAATATGTTTGTATTTATTTAATATTTTATGCTCATTTTAAGGGATTTTTGAAAAAATTTATTAGCTTCATGGTTCAACATAAATTTTAAATTCCATTTTAATTTTCATAGAATTGTGTGCACTCATGCTTTTTAATAATTATTAAGTTATTTAATATACTGCATATGATTTATTTATTATATTGTACAAAAAAATTCTTGGTTAATGTTTGACAAATCGTATATGGCTGCGACATGATTTGGAAAATTTATGTGAAAGAAAAACAAATAAATACATGCTCAAGCAAAAGTTTCTAAACTTTTTTTCTACAATACTTGTACAGAAAAACAAATAATTTTCAAAAACTGCAAACAGAGTCTGCAAAATTTAAAAATTACACTGCACAACAATTTTTAAACTTTTCAAAATTACGAAGTTCCGACAATGGATACTGGTAGAGGAGACGTTTGTAGGTGTTTTAAAAGATCTCATCAGGGAGGCTCACAGTTACCCTCCTTTGGCTGTTCGTACAGTATATCGGTGTATTCAGCTCAACTTTTTAGAAAATATTAAGGCAAATATTTTTGTGGAACATATCAATCCCCAATCTATTTAACTCCCCAAAAAAACGTCCTCCCCAAGGAAATATTCTACAAAAAATGTTTGCCCTAAAATTATACTACATATGGGCAAAAACTTCCGTTATTAGAACTCCGTTCTCCTTCTTTTGTGTTAATGCGTGACGTAATTGTTAGTAAAAAAAATGCTCAAGTTAAAAATATAACAAATAATATTACTTTAAACAGTCGCAAAAAGGATAAGCAAACAATTTTTTTTCAATCGTATATTTCGAAATATAGCAGATTTCAATTAAAATATTTATTAAAATCTATCGTTTACACGAAGTTTTTTTTTGACATTTCGTCGAGTGGTTACTGGTTTGCCGCACAGTATATTAAAAATGCATTATTAATGCGTTAAACCAATAACCACCGATTTATCAAGATTTTTTATCCGAAGACAAAACCAAAACTACAACCAAACAACTGCAATGTAGCCAATTCACACACCCTTTTACGTACAGAGCCTTATAGGGCATTTACATCACCACAAAATCTAGCATATTTTGATTAAAATCTTTATGAAAATCAATACCGTTTACACCAACTTTTTTATTTGACATTTATCAAGGTTTTTTTTTTATCCAAAACAAAACCCATCAACTGAATTTTTTCCAAAACAACAACCAAACAACTGAAATGTAGCCAATTCACACACTTTTGTAAGTAGCTAATTCACTCACCTTTTGTTGTACAGGGTAGTAAAGAATAAATAAAAATATGACATTTTTATTAAATTTCCTACAAATCTACTGAAAAAATAGATTTCGTTTTGTATGGGAAATCTGTAAAAAAGTAACTTGATTTAGCTCGAAATCTCGAAAGTACTAGATTTCGAGACAGTGTAAATGCACTATTACTTTTTAGTACAAGTTCTACTAGATTTTTATCGACAAAATTTAGATGGTGAAGTAGATTTTGTTTTGTATGGGTACTCTACACGATTTTGCCCGAAATCTCTGTAAGTAGTAGATTTTGCTTAAATGTAAAACTTTTTAATTAGTTCTACAATAAATATTATTGGATATCGCAAGAGTTCCAAAAAAATTATTTTTCTTTTCCATAAAAATTTGTGACATATTGTACAATTAGACACTAAAAACTGATTTACATCAGATATAATTAAAGATGTGAAACCAGCACAATTGCAACTACATACATTAGAATTCGTTTGGCGACCAGGTCACCTGATTTGTTTTTCGGGTATCATCATTTTTTTAAGGGTTTTGCCTAAAAAAAATAATGGCGGTCTTTTTTTGGGAAAATTTTCACTCCTTGGGGTGGTTCAACCCACCTAAAAACGTGGATTTTGAACTCGTTTTTATGCAGAGCAAAAACGGTTAAATATATGGCAAATCTGATTTCACCAGTCGATTCTGCAGCAAAAATTAATACAATGTATGTTTTGAACCCTTAAAAAAGTTCCAAAAAACCACAACAGGGGGCGCAAATCTCATTAAAAAATAGGTTTTTTTTTAAACATGCACGATAAAAAGGCATTTTAAGCTTAGCGAAACGGTACCAATATTTTATTTTTATCAATTTAAAAATTTTAAATGACAGGAAACTCTATGCAAAATTTTTTTAAACAGTTTTAAATTTTTTTGCGCCCTCTGTTGTGGGTTTTTGGAACTTTTTAAGGATTCAAAAAACGTTCATTGTATTAATTTTTGCTGCAGAATCGGCTGGTGAAATCAGATTTGCCATATTTTTAAACGTTTTTGCTCTGCAGAAAAGCGAGCTCAAAATCCGCGTTTTTAGGTGGGTTGAACCACCCCAAGGAGTGAAAATTTTCCCAAAAAAGGCCGCCATTATTTTTATTTGCCCAAAAACCTTCAAAAAAAAAATTATGATATCCGCAAATCAAATTTTTAAAATTTACTCTAATATACATACTAACACCGGTATTCATAAACAATGGCTAAAGTTAAAACAATTCCTTAAAACGATGTTCTCAAACAAAATTCGTGCGTTAAGCCATTATACTCGTTTGTGAATGCCTTCATAAGAGCCCTTGTAGTGATTCCAAAATAAAATGTATTGTATTAATTATTTTTTTTATATTTAGTTAACGCATATGTTCGGCTGACAAAAATAATTAACCTATTTTTTCTTCCGCCAAAATAAATTATTATTCTCGTTTTTTATTTTTGTAATTTATGACACTTTAATTTTTTTTAACAACAATCACGCCCATTCACATAAATCAAAGGCGAAAACTGAAACAAGAAAATATTTAATTTTACACTCTTAAATATTTTTGTGCTACAAATTTGTTTATTTAAAAAAGAAAAAAAAAAGAGTCAAATTTGCAGAAAATAAAAAAAAATTCATCTCACCTCCTGGTTTTTGCTTCATTTTATTTCACGATACTTAAATGCGAAGAAGTGAATAAATGGAAATAGAATGAATTTTGTTGATCTTGAATATATTTAAGTATTTGTAAATTTAATTGATGTATTTCGTAAATAATATTTAAGAAAAGTATGCGTTTAAAGTTATGGTCAGACATGACAAATATTTGATGAAATAAGTGTAGCCCAATTGAAAAAAGACTCAATAGATTTCAATATGTTTTTTTTTTTTCATTTAGCAATAAATTTTCTACTGCTCTAAGTTAGGCAAATTGCTGTATAAAAGAGTAGACATAGAACTGCGATAAAGATTATATTATAAGGGAAATATGGGTATCAATCATTCCATTTTGCAAGATGTCATGCCCCGCCCTCTAAATAAAATGTAAAGTGCAGTCTAGAAAATTTTTATAAAAATCACTCAAAAATATGACTGCTTTTCCTATAAACTTTATACTCATGTCGTCCGTCTGGGTTGTAGAAACAGGGGGTAAATAAGTACATACCCAGATCTCCGTCAAAGTTTATTTTATGCTTAAGTATTAATATTTATTTAATCATAATTATCTAATATCGATTATTCATTATTTTTCAGCATTTAAGGCTTAAAATATTCCGCAAAATCCTTGTCCTTCGAACCAACTAATGGTCATTATAATAGAGAATGTCAAGCAAAAGGAAAGCCAAATATTATTTATCAAATACGAGAGGTCATCATAAAAGCCCTCTAAAACCATTCACAAAATATCGCAGAAGATTCAAATAACCCCCACAATTCCAGCAGCACCTTCGCCGCCAAATATTTCGTGAAGGCTGAGTGAGAGGAGAGGAGTAGGAAAAATGTCCACACCCCGTAGCTCGTTTCGGCGAAAGGAAAAACCACCCTTGGAACGTTTCAAGGACCATTGTCGCAAATTTACAGCGTTTATGTTCAGCAATGTTGGCATCATTTTATTAGTAATATTGTATACGATTGGTGGTGCTTTCATATTTCAGGCGATAGAGATTTTCGAATACGAAATGAACAAAGATGTTGTACCGGCTAAATATGGCCTGTTAACGCAAAATTTTAAAGCCGAATGTTTGGAGCGCATATGGCAGGAGACTTCACGGAATATAGGATTTTTTGATAAGCAGTCGTATAAGAAAAGGTAACAAAAATTTTTTTTTATTTCGATGAAATCTGTGCTTAATGCTATAAACACAATTGGGACGAACGACGAATTTCGTTCACGTTGACGAATTCGTCGATAAGAATTCGCTGAGTAAATTCGTCGTGTGAAGCATAATAACGACGAATTTACTCACCGAATTCTGCTGTCATAATTGATAAAGTTGGTTATTGTGTATGCAAAGAGAGAGAGAGAGAGAGAGAAAATTGTTTTTTCGTCGTTCGTAGGCGTACAAAATAGAAATAAACCTATCTCAGAGTTCGTCACACACGACGAATTTCGTTCTACGGTGGTGTTGTGTTCATTTTCATATGCGCAAATGTGTTTTATTTTTTATGACGAAAGTTCGCACCGAAATATTCGTCGTTCGTCCCAGTTGTGTTTCTAGCATAAGTCACATTTTGCTGTGAATATGACGTGATAGTAAAAAATTGTTAAAGAGACAAATTTAGCCCTTGCAGAGCCATGGACACTGGTTTACAAAATGTTATGATCGGACTTAAAATGGAGACACATAGAACAAAATACTAAAAGGGCGGAATTTGTAGGCGTGGCAAAAAATAAAATAAAAATATTTTTGGAATTGTTTTTACATTATCTTTAATCCTAGGGGGTGACTGGAACAATTTTTTTGTATGGAAGGCGAACCACTCTAGGGTTCACTCTTTAATTTGGTATATATTTCTTCGAGTTTTATCTCATATTCATTCTATAAGAGATCGAATTATTTCAGTGAAGACAGTGTGAAACTTGTTTTTCTTTTTTAAATAGGGAAGACGAATTAATATGTATTAATGCAGGACATAGCACGTCCTGTATTTTGTTTTTACATATGA
Organism: Tachina lurida; assembly: GCA_944452675.1. Classification (NCBI taxonomy): domain Eukaryota; kingdom Metazoa; phylum Arthropoda; class Insecta; order Diptera; family Tachinidae; genus Tachina; species Tachina lurida. The sequence continues at coordinate 129,580,708 of OX101756.1, read as the reverse complement.
ACTCAACTTGCTAACAACAAGACCAAATTCCATACAGAAAAATTTATCTTTCGTAGACCTTCTTGTTGTTTAAAAAAGTACTAGTAAGCCTTGCCACTTTTATATTAAGCAAAATGGGTAAAATTGGCTTCAGAAATGAGAATTAAAATAACAAAATTGAGATTAAAAAAAATAAAAATGGAAAATACTGCAAAAACTACACAATTTACAGAAAAACTTATTTTTAAGCAAAAAACTGCAAAAGTGCTCGGTGCTGAGCAAAACAGCAAAATACAGGGAAAACTGCACATTTGGCAACGCTGCTTTGCAGTAAAAATTGTTAAAAATTCCTAAAAAAAATTTTAGTAAGCGAACACACCTAATGTATATTAATATTTCAATTTTATTCAACGCGTGTCCTATTTGGACATGAAAAAACTTATTTGTTGTTGGTTAAGCACGTCTAAATGTATTTCGTAAGCTTTTTAAATTGTGGTTGAAGTCTACTGATGAGTTGCATGATCAGCAACGAAATGCCTCTTGGGGTGCTTAACCAACACAAAATAATTATTTTACATTAATTTTTAATAATTTTCGATAACAAACAGTTATATTAAACATTACGTGTTATGGAATAAAAAAAAAAAATTTTAGGGTCAATGAAATTTTGCTGGAATTTCAAAGATCGGTGGTGCACAACCATTTGGTGGGTCAGGATATTAACAAACAATGGAGTTTTTCGGGAGCATTTTTATACTCTCTCACCGTTATAACAACCATAGGTAAGTGTGTTAATCCTTTGATATACATATGTACATATATATCTATATAATAATAATATTTTTCGATCTCTTAACAGGCTATGGCAATATTTCGCCACGTTCGGACTGGGGCAAATTGGTCACTATTGTTTATGCCATTATAGGCATGCCGTTATTTCTTTTATATCTCTCCAATATCGGTGATGTCTTGGCGAAATCTTTCAAATGGATTTACTCGAAAGTTTGTCTCTGTCGCATATGTCCGGGGGTGGCAAAAAGACGTTTAATACGAGAACGTCGTAAACTCAAGCAAATGATGATGACTAAAGCTGTAAATTTGTTTTTTTAATCAAATTGCTTGAATGTTTCCAATATATCGTATTCCATGTATTTTTTTTAATAACAGTTGGCCGATATGGAGGAGTCGAGAGGCAGCCGTTACGTTTCTTCTACAAGTAGTAGCAATAGTTCGGACAGCGCTTCTAGTTATTGTACAGATGAGACTGAAAGTTCCTCCACATCGTCTAGGAGTGCAAGTCAAGCTAGTGGCTTGAATATGTTAGATATACTTGACGATGATGATGATTCGGATATTGAACGTGAGATAAGGGGCAGTACAGATGAAATAACGGTGCCCCTAACCGTATGTGTCTTCATAATGATAAGGTTAGTGAAATATTTTTGCATATTTTTCCCTTAATGCTATTTATTGTGTTTTGTTGCAGTTACATTTTATGGGGAGCTTTACTTTTTGGCCAATGGGAATCATGGGGCTATTTGGATGGCAGTTATTTCTGTTTCATATCATTAAGCAGTATTGGTTTTGGTGATCTAGTTCCCGGTGATCGAGTGGTGGGTATTTTGGGGCAAAAGAAATGCCAAAAAAAATATTAAAAAAAAAAATACACTTAAGCAAGTGATTTGTAAATGATACGAGTATTTTTTGTCTCCAATTTTTACTCCAAATTAAATTTTTTTAAATCCTTATTACTATTATAAATGTGAAAGTGAGTTTGTTTGTTTGTTTGCTACGCTTTCACGCCCAAACCGCTAAACAGATTTTGAAAATTCTTTTACCAGTGGAAAGGTACATTAGCAGCGTCAAATATAGGATATTTTTTTATCCGGTTCGGAACCAGTTTTTTTATATTTGGAACGGATTTTTTCCGTAAAACACATTTTTAGGCTGGTTAGGGTAGTTTTCGTTAAGTTTTAAACCCGGTTTTTGGGTATTTTTTAAACAGATAAGCGCGAACATAGCCGCGGGTATAAACTAGTTATAATACTCGTATCGAGGCTTATTTTAAATTTTATCGTATTGAGTTATTACTACTGAGGTCTTTATTTAACACAAAAAGTATTAAAAATTATCCTTAACATTCAATAGATTTATTAATGCAACTTTTAGCAATATAAAAATGTTTGATGAATAAATTACCTGCATTTGTTCAATATGAAAACCTACGAATAACAAAATACTTGCTGGGTGTCCCTCTTAGGATACGTTATACATACTGCGTTTATACGTGCACCATTTGCAAATAAATTAACTTACTGTTTATACGGCATAGGAAAAGTACACTTCTATAGAAAACTTATTCATGTTGACAAAAAAATCTAAATGTATAAAATAAAAAAATAATGACTTGTTTTAATTCTCATTATTAGCTTCTATCAATGTTTTTGTGCAATATTTATCTATTTATTGTTTTTTTTTTTTAAATTAGAAAATATAAAACGTCAAGCATTTTATTTGCAAATAGTGCGTTGATCGTGAATAGTTTTCGTGAGTTAAGGTGAAAGTACATAACACGCGTTAGTGCGCGTGCGAGCTGTAGGCATCTGTCTGAAATAACTTTCAACTTTTTAACGCGTTGAATTGTTTTAACAACTAATCAGCCGGCAATAAATAAAAAAAAATTAAAAAAATTAGAATCATAGAGCAAAAACTTATTAAAGAGTTTGAAAAAGATACATTATTGGATAAAAACGTAATTGAAAATGTTCCAAGTCCATTTTTTAATATAAAAAATAAGTAAAAAGGCTGATAGAAAAGGCTTTTATAACGCCTGCTATTTTTCATGCGGTAAAGTTTTCAAACGCACGATACTTCTAGACGAACCTACTATATCGCAATAAAACAAATTATATGGCAACAGTTTTATTTTTATTACTAACCGTGTTTAATTATTTATTACTACGTTTATACGGGCGACTTATTCGCAAAAATATTGCAAATAGAGAATTTTGCCGCAGATTAAATATTTATTTGCAAAGTTCTGATTAACGCACTATTTGCAAATAAAATGCTTGAGGTTGCCACGCTTACAAATTTTTGATAACAAAAAACAATAAGCGGATAAATATTGCACAAAAATATTGATAGAAACAAATAATGACAATTAAAAGCAACAATTATTTGATATTTTGTACATTTACACTATGTTTTTTTTTTGTCAACATAAGTGAGTTCTCTATAGAAGTTCTACCAAGTTTGTATACTATTGCTATGCCGTATAAACAGTGGCGGTATTCGGTGTTTGATGCAAATGATCTTGTATAAGTGTAAATGCAAAATATCGTAGCTTCTATTTAAAATCCAACAACAAAATACAAACACAATCCAAACAAAAGAAGATGGTAATATATATAGAAGATGGTATATATATATAGATGGTAACTTGCGTATACATTACGAAACACATTAGCAAATTGAAATACAATGAATCAAACCAATTCACATATTCCATTTGCAATAAAGTTACGTATATAAGGCAGACATCTACATCAACTGACACCACACACAGTGGACCAAAACACAGAAGAACGCTGATGAGGAAGGTTTAGTGGCCTTCGAAAACGGCTGGCTGTTCCGTTCAACTATGTGTTGTTGTCAGAATATTTACAACTAACTTTGATGTTATTTGTTCATTAATAATTATCACATGTAATTTGGCTTAAAAAGCGTTACGAACTTTAGCCTATTCAATTCATAAGAATATAAAAGCTACGATATTTGCACTTACGCAAGACCATTTGCATCAAACATCGAATATAGCCAGTGAGTTAATTTATTTGCAAACATATGTATTTATTTGCAAATAGTGCGCGTATAAACGTAGTATATACATACATATGTATGTATTCATAATTATTTTTTCAGATAACTGCCGACAAAGACAAAGTAGAAGTGAGCTTTATTTTATGTGCTGTTTATCTTCTGCTGGGCATGGCTTTGATTGCCATGTGTTTTAATTTAATGCAGGTAAATTATTTAGTTTTTTTTAAATTCTGAGATGCTTTAAATTTTATTTAATATGCGTTTGATGAATTTCAGGAACAAGTTATTCATAATATACGTTCATTTAAAAGAGCTTTCAAAGCTTGTTTCCGCTGTAGAAGGAGATGAAATTATCTTCGATTAAAAATGCCACACTATGTGTTCCAGAAAAATGAATTAAAACAACAGAGATTTAAGATTGTTGTTAAGAAGGTATTAATAAGGTTCAATCATGATTTTTTTTCCGAGCAGATATAGAAATTTTTATGGTTGCCATTTCACAAATTCAGTTTTTTCGATGAAAAATCTTAAAAAGAAATTCAAAAATAAGAAAAGAAAACGTATCGCCAACCGTAAGTGTTTCAAATAAAAATATTTTAAATTAATAATTCAAAATTATTAATTTGTTTAAAAAGACCATATCGTCCCATAACAGCCAAAAAAGCTTAAGCGACATAGTTTCCGAACTTTATTTTTTGACCAAAATCGATTATTAGCGATCGTAAATAATCGATTTTGGCAAAAAAAAAAAAAAACGAGGTTTAAAAAATGTGTCGCTTAAGCTATTTTAGCGGTTATGGCTCGATATGTTTAAAGTATGTATGTTTAAAGGTTTTGTGCAATATGCTCAACTTTTTTATTCTTTCTCTGCAAAAAAACTTAATTAAATCAATACATACATAAGTAAATACATACATACACATATATGTACATACCCTGCAGTCAGACTGGGGCCAAATGTCTCTATGTCAACACTAAAATTCTGGTAGTAGGTACATTGTCTACAATTTCTTTTATATTCGTCAGTATAAAAGAAAGAGAGACAACAAATGTGGTGTATTTCTGGTGGCTTTTGCAACAACTTGTCAATATTCATATAATTGTATGTACGTAAGGTATAGAAATGTACCACTAAATGTCTGGTTGGTATGTCTCCATGTTCCCATAAGAACTATGTAGTCACTATCTAGTCAATTGTTTTAGTGTTACTAGTAGATTTTCAATGACAAGCACATGCTAAATGTCTATAGCACAAAGTATTGTATGGGGATTAATTAGAGAGTAGTACTGGTGACAAAGTCAAAAGCGACTAAGTACATTTTCACCATCGACATTTCCTTCAGGGTATGTAAGACTTACATACATACATACATATGAGATAAATAATGTAACTGCAGAACTGATTGAACCTTTCAAATTTTAGCTTTTTAAGTAACATTTTCTTCTAGTTCATATTCAAATAATAGTTTAAGTAAAAAAACAATGTTGTTTAAGTTAAAGTTGTAGAAGTTAAAGACTTATATTAAATAACAAATTATTGAATAGGACATATGTATATAAGTTCTGCTTAATTATTTTATCAAGCTTAAGCCTCTCAAAACTAAGAATCTGATCGCTTAAAAAATCGTTTAAAGCTTACAAATGCCCAAGTAAAAAGGTTAAACTCAAAAAAGTATTTTTATTTTATAAAAGAAAATTCAGGACATGATGCAATGTTTTTGTTAACCAATTGTTTATGATTTTTTCATTCACTGCTTTGCATTTTAGAATGAAAATTGGACACTTTTATGATAAATACAATTTGCTGTAAATTAAAATGACAATTAAGGTGCGATTATGGATGGTAAGCGAACTTCAGTTGCGTTGTTAACTGGCAACTCTACAATGCAGTAGAATTTTTCTTTTTTAATTTAAATTTATATTTCGTTCTTAATTGATTGTAATTTGTCTATTACTTAAGTTATTTTTAATTATATTTTTAAGCTAAGATTTTTAGTTCACTATTTCAAAATCCCTCCAAAGCTTAGCAGTAGTATATACCATGATATAAATATAGAAGGTACTTCCATTCTCTCATTTTTTCTTGACATTCACCTTCTGACAAGGATAGGTATTCTGAAGTTTCCAGTAAAAACGTGCTACCGTATTAATTTAATATTTCCCCTCTGTTTCCTGTTTGTTTGAAAATTTTATTGAAAAACTATTTCAGAAGTTTTTTTTTTATAAATTCAAACAATTTAAAAGAAATCGTGATTATAAATGTTTTATTATCTTGAAAAGCAATGAAATGCATTGTAAATGTATTGTTGTATTAAAGAAAGCGAAGATTAGCTGCATATTACAAACTGTGGACGTACAAAATATCATTGTAAAAATATGAATGTAGCATTCTTTGAGTTCTCTACATTATCTGCTGTCCGCCAACAGTGTGTAAGAGCCTGCAAAATCTGTGAAATCGACTCGCCAAAATTATCTGATCGGGTATTTAAGCCATTTCTTAGAAAAACATGTTACAATCACCAAGAAGTGAATTATATAGATTAAATAAGATGTAATATCAATCAATATTTGTTAAATTTAATGAAAATTCATTGTCAACTAATCAGAATCATCAATAAATTTGGATGAAAATAAAGTTAAAATACTTATTTTAAGCAGAAATTTTAAAAAGATGCGCCAAGTTATTACATAACCACTTTTAAAACATCACAGATGTGTAGTCATGTATATCACTTTATTTATTCGCAACTTTTGTTAAGATAATTACACATTTTTGTAAAAATTTTATGGGGGAAGACTTATATTTTTTTGCGATATGGGAACCTCTTTTTTATTTCTCTCAAAAAACAAACTTCAAAAATACTTATTTTTTAAAAACAAAGAGAGAATGGAAGTACCTTCTATATTTATATCATGGTATATACATATATTGTAGAAACAAAAATTGTAAATACAAATTATAAATTCAAAACCTATTTTTAAGTTTTACTTTATTACAATTAAAAATTATAATATAAAGCAAAAGTAAATTTTAATTATTTCTTATTTCCTTAATTCAACCATTTGTTTCAGACAAAGGTTTTGCAAGGGCAACAGAAAATTTTCTTGATATTTTACTAAAAATCAGGTCATATTCATTTCAAACTAATATCAATATTATAAAAATAGTTTTAAAAAAATAGTTGATCCAAAATGTCGAAAATAGAATTTGTTTAACAAAATATAAAGATTATTCACATAAAGTTGAAAAAATGTCTCCACGGTAGCTACCACTAACAAAATTTGCAACGTTTAGCACTTTTCACAATTTTTTTTAATAGTTTTTTCATATTTATAAATTTATTTGCAAAGAATTTTTTTTAATAAAATATATTTTTCATGTTGCAGTTTTTTTAAATTTTTTTTCCTAAACAATTTTTGAAGTTTCCGATAAACTTTAATTTGAAAAAAAAAGATATCATTGTATGTTAAATGCTTCTGTTAAAAAATATTTCTAAAATTATTTTTAAATATGTACTTATTATTTCAAGAGCATATTATTTTAACGGCGTACAATTTTTGTTCATTTCGATTCACGTGGCCGAAATTTAGTATAAATTCTAATTATAAACAAGCGAAATCCAATTATTAAGTTTTTTATTTTGTAATTACGAACTAATCACAACGCAAATCGAGGCTTTACTGTATACATAAAAAATATATGTATATGTTTGTATGTCGTATGAACAATATCCAAGAATTACTAAAAAAATCAATTATAGGCCTATGTAGTAATGTTATAAAAACCTATTGCATATATGTATGTATTTTGGCTTTCAAAGAATTAGAGCTATGCTCTTTATGTCAGACACACGAGCTAGGGCGTGGTTTTCGTAACAAGAATAATCGACACCATTGCAGTTAAAATTTATTTCTGTTTTGGTTTCTTTGTTTACATATTTTTTAGTTGTTGTTTTCTTTATTTTTCTCTGTTCGTAAAGAAAGAGATGCCAGATGACTTACTAATAAGAACTTAAAAAAAAACAGGGATGTACATATATGCCAAATGTGAATACATGAAAATATTTGCGGCGAATTTATTTTGTTTTATAAATAATAACAAAATAAATAAATTTTAGGAATACTATCAGCCTTATTTATATAAAAATTGTTAAGGCTTTATAAAGTCTTAATAAGAAAATTTTTTTATGAAAATTTGTCTTAAAAACGCTTTATAAAGCCTTAATAATTTTTATAAATAAGGCTGTTAATAAATAGTTTTAAATAATAATAGTAATTAATTAATTGTTATTTAACGCATGAAATTTGTTACATATGTATAGCTAGCATCATCACTCTAACCTGGTGTCCTTCTTCTTCTTAGTTTTAGTATTTTTTTTGCCGACTTCCAAAAAAAAAAAGAGGAAGTTATCAATTCGTCTGTATTTTTTTTTTGGTATTGTTACTTCATAACTCGGTAGATTTTAGACCGATTGTAAGAAGTATTTTTTTGTCTGAGAGGGTATATCATCCATTTGGTTTCAATGTAAAAAAGTGGGCGGGTACACGCCCTTTAATTTTTTAATTGATTTAATGATATTTTGCTTATTCGATTGCTACGAAACTAACCCAACACATTGGGCTCTTGTAACGACACAATTTCGAAGTTGAAAAAATGGGCGAAGCCACGCCCAATAAATATATTTCACATACTTCTATTTGACTGATTTTTACGAAACTTTGCACACACCCTAATCTCTTAAAAATATAGAATCTTGCATTAAAAAGTGGGCGGAGTTACGCCTATTAAAATTTAATATTACATTTCACGTGCTTGTACTTAACTAATTTTATGAAACTTGGCACACACCTTGAGTTTTTTAAAAGACACAATATTGCATTCAAAAAAGTGGGCGTGGCCACACCTATTAAATTTTAATATTCTACTTCACGTGCTTGTATTTAACCAATTTTTACGCACCTTGGAGCACACCCTGATCTCTTAAGAAGACACAATCTGGCATTCAAAAAAGGGGGCGGGGTTAAACCCATTAAAATTTAATATTATATTTCGTGATTCTACTTGATCGATTTTTACGAAACGTGGCGCACACCTTGAGCTTTGAAAAATACTTAATGATGTGTCCAAAAAAGTGGGAGGGGCTGCATCCACGAAAAGTTTGTATTCAGTTTTAGAAACTTCTACTTATGCGACCACCACGAAACTTGGCAAATAGTTTCGGCTCTCAGAATGACATAATTTTTTGCTTAAAAGGGTTGACGGTCACGCCATGTCCATTAAAGATTAATATTATATTTCACGTGCATGTATCTGATCCATTTTTACAAAACTTGGCACACACCTTAAGCTCTGAAAGTAACGCGATGTTGAAAAGTGGGCGAACATTAAGACATATTTGCCAAATTGAGCGTGGCACTAAAAATTTGAAAATAAAACTAAACAAAAAAATTAAGCTACTAAAAAGTTAAAAATAGTTTAGATTCTGTTGAATAAAATATTTTTATAGGGCATTTACAGCTGCACAAAATCTAGCAGATTTCAATTAAAACCTTTATGAAAACCTATACCGTTTACACTAATAAGGCATTTACACTGTCTCGAAATCTAGTACTTTCGAGCTAAGTCAAGCTGTTTTTTCCCCAGATTTCCCTTACAAAACGAAATCTAATTTTTCAGTAGATTTGTAGGAAATTTAATAAAAATATAATGTTTTTTTTTTATTCTTTACTACCCTGTACAACAAAAGGTGAGTGAATTAGCTGCGGTCTGCTTAAAAAAGTGTGTGAATTGACTACAATGAAGTTGTTTGGTTGTAATTTTGGAAACAAATCAGTTGATGGGTTTTGTTTTGGATAAAAAATATTTTGATAAATGTAAAAAAAAGTTGGTGTAAACGGTATAGATTTTCATAAAGATTTTAATCAAAATATACTGGATTTTGTGCTGATGTAAATACCCTATAAGTTTTTCTTTTGACATACATCAAGATTTTTTATCCAAAACAAAACCCATTAACTGAAAGTTTTATAAAACAGCAACCAAACAACTGCAACGTAGCCAATTCACACACCTTTTTATGTATGCAGGCTGACTTTTTAGTACAAATTTTAAAAACTCACTAAATTTTACTATGAGTATATTTTAAGTAGATTTTGATGAAATCTAGTGACAAAGTGACAACGTCGTAAATTTTTCCATATTAATAGGGCATTTACATCAGCACAAAATCTAGCATATTTTGGTTAAAATCTTTATGAAAATCTATACCGTTTACACCAACTTTTTTTTTACATTTATTAAGATTTTTTTTATCCAAAACAAAACCCATCAACTGATTTGTTTCCAAAACTACAACCAAACAACTGAAATGTAGCCAATTTACACACTACTTTTTTAAGCAGACTATAGCTAATCCACTCACCTTTTGTTGTATAGGGTAGTAAAGAATAAATAAAAACCATTAGATTTTGATTAGATTTCCTACAAATCTACTGAAAAATTAGATTTCGTTTTGTATGGGAAATCTGGGAAAAAAAGCAGCTTGGACTTAGCTCGAAATCTCGAAAGTACTAGATTTCGAGACAGTGTAAATGCACTATAAGCAATATAGATTAATATCCAAATGCGAATAAATAATATGACAAACAATATTTCGCAATTGAACGCCTCATTTAGTAAAATAAATTTAACTTTAATTAGTTTTACAGTATCTCGCTGCTTCTCACAACAAAAGCAATTGAATAAAAAAGTTGCATGTGGAATAAAATTTATCAAATTAAATCTTCTAAGGGAAACAAATTTAATTAGAATTAATTGTTAATTAAATTTTGGAGTTGCACGAATTTGCATTTAATATAATTCAAAAGTTTTGAAACCAGTTACCATTGTAAAGCTGTCACGATCATTTGAAATGCGCTTCAACTGCAGTAAATTGTATTTAAGAATTATTTTCAATATTTTGTTACTATATTTTGTTAGAAGTTGTCCCGATGAACCCATAAGTTTGGATGAGAATTTTGTAGCTTGCTGTAGAGGACGGCCAAAATATACCTCAGAGCCATGTATAGATGAGTTGTTGGAAAATGGCACGTTCTCCTCAGTGGTGAGTTGATTTAAAATACATAGTTTTGTAAGCTTGTAATAAAATTTATTTATACAATATTTCTATTGTTTAGTGCCTCCTTAATTGTATGTATAGAGAGTTTGAAATTTATGACGGCTTTGAAGTTGATTTAGCTGCCGTTAAAACTTTTCTGGATGAACAAATTGGCGATGAAAATTTCAATTTAATGTACGCGAACGCATTTGAGCGGTGCAGTCAAATGGGTAAAAAATTTTAGAATTTCAATAAAAAAGCAGAGGCGTTAGGAGACGGTTTATGTTATAGCGAATTTACATTATGAAATTGTTCATGTAATTCTATGAAATCTTTTGCCACAAACCTTTTTTAGAAAAAACTAGGTGATATGGTAAAAAAAAATGGCAAACCTTTGAAACATTTTAGAAAACTTTTTTGATCTGCCATGAAAAGAAAAGTTTTATGCAAAAATTCAGTCTTCATGCGATTTAATATTATGAACATTTTCGGGAAATTTCATGAATTTTTTTTAGTTCATTTTTGACACAGAGCGATGATCATACCCATTCATCAAAAATGAACTAGTGAACGAGTACGACCCAACTCTAGTTCACAGAGATTCATGCTGGGCCATTTTTTACAACACTCTCTTCTCTAGCGCTTTTATTAGAAAATAGAAAAACTTTCGAGCGAAAAAAATTTCATGAAATTTCCCTGCAAATAATGTCATGAACAATTTCATAGTATAAACTCAATTTTACTCACATAATCACAGTATTATCTAACATCTCATTTTCTGCTGAATTCACTTGAAATTTTTCTTTTTTAGACAAAACTTCTATACAGGAAAAGTTTTCCTTTATCGATCTGAAAAATGTTCATGGCTGTGATGATTATCCTCAATATCTGGATGTTTGTATATGGTATCACACGTTGGCCAATTGTCCCGAGCAGTATGCAACAAACGATGAGGGTTGTAACTCAAAACGAGACTGGGTCAAAGAATGCCTTTTAAACCCGTAACAATAAGTGTTTTAAACAAATATTGCAATTTAAAACAAATTACACTACATATATTAAATTTTGAATTTCCTTTGCATCACCACTCATAATTGTGTTTAAATTTTAATTTTTAAATTTATAGGACATTTATAGTGCATTTATACTGTCTCGAAATCTAGTACTTTCGAGATTTCTAGCTAAATCAAGCTGCATTTTTCCAGATTTCCCATACAAAACGAAATCTAATTTTTCAGTAGATTTGTAGGAAATCTAAAATAAAAATCTAACGTTTTTATTTATTTTTGACTGCCCTGTATAGCAAAAGGTGAGTGAATTAGCTACGACCTGCTTAAAAAAGTGTGTGAATTGGCCTACAATGCAGTTGTTTGGTTTATCAAATCTTGATAAATGTCAAAAAAGCTTGTGTAAACGGTATAGATTTTCATAAAGATTTTAATTAGATTTTGTGGTGATGTAAATGCCCTATTATATTGTTTCGAAATCTAGTACTTACGAGATTTCGAGATAAATCTAGATGTTTTTTACTTTTAAGTAGATTTGTACTCAAAATCTAATAGCGCATTTACATTGTTCCGAAATATAGTATTACGAAATGAAATTTAAACTATCAGAAGATTTGTAGGAAATCTACTCAAAACCTAAAATTTTATTTATGTATTTTCAACTACCCCCAGCTAGTGTCTGCTTAAAAAGGTGTGTGTATTGGCTACATTACAGTTGTTGGGTTGTAGTTTTGAAAAATTTTCAGTTAATGGTTTTTGTTTTGGATAAAAAAAATCTTGATGTCAAAAAAAGTTGCTGTAAACGGTATAGATTTTCATAAACTAACTTTAACTAAAATCTGCTAGATTTTGTGCTCTTTTTGGGTTACAGTTTAATAGCTAATTTACATTGTCTTGAAGTCTAGTACTTAATAGATTTCGAGCTAAATCTACTGAATTAGTTACGGTCTGCTTAAAATGCTGTGTAAACAGACTGTAGTTGTTGGGTTGTAGATTTGGAAAATTTTAAGTTAATGGATTTTGTTTTAGATACAAAATTTTGATAAATGTCAAAAAAAAACTTGGTGTAAACGGTATAGATTTTCATAAAAATTTTAATTAAAATCTGCTAGATTTTGAGCAGGTGTAAATGCCCTATAAGACAAAATTTTAGACAAAGGTTTTTGTCTTGGATACAAAATCTTAAATAATATAAAAAAAAGAGTGTAAACGATATTGATTTTAATAAAGGTTTCAAATCAAATCTACTAGATTTCGAGACAATGTAAATGCAGTATTAAGAATAAGCGTAGCCTTTCGTTGGAATTTGTAAATAAATTTATAAAAATAAAATAATGCCCAGAACTTCTGATTTTCTTAAAAACATAATTTTCCTTTCATATTTTATAGTGCAAGTGAAAGGCATTCATTCCACAAATGCGGCAATGCATTTGAAAATGTATATTAGGTACGTATATGAGGTGGTGTGCATTACTGTCTTACATGTGTGCATCGAATCATCGCTTCTGTAATCGACATTTTCGCCGCTGGGTGCTTTAACCTAAAGCTGCGAAACATTTTTGATTTCTCTTTTAAAACTGCATTCGTGTCCACACTGTGAAGTTTTTGTTTTGCAGCTTAATACATTTTCTCATATATTTCTCATGAGAATGAGACGAGAATGACGTACTCAACAAGAACTTCATGTATGTACATGAAACAAAGTACACTTTTCCATTCCTCTTTCCCCGTTCATCGACAAACTCAAAAGTTTTGCAGCAAATGTTACTCTGTATGGACGAGGACTAAGGATTTTCTCCTCTGTGTATGTAGAACAACTGCTTAGATGAATAAATACGGCCTTATGTATAAGAAAAAACTGGTATGAAGTTAGCATAAGTGACGACATTGAACTAGGTGCTAACGAGTTCCTCCACACAATTTGGCATTAAAAATCGGCGCATAATGTAGTTTTCACCCATTATTAAATCCCAATGTGATTTATGCTAACTGCTTGGCCGTATTTTCTTATACATAAGACCGATAGCTTCTCCAACTTTAATTATAACTAGCGGAAGTGGTGGTAGGCAGAAAATCTTTACTCATCGAAGCTGTTGTCGAACACATATACATACCTAGAGAAGAGTAGCACAAAGACTAGCCAAAGGACGCAAAATGGCTTACTTACAAGCCAAGACCTGGGGAGACCGCCAACGACGCGTTACTCAACAAATCCATTGCCAGCGAAGCCAGTATAATATTACTCATTGGCAAAGCAAAATATTTTATTTGTGTAAATAAAAATAATTTGTTATATTTTGCCTCAGTCGACAATTAAAATACAAGTGCCTGCTTTTGACATTAGAGTTCGTACAAATTACTGAAAAAAATTTTATTGGTGCGCAAATTTGTATTGAATTGCTTACGTTATCGTTCGCACCATGATACAATAATATAAAGGTACAACCGTTCTCTCTTTTCGTCGCCATATTAACCTTCTGACGTTTGTGCCGACAATTTTTTACTCTCAAAATTAATGCTACCTTATTAATTTATGAAATCCGAGTTTTTGATTAATTTTTTGACGTTCTTTTTTATTTATTGAAAAATATTGAAGAATATGTATTTAAATTATAATTATAAAAAAAATTTACATCAGCATAAACAATTCAAGGGAAATTACCAACGGAAAAGCCTCTGAATCAAGGGTGGGACTTTCTCTTCATACTACTCTGGCTTATTGCTTTACATCAGGTGCGTCCAAGTGATATGCACAATGTGCAAACTTTTTTAAAAGAGCGAGAGCACAATTGCCAATCAGATCTCGGCGAGAACAATGCTTCCTCTTAATTTGCAAGGAAACAACAGCACACTTAACAGCTTTCAAAGCTGTTTGCCTCAAATACAATCATCAGAGTATGCCTGCTTAGAGCCTAAAATTATAAGCAAAAGGCCACCCGCGGGCACTTCGTTATGCTCTGTTTTAAACATACATATGTATGTATATATAAACGAATAAACGTATCATGGGTTCTAAGCACTCATTGGAATGATGAGCAGTTTTGCTAAATGTTCGCCCATGCTCGTCAATGACACGCCTGTGTTAAAATCATGCGTTCTGCACCTAAATTGAACCAATTCATTAGCAATAGAACCCATGCATTAACTATTTCTTTTGCATGTCTTTTTTTGTTCAGATTATTCAGATGTAGCCCATCAAAAAAGCATTAATTCGTACTGTAAGCTGCAATAAATTTGCACACGAAGTGTATGTAAATGTGTATTATATGCATGAAACGCGCTCATCCATTCTACATCATATTATACACATGCATATTTCGTTATCCACGTATCCAATTAATACAACATTTAAAAAAGTGTGTATTAAACCATAATTTCTAAACTTAAAATTACACATTTCCAAAAACATTCCTAAAAAAGTTCCCCGTAATTTCGTGTGGCAACGTTTTCCTCTCTCTTTACAAAAAAACAGTAATCAAACAATTTTGGTAAAAGTCAAAATTAATTTTATACGTCAAATGTGGTTGTAGGATTCGTAAAGCAGCTCTGGGCGAGTCAACATCACGCGTCGTTGGCAATTATTTCTTAAATGCAACCAGGCCACTGTTGTTTATTGGCCTTCGAGAGTTTTGCGTCTCACCGCATGTGATTAGTGGTTGGCGTCGGTTAACGGTATCACCGCGATATCCCGTTGGTTTCCATTAACCACATGCAAAAACAAAAACAATTATAAAAACAATCACCACAAAGGAGTGGATCTTGGAAACTCCTACTTCCTATATGAAGGTATAGGTCGTTCGCAGCAACCGAAGGAAGCTCCTACACAACAACAAAAAATTATCACCACAAAGGTGACACCATGGACTAAGTGTCCGAAGTCACCTTTTTTGACATACTACATAGTATGTCAGCACAACAGGAAGAAGAAGAAGAAGAAGAAATGTGGTTGTACCTTTATATTATTGTATCATGGTTCGCACTCATTTTCTTTCGACTTGTCGTCCTAAAAGCTTTTAGTGGAACGCAAAAAAGCTGTCTGTCGTTTAAAATGCGTGCGAACGAACATAAGTGACATCCTGGAACATGCAGTTAATTACCTGTGTGTTACTTCTGTTTATAAAAAAAATAATGAGAAATCAAGCTTTACTAGGATTATATTTTTCATTTGGTAAAGTTATCATAATTATGATGATGGTCATAAAGTATTAATTATGTACATTCTGTTTTATGAAAATGTTTGGCTTATGCTATAAATGTTCTTAGAAAAAAAAATTAATTCACCAAATTAAGACTATAACCTCAGTGAGTTTAATTTCTATTTTACCTGTCTATCTACTGCGATGTCTTTATTATGATATCTCGATTTCGGTTTTGCTTTTTATCAAAATCACAAACAGTATTATTTAGATAAATAATAAACTTTACTAGTGAAATTTTAACAGATCCAACACCAGATTATTTTTGTTATTTACTGATATAGTTTATACGCATGTTTTGTTTTTTTCTTTTTTATTTGATAGTTAGTAACTCTGAGATTGGTATAAAAGGCGGAATAATTTCAATTTGGATAACAGTAACTTACTACAGTTTGTTGAGAGTTGAAACAAAAGTTCATAATTTAAAAAAAATATGAAAATCTTCGCTTTGCTTTTCTCCATTTTCGCCTTGGTTTCCTAAGCAATGGCTCTTAAGGATGGTATGATAAAAAGTAGCAACATAACTTAATTAATTTAAAATTAACTCATTTTGGTCGTATAAGAGTCAACCCAACTTTCACACAATCCAATTATTTGTTGGTATTGCTTGAAAATGTTATGGCGCAAGACAACTACAAATTGAATCAATCATGTTGTGAATGGCAATGCCAATGTAAAAGTTGGGTTAATTGTCAGACAACTAAACTGTGTTTAGTTGAGAACGGCTATAGGGGTTTATGTGTAGATGAGCGACGCTTTCGTGATAGGCATGGATAGTATTTTTCCTTCAATAACGATGGTGTGCAAACATACGGTGGCAGCGAACGTACATGAATAAAACATTCAAGCAATCGGAAAATTGCATACATATGTATCACTTATTTGAATTTCTGGTAAAAATAAATCAATAACTCAGCATGATTTATTTAAAACAAAAAAAAAATTACAAAAAAAGAACCTTTACCATAAACTTTAGTGTTAAAAATAATAAATTTTAATTTAAATTTTTTCGGTGTCATTTGACGAAATAAAACGGGTATGTGATGGATTTCAAAAAACCTTTTTTAAAATCACATGCCTAACACTCCCTTTCTTATATGCTAACGAATCCATTTCTAATTTGAACATATATTTTACTTCCAGGTGTTTGCGGCTTGATACATTCCCAGGGCGGGGATTGTTTGGCTTATTTCACAAAGTGGTCTTATCACGCTGATGCAAAGGAATGTGTTAAGTTCATCTTTGGTGGATGCGGTGGCAATGCAAACCGTTTCGATTCCCAGCAAGAATGCGAAAATAAGTGCAAAGAATAAATACATAAATATGTACGTATTTTTAACTAATGGCCTATTGAAGTTGATTTTTTTGATTGTAATCTAAATAAAATAAGAAGATAAAATTACATATGTTTTTACTAGGCCTTGGATGTAGAGTGAGCATTTGTTAAATACGTCTACTTAGACATAAATAAAATAACTCTTAACTGATTCAGTTAATTTTTAATATAACCAAGAGCACAATGTTAAACAAATTTTTAGGAGTATTCTGCACATCGTGCCATTTTGAAAATTTTAGATTTCTAAAAATGAATTCTTAAAAATATCTTACTTATTGTTAAACTTTTGACATGCTTTATGTTTTCTATGCTTAAAATATTTTCTTGAAACACAAACCCCTAATGCAGAAAACCTCACATAATCACTAAAACATGACCCCTTTAAAAATATTTTCTAACTGCACAATCGCATTAACATTACGGTACAGTGCAGAACGCTTACAGCAACGTTGCGCTAACCAAGCAATAATGTCTAATCTTAAACGATATTGCAACTTCTAAAGTGAGATAATATGTTTTTATTTGTTCTATGCCACACTTGTGCCTCCAAAGCCGGCCAACTCAAACTTTACAAATTCTCAGTACTGGAAAAAAAAATACTACCTCAAATATTTAAAATTCGGTGACAGCTAAGAAGTGATGAAAAGTTTTAACAAAGACTATATTTCGACACGGAAAGTTTAGATAAGGTTAGGTTTGGTTGACAGGTTGTTGAGAAGAGATAGTAAATTTTCAGTTCACTTTGGACCAAATAAAAGCTTCTTTTCGTGAGCCTCTCAAGCTGAGAGTTGTTAAGAGATAAGTACAAGCACAGACGGTAAAGTGACAGATAAACAGAGAGAAGAGAAGTTTAATTAATTTTTTCGTTTTTACAACTCTCCTATTATGCTTTTTGTTATACTTTAAAGCATCGTAGCAGCGCCTCTAGTGTTAAGTAGGCATATTACTTTAAGATATCTAGTCCTTTTATTAGTTATTTTCAGGGATCGCAAATAACGATTATTTTCCAAATTTAAACTGAAAAAAATCACACTAATGGAGAAGTGCTACGTCCACAAGGATACTCCATGCTACATGGACTACCTATAGAAGCATTGATTTTTATTTGTTTGATTTTTTTTAAATTCAGCTTTACCGATTATTTTTCATTTGTATTTATTAATTTTTATGTATTCCTCATAAAATAGGAGTTACTTTTTGGTTTTTATTTTTTGTTTGCTCAAAAAAAATTAATTTTTAAACTGAATAAACTAAACTATAACAGTCTTATTTATAAAGGTTTTTTAAGAAACATTTTTTTATGAAAATTTGTTTTAAAACCCCTCTATAAAGCCTTAATAAGTTTTATAAATAAGGCTGTAAAAAGTAAAACTTAAATTAACATACAGACTGGCGATAGATTCAATTTTAAATCGGTTAACATTCATTTTAACGCAAAAAAATACGCTTTCGACAATTTAAAAATTAGGCAAAAAAATAAAAATCAATATGTCGAGCCCTTTTTTCGATTTTATCGTATGCGACATGTTATCGGAAACATACTTTTTTATTGAAATTAAAATTTTATGGGCCTACCTACACATAGTTTAGAATAATCAAAATGGCAAAATTGTTGATAACTTTTAAGATACAGGCTGTACAATTTTATTGTAAGCGACAATTTACGTATAAAAACAAATTTGAATATTTTAAAAAAACCTTTTCCTGAAAAATTTAATTTTTGTCGCTTACGATAAAATCGAAAATAAGGCTCGATGTGTTATATTCTGAGAAATAAATAAAAATCAAGAATTATTACCGAAATCGTAACAATTTTTGTATGAAATGGTTGACACGACTTCGTAACGAAAAGTCGGTACGAATTCGTTACGATGAGTCGGTACGAATTCGTTACGATGAGTCGGTACGAATTCGTTACGATGAGTCGGTACGAATTCGTAACGACATGTAGGTACGATTTCTTTTTGCTTTTATAGCAGAGTACCGCTTCACCGTTATGTTGCTGCTATTGTCGAAATAATTTGCACATACTCACACTTTTTAATATTTGCTACAATCCTGTTTTTATCAACATATACACATATTTATTAAAAAAAATTCACAGACTTTTACTTATGTACTCAAAAATCAAAGTTTAAATGTTTAAAAAAAAATGTTCAGAAGAACTATCGAAATTTCTTAACGAGTTCGGTACGAAAAGTCTGAGTTCAGACAAACTACCGAAATGTCTTAACGAATTCGGTACGACAAGTCTGACTTCAGAAAAAGTCGAAACATTTTGTTTGGGGCGTACATATAAAAATAAATTTGTCAGAAGAAAAATTTTGTCTGAAACAAACAGGGGAATTTAGCTTATGGAATATTTACCATTTAGAAACTTGAATTAAATTTTTTTACTTTTAATATATAAACAGAAAATCAACAACTTTTAACCAAAATATATTAAATAAATATTTACATACATATGTATGTATGTATGTATGTACATATGTATGTATGTGGACAAACAAAACACTCTTTCTATATAATTATAATCTCTCGGTCTCGATAACAATTATTTCATTCTTATCAAAATCATAAACATTATGGATTAGATAAATAATAAAAACTCCGTAGATAATTTTTGTTTGCGTTGTAAAATTCCATTCCCAGATTATCTTTATTATTATTTATTTATATGCTCTATTTGCACTTTATTTTAATAATGCATCTACTAGGAGCATTCGTGTGGTTAATATAAAAGAGGGAATCGTTTGAATTCAAATTACAGTAGGTTACTGCTGCAGTTTGTTGAGAATTATAAAAATAACATTTGAGAAATTTATTATTTGACATACATAAATAAGCAAATAAATTGCAATTAAATTGGAATACTAAAAAAAAAATCCAATAATGAAAATCTACGCTATACTTTATTTCATTTTAGTTTTGGCTTCCTCAGCATTGGCTTTTCAGGATTGTATGTTAAAAAGCAACAACAGCATACGAGCGTTGTATTCCGACTTCGACTTACAGGTAGCACAAAGGGATCATTATAATGGACCCAAGTGAGCTGGACTCTAACTTTCGACTTTTCCATGCCAGCAGCCTGCTAACCTAACCTATTACAAAATCGTCGTAGTCGAAGTCGAAATACGAACATATCGTCGGTTGGTTATTGGTTTGCGGCACAGTATATTAAAAATACATGGTGACTGCAGCAAACCAATAACCAACCGACGATATGTATCTTTTATTTACAGTTGTTTGCAGCTTGCCACATTCTGAGAGAGGTAACACGCAATGCTCGGGTAACTATGAAAGATGGTCTTATAACTCAGACCTACAAGAATGTGTTAAATTCTTTTATACTGGTTGCGGTGGAAACGCCAACAGATTCTCTTCCTTTAAAGAATGTGAAGATACGTGCAAAAAGAATAAATATGTGACATAAGTGCAAAGAATAAATACATATGTACATAAATATGTACGTATTTTTAACTAATGGCCTATTGAAGTTGACTTTTTTGATTGTAATCTAAATAAAATAAGAAAATAATATTACATGTGTTTTTACTAGCCCTTGGATTTAGAGTGAGCATTTGTTAAATACGTCTACTTAAACATAAATAAAATAACTCTTAACTGATCCAGTTAATTTTTAATATAATCAAGAGCACAATCTTAAACAAATTTTTAGGAGTATTCTGCACATCGTGGCATTTTGAAAATTTTAGATTTCTAAAAACGAATTCTTAAAAATATCTTACTTATTGTTAAACTTTTGACATGCTTTATGTTTTCTATGCTTAAAATATTTTCTTGAAACACAAACCCCTAATGCAGAAAACCTCACATAATCACTAAAACATGACCCCTTTAAAAATATTTTCTAACTGCACAATCGCATTAACATTACGGTACAGTGCAGAACGCTTACAGCAACGTTGCGCTAACCAAGCAATAATGTCTAATCTTAAACGATATTGCAACTTCTAAAGTGAGATAATATGTTTTTATTTGTTCTATACCACACTTGTGCCTCCAAAGCCGGCCAACTCAAACTTTACAAATTCTCAGTACTGGCAAAAAAAAATACTACCTCAAATATTTAAAATTCGATGACAGCTAAGAAGTGATGAAAAGTTTTAACAAAGACTATATTTCGACACGAAAAGTTTAGATAAGGTTAGGTTTGGTTGACAGGTTGTTGAGAAGAGATAGTAAATTTTCAGTTCACTTGGGACCAAATAAAAGCTTCTTTTCTTGAGCCTCTCAAGCTGAGAGTTGATAAGAGATAGTACAAGCACAGACGGTAAAGTGACAGATAAAGAGAGAGAAGAGAAGTTTAATTAATTTTTTCGTTTTTACAACTCTCCTATTATGCATTTTATTATACTTTATAGCATCGTAGCAGCGCCTCTAGTGTTAAGTAGGCATATTACTTTAAGATATCTAGTCATTTTATTAGTTATTTTCAGGGATCGCAAATAACGATTATTTTCCAAATTTAAACTGAAAAAAATCACACTAATGGAGAAGTGCTACGTCCAGAAGGATACTCCATGCTACATGGACTACCTATAGAAGCATTGATTTTTATTTGTTTGATTTTTTTTAAATTCAGCTTTACCGATTATTTTTCATTTGTATTTATTACTCAGAAAAAGTTATTTCTTGAGTTTTATTTATTCGGCACAAAATAGGAGTTACTTTTTGGTTTTTATTTTTTGTTCGCTCAAAAAAAATTAATTTTTAAACTGAATAAACTAAACTATAACAGTCTTATTTATAAAGGTTTTTTAAGAAACATTTTTTTATGAAAATTTGTTTTAAAATCCCTCTATAAAGCCTTAATAAGTTTTATAAATAAGGCTGTAAAAAGTAAAACTTAAATTATCATACAGACTGGCGATAGATTCAATTTTAAATCGGTTAACATTCATTTTAACGAAAAAAAATACGCTTTCGACAAAATAAAAATCATCAATCGACTTTTTTTGAAGTCAGACTTGTCGTACCGAATTCGTTAAGACATTTCGGTAGTTTGTCTGAACTCAGACTTTTCGTACCGAACTCGTTAAGAAATTTCGGTAGTTTTTTTCGAAAAATTTTTTTTAAACATTAAAACTTTGATTTTTGAGTACATAAGTAAAAGTCTGTGAATTTTTTTTTAATAAATACATATGTGTATATGTTGATAAAAACAGGATTGTAGCAAATATTAAAAAGTGTGAGTATGTGCAAATTATTTCGACAATAGCAGCAACATAACGGTGAAGCGGTACTCTGCTATAAAAGCAAAAAAAAAAAATCGTACCGAAATATTACCGAAATCGTAACAATTTTTGTATGAAATGGTTGACACGACTTCGTAACGATATGCCGGTACGAATTCGTTACGATGAGTCGGTACGAATTCGTAACAACATGTAGGTACGATAGGTACATTGCAAAATTTTTTCTATAATCCATTACAAAATCGTCGAATACACTGTGCCTTCGTAACCCATGCTAAAAGTATGGGTCTCCCGTTATCGGAAATCGAGTTCAAAAACTTGAGCCTCTATATTAGGAACAGTGGCTGGTATAGCCGTTGACTCTCTCCCCCCCCCCCCCCCCCCATAGACAATGTTTGAGCAACTCTCACCTCCGTTAAATAACTATTATATCTTTTCTACTTCTACCCTTCTCACCCTCCTCGGTCACTCTCACACTATCTTCTTTTCAACTTACAGGTAGCACAAAGGGATCATTATAATGGACCCAAGTAAGCTGGACTCTAACTTTCGACTTTTCCTTGCCAGCAGCCTGCTAACCTAACCTAACCTATTACAAAATCGTCATAGTCGAAGTCGAAATACGAACATATCATCGGTTGGTTATTGGTTTGCGGCACAGTATATTCAAAATACATGGTGACTGCAGCAAACCAATAACCAACCGACGATATGTATCTTTTATTTACAGTTGTTTGCAGCTTGCCACATTCTGGGAGAGGTAGCACGCAATGCTCGGGTAACTATGAAAGATGGTCTTATAAATCAGACCTACAAGAATGTGTTAAATTCTTTTATACTGGTTGCGGTGAAAACGCCAACCGATTCTCTTCCTTTAGAGCAATGTGAAGATACGTGCAAAAAGAATACATATGTACATGTAGTTTTAACCACTATGAGTCATTGGCATTGACTATTTGCTTGTAATTTCAATAAAAATAAAAATCATGATGCAATCGGGCCTATTATCCTGAGTATCCTTTCAAAAAGACACATAAAGGCCGTAGTTCCATATTGTAGTTGTAATACGGTGCTAGGGTAAGACGGTACATTTTCGAAAGGTACGTTTCTTTACGGTTTGGGCAACTTACAGTTAAATAACTATAATTTCTCTTGAATGCACGAATGTAGGGAATGGATACTAAAAATCGTTAAAAAAAATAATTAATAAAGCACAGCTGGTGGGTGGGTGTTTAACATTTTTTTATAATCGCCAAATTTACAACACAAAGTTTTACAACGTCTGAAATCAAATGCCTATTTATGCACTTTTTGGCAATGAAAAGTTCAAATATGTTACATCTGTAAAACTGCTTTGGGTTGATGAACTACTCGTAGCCAGCCGGAATTGTCGTTATTTTTGAAAGGTTGACTGAGCTGCAACTATTTTATGATCTCAAAGATAAAAATTAAATTATAAGACGCGCTCAAATTAAAATAGTATTCTGCAGTGACGGAGTAGCAAATATTTTTAAATAAATGATAAAAAATAAATATCGCTCATTTATACAAATAACGTCATAACTAAAAAATAATAATTTGCCCAAGAAACGAATTTAAAGTTTTTTTCACACAACTTAATGGAAAGAGAAAATTTTATTTTGCCATCAAAATCTGAATATGCAAGATATTTTTATGAAATTTTTACATAATATGAAGAACAATATGAGGATTAATTCAGCATCATTAACTCAAAAATTCCATGTTTTGAGTTATGAAGTTCTTTGAATAAATGAGCGATATGTATATCACAGAAATCACCAAAACGTCACAATTCTTGAGGCGCCACATTTAAATTTTTTAACGCCCAAAGCCTAGAAGAATAATTTATTTATCGCTTCTGAAAATATATGCACATTATATTTTCAATATTTTTTAATGCATATTTGCAAATATGTACATTTTACTTTTTAAAATTTCAATTTTTTGAAATCGGTTAAAAATGAAATTAATGGCCCTTCCTGGCCCACAATGTCGAGAGAAAACGATAGATCGACATCTTTTCAATATTAGTAATCGAGCCAACGTAAGACAATTTTCATATCAAAAATTTATATTGAATTAAGCAATAAAATACAAAAATTTGTTTTCAGTATAAATTGGCAAACGAAAATTTTCTTTCGTTTTACAAAAACAGACAGAACAATTTAATTTTTTAATTTCCGAAATTAGAAAAAAATGCCAACGCTTGCGATTATTACTTTACTTCAAAAACTTAAGCCATTATAAAAACTGAGCCTGTCCCCACCCCCAGACAAAATGTTTAGCTACGCAACTGGCCATATGCTTTTTCCCACATCTTATCAGAATCATAAACATATAAATTTTTTCAGACGAAGAAAACTTAAACTTTTCGTAGAGTTCAAATTATTTTTTAAAATATTTACATAAACTAATCCTTACATTATTACTTTTTGTCACATAATTTACTTTATTTTTATTACGAGCAACACAATCGTTAGTTAACATGTTGCTATAAAAGACGCAAACTTTCAAATTTTGTACTACAGTCAAATACACACTTATTTTGTGAAAAGTCTCAACAAATAACTTATTCAAATATGAAAATCTTCGCTGTGCTGTTAGCCCTCCTAGTTTTAGTTTCATCAGTAATGGCTTTTTCAAATGGTAAGTGAAATAATTAAAGTTTTGTAGACGGCATTTGTATTAAAAAAAATATGTTATTTTAAGATATTTGCAGACTGCCATATGGCCAAGACGGTTTCAATGGATTTAGATGTCGCGCCGCAATTGAATCCTGGTCATATAAGGCCGATACCGACGAATGTGTTTTCTTTATTTATGGCGGTTGTGGTGGCAATGCCAACCGTTTTTATTCCCTTGAAGAATGCGAGGCAGTATGCATGTAACACCTGAAGTTACATGACAATTTTGTTGTAGTTAGTTATTAGAATTTTTTTTATTAAACTCTTATTTATGTAAATATGTATTTAATTTTATGTACTACATATGTACATATAATTTTTGCAATTGACAATAATAAAATTATACGTTATTAAATCAGAGATCTAAAATATTTATATATTTCTGGTTAATAAAAAAGGAAAAATTTTACATTTTAATTTTCCAGGACTGCAAGGAAAATTAACCAATTTTGAAAATCAAAAGTTTTGAACCACTTTTTGCTTCTACTTATTTGCAATATAATAAACGAAATAAGCTACATAAGTGAAGTCGGAAGTTTTCATTGTATACTGGCTTTTTGATCTCTTTTTAAATTGAAGTTACGTCAAATAAGTTTATAAAAACACGATCATACAATGACGAAATTCTAAACAAATTTTTCAAAATATGTAAATATTATTTTCCAAAAGCTAAGCTATTCATAAAAATATAATTTATAAACAAACTTTCAAGTGTTTTTATAATTACCTTAGTTCTCTAAACCCATTACAACGCCTTATGAAGCTTAAAATGCTGCGTTGCTCAACTCCAATACCTGTTTATCCTGCTGCAGAGGCGTCACAATGCTGAGTACCTTATATTTAGGATAAGTAGATGATGCCTTATTCACACAACCCTTACGGAATTGTTCATTAAGCTTTCTGGTCATGATACCCAACCGATTGGAATTTGTTAACAAATCAAAAGCACTCATTCCCGTTGTTCCTAAATAAGTACGTGAGTTATGAAAACTTAGTGATTTGCGATGTACTTCTCTTGCTGATTCAATTGTATGTCCATCTATTTCCTCTTTTTGCTGTTTTTTAAAAGTTCTGGGCGATATAATCGTTTTACGGTCTCTTTTTAATTTGCATTTCTTGATTTCAATCTCTTGCGTAACATTTGGGCCTTTTGTTGGATTCACTAAATAAGTGGGTTTATATTTGGAAAACTTTAG
Organism: Tachina lurida; assembly: GCA_944452675.1. Taxonomy (NCBI): domain Eukaryota; kingdom Metazoa; phylum Arthropoda; class Insecta; order Diptera; family Tachinidae; genus Tachina; species Tachina lurida. The sequence goes on along the minus strand of OX101756.1, from coordinate 129,554,151 downwards.
CATATTTCTGGCTCTCTTCTCTGAGACGGGGCGACGTAACATTATAGGTTCATTGCATTTTCTAGTATAGGTACGCACAGGAGTTAAGACTTTCTCCCATTTGGAAATGGTGTCTATCGGACTTGAGGGGCCAATATTTCTGACGGATTTTTCACTCTGCTTATGCGCTGATATAGATGAGCAGTGTAATCGAAAACTACCATTTAATATGGAGATATTGGCTGAATTACTCATGCCTGAAGCGTTGCTGGCTCCTGTTACATGTCTTTCCATTTTATGATAACTTCTCGACACATTTATGCCCCTTTGTAGCACCAGCATAGATTGTTCCAAAAGATTAGCGCGTATAGGAACAGCCTTTCTAACAGCTTGTGGAGTAGATAAATTAGAATCTGCTGAATTGCGTAGCATACTACCACAGCCGTTCCTTTGCCTTACAACAGTTGGCGTGCTATTAGCCAAAGGTGCTCCCATCATTTGTTGTTGGGCAGCCGTCACATTAAGTTCTTTAAAACAACTCGGAGTCTTCTTGTTCACATTATTGAAAGAGTTCCTCACATTTGTTTTGGTAAATGTGCAACACATCCGATTGGGTATAACGTTTATGAATGATATACGACCATTCACAATTTGTGGCGCAAATATTTCAGACTCATATTCATCAGCTTCCACCACAATGACATTATTACCACTTATTAATTTTATACGAAAGTTTTCTTGTGAAAAACTTTTCCTTTCAAATGCCATTGTAACTGTCGAATTTTATTTTGTGGGCCGGCAGACTGCTTAACAAATGTATTTAGAAATAAAATTGAAATGTATACGCAAATTCATAAATTGGCGGACAATAAACAATTGATAATAAAAAAGCGCTGCCACTGTTAATTAATATTACGACATGCTTGCCACCGGTTATTATTTATAAGACTAGTGCTGCCAGACGTTATTATCATGCATGCGGATGCTTTAACCAGCGTTGCCGCTAAAGTTAAAAATAAACAATACTGTTTTTTTCTGCCATCTACACGTGAGTTAAAGTTGTCACAACAAAAACATGCTTGTACTTTGTTGCAGCTTATGCTGAGCTTACACCTGGCATTTCTTGTGTGTCATTTGCTAAAAAATAGCGTAACCACTAATTACTAATGAAAAACTGTTTGATTCAGACATCTATTTATTGATTTAAACAGTTTCCAATCATGTTAGATTCTATAAAATTGTCTATTAGTTATGCATGAAACTGTATAACTTAATAAATACATGTCTGAATCAAACAGTATTTCATTAGTAATAAGTGGTTACGTTTTTTTACGCTTGTGTTGCACATGGCACACAGATGTAAACCCGGCCTTAGATGTGCGAGTATTTTTGTGTTGTCTACCCATTGGTATGTACCAGGGATGGCATTGAGAATTTTAAAATTGTACCAAGAATATTCTAAAATTGTACTTTTTTGACCTTAACTGTACTAAAAGATTTTTTTAGTTTAAATTACATACATATTTAAATTTATTTTTATGAAAAAATTAGTTAATGTTCCGGCTACCGTATCGTTTTCACAAATTTGCTTGTGACTACAGATGTTTAAGTTTAAATAATTTAGGTTATACAAATTAATAGCATGTGCTCTAGCATCCGCATTGAGGAGAAAAATAATTTGGAAATGGACAAGTTCACATTTTTTATTTTTTCGTTTCATTTTACTTTTCCAATGCGAAACTGGGGAGATTCCTTAAATGTACTAAATTAACCATTATTCTACCAATGCATTTATCAACTTTGAATAGTACCATAAAAGTGCAATTGTATCAACTTTGCCAACCCTGGTATGTAATTTTGTATTAACTAGAAAAACGATATCCGAGAGATACATGCTATCAAAGTTCAGCATTTGTCGAATAAGAGCCGAAGCAGAGTGTTGTACACGTTGAATTATTTTAGTGTCGGTCGCCGAAAAAATAATATTATACTAAGTATGCAATAATAAATTATTGGTCAATAGTACATAGAAATATGTACAACCAAAATTTAATTTAGCTTTCAGTTCGCATTAATAAAACAAAAATGTAGAGAAGTGATTAACAAGTGTTGTGGTAATAATTTATAATGCAAATAAATATTTATAAGGCAAAGTTAAAACATACAGAAATAAAATTAAACATAAAGAAAGCCAGTAACTGCAAAAACAATAACACAGTAAATACATACATACATACATACACAGATATGTACATACATACATATACATAGGTATAAATACATACATTTGTGCATCATACTTATTAATTTAGTTTGTGTAATCAAACGATGAATAATTTTTGTGTTAAATGGAAATCAACCAAAAATAATTAAATACCTACATAAATGAAAATTTATAATAACGTAAAATGCACTTAATAGATAAATAATTTTTAATGTTAAAATGAAATAAAAAATGTACCTATAAGATGACAAAATAAAACGTGCTAGTGAATCATACAACAACTCAGCTACATTTATCTTTTGCTTGCACAACTGCATAAAACAAATATGTACAAAAAAAAAGGAAAAGTTCAAAAGAAATTCTTTGGGAAATATAACTTAAACAACAAAAAAACTTCACAAGTAACGTACATACATACGTACATATACACATATATGTACATACATCCATACATATGTAGTATCCCAGGTAGCATTTTGTATCATAATCCAATCGTTTCCGAATCAGCTTGACGGGAAAAATAACCGTATATAAGCTCATTTTTCGATCATAAATGATACTCCCGTTGTGAGAAAATGGTACCCTACAGATGAATCATACCAAAGAATCAGTTATGATACGATTTGCTGATTATTTTTGAGCAATTTTCATATTAAATCATTTAAATCACCTTTTTGCGGTTTGCATGATGTTCCTCTATTTTCAAGAAATCATTATTTGATCATATAGATGAATCATAAGTGAATCCTCTTTCAATCGCCCAAGTGATAAATCACTTTTTAATCCTCAAAAGCGATCTGTAGAGAATCATATAAGATATTTCTGCCAAAAATGATCACCCAAATGCTAGCTGGGATATAACCGTGTGCGTTTGTATTTTCTATTGGTGTAGGTCAACAAACCTGTTAGTAAAATACCTATGAATAATTAGAAAAGGAAAACTACCTGCACAGAAATATTTATCAACCCCAAATTCTAAATGTAACTTTTCAGTTGAACATATTTAGACAAATTTCAATACATAATAACACTTTAGTAAATTTTTATAGGTATGATTTAGGTTTAATTAATTAATTAAAATAACCAGTGACTCATGAAAATCCATAATTTTTTTTTCAGAATTTAATCTGGAATTGCAATTTATAAATAGAGTGGATTCTTATATTCTCTAGCACCAAATCGGTTCAGTTTTATGTAAAAAAAAAACAATACAAAAAAATTTCTTAGCGATAAGTTCTGTTTTAGAGGGTGCGTCCGCCCTCAAAGTTTCTTTCAAGCCCATTTATTTATAATATGATATATGACAATATTTTAGCTCTTCCAGTCAGCAGCATTAGCATCAAAGAAAGTTTTTTTGCTAAAATTTATATTTTAAAAAATAATGAAGTAAATAAGCAATAAAATACCAAAACTTTTATATAGCAAAATTATATACATATGCACATATACATATGTGGATATTATTTATACTAAGCATGTACAATAAGAACTTATATATATTAAATTATTTTATACAAATACTACGTATAGTCAATAAAAACTAAAATAACAATAATTAAAAATTTAGAAAACCCCCGATATATGTATTTAGAAAATATGTCACATCTTCTAAACGGCTGAACCGATTTTCTTCAAACATGGTTAAGAAACATCTCGATCAAGTCACCTTTCAAACAGAGAAAACTAAATCAAAATCGGTCCAGCCGTTTGGGCTGTACATGGACACGGACAGACACACAGATACACAGACACACCCTACAAACTTATAACACCATTTGTATTTGGTCCGGGGTTAAAAATAAGAAAACAAATTAAATTTTGAATAAATGGGCTTGATTGCCACCTTTGAGGGGCGGGCGCACCCCCTAAAACACAACTAATCGCTTTGAATTTTCTTGTATATTTTTTACATAAACTGAACCAATTTGGGGGGAGAAAATATAAGAAAAAAAAAAAAATAAAATTCTCCATACAACTAACAGTCAATCTAATGTACGTATCGATGGTCTCAAGTAGGGATGGGCAAAAAATATCGATATATCGAAATATCGATATTTGAGAAAATAAATATCGATATATATCGCCGATATTTCAAAAACCTATATATCGATACATCGATTCTTATTTACAAGTATCGGGTTTCGATACTTTTAAGAGCTATAGCCGTTTTTTAACTCTGACCCAACTAAGGCAGGTTACTTTTTGGATTGTGTAAGTATAAGCCTAAGGGCAGAATTTGTTTTTACTTTGTTCTGTTACGAATCAGCTGACTCTTTTTGGTTTATAAAAATCATATACATATAAGCCATTAGTTTTTCTCTCCTTAATTCTGTTATGTTGCGTACACATTCCCCGATGCATGTCGTTATTCACTTTATGAATGCGATAGTAGAACTATAGCTAAAACTTTACAACAATTACGCCCGGGAACTGAAATTGTATTCTTTTTTTGACATGTGTTTATAAACGTTAAAAACCGAAAAGTTGTTCCCACTTTTCCAGGAAATGAAAAAGTCCGGGCAAAGAAAAAATCTAATAACAATGGACGATGCAAAACTCATAACTTTAGTGGAAAACTGAGACCATTCTGCTCCGAAACAGCTGATAATTTATTACAAAAAAAGTAAAATTTAGAAACAGAACGGCACAGCACAGAGCAGCAACAGAAAGACTAATGAAGTCTTAAGGAGCTACATTAGGTTACGTATTACTTAACATAAATAGTTTTTTTGTATTAAATTTCTTAAAGTAAGTAATTGTACATTCGAAATTAATGCAGCAAAAAATATCGATATATCGAAATATCGATGTTTTCAAAAAATATATATCGATACTTTTCAAAAATATCGATACGATATATATCGATACATTTTCTTCATTTGCCCATCCCTAGTCTCAAGTAGAAAGGCCCTAACTCAAATAATTGTAAGTTTACAGGAGAAGTAATATTCACAATGTAAATTTTTTTGTAAAACTGCTTGTAAAAGCGTTATTTTTTATACTATTGCAATATATTTTTGTGAGAAGGTGCATTTGTGTGAAATGTTTTGGATTCACTGAAAAACTCAATTTCGTAAAAAACAAGAGTTAGGGCCTTTCTACCTGAGACCATCGATATACATATACATTGTTAGCTAGATGAAAATAAATTAGGTAATGAAAAGATCTGCTATTCTAATTAATTACATCATAATCGGTCTAAACCCGATTTAGAATTTAGTCACGCCGTTTTGAACTATGAGTGACGACATGTGCACACGTAATTATCAAGGCGAATTCAGTATCAGGTGACCTTATCAGCCCAGCTGATTATCAGCTGTTGCTACCAAATTGAGCATTTTGAACCAAAACGTCAAAATTTGCTTAGAAATCTTCTGACAGAATGGTTTTGTAGCATAGCAAACTACGTGTTGTTTTTTGTGTTGTAAAATTGTTGTAGCGATAAGGTCACCTGATACTGATTTCGCCTTGGTAATTATAATATACGCACTTACTACATACATACATGCATATGTATGTGAGTATGCATAAGCACATAGAAATATATACCTATAGATGTGTAAGCCGGTCCTAATTTTAATTATTTCCGCAATGCATGTGTGCAACATTTGTATTTGATCGGAACACTATGAACAATTTCGCTTCTTATAATACGTTGTGACCTTTTTATTCATTGCTGACGTGCTATGACTTCTTAAGCAGTTAATAACAAAATATGATAACGTATTTCTTTCGTTTTTATAAGTATACTAGCTTAACCTGGTGTGCTTCGCTATCCCTCCCCTTCCCTCCCCGCAAAAAACTAAATATATATAGGTATATGGCATTGGTGGTTCAATATGAAAATCAAAAATCAGTGTCATCCGTCTGAAGATTCCCTGAAAATTTCACCAAAATCGGCACAGCCGTTTTGGAGTCCATACGTTACATAAATACATACACACATCCTGTTTTATATATACATATAGATATCGTTACCTTAATAGAGAAAGACCATAAATCATTATTTTTTTAACCGAGTTTTCTGTATAATTCGATAGAAGAACGTTTAACGTATCGGCAAATGCAAAAATTTCGATATCAAATATATATTTCGATATAAAATTACAACAACAACTCCCAATATAAAAACAAACAAAAGTGCTACTTAAAAAAAGATTTTAAAATTTTTAACTGATTCAACATTTTTTTTTTGTGTTTATTCTCGCCTTGTTTTGTTTTGTTTATTTTTTTTATCTATCGATTATGTTTTTATACTAACCAGTGTTGTCAGATATGGTGATTTCTCGCCAAACGCGACGATTTTTCAACTTGTTTGGCGTCTAAATTTTCGATTTTGCTGGCGATTTTGATGGCTAGTTTTTTAAACAAAAATTTAGCTTGAAAATTTTTGTAATGCAGGAAAATTAGTTTGTTGAAGGAGTAGTTTTGGATGAGAAAAAGTTACAAGAAAAATTCTTTGCGCGATTTATTTCACTTTTAACAATTGTCTGCTAAATTTTTGTAAGATTATCTTGTGAAAATTTATATTAAGAAAATTTTTTTATAAAAACAAATTTATTATCAAAAATATGTGACCTTCTCCGAGAAAAGGGACATAGTGTGTCAGGACAGGCAGGACTTGAGAAAATCGATAAAAATGAGAAAAACATTAAAATTTTTAAATTTAAATGAGTTTTTCTCAAAACTTCATTTTCACACACTAGGTCCCTTTTCTCGGAGAAGGTCACATATATTGAGAAAGAACTACATTAAATTGATTTGGGCAACTTTTGGCGATTTTTAAAATTAGTTTGGTGAGCTAGGTCGAACAAAATCTGACAACCCTGGTACTAACTGGTATTTTAAGGCAGTATTGCTATATTTGGACAATAAATAATTGAAAAAAGCTTAACTAGCACAAAAACACACATAATTTACACTGTGATACAAAAGTTTAGAAAAAAGTTATTCAGGGGTTCTCATGTGTCAATTCTTCAATTATATAACGGTAAGAGTAGTGAAAAATAGAGTTTTTAGAATTTCAAATTGAAAGAGTAATACCTTCTTTGTTTCCGAACGGATTTTTATTAATATTCCTTCGGTTAAAAGAATCTGATGATAGTATCTTTCAAACAAGACATAGGCCCTTATTATGAGCAACTTTCGATCTTCGAGTGTAGTCGAAAGCACCGATCGAACGAATTTTCATTTGGTATTATGACGAACATTCGACAAAGAATGTCCTTATTGTGAATATCAGTCAAAGTGTTTTTTTAAATTTGCAACAACTTTACCTTAAAATAGTTAAAAAACAATAGTTTATAATAAATTTTTATACTAAAATACTTCATCGAAAGCTAAATTCTGTTCGATACAAAATTCGTTGCTCATCGAAATTTTCGATGCTCATAATATGAATTGAACATTCGATTTTCGGTGTTCGATAGCCAGCGAAGATCGAAAATCGAATAATAAGGGCCATATTTTTTGTAAATCGGCTAATAAATGACTAAGTTGTAGTGATTGAAGTGTGAAAAAACACATACAAAAAAATCCTCAGGCTCTAACCGATTTACAAAAAGTATGTCTTATTTAATCCGTTGGGAAACAAAGAAGGTATGACTGTTTCCATTTAAAACTCTAAAAAACCCGTTTTTCTCTATATTTACCGTTATAAAATAACTTTACGAAGTGACCTAAAAAACCAAAGGTATTTTCGTTCCCTATTGACTCCAAGAAAACAGAATGAGAGCACCTGCATAGTTTTGAGGTAGCACAGTGCTATTATGGTATTTTTACCCAATACAAAAATTCCTATAATTTTGCTAGGTCTTGATTAATAAAAATAAACTTAATATTTATTAGGTAATTGCGATAAATTGCAAAATTTGTTTATCAAATATCTTTTTTTTAGTACGTTAAGAAAAATAGTAAACCTGTAATATTTTAAAGTATAGTAATAAAGACCCATTATAGGCTAAACCTTGGGGTATACTCTGTAATTCGAAACGAAAGAAAATGCTTTCGAATTCACATGTAATTAACATACAAATTCGAAAGAATTTTCTTTCGTTTCGAATTGCAGAGTAGACCCCCTTTTCTTGAAAAAAATATATATTTACATACAATTCATATTAAAAAGTTCTTTTTCATATCTTTTATTTTACTTATTCAATGAAAAACAACCTTTAAATATGAATTGACATTTAAATATATTACGTAAAATTGGCCATTACTTAAGGCTCAATTAGACGTGACATAGCCATAATGCCATAGCCATAACCAAACCAAAATTCAATTGGTTTCTATGGTGAGAGTTATGGCGAGTCTCTCTCACTATCGCTCTCACCATAGAAATCAATTGAATTTTGGTTTGGTTATGGCTATGGCGTTATGGCTATGTCACGTCTAATTTAAGCTTTAGGCTATAATTATGATGGGCGCATTTAATAAAAAAACAATCGAGCGAACATAATCGTAATAATAATTTTCTACCATTAATTGAAGTTTTTATTTCGCACTGGCAACACTGATTTTAAACATCCATTATGTTTATTATTCTCTCATCCACACGATCCGTTAAAAGAAATACAACAAAAATATTAAACAATATCTGGTAGGTGAAGTATCTCAAAGCGAAGCGAATTTAGTCAAGAGTAGAAAAGTGTGAGCTGTGGTTGTTGTGTTTTTCACCTGAAAACAATTTTTTTTTAACAGAATAATTAATAAAAAAGAAATATCGAAAATAATTTGAGTCATAAAATGTAATACAGGTTTTTGTTTTACAATTTCACAAAGAAATTTATTAAAAAAAATAATAAAGTGTAAAGTAAAGTTAAAGTTAAATAAACAACACAATAAAATATTTCATAATAAATTAATTAATGTATGTACCTACATAAATATGTAATTTTTTTACATATGTATGTATGTATGTATGTATGTATGTATGTATATATAAAAAAGTTCTCAATTTCAAAACATTTAAGGAAAAAAACTAATGAATTAAAAAGTAAATTTAACTATTGACTTTAATCTGTGTTTTTTTTTTTGCAGTTGCCAATTTCAGTGAAACAAGACATAACTTTTCATTTAACTTGTTTTTACAGCAAAAGCATAAGTTTTCTTCTCTCTGCTACATTTTTGATCAAATAAAAAGAATCCTGTGAAGTATTTTAATAAAAAAAAAATAAATAAATAAAAATAAATAAGTAAACCGGAAATACCCTTGAATTTGCTTATTATTATTTTTCTTGTATCTCTATTTCTCTCATTCTGGGAACAAGTTAAAGTAATGATGTATATTGAATGCAACGACGTCCTCGCAACATTTTAAGTAGCAGTAACAAAAGCAGCAGCAGCAGCAACAAAAACAACAACAACAATAGTACATGTTTTTGTACATACATATGTATGTATGTATGTATGAAAATACATATTAACAAGTAAAAGCAATTCAGGCGTTTCCAGTGAAATTACAGCAAAAAAGTGATTTGTTTTTTTTAAATATTTTTTAAATTAAACTTTCTTTACAACATTTGTATGGTTTAATAATTATGTCATGGGATCGTGTACGCGACGACACTTTTTACTATCAACATGCTTTCTTCAAATGGTAAGTTTTCATTTTATTTTTATAGTTACATACTAATTTTTACACTTTTTCTTATTTAAAGAAATTCAATTATTTTGTGCAATGCATTGCAATGTTTATTTTGTATTAGTTTTTATAAGTATAGTACATATTTATGTACATATGTATGTACGTACACAGAGAAAACAGTGCCTACTAAATTTCTCATAAAATAGAACAAAATTAATAAGAAATCTCTATGGTTTATTTTCAATAAGGAAATCTTATTAATTTCATAGGGAAAACCTTTTTGAAAAAACCAATAAGACATCTTCTAGTTTTTATTAGGTTATCTTATTGATTTTTTCAATAAGGATTTCTTCTTGTTTTTATTAGGCGACCTCATAAAAAATAAAAAAAATTGCGTCTTTATTCTCTGTACTTATGCATTTTCATTTAAATTCTATACCATATACATATGTATGTATGTATGTAGTATATTGTAGATGTTATTTATTTATACATACATACATACACATTATGTTATATTCTTAATTAACTTACTCACCAAGTATTGAACCTGAAAACTTCTAACTGATAGACAAGCACTCTAACAGCCTGAATAACCATTGAAATTATTGTGCAAACATTCTTATACAAAACTGAAATAGATAATGAAAAAAAATATCTCTATGTCTATTTATAGATCTCAAATAACAAGACACCTCATAAAATCAAGAATATTTACTTATTAAAAAAAATCAATAAGATGCTTTACACATAATCATATAGTAACCTACTAAAATCAAGAAGAAAACCTTATTGAAAAAATCAATAAGTTAGATTAATAAAATCAAGAAGAAAACCTTTTTAAAAAAAATCAATAAGGCAACCTAATAAAATCAATAAGAAATCCCTATAGTTTACAATTTATAAGAAAACCTAATAGAATCAAGAAGTTTTTCTCTATGGATTGTTTTTTTTTGGTGCGAAGAATTGCGGAAATTGAGTAAAAAAGTTGTGAATAATAAAATTTCTTCTTGATAAAATTAATAAGATTTACTACATAAAAACAATAAGGAATCTCTATGCAAAAATTTTCGCTTCTTTCTGTTGGGATACCCCTTAGCCTAAAAACGTTTCATAGAGAAAATCTTCTTGATTCTATGAGGCAGTTTTTTCACTGTGTATGCTTACAGTGTGTCTCACTATTTTTTGGTGTCATGCAATAACGTCCAAGAAAATAATGACCATCAAAAATGATAAATACAGTTCCATTTTAGCCTTGCCTTAACGGTTTTATACTCCTTTCCTAAAAGAAAGTAATGTCCATAGACTTATTATCTCTTTTTTTTTTTGGTGGAAATAATGTCCATAGATGTTATTGTAAGCCAACTTTCCTTTCCTTTATTAACAACCTTACATGTCCTTATAGTTTTCAAGTGACTTTATCCTTTGCATTGCAATGGTTAATGTGTGTTACCTAGAGTGCTGTTGGAAGTCAGTGCCAAGAAGATTGATAGCTAAACGTTTAAATATGAAGAAGTTGCTAACCTGTTTAACAACCACTTGAAACCAAATAATTTTTTAGGTATTAATTAAGCTTATAATTTTTGAAGTCAGTTCAGTTCTATTTTGAAGTTCGATTTCGTTTTACTGTTGGGGCCAACAGTTTCACAATTGTTTTTCCTACACCCAGAAAAAAGATTGGTTGGAAAATGGTTAGGTCAACAAAATATCATTTGCATAAACTATATTTCAGTTCACACAATCAATTTTCTGTTAATCCAAAAAACAATCCATGTTAATTGCCATAAGGGCATAATTGTAATACAGATATGATTCTGAAAATTCTTAAATTGATTGCATCAACCGAGCGTATGCTTTTGCCATGACTAATTCATTGATTGGTTAACACAACCGAATAAAATATTATGAATTGGATGTTACTACCAACTTTTGGTATTGGCAACTAAAAAATTGTCGTTCTATATTAAGGTTAAAATAAACACTTTCTATCGGTTGCTGCAACTAACTATAGGTTGAGCTTACTATCATAGTTTATACTCGTTGCAGCAAATTAAAAATTAACTTTTGTGACTTTCAAAGATATTATGATTTATGAATTCTCAAATGGTTTTTGAAAGTCTGTGCATAAGATAATAAATTTGTGGCTGTTCAAAATGTGTGGTTGAAATAAATAAATTTCAATTAAAAATAACTTATGACAATATGTTAAATAATAAATTTCTTAAATTGTATATTTTTGTTTGCGTTTATTGCTTATTTTATTTCAGCAAGGAAGGCCAATTTTTCTTTCACAGCAACCAATTATTATATTGTTTTAGTTATACTAACCATATTTTCGGTAGCAAGAATAACTTTTATTTCAAATTCCATACTGGTAACCAATTTTTTCTGTTGCTGCAACTATTTGGTTAAGGGTTATAATTAAAATATAGGGTACCACAATCAAATTGCAGTCGTCATACCAGAATTATATGATAGTTGGTGCAACCGCCAAAATTCGATTGGCAACAAATTCGGTTGTCTCAACGAATCTGTTTTCTCTGTGTATCAATAATTTTTTGTACAATTTTAAGTACATATTAGCCCAATTCACACAATCTTGTGCAAATGGTCTTGCATCGTAGCATTTGCAAATTAGTTAGTATATTCATACTCACCAATTAACAATTCTTGGTGGTGAGTATCAAAATACTATACCATTTTGCACATGCTACGATGCAAGACCATTTGCACAAGACTGTGAATTGGGCTATTATGTATGTTTTAAGTTGAAAAGGAGCTACAATAATATTTGCTTTCAATCAGTTTAACTGTGCTATTTTTTACTTTTAATCCCACTGTTGAAGACTTTTTATGACTAAAGCATGACTATAACGTCTAAAGAGTGTTGAAGAAAAACAAAATTGAAAAATAAAATATGTTGTTGTTTTATTTTGCTGCCATTCATTGATGTCTCTATTGACAACTAATTTACGCAGCTAGACAACGCTGCATCACGTAAAAGTGGATGATGCCAATCAACATGACGCTTCATTCAGTTAGTTGCCCAGTTGATTCATAAAAACAAAATTTATTTCGAAATGTAATAAAGGAAAAATAATGAATTATTTAAAAGATTTCGACTTGAGTGCATTTTAAAATGCATAAGATATTTAAAAAGAAATTAAAAAAGCTTTCACATTTACTTTGTCGAGAAAACATAATGGCGATATTCGGTGTTTAATGCAAATGGTCTTGCGTAAGTGTAAATGCAAAATATTGTAGATTTTCTTCAAAGTCCAACAGCAAAATACACACACACATAATCTAAAGAAAAGCTAGTTTATTTTGCATTTACACTTACGCAAGACAATTTGCATCAAACATCGAATACCGTCAATGTAAATTTTTAATTAAAATTAATCAGGGCTATCATGAATAAAACTCCGCGTGAAATTTCTCCCTTTTCCAATTAGAATTTTTTGTTTTCCCTATTCTTTGCTATTAGTTGGAATTTTTCCCTGGGAAAAATTTCACGTGGAATTTTATTCATGATAGCCCTGAATTATTTATATAGGTTTGTAATTGAAGGTTAGCCGCGAATAACGTTTTAAGTGACAAAATAATAATTTTTCAGGAGAGCCAAAAAACGTATTTTAAAGCAAGATTGTTTTTTTCGTTTAAATTTTTTTAGCTTATCGAAAATAATGATAACTAGCATTAACTTTTTTTTTGTATCTCTGCTACATTTATCAATTATTTTCGACAATTTCGTTTGCATGATTTTATTAGTTACTTACAAAGTTTTCCACCGACTGATTGGATTGTAATTGTATTTTGACGGCGATAAGATGCATAATTTTGGATGGTTTGATGTTTGAAAAACGCAAGAGAGTTATGTGAATGTTAATCTGTGAAACAACTGGTTTTTTAAAAAATGTCTTTTACAACGTTATTCGCGGCTGTTAAATTTAAGTTAGAAAACTTATATGTACATATGTATATATGCAATAATTTCAGTCCTCGAGTAGTTTTTTCTAAATCTTCAATAAATCATCAAGTCTGCCTGCCGTTCTAACATGAATCAGTTATTACTGCCTATTTTGTTTCTTTTCACTTCATTTTTTAATATTCAATTTCCAAACAAAAGACTATAAAAAGCTATATCGACTGTTCATGATTCATCATTATGGTCGTCGTCGTCATCATCATCATCAGCAGCAGTAGCAGCAGAAGCAGTATCATCTCTTCGTACTCGTCAGCATCATTTTGTGTAACATTCACATGTCCTCGCTCATTTACTCAAACAACGTCATAACTGCAAAAAAACTCTAATTTGCCAGAAAACGATTTTAAAGTTTTCAATTTACACGCAACTTGATGGAAAAAGAAACTTTTATTTTGCTTTCAAGAGTTGAGTAAACAATTTTTTTGTATGAAATTTTTACACAATATGAGGAACGATATGAGGATCATTAACTCAAAAATTCCAATTTTTGAGTTATGACGTTCTTTGAGTAAATGAGCGATGTGTATTAAACCATCCGTCTATCCATTTTTAAAACGTTTAAAATCATCGTCATCAGTAGCATAAAAATTCATTATCATGAACAAAGACATCATGTTGTCGTTGCAGTTTATTTTTTATTTTTTAAATATTCCTTTTATTGTTTTATGGAATATGTATATGTAAATATCTTTTATATTCATATATATACTTATGTATGTATGTATGTATGTATCTATATACTTATGTTTTTTTTTTGGCTACAACTTTTGCTGCAACTGATATGGTGAAATTCAATGCAGTATTATGTGTATGTATGTATGTATTAGAGATGGGATTGTGACTAAAATTTCACTCACGATCATGCGTGCACACGGCCAAAATATATTTATTTGTGAACACGTCTACATGGCAAGCATATATTCACTTTCCTAGCACTATTGTGCTAAAATCTAGACAAAACAATATAATACCTCTAGTTCCAGAAAAAATTGTAAAATGCCGTAAATCCCATGAGCTTTGTTGGTAAAAAGACTATGATAAATGTCAATGGCGGATATAAATTGTCAAAGAAGGTACTTCCATTCTCAAATTTTTTCTTGACATTCACCATATAACAACAATAAGGATTATGACATTTCCGGTAAAATCCTGATGCCGCAGGAATTTAAAATATCTTCGGGTGGTTACTTGTTTTTCGGCACATTATATTAAAAATATCTTATTACTGCAGCAAACCAATAACCACCCGGCGATATGAGACAAGGATACTACAATAAAGGCGTGATCATATGTAATCATGTGAGCGATAGTCATCTCTAGTAAGTATAAGACATATTTATGTACTTGCCGTAGATATTGTATGTTAATATCTATATGTATGTATGTATGTGTACATACCCTGTCGGAGAATGTGTGGTTGACTACAAAAATAGGTAACTTTTCTTAGACTGACTAAAAGCTAGCTGCAAAGTCATTCAGAACAAACCCAAAATTAATTCTTAAGTTGAGTACGTAATCGAATTTGATGAGAGCCAACAAATTTATTCTCAGCTACTCTAAAACTCATTTCAGTTTTATATGAGTACAAAACGTGTAATGTTACATGTTCGAACCCCAGAAACATTTTTTTAATTTGCTGACTACCAGGTGATTTAAAAAAAGTCAACTTTAAATTAGCTGAAAGTAGTGCATAGTGAGACAATTGACTACCGCCAGGACATCGCAATGTTAAAATAGTCAGTTGATTACATTGCAAAGTAATCCAAGTGTCAGTCAGTACTAGTCGCGAAATGGTTAGATTAAAGTCAGTTTAAAGTTAGCCAAATTTCCGACAGGGTATGTATATGCAGACCTTTTGTGTGTTTCAATATATACTATATACATATGTACATATGAATGCATAACGAACTTTTGTAATGCACAAGTACTTTTATGCAAAACCAAGTTTATTTTCTTTCCTCTCTTTTGCTTAAAACAAAGAATAACAAATTTGTAATCGGGTCAACAGGCTGTAGGCAATGATATTGTGACTGATTTCAATAAGTTAAGATAAATTTTTTTTATATCCTTTGCGATGAAAAAAATGATAACACACTATAGAGTATATCGAGCGAGCTGAACTTAAAGAAAAGCAATGTGAGTCCGATCACAGGGGAGATGTGTAAACATCTAGTAATGAATTTTTTTAATATTGGCTTATGGTAACTAAAATAAGATATATACATTTTTGACTCTACTGTATTTAAAAATCTATGGAAAACTGCATCTATAGTAGTGGAATTATTAGTTGTGGGGGTTTGTGGAGAATTGCTCATATGCAAGTGGAAAACGTCAAATAAAAATTTTTACAAAGCTTGCGACTGTGGGTTTGCAGAATTTGTATTAAAATCTCCATCCATAATAATTGGCATGAGATGGAGATTGTTACCCAATTGTCTTGCACCAGCTTCAGTGTAAGGCAACAGTACGTAATGAAGATATGTTATAATAGTATATTATAAATTCTTTAGAAGGACTGCTATATATCTTTTAAACAAATATTTGACATTTGAAACGCTCTTTTATTTAAAAGTTTATATTTATTTTATATTTTTCAACTTTTTACCAAAATTATCCCCACTGGCAACACTATTACACTTCCCAAGCAATTTCTATTAAAATTAACCTTGCTCCTGAAGGTATGCTTGAGTGTATTTCTATGCAGATGCTAAGTTTCTCTACACTTCTTGTTGTCCGTAGGATTACACTAAAGGTATGCTTTAAAATTCGGTTGAGTGTATTTCTATGCAGCTGCTAAGTTTCTCTTCTTCTTCTTCTTGTTGTCCGTATGATTACACTAATACACTCATACATATGTAGGTCACACCGATTTGATAACGCATCGCACATCTTACTCACTTACTTTGTGATTGTATTGTGAAAAAGATTTTTACCCCCTACCATATAGATGTTTACCCATAAAAAATCTTAAATATATAACTAGTTACATTAAATTAAATTTTTTACTTCATGGAAATATTCTACCAGTGTGGCATTATCTAATTTTATTAATAAGGAATTGCTAAAGTATCCTTCCTGTCAAACTTTTCTCTATGCGAATTTTTGAACAAATTATTCAAATAGAAATACATATAAGGGTTTGTGAAATTTAAGGTTAGGAAGTAAATTGTCTTAAAAATGCATTTATCTTTGACAAATTCAGTTTTATTGATGCCAATGTAAAATGGAAATATGGGAATTAATAATGGAATATGATGGATGTCTGACAAAAGTTCATCCCTAGCATGTCAGCAGACGTCCGCTCTTTGCATAAAATTTGTAACCACATTTTGCAACCAGCGATGCCAACATGGTGCTTTCGGCACTATTTGTAGTGCTTTTTGAAGACTCAAAACGTCAACTTTTGTATTTCTTTTTTCAGTGTAAAGAATACCTTTTTTGTCTGATACTATTGCCGAATTAGAGAATAGCCTAGAAAATATTAAACTTTATTAAACTTCACTCGTTTTCACGTTAGTGCTTTTTACGCTTATACCGACGAGAGCTTTAAAGCAGCTTCATCCAAACACACATACTCTGACATTTGCATTTGAGTTAAACAGCTTTGAAAGCTCTTACAATTACAGACATCTAATTGGCTGTTGCGCTCTCGTCGTTGGGATAGCACAAAGCTTTTTTGCGTATTTAACTTGGTCGTAGCTGCTTTAAAGGGCAAAAAATAGTGTTCTTATCGGGGTAAAGGGGTATTCATAGTATTTCATACCTTAAAATATTTATTTTCTTAACACAAAAATTGTGTTTTTCAAGTGAATGTAGTTTAACCATCAAGCATTCGTAATTTTCTTGCTATTTACTTCTAATTGTAGATACTAGTAATTTAATTTAATTTCTTTGCAAAAATATTTAAAATAAATAAATCTAGTGTAAATGCATGACTAACAATTCAAATAAACCGCTATCACTTCTTAAGCGTATTTTAAAAATAAACTATGTTTTTTGCGGCTTGCAGCTTGTGGCTACAATTATAATTACGAGTATTCAGGCCTCGTCACATGTTAAATAAAGACTAGAAATTACGCATACATATATTTTTAACTGCTGACATTTTTACTGTTTCATGACCACAAACAAATACATAAATACACATAGTATGTGTGTATGTATGTATATAACTATGTACATATGTATGTATATATTTCATTTTTATTTTTTATATAAAATTTACAATTTGCCAAATGTCCACTGCAGCACTAATGCAGAACTTCATATATTCATGTAGAAATCTTTATATTTTTCTGACGTTTGTCAAAAAGGTCAAATAAATATGTTTTATGTTTTTTGGACTTTATTAACATCGTGTGTAACTAAAATTGTGTCTTATACTTATGACAACAATATTTTTATTTTTGAAATCTAAAGAGTTTATGCACAAGCATATGTATGTAATAATATTTTATACATTTCAATTTAAGGAAATAAAACTCATTAAAAAATCATAAAATACAGCACGTATTATCTTTTAATATTTACTTGTGTTGCCTAAGGCTCAAAAAAAAATCTTAAAAACTTTGATCAAACACACATTCACACATGCAAATTGTTAAGTGTACGAAAGCATATGGGGCATTTCATAAGAAATATATTTTAAAAGAAAATAAAGTAATGCCGAGTACACATTTAGGGAATTCTTAAAACTCTAATGTGGCAACATTGTGCCATCTAAAAATTTTCATTGTGACCCAGTGCTGCCAGTTTTTTTCTAGAGCTTATCCCCAATTTTTGATTTGTCATCTCCAAAAATCTCCAAATTGAGTTTATTTGATTAAAATTTTTTGATGTTTAAACATCTATACGCTAGGGTAAAAATCTGTTTCACAATACAATCACAAATTTTGAGTAAAATGTGCGATGCATTATCAAATCGGTGTGAGCTATGTATTAGTGTAATTATATGGACAACAAGAAGTAATTCAGTAAGAAGATTTAGGACGGTTTTGTTTGAAAATGCTTCTGAGTTCTTGTCTTTGAAGTCTCTAAATTATTTTCTTCAAAAATGGTTGTTGTCTTTGACAATGAAAAATATAAATATTATTGCCATGTTTTTAAAACATAAAAATTCAATTAATGCCCTAATTCAGTAAGAAGATTTAGGACGTTTTTGTTTGAAAATGCTTCTGAGTTCTTGTCTTTGAAGTCTCTAAACTATTTTCTTCAGAAATGGTTGTTGTCTTTGACAATGAAAAATATAAATATCATTGCCATGTTTTTAAAACATAAAAATTAAATGAAAGTATTATACAATAGTTTGAAAAATATATGAAAAATATGTGTTGGATATAATGTTTAGAACAAAATCATAAAGCAAATACACGAACCTTCTAGCATAGACAATAAATTATATTTGTTTTAAAGAATCAAAACTGCTTCTTTTTTTCGTCCATAGACAAGAAAGACGATACATTCGTCGAACAGAATTAGGGCATTAACAGCTGCATAGAAATACACTCAACCGAATTTTGAAGCATACCTTCAGGAGCAATGTTAATTTTAATATAAATTGCTTGTGAAGTGTAATAGTGTTGCCAGTGGGGATAATTTCGTTAAAAAGTTGAAAAATATAAAATAAATATAAACTTTTAAATAAAAGAGCGTTTCTCCACAAACTCCCACAAGTAATAATTCCACTACTATAGATGCAGTTTTCCATAGATTTTTAAATACAGTAGAGTCAAAAATTTATATGTCTTAGTTTAGTTATCAGAAGCCAATATTAAAAAAAAATATTTCATTACTAGATGTTTACACATCTCCCCTGTGATCGTGCACTCTTTTGTGAATCAGCCAAACTTTGTTGTACATAGTACTTGCATTGAAAGAGGTATTTTTAAACACGGAAATTTTACTTTGCAAAGTCTTAATTAAGCTGTGTGAAAGACAGAGAGAAAAATACTATCTCTTTCTGTCTGTCTCCCAGCTGAATTAAGACTTTGCTAAGCAAACTCTCCGTGTCTAAAAGGGATGAAAGCCTTAGCATTTCAGCAAAAGCATTAAATTTGCCACAACAAATTGAATTATTTTTAAAGTTTATGTTTATTCTAAGAAGTGCTTCCAACAAGTCATATTACATTTTGTTACGCATTTTTTTTTTGGTAGTGTTCATTATCGGTTAATCTGCCTTGATATTACTTCATTATTAGAAACCATTCACTATGAATAGTAACACACATTTTTAGACTTCCCAGACGCAAATTTTTTAGTTCAAATATCATTCTTGTTACCATCAGTTCCTACCTAACCTAACATAAAAAAGTGGTTTTCTGACTGCCACACCCACCTAACCTACCATCAGTTACAAAAAAATCCCCCAAAAATCCCCTAAAATTTGGTTATCATCCCCAACAAATCCTCAGATCCCCAATACGAAATTTTCATCGCCCATCGCGAAAAAAGTCCCCAAATTTGGGAACAAATCCCCTAAGCTGGCAACACTGTTGTGAGCAGGCACATATATAAAACATAGTAGGTATATTGAAGTCTTAAAATAAAAAAATATTTGTAATATTTTTTCATCATTTTTTTATATTTTTTCATCATCTACAGCCGCTCTGAAAGCGGCTTGTTACTTGTTAAGTTTAATCTTACTATATTGCCATATTGAAAATGACATGCTTACCAGACTTTTAAGTTTGACACTTGGTATTAAATGTGATTTACACACACAAAAAAAAACAACAAACTTGTCAATCTATATTAAAGAATTAAAATGTAAACGTTGCAATATTAAGACATATTTCAAAACGTTATTGCGAACCCAGCTACGTTTGTCATTTCCGGTATTTTTCGTTGTGTGGCATTACCTTGCAAACGAAAAATATAGTAGCCCAATTCACAGTCTTGTGCAAATGGTCTTGCATCGTAGCATTTGCAAAATTGTACAGTATATTGATACTCACCACTAAGAATTGTTTTGCACATGCTACGGATGCAAGATCATTTGCACAAGATTGTGAATTGGGCTAATATGAACTGCATTACGCACATTCTCAAACTGACACCAGAAAATGGCAACAAAAGAAATGCAACAAGTCACTTTGTCAATTACAAAGAGTTAGTTAACTTTTCAAATCGTCAGTTTTGTATGGAATGACCCATATAAATACATAAATGCATATGTACGTGCTTGCTTTTAAGCTGCTACTGCTTATACTACATTGTTAAGAAGTTGGTCGGATGCTTGCTTGTTGTCTTAAACGAATTATTTTCATTCGGAAAACTTTTCTTATAAAACCCTCCACCAGCAAGCAGCTGCATACATATTTGCTTTCAGTTTGTTTCAAAAAGGAAAACATTTATTTTTCATTTCTACTTATTTCATAAAAAAAAGCTCTTAGGATAAATAAAATAAAAATATTAGTGGCCCCATTTGTCTACTACATACAATATAAGCATGAGTAGAGTATGTGTTTTTTTATTATTTCATCTCTTTTTTTTTCGACGACGTTTGTTTTTGTTTCATTTTCAGAGTGATGTGTGGCTGCCACAAGAGATTCTAAGAGTCAGGTGCAGCAGTACAGCAGTCATAAATACCATTTAAAAAAAATTATAAAAAAAGACTATAAGATGCATGTACTATAAAAATATTAATGCTCTAGAAATGTGTCAAGCTTCTTTTGAAATAAAATTTCATTACGACAACTAAGTTAAATAAAATTGTACGACTAACACTTGAGATAAAGTAATTTTGAGAATCTTTGACCTTTATAAGAAAGTGAATTTAGAGGGTTTAAATCAGAGCTGGCCACCGAGAGAAGCAGGAGAGAAATGTATTCGCGTATGTGTATTCATTTGTATAAGAAGTCCATTGATGTTCGGCACTCTGGTGCTACTTTGGGCACCTCAGGTTTAAATAAAAAATTTAACATAAGAAGCATAAAAGTATAAAAGCTGAAGTAATAAGTTTGCTGGTTTATGAAATAAAATTTTTTAAAATATAAACAATTTTGAAACAAAAAGTAAATTTTTGAATAAAAAGTGCAAAATTGAAGCAGTTTTTGTAAACAGCATAAAAATACTCTTTTTTTAAATAACCTTTAAAAAACATTAAGTATATTTGAATGGGCCTTTTTGTAATATTTTTTTTAAATTAAAAGGAATTTTTTTTTAAAGAATTAAAACAAGGCATCTCCTAAAAAAATTTATTTTTATGATAGATGTACATACATACATATATATTTTTGATAAAGGTACATTGTTAATAAAAGGGATCGTTTTGACAAAATGCATCTTTTTACTTAAAGTGCCGTTGTTATAAAAAGTACTTTTTATTATTAAAAAGTAACTTTTTAGTAAGAAGTGCCCATTTAATAAACAAGAGTTTTTTTTTAACGTTGCTTTTCAATAAAAAGTTGATTTAAAAAATTTAGATTTTCAATAAAAAGTACTTTTGTAATAAAATGTACGTTTTTAATAAAAAGTACCTCTTAAATAAAAACTATCTTCTTAATAAAAGGTGTCTTTTAGCAAAATGTACTTTTTTTTAATAAAAAGTACATTTTCAATAAAAAGTAAATTTATCAAAATTAAGCATTAAATAAGTTATTTTTTTTTATAAAAAAACCTTTTAAATCAAAAGTACTTTTTTTTAAAAAAGTACATGTTTAATAAAAAAATAGATTTTTCATAAAAATTACCCTTTAACTAAAAAGTACTTGTTTTTTAATAAAAAGTACATATTTAATAAAAAGTATCTTTTCAATAAAAAGTACCTTTTTCATAAAAAGCAAAAAAAGTACCTTCTTATTAAAAAGTACCTTTTTCATAAAAAGTACCTTAAAAAGTATTTTTCAATAAAAAGTACATTTTAAATAAAAAGTACATTTGTAATAAAAAGTAGCTTTTTAATAAAAAGTAGCTTTTTCATAAAAAGCACCTTTTAAATAAAAAGTACTTTTTCAATAAAAAGTACATTTTTTATAAAAAATACATTTGTAATAAAAAGTATCTTTTTAATAAAAAGTACATTTTTAATAAAAAGTACCTTTTTAATAAAAAGTACCTTGTTAATAAAAATCACCTTCTTAGTAAAAATTATCGTTTTACTAAAATTAAAAGTACATTTTTAACAAAAAAGTAACTTTTGGATAAAAAGTACCTTTTTGATAAAAAATGCCTTTTTGATAAAAAAGTACTTGTTTTTTCAAGTACTTTTTCAATAAAAAGTAGATTTAAAAAATATAATAAATAATAAAAAAATAATTTTTCAATATGTACTCATTGTATATTGTTAATAAAAAGAACGTTGTTATTAAAAACTATTCTTTGAATTAGAAGTGCACTTTTAAAACAAAATTACCTTGCACTTAAAAAAGGAACCTTTTAATAGAAATACATTTTTGATAAAAAAACACCATTTTAAATAGATTAAAATTTTTAATAAAAAATTTGCCTTTTCAGTTTTATTAAAAAGTATCTTTAATTCTCAATAAAAATTACAATTTTAATAAGAAACACTTTTTAATATTAGTTAGTTTTTTGTGAAAAGTTCCTTTGTGACAGAAGATACTTTTTAAAAATCTATAGAAGAAAAAACAAAAATTTTTTGAAGAATTTTTGTGGAAAAACATTTTGGCGTATATTAAAAAAAATATTTTCGAAATTTGATTTAATAAAATGTTTGGGAACAATAAAAAAAAAATACATTTTAAAATATATTAAATTAAAATATATTTGAAGTCTGTTTTAAGAAAAGTTTTAATGAAAAATTTTAAATAAAATACATTTAAAATATTTTTTCTTTTTTTTTACTTACAAAAATTCAAAAAAAAGTATTTTTGAAAATAAAATAGATTGTTAAAAAAAGCTTATTGAATGTAAAATTATTGTAATGAACCCAATAAATTGTCAACCAATTATGAACTGATTGGTCTTCTATTTTTAAAACCTTAATTTTATATAACAAAGTAAACGATTGGAAAAAAATTTGTTTGCTCAACTGAAAAAACATAAGAAGCAGACAGCTCAAAATTTGAAACATATAACACTTTAGGTCCAATACGAGTGCTCATAAATAAATAAATAAAATGATAAGATTACAGTAAGAAAAAATTTCTTATCAACCAACATGTGCATTTTTCTGATTTGTTGAACCAGCAACATGGTTCCTGATGTCCGTATCGTCTTACCCGTAATAAAAATCTCTTCTACATGCAAGCACTTGAATTACTAAATTATAAAACAATAAACGATAGTTTTACATCCGAAATTTGAGTATTTTTTAAAGTATTTTATTATCAGTTATTAACATTTTTTTTAATTTCGCTTAATACACATATTTTTATTGACTAGAGACTCTTATTCAATTGAATAGCTTGCTTGCACAATCAAAATTTAATTTATGCATAATTCTATTGTATGATAATGAGAAGTGTCGTCTTTATGTGTTTTTACGAAATTATATTTCTAATTAATCTACAAAGCAACATGAATTATTAAAGTGGAAATAAAGTTTTAGGAAATATGTATTTGTATGCAAATGGCGTACTATAAATTAGTAGTGTTCACTAAAACTGTACAGCGTACAATTGATTCAAATAATACAGTAACAAATTATTTTTGAAAAAGTATCATTATTTGAAAGAAGATACTCGTAGTTTCTACAAAAAGTTTAATTAAAAAAAATTAACTTTATAACACAAAAAGTGTACCTTTTTGAAAAATCTTTATTTAGCTTTTAAAAAAGTACTTTTTATAAAAGTACTTACATACATACTCCCATATTCATAAAGTAAAATAAATGTGAAATCCATTTTAGCAAAATTTTGTATGAAAAATTTGAAATCAAATACATTTCAAACTCATTTTAAATTTTATGAATATGGGGGATAGAAATTAAAAATAAAATTTTAAAAATATGGCCATCTTATTGAAATATACATATCGTCGATTGATAATTTAATTGTCGTATGTGGATTTTGATAGTTTCAAGTAAATTGAGTTTTAAGTTTGAAAATTGTATCAGCAAGTGCCACATACGACAAACTCAACACTCCATATCTCGAAAACCGTATAAGGTATCGAAAAACTGATTACGCCAAATGAAAGATCAGTTCGGAAACCCTAAGGAATCGATCTTAACCCAAAACCGCAAAAACTGCACATACGACATTTAAATTATCAACCGACGATATGTACATTAAAAAAAGTATTTTGCCATTAACGTTTTAGAAATGTATTTTAAGAAAGTGAAAAGTTTAAAAAGATTTTTTTTTCATAAAAAGTGCACACATATAAAAAAATACCTTTTTAGAAAAAACGTCTTAAATAGATTAAACTTATTTGAAAATTTTGAGCACTTTTGCAAACGTATTTTTGATTAAAGTAGCTTTGGAAAAAATACCTTTTAAGAAAAAGTACCTTTTAAGAAAAAGTACATTTTAAGAAAAAGTACCTTTTAAGAAAAAGTACCTTTTAAGAAAAAGTACATTTTAAGAAAAAGTAGCTTTTAAGAAAAAGTAGCTTTTAAGAAAAAGTAGCTTTTAAGAAAAAGTACCTTTTAAGAAAAAGTAGCTTTTCAGAAAAAGTACCTTTTAAGAAAAAGTACCTTTTAAGAAAAAGTACCTTTTAAGAAAAAGGGCATTTTAAGAAAAAGTACCTTTTTAAGAAAAGGAACCTTTTAAGAAAAAGTACATTTTAAGAAAAAGTATATTAAGAAAAAGTACATTTTAAGAAAAAGTATATTAAGAAAAATTACCTTTTAAGAAAAAGTACATTTAAGAAAAAGTAACTTTTCTTAAGAACAAGTAACTTTTAAGAAAAAGTTTCTTTCAGAAAAAGTTTCTTTCAGAAAAAGTTCATTTTAAGAAAAACTACATTCAAAGAAATAGTACCTTTTAAGAAACAGTACCTTTTTTGAAAAATAACCTTTTAAGAAAAAGTTCCTTTTAAAAAAGTTTTTTTTTAAGAAAAAAAAGTACGATTCAAGAAAAAGTACCTTTTAAAAATAGTGCCATTAAAAATGTTCTTATAAAAAGTACTTTAAAAAGAAATTTTTAACACAAAGAGCCTGATGAAATAAGTACATTTAAAAGCACCTTTAAGAAAGTACCTTTCAAAAGACATCTTTAGCAAACTATATCGCTTTCAAAAAGGACATTGACAGAAAGGGCCTTTAAAAAATTCGTTCTAAATAGGTACGTATCCTTAAAAAAGTACTTTTTATAAATTCCTTAAAGGGTACTAATAAAAAAACTAACTTCAAAAATATTTTCTTAAGAAAGTACTTTTACATTTCAAAAGTAGTAGTTCTTAAAAATAGTGTTTTGTGAAAAATTACTCTAGAATATATTTTTTACCTTTTAAAAAAGTCCTTTTAAGAAAGTCCTCTAAAAAATCTTTTTAAGAAAGTCCTTTAAAAAAGTCCTTTTAAAAAAGGCCCTTTTAGAAAAGTAAATTTGAAAAAATATTTTCAAAAAAGAAAAGTACTTTTTTATACATATGAAGATATGACACAAAAAAAGTACCAATCCTTACTATGCAACTGATTACGTAATATTCGAAATTGCATTTTTGCGACGAATGCCCCTACTTAAACAACTGCACGGAAGTTCATCTTAAAATGTTTTTTTTTTCAGTTTAAATATTTTCTTTTTAGTTGGAAATTAATAAACGAATAACGAAATCCATAAGGTAAGACGCTAATGATATAAATCATATCCAAAGCTATTGTTATGCTTATTATCGAAACATCCTTATATCGGCAAGCACGTACAATCATAAACGCGTTGTTTGATTTTATAAGCAAATTATGAATTTGAGATTTTATTTGTTGGCATTAAAACAATGCAATAAATTTGGGTTAAGTAAAATATAAAAGCTATTGAAGTAGTGAAAGATTACTAGTGGCGGAAAAGAAATAAAAGCGGCCATAAAAGAGAAATTTCAGCCATGAATAATTAAGTTTTAAATGAAGAACAAATGAGGGTTGCTTGGCATTGAAATTAAAATTAGTTGTGGGCGTACATTAATATCGAATTAAAGGGTTTTAAATTAAATAAATTTTCTAGAAGTCTGTATAAAACGTATCTTTAGCTTTGTTAAGTAAATAGTGAACCAACAAATTAATTTAAGGCCGCACAGTGAGGCATATCGTTAAAAAAATGGAAATAGTTCTGCAGTTTCTGCAAATTCTCTCTTAGGCAGAAAATGATGCAATTAATACACAAAAAGTAAAAACAAATAGAATTTGCTTTTGAGTTCCCCGAAATTCCCAAAAAAATTTCATTAAATCCCCAAAATGGGATTTTTCAATATTTTTGCTGTATTGTTTTTATCTTTCGCCGGGCGCAAATAATATGTACTTTAAAAAATATTTAAAAACATGTCATGTTTTAAGCTGGCCATGATCAGCTGAAATTTAAATTTTTTATACTAAAATCTGGGGAAATTAAGACATTTTAACATAAACCTACAAAAGTGCCATTTCTGTTATCAAGTAACTAACCTGTTCATTTAATTTTGAATTTCAATTTATTTTATCTAAAAAAGTTTTCACTTTTTTATACCGTAAATAAATAAGAAAAACATGAAACTCAACATCAAAACTCAATCTCTTAACCTAAAATGAAACAAAGAAAATGAAGTATTTACCTGTAAACAGATTTCAAGTATTTTATTATTTGCGATGTTCAACATGATTGAACTATATTTGAAATACATATTTTTTAATATTTTACCTGTTTTGTTGAACACAAGTAAGTAGTGGCAAAAAGTATGCTTTTGAGAAAGGAGAAATCTGCCGTTCGATAAGCAAGTGCAAATAATTTTATTGGTTTAAATAAAATAAATTATTTCAAAAAAGTTTGTTGCTAGTGAGTTCATCAAGTGTAGATGCATTTGCTTGCTGCTTAGGGAACTCAGCAGTAGACTTAAACCAAAATTAAAAAACAATTTAGTAAACATCAATACTTATAGACAAACTCACAATAAGTGATTGAGAATTACAACACTTCAGTTACAGTAGGCTAAGAATTAGAAATGAAATGATTTTTTGCTCAAGAAATGACAGGATTTGACAGGATTTGTTTTTTTAACCCTAAAACTTTAGTATAACAATTTGTATAACACTTATAATTTATGTTTGTTTCCAAAAATCTATATTGAATTTTGGCACTTATGTGTCTTAAAGCATGTTTAACATGAATTTTAATTAATTGCATTTTCAAATCAACGAAAGCATACAAATTCAAATCGAATTTTGGTGTTGACCTCATTTATTTTTGCATTTTTTTTTTGCAAAAATAATATAAAACTGAAAATATTTTTCAAACCACCAATACCTTTAATCCTAATGCTATTTATTTATGTATCATTTGTTATAAACAATGAAACCAGAGCAGATCTACAAATCAAATATTTCAACTGTGTTGCTACCGATGCTGGCGTTTCTTCTGGTTAATGTATTAGTTAAACTTGATCCAAAAACTTTTACGAACGAAGCTGTTTCTTTTTTCAGTTTAAATTTTTTGTACATATTTGCCAGACTATAACGATGTGTAGATGTACATACATTCATTTATGAATCCATTTGTTTCTTTATATATTTATGTATGTACATAAATATTTCTTTTCGTTTTATTTTTGTTCAAAATATGAATGAATTTTGGCAAGTGACCAAAATAAAATCATTTGGCGTTATGCATCAAAATCAAGATTACATATTTGCTTTTTTGTTGTGTTTATTTACACAAAAAAAAAAGAAAAAATATATTTGCATGCATTGTTTGTTATTTGTTTGAAAATCAAATCTAATAAATATCTAGTTGAAATCTGTTATGAACAAAAAAATCTCAGCTTATCTTAGAAAAATCTTTATTGTAGTAAAGAAAAGTGTGATTCAATATAATAGGTATGCCATGATTGCTCTCGTCTAGTACTGGAATAGGTATAACAGTTTGTATAACAGTTTATATAACAGTTTGTATAACAGTTTGTAGTACAAAATATTTGGTGTCTACATTATGTTTTGGTAAACTATGTTTTTTTAGACAGATATGTGCTTGAGTATGACACTTTAAGACGTATAACACTTAGTAGTTTTTAATATATTTTCAATTAAAGTTTATGATATAAAATATTTGATGGCTGCATTATGCTTTGGTAAACTAAGATTTTTAGACTCATATATGCTTGCGTGTAACACTTTATACGTATAACTCTTTTTAATTTCCTTAAATAATTTTATTTCTTTAGCTAATTGTTATATTTTTTGTATATGTTTTGCATAAAAAGGTTTATAAAAGGTTTATAGCTGTTATACTAAGTGTGTGTGAGAGAAAACTATTTGGCTTATGCATTGTGTTTTGCTAAATTAAAATTTTCTGACACTTATGTATATGTTTGCGTATAACACTTTATACGTACTTAATACTTTTTTATATATTTTCAAATCATTTCGTCAAAGTATTTTATTTCCTTAATGAATTGTCATAACTTTTGTATGTATATTGTGTGAAAAGGGTTATAAAAGTTTGCATTTTGACCAAATATTTTTAGTTAACTGTTATACAATTTTTATTTTGTAGTGTGTGAGAAAAGTCTGCTTCAATGTAATAGGTATGCTGGTACGTGTTTGACTTTTATATTAAAATATGTATAACAGTTTTATAACAGTTTGTATAACAGTTTGTGACAAAATATTTGACGTTTGCGTTATGCTTTTGTAAGCTATTTTAGCAATAAAAAGTATATAGACACATGTGAGCACGATTATACGTACATACGTATAACAGTTTGTAGTTTTCGATGTATGTATTTATTTTCAAATCATTTTATTAAAGTAATTAATTTGTTTAATTACTTTTTATAACTTTGGAATATGCTTTTGATAAAAAGGCGTATAGCAGTTCAAATTTTGATCACATATTTTTTGTTAACTGTTATACAATTGATCTCTAAAATAAAGAAATTTATTATTTTTCAGTTCCTTCCTAAGTTTTGCTTTCATATGTTTTTATTAAGAACAAAAAACTCAATGTGTTTTAAACCGCTCTTTAAAAAAATTTTGCGCCTGTATACTCTTTATAGAACATTATTTGCCTGCCACTGGTAAAGCTTTGCCCAAAATATCTTTTATAATTTCAATCCATATTACAAAAGTATCATTTTTTTCTTTCTACTTGTCAGCTATAATTTTATTTAAATCCTGTGTTCCCTTTTTTAGTTTTTCTACGAACTTTACTTCCGTCATATACTTAAAAGGTTCAGAATTAATATCTTAGTCATAAGTAAAGTTTCTTTGTTAATTTTATAGCAAATAAAGAGTTTTTTTTAGTCTAAGAACGGGTTAAGGAAACGCATACACATATTATGTACATATGTACATAAATTTATTTCCTGCCATTTAAAAAAATAACCATTAAAAATTATCCAACATCTTAATTCTTGTCGAAATGATAAGGAAGTTGTGCCAATAGTTTCCAAGCAAACGAACAAAGATTACGAGTATTGAGTGTTACCCTTATCGGAAATATTTTCTGGCGACCTTATTATATTGACGCTCTGTTTGCTGACAAATTATCAATAATAAAAGAAATTTAATTGCACAATGTACGAGAGATTGCTGGCTGGTATTTGTGTTATACAAAAAATTTTTTTTAGTTTCTTGTGAAATAACTTTAGAATTGTTGAGGGTTTTCAATTTTCTTCTTCTCTTTTATTTGTGCAATAATCCATTATAAAAATTTTTTTTTTCTATTTTTCTTTTGTGTAGTGCTTTTAAAGGGTTAATTTAGAATTAGTTTACTGAAATATATTCTATACTTGCACTCGTATAAAGATATTCATGTTTTTTTTAATTTTTAATTCCTTTAATGCTTTTTCCTATAACAGTATGAAAAACGTTTTTCACGCTTCGCTGAAAATTTCCCACATAAACCATAATATTTAAAAAAAAATCAAGTTGAATTAAAGAAACAAAAAAATTATCATGAAAAAGAATTATTATATATACAAATATGCAAGTAGATAAATATATAAGTTAGGGTGGTTCCGAAAACTTATTTAAAAAAATAAACTTAATTTCTGTTTCTTTCTTAATTTTTTGCCAATAAGCTACAGGTAACGAAAACTTAAAATACATTGTTAAAATAACAAAAAAACAAATAAAAATATTTCGAGGCTTTGAAAAGTACCACCCTAATGCCTCTTTTGGCAGCTTTAGTTTTGCTAGAGTGTAAAAGATGTGGAGTGTTGCTTTGCTATCGGTAATTATGAAAATTATGTTAAAAATGCGGGAAATATGTTTATGAAATTAAAATACACTTGAAGAACGAGTTCAAGCAAATACTCGTAATTTAATATGCAGGGAAAATTCTGAAAAAAAAACACTTACAGAACTTTTGCTATTTTCTTAAGCAAATTTCAAAAAATAAAATTCATTAAAAACACAACTGCCAGAAAAATCAATAAGAACCAGAGTTTATGCACCGGAAGTAGTTCCATACTTTTCAAAGAATTAAACAGAGCTTTCAAGAATGGAACGGTTATTTGCCATACAGTGGATTAAATATTCCTTCTATTGAGAATTAGGAATTTTGGGTTCTTTTTCTAAAATGCTATAGCTTCCCATTGGTCCCATTGTAAGAAAATTAGACGGGGACAGGCCCACACATTTTTTTAATTTAATTTTATGATATTCTACTTATTTGATTGTTGCGGAACCTGGCAAACGCCTTTTATTCTCGTAATTACACAATTTTAGAGTAGAAAATAATTGGCGGAGCTACGCCCATTAAAATTGATTATAATATTTCACGCGGTCTTACTTAACCAATTTTTACGAAACTTAACACACACCTTGAGCTCTAAAATATACACAATTTTCCGTTTAAAACATGGGCGGAGTGACGCCCATTAAAATTTCATATTTTCTTTTAAGTGGCTCTACTTTACACCGATTTTTACAAAACTTAACACGCACCCTGAGCTCTCGAAAACACACAATCTTAAAGAAATATAATATTTTTTGAATAAGTTATTTTTTTTTTTTGCATTTAAGTTAGGGTGGAGTTGATTTTATAAGTACTTTTTGACCATTTTGTTGGGCCATGCCATGCCATTAAAAGTTGGACAAGTTTTGAAAAATTTATTCTGATAATCTTGCTTTTACTTAGACCCTGATAATTTTGCATCATTTGTGCTAAATAATTTTCTGTGCTGACAGATGTTGACAATGCCTGCAAATAAAAGTTTGGCAACACTTTTTAAGGCGCATTAACCATTTAGGTAAAATATTTATTTTTTTACTAGTGTATGCAAATATTTTTTCCATGTTTACTGGAAATTTATTTAATTGCAAAGATTTCTCAAGAAACCATTTTAATTAAAAACAAGATATCACACATGGATATGTACATATGTATGTACATTGTACATAATTACATATATATATAAATAAATGAACTACTCATATGAAAAACATTATTAAATATCACTTGTAGCTACAAAGGCATTAAAATTCATTTATAATCATCATCAAAATACTCATTTATGGTACAAAGTAGCACAAATTAAAGAAATGAGTACTTGTTAAGAAAGAGTTGAAAAATGATATGGAAAAGAATATGCCAGAAGATCAACGGGGGCTATTTCGATAATAACAATTAACCCCTTTTATTTCAAAAAGAAAGAAAATTATTATGAAGAGAAATGAATATTTTCAAAATTGTTCTTAAGCTTTCGATTACTGCCTTAATAAATGAAAAATTCATTGTTTTATCAATACTTTAAATTTCTTCCTCAAACGTTGAATACACAGAGCCCCCTCCCCTCCACCAGAATTTCATATCGATATGTTTATTTGTTAGAGAATTTAATGCTGTCAATATTATTTAAGATTCATGTTAAATCATTTAAATAAATTGGCCATCAGTGCAGTCAATTTACATATGTAAATGTGCACAGTACGCACATATCGCTCATTTACTGGAATAATGTCACAAGTAAAAAAAAAACGCTTTTTAAATTAAGAGTGCCGAATTAATCCTCTTATCGTTATGCACATATTACACAATTTTCATACAAATATTTTGTATACTCGTATTCAAAACTTGAGAGAAAAATAAAATTATATTTTTTCAAAGCGATTTCATATCTCGATGATCTCGATTTGCAACTCTGCAGAAAATGCAAGTATATATGTTAAAGCAAAATTTCCTGCTGTCAGAAAATTTCCGAACGTTTCGCTTGATTTGACACAAGAGAAAATAACAGCTGATCTCTTAACTGGTGTGAATTCGCCTTGATAAAGTTGGAAACTTTAACTCGTTTTCGGTTAAACTGTTTCTCAAGGCGAATTCAAATAAGATGATCTTAATTCACCAGCTGACATAACTTCTCTACTGTCAAATCAAACAAAACGTTATGAAATATTCTGACAGCAGGAAATTTTACACTATGCAGAGTTGCAAATCGAGACCACCTGGTATCAATTCGCCTTGCTATTTTTTGGGTTATGACGTTGTTGTAGTTAATGAAAGATTTGTATTTCTTTACTTATGTAACAATATGTTTAAAAAAAACATTTATGAGGATTGCAGCATATGAAAAATAATGTGTAAATTAATAGTTTTTGAAATGAACTCTCTGAACACATTTCCAAGGTTATTAAATACAATTCTTCTTTAACAAACAAAACGATTCTATTCGCATTATTATTTTATTTTTTTTTAATTTAGCTTCAGTTTTCTTGCTTCTTACTTGTATTTAGTAGATATATAGAAATGTTAATTATAGAAATGATTTACAATAGAATTTGTGTTGTTGGAAATTGTTGATGTTGGTTGGTTGGTTGTAATTGAAACTAATTGACTCAAAGTGGGTGAAGTAATCACATTGTTGCTGTTTTATAAATGAAAAAAAATAGAAAAAAGGCAAATGTAGAAGCATGTATTTATTCATGTGCATTCTAGTTGATATGAAGAAAATCATTAACTTAAGGCAGTTCATTAAAGAGTTGTAAAATTTTTGAAGGTAATAATCTTATGTGTTATAAACTTACGTTGTTATCGCTAAAAATTGTTATAAGAAACTTTCAATTGATAGCAGAAAGTTTCACTAATGCCGGACATACACTACACAAGTTCACTGCACAAGTATGGCACTGTACAGTGCGTTTGTGTAGTGTATGGGGGTGGTTGTGCTATTTACAATATTTGCTCAAGTTTGAAAACTGTACAGTGAACTTGTGTAGTGTATGTTGCAAATGCTCAGTTGTGTCGTGATTTTTTAAGAATTCACAACCAGAAATGGGCGCAGAACATTCTGGACAGAGTTCCTAGAATTATATAAGGAACCACCAGCATTATGGCGAATTAAAATAAAAAAATGCACAGTTTACTTGTATAGTGTGTGTCACAAGCTTAGTTTACGCAGTGCCAGACTTGAGCACTGTACTTGTGTAGTGTATGGTCAGCATTATACAAAAAATATTCGATTCTATGCGTGACAGGAAAAATTGTGAATGAACGTACTCGTACATGTACATTATATAGAAAATTTTTGTTATCGATAAGATGAAATTTCCACAGAAAATTTTTTGTTATCGATAAGATGAAATTTTTATAGAAAATTTTTTGTTATCGCTAAGATGAAATTTTTATAGGAAATTTTTTGTTAACGATAGATGAAATTTTAATAGATAATATTTTGTTATCAATAAGATGAAATATTATATAGATACCCTGCAGGAAATGGAACTGACACAAGACTAGCCACGTAACCGATCCCCAAGTGATAGGGACCAGTCAGAGTTCTAACACTTCCTATGAAGTGTACGAGTCACTTTTCCATGGGAATGTCCTAGGATGGGGTTAATTGATACTTTGTATGCACCTTGTGACTTATCACTTAACTATCTTATAGGGACCTATTCCGTGTAGAATATAAAATATATATAAATGTCATTCCGACATTTATGTAACTGTAACAACTCAAATTTGAACTTTTTTTTATTATTTTTATTTTCCAGTGAGACACATTTAGATTTAATTGAACTGTAGTGAATTTTAATCAGAAATAATTTTTATTTTTCGTATTGATAATTTTTCTTCGACCTTAAAAAATGTATATATTTGTTTCCTCTTAATCAGGCTCAAGGTCATAATCATTTCCTTCTTCAGGAAAAATTTTAGAGTAAGGTCGTCAGCTGTCCGCTTTGAGAAAGAGTAAGAATTTGACTCTTTCTCAAAGCGGACAGCTGACGACCTTACTCTAAAATTTTTCCTGAAGAAGGACACCGAAGGTGTTCGAAATATTGAAATAAATAAAAGATATAAAAAAAATCAATAATTTAATAAAACAAAAAGAGTTTTATTTAAATGATTATGACCTTGTGCCCGATTAAGAGGAAACAAATATATATTTTTATTTTTCAGTAAAATTTTTTTTTATATTCGTACTATCAACCTACGGCATGGCAGGTTGGCACACTGCCTACCCGATCATAGGGGCACTCATATTTCAAAAGTATAAATTCGTACCAGTTAAGCTTAAGTTAATATCTAAGTATAGTTACCGAACTTGTTCCAGAGTGACTTGGCAGTCTATTTATATTGATTCATTGTTTAACCTTCACAGTGAACAGCTGTCCCAGCGAAGTCTTTCTTATATATATGTATGTACACACAACCAAAAAAAAAAGAAAAAGAAAAAAATATTCGTAGTACATAACTCATGCCCCAGCGGAGTGTCTCTTATATAGACAAACTAAACAAAAAAAATATTCGTAGTACATATAATATATAATATTCGTAATAGTATAATATTGAACTATGGATGAAGTTATGGAAGTGAACGAACAAAAGTGTGTTCAGGTAACATTTACCCTATGAAGAGAGACATAGAGAGAGAGAAAGAGAGTTGTTCCTCAACATTCACAAGTGAAATACCTTGGTATACACCTTGATCGACGGCTTACATGGAAACATGACTATCTAAGCTAACTCTAAATTAACTCACGATACATTGGCTGATTGGTTGAAATTAAATCCTCAGTCTAGATGGAAAACGTTTAATATACTTTTGAAACCTTTATGCTGCTACGGAACTCAGTTACGGGTAAGTAACCCGACCAGACATCCCGCTTTTGAAATTTCCAATCTCTTATTAGATTTTTATTAAAATGTAAGTGATAAAAAATTAATACAAATATTTTTTAAGTCTAGTTATTGCTTAACTATCCAAATCTCTGTGTGCTTCGTTGCACCCTTTTTGAGATGAAGTGTCACGTTTGTAGTGCAGCTAATTTGTAGAATTCAATTCTCATTATTAACATGTCGTGAAGAGTTTTAAAATTATCACTGCATTATTGTCTGTCGGAATTTCAAGTTTGTGCTTGTATAGACTTATAACCCTTGACACAAACCTTGCGCTTTAACAGAGCTCTATTAGTCTTCTAACAGAGCTCTGTTAAGCTATAATGCATTTCGAAAGAACTTTTGCAATAATTGAAGCAACCGAGACGTAATGCAAATTTATTGACAAAGTGCTCCCCTCCTTTATTATTGCCCATTAATCTATTTCTGAATTTGAACTAGATATTCGAACCTGTTCTGTAAACCGATCGATTTGAAACCGCACGATTTTAGAAAACTAACTCTGACAATGGAAATATTTTATTAGATTTTTTAAAATTTTTTTATTATATAGATTCCCAAACATCATATTGGGAAGAAAATTATTATTTTGAAAACGAGAAATTTACTCGGATTCGGTTTACAGAACAGGGCCGATTGCCAAGTTTTAACTTGGCATATTTTCTGAAGGAGTCAATGCTGCCGCATAATATTGGTCATAGATTCATGTCCAAGTGGTCCTCTAAAAACGTGCATACTCAGAGTTTCTTGAAGTTCGAGTTTTCAGGAGTTCTTCAAAAAAAATTGAAATTTCCCCTACCTACATATTTATATTAAAATGTTTTCATGTTAGAAACTGTGAAAACTGTGTATCTTAAGTACATACCGCTCTTTCATATTTATATATAAAAAAAATCTCGCTTTTTGATGGGCCGTGTTCCGCTTTTTGCCCCATCTGGCCACGTTAGCTATGGGGCACTGCTTTAGCTCTTCCAAGGTAGAGAAAATCCAACGAAAAAAGATATATTTATACTATTTGATGGGTCCTGGATTCAGCCACATCAAACATGTTCAGTGCTGTTTACTATAATACTAGAACGAATCCCACTTCAAGAAAAAGTTGAATATGTAATCATTTACACGTTATGTCTTCTTTTCAACCTACACTACTCCCTACTTTTTTTAATACTCCCATTTTCTGAAGTCATAGGATGAGTAGGCTTGGTTCAATTGTCACCAAATTTTCTGCAGGGAAATTTTCCAACTTAATTAAATTATAAATTTTCGAATGAAAATTTTCTGCAAGGAATCTTCTTAGATTTTTCCTGATATCGACAAAATATACTTTCTATGGAATTTTTCCAATGTTATCGATGACAGCAAGCATTTTCAATGCTATAGATATTAAAAAATGTCCAATGCTATAAGGGCACTGCTACACGTTCAATATATATTGTGATATTTGGATCGCGATCCATTCTAATGGATTGATGAGCATATGCTACATGTTCAATATTTATCGCGTCAGTATTT
This sequence comes from Tachina lurida, assembly GCA_944452675.1. Lineage (NCBI taxonomy): Eukaryota > Metazoa > Arthropoda > Insecta > Diptera > Tachinidae > Tachina > Tachina lurida. The sequence continues at coordinate 129,516,715 of OX101756.1, read as the reverse complement.
ACGTTATTCTTGTGCTGTACGGATCGTTTATTAATAATAAATTTATTAATAAGCTTTAGACGATGAGACGCACAACTCCGGCAATGCCTTCAAATTAAAAATAAAGTCTCAAAATAATTTTTTCGGTCGTTAATTCCGATTCCACCGGCAGAACCCACTCGCTTTCACTATCTTCTGTCATTACCCTTTATTAAAACAAACTTTACACAAATGTAATAAACTTTTTTACTTTTTATTTATTAAATTTTTTTTATTTTATTTGTTTTATTTCAGTTTTTATTAAGGTATCGCGATCTAATATCATGAAAATGCTACACGTGCAATCCGAGATCCGAGATCTGGATTCCATAATTTAGGCCTTTCTGCGATATGGATCGCGATCCATCAATACTGCATGCTACACGTTCAATAAATATCACGATACTGGATCGCGTTCAATATATATTGAACGTGTAGACTTGCCCTAAAGGAAATCGTATTTTAAAAACTTACTTAAAATAATTTCGATTTACTCGATAAATAATAGATTATAATATTTTTGTTACATGTTATAAAAGTTATCGAAATTGCTTATAATAATTCTCTATATTTTCCAAATCGTAAGACTTCTGTGGCATGAAGTTTATATGAGAAATTTCTAACAGAAATTTTCGCTGGTTAAATTGACAGAGAAGTGAAAGACACATTTTTATTAATTAAAAAAAAATCACATAATAATTGCAATATAACAGAGGGAGTATTAAACTCTTGTGTTATGAACAGGAAGTATCAAACTTTGCAACCCCCAACAATATTATTCAAATATAATATATGAACAATAAAAATAAAAAGTAAAAAAAAGAAAAATAAAGTATTTATCAAGTAATGACCGTTATGAATGGCATGTCTTTAGTGCAATTTGGAACACACCCATAAATATTTAAACTTTTGCCCCCTGCACCCCCATTACGTACATACTACACATTTAAAATAAAAATTCTAGAAACAATTTGTATATTATAAATCTGCTTTTGTATTACAGAGAAAAAAAAATATAAGAAAAATTAATCTGTAATAAAACATTGTATAACCAAGTAATCGTGTATGTTCTAGTTATATCCTTTTTATCGCTCCGTAAATGTTGTATGCAAAACCATACGCAAAAAGAGAACAACAACAAAATGGTTGTAGTATTTCACTATGTATTGCTGCCCTTACGAACGAGAGATGTGCTTGTATGCGAGCATAAATATCTGACCATTTGGCCATTTGCCTAAAGCAACGACGAACTGAATGGACTAAAAAGAATAAATTCTCTACTAGAGAGTTATACATAAGTACGATAGCAACTACAATAATGTCAGACCAAACGATAGACTAAAAAAAGTATGTCGTCACATGTTTGCAAAAGTGAACTTTTAGCATAGTTTTAGTTTGCTCAAAATATAAAAAAAAAATAAAAAAAACAAACTTTCGTTTATACTGTACAAAACAATTATTACTGCATTAGTTGTGCGTACTTAGTAGGGGCATTCACTAAATCTTTGTATGCACAAATTTCGCAAAATTGAGTAAAAATTATTAGAAAAAACTTTTTTCTTATTCTGTTGTTAGATAATATTTTAAGAAATACTTGAATTGTTTAGTAATAGTTTTGGTTGTTCTTAAGCGAATATCCTTACTATTGTTTTTGGGAGCGGGATTTAATTATGCAAACTTTAAAGTTTATATTTTACAACCGACATACAAATGACTTAATTTTATTATTTATAAGAATAAAATGGGCAAAACTAAATATTTTAAAATAGTTCCTAAGGAGTTCAACTAACGGCAAACGATCCAGCCCATCAGATTTTTAGACCAATAAGATGTCAACAGAGCCTCTCGTGGATTTTACATACTTTTAAGCAGGGTAGGGAAAAATTCTGCTCGCGAGAAAAATTTTTTTTAACTCGCTTGTTTTTAAATTTGTGCTCGCAAGCATTCGATATCGTACCATATTATTTTATTGTTCGATAGCAAATGTCATAATCTCAAACTGAAAAAATGTGATCGAATCAGCTCGTTATCGAAAGCAACGTTTATACCCCTGATAGAAGAAGACAATAAGAAGTTTGTGAAATATAAAATTAAATTTTAATGGGCGTACTTCCGCCTATATTTTTTAAATGCAAAATTGTGTGTTTTCCAGAGCTCAGAAGGCGTGTTAAGTCTTGTAAAAATTGGTAAAGTAGAGCCATTTAAAATAAAATATTAAATTTTAATGGGCGTGACTCCGCCCATTTTTTTTTAAATAGAGGATTGTATATATTTTAGAGCTCAAGTTGTGTGTTAAGTTTCGTAGAAATTGGTTAAGTAAGACCGCATGAAATATTATAATCAATTTTAATGGGCGTAGCTCCGCCAATTATTTTCTACTCTAAAATTGTGTAATTAGGAGAACTTAAGGCGTTTGCCAGGTTTCGCAACAATCAAATAAGTAGAATATCATAAAATTAAATTTAAAAAATTTGTGGGCGTGTGACCGTTCAATTTTCTTACAATGTGGCCAATGGGAAGCTATACCTTTTCAGACAAAAAAATAATTTTTGCAATCGGTTTTACATACCGAGTTATGAAGTCACACAAAAAAAAAAAAAAAAACAGAGACGAATTGTTAACCTCCTCCTTTTTTTTTTGAAGTCGGTTAAAAAACAAACAAAAGTTCATGATTTTTTACAGACTTCAAAAACGGAGGAGGTTATCAATTCATCTGAATTTTTTATATATTTTTTTTTGGTTATGTTACCTTATAACTCGGTACATTTTATACCGATTGTAGAAATTCGTTATAGCTTCCATGTGGTTCCATTGTACAGAAAAAGTAGGCGGGATCTGCCCCCCTAATTTTTTCATTTACTTTTATGATGTTTTACTCATTCGATTGCTACGAAACTCATCCAACACATTGGGCTCACGTAACGACACAATCTCAAAGTTGAGCAGGGCCACCCCTATGAAATTTTATGTTATATTTCACGTGCTTCTACTTTATCGATTCTTACGAAACTTGACGCACACCTTGAGCCCTTAAGAGTCCACCCGGGATGCATATCAGAAAATAAACTGTGTGATACATGTGCCAATCGTTCGTTGTCTATTGTTAAAATATTGTTACAATTAAAATTTTTCTTTGTTTTCCCAGACAGCTTTTCATTAAACTGTACCATCTCTATTATAGATTGCACTAATTTTTCCAACACACATACACTCACACATTAATTTTAAAATTAACAACTTCATTAAAAAAGAGTTCTTGTTTGTTTTAATGAGATTTAATTTGGCAAAAATAGAAATAAAACTTTTCCTGTTGCTTTAAATTCAAATAAAATATTAAATTGTTTAAATTCTCTAATGCAACGCAAGAGTGTTGTTGCACAACATTACAATGATGATTTAATAGCAGTTTGCTTTGCAGTGGTAAGTTTACCAGCATTTCGTTCGTTGTCTGGGGCTTAATTGAATTTTATTTTTAATTTTTTTTATATTTTTTTAGATGACAAACTACTTGTCACGTTCTAAAAAAACAAAGCTGGAGAAACTTGTGGAAAGAGGGGGGGGGGGGGCGGGGGAGAAAAAACACAGTTTATGATGTCAGCTTAATATAAATAGAGTGTAATGAAAATTAGACAGGAATGTGAAATTTCAGAGTCTTCAAATGTTTGTTTACGTTTGTGCGCCGCTTAAGTTTATGATTTCTTTTAATTATCCCAAAAACCCACACAAGTCTCAAACAAATTTTAATAACTCGACATTAAATTACTTAGAGTGAAATTAAATTATGAAATTTTGCCTAAAATTAGTTGGAATATAATAACAGGAGGTGTGAAGAGGCAAATTGGGATAAAAAAAATCAGAATTCTTTATAATGAAAAAAATGTTTTTGAAATATTTATGCAAAACGCTTGCTAGCTGAGAAGACATTATTTATACACCGCTGTTCGTTATAAACAAACTCTTCTTATTAATTTTCCTTATAACCAGGGAAACCGCAAATATGCAATTGCAGATTTTTTCTTGTGTGACGTATTAATGCAGGTACAAGATATTTATTCGCTTCCGAACTTTTTATGAATTTTGGCAGCGATTTGTTAATGCATATTTTAGCATATTTTGCCCTTTAAAGCATGTTTTTGCATATATCGGTCTTAAACGCATATTTTTAGCATATTTTCGAATTTTTAGAGCATAACTTACGCTTTTTGGACATATTTTGATGTTTTATAGAATTTTTTTATTTTAACCCACTTGGCGCCAACGTCCTTCCGAAAAAAATATATACATTTTTTTCTACAAATTTATTAAAATTTAATTTTCGAAATAAAAATTTAGATATTCACCCGTATTGCGTATGTCGAGTCGAATATTCGTCTGCGAGAATTTTGTCCTAGATTAAAGAAAACTTGCACACAATTCCTTTAATCGTATACAAAGTTCTCGTAGACGAATATTCGACTCGACATACACAATACGGGTGATTAAAGAAAAATTTTTCCGGCCCTATCTGGGTTAGGGCCAGTTTCACAACTTGCCTTTAGTTACAGACATGATTTTGTCTGCCCGATAAATGGCTTTGCATTATAAAATCTTATCGATTAAATATTATTATTGATAATAATTACAATAAAAAATTTCAGTTGTAATAATGTAAAGCTTTTTATCGGGCACAAAAAATCCTACCTTTAACTAAAGGCAAGTTGTGAAAATGGCCCTTAATATGCTTACAAGTTAAGGGGTTGGTTAAAATTTTTATTTTATTTTACATTTCTGTTCCAATTTCCCATGTAGTGTATACAGTTTTACGGACGCTAGTTTCAATACAAATTCAGTTTTGCTATTTATGACGGACTCTGCTCCGAGTAGACTTTGAAGGAATATTGTCAATGTATAAAAGTTTATTTAGATGAGACAGAAAAGATTTTTATTTGAAATTCTAGATATATATTTTGATATTTGTTGGAATAAAAATTATAAACAAAAATCTTAATCTTAGGGCACTGCTACACGTTCAATATATGTTGAACGCGATCCAGCATCGTGATATTTATTGAACGTGTAGCATGCAGTATTGATGGATCGCGATCCATATCGCAGAAAGGCCTAAATTATGGAATCCAGATCACGGATCGGGTATCGCGAGGTAAATATTGAACGTCTAGCATTTTCATGATATTAGATCGCGATACGTTAATAAAAAGTGAAATAAAAGAAATAAAATAACAGCAGCGGGGCAAAAAATTTAACAAATAAAAAGTAAAAACGTTTATTACATTTGTGTAAAGTTTGTTTTAATAAAGGGTAATGGCAGAAGATAGTGAAAGCGAGTGGAATCGGAATTAACGACTGAAAAATTTATTTTGAGACTTTATTTTTAATTTGGAGGCATTGCCGGAGTTGTGGGACTCGTCGGCTAAAGCTTATTAATAAATTTATTATTAATAAACGATTCGCACAGCACAAAAATAACGTAAATACTGACGCGATAAATATTGAACATGTAGCATACGCTCGTGATACATCAATCCATTAGAATGGATCGCGATCGAAATATCACAACATACATATATTGCCCTTAGTCTTGTTTATCCAAAATACAGTTCCAAAGCCTGAATGCTGATATCGAGATCTTTTGATGCTCTTATGAGAGCATCCAAATTTGTGTGGTAATTTCGTTTTAACCTGCACTTCAAACCCTGTTATTCTTAGTTAATTTTGTTTCCTTTTTTTTGTTAATTTTTTTTCTCTTATTAGGCATATAATGCAAATGTTGTTGAATTTTTTAATTAAAAATATGTTTTCATTTACAAACAAACCAATTTATTTTATTTTTAAGAGCATATATTTTTTGACTTTTTAGTGCATATTTTCAAGTTTTGAGTGCATATTGAATGCGCATAAAACTCTTTTTTTAGAGCATATTTCTGGTTTCCCTGCTTATAACCCTTCTGTAATTTCATTCCAGCTCACATGCCAATAATTGCCAACAAAATCATGGTTAAAAGCTTTATTAAATATTCAAAATGTGAAAAATTGACATTGTGCAAATGTTAACAAAAAATATGGCGGCCGGCCATGGGAGAAAGAGTTCAGTCACTTAAAAGTTATTATTTTCCATCATGCGAAAGCTTTTTTTTTTTTGAATTAGAACAAAGAAAGAAAGAAAATTATTTGCTATGATTAACGTTTTTTTATGATTTGCGATCACGCAATTTAGTATTTGTTTTTGCCAAGATGAAAATTAATAAAATTATTCGTAACACAGCGCTGGTAAATTTTGAAATTAATTCTTGTATTTTTGTTTTAGTTACTGCAACATGAAGCAGAAATAACTGTCTAGTGTAATGGCTCCACGTTATGTGAAGAAAATTGTTATTGAATTGCACAAGCAAAATTAAAACACAATTGCCTAGTGGAATTTATATCCTGTTGCGAGGCATATTCATATAAGGTTGACTCACCTCGCAATCGTTATGAGAAATTCTTGTTTGTCAAAATCAAAAAAAAAAAGAAAAGAACGCACTGCAAAATGTGTGTTGACAGCTGAGGAATATTCGAATTACAAGTGAAGAAAATAGTCAGTCACCTGGGCAGTGGAGACCACGCGATATGAATTTGCCTTGTACTGTCGTTTGTGGTATTCTCAGTTTGTTCAATGTCTACCATGTCCGACTTGGACTTGCTCAGCCAGCATTGTTAGAAAATTATAAATTTGCTAAAAGCATTGAAGCTAAATTCTGGTATTCAATATCCAAAGAAAATTAAAAATATTTCTACTGAAATATTTTATTTAAATTTGCCCACTGTTGCAACATTTCATCCAAAGGATCATTGGCGTAGCTAATAAATTAATAATAAAAAAATAATAATAAAAATTATTCGAATATATTTTTGAATACAAATTTTATATAAAATTAAAGCAAAAATTATTCAAATAAACTAGATTTGACTTAAAATCATTAGAATAAAAACTATTCGTTGTAAAATTATTTGACTATTTCGAAAAAATGATTTGAGTAAATTTTCAAAGAAAAGTTATTCGAAAAAAATTATTCGATTACATAGTTGTTATTCGAACGTATTAAAAAAATATATACAAATAAAACTTTTGGCACGTGGCATGACATAAATGATTAGAATACATATTATTCGTATAAAAATTATTCGAATAAAAATAATTGAAAAAAATTATTATATAAGATTGATTCGATTTGAAATTATTTAAATAAAAAAGCTTAAATGAAAATTCTTAGTTTGAAAATTATTCGAATAGAAATGAGTCAAATATAAAAAAAATGTTTTGTATATATTTTGCAAATAAAGTTGGTTAGACTTAAAACACTTCGAATAAAAACATTCGTTCGATATAAAATTATTTAAATAAAAAAGCTTAAATGAAAATTCTTAGCTTGAAAATTATTCGAATAGAAATGAGTGGAATCTAAAAAAAACGTAACATATATTTTGCAAATAAAGTTTGTTAGACTTAAAATCCTTCGAATAAAAATAATTCACTGTAAAATTATTTGATTAACATTTTTCGAATAAAAACTATTTGAATAAAAATTAAAAAAAAAGTTGTTCGATTAAAATCTATTCCAATTGTTGTTATTCAAAATTATTTTCTTAATTAAAAAGTTATTAAAATAAAACTTTTTGAGAAGCATAAGTTGAGTTTAATTATTCGATTAAAAATTGTTTGCATAAAAATTCGCTCAATAATATTCGAAAGAACTAGATGAAAAAAATCAATTAATATTTACTCGTATGTGAGTGGCTATTTCTTTTACAGCACTTACATATCGCTACCTTAATATAGAAAGTCCCTAAATCATTATTTTTTTGAAATCGAGATTTTTGCATTTTTCAATACATTAGATGTTTTTCTATCGAAATATACAAAAAACTCGATTTCCAAAAAATAATGAGTTAGGGCCTTTCTATATTAAAGTAACGATATATTATAGAGAGAATATTTTTACAAACAAGTGCACACTAACATAAATATTTGTGGCTGGATATTAAGGTGTATGTACGTCAGTCATTTTAATGCAATGACTGATAAAATAATAATTTATTAGTTTTCCTTAAAAAAATTATGATATCATAACATTTTTAAATTTTTCAATATAATTATAGTACAAGTAGATTGCATGTCATGTAAAAACAAAAAAAAAAAAAAAGGTAAGAGAAACGATTATAACGGCAATTCCCAAGAAAAGCACTTCTCTCTCTTTGTTCTTGTTCGCTCAGTTCATTAAAAAAGCAATAAATATACGTTAATTCACACGATTAAACACACACGACAAATTGTACTGTTAAGTGATTGTGAGTGTGTGTGTGTGTGAGTGTGTTGCTATGGAGCATTACCATCAAGTTCAAGGTCTTGAAATTGTTTAAGCAAAATCTACAATTGTAATTGTGGGGTCAATAAATATGCAGAGATACTTAAAAATACTATATGAGCGTATAATCATTGCACTAATGCAATTGGTTCATTAATACAGGATTCCGCATATCTAGTCTTTGCTGCAAGAGCATAATATAACAAGTTAACTTGTTTTACCGAAAACTAGTATAGTTTTGTATTTACTAGCAACTTAATTGCAAATAAATATATTACTTTCCTATCAAGAGAATATTATACAAAATATTTTTATGAAATTTTTAGAAAATATAAAGAACGATATGACGATTAATTCTGTAATGTTAACCAAAAATTGCTTATTTTGGGTTATGACGTTCTTGCAGGAAGGTCTCGATATGTGACATGAATAAAGTATGGGTAAAACAACGTAATCCATACATAAAATTAGGGCGTTTGAAGTGTTAGAAAAATTGTCAGTTTACTTCGAAGGAGGCGGTTAACTTGTGTTTTTCCACAGCCCATGCTATTCGTTTACAAATTTTTTTGTAGAAGTGTTGGGTGTGTGCTTGTAGAAATGAAATCACAAAACAAATTTTATGTAATAAAAATTGTTTAATAAAAGAATTTATTTAAATTTAGGTGTCGTTTTGATGGCATATATTTTATTTTAACAAGCAGCTTTTTTCTCCATGTTCATGATCTTACCGCGTTAAAAGTGATGGGAATAAAGACAAGATACTGCGTCTCTTGTTACTGATTTATTAAAATAAATGTGTGTGTTTATTGGCTAATACAATAATAGAAATGCTGAAGTATCTAAAGAAAGGCGTGATTACACTTTCGATGAAAATATGATAGATAGAAATTAAATTTAAATAAAGAAAGTTCAAATAAACCAATATCCCTTTCAGCACATTTTCTAAAAAAAATTCTTTGTTTGAGAACTATTTTTCTTTAAAGCGTACGCTATATTTTTAAAATGTACTTGTTTGTTCAAAAAGTATCTTTTTGTTAAAATAAAAGTATATTTATGTTGAAAAAGTATCTTCTTGTTGAAAAACTATCGTTTTAAAGATAAGTTCAAAAAGTAACTTCTTGTTCAAAAAGTATCTTTTTCTTAAAAAAATAACTTTTCTTGTTGTTCAAAAAGTTTCTTTTTATTCGAAAAAGTATCTCTGTGTTCAAAAAGTATATTTTGGTTCAAAAAGTATCTTTTTATAAAAAAAAGTATTTTTTTGTTCTAAAAGTATGTATCTTTTTGTTAAAAAAATTTTTTTTTTCAAAAAGTATCTTTTTGTTCAAAAAGTATCTTTTTATTCAAAATAGTATATTTGTGTTAAAAAATGATATTATTGTTCAAAAAGTATCGTCGGGTTCAAAAAGTATATTTTTTCCAAAAAGCATCATTTTGTTCAAAAAGTATGTTTATGTTAAAAAAAGTATCGTTTTGTTCAAAAAATATCTTTTTGTTCAAAAAATATTTTTTTTTTCAAAAAGTATCTTTTTGTTCAAAAAGTGTCTTTTTATTCAAAAAAGTATATTTGTGTTAAAATATTATATTTTTGTTCAAAAAGTATCGTCGGGTTCAAAAAGTATATTTTTTCCAAAAAGCATCTTTTTGCTCAAAAAGTATGTTTTTGTTCAAAAAAGTATCTTTTTGTTCAAAAATAATTTTTTTTGTTCCAAAAGCACTTTTTGTGGTAAGCCAACTGTTTTCAAAAAATATCCCTTAGTTTTAAAATTAACTGCTACAAAAAGTACCTTTTTAAAAAATTACTCCTTATTTTAAAAGTACCTTTTTTCAAAAATTATGTACTCTTTTTTTTTTAATTACCTTTTTTTTAATAAGTACCTTTTTTCAAAAAGTATCTTTTTTCAAAAAGTACCTTTTTTCGAAATGTACTTTTTTTCTAAAAAAAAACCAGTTATCAAAAAAATCAGTTATAATTTTTAAAATAATATTTTACAAAAAAGAAGTTCCTTTTGATTAGAAAGTGTCTGCCTCTCTTTCGGTATATTATGACGTCATATTTAGGCCATCAGTTTCTTACGCAAAATTGCTTAGAATTCTTTGTGGAGTCGTATCTGCCCGTAGAAATTTTTGTATATCCTTGTTACGAATGAATCGGCTTTCATACCGATTACAACAGATTGCACTCTTTGTGAGTCCCAATGCAACACTGCACAAAAAGTTTGTAAGTATGACCTGCTCAAATGACACTATCGGGTTGTGAATTGCCTTTGGTACATATTATGTACATCCGGAAATCCGCGAACGAATTCCTGGTCGGATATTGATTTTGCTAGACGTGGACTTCTGGACTACGTTCACAAAAATACATATAAAAAAAATTACTTAAATCTACATATTTTGATCATATAAAACAAAAATCCTTTGAAAACTTCCAATTTTTCAAATTCACGTTTGCTTATTTTATTATTATGTTTATAATTATTTTTCTTTGTGTTTCTTATTTTTGTTTCTACACTGTTAGAAATTTAGGTTAATTATGTTCTTTGTTTTACAACATAAAAGCGAACCTGCAGAGAAATCAAAGGAAAACGGGTTTATATATATTAATAGCAGACGTACGTGCCTTTGTGTGGAATTTAGTTGACATAATAATAATTGAAATAATGAAAAAAGTGCTAAGCTCTTCAAAGCTTTAAAAAAATAGTTTTTTTAAGTCGAATTTGATAAAAATCTTCAAAGAAATAAAGTTGTGTAAAAGTGTGCTGTTTTCTAGTTAGATTATGTTTAATAATTTTTTTTAAAGAAATTATTCAAAGTTTTTTTAAAGCATTGGAGAGTAAAAAAATAAATTGTGATTTTTTTTATTTGTTTTATAATTAAATTTACAAGAAATGTGAATAATAAAATAGCCGTACTTGCCCCCGATTTAATTGAGGATTTGTTTAATTCTCTTGGTTTATATTCTCATGTGTGTGAAGATAAATACGAATTTAATTAGCAGAGACAGAAACCAGAATTTATAACATAACGTGTTTTGCACTTAACAGAGCACTGTTAGTTACGAGTACTTAACAGTAGTTTGCTAAATTAATTGGGAGTCCGATACTGTGTAAATTGAACGAAGTGAATATAAAATTTTTTTTTTAGAAAAATTGCTTTTAGGGGATATTTAATGAAATTATAATTAGCAGCATGTTGGAAATAAGCCTGTTACAGCCAATAAATTAGATCAGCTATGTTCAAACACATTTACTCTGATATTTGCTTTTGACTTGAAAAAATTGTAAAAGCTTTGAAAGCTTTTACAATTTGTTCTTTGTTCAAAGTAAGCAGAAAGCATTGTTGTCGCCGAGATGCGATTGGCTGTTGTGAGCTCGTCGGTGTGAAAGCTCAAAGTTCTTTTTTAAAAGCTCGCACATTGCGCGTTTGGCTTTCAGAGAACAGCAATGAGTAGTGAAAAACTGAGTAGATTTGAATCATGACTTTTAATTTCTTGTACTTATGCGCACTTGTACTTATTGCAATGTTATCCATGAATCATATTCAATCGAAAGTTTAAAGTGCGCAGCGAACTCATACTTAGCAACATTTATGACGTTGTTGATTTCGACTCTCCTAACTCAATGTCTATGGACGATGTAAAATAAGTATGATTCACAATGCGAACTTTACGGCCCTATGCTCCTTCTAAGAACAAAAGGAAATAATATATATATATATATATATATATATATATATATATATATATATATATATATATATATATATATATACAATGCGAACTTCGCATATGTACATAAAAGTTCCCATTATGAAGTTATGTGTTTCTCTGTGGCTTTTTTTTTTGTTTTTTTTTGCACGAATTGAAAAACAACGCTATTTAATACTATTGTATACTACTTGCAAACTGTTTAATGACAAAACTTTTAAATAAACATACATGCATGAGTTGAGTGAGCTGAATCAATGTGAGTAGTATAAGTATTTTAATGAAATTAAAAATCAAACTGAGGTGATTTATGAGTGTGAGTGTGGTATGACTATGATGTCGACGTCGCATTCATTTTTATTTCAACCTATAAATCAATGTCATCGTGAGTATGCTTAAATCAGAGTAGTTGAGTTTAAATGACGCCTACTCACTTATATTAAAAATTTCATGCATCAGTATGAATAGCGAAAAAAGTATTCATTGCCGATCACTGATTTCATTGAGAAGATTTGTGGTCATTTTGGTCAGTTATTGTACTGCACAGGTGTTGTATACTTAAGGGTTATAAATGTGCCAGAATTACAGTGTACTCTCTCTTTATACGGACACCTCTCTTAAGCGGACATTTCCCATAAACGGACACTTTTTGGGATTTTTTAAAATTTTCCCTCTTAAGCGGACAACCCTCTCATAACCGGACGCGGACACTTTTTTGTCCACACCAAAGAGATTTTAGTTCCCCTTAACCGGACAGCTAACAACACTGCAACACTGTTTTTTTCGTTTACAGATGTTGCTTATTAAATTGCTTACTGATCTTCAAATACATCTCCAAGAAAATGAAATTAAAGGAAAAATACGTCAAGCTAAAATTTCTGAGTTTTTTAAATCCGTTTGAATACCTTGCATAAAAAATGTAGTTGTTTGTTTTACTTCTCGCTAAAATGTTAATGAAATTTCGGTTTACTTTATTTAATATTTATATGTTCTTGTTTTGGAAATAACATTTTTTCAAAGATAAATATATTACAAATTATTATTTAGCCTTTTTGTACTTTTCTCATAAGCGGACACTTCCCATTAACGACACTTCCCATTAACGGACACATTTTTTAGTCCCTTAGGTGTCCGCTCAAGAGAGAGTACACTGTATTTACTTTTTTGAAATAGTTTTTTTAATTAAAAAAAAATTTATTTCCCTGAAATATGACCAATAGGGTTATATTTAGGTGCCTTAAGACTACCCCAAATATATAGTGTAGCAACTGTGTAATTCCATATTTGACCAAAATGACCATTAGTCTTCTCAAGAAGACTATAGAAATTAATTATTTCCATTTTTATTTCCGAAATTGGTTCAGAAACTTTACTACGTAGACGCTAATATTCTCAAGGAAGAGGCTTTCTCTTAAATCGAATCTCTTGGCTTGGCTCTATTTCCTACTATTGCAATTTCTATTTCGATTCTTCTATAAATAAATTTTGAAAGTTCCGAGGTTTCGCACTTTTTCAAATGAATTTAGTCACCACTGTTAAGTAACTAACAGTGCTCTGTTACGTGCACAACATGCTTTGTTAGAAATGCTGGTTTGTGTCTCTGCTAATTGAATTCGAATTCTGAACAAACATTTGTTAATTAAAATTTCGATTTATAGGAAAAACCACACCCAAAACCATGAGTAAATAATTTATAATTTTCTATAGATATTTTAATTTTATATTATGAAGAATTTACAGTAATACTAATATTGAACTAGAAATGAAACAATAGAAGTGAAAAGAACTGTTGACGGTGTGTGTTTTTTATTTTCTCTACGTGTTCAAAAGTCGTCACGCTGACGTCATTTATTGTATTCTTATAATTTAGATCCCTTACTATTAATTTTACCGCTTTATGAAAGCTTCAATTTATAATAAATTTTAGATTTTTCCAAGCTTTATATAAAAAAAATTTACAACGAATCTTATGTTTTATTATAAATCAACAGTTAAAATTAATTTTTCAAAAACCAGCATGATATTTACTGCTAAATGGTTATTCATGCTGGCACGTGTTAATCTTTAAAGTAAATAAAGAAAATTAATTATCAAAAATACTCGTACATATGTATGTATATAGAAAAGAAAATATGAAACAATAAAGATAAAAACCACAACACAGCAACAAACTGAAGCAGCATTAGCCTATTTTTCTCTCAACACTTGAATCTGTATTCATCTTAGACGTTTTGTTCTACAATTGAATAAATACTCAGAATATACAAAAGACGTTCAATACTTGCAAGTGTAATAAAAATTATTAGAAAATATAAACATACATACGAACATATGTATGTGTAGGTGCATATCCCAGCAAAAAACGTTGCCTACTAGAATGCAAAAAAGTGTATGTACTCCTCAGTCGTACTTACAATTTGACTGAATAACCCATTATTTTTGTTTGAGAAGTTCAAAAAGTATGCGGTACCATATACTTTTTGCCTACAAACATGCAAAAGTTAATATATTACTGATTGCCTAAAAGTACTCACAATTTAATGGGTTATTTTTTGCTTACAAATATGCAAAATAATATAGATTAATTTTTGCTTAAACTTATTCAAAATTAATTTGCTATATTTTCTAATTTTTTTATTTTAAATGAATAAAATTTTGTAACAAATTTCTCTAGATATACATATTTCCTTATTAACTGGAAAGTACTACAATAAGTACTTTCACGTAGTGATATAAATAAGTTCTTATTTTATTCATTACATGACAGTCATTATTATGCAAATAAAATAATTAGATAAATAAGTACCACTCGTTACTTTGTAAGCCATTAAAAGAGTACTACCCATTACAAAATTTCGAAAATTTTTTGCTGGGATGTTACTAAATATTTCTGTTAATGCATTTGATGTGCATTAGCCGAAAAACAGACAACATTTAAAAAAATTATAGATTATTTTTTATATTTGGTTTTGTTTTTATGATATAAATTACAAAACATATTCAAATATTTTGTAATGTTTTTTTCCAAAATTAAATGGCAAAAGTTTTGCTTCTCCCAGTAAATTATTGTTTCTTTTTTCAGCCTCTAGAAAATGATGGCCATTCATTTCTTAATTTCATTAAATAAATTTTATAGACAATTTGACCTTTTTTGTGTTGTTTTGGTGTTAAAGTGCAACGAAAAATTGTTTTATTAGTTTATATTTTTTTTTTCTAAAAAAATTTATATCAAATTGAATTCTCTTTAATTGTATTAAGTTTCATATTCGGTTTAATTGATTTCTCAATTTAAAAATTAAACAAAAATATGGCAATTATTTCAAAATTTTTTGTTAGTTCCTAAAAAAAAATAAAAGCTTAAATTGAATTTAAAGAAAGTAAAGGTAGTGGAAAAGAAAAATATGTATGTCGAAAAAAGTACTTTTTTTCATAAATAAAAGTACTTTTTTCTCCAAAAATTTATTTTGGTTCAACAAATAAGCTTTTTGTTTAATAAGTACTCTTTTGGTCACAAAGTACCTTTTTGTTTAAAAAATTTTTGTTCAAAGCTACCTTGTGGTTCAAAAAGTAATTTTTTTTTGTAAAAAAAAAACAGAAACAGTTCTTTTTCTATAGACAAAAGAACTTTACAAAAAATACATTTCGGTCCAACAAATAATATTTTTGTTCAAGGAGTAGTTTATTTTGGTACACTTTTTGTTCAGAAAGTACTTTATTTTTCAAAAAGTGATTATTTTGTTAAGAAAATATGTTGGTTCAAAAGGTACCATTATATGGTTCATAAAATAGGTTTTTTTTTGCTTAAAAAGCAACTTATTGTTTGAAAAGTACATTTTGTTTCAAAAAGTACCTTTGGTGTTAATAAAATAAACTTTTTGTTTAAATACGACCTTTTTGTTTAAGAAGCACATTCTGGCTCAAATAGTATAATTTTTTTCGAAAAGTACCTTTTTGCTAAATAAAGTGCTTATTTATTTATTTAAAAAGTACTTATTTTGTTGGAAAAAATCCCTTTGTGTTGTAGAAATGCCTTTTTGTTGAAAAAAGAAAATACCTCCTCTCAGTTAGAAAGTAAACTTTTGCATCAGAAATAACTTCAACAAAAAACGCATTTTTATTATTTACAATTATTTTTTCTTTAAAGTACCTTGAAAAGTAAATTTTCTTCAAAAGTTTCTTAAATTTAAAAGCAACAAAGTTTTATGATTTTAACACGCACTAATTGGATTATTTGTGCTCTTTTTGCTCTGCAACTATTTTGTTTTGCTTGTACTTGCCTTATTCCAGAAAAAGTGCAGGATTAGCCGAGGAAAAGAGCCAAAGTTCATTTAACCTTTTCCCTGTCAGTCATTAAACTTTTACATATGTACTGCCTTATAAAACAAAAGCTCGTAAATACTAAACAACAACTGAGACTAATTTAACGGCTATTGGGACTTCAAAGCATTCAAAGACAAACCTGAAAAGCTAAAATTAGTTATCAGAGCGTGGAAGTGTTAAAAAAAGGAAAGGAAAAAATAAAGCAATATGTTTTGCAATAAAAATGCTAAGTTTGCTAATATTACAATAAAAATGCTATTTTCGATTTTTAGTCACAAAAAGCTTAAATATTTTACAAAAAGCTTTTCTTAGTTTCTTAAAATTAGTTTTTTACAAAAAAAAATATTTTCTTTAATTTTTATATTTATAAATACAAACATTTGTTTATATGTATGTATGTACAAATTTGTTTTTATTTTGTAAAAAATGTTTCAAAAACTATTTTCAAAGTTACAGCTAAGTTTTACAATTTCTTCTTTCTTTGCGCTCAAACTTTTTCATTGTTCGCAAAAATAAATTCTAACAAGATAAGGCATTTTAAATCGCTTCCTATTGGCAAACTAAAAGGTTAAATAAGTTTCTTTATGGTCATTTCATTAGTGCTGTAATCCATAATAAAATTGCGTTGAGCGTTGAGTTTACACAACACCCGGGTATTTAATGAAGTGCTGGAATAAACATTAAAGTCTACTCGATATTATATTAACATTAAACATGCACAGAGTTTGTAAAGGGTATTCCCTAATAATTAAAAGTTTTAAGTTAAGTTTTGCAGAAAAAAGAAAAGGCATGTAACTTTTTGCAGCGCTTGAAATAAGGAAAATTTGGCTTTCAAAATTTCGTTCCCAGAATTCAATATTGATTTGATTTCGCCAACTAGAAAAAGATTTATTTTAGATAAAAGAAATATATTAATATATATAGATCAACACACAGAAAAATTTCAAATTAAAATCTGCGAAAACAAGTTTAATTTAACATATTTTTGGTAGTTTCATGTTAATTCAACATGATTTACACTAACCTTCCAAAGAATATTTTTCCTTTTGAAATAACTTTATTTCATGTTGATTTAGTTTTCCAGTGGAGTTAAATCAAAATAAACCCCCTTATTGTGAATGGCGTCGTGGACGTCAGATCAAGACAACAGTAAATAATGTCACTTGTCTACACTTTATCGGCAACAATTGGATCTTATTGACAATCTCTAACTAATCTCTAAGGCTTTGTAAATGAATGGCGCATGTTAATAGTAGTGAATAGTTGTCGATAAAGAGTTGACAAGTGACAATTTTTACTGTCGTCTTGATGTGACGTCGACGACGACATTCACAATAAGGGGGAAAGAATCATGTCAAATCAAAGTTATTTCAAGTTGAAACAACGTGAACTTGATACTGAAATAATACAAAGAACCATGTTTAATCAATGTTATTTCAAGTACATAGAAACAACATGATTATTAATTTAATGTAGTACGAGTATTTTTTATTATTATTACTGAACGTTCAATATTGTGTGTATATTGACACAGGCATCAGGGAAATGTGTGTGTGTATTGTATATGCAGTTGGCTTCCCGGGCCAAGATTTTAACTGGAACTCATTGCGTGATAGTACACGCGCATACAGCTGCAGCCAGAATAACATTAAATATTCCTAGATACACGCTAAAAAAATGCCAACATGAGTTAAATTTTAATTTAACATGATTTCGGCTTATTACGAAAAAAAAACAACAACAAACTAAGAACAAACCAAGAACAAGTCACACAACTGAGTGCTCCCAGTTAGCCAAGAGCTGTTTAATAGACGATGGTGCTTAATATACAATTCCTAAACGAATCTTCTGCTGATTATTTTGAGAGTGATATTGTAGCATTACACGAATCGTCTTCGGGAACAGTTTCTGTAGTGCGAAGCATCTTACACGATTAAAATATGAGCTCGTGTTCGATTGAAAATGCTCTGCATACGATTCCCAATAGACTCTTTTGCGATTGAAAAGACTAGGTGGGTATTGGAATTACCCAGTTGACCACGGGTTTCGTTAATGATATCAATTTCGAGTATATTTCGAACCCTTATCGTGTAAAACTATCGAGAGTGACACTCAAAAATGAATCGAAAAATGTTCACCTGTCGCTCAGTTTTGTCCCAAGAAACATTCGATCTCGAATTTCGCTAGCAATATCAAAAGTGAGAGATTATCGAATTAATTACGATACCGCAAAAATGTAGCAGAAAAAGTTAATATTTTTTTATATTTATTTTAACTTACTTATTTTATTTATTTGTTTAATTCCGTAACTTACGCTGCAAGCTTTGAACATGGTACCTCCATTCTAACAGACTCGCACACATCCGCTTGGCTATCGTGGCTAATTTGTTTCGGTTCTTATGTTATTTTTTAATTTACGATGCTGTTATGCATCGAACTTGGTACTTCTAGACTAACAGGCTGACACACTTCTACGCAGCTACCGTCACACATTCGAAAAACTGTCGAAAGAAGTGCGAAGTTTGGAGCTTTAGCGAACATTCGAATTTTTTTAGATTTTTCTTTTGCTTTGCTTGTTTTTATGGTTAAGCATGAATGCATTTCATTCCCGCTTATGGAAATCGTCAGTAAATTTCAACTCCAAAAATTTTTTAATTAATTTTAATTTTAATTTTAATTTTTTAAATAAATATAGTTTTCGGTATTTCAAGTATTATGAGTATGTATTTCTAATAAATTTAAAATAATTTCCAATTAAAATGTTTGCATGTTGATTTTACATTGGTATTTTTTTCTGTATGAAGAAGCATTCAAATAATAACTTTAACTATTTAACAGTTCTTTGAGATTATTTTGATGTGTTCGACAAGTGACTCGAACTAAAGAATTATATGCTTTGGTAATGTAATGTCCTGGAGGAAGCCATGTAAACCTAACTTTACTACTTAATATATCACTTAAAAATATTCTAAAATATTCTATCAAATTATATACTGTTCAATTCTGGGGACACCCTTTTTTAAGGGCTTTTGCTCTTTTATTTATTTTTATTTCCATTTCCATTTTTATTTATTTAATGACATTTTGCAATATGTTGTCGTCGCCTTTTGTTTGCTGAAATAGCAACATCGTCTGCCTGCCTGTCCCTTCCCTAGTCTGTATGCCACCAGGCAGGTTTTAACTGCCTCCCATAGTTTCTTTAGGAAATAATTTTTTCCCAGTCCAGTCTGGGTTTCGTGTTTTTTATGGAGCGGTTTTAATTTTTTTTGTTCTGTTGTAATTTGAGTGAAGTTCTAGGGAATTAACTAATGCAGCAAATAGTAAATAGTTTTTAAGACTTATTTGTGGTGCATTTAAAGTATTTGTTAAAAAAAAAATACATGTATTCTGCTACAATATGTATTTTTTTAAAATTAAATTCGCTTTTATGTATTAAATTAAATACGTATTGTGCAAAAAAGATTTTGTTTACGTACATAAGTGTTCTAACTTGAATAATTTGTTATTCAGAATAAATGTTTTGCATTTCTTTGGCATACATTTGCTTTTGTTTCACCGAAAAATTTTAAATTTTATGCAAAATTTAAAAAAATTTTATACAAATTATTGGCGAAAAGCAGGCGCCCGTTAACATTAAAAAATTAAACTCCCGGTATACTATTCCTAAAGCAAATCAGTTTTTATTTTTATTTTATTTTTTTATTTTTTGAACCAGTACATCCCTTAACATTTTAGATTTCTTTAATGTTGCCAAAATACTGCTCTAGTAGTGAGTGGCCCATAAAACTGTTGCCAAATAGTAAATATCCCAATAATAGTGTTTACATGCAAAAATAATGCAATAATCAATGCTCGCACAGTGGTTAAAACAAGGACACATTTTAGGGATTTATATAACAAATGTATTAAAATATTTAAAATTTTTAAATGTGGTTGATAAACATACGAATTTTGGCTATACGCCATCTTCAGTGTGATCTTGAGTATTGATTTTTGATGTGGGATGATGATGTTTCTAATATTTTTGAATAGTTTCCTGTGAACTATGAAGTCGTTAAAATAAAAAATCTATATATGTATATATATATAAAGCGATCTTAAAACTAAAATATGTTAAGCTTATTTATTAAAAAATATTTATTTGTTATTGTTGGATGCAATTCGTTGCTGCTAAGCAACTTCAGTAGATTTTATTCAACCACAATAAAAAAAGCTTACAAAAAAAAGCTTTATAGACAAATTCTCAATAAATTATTGCTATCGAAAAAAATTTTTATGATTTTATAAGATGAAATTTTTGTGGAAAATTTTTTGTTATCGATAAGATAAAATTTTTGTAGAAATTTTTTAGTTATCGATAAGATGAAACTTTTGTAGAAAATTTTTTGTTACTGATGAGATGAAATTTTTGTAGAACATTTTTTGTAATCAAAAATATATTTTTTTAAAGAAATTCACAGATAATAATATCATATACATATCGAGCCTTATTTGCGAATTAATCGTAAGCTATAAAAAATAAATTTTTCAGGCGTAGGTTTTTTTAAAATATTCAAATATGTTTTTGTACGTAAATTGCCACTTACGATAAAATTTACAGCCCGTATCTTAAAAGTTATCAACAATTTTAGCATTTTGATAATTCTAAGCTATGGATAGGACCATAAAATTTTAATTTCAATAAAAAATTCTATTTTCGATAACATGTCGCTTATGATAAAATCGAAAATTAGGCTAGATATTAGAAACTTTTGTGATTTAAAAAAAAATATTTTTGAATTCGCAAATGGTTTTTGAAAGTCTGTGCTTAGGATAGGAGGTTTGTGACCTTTTAAAATTTGTTGTTGAAGTCTACTGATGATTTCACAAAGCACCAATGAAATGCATATTGTCAGGGGGTCTACTCTGTATTTCGATACGAAAGCAAATGCTTTCGAAATGCAATGTTAATAGCAATGTTAATTCGAAAGCATTTTCTTTCGTTTCGAAATACAGAGTAGACACCCAGGCTTAACCACCAGCAAATAAATTTGAATTAAAATATTGATAATATGTCAAATAATAAATTCCTTAAATAAACAAAATCTTAAAAATAAACAAGGAATATACGAAAAACTTTAAAATTTTTGAGAGATTTCATAAAAATTTTCTATATATTTCGGTTGCTTGCATTGTGGAAACTACACATTTGAATTTTCTATGTTCCTAGTAAGGGTTCTACATAAAAATGCTCACCACGTACGATAAAGGCTTTGTTTAATTCACTCTATTAATTCACTTAATTAATTCTTCAGTTGGGATTGAAGTTTCCCCTTTTTTGATAACGGGTCCGATGATTTTTTTGCGGTCGCTCTTTACTGCCGGATTCAGTCACTAGAACTTTGGTTTTTTGTGCTATACAGTGCAATCATTGTACCACAATTCGTATATATCAAAATAAAACTGTTAAGTTCAAAAAATTACTAATGTTGGAATTTTTTTATAAAAATTTTATTATAAACTAGCTGACCCCGGTGCGCGTTGCTGGCCCTAAGTAAACATTAGTGTTGTATATGGCATTGGTGGTACAATATGAAAATTGGATTTTGCCCACGAATAAACTAAATATTGCGCCATCTGCCGGACGAACTTAAAACTACACAGAAACGCTCCTCACGCCCCATAGAGCATGTATATAAAGTTTGGTCTAAATCGATGCAGTAGTTCTTGAGCTACTGTGCAAACAAAACAAAAAAAACTAAATATGGCGCAATCTGTCGGACGAACTTCAAACTACAGAGAAACACTACTCACGTCCTATAGAGCATGTATATGAAGTTTGGTCAAAATCGGTTCAGTAGTTCTTGAGTTACGGTGCAAAAACACAAAAAACTAAAACTTGCGCCATCTGTCGGACGAATCACTATTTCTGAAAGGGGCGTAGCATTTACCGGGGTAGAATATATATAAAAACACGCGCCGGTCTTTTACAAATATTTTGTGGGTTGGAAGGCGAAAATCTGTTCGGGCATTGAAGAGTTCACCCCTAACAAATAAACGTGTTTTTGATTTTTATATATATTAAGATTTTCTTACCATAATTTTTTTTTTAATATAAAACCACTGTGCCATGATAATTATTGCATTGTTTTGCACTGGTATGTAAGTTTGTATGTTAATTACACACAAAAACAATTACGTATTTTACAGTATGTAAGTATGTACATATTTTATAAACATTCAGCAGCAGCAGCAACAACAACAACACAACAACAATTATAAACTAACGTCTGCACAATAACAAAAAAAAAAAAAAACAACATTGGTATATTATTAAAATGTATTGCATGATTGTAGGCTTGCGTCTATACAACACTTTGATGATGATTATGATGTGTGTGTGTGTGTGTGTATGTGCCAATAAGTACCATCGCCACCCATCCATCCATCCAATTTGTTTAGTAGACTTTGTTTTTGCATCTGCCCCAGCAAACAAACACACTGAACGTGAGTGTTTTTTTATCTAAAACAAACACATAAACTCCAATCTAAATATATAGTTCTAATTTTATTAGTTTTCATGCAATTTACCAAAAAAAAAAATTTTTTTTTGTTGCCGAAAAGCAACACTGCAGATAACAACAACCACATGGCTCGATTAAACAATAGCATTTGTTTTTTTTTTTGTAATAAAAGGAAACTGCTTTTGTTTTTGGTTTGTGTGCGATAGTGTTGCTGTTGTTTTAAATTTGAGTGTAATTTTTTTGGCTTTTATAGAAAATTAAGTTGAATGCTTGACTGAATTTGTGTGGCATAAATTACATTAAAAAAAAAAGTTTTGCTGCACTTCGATCTGGTTTAGTTTTGGCTTTGTTGGTTTGTTGTTGACAAAAGGTGTTTGTGTTCGATTTATATACATACATATATTTTTTTGCGATATTTTAAATTAGTGAAGTTTGTATAAGCAAGCAGTTTGTTTGCAGAGAATTTGAATAAAAACAAAAATACCATAATATATTCTAAAGTTGAAGCATGAAAGTGAAAATCCTCGCAACTATTATGTAAATTTTTGTTGCCTGCAGTTTCATATAAGTGAACTCATTTGAATGCGATTGCCTGTACAATGGAGGTCAAATTAAAGCTTTTTTTTTGTGATAAAAGTTTTCATTTTAATTTTTATTTTACTTTTTCACATTACAGTTCATTCAATGTGTCTTTAGCTTCCTGAATGCAATTTATCTACCTCTAAAGACAGTTTGTTGAAGTTTTTAATCTAGCACTTATTAGATTAAAGTTTGTTGAGACCATTTCACGAGCAGACTAGGGAGAAGGGTTTATTGGTTAACTGTACAGTAGACACTCATAGATTAGAACTCTTGGGAATTCGAATCCTTCAGAATTAACGTTTTTAAATACATTGCATTAGAAGTGACGGTTTTCATTTGAGAGCGTTTTTATTTTTTGCTTTTTTTAACACTTAAAAATTTGTCTTTATAGCTTTTATTTGGCTTCCACTTTAATTAAACTGTAATGAATTTTATACAATTTTATAAATTTTTTTAAATAAAATTAAAAATCTATGTTGACGTATTTTTGTATATTTTATAAACGAAGATGCCTCTTTAACCCCCGACCAAAAAAGGGGTGTTATAAGTTTGTAGGGTGTGTCTGTGTATCTGTGTATATGTGTGTCTGTCCGTGTCCAGCCGTTTAGATATATATAATAATATATAATAATATATAAAATTTTTAATTCTTGTTATTTATGTTGATTTTTATTAAAGAAAATAAATTAGAACTTCTCGAAAAGTAGAACTGCCCAACGAACAAAGTGGTTCTAACTTACGAGCGTCTACTGCGAAATGCATAAACTTAAAAATTTAACATATTTTACGTTTTTATACCAAAATGATTTTTGTAAAAGTGTGCAAATACATTGCACTTTTGTTATAAAAAAAAATGTAGAGCTTAGGAAAGTGGGCGCGGCTACACCTTTTAAAATTAAATCTCATAGTTTACATACATACTTCTACCCAACGAATTCTTAAAAAACATGGCAAACACCTTAGAAGCTTGTAATACCTCAATATCGTATTTGAAAAAGAGGGCGTTGCCACTGCCCTTAAAAATGTATCCATTTTTTTATATAATTCCATTAAAACAATTCTTGGTTTGGTTTCTTACAATAACAAAATATTATGTTTAGAAAAGTGGGCGGTTACATGCCGATTCCTATGAAACTTTTCACACATATCGAAACATAACCGCCAAAAAAGTTTAAGCGACATAATATTCGAATTTAATTGTTTGACGAAAATCAATCATTTGCTATCCCAAATAATCGACGATTTTCGTCAAAAAACGAGGTCCAAAAAAATTTGTCTGTTAAGCTTTTTTTTGGCGGGTATAGCTCGATATATTTCTACTGCCTTGCTACAATTTTTGGATAAAAAAAAGTAGGGAGTATCTGATATTGAATACGTATATTATTGGCAGTGTTACCAGATTTGGTTTTCAGGTTATTGCAACAAGTTCAATACATAAAAATTCCCTAAAAAAGCAGGCTAGCAGCTTGATAATCAAACTTCTTGGCAGCGAGCACTGTATGTGAAGTTGGATTTATCAATTGCTTCCGAACAACATTTAAAATTTTAAAAACATATAAAAAATTTTCTCCAAACATGTGCTGCAGTCCATTAGGACAATCTAAATTTAGTTCAACCAGCGGCAAACAAGAATGTTCGAAGAGATATATATGAGTCACAGTGGAGAAAAATGTCATTTATAAGGTGGATGGAAACTTAAATCTGTTTTTGGCAGAAGTGTATTCATGTCAAGATACCGCTGTATCACGGCAGTATTAAATTTACTTTGTGTATCAACGAGCAACGCTTGCTTTGGCCAATTTATTTTTTTTTATCAGTGAACTCAATAAAAACTGAAATTATAAACAAAATGCTTGAATTTATATTAAGAAATAATATACATTTTAAAAATAATCGAATTTGTTGTGACAATTTTGATCCATCTCCAGAAATGATAAATTTGTACCAAAAAATTTCTTTAGACCACAGTGCAAATAAAATATTTATAACCCACTGTTTCTACAACCTAGACGGCCGACTTGAGTACAAAATTTATATGGAAAGCACTAATGCCTCAATTATGTTCGACAATTGCATCGTCTTTTCTATGGACGAAAAAAAGCCGCAGTTTTGATGCTTTAAAACAATTATTATTTATTGTCTATGCTAGAAGGTTCGTGTATTTGCTTTATGATTTTGTTCCAAACATTATATCCAAACTATTGTATAATACTTTAATTTGATTTTTATGTTTTATAAACATGGCAATAATATTTTTATTTTTCATTATCAAAGACAGCAACCATTTTTGAAGAAAATAATTTAGAGAATTCAAAAACAAGAACTCAATAGTATTTTCAAAACAAAAACGTCCTAAATGTTCCTACTGAATTAGGGCATAATTTATTTGAGTGACTTTCGTAAAAATTTTCTAGACGAGTCGTCTGCCTGAGTTGTGGAAACTGCACATAAGAAAATAGTTAAATGAATTGAAATTGAAATAGCATTATTTTTAGTGGGGATTGTTGGGGAAATTTGGGGAACAAATTTTAAAATTGGGAATGTCAGTCGAAAGAAATCTGGGAACCCTGTGGCTGAATAGTGTTGCAAAAAATTCTCAGTAAATAAAATGTTGTCCGGACAAAAATTTCGTTCGGAAACCATGGGGCCAATTTAGAATTGAATGAATTTAGAATTGTTGTAAAATGCAGATGCGTGACTAGAAATAATTCTCTGTCAAATTATAACTGCAACTCAATTATTTAAAATTTTTTAATAATTAATTAAAAAAAATTCAAGTTTTAGAAAATTTTTATTTTTATTTGGATTGTGAAAAAAGTCATGCTGCAGGTCCCAAATATTAAATTATTTATTTTTAATCAGAAATAATTTCTTAAACAGGCTTGAGTTCAGTAATTTCAATTCTTATTGAATGAAATATTTTTTTTAACATAAAGCCACTACAATAATACTTATATGTATGTACCGATGGTGCATCGAATAAGTAAAAATAATTAATGTGATGATCGTAAAAGATAAGTAAGAATAGTTAAACATACATAGGTAGAGTGATATAACTTCGTGCTAACCTAAATAGAAAATGGAAAAACAGAAAATGAATAGTGATACTTACAAATGTGTTTGCCAAAGGCAAATCAATAATTGTATACACAATCAATTCTCATATTCCATTTCATAGAAATTTAAGTTAAATAGCTGATGTTAATAATAATCTCTACCCCAGTAGATAGACATGGGTGCTGATGAAGTGCGTGGCTGCACAGAAAAATATCGGTATTTCCCCCAGCTATAAAGTCTAGTTTAATTTTTCTTCTCTTCTTTAGATACTCACATTAATTAATTAAAATATTTCATTCAATAAGAATTGAAATTACTGAACTCAAGCTTGATTAAGAAATTATTTCTGATTAAAATTCACTACAGTTCAATTAATTCTAAAAATGTCTCATTATTTATTTTCTTTTAACTTCAATGTTGCGCCAATACGTCAATATGTCGTGATTTCAGTAATTAATACTATCGCTTTGAAAAGCAAAAAAAAAAATGCGTTTAATTAAACAAATTATGACATCATATTTCTTTTCTCCTTGCCAATTATTCATACACCATTTGAAAGAAAAATATAATACAAACACATAATAAAATTTAAAATCTCGATTCTTCCTCAATAAATAAAATAATACGAGCAGTGAACAACCTTGATATGTTCGTTTACAAATGTTTTTCTTTTCTATTATTTAATTTGAAATAATTACAAAAAGAAAAATAACTTAATGAAAACAAATTTATTTACTTAAACAGTAAAATATTTTTGATTTCCTTTTTCCATGTTCACCACAATTTTTATTTATTTATTTTCTTTTTCAATTTCTGTCTATTTTCAGATAACTATAATCGAACGCCAAGTATTCGATTTTCTTGGATACATGTGGGCGCCAATATTTGTTAACTTTTTTCACATCTTATTTATAATATTTGGATTTTATGGAGCATATCATTTTAGAATAAAATATATTATAACGGTAAGTTTCCTGATTGTTTATTATTTATTTTAATATTTTTTGTTGTTTTTTTTTTGTTTGTTTCTGGTTTTTATTTATTTTTCTTTGATGGAAGTCATTCTTATCACAAACTTTTGCAACACTTAAACAACAACAATAATAATAATAATAAAATATAAGAAACTGTTTACATTAAACGGAAGAAATAAGTACAAATAAGAAACTCTGATATGCTGTAGATATCCATAAAATTTAATTCGAAATTATCTTGTGTGGCAAACTGTGGAAGGAAGGGACACAATGATGATACTGTTTAAATAAAAAGTTTTCTTTTTTCTTTCTGGAGGGATTAAAAAAAATTCGAGGTTATTTCTTGAGGCTAATGACTTCTAACTTTGTTTACAGATATGCTTTATAAGTTTTTTAAACATTCGAATAAAAAGTTTAGTTTTGTATACAAAATATTTATAAATTAATTTGCAGCCACGCACCAGTCGAACAGGTTTTATTTTTAGGAATAACAGCGTAAAATAAATTATTGAACTTTTCTATATCTTTTGGTAGGATAAAGCTTCCAACTGGTCCCATTGTAAAAAAAGTGGGCGGAGAGACGCCCACAAATTTTTTAATTTGATTTTATGATATTTTACTTATTTGATTGCTGCCAACAGCTTTGCTTCTAATTAATTACAAAATTACACAATTTTAAAGTTGGAAAATGGGCGGGGCTAGGCCCATTAGATTTTTTTATTATATTTAACGTGGTTCTATTTAAACGGTGTTTTCGAAACTTACCACACACCTTGAGCTCTAAAATGGACATAATCTTTCATTTAAAAAATGGGCGGAGCCACGCCCACTAAAATTTATTATTATATTTCAAGTGCTTCTACTTAACATTTTTGCGAAACTTACCACACACCTTGAGCTCTAAAATAGACACACTCTTCCACTTAAAAAATGGGCGGATTCACCCCCACTAAAATTTAATATTTTATTTTAAGTGGTTCTAGTTTAGCGATTTTTATAAAACTTAACACACACCTTGAGCTCTGAAATAGACACAATCTTCTATTAAAAAAATGGGTGGAGTCACGCCCATTAAAATTTAGTATTTGATTTTAAGTGATTCTAGTTAAGCGATTTTTATAGAACTTAGCAAGCATTCTGAGCTCTGAAAACCACACAAACTTGCATTTAAAGGTGGGCGGAGTTACGCCCATTAAAATTTTATTTTATATTTCACGTAAATACTTCTTTTTTTTTTTTTAAGAACAAACACAACCCGCAAAGCGATTTGCTTGTTTGCGGAAAACACCAGGGTCTATAGTGGGAATCGAACCCACGACCTCTGGACTGAGAGGCGGCATTGCTACCACTCAGCTACAGAGGCAACACGTTTTGAAGATTTATTTTGTTTGAAAGAGTTTACTTCCAGTTTGGTCAAATACATAAATTTTTTCTCGAAAATGTTCTATCAGATCTTTGCATTGAAATCGTTTTTTTTGGCAGAATTATTTATATAATTTTATTTAATATTTAGTAATTAATTTATTATTATTATTATTATTACAAATCTAGTTGGAGCGAAACCTGTTTCTAAGGTTGTTTTGCTCAAATTACATGCGATTGTAATAGCTTTTTTTGTAATTGTAATTACATGTAATTGTAATTGTAATTCAGCAAATAATGATTACCTTTAGTTCAACAAATTTAATTAAATTTTTGTAAAAATTAGTTTTTTGTTTAATTTCTTTTAAATGTTAAGTACACTAAAAACATCAAGCATGTCTTGAATTATGAGAGTGACAAATTAATCTACAAATTAAGACATCAATTTAAAATCTCATTTATATTTAGATTCATTACTTATTCTAATTCCATTTAAAATTATGTATATTATTCTGAACGATATGAATAATAAAATTATGTACGTCATTATTGTGTATTAGTCACACTCATTAATTCGATTCGCTCCCCATTCGTTTTATTCCTTTTTTAGTTTTATTGACTCCAAGACAATTCCATTTATGTTAATCACAATCGAAGCCAAACAATATTATTGACAAGGGTTAAATAAGTGAACTAAAAGCTTAAACATTTGACTAATTCATGATAAATTATTCGGGGGGCGAATAAAAAGAAAATAAATTGGAATAACACAATCATTTCAATCAACACATATTTGCTCGTAAACCTTTTATCTTATCAATCTTTTTTTGTTTCATGCAACCCAGTTGACCAAAACTTTCGTTAATGATATCGATTTCGAATATGTCATATATGTTTATAGTGCAAATTTTTCGAAAATGACAGTAAAAAATTAATGGAAAAAAGTTAAGCTGTCACTCAGTTGTGCTTCAAAAAACATTCGTTTTCTTAGCTTCGCTACCAATATCAAAGTTGAGAGAATATCGAACTTATTTCAATATCGCGAAAATGTAGTAGAAAAAGTAAAAAAAGTAATTTTATTTTTTAATTTATTTATTTTAACTTATTTTATTTATTTATTTTTAATTTCTTAACTTATGCTGCAGAATTTGAACACGGTAACTCCATTCTAACGGAGTAGCAGACATCCACTAGACAACCGTCACACATTCGAGAAACTGTCGAGAGAAGTTCGCTTTAGCGAACATTAGATTTTTTTAGTGAGCATTCGTTTATTATCGAATTTCAGGTCAAGTGGGGTAATGCATGCATTCAGCCATACATATTTATGTGTGTATGTATGTATGCATCTATTGTGCATAGAGACAGTCGTATATTGTGTTTTTCTAACTTTAACATTTGATTACCTCAATTGTTTAGGAACATTTATAATATTGAAGTTTTATTGTGCAGCCAAATGGGGAAGTCACTTAATCATTCATTTATATATTTTTGTTGTTTTATTTCAGAATTTATATACTCGCACTATGTATATATACATATATTTATATAAATTACTTAATATTGAATGCCTGAGTAACATCTTTTTTTTATTAATTTGTTCACTTATTTATTTATTTACAGTATTTAATATGGAATTTTCTGTGGATTGGTTGGAATTCATTTCTAATATGTTTCTACCTAAATGTGGGGACACTGAATAAAGTAAGTCATAACTATTTTTCTATATAATTTTATTGATATAAAAAGGTGTAAAAGGTAACGTACCTTAATATAGAAAGGCTCTATGTTATATCGAAATATTCAGATTTCATAGATTTCTTTAAATTTATCAAGAGCGCTAAAAAAAATTGGTATAAAATTTAAAGTAACAACTATCAAATTATCTAGGGAATAATGTAATTTGTTGCCTGCTCATAAATAATATGTTGTTCTTGAATTTTATATTATAAATTAATTTTTATCTTTCTTTTATCTTTGTTTTTTCTAGGATAGCGATTTATTAAATTTAGGTACTGGTAGTGTCTCATGGTTTGAAGTTAATGGTTATGGCTGCAAGCCCATCTATAATACGAATATAACCACAGAGGATCCCTATCGTCCAATACGACCTGAAACCGTAGACGATTGTCTGCTGCCCTATGACATAGTGGAGGTAGTGCAATCGGGAGTACAGTGTGTTTTAGCGGTAAAAATTTAAATGAATTGTATAGATTTTTCTTTTATTAATATTTCATTATATTATTTTAGTTCGTTGGTATTTTGGGAGCCATTTTAATTAGTTACATATTCCTGGATGAAGACGACAGATGTAAGTTTGAATTTAATTCCCTTTTACACACACATAACTGTATGTATAATTGCTCCTTATTATTTTCTAGTTAGTTTAGAACAAAAGGAAACTGTATAAAAAGCACAACATGTGGAAAATAAGTCTTTTGTTTTCTTTCAAGGGATTTGGATTAAAAATTCAATACTTAAGTCAAGTCAAATGTCATTAAATCTTTTTAAATCTCAAAATAACTAACAGCAAATAGTTGTTTCTATATCATGTTTAAATGTAATTTCCTTTTTTGCTTTTTTTTTTGGATAAACATATCGCTGCCTTAATATAGAAAGACCCTAACTCATTATTGAATTTGAATTCGAAATTTTTGTATTTTTCGATAGAGGAATATCTAATGTATTGAAAAATGCAAAAAATTCTAGATTTCCTAAAAAGAATGAGTTAGGCCCTTTCTATATTAAGGTAACGATATGTACTTACATTTATATTTATTTTGTATAAATTACATTGAACATATGTGTTATATTTAAAGCTGTCTTTTGTTTATTTTAACAAACATATCTCTATGTACAATGTCTGTTCATATCATTTTTGAATGGCAGCCATACAACATAATAAAAAGAAGACTTCAAGGATTTTGTTGATACTCGTATGTACAAACAAATACAGTGGTTGAGACAATAACAAATGCACTTAATGTTGACTTTTTATGAGAGCCAACAAACTTAATGTTTTATAATGAAAAGGTCATACGAAGTGACTGTTATGCTGTTAGAGAGGAATATAACTTAAAAAAAAAGATGGCAAAGCATTTTATTCAGTTAACCATTGCACAGTATGAGAATTTGGAACTTTAAAAGGAACGAAAATTTGAATTTTTAAAAATTTGTTTTGCCCACATCGTTAGCATTAAAAAAATGCCAGTTCTCGAAAACTATGGAATCTCCAATCCCTATCAGAAAATTGCGTAATTACAGAAAAATTTCCATAATTATCGTGAATATGACATAAGGCAACACAATTTATATTCTTATGCAAAAATATTTATTTTCGAATGATCTTCGAAAATTCGAACATGAATTCGAAATTCCGGATTTGAGCAGAATACCCAAATTAAACACGTTTAAAACCGTTTCATGCCTCTAATATTGATGCAGGGTAAATTTATTTGCGGAAAAATGCAAAATTAATTAATTTTGAAAGTTTTCGAATTTCGAAAACTGTGTCGCTTAGTTTTTTTTCGGTTGCACAATATAATTAATTATTTTATATAAAAAAAAATTATTCAACTTTAAAAATTTTCGAATTTTAATTCGAATTTGGAACATGAATGAATAATCACGAAGGCATGCTAGTGTTGTACAATCTATGAAAGCTTCAAGTTATTGATTAGTGCTAAAAAATAGCCCCTTTTACATCCGAACTTAGCTAATATAAAACTAGATTTCACAAGTAATGTGGTTTTTATGCAAAAATATTCAATCTGAACGATGTTCGAAAATTCAAACAAAATTTCGAAAATTTAGTTTGGCGTAGTAAACAATATTAAACGGATTTAATTTAAAGGGATTTCTCAAATATCAGCAAATGAGTAAAAAAATGCAATATAAGGGCATTCCTAATGTTACAGATAAATTCCTCAATAAATATATTTGAACTTGAATATTTAAAATATATTGAACCAAACGTTCCGTATTTTTCTTATTTGGTTTTATTAAATTAATGGTGGTTGCAAGTCACTTGATTCTTCCATATACATATCGTTACGTTAACATAGAAAGGCCCTAACTGATTATTTTTTTGCAATCGAGTTTTTTGTATATTTCGATAGGAAAACATCTAATATATCAAAAAACGCAAAAATCAGGATTTTTTGCATATTAAGCAATATTCGCAGACCACTGTGCTCTAGGAGTTGATACCGCCATCTGTTTTCGTTTGCAGCTGCGAGTAGTTTGTTAGTTTTTTTTCGCCTGCAAACTACTGTATTTCCCTTTTGGTTAATATTGACAATATGCTTTGAAAACAAACAACCAAAGGCATACATTCCCCTAAATAGACACCCACTGCAATAACGCTCCTCATTTGGCGAAATCGAAAAAAAATTTTTTTTAAACAAGCAATAAATTTAATATATGTACATATGTATGTATATGTTGTATATGTAGAAAATACCATTAATCACTTTCAAACCATGTAGTTTGATTGTTATTTTCTTTTTGACGCCCAAGTGCAAACAAGACGGAAATAAAATTCTAATTTCCGATAACAAGCATGTCGGGATCTTACCTTGACATGGTTATTTGTTGAAAGATAAGTATAGGGCTGGTCGATGTACTTTGTTCTCATATTCTCATGGTAATAATGTCATAAACCCCTTTTTATGAAAGTATATTATTTTTATAGAATTAAAATGTTTTTTTTTTTTTTTTTTTGTAATAATAAAATATATATTCCTTTTTGTGAGGAACAATAGGAATAAAATAATAACCGGGGGAAAACAAAAGACTTGATATGTGCATACATGTTGTGCTTATTATACATTTATTATTATTATTTTTTTGTTGCAAAGGAAATTCATTTATATTAACAGATTTCAAAATAATGGGATGTACAGTCGAGGACAAAAGTGCTTAGCACATATTTAAAAATTTTTGTTATAAGAAATGTACTGCTGTGGTTGGTTTCTGTGACTTGCGCATTGCGGGATTCCAATGATAGTATTAAACCGAGATCCCACTAGCGGCGCAATGTACCGATTTTCGTCGGCTCACTGCATATACATACATACATACATATATCTTGGGAAAGATATTTCTTGAAATTAATTTAAATTATATTTTACATGTACATATCGGTATATAAAAACTGTATATCGTTACCTTAATATAGAAAGACCCGAACTCATTCAATATATTTTTGAAATCGAGTTTTTTGTATATTTCGAAAGAAGAACATCTAATGGGCTTCCTATATTAATATAACAATATATATCAATGTTTTCAATTCCGGTCGCAAGTGGTTTCGGTACCGAACGCTGATTTTGTAGAAAACGAAAAATTTCTGTTTTAGAACAGCTACGTCCAAGGACACATACTCTCATATTTGCATTTGTTCCTTTGTAAATTAAGAGCAAGCATATTTGTCGCCGAGATCTGATTGTCTATTGCGCTCTCGTAAGTGTGAAAGCACAAAAGCTCTTTTATAACATTGTTCGTATGAGCTTGGACGTAGCTGAACCCGTTTAAATAAATCTGACTTAAAATCTAACATTAAACACTCTACATAATTAATTTATAGATTTTTTAAGCATTTAGTTATTCCGACTTATCGCAGTTGCTTTACATCGGCGAAACCATATTTTGTGTTGCTATACAAAATTGATGTTAACGAAAACTTTTGTTCTCAACTGTACCACCATTAACTATACAATATCTGTTGCACAAATCAAAATTTTTTTTTTACTATTATATAAATGAAGTTCTAGTATTTTCTCTATATACACAAAAAAAAAAAAGAAAAACAAAAATTTAATTTTAATAAAAAAATGCTTGTGGGTTTCATTATGCAATTCTTAAAAAAATAAAGAATTAAAAAAAATACATTTCTTCATAGTCTCTACTCTATCATCTCCCTATTCCATTACAACAATTTCAACAATTTTGTATTTGTGTAATTTCTGTGTACGTTTCTGTATATTAATCATTTGTCTTTTTTTTCGTTTGTTTAAATAATATTTCTTTCTTTTGTTTGATCAAAAAAAAAATCATTTACATTAAAATTTGTTTATTAAAAATGTACGCGTATGTAGTTATGATACGATATTATATTTTAATGAAATTTTAATGGCTTGCATATGTATGTATACTCGTATTATATGAGCATTGTGCATTGAAAAGAAAAATGTATTTAATAAATTGTTTGCTACTAACTTTGATGACTAGAGTAGTGTAAAATAAATAGCATAGCTATAAAAAAATAATTTAGCTACTAAGCTTAAGTTATAAATGAAATTAACTTTTTTTATGAATTAAACAATAAATTAAATAAGGGTAGTGAATTTGAGATTTCTTTCGGCACT
Source organism: Tachina lurida (assembly GCA_944452675.1). Lineage (NCBI taxonomy): Eukaryota > Metazoa > Arthropoda > Insecta > Diptera > Tachinidae > Tachina > Tachina lurida. Next base: position 129,481,483 of record OX101756.1, on the reverse strand, counting down.
ATCGAGAAAATGCAAATATTAAACAAATAAATTCCAAAAGATTAGAAGAAATTTTCCCAAACTAAATACATCTAAGGGTCTGCTCTGTAATTTGAAGCGTAGAATGATTTCGCCATTGCATGTTATTGAAATAAAAATGCGAAAGCATTTTCTTTCGTTTCGAATTAATTAGTTGTCTCCTTTCATGCGTCGAAGAAAACTAAAAATTTTCGTATCAGTCGGAATCAGTTATTGAATTTTGTTGTTGGTTTTTTTTTTTGTTGTACCGTGTTACCAGTGGAAAATGGCAGCTGTTTTTGCCAGTTGCTAAGCCCAAATTTCTTATTTTTTAAAAAGCATTCATTGCTTGATTAAAATGATGCCTATTATTTGTCAGTTGCTGTCGGTAACACTGTTTGCTGCAACTGTCAATCCAGCTGATGTTACTTATTTTATACTTTATTTACAATAAAAAAATAATAAATTTCTGGCAATTTAAATTTCTGGTTTTATTTTTTTAGAAGAAGTTTAATTTCATTCATATCTTACCTTGGTACTCTAAGGCTATTGCACGCACTATTCTATTTATTCCGCTTTGGTTGAATGCCCTTAATAATTGCATGTTAATTATCAGTGTCCTTGTTTGATTTTTTAATGTTCCCCTTACTAATATCGGTTTTACAACAATTGTTAGTTAAAACTTTTAATAATACTTTAAAAAAAAATTTAATTTTGTTGCATTTTATTTGTCATTTTTTATATGTGTTATAAATGTTCTAAAAAAATGTTGTAATTTCACATAATATATTTTATTTAAAACAATAACCGCCACAAAACAAAACATTTAATTATTACCAAAGTGTTATGTATGTATGTATATGCTTATTGTGTTATTATCCTACAATTTTTTCTAAAATTAATTTGTTTGTATATATAAATCACCAAAAATTTATTTTTATTCAAACTCAACTCAAATGAATGAATATAAAATTTTATTTGTTATCTAATGTGTTAAAAAATTTTTAATCACAATCAATGTTGTTAGACTGTTCCAAAAACTTTAATTAAAAATCAGACTTTGCTCATGGAAGACTTTTTAAAAATTTTGTTTTTTTTGTGCAGTCAAATTTTTTTTTGTCAGAGTCTACATTATCTTATATCCATTTCAGATCAGCCTTTATTTCTGATCATCACAATTTCCTTCAGAAAACTAAATCTAGATATAATTTCCATAAGGAATTTAGCATACATTTGTGGAAGGTTCTGTTTATGTTCAGTTTTTGATTGTGTGAGTTTAAACTTAGTTTAATTATCTAATTAACAAGATTAAGGCTCAAATTTACAGTCTTTAGTTAACCAATGAAATTTATAAGAAAAGTCGTTAGTTAAACATAGACTGTGAATTTGGAGCTAAGAGGTTAATTCAAGATTAATTAAATTCAAACCTTTTTTTAGTGTTAACTTCTTATTATTACCAGACTTAAGGTCTTTTCATATTATAATAAACGTATAGATAGCCCTGTGTAAACACAAGTCAGACAGTCTAAAGCAATTTTCTTATGGTTTCCATATAATTTTTTTACTGTGCAGTGGTCTGTGCCTGAGTTCTGTAAACAGGGCGTTAATACATTTCAGAAATATGCAACATTGTTATGGTGATGAATTGTTATAGTTTTTAGAAACTTTTTAAGTGACAACTAGATCAGGAATGCATTTTCATTGAAAGTATTAACATTTGAAATGGCCACAGTGGGGCCAAACTCCCTTTTTTCGCGGATCAATTCATATCTCCACAACTGCAATAGTGAAGTTCACTAAATATTATATGTATAGTTCTGCATTATATCCATATATTATATGGATAGAAACTGCATGTTGTAACAAAATTTTGGTGGTATAGGAGGGGGAGATTTGTACAACCATATAAAGTAATTATTAATTAATGAATAAATATGATCTTTTTTATATAAGAAATAGGAGACACAATAGATCTAATGTTGTTGCAGTGTCCTGTGCTTCCCGTTTGATTAAATTCATTCATATATAAGAAATAGCGAAGCGAGAATGAAATTTACCAACAAAACAAGGGAAAATCTATAATTTTTTATTTACGTACGCCCGCCATTGAATGACTTCGGATACGAATTATCCTAAAAGAGCTATCTAAAATTACATCCGTTATTTTTTAAATCATTATTATATAAATACAACCATGGCTCACGCCTGACTCCTACGTGACCCGCACGTGACTAATACGTGACTTGATTTGAACTTTTTTTTAACTAATTCGTGAAATCACCGCTTTTGGCCCCAATTTGCGACCTTTGCCACCCAAAAATATATTTCCTTTGTATACACAGAAACAAGATTTCTTTAATTAACGCATTTAATTAAACAAAAAAATGCAAATAATAAATTAAATATTTAATTGAGCCCTTTGGTTTGAAAATTTGATGGATTAAATTAATTGATTAATTAATTGATTTCATTAATTAAACTTTTGTTTAAAAAAAATAATTAATTAAAACGTTTAATTGACTCAACTAAATATTAATTGAATTTTGTTTGTCTAATGAAAAGACTTTATTAGAGGAATACATATTTTTTCCTGTGTGCAGTAATGCTTGGTTTCATTTTTTTTTGTAGGGCCAAATGGTGGATATAACATCAAGAGAATATAAATCCTTTTAGATATTTTTCTTAGTTATTTAATCACGCTGTAGCTCATCTAGACCGTTAGAAATCAAAAGATTCACTAGAACATTAAGGCAATGTTGAGCTCAACTATCTATGTATGATATAAAACATTAAATAAACTTTATTTTGTTTTTTCATATTGTAATGCATAATGTTGGCATATTACACTTCTGGAACAGTCTAAATAGAAAAAGCTAATTAAATCAGCAAGTTTAAAAAATGAAGTTGAAGTTTCCAATGAAAACTGAAGTTTGTTTAGAACCACAACTTTAAAGAGCATAGTTTTACTTTTTGCAAAACTGGCTGCATTAGCTTACTATACATATAACATTGATATAAAAATTTTTATTTATATTGCTTGATTATTATTATTTAAGAAAAATAAAAAAAAACTAATTTATATGACTGCTCAATTCACAAGCCCAGTTTTATTCTACAAATAATTGCAAAATTTTTTTTTGCTAAATTTATAGTAAAACTGCAGTAAAATTCTGTGCTATTTTAATTAAAAATATTTCAACATACTAATTTCCCATCTCTGCATGAAATACAAATTTTTTTTAAAAACATTTGAAATGAAATTGTAGATATTAATTTATAGCGTTTTTTCTTCTAAATAAAAATACGTATGAACAGCAAATTAAAACTATTGTTTTTTCAACACAGTAGTATTAGTCGATACAATATTACAAGAGGCTTGTGAGTTGAACGAATGTTTATATGTTTGTATTGTACTTTGTATTGTGTGTAATGTCTGAAACTCATCATAACTAAATACTCGTATATTAAGAATTGATGAAAAAAAAAAACACTCAAAATTTTAATGTAAAATAATAAAATCATAATTTCATGTAATGTAACACCATTCCCAGTTACCACTTACCTATGAATATACTTATATACCTAAAGCTGATTTCCCCTCCTTTTTTTAAAACATACCCCACAAAAAGCTCCACACCTCATCTATCTCATCTGTCCTATCAAATCCATACCAAACATGTTACTTTTATTATTTACATAAACATATTTTTATAAGAATTATAACTAAAATATAAAATTATGTTAAGCAAACTATACAAGAAAAGAAAGAAACATTAAATGCATTTTTAATCATTTAATGTTCTTCTCTTCTTTTTTATTTCATTTTATGTAACTGTAACGAACACAAAAACTATCTGAACTCTGTCTCTCTAATGTGTGCGAAAATGAAATGACCCTAATCGCTTTAATGCGGGATTCCAAATGTGCAGTCGATTTTATGAATGGGGATGCCAAGAGTCCACAACATACGGTGGTCCATCCAATGTACGTGAGCTATACAAGCATACCAACATCAGCCAGTGCCACTATGCTCTCAAATAAGCATCAGAATCAAAATCATACACACCATAGTCTCAGTAATAGTAACAATCATCTCAGTAACAGTAACCATGCAATTTGTACAAATACTACTACTACTATTACTACTCCAACTGCAACGAAAAAAATATTCTCATCCTCTCAGCAAACATCTCTTCATAAGCAAATTCTAACATCTTCAGCAATCAATACAAATACAACTAACAACAACAGCAATAGCAACAATAGCAACCAACAAAGCAACAGCATTAGCCATAGCAATAGTAATAGAAATAGCAACAACAACAGTTACAGCAATAGCAATAGCAATGCAAACAACAGCAACACTTTCTTAATACACACACACCATCATAACAATCATCATCAACATCAACAACAAACACATCAACAACAACAACCGCATTCTAATTCCCAAAGCCGCAGAGAGGGCAGCTTTAACGGTAGTTTGGTTAGTAACAGTAGTCAGTTTGAGCCCTTTAATACCGGCAGTAGTCATCATCATAGACGGCGACATAGAAATATGTCGCCCACTAGCCGTAGTTATACACCTAATCCCAGTAATGGCAGCAACTCTCTAACCCATATGCTTTACAGTCCCAAACAGATGCGCAAAGTGCAACCCACTTCTCCGAACAGTATTTTTCCGGCCAACATAGATTTGGCCCCAAAACAGCCGATTATACCGGCCTACTATGACGACAGCACTGCCAAGGCTGATCATCAGTTATATGTCAATAGTTCTAGGAGACAAATGCTTCAAGCCGCCCAGTCTCCCAACCAAGACACAACACCGTCTCTCTCCTACGCCTCGTTGCAAAACTCTACACAAAACCTAAACTCAAGCCTCAAGCAAAATGTCCTTAACAGTTCGTTAAGTAACAGTAACTACAGTTTAACCAATAGTTTAAATAATAATCAAAGCCAGCAAATTGTCACTAGTGTTGGCAGTGATGGCCATTTTGCACGCATACATTCCAAGCCCAAGCCGGCCAAGTCGTCCAGTTACAGCAGTTTCAAACATGCCTCTGCTGCCACAGCTAATAATGCTCTTATCACTGCATCTGGCCAACGTCCAGATACTAATTATACAGAAAATTTTAATGAATCCACGTCCAATCAATTTAATGAGTGCTATGAAGAGCAGAGCTTTCCTATACAAAGCCTTAAGGCTAGTGAGGGCTTAACGTATGTACCCTTTACCAAACCCTCGCCGGGAAATTACTACCTTACACCCTCCTCCCAGTCGAGAGAGAACAATAATTCGCCCAATTCCTTGAACTCTCCACACTCTCAAGGTTCTCTTAATAATAATAGCAGCCATCGCCATCCGCCATCGTTGCGCACAAGTCCGAATAATAATACGTCACAAATAGCGGTGCAAAATTATCATGACAATTCTGGTATATTACTAGAACATGGTGCTATTTTACAGCCCTTCACAGTCCGCGACCTTAATCCGGCTCAAAGAGCCTTGTATCAACAGAACGGTCTGCCCTTCCATCCGGCCTTTTCGCCCACACCTTATAGGCAAAATTCAGCTTGCCCAGCACAAAAGCCCACACCCAGACCTACGAATATTCCATTGCCCAAAGTGCCGGCCACATATGCAGATGCAGAATTTATATCTCCGTCTGAGGTAACACCTCCACCTCCACCCCAGCCGAGACCTCATATATTTCAGCCTCGCACCGGCACCGCGCCCTATCCAGATCTCTCACCCGAGGTGACCGAACGTTATGCCATGCCCACGCAATACATACCCAGGTCGCCGGTAGCTTCGCGTATAGCACGGCGCCTGCGTCAACAAAATTCGCACAACGAACGATCTCATGTCAATGTTCAAAGTTCGGCGAATTTCTGTGATCAAATACGTGATACGCCAACGGCTTATGCAGCCGACACTGGCTCCACACACACTTACACCATATCGAAGGCCAGATCTTATGATCGTTTGTCATCGGCACGAAATGCCAATGGCTCGCTGAAGGAAAAAGAGCGCGCAGTCAATGATAGCTCCATTCGCTCCAAAGAGCATCAGCGTCTGCAGGAAGAAACAGCGCCTCATGTTAACCGACGCAGTGGCCGCAGAGATGGTGTTAAAGTACGTCCCCGTTCGTATTGTAATTCTATGTCGGGTGGCGAGGGCGTAATTAGAAGCAATATTTCCAGTGATCGTAAATTAGGCTATGCCGCCTAATCAAATTTTGTCCCCTTAATATTAAAACCTAGGTAGAGTAATTTTTCATAAAAGCTTATAAGACAGACAGATGGGTGCTTGTAGTTTCGAAATATATATTTGAGTTAAAGTTGAGTGTTACAAGTATATTATGGCAAATTCAGCCAGGGTTTCAGCTTAAAACTTTCTTTAGATTAGACAGCAAATGCGTTTGTCTTGTCAGCAAGCTTCTAATAATACAAATAAGACATTTATTTAAAAGTAAAATTTTTGAGGAAGTCAAGAAGAATACTATAGTCCAGCTACGTTCAAACACACATACTCTGATATTTGCAAAAGAAAGCTTCTTGTTTCTTTGCCAAGCAAACGGCAAGCATTGTTGTCGACGAGATCTGATTGGCTGTTGTGCTATTGTCGGAGTGAAAGCACTAAACTCCTTTATAAAAGCACATTTTGCATATGGCTTGGAGGTTGCTTTAAGCTGAATGGGAAAATTTTCAGTTGCAGCTTAGAAACGCTTGGCTATAATTGCAAGTTTAATACGCTATACTTTGCAAGCTTGCTGTTTGTAAACAAATACAAACAGCAAACAAATACTTAGTAAATTAAAAATTAAAACAGAACTGACCTTCTGGGCTTTATGATGTAACCAAGAGATTTCAGTTGAATTTTAAGACTTTAAGCTGCAAGCTTCAACACTTATGGCTGCTTTTTGGATATTTCAAAAAAAAAAAGACTAATATATATTTAATTTTGTAGCTTTGAAGGTTATGGTTTAAATTTTGGCATAATTAAATAGTTATATTCTACGCTTTATTTCAGGTGCTTAAAGTAAATTTAAAAGCTTTGAGATAAAATTTAGAACTTTAAATTTTACTAAACAGAAAAACTTTAAACTTCCAATTTAAAAAATTGCGGGATGTTTTGTTTAAAAAGAAGAAGAAAAATATAATTCTCTCAAAAGCTCTCTTACTTGCACAGGGTTTTAGTGCCGGAACAGTTTTCGGTAAAAATGTAATTCCCCGTGCTCCAAATGCTATTTGCTATGGAAAGCTTAAAGCTTCATTTGAACTTTACATTATATCGTTCATCAAATAAAGATGCAGTTGAAGCTACTCTTACATTGCTTTCGACCAATGCTGGACGTAGCGTGCAAATGTAAATCGATAGTAAATTTTCTTCAAAAGTATTTTTAAAACTATTTTCTTTATACGAAAGACTTAAAGGAACAAAACTATTTATTTTTTAATCTAAAACTATATTTGTAACCAATTCGCCTTAATTTTCTACTAAATTCGACAAATTATAGAATGTTTCATTTACCACATTGTATTGCAGGAAGAAGAAAAAAGAAACAGCCAATTGAATATTAAAAGACTTACCAAACAGCAACAATGCAAAAATGTGCAGCTTTTCGAAGGTACATCAAAAGTAAATGCAATGACTGAAGCAGGGGTATAACCCTCAATGTAAAAACATGGACGGTATTTACATTGAGGGTGACGTTATAATTTAAAGATGGCAATACTTAAATTAACGGCTTTTCTCTCAAGAATTGCAATTTCCTAGGATTCAGAGAATAGTACTCAGTTATTTTGAACAAAGTGTGGCAAGTGTTAAGTAAGAAAATAATTTAAAATCCACACGTTCAAGTTTTTCTTTAAAAATTTTCCCACATACTTCTTTTTAAAAAATTAAAAGCAATCTAAAAGCAAGTTCATTTGCCAATATGGTGACATTGTTCATAAAAATTGTAATCAGCTGTTTTCTTGCCATAAATTGAAACACAAACTGGATAGAGAATTCGAAAGCAAGTTTTAAAAAGTACTTGCCTTATTTATAAAAAATATTAAGGCTTTATAGGAAACATTTTTTATGAAAAATCTGTTGTATAAATTGTTTATTAAGCCTTAATATTTTTTTTAAATTGGGCCTTATGAGTGAAAGTGTAGAGTATTGAAGTTTGAAAGGCCTGACTTGAAGGTGTTACCAACAAGTTAGTAAAAACATTTCCTTTGACAGACGTTCTATGCTACAAACAGTCATTTGTTTTTTCTTTCTTCAAAATGTGTGTATCATCATATTTTATCATATCATACTTACCAACACACATCACATTTAGCCCAATAAATCGCACAACTTTTATTTGTTTATTTGCTAATTTTATTGCTCATATTTTTCTACTTAAATTTATTTCATTTTAAATTATCAGTATCGTATCGTTAAACTATTTTTGTTTTAGCCTGATAGACTGCGATTGCTGACGTTTAAAAATAATAGATTTAAGCTAAAATAAAAAGGAAAAGCAATAAGGTTTCAGTGATGCCAGAGATCTCTTGCTTAAACTCAGAATCCCCTAAAGAACTGATTAAAATGTTCTCATTAAGACTTTAGAAATTATATATGCCTGCCCTAAGCTGCCAAATAAAAGTAAAAGTGCTGTATTAAACTTTGTGTGTGTTTAGTTTGATTTTTTTGTTTATTTTTTTGTTAAATAAATTTATTTGTAATAATTTTAAAATTTACATAGCAGTAAAAATTGTTATATGATTATGGAAATTAAATTAAATTAAATTATTAAGTTAAAATTTCTGTAATAATATAATTGGATGGTTTAATAAGAGTGCTAAATATATAGGCAGTGTTAGAAGTTGAATGTAATTTGACACCATTATTCATTAAAGTTAAAGTGATCTTTAAACCAGTTTTGCGTTAAAGCAAAATTTACTTAATTAATTGTTTAAGGCTGCGACTAACTATGCTACACAATCGCACGACTTACGAAAAAATACAACCCTGATATTATGAATTGTTATTGTCTTTTGCAAATTTTCATAAACTCCACCATACCAGAGTTGTATTTCCTCAAAAATCATATAATTGTGTAAGATAGTGAATCACGGCATTTATGAATAACAGCTGTAGTGCTTAAAGACTTATAAAATTCAGCTGGCTGCTAATCTTTGCATTAGTTTGTGGCCTAAATATTGTACTCGTAAACAATTTTTGCTGTTATGTTTTAAAATTTTTTTAATCGTTTTTGTTTTATTTTTTTTTAATTTTCCTAAATGTTGTGCGCTAAAAAAATTTAGAGAAGTGTGTTGTGTTGTTTGGTACTATTAAAAAATTCTAAACTTACAAAATTTTATAACTCTGGCTACATTTGGCAAACATTTGAATAAAAACTGTAATGAAATCAATCAATGAAATCAAATTCTATTTAACTAAAAGTTTTTTTTTGTTTTTATATGCCTTTATTTCAACAAATATTTGCCCAGTGTGCTCATAACTTTAATTAACTATTTATGAATATTTAAATAATGAGTGTGTGTGTGTGTTTATATACGTTAAAACAATTAATTTTTATATGCATATAATACTAAGATTTAATTTTGTTTAGATAGCAAAAGAAATTAACGAAAGACGAAATCTTTCAGATTTTAAATAAATTATTTCTCATTGTGGAAATAATTGTGAAAATTTAAAAGAAGAAATGGTTAAAATTTACATAAAAAAAGGAAATATGCGAATAAAAAAAATTAAAAATCAAACGCCCATAGAAATATGTTTTACAAATTATATAACGAAATGTATACTATGTTCACACTTATGGGTTTAACGCCTCATTCGCCTTTAAGAGCTTAAAAAGGAAGATTTTGAAATGTTTTATCATACATTGAGATGTTTTATATTTAAACACTTCGTCAAACATGTAAATGGAGTATGATCAGTGCGTTTTTGATAACTCTGGCAACTTTGAATTGCTATTAAATGGCGGCATGTAAAATATTATTTGGTAAACAAGTAATTAGCTAAAAAAAATAATAAATTATTTACAAAAACATTTGTTGTTTAAAAATAAAAAGACAATTGTATCTTTTTTTTTACAAATACAATAATTTGCTGACAAAACGTCAACCTTAAACATCTCCCCTATTAGTCATAAAAAAATAAAATGATTCAAATTCATTTCCATTTAGGAAAATTTTGTATGAAAAATTTTAAACAAAATACATTTCAAATTCATTTTAAATTTTATAAATATGAGGGCTGAAATCTAATGTGAACGGTTGTGTTTAGTTTTTTAAAACACTAGCCTTAAACACTTTTAAACAGTTACGTAAGTGTGAACATAGTATTAAGCGAATTCAACGGCACAGTGGGTATGATGTTGAAATAATTAGATTCTTAACTCCGTCATACGATATCGAACTAAATTTCAAAACTTCAAAAGAATTTAAATGGAAATATTTTTCATTTCATTCAATATCGTATAAAGCAATTTGCTTATGTTTTTTTTTAATTTCTAGCCATTTTAATATTTAGGAATACTCTCCCATTTTTTTTATGCAAACTCTTACTAAGGACACATTTAGGGAACATTTTAAGAATCTAAAACTTCTCTGTACGCATCTATTTTGTCCGTTTTATTTCAAAATATTCTCCATAAGAGTCTGTGATAAGTTTCTATATGGGCATTTTCACGTTACGTCGCCGTCACTTTATGTCACCAAGCAATTAAACTGGTAATTTAGAGCCATGTTGTTCGATTTGTTCCTATCTTTTATTAAATATAGAGCTAACTGCAAATAAAACGTGTCACCAAGTAACGTAGCGTGACAAAAGTGGACTCTTCTGTGAAAATACTCATGTGGCAAAGCTCCAAATTGAACTCAAATACCAGAGATTAGGTTATGTGTGAAACCTGTCACCTGTATATTGCGATTGTGTTTGTGATGTGCTCGGCAGTTTCATGTCAAATCTTATGAGGAACATTTTTGTGCAACACTTTAACCCTCTAAGTCCTCTCTGTATGGGTATTTTTTTTTTGTCACATTTTGAATGTTCTAAAAAAATGTTTACTATAAAATAGTTTGTTTGAAAGAGGAATATTTCTTTCATTTAAAGTAGCACGTATCAAGCCATAACCTCCAAAAAGTTTAACGTACAAATTTTGTTGGACATCACTTTTTTTACGAAAATCGATTATTTACGATCGCAAATAGTTGATTTTGATCAAGAAAATTAAGTTCGAATATTATGTCGCTTAAGCTTTTTTGGCGATTATGGCACGATATGCAACGAAGAGTAATTTCTGCTAAAGCGGCCTAGACATGATCCAAATGCTTGATGTCAGTTTGGTGTATATGCGCTGAATTTTTTGATGTACACATGCTGGAGGACACATCAAGCATTCATTTTGATTTAGTGCTTTCAACATCATTGAAAACCGATGGTGGAGAATTAATTTGAGTAAAGTTTTTTGCTAACAATATCGCTTAAAGAACTAAAGAAAGTTTACTCTAATAATGACAAAATTAAAAATTTTTTATTTTAAAAACCCCCGATATATCTAGAAAAGATGTTATATCTTCTAAACGGCTGGACCGATTTTCATTAAGAACCTTCTCGATGAAGTCACCTTTCAAACAGAAAAAAACTAAATCAAAATCGGTCCAGCCGTTTGGGCTGTACGTGGACACGGACAGACACACAGATACACAGACACACACTACAAACTTATAACACCCCTTTTTTTGGTCGGGGGTTAAAAAAATAAAATAAAAATAATGAAAAGAAAAACATTTGTGAATGAAATAATAGTTAAAAAAAGAAATAGAAAATTGCCTTTTTGCGTGCATTTTTTTTGAAGAACCTGCTGGAATTTTCATTTAACACGTTTTCGTGCTTGATGAGCAAGCAGAAAGAACACATCAAAATACGACATCAAGCATGTCAAAAATTAAAATTGTTTGATGTTTTCTTCAATCACCGGCAGTGTTAAATTATTTTCACAAATACGAGTACTACGATAATTGAATTCTCATTTAAAATGTCTTCGTGCTTGATGAACAAACAATAGAAACACATCAACATGCAACATCAAGCATACCAAAAATCAAAATATTTTGAGCTTTTCTTCAATCATTGGTAGTCTTAAAGTATTTTCACAAATACTACCATAATGCTGGATGAGTATTCTTATAGTGCCTAGACCCACTTAAGGCCAATTTCACCAACTTTTTTAAATATTAATTCATATTTAAATGTAATTTTTCCCTACAAAAATTTATGAAAATCGACATTTAAATATAATTTAAATGAAGTTGGTGAAATTGATCCTTACTCTTAGTAAAATAACAAAATGTTCAAAGTTTGACCAATAGAGCTTTCAAGTTGAATTATATTATAATGGAGTTTCTTTAGGTATTTATCGTACCCAACTGTGCCAAGATTTGAAAGTGGAAAAATCAAAATTACTGTAAAAAATTAAATAAAATTTAAAGTAAAATCAATTGATGGTTTTTTAACTAAATATTAAAAATGGAATTTATTGCAAGTTTTCTTAATCTAAGGAGTGAAATTTAACGAAAATAAGCGTATTAGAATAAAAAAAATCGGCCTTAATAATAATAAAAATATTTTTAAAATTATTATATGATATAAATTTATTATTTCAAAGAAAAAACAAAATTATACAATTCAAATAATTTAAAATAATTTGATACTTGTGTTCCATTTCTCACAAAGTCTCGATGAGTGTCTGGTACCAAACATCAAGCACGCAGCCCAATCACAATTTTAATGAATGTTTATGAAAAAAATAATATACGAGTACATCCATTCAAATGTGGATTACAAAGAAAAGAAATTGAAATAATTGATTTACATTAAATTGTAGTTAAAATATTTTATTAACAAAAAAGTCTTCGAAGCTTTAAAAAGTTGTATATTGTTGTCAAAGGAATGCAGCAACAAAATATTGCTTCAGACTAAAAACTGAAAAAAAATTCTCTATCCAAAAATTACATATCGTTACCTTAATATAGCAAAGCCCTAACTCATTATTTTTCTTTAATCGAGTTTTTTGTATATTTCTAAAAAAGAACTTTTAATGTATGGAAAAATTCAATAAAAAAATAATGAGTTAGGACCTTTCTATATTAAAGCAAAGATATATTTACTTAATTTTCTCCTTCGCAAAAAATACCATTTTAATTATAATTTTTTTTCTACAATTTAAATAAATCTTAAAAAATAAGAAAAAACTAAAAAGCTCCTTACGAAAAATTCATTCAATACATTTTTAGTATTTTATTACGAGTAATAAAAAAAACCACAGTCCAAGCGAAACAATTTTATTAAATTTTTATACAAAATAAATAGCAGCTTGGCCCTTTTTGCTTTTTTAAGCTCTATCAGCCAGCCTAGTGTTTTTGTTCATTTTAATTAAATTTTTCGTTTATTTCACACAACTTTATTATAAATATTAAAAGTTTAATGTAATAAAAAGGAAATTAATTAACAAATAAATGTAATTGTTTTATATTATTTTCAACTGTGATATTAAAGAAACAAAATAAAAGAATATATTATAAATCAAAAAACTAATTGAAGAAAAATTACTAAATACTAGTATGTTTAATATTAAAATTTAAATTATTAAATGTTTATTGTGTAGGAATTGAATTCTTTGAAAAAAAAATACATAAACTTATATACATACATACATGCATATAAAAGAAAATAAAAGCTTTTTTGAAATATTAAAAGAAAAATATATAAAAGAAATGCCTTCAAGTTTGTAAAACGTATGAACAAATTATTGAAAACAAAATTAATTATTTACAAATGAAATTAAAAAAGTTATTAACAAAGCGACAAAGCAAATTATTAAAGTTGTTAATAAAAGCTATTCAAATTGTTATAAGAACGAACACGTAGAATTATATTTAACTAATTGACTAATATTTTTTTTTATTATTATTAACTATATACTAAGTTTTCATTTTAATGATTAATAAGATTAAAACAAAATATATATGTATCTATTAAGAAAGAAACTTACTAATAAATTGCTTTCAATGTTGATTTTTTTTTAACTGAAGGTAGAATTAAAAAAGTATCATTAAAGTACTTGTTGTCAAGCGGCTCGAAAAAGGTAACAAAAAAAAAAACATGTAAGACATAATTAAAATAAGGCTCAAATTCCCAGTCTTTAGTTAACTAATGATAGTGGTTTAACCAATGAAATTGATAAGAGAAATCGTTAGTTAAACCATGGGCTTTAGTTAACTATGAACTGTGAATTTGGGTCTTAAATATTCTAAACAGATTATTTTAGCTCAAAAAGCAAAAAATACTTGAGTTCTAGAAAGTATCAATTTTAAAAAACTTTTCTTTCCAAGAAAAGTACTTCTTTATCATAGTATTTTTTGAAAATAACTTTCTGAAACTTAGATAGCTTTTTATGAAGCACGTTCTTAAAAAAGTACCTCCTTCAAAAGACCAAATAAGAAAATTTTGTTTTTACATACGTTTAAAAAGGATCTTGTTAAAATAGTACATTTAAGAAAGTACGTTTTTAGAAAAGTGCCGTCATAAAAAAAAATAAGTTTTAAGAATGTTACTTTTAATAGAAGCATGTTTAAAAAAAATACGTTTTTTTAAAAATTGCAATTTTAAAAATTAGCTTTTTTAAAAGTTTTTTTTTAGAAATATAGCTTTATAAATAAAGTACATTTTTAGAAAATTAGCTTCATACAAAAGGACTTTTTTAAAAAGTAAATTTAAAAAAAGTACGTTTCAAAAAACTTATAATACAACTATGTTTTTAAAAAAGTACCCTTTTTAAAAAATACCTTTTAAAAAAACCTTTTTTAAAAAGTACATTTTAAAAAGTACCTTTTTTAAAAGTACCTTTTTAAAAGAACCTTTTTTAAAAATACCTTTTGAAAAGTACCTTTGAAAAAGTACCTTTGAAAAAATTATCTTTTAAAAAGTACCTTTGAAAAAGCATCTTATTAAAAAAGTAGCTTTTGAAAAAAGTACATTTTAAAAATCACCTTTTAAAAAAGTGTCTTTGAAATAAAGTACCTTTTAAAAAAGTGCATTTTAAAATAATACATTTAAATAAAGTACCCTTTAAAAGCACATTTTAAAAAAGTACTTTTGAGTAAACTACATTTTAAAATAATTATGTACCTTTTAAAAAAGTACCTTTCAAAAAGTACCTTTTAAAAAGAACCTTTTAAAAAGTTCCTTTAAAATAAAGTATCTTTTAAAAAAGTATTTTTTAAAAAATTACCTTTCAAAAAAGTACATTTTAAAAAAGTATCTTTAAGAAAAGTACCTTTTAAAATAATACATTAAAAAAAAAAACCTTTTAAAAAAGTACATTTTAAAAAGGTACCTTTTAAAAAATACCTATTAAAGAAGTACCTTTTAAAATAGTACTTTTTAAAAAAGTACCTTTTAAAAAGTACCTTTTAAAAAAGTACCTTCTAAAATAATACCTTTTAAAAAAGTACCTTTTAAAATAATATCTTTTAAAAAAGTACCTTTTAAAATAATACCTTTTAAAACAGTACCTTTGAAATAAAGTATCTTTTAAAAAACTACCATTTTAGAAACGCACATTTTAGAAAAGGTACCATTTTATAAAAGTACATATTTTAAAAAAAGGTACCTCTATTGAAAAAGCAGCTTTCAAAGCATTTCCTTAAAAAACACAGTCTGCTTTTTAAACTTAACTAGTTATAAAAGAATAAGTAAAGTTTTTTATTAAATTATTTTTTTGAACGGAATATATTTTTTTGTGAGAAAGTACATTTTCAGAAAATAGTTTGGGATCATCTTCTTAATGCTGGTCCTATTATAAAATTAAGTCTTTTTCAAAAGTACTATTTTCTTTGAAAAGGTTTTATGATAAAACTTTCAAAAATTGTCTCTACTAAAAAAATACCTTTTAAAATGAGAGCTTTAGAACAACACAAGTACTTTTAAAATTTACTGCTTTAATTGCTACCAGAAAGAAGCTTTTTGATAAACCATGACAAGTGCTGGCTATTTCAAGGAAAATTAAAAAAAGCTAAGTGGACCTAGAGATTAATTAAAATAAAGTTCACATTAACTTATAAACAAAGAAAAGCAAAAAAAAAACTAATAAAGAACTTTTTAAATGTATCATTCGAAACCGTTGTTCTAAGCGACTTATAAACATTCTCTATTACCATTTTTGTAATAATTAAAAAATAATTTAAGTGAGAAAAAAGAAGAAGATTCGAAAATAAAAAAATAATTTTAAGACAAACTTAATTAAGTTTGAAAAAAAAAACAAATTATTTACGAACGAAATCTCATGTGTTTTTTTTTAATTTATTTTGGCGTCGGGTGTTTGTTAAGTGTCTTGAAAGCTAAAAATTGGTTAAAGGAAGCTCAAATCTAGCAACTGTTTTTACTTTTATGAATCTTTGTTTAAATTTAAGTTTTTTTTATTATTTTTAAAATCTTTTTAATTCTTCTTTTATTTGTAATATAATATTTTAAGTTTTTTTGGTTTTCTGCTGCTTTATTTGTTTAATTTCTTGTAATAAACTTTATATTTTAGTTGAAAACTTTTAATCTATTTTCGTAACTAATAAATTTTTTAAATGTAGTTTTAATAACAGCTTCTACTATATTTGTTCAAATTTAACACTATTTTAAAAAGGTAAACTTTTTTTTGTAATATTAATATTTCTTTTTGCAAGCACAGTGATGGAAATTTTGTGAAAATTTTATTTTAAAATTGGATTTTTTGTTTGTGATCACCAAGGTTAAATTTTTATTACTATGAATACAATAGTTCGAGCAAAAAAGACCGATTTCAATACAAATATCCTTTAGAACATTATAATAAATAAGGGAAAGAAAATTTCTTGTCGACATCGTGAGCCAAACAGTTTGTTTTGTTTATTTTCGTACTCTGCCTTTAAGTACAAAGAAATGAAAACAAAAATAAATTTATAACTGTAATAGTGTCGATTTTTTTGTTACGAAAGTCTCGTCCTAAATCCTGTATCGCACCATAAATACCATAGCTATAAAAATAATTTTTACAATCGTTGTAAAATGCACCGAGCTATGAAGTAACAATGTTAAAAAAACGAACGAATTGTTAATCTTCTCCTTTTTTTTTGAAGTCGGTAAAAATATATACTCGTAGTAAGAGCTTTTTAGTTAAAGATTTACTTCAGCAAGAGTCGATTTTTGTTGCACGAGTATGAATACGGCCAAAAGATTCTTCAAAATTATTGTTTTAATTAAAATTTTAAACAGCTGTCGATAGCTTAACAGGTTGTCGAGGAAAAAAAGAGAAAAATGTTCGGCTCAATTGCGTTTAATTTAAATTAGGTCCCTTCGTGCTTGTTAGCTTAGGTTAGCAGTAAGAGTTGTCGATACTTTTATCTTAATACAATAGCATTTTGCAAAAATGTAAACCAAATATTTAAAATCTGCCATTGCTTTGCTTTTTAACCAACTTCCATCAATAACATTTTTCTAAAAAATTTTTTTTTAAAAACCCATAGACATTCTTGCTTTGTGCTGCGTTTAGATTATTCATAACAAATTCAAAGCTTTTACGCAATAAATAAACATATTTTTTAACACCTTTTTTTTAAATTCTATACTTGTGCAGTGAAATATTTTACAAATTATCGGCCTGTCCCACGATCTCACCAGAAATCGTTCGATTTGCAACTTGTATTGCAAGCAACAATAACATTAGAAATTTTTTTGTTGTTTTCAATATACTTAAGTAATTGATCGAACGATTTCTGGAGACATCGTGGGACCGGTCGTAAATGTATTTTTAAAAAACAATTATGACCTGTTTCACAATAACGAAACTAAACTTTCGACTGAAAATTTATATTGAAAACAATAATAAAATCTGAAAATTTGTTTTTGTTTTCAATATAAATTTTCAGTCGAAAGTTTCGTTTCGTTATTGTGAAACAGGCCATAATTTTTGGAAAAAGTGCGATCAAAATATTGAAAATAAGTTTATTAACAATCTGTAATAAAAATTTGCGTCCTTCAAAAATATACTTGTGCAAATTTCATCGCTGTGCTTTCAAAATACTGGTCTTCAAATATATTTCTTTTTTATTTCCCTGCAAGGCTTAATTTATTTAATAATTTTCTCTTTTTGTCCTCTCAATACAAAAAAAAAAAAAACAGTGAAGCATGTTAACAAGAAATCGAAACATCGCCAGTCATTGTATTCGATTGAGTTTGGACCGAGCTTGGATACTATAAGAAGTCGAGCTGATACCATACTGGACTATGGTGATGATCAGATGCATGAACGCGGTGGTCTAGAGCTAGGCGATAACGGGGAATTGAGCCTGAAGCCCATGACACCACGACGCGTTAAAAGACGTTCCGTTATGCACAGGGGTAGCAATAGTCGCCAATCAACGACCAGCAGACGCAGTACGAGCCATAACAGCCATAAAAATACCTTAAGAAATGAAGCAGGCGCTGGAGCGACTGGCACTCATTCACGCAGTAGTACAAGAAGCTCCCGGCGCAAATACCATCAAAATCCGGTGACAAAGTTATTGGATCAACAGCAACAGGGTATGCAGATACACGGCCACCATCCCAAACAGGCGGCAAAACAGCAATTTGGCTCATTCCATCACAAGGAAGTAACAGCACCGCCAACCTTGACAGTTTCCAATTTACAGTCGCTAAATCAGGAAATACACAATAATATCAATGCTGCTTCCTCTTCGTCAGTAACAGGTGGCAGTCTCACCAAGACCAATAATAATCATTATCAATCATTTCGCAAGAATATACCACCAGATCCCATTTATTATAATACAAATGCCCAGACGGCTTATTTGCAGCAGCAACAGTGGCAGCAAATGCAGCAAAATCCTTCTCCCATTACCACCGAGGAGCCGCAATCACCCACACTCACCTTAACGCCCTCTTTGGGTGGTGGTCACTACAATCCCACCTATCAGCACTCGACCACCAATCTGAATGATGGTGAACAGGCAGATGAACTGTACAATAATCGCCCACCTTCCGTAAGGTCTAGTTACTCCAATTTTCATGGTGCCAGAACCATGTCTTCCTACATGTCAACGTCTGGTAATACGGAAAATGTTTTCATCAATTTGGTGGCCAGCAATACCGCACAAAATTCAGCCACACAGAATGCGGCACCCTCACCAGTCAACTCCATTGCGTATCAACAGCAATTGCCCCATGAATCTCCTTCGACACCACCGCTGTATCAGCAACATCCCTTACACCAGCACAGTCTAAGCCAAAACAGCCTACCGCCACCTCCACCCTTGCCAGATCCGCCATACACGTCTTCCCAGCCGCAGTCGACGACACCATTCCATAAACGAACTGCTTCCAGGGAGAGTATACGTTCCATGGCCTTTTTGAATAGTGGACCACCAGCTTATAATCTAAACTATCATACACCACCCGATTCTGAGACAACGATGTAGCACAGAGACCAGACAACAAAATAATTATTTGACTGCCATTTAGCATCACTTGAAACACCGTCCATAAAAAACCCCCAACGCCAATTGCCTTTAGTAGCTTAATTAATTAAAAGAGTGGGAGGAAGAAATTTGACAAAACAAAAATACTTGAGATGGATCCAAACTATAGTTTTATATTGTTACAACAGTTTACTTCTTGCACAGAAAAAAATATTGCTGCAATAAATATTTTTAATATAAAATAAAACCAAAAATGAATTACAAATGTAATAAAGTTAATTAAATTTTGTAATTAACTAAATTTTTAAACAAAACTTTAATTGACTTAAATACATTTTTAATTGATTTTCGGGTTTTATTATTTTTAATTAAAACTGTTTATTGCAGGACTCATTTTCTCTGTATGGGGTTAGTATCCTCAGGTCAGCAGTAAAAGTTTAAACGGTGGTTTAGTTAAACTAAACTTGAATTTATATGTATGTAGTTTAAACGCAACAGCGTTAAATCAGTGCACCATTTGTTATGTGTAGCAGCGAATGGCAATTAGTACTCAAAAATATATACTTAAGTCAATAGTAGAATACATATGTATGTATATGTATACGGTGGCGAATAATAAATAAATATCCCGAGTATCATGCATATATTTTTTTGTCCGGATAAATATCCTTAGTCTGAGTATATGCCTACTCAGACTATAAGTATGACAGAGAGTCAATACGCTTGATACTTACATATGTGGCCTTTTATTTAAATTTGTAGCGTATTTTAGCTTTTGCGCATAAATGAAGTAGAGATGATGTTGTATGTTGGACTCGGCTATAGCCATAGTTGCTTGAGAGCAAAATTTGTAAGCCTGCGAATTGTTAGCGCTACAATTATGATCATACGCAGTTACTAAAATTAAGATTATTTACTTAAGTATATATTTTTTTGAGTACTCATTGTCATTTTCTGATATACATTTATCGTTCATTTACTTCAATAGTGTCATAACTCAAAAAACTCAATTTTGGAGTTATGGCACTCATTTAGTTAATAATGCAGAATAATGCATTCATATAAATAGCTTGTACCATCACCTCCTGAGAGAAGAATATGTTTTCCTTTCTTCATTTAGTTGTATGCAAATTGAAAATTTAAAACGCGTTTTCTGCAAAACTGATTACTTTGAGTTATGACACAATTGAACTAAATGAGCGATATGTACAAAACTTTAATAGAATAGCGTCGAAAAGGTTTAATTTTGTTTAAAATGTGTTTGTTGTTTTCATGACAATTTTTCTATTGTACAGTGGGAATGGAAAGTAGCAAATTATTCAAGGAATCAAAAATTTTTTTTTATTTTATTTAAATTACTTTGAATACATTTTTTTCAGAAATTATTTTTTTTAAAGCCAAGTTACGGCTTTCGATATCGAACGAAATTTTAAAATATTTCCATTTTGATTCCATTGAAATATTTCGAAATTTCGTTCGAATTCAGTAATTTGTATCCAGTTCTCCCTGTTGACTTAAAGCAATGAAATTGGAAATTTATAAAAAAAAAGAATGAGACTTATACATTTTTATTTAAAATAAAACACTATTGTACTCTAAATAATACTTAAAAATTTTCTATTTAGTATTAAGACTACACATTTAGTCTAAAGTGTCATAATGTTTGAAATTTATTTATTTTTAGTTAAAAAACTATAACAATTATTTCAAATAATTTAAAACATTATCATCCCAATTCTAAATATTCACAGGGAAGTAATTCCTACGGAATTAAATTTTTTTTAATTAAAATTCATGTATCCTAAAAAGATTGAAATTTTAGGGAAAACTTCGAATTTTTGAATTCAGCTATTTTTGTCCACTTGTTTCATTTTAACTTAAAGCTTGCAAAATGGCCGAACAATGAATAGTGAATAAACTCTTAGGGATATGTTAGTCAGAATAAGACTTTATTACATTTTGGCACTTAAGACTAGCATTTGAATCCCCTAAATGTTTTGATGTGTTGTTAATTTTCTTCCTCCCAAAATTAGGCTACACTTTTGTTTTAGGGAAACAGCCTAAAATAGCTTTAAGCTTGTATTTAATTACAATAAATACATTAAACTATAAATAAATAAATTTTATTTAAAATACATAAATTTTATTTAAAATAAACAAATTTTATTTATACATAAAAATAAGTCTAATTAGATGTAAATAAATTTTTCCGTAAAAAACTGCATTTTCTTTTATTATTCTTTCAAAATATTTTAATGAGAATGAACTGTTAAAGTATAAAATCTCTTGATCTTTCGTCTATATATTCATTTAAAGTAACTTAAATTGCTCAAATAATATGATTTTGAATATTAATAATTTTTTATATAAAAAAGTCTGTAATTCTTAATTTTTCTTTGTTTTTTTTTACCAAAGTTCCTTTGTAAATATTTTCTAGCATTTTCATTAAGATTTGTATTTTTTATGAATAATATTCAAAAAGTGCAAACTTCTTTTAAGTTATAGGAAAATAAAAACTTCTAGCAAGATACACGATAATTGTTTTATTTAAGTTTTAGATTTTTAAGCACCCCCAGCGGCGAAGTTATTTTTTGGCTTGTCCTCAGAAATACGTAGACTCTCCGACAGGAATCGAACCGACGACCCTCCGACTACTAGACTAGACTAGTATACTATCTATTAGCCAAGAAGACATTGAAATTGATTATTGCGGGGGCTGTATCTAGTTTCTATCAGGGAACCTTTACCTTTATATCGTTTTTTTTGTAAGAGCCACTCATTTTATAGTGATTCTAATATTAAGCAGAAAGTTAAACAAATGCATCACTTTTAATATTATGATAAAAGTTTAAGCAACATTTAACAAAAGAGCAACGACTGTAATCCTCACATGCAGTTAACCATTTTTTTAATAAGAAAAATATGGCTGAGATAATGCCCAATCATCTTTTCTCTAAGAATGACTGACATATACTCAAACATCTTTTTTGTAAGAAAAGTATAATGGTCAAACATCTTATCTATCAAAATAGTATGGCTGAGGGATTTTCAGCCATCTTTTCTAAAAGAAAAGTATGTCACACTGTCACACAGTCAACGTTGCTGTCTGTAAGATAACAGGGACTTTGACACTGTCAGCCACATTTATAAAAGAAAAGTATGGCAGTGGCACACTCAATCACATTTCCTAGGAAAAGTATATTTGTGACAAAGTCCTCTTTTCAAAATAAGGCTGCAGTATAGTCATCCAACTTTTCTATAAGAAAAGTAAACTGCGACACACTCAACCATATCTTCTATAATAAAAGTAGGGCTGTTGCAGAGTTAAAAATATTTTCTATAAGAAAAGTAAGGCCCTGATACAGTCAACCCTTTTTTGTTAAAAGAAAAGTAGGGGTGTGATACAGTCAACTATCTTTTCTATAAGAAAATTATAGGTGTGAGTTAGTTTATCTAAATTTGTTTCAATGCCAAATTATTCAGGGATAGTTTGTTTTAAAATAACTTAAATAAAAGGTTTTCAATTAAACAGCCTTTTTTCCACTGCAGTCATGTAAAAAGCTTTAATGAAGGTGAATTAGGAGCTTTTATCTGAGACATGAACCAAAAGAATTGCAACGAAGAAGACAATTTCGAAAGAAATTTTATTGTTGTTGTAAGCATACAGATACATATATCGCTCATTTACTTCAATAGTGTCACAACTCAAAAAATTAGTTTTTTTTAGCTAATTTTGCAGAATAATGTGGCATTTCGTATTTTATCTTGTGTAAAAATTTCATTTAAATAGCTTGTATCATCACCTTCTGAGAGAAGAATATTTTTGCATGTCCTCATTGAATTATATGCAAATTGAAAACTTAAAACGCATTTTCTGCAAAACTGGTTTTTTTAAGTTGTGACAATATTGAAGTAAATGAGCGATGTGTACATATGTATTAATATTGTGAAGGTTCAATGAGAGTTAAACACACTGGCGGTATTCCATGTTTGATGCAAATTGTCTTGCGTAAGTGCAAATGCAATATACGATGGCTTTTCTTTGGATTATGTGTGTATTTTGTTGTTGGATTTTAAAGAAAAGCTACGATATTTTGCATTTACACGGACGCAAGACTATTTGCATCAAGCGTCGAATACCGCCACTATTTTCAAAGTTTTTTTTTTCACTAATTACTAAATAGATTGACAGACAGTTGTGTAAAAACTAATAGGTACAGTGATATTGCATATCATGATATTGGAGTAGAAAGTATGTAAAATGTAACAATTTTTTTTACTTGAGTCTGTTTATTTATTGCTCAAACTCTTCAAAAGAAACTGCACTTCGTTTTTACTCTTAAGGAGGAGGCCGGTAATATAATGGCATGCTATGGGATCTCTAAATTACATTCAGATTATAATGATGAAAGCATGCCGCTCAAACCAAAGGGTTTTGCTAGGTTTTTGCAGCAACCAAATAAGTAGAATATCATAAAATCAAATAAAGAAATTTGGGGGCGTATACTCACCCACTTTTCTTACAATTAGACCAATTGGAAGCTATACTCTCTAAGACAAAAAAAAGTATTTTTATAATGTCAAAAAAAAAAAACAAGAAATACAGACGAGTTGATAACCTCCTCCTTTTTTTTTAAGTTGGTTTAAAATGGCGAAAGTTTTGCACAGTTTGCAAGACTAAAGGAATTTTGGAACGTCATGAAGAAAATTCTCAGCCAACAATTGTGAAACTGCTGGAACAATTTTAGCTGTTGTGACAAGTTATTATTGTAAAAAATTTAATTAGTTCATGTCGCTCAAGAATAATTAAAAATATTGCTGTTGTAGCCCATAGTGTTGAAGATAAACCAGGTTTATCGGCAATTGGAAAATAATATTGGACAAGACGACGCTACGTCCCACACAAGTAACAATATCATCACTATTTGGCGTAAAAATTTTCTGACTGTATGCTACTTTAATGGGCGTAGTGTCGCCCACTTTTCTAATTACAAGATCGTGCCACTTTCAGGGCACAATCCCTGAGTTAAATGTTATAAGAATAAAATTAGTAAAAGTACAAAACATCAAGGAAAATACTTTAATGGGCGTACATCCGCCCACTTTCTCGGCAGTGACATGAAATGAAAGCCATAACCTCTCAGAAGAAGAAAGATATTTTAGAATCGGTCTAAGAATCACCAAGCTATTAAGTAATACTTATACATAAAAAAAAGTATAGACCAATTGGCAATCTCTTCGGAAAATACACAAATTTTTTTATAATAAAAAAATTAGTTGACAAACTACAATGTGGAAGCCTTATCCATATTCTATCATAATAAACGGCTCAAATGTTTACTTAACTATGGGCAAACACAAGCAATCTTCATGTTGGTCTTAAAAGCAAAAATCCTTAAAATATAATTCTAAACACTTCCTTTGCAAGTGTCCTGTAATTTTTTTTCCCAACTCGACTAACTAAAAATAAACAAACAACCAACTAACCTTTTATATTGTTTTGGTTGTTTTTTTTTCTAAATCATTAACTTTTGTTTAAATAACAAACCACAAACTTGCTGCTCACTTTTCAGTCAGCCACCACATTAAATCACTTTACAGTACTCGTCGTAACTACAACCCCACTTACAGATAAACATTTTCATCAAAGGCTGATGATTGTATTTAACTGTGAGATAGGTTAACTCATTTTGAGTGTTTTTGTTGTTGATTACAACACAAGGGCTATACTTTTCCAAAAATATCTTCTTTTTTTGGACAAATGCCAAACTTAAATTGTTTGCAAAAAAATCTACAAGTATAGAAAGAAACAGCTTTTTCGTTTTCCTTTTTCTCCAACTAAACAGGCTTTAAAAATCCTATAGCAAGCTTGAAGAAGAAGAAGAAGACAAATTGAAATGAAAAGTGAAAACTTAAATAGAACTGCGGGAAATTATGTGGAAAATGTAAGCGACGCAAAAACAGTAAATACTGAATTACGAGTAAAAAATTTTGCTGAAAGTAGCTGAATAATGAAGCAAATATTTCTAAGGCTTTTAAAACAGAAATAAATTCAGTGAAGTGTTCCGTACGCACACTACATATTTAATACTAAATGAATTTTAGCCTATAAATCGAAAAGCTTATTTTATGTATAATTTTTTTTATGTTTTGGCGATTTTTTGTAGCTTTAGCGACTTTTTTTATGTTTTTGGCGATTTTTCGGTTGTAATTTAGTTTCAGCGATTATCGGCCCTATTCTGTAAACCGAATACGAGTAAATTTCTCGTTTTCAAAAATTAATAATGGTCCGGCAATAAAAAAATGTAAAAAAATAATATAAAAATATATGTAGATATATTGTCGCTATCTCTTTCTAAAATCGTGCGATTTCAAAGCGATCGGTTTACAGAACAGGGCCGTATCTTTAGCTAGGGCGCTTTTTTCGTTTTGGCGATTTTTTTCGGCTTTGTGCGATTTTTTGAATACTTTTTTCCTTGTGGTAGTTTTTTTTGCATCTGCGCGATTTATTTCATGTGATATTTTTCATTTAAGCACTTTTTTCGTTTTGGCGATTTTTTCGGTTTTGGCGATTTTTTTCGGTTGGTTTTTAGTTTTGACACTTCTTTTGTTTTGACAATTTTTTTCCGGTTATGTGCGATTTTTGTAGTTTTATTAATATTTTTTTCTTTTCGATGGTTCTTTTGCATCTTAGCTATTTATTTTATGTGAAGTTTTTCATATAAGTGCTTTTTTCATTTTGCCGATATTTTTAAAAATTTTTTTGGTGTTTTAATTTTTTCCTTTGGATAATTTTTTGCATCTTAGCGATTTATTTTATGTGAAATTTTTCATTTAAGCACTTTTTTCGTTCTGGCGATTTTTTCGGTTTTGGCGATTTTTTTCGGTTGGTTTTTAGTTTTGACACTTCTTTTGTTTTGACAATTTTTTTTCGGTTATGGACAATTTTTGTGGTTTTATTAATACTTTTTTCCTTTCGATGGTTCTTTTGCATCTTAGCGATTTATTTTATGTGAAGTTTTTCATATATGTGAGTGCTTTTTTCATTTAGCCGATATTTTTTTAAATTTTTTTGGCGTTTTTATTCCGGCTTTGGGCGATTTTTGAATACTTTTTTCCGTCTGGTAGTTTTATTTTGCACTTTTTTCGTTCTGGCGTTTTTTTCTTGGTTTTAGCGATTTTTTTAGTCTTTGCACTTTTTTGTTTTGACAATTTCTTTTTGTCGGTTATGGACGATTTATGTCTTTTTATTGCTTCTTTTTTCCTCTTGGTGGTTCTTTTGCATCTTAGCGATTTATTTTATGTGAAGTTTTGCATATAAGCAATTTTTCATTTTGCCGATATTTTAAAAAAATTTTTCCGGCTTTAGGCGATTTTTGTATAATTTTTTCCTTTTGGTAATTTTTTTGCATCTTAGCGATTTATTTTATGTGAAATTTTTTATTCAAGCACTATTTGTGTTCTGGCGATTTTTTTCGGTTGTTTTTTGTCTTCGCACTTTTTTTTGTTCTGGCGACTTTTTTCGGTAATAGGCGATTTTTGTAGTTTTTGGCTACTTTTTTCCTTTTGGTGCTTCTTTTGCATCTTAGCGATTTATTTTATTATTTTATGTGAAGTTCTTCGTATAAGCGATTTTTTTTATTTTGCCAATATTGTTTTTGGCAATCTTTTTTAATTTGAGCGATTTTTGAGTTAATTCTGTTTTTTTATTTTTGTCGCTTTTTTCGTTTTGTCGCTTTTTTCGGTTTTTGGCAATTTTTTTGCAGTTGTGTCTTAGCCTTAGCGATTTTTTAATTTTGGCGTTTGTTTTGGCGATTTTTTTGCTTTTAAATGATCCGGTACTTGATAAAACACAATGAAAAACATTGGCATACTTTTAGGCTAAATTTATTTACGTGCTCGCTTACAACTCCTTCTTCGACATAGGATAAATGTTAGTGTCACGTGCGACATCTTAATTTTCTTATAAGCGAGACCGCACCAAACGGCCTATGCTACTTTTATGTTAAGCCTAAACAATAAAATAACTGAGAGACTCACCACTGACTGCTACTAAATAATAATTATATCATCGATTACCTAATACATACATATTTTTACCATTGAGTACATACATATATAAAATTCTTTCTGACCAACATTTTGTCCTAAACAAATTGCTGAATACGTGTCCAAAATTATGCACATGTAACCTACATCCTTACTTATTTACTTACCTACTTACGGTCTGTCTGCGGTTTTGAAACCTAAAACAAATAATGTTTAATGGCCATTCGATGGAGTAGAGAAACAATTATCGTCCAGGGGAATACGACTGTTTAAATGGCTTTCTCTGTTACATACACATGTTTTCATTTTAAGATTGTCACCTCAATGAGCAAAATGAAAGCCAAACATAATTACAATTACCACTGGTGCTTTAAATGTAATAAAAACGTTTTATTTATTTCTGCAATATCTTCCACCTTCCCATTTCCACATTTACTTCATGCTATTCTTCGCTGTGGGATGTGTGATTTGCCAGTGTCATTTTGCAATTAAATGTATTTTACAATCATTGTATTTTTTATTGTTGTATGGTAGAAAAAAACAATTCAAATGATAATTAAATGCTTTGCTCTTTGCAAGTAATTTGATTAGATTCCAAGAAGTATATAGTATTGATGAATGAGAAAGGTCATGTGGTTATTAGAATTACTCTATTGAAATACCAAAAACGGGGTTAATTGTCAAGGCGATTTTCCTACACAAATAATATTAGGGACCTTGTGTTCTCTCAAATACTTTACATTATGAAATTTTTCATGAAACTTGTTGCATGAAACTGTTTTGATATGTTAAGAGAAGGCGCAAAGTACAAACTGTTAAAAAAAAAATGTCAATAATCCTTCAAAAATTTATTTGAGCCAATTTTTTTCTTACTGTCTTTTCCAGGGTTGGTACTAGCAAATAAAAAATATTGTCCTGCAATAATTTTCATGATATATCAAAAATAATTTCATAATGGAAATTCGTTATAATTTTAATTTAATACTTGAGGCTGCAATAACTCAATTTTATTTTTCTTCAGGAATTCGCATTTTGTAGGCCTTGTGGTTACGGTGCTAGGCCACCAGTGCAGGTTACACGGGATCGATTCCCACCGAAGACTCTGTGGTAAGTTTTAGTACAACTCTTGAAGATCTTTGTTGCTATGTTCATCAAAGTATGCTGCTATATAATTTGTTATTGTATTTGGATAGTTCGCTTGTGCCGGGTGTGACCATGATACCAATTTCCTTTTTATTATAACTAAAAAATATTAAATTTAAAAAAGGTGCAGTACCCAAGGATGTTAATCTTAAGAACATGAAAAATATACTTTCGGCTCAGAATGGCCATCAAAAGACTGTGACGGGTGGGACCTTACAAATCTCAGTCTTTACAGAATTATTACTATGTATTAGTAAAAATCTAAAATCTTCCTTAGAATGCACACAATAATTTTGGTGTAGTAATTTACTGAAAGTCTTTTTGTTTGAATTAAATACTTGCTGCCTGGGAAAAAATTAAAAATAAAATTCCTAAATGTGACGGGTGTGACCTATAAGGAAAACTCGAGGAAAATTCTTACAGCAGCGGCCGGAATTTCCATTATTGTGCTTATTGGAGGCACCAGAAATTCTGTAGGAACCTCTTTAAGGAGTTGCTTAGTAACATCAATTCTTTTTGACGGCCTACAAGGAAAATTACGTTTAACTTTAGTGACCGTATTTTTCAATGACTGCTGTGATTTAAAACTACCGATTTGAAATGTATTCAATATGTCTACAATTTTACTTTAATTCTTTTTCCGCTTTGACTAGGTTAGGTTAGGTTAGGTAGAGGTGGCAGTCAGCAAGCCGGACTCACTTAGACCATTTTGGTCCATTGTGATGCCACGGAGACTCTGCTTATGCAGAGTCCCCACCGTCTAACCATCCAGAGCTCAGTATAAAGCTACTAATACGTTGAAGTTCAACACTAGCAACGTCAGAAAGTTCCCTGAATTCAAGAGCGCCCATTGTGGCCATTCTCTTTCCTGCAAGTCCAGGGCATTGACAAAGAAAATGTTCTATGCTTTCCTCTTCATCGATGTCTTGGCAGCTGCGGCAAAAGTCGTTGTGTTCAACCCTAAGCCTTTGTGCATGCCTACCTATGAGACAGTGTCCGGTTAACACGGATACTAGAACCGAAATCGGTTTCCTATTCAAATTAGGTGATCCGTACCTTCTCTATTTAGGTGAGTCCATAATTGCCTTGTGATCACGCAGTCATTTCTAGTGACCCACCTTCTCTTCGTTTCTTCCTCTGTCTTGCGCCTAAGTCTGAGTTTGCAAGAGAGTAGGGGTAGACCTACACATTCCAAATCCGATGGAACCTGTAAGGTTGTCCCAATTCTAGCAAGCTCGTCAGCCCTAGAGTTCCCCTGGAAGCCTCTATGCCCCGGGATCCATATGATCCTAATATCAAACTGCTCTGCCATCTCATTTAGAGATGATCGGCAGTCAAGGGCTGTTGTTGTTCTTAGAAGCGGGGATTCTAGGGCCGTAATAGCTGCTCGACTATCGGTGTAAATGTTAATCAAAGTCGTTGAAGTGACATTCACTCTCAACCAATTCGCAACTTCTCTTATAGCAAGGATCTCTGCCTGAAAAACACTGCAGTGATCCGGAAGTCGCCTTGCAATACGAAGACCTAAAGCCCTCGAATAGACCCCATAGCCCACACCTTCCTGTGTTTTGGAGCCGTCCGTATAAAAATCAACACTTTTTCTTCTACCTGGAGTTCCATTCATCCACATTTCTGTGGATGGTATCCAGGTTTTATAAAGACGTTCGTGTAGTAGAGCAGGGGAGGTTTGGCCAATCCTCCATCCCCTAACTTCATCATCGAGTATTCTGCAGTGGCTGGTTCCATTTCCGTTCCACAGAGAGGTACATCGAAGACGGATTGCCGAGGACGTTGCCATCTCCTTCCCTACTAGATCTAATGGTAGTAGATGAAGAAACATCCCTAGTGCATACGTAGGAGTGATGCGAATAGCACTGGTTACATACAAGGATGCAAGTCCTTGCACCTTGTGTAAGATGTATAGATACGTCTTTTTCTCCAGGGATGGCCACCACACGATAATGCCATACATGAGAATTGGACGTACTACTGCAGTATAGATCCAGTGAAAAATTTTTGGGGTAAGACCCCAATTCTTTCCAATGGATTTTTTGCATAGATACAGTGATATTGTTGCTTTTCTCACTATCTCTCCGCTTTGACTAGCTTTTAATTGAAATAATTTTCTTTTCAAGTTATATCTATTTATTATCGATAATATATCAGTATTTATATTAATAAATTGTATAATAAATTTATTCTTAAGGTACCCAGCAATAGTAAACGTACATACACATATAACATTAAAGTAAAAGCTTTCAATTACCGCCACAATCTGCAAGAGATAAAGTGAAAAATCAATACGATTATACACAGAAAACAAAATTCTCCTAATAACACATTTAGTTAAAAAAAATAAAAATAATCAATTAAAAACTTAATTGTATCACTTTAAAAGTCTCACGGCCCTTTTCACAATATACAATTAAAAGCTAACAGGGACTTTAAAGGCAAATTTTATATGAAGAACTTGCAGTTAATGCTCAAGTTAACTTTTAATCATACACTGTGAAAAGGGATGATTATAATGATAATGACAACTCAATTAAATATTTAATCAAACTTTAAAATCAATTAAATTTTTTAAACAAAAGTTGGATTGATACAATTAAATATTTACTTAATTATTTTTTTTATTTTTATTAAAGGTTGTTAATAGGAGACTTTCTGTGTAATTTTAAACATTCTGAGTATAGCCTTTTACTTACTTGGATCATCATCCCAACCACTTAAGATATCCAGCTCTTTGTTACGTCTCTTCAACCACACATACAATGGCCCAAAGTATTCCACAACGCCCTTGCCGCTCAAACGCTTTTCTCCAGTAGCCTTTTCCATAGCTTCACGCCAGTGTTTGGTTGCGCCCATTTCCATAACACTTCTAAAATATTCAAATTAAATAATTGATTTTGATGGAATTTAGGAAAAGCAATATAAGATAAATTGAACTACAAGCACTTACTTCATCATATCACCAGCCGCCTTACTGCCATAGAAATCACAATTGTATAGGGGAAAGTCGGGATTACCAGGCTTATATTCACCACTTGCTAAACAGAAACTTCGGTAAAAATTAAAACCCAGAACTTCCGATAAAAGTTTGCTGAAAACAAAAAAAGAATATTGTTGTGAGATAAAAAGGTTGCCAGGTTTCTTTTTAACGAAATGCCTTTGCTGCCTATTTTCATAAAACAAAACCAAAATTGGCGTTACCTTAATATAGAAAGGCCCTAACTCATTACTTTCGATAACGAGTTTTCTGTTTGTTTCGATAGAAGAACATTTAATGTAACGAAAAATGCAAAAATCTCGATTTCAAAAAAAATAATGAATTCGAGCCTTCCTTAAAGTAGCGACATATTCAAAGGGAAATTATTATATTTTCTTGTTGTAGCTAAAAAGGGTATAATTGAACCTTTGATACTTCTTTTCACAAACTTGATATAAATACAGTTTATAGAACAATCTCAATAGGAAAGATGCTAGTCATTAATTTAACCAACTTACGCTGTATTTGGCTTCTCTGGATTGAGGCCGCGATAGAATTTATAATCTGGATCGAAATGCTTTTCACTACGACGATGAGGTGGCACCACACCCGCATATTTGAGTTGCAGACGCCAGTAAGCGCAATTGTATTCGTGAGGACTAATTCTGCCATCCATGACATCGACAAGAAATTTATCGTTAACAAAATATTGCGGTATGGCCAATAAGGTGTGCACACCCTGAAATATATAAAACAAGAAGAAGAAACAATGAAAGAAACTTAACACATCGAAAAATAAATACATCAGCTGTGCCTCATAAACACACAGCTGTTAAGTAAATTCGGCACATAGTACCCACCATACGAAACAAACGATTCATGGATTCCTCAGCTGGAAGGCTGGCATTTACTAAAATATGCAAGCGGTTTAAATGACGCGGAGTACCCGAAGCAATCACGGAGGCTTCGCCCAAAGCACTACCAAAACCAGGGCAGGGTTCACGGTCCAAGCCAAAAGGTAAATCTTTTTTGAAAATATTATATTGCAACTCGGCCATATAACCATGCATTTGCATCAACACTTTGTAATCCAATTTGGGGCAATAACGCAGGGCCACATCGGGTGGAAAGTAATAAACTTCGGAGTTGCATTCCGGCACCATTTCATCATCATTTATGCGACGAGAAAATTTTTGATAAAAGGCACTAGATAAAAATAGGAAAAGAAAGAGGGAAGGGAAAATTATTTTATTCATGATTTTAATTATTTTGCCATATTCTTCTCGAAGATTTTTGCATACATCATTTTATAATCGGATCAGTAGTTCATAAGACACGGACTTATTGCAAAATACTCAGTAATTATTGTTAAAAAATTTATAGGGAGGTGTGTTTCGATGAAATACTCAATAATTATTCAGCTTTTCATCAATAAAAAACACTGAAAATAAAAAAAGTTTAACTTCAGACTCTCGAAGTTAACTCTTCTATAAAATTAAAAATAAGTTCAGCAAAGTGCGACTTTGACTCACGCACGAAGGGTTCCGTACGTTGAGCTTTGAGCATTTTTTAATACAGCGTTTTTTTAGTTTTTGACGTTTTTTTTCAGCTGAAATAATTTTTGTTTTGTTTATTTTTCGATTTTTTTTCATTTTGGCGATTTTTTTAATTTTGGCGATTTTTTTTTTAATTTTGGCGATTTTTTTTTCGTTTTGACGATTTTTTTAATTTTGGCGATTTTTTTTTAATATTGGCGATTTTTTTCATTTTGGTGATTTTTTTCATTTTAGCGATTTTTAAATTTTGGCGATTTTTCGCGATTTATTTTCGTTTTAGATATATTTTTTAATTTGGTGCTTTTTTCGTTTTGGCGATTTTTTTTTTTAAATTTTGAAAATTTCAAGAACTTTGGTCTTACGGTTTCCAAGATACAGCAAGTTGTCAAAATTACATAGTCAAAATAACATTAAATAATGGTACACCCTTTAATTAAAATTTTTTAAATTTTAGTGTTAATTGTTGTAGTCTGTATAAAAATACACTAACTTTACAAATTTCAAGTGCAAATACATACAATTGTATGTACATTACATGGGATTTTAACATTTTTCGTTGCTCGTTTTGGAACACCCTTTAATTTCCAACTCTCATTTATTTGTTGTTAGCGGCCAAAAGTCTACACACTGTGTCCAAATTTCAGGCCCGTAGCTCTTACGGTACTCGAGAAAATACCCTGTGACAGACGGACGGTTAGACGGACAGACGGACAGACGGACAGACGGGCAGTGTATCGAATACAATAGGATTTTCTCTTTACCTTTGGTGTACGACACCCTAAAAAGTAAAATTAAGTGGTTTTGAAGTTTAGCTAACGATATGTAAAGACCAGCAAGTGAAAATTAGTTACAGTTCTAGAATTTTAGACTACTCTGATTTGACATATAGGTGTCGCTGTTGTTTGGTTGTAGAACTTCAGCGTAAGGCCCTAGGCGGTTTAAAACATAACGTTTGCCCCTCTTGTTTAGCTTTGTGTAATAAGAACTCGATATATATGTATGTGCATGTATGTTTCCGTTTCACAAACTTACTCCGACATGTGATTTAAGCCCAAGGACTCAAAAAATTCGGCTGCTTTTTTATTTATCAAAACCGGTGTGACATAGACCTCTTCCAGTCGCTGCTTAACAGTGGGCAGTTGTTGCTTAGGATACGGCGTGCGAAATACCGTACGTGGATGCCATGCTTGCATTAATATTTGTTCCATTACCGGTGCCGGTATAGCGCCATCGGAAGCCGTCAATGAGTCGCTGTACGTTTTACGTGCCCAGTAACGTAAGTAGGCATGCAATTCCTTATATAATGGCATTATGTCCCACACTACATCTTCCAATTCACGTTGAAAATTATCCGTTTCATAATATAAATACCAAGTGCGAGATGGTGTAACATGACCTGAAATTAATTAAATTTTAGTAATCGTTCTCAAATGTACTCGTACGTAACCAACAACTGGTCTTATGTATAAAAGTGTAAGTGTGTAGGTACGAGTATGTGTGTATGTTGCAATAAGGACTCTTGACTGTTGTTTACATGTGATTGTTGCAATTCAATTTACAAATTAACAATATGTGTGTATGTGTGTTTGTATGTGTGGCTTCGTTTAAGTTTAAGCAGCTGCCGCAAAGAAAAGCTTGTAGTATTCGTATATAGACAAAAACAAAAATGATTTTGATGCCACTGGGCGAGATGAAACAAACAAACTCTTATTACTGTTTAAATAAAGGATTGTAATTAAAAGGCCGGCATTTGTCTAATAAGTAAAAGCATATAAACACATACATATTTAATTCAAGGAGTTCAAAAGTAAAAGTGTAGTAAAGAAATCAAATATCTGTTTATTAAAATAATATACAGAGTTGGGAAAAGCATGTCCAAACATGAATTGTACTGTTATACATTGATGAGAAAAAACCAACAACAACAATTACAACAGATGTTATCTATAAGGCCTGGTTTTTAAGCCCCATAGAACTTAAGCATTAAACACATTCACCACAGCAAGCTACCGACTTCAAAATGTCAAAAATAAAATACATATGTATGTTTCTTTTTCTTTTTTTTTTTGAGCTTAAGAGCTTTAAGAGTACAAGTTATTTTATTTTCTTATTTACAGTTTTTACAAAAAAAAGAAGAAGAAGAAGAAAATACTCAGGCGGCAGTGAAATATTGAATAACAAGAAAATAATTTAAAATTTGTACAAAAAATTCAAATTGGCAGATTTTAAGCACAAATATAAAAAAGCAGCAAACCATATTGAAAGATCAAATAAATTAAATTTGTTTAGAATTGAGATGTTAATAAAGGGTGTTTTTTAGAGTGTCACAACTTTGAGTTGGTAACACTGCTTTATTTGAGTACCCATTTAACATCTGATGGTTGCGTTTTATTTAGTTTGCTTTGAAATTTCATTATGCATCGACTTACACCAGAGCAACGCGTGCAAATTGTTGAAATTTTGATTCAAAATAATTGTGCTATTCGTCAAACCCATCGTGGACTTCCCATTTTTTTTATTTATTTATTTATTTTTTTATTTTTTAATTTCCATTCAAAATTTTATTTTCCGATGAAGCCCATTTCTGGTTGAATGGGTACGTAAATAAGCAGAATTAACGCATTTGGAGTGAGGAGAATCCACAAACTTTTGTCGAAACACCATTACAGCCACACAAAATTACTATTTGGTGCGCTTTATGGGCTGACGGAGTCATTGGCCCATATCTCTTCAAAAACGATGATAGTCAGAATATTATGGTTAATGGTGAACGGTATAGGACTATGATTCAAAATATTTTCGTGCCTCAATTACGTGGCATTAATCTTGCTGATATGTAGTTCCAACAAGACGGAGCCACATGACACTCAGCGGGCGCTACAATTGATTAACTCAAAGAAACTTTTGATGAAAAAATAATTTCACGTAATGTCACAATTACTTGGCCACCAAGATCGTGTGATTTAATCCCCCATTGGATTATTTTCTTGGGGGTTATGTTAAGTCACTTGTTATACGTCGATAAACCACAAACAATTGAAGACCTGGAAATCAACATTCGAAGAGTTATCGGCGAAATACCTCTGCAAATGCCGCCGCAAATACGGCCGCAAATACAAATTGGTGCTCCAGATTGCGCCTTCTACGCGCCAGCCGTGGCGGCCACATGGCAGAAATCATATTATGATTTAAAGTTGTGTCATTCTAGAAAAAACACCCTTTATTTTAGAAATATCAATATTAATAAATAAAGAAAAGGCCCGGGGCTGACGGGCCTAGGGCGGCATGGTTTCAGGGGCGGCAAAATTTTAAGAACTCTAAGAATTAACATTTTAAATAGTTTGAAACTGAGAATTTTTGTGAATCACTTTTGCTTTATATCAATGAAAAATTTGGAATATAAATCTAATCTTAGCCGTTAATTTATCGGTGCAATGGACTTTTTTTTAGATTTATGTGATATAGTATTCTAAAACACTTTAGTGTACCATTGTGCATTATTGAGATTTAACGACAGCTTGGGTAAGTGTATATCATATGTTTATTTATGAAACCAGTGGGCACTCTAGTTAGGAGATATTGATAAGCAGCATTCGATACGATTCGAAATTTAAAAATATTTCCATATAAACTCTATTGAAATATTTCGTAATTTCATTCGATAACGAGTGCCGCAACTTGCCTGCTGATTTGTGTAATTACTTTTGCTTCTGCATACGCCCCTGCTTTTGAAATTGTCAACAGTCGCAGTCAAAGCAAAACCACGAAACGAAAAATTATACACCGCGAAGAATTTCAGCAGTCGACACTTTCGAACAGTTATCGGTTTGACTGACTGCTCCTTTAAATACATGGGGATGCTAAATTTTCGTTTTTACTAGACTATACTTTTTTTATTAACCGTTGGCCAAAAATTGGTGACACCATTTTTTGAGGGCACACTGATTTTCGCAATCTTTGGAGATCCATAATCAAACTGGTCATCAAAATCGCCAATCTGCGTATAGGGCTTATTTCTCTTTGGTAATACTATCGAACCTATACTGTCAGGACCATGCCGGTTTTTTACTGCTGCGCAGTGTAATTTAAATATTTATAAATTCCTTTTTCTTCATACATCAAAAAGGGCGGCATACCTCAAGGGGGCCTAGGGCGACATCAAACATAAATCCGCCACTGTCTGTGGCTTAGAGTACTGTTTTAACAAACTTAATAAACCTTTAAATGTTATTATTTTTTTTTCGCCAACAAGAAGTTTGTAGTAGCAGTTGATAATTTTGCTAATCATAGAGACATAAATATATTTTTTTTGTAAAGTTCAACATAATGACGTGATTATTTCCATTGATACTCGTATTTTCTTTTATCTAACTCGTTGCGATTATTGACATCTATCGTCTATCGCTATGACTATAATTACAAATGCATAAATTTCAAATTCTCTATTAATCATTTTCAAGTGCAATTGCTTGTTTTTATGCTACTCACACCGCTACAGTCCTTTCAATTGCAACACACACTCTACACACACACACACACACACACACACACACACACACACACACACACACACGAACTACTCACCATTGTAAGTTGCTGCTATACGCAGCAGGCGCACAAAATCGATAAATGTTGATTTGCCTAAATCACGTTCAGCCAATGCTTGTCTCCACTTAATCCATTGATATTCCAAATCCATATAATTTCTCGTACGCACAATGTGTCCTATAATTGTTGGCACCATGGCCCACTGGACACTGCAATCCTGTTGAACGCACACCAGACGTGACGTTATAA
Organism: Tachina lurida; assembly: GCA_944452675.1. Taxonomy (NCBI): domain Eukaryota; kingdom Metazoa; phylum Arthropoda; class Insecta; order Diptera; family Tachinidae; genus Tachina; species Tachina lurida. The sequence goes on along the minus strand of OX101756.1, from coordinate 129,443,434 downwards.
ATGTTTGCATTGTATGCAACAATTCCTTGGCCCGTTCAAAGTCTCTCTTGCCCAGACCATACAGTTGCAGCTTCGACATCCTTTGCACTTGGCGACGCAGTATTGGATTTTTTAATTGCTGCACCGGTATGACACTAAGATTATCTGCCAAATCATAGGCCAGGTTATGATATTCCCTGTCTATTTCCTGTTTGATGAGTGCTTGATTAACGTTGTATCCTCTGCCCTGTGTGAGGCTATAGAACAATTCACGTTTGCGATTGTAAATGGATTGCATGCGCTTAATGGCCATGTCCAATGCTTTAAAAGCATGAGCTTCATAATCGGCGGAATGGGGGTATTTGTCAGTGGTATTTGTAGCAATCTTTGTTGTTGTTGTTGTTGTTGTATTCGGGACAATAGCTGCTGTACTTAACGTTTTATTGGAGGTGGGAGATGACGATATGATTTGGCAAAGAGCCAAGTTAAAAATAACAAACTAAGAGAAGGAAAAGCAAAAAAAAATAAAACACTTAAGATTTTGCATAAAACTTTTAAATGTTTTTTTAGGAAGCAATTAATTTTAAAAGCAATAACAATTTTCCACATAAAAAACTAGAAAAAAAAAATAAAATTGGAAAAAGTTTATCCTTAAAGTAAATTTTGGTTTAAAGAATTCCTAAAAGCATAACTTGTGTAATTTTTGAAACATATTCGTTAATGGTTTGTAAAAACGCAACTTCTCAAAACAAGCACTTTGAGAAAAATGCTCTCGTCCTCCTTTTGATAAAAATGGTTTTTATGTAAAAATATGCTTTTTGCAGGAAGTTAAGTTTTTTAGCAATTTTTCCAAGTGTAACACTATGAAAAAGTATTTCTCTGTGCTAGTTTTTTGTATAACCAAAGACTATAAATATATATATATATATATATATTTATAGTCTTTGGTATAACATTACTTATTGTAAAAAAAAGTAAAAAGTATTTTTTTAAAAGCTACTTTATGTTGAAAGGTACTTTTTGGCAATTATATTTTTTTTTAATAAATAATTTTTTGCAAAACGATACTTTTTGAAAAGAGATATTCTTTGTACTAAGCAACTTTCTGCACAAAAAAAAAAAAACACTTTTTGCAAAGGTATTGGTATGTATGTATTAGTTTTAGTACTATTTCAGAAAAAGGTACTTTGTTGAAAGTATTTGTGCAAGCGTATTTATTACAAAATGTATTCCTTGTAGTTAAAAAATTTTCTTTTTGCCAAATCTTATTTTTTGCAGAAACATCTTTTCTTTACATACTTTTTATGAAAAAGTACCTTTTGTAAAAGGGCATTTTTTCTAAAAAAAGGTTAATACTATGAAAACCCTAATTTTTGTATAATATGTTATTTTTATTAAAAAAAAAATATTTTCAATGGGTACTGTTTCCAAAAAAAAGGTACTTTTTCCAGAAAAAAGGTACTTTCTCTAAAATCGTATTTTTGCGCCAAACGTAGTTTTTTAATTATATTTTTGTTATTTACATACATATATAGTTTTTTTTATTAAAAAATGGCAGTTTTTAGTAAATTAGTTTTTATTTAAGATATTTTAATAAATTTCTTTTTAGTTCAAAAATACTTTTTATAAAAATATAATTTAAAAAAATATATATTGTGTAAGCAGTTTTTGTAACAAATAAATTGTATTGCGATTATATTCCGGTACTATTTGTAAAGCAGGTACTTATTGCATAAAGGTACGTTTTATTAATAACCTATTGGCTATGAAATATCTCTTTTTATAGAACAGATATTTTTTATATTAAAAAGATACTTTTTAAAAAAGGTACTTTTTATTAAAAAGATAATTTTTGACATATAACAATATAAGAGGAGTAATTTTTAAAAACAATTTTTTAATTAAAAATTATATTTGTATTAAAAAAGTACTTTAAAAAAATTTGTTTAAAGAGATACTTTTAATTAAAAATGCTATTTGTATTAAAAAAGTAACTAAAAAAAATATATTTATAATACTGCACTTTTTATTTAAAAGGTACTTTTTATTAAAAGGGTACTTTTTAATAAAAGCGCACTTTTTATTTTGAATCAAAAGCCAGTTTTTATTAAACACTTATGCCCTAATTCTGTTCGACGAATGTATTGTCTTGTCTATGGACGAAAAAAAGAAGCAGTTTTGATTCTTTAAAACGATTATTAGTTATTGTCTATGCTAGAAGGTTCGTGTATTTGCTTTATGATTTTGTTATAAACATTGTATCCAACACATATTTTTTCATGTATTTTTCAAAATATTGTATAATACTTTAATTGAATTTTTATGTTTTAAAAACATGGCAATAATATTTTTATTTGTCATTATCAAAGACAACAACCATTTTTGAAGAAAATAATTTAGAGACTTCAAAGACAAGAACTCAGAAGTATTATCAAACAAAAACGTCCTAATTCTTCTTACTGAATTAGGGCATTACTTTTTTTTATTAAAAACATACTATTTATTCGAAAAGTAGTTTTAATTAAAAAGGTACTTTATAATAAAAAGGTACTTTTTATTAAAAAGGTATTTTTATTAAAAAGGTACTATTTTGTTAAAAAAGATACTTCTTATTAAAATGGTATTTTTTATTCAAAAGGTACTTTATATTAAAATAAGTTCTTTTTTTTATTAAAATGTGCTTTTTGTTAAAAAGGTACTTTTTATTCAAAAGGTAATTTTTATGAAACAGATATTTTGTATTATTAAAATGTAATTTTTATTAAAAAGGTATATTTATTAAAAAAGCACTTCTTATTAAAAAGGTAGTTTTTTTATTAAAAAGGTATTTCTTATTAAAAACGTATTGTTTATTAAAAAGGTACTTTTTTTTATTAAAAGGTACTTGTCATTAAAAACATTTTTTTTATTATGAAACATGTTTTTATTAAAAAGGTACTTTTTATTAAAAAGGTATTTTTATTAAAAAAGTACTTTTTTATTAGAAAGGCACTTTTTATAAGAAAGATAATTTTTATTCAAAAGGTACTTTTTATTAAAAAGGTACTATTTTATTAAAAAGGTACTTCTTATTGAAAAGTTACTTATTATTAAAAAGACACTTTGTACTTTGTATTAAAAAGGTACTATTTTATTAAAAAAGGTACTTCTTATTAAAAAGGTCCTTTTTATATATATATATGTATGTAACCTTTTGTAAAAAGGCACTTTAAGCAAAAAGGTTTATATTTATTAAATATGTATGCATAATATGTATAATATATATACATAATATGTATATATTATATATATGAGTATTTCTCCGAGAAATTCCACTTTTTTGTCGCGTGCGACAGCAAGCAATTAACAACGTGACTCGATTTTTTTTTAATATTATCTAACGCAGAGCTGCTGACGGCCTACAAAATTATATAAATAAGTACAAAAAGTTTCGTTTTCTTTAAAAAAAACCAAGCATATTTGCTTGGTGTCGCACGCTACAAAAAGTTGACATTCCTGTGGAAATGTCCATGTATATGTATATAAATTTTTCAAGGGCAGTTTTTGCAAGGAATTGCGTCTGCTTAAAAAAACAAAATAAAAATATTATTTTAAAAAAGTACGTTACTTTTTGTAAAGAAGGTGACATTTAAAAATAAAATTTCTTTTCGTTGAAACATATGGAATTTTTTTCTTAAAAGGTACAATGGGTGTTGTAATGGTTGTCGAATTTTTAGATTCTACTATGACTTGTTGTAACAGATTTTCTCCAACCTGGCACAAGCTATCGAAGTCATAATTAAAAATTCAACAATCCCAATTAAGCAGAATATCTTTTTATAAAATTTTTTGGCAAAACTTAATTTTTTCCAAAAATTTCTTTTTTGGCAAAAGAGAAATGCCTTAATAAGAGTGTATTTTATGTAAACATCGACTTGTCTTAAAATATTATTTTTAGTAAAACTTTTTATTTTTCATTTTCATTTTAAGAATTTAGTCGGAGATAAAAGTTATTTTGAGACTAAAATAAATCTTCATTACTTACTGTTATCTTAAAAGAGTTATATTTCATTTTTGCTTCCATTTCAAAATAAAACTTCCTTTTCTTGTTTATATGTATTTTTTTCACTTTCAGCTTAATTTTTTTTATAAATAGATTAATATCAGTTTAAATTGAACTTTTCTTTGTAGTTTGTTTTGATTAGTGCAAAAAATGTTTGCAAAAAAACGAAAACACTTTCATTATATTGATAATAAAAATAAAAATGTATATAAAACTTTTTTATATTTCATAGTTTATTCACATCAATGAACAAATACAAAAACTAAAAGAAAACCAGATAAGAAATAGAAATTCGAAAAACTAACACTGACTACTGGTTCGTTTATAATTGAAAAGAAAACTGTCATCATACATACAATCATGTACTAAATGTTTAGTACAAGTGTTTATTTGTATGTTAAATGGAAAATTATATATTTTTTTGATTTATGCATATAAATTTTCTTTTCAAATGTTATAAAAATATTATTAAGTGACCTTGATCTAGAACTTAATGACGATGTAAATATATTCTTTTATGTTTCCTTTAGATAGATAAAACGCACTTTATTTAAGAAAACTTTTGACATTTTCCAAACACTAAGTGACTTTTGAGAAGTCTCAAAGATATCTTTGAGGTTTTGCTTAAAATATCCATAAATATAAATTGTAATTTTTCTTTTTTTTGTTAAGTTTTTTTTAATATTCTTTGAACACAAAGTTTTTATTTATGTGTTCTTATGTTAGATGATCAACATCTCGCGCAAGACTGAGTTTATTACAAATATTTTGAAAAACTGCTTTAACCCCCGGAGAGGATTTGAATACAGATTATTTTTATACTTGAGCATATGGGCTTATCTTGCAATAAAATATTTTATTTTGCTCTTATTACTTGTAGTAGAAAATTGGCTTGCGTTTATGCAACAACTCTTAGCTGGTGCAAAGAGATTTACTTTTTTTCATTGAAAAATTTTAGATTTTTGCAAGACATATTTTGTATTAATAATACAATTTAATTGCATAAGAATAGTTGGTCTTGCAAGTTGTTCTAGTGAAGGCGCATTTCAAAGAGGAAAGGTAATTTTACAATACGTATTACAGTAATCAATTCAGTATGGAATTTTGATTTTTGAATTAAAAACCGGAATAAATAAATTTTTTACAAATAAAAATTTAACTCGAACAAAATATTTTCTACGAGTAACTTGACTAGACTTGCATCGAACTTGTTCAATCTAGACTTGGGTCGAACTCGTTCACTAGTTCATTTTTGCCACAAACCAATGATCAAACCCATTTAAATTACATGGGTTTGATCATTGGTTTGTGGCAAAAATGAACTAGTGAACGAGTTCGACCCAAGTCTAGTTCAATCGGTTATTTTAGTCACAAACCTTGAGTCAATGACATCTAGTTTTAATAAGTTTGATCATAGGTTTGCGTCTAAAATAACAGACTGAACGAGCTCGACCCTAGTCTGTGCTTTACGTATTTATTATTGAGAGAACGAAATGATAGATTGAGACAGCGTATCGTCGGGTTTGCCGCAATAATAATGTCTTTTTAATATACTGTGCGGCAAAGCAGTAACCACCCGACGATATGCAGACTTGGCCTTAAATCGTTCAGTTGATTATTTTATACATACACCTTTAATTGAACCCATCTCATTTTAAAAGGTTCGATCATAGCTTTCTGTCTAAAATCCGAGTTGTGTCCAAGAGCTCTTTTGAACTAAAATGAGCTGTTGGCCACAAGTTCGGTCAAAAGCATCAATGTAAATTAAATGGGTTTGAAACAAATTTTGATGCGAACGCTCTCAAACTAGTTCAAGAAGAGCTGTTGGACACAAGTCTTATGTATATTTTAGAGCTGGATCCAACTCGTTGATTCGTTAATTTTTGGCACAAACCAATAATCAACCCCATGTAAATTACATGGGTTTGATCATAGGTTTGAGGAAAAAATTAGTGAATGAACGTGGTTGGACCCAGCTCTAGTACATTGCATATAAAGTAGACTTAGGTATTTAGTATATATTGACGCTTTTTGCTAGACTTGTGTCCAACAGTTTCTTTTGAAGTACTTCGTTCAGTTGGACACAAGTCCGGTCAAAAACATCAATTTAAATTAAATGGGTTTGAAACAACTTTTGATTCAAACGCTCTCAAACTAGTTCAAAAAGAACTGTTGGACACAATTCAACTTTTTGCCGAATTTGTGTCCAACAGTTCATTTTAGTTCAAAAGAGCTGTTGGACACAACTCTATACAAAATAGTAGACTTGGGTCGAACTCGTTCACAAGTTCATTTTTGCCACAAACCAATGATCAAACCCATGTAATTTAAATGGGTTTGATCATTGGTTTGTGGCAAAAATGAACTAGTGAACGAGTTGCACCCAAGTCTACAAAATAGAATTGGATCGAACTCATTCAGTTGGACACAAGTCTAGCCTACACCTATGATTAAACCAATTTAAATTACATGGGTTTGATCATGAGTTTGTGCCAAAAATGAGCTACTGAATGAGTTCGATTCAAGTCTAATATAAAGCGGCTATTACCCAACAAGCATTTTGTCGAATATATACGCTTCGCTCGAGTAATAAGGTGAAAATAAGTATTGTCGAGTATGCTCGCGAGTTTTCCAAAAATTTTGATATTTAGGTTCGCCATCCAACCATCCAACTTGTGTGACTACTTGTTTGTCCAACACACACTGGAATCTTTATTTGAAATTGTATGAAAGCTTTCCCGAGTTAGGGGGAAAAAAATCCACATATAGCCCCATACAAATTTAATAAAAACAACTTTTTTTTCTCTTTTTAAATTTTTATTTATACTCATCTTCCATTTACTCTATTATAATTAATGCAATTACAAAATTATGCATCATTTCAAGACATCCTCCTTCAAAATTTATTTAAACTAATGTTCGCTAGCATGTTGTACAGCATAATAATAGCTCATGAACGACCAAATTGCTGGGCAACATGTTGCCTTTGTAATAGCAATTTAATATAAAAAATATTTTATGTTGACAAAAACTTTGTTCGAATCAAATGGAGCAACGAGTCCAACTTGCTGCTTTTTTAATATTTGAAGACTAAGGGCTTGATTCTCTAAGTCACGTCACCAAAGTGATATTCATATGAAACTAAAAAGAATGGCGCATATTCATAGTCAACACAAAGTATACTTTAAAAATTTAAAAACCAGTATTAATGCAAAAATTTCTTTGTGATGAGAGCTGATAATTATTTTCGATAAATGAATCTATAAATTATATTTTTATATAGTATATATTTATGCTTGCAAATATTTATCATACATACATAGTTATTTTTATTTTGATATCTCAGAGGAAAAAAAAATTCACTCAAAATTTCTCCTCAATAAAAATGGCGGTTTGATTTTTGATATTGCTACGTCGACATTCTGGAAGAATATAATACAAAAATTATTTAATAATAAAAAAATATTCAAAATGCAGATAGTTAAATGAATTGGCTTTTAAAATTTACTCCCCATTACCATAATTAAGATGGTCGCTGTGAGTAGAAAATTTATATGAAAATCATTAAATATTTTGAGTAATTTTCATAAAAATTTGCTAGACAATTCAGCTGCTTGACTTTTGAAAATAGGGATGCTTAAAATTATTTTCAACAAACAAGAAAAAATAAATAAAATCTACTTACGATCTCTAGTCATCCAGCCCACATGTAATTTTTTGTCCATATTATCTTCACTAATCCAATTGTGTAAGGGTTCATAGAACTCCAATATCGGTGTAGCCGACAATTTTGATAAATTTTGTACGTGCAGATGCTTGACAAGTTCTCGCCATGATTTAGTGGAGCCAGCCTGCATCATTTCTCTAAAACACAATTTTCCCATAGAATTATAATTCAAAGTATGTACTTCCTGGATATATCTTTACTTACTTGAGTATAACACCAGCCTCTTCGCTATTATCAAAGTCGCAATTGTGTAGGATTTTGTAGGCATTGTTCAGCTGATATTCGCCAATTTTGAAGCAAATGCCTCTAAAGATTTGATAGCCCAAGAATTCGCCAAACAATTTTCTTTCCAAAGAGAAAAAATAAAAAACTCGTGTGGTAAAGCTTTGAACCAACTTACTTGGTACTTCTAGATTGATCCACGAGTCCCTCATAAAATTTATAAGGCATGTCATAAGCATTTGAATTTGTTTGTACAGGCCTCTGTACACCCATGTATTTTTCCATTAGATTCCAATAGTGGCAATTGTATTCGGCTGGCGTCACCTTCTTGTCTATAATGTCCAGCCATAATTTCTCATGCACAAAGTAAATGGGTATGGACAACACAGTATGTACGGCCTTGCAGAGCATAAAAAGGTGCAAGTTAATAGAGTATAGAGAGAGAGAAAAAGAGCAACAAATACTAAAAAAAATATAAGTAAAAGCATACATAAAGAGCTTGTTTGAAAATGCATCATTATATGGCATAAAATGATCATGATAAGATGCCTTCATTAAACAGCTGCTTATCATTTTTATACGTCTACACATGGAAGACAACATGCACAGCACAAATTTAATTAAATTGTGCTTAAGAATTTTTTGATATCGATTTAGATTTTTTCAAAAAAACCCTTTATTCAATTGCAATTACATTTAATTAAAAATTCCAAAAAATAAAACAATTACATTTAAAGGTAATCGTAGTGAAAAAACCTTATTTACAATTACCTGTAACTGTAATTGAAAACAATTTAGTTAAAATTAACTGTAATTGCAATCAAGAAACCACTTACAACTACATAAATGTAATTGTATTGTAATTGAAATTGTATATAGTAATTGTAAAATGTATTAACTTAAAATATATTTCAATTACAGTTATTAATAAACTTAAAAATTTAATCAAATATTATGTTAAATATATCGTTAGCTAGAAAGCAAAAGAGATAAACCTTTTTATCAAAATTATTATCTGTTGAATGCCGTCGCCAGGGTGCTGAAATAATAACTCCCAATACACATACAAGTGTACATATATAAAATAAGCAAAATATCATTATAAAATATTACTCATTCGTGCCGTGCAGAGTTCACGGAAATTTCGTGAACATTTATCATTTCTACTAGGCAAATTGTACATACACACATGCATAAATAGTTTTTGGTGTGCAAAAAAAATCTTATTTCGATAAAAATGTAATTTGTTGAGCTACTATTATTTTCTTAAATACAATTACAATTATAACTACAATGATAATTACAATTTCAATTACAATTATAATTACAGTTAGAATTACAATTACAATTATAATTACAATTCCAATAACAAATACAATTACAATTGCACTTACAATTGCAATTACAATTATAACAATTACAATTACAATTATAACAATTGCAATTACAATTAAAATTACAATTATAATTACGATTACAGTTACAATTACAATTGCAATTGCAATTACTACTACAATTACAATTACAGTTACAACTACAATTACAATTACAATTACAATTAAAATTACAACTACAATTACAACTACAATTACAATTACAATTACATACACGTAATTGCAAGTAAATGTAATTCAAGGTTTTCAATTGTACATACATTTTGTAAATTTAATTGAAAAAATCTCACTTACTAATCACAATGGAGCCAATTAGGTCTCCGAGTGGAGATGAGGTATAGCACCACCCTTCCTAACCCAACCTCAATTACAATGACATGTAATTGTAATTAAAACTAATGTAATTGGAATTGTCCAAGTCTGTTTTCAATAAAGGTTTGACACTTGAATTAATCGAAGCAATTAAAATTTTATTGAATACAAGTTTTAATCAAAAATACAAGCACATTTTGTGGCTTGCATTGGAGAGTTACATATTCGACTAGCTAAAAGATAAAATCTTTCCACTATTTGCATTTAAGAACATGCAGCGCATAATATGCAGCAGTGATGCATTTGCAAAGTAGAACCTATCAAATTTAATTTTGTCTCTATTATTTGCATTTGCGAACATGCTGTAGCAAATATTGTGTTTCAAATATTCCCCTGAAGATTAATGACGCTGGTAAAATGCTTAGGATTGCAAGTACTTACCATACGATACAGTCTGTTCAAATTCAATATATCATCATAGTCATAACCTGGCAAGAGGCCAAGACACTGTTGCATATGCTGTGGCGTAGAAACGGATAAAATAATGGCCTCACCCATGGCATTGCCAAATCCAGGACAAGCTTCCTGATTTAAGCCCACTCGCAAATTGTTCTTCTTCAGGGCATATTCTACTTGAGTAACATCTCCATGAGTTTGCAAAAATTTCTTGTAGTAAACTTTTGGACAAAACTGCATCTCAATTTCCCCATACGTGAAAATGCGTGACTTGCAATCAGGACCACCCTCACCAAGTTCCAGTTGAATGAAATGACGTGTCATAAAGTCTCTATTAACATAAATATAAAATAACAAGAACATCTCCTTATTCCCGCTCAGTTTTAAATTTTTCACTCACTCTGTCAAATTCTTAAAACCCAATACACCAAAATAGTTTGCACTCATATTGACCAGATCACGAGGGCAATAGCCTACCCCATTAATTTCATGTTGCAAATTGGGCAGCTTTCTGTGAGGGAAGGGATTACGCAAAACAGAATCCTTCTTCCAAGCCTGATACATGGCCTGTTCCATGAGATGATGCGGTATAAGACCATTTTGCGGCACAATATTCTCACCATAACGCACTCTTAACACATGACGCACATGGGCATGCAATTGCCGGTAGAAGGGGCGTATGGTATCCATTAACTCTTCCAACTCGTTGATAAAGTTTGGATCCTCATACTCTTCATACCAAATTGCTGAAGCAGGCATTTCCGGCGTAGACATATTTTGATAGTATTCAATGTAATAGTGAAAGGCGTTCTTAATATCTTGAGGCATATTATTGCGCCACTCCTTCCAATACCATTCGATCTCCTCCAAATTATCGCTGGTAGTTAACACTGTCTTAATATGATGTATAAAAGCCATTTGGCACTTGTGGGGCTTATTTCTCTCGCATACATATCTTCTCTTGGCCATGGTTTTTAAAGTTTGCGTGGCTCTCTTAAAGTCATAGTTTAGAGCGGGATATTTGGCTCCTCTCAAAATCACTTCAAATTGTCTTTTTATCAAAGGATCTTTAAAATTTTGCCAAGCAAATTTCTCCATAATCTGATAGTAGGGTCGCAATTTATCACGCATCAATATTTCGGGTGAAAAAGTGTCATCGGAAAATTTACGATAATTAGTGGCTGTGGTCCAATACATATGGTTCACCTCCTCCAAAAGCTCTTGGGCATAGCTTTCATTTAAGTACAATGACTTGGTATGATTATAGTAGCTTTGGGATTGCGCGAGGGCCATAAAACCCATTAAAAGTCCAACAACCTAAATAGTGTATCAATAGAACTCAGCAAATTCCAAAATTATTTAAATTTTCGTTTTTTTACCTCAGTTAAATGTCTCATGTTTAAAGTTTTTTTTTCCATCCAATGTCTACTAAGCGTACTTGTTGTTCTGCTGCTAAACTAAATTTAAAATGCTGGCAATCAAACTATGCTTTTATTTCTATGAATTTTAAAGTTTCTAAACACTTTGCCAAAATATATAAAAAGATTTCAATGCATGAATTATTGTGCGATAACCTTTGCGTAGACCTTTTTCATGAGAGTAACAGTGTTGCTAGAAATTAATGAAAAGCTCTTTTGAAACGTAATACAAAAGGGTTGATTGTATGGCAGAATTAATAAAGTTTTTCTAAAAGAGAATATTGAGAAGGCCTTATTTTTATAAAATATTGCACAGCAAAGTTATTTATAGTGAAATACTAAGATCAAAAGAAGAAAATTTCAGTATAAATGATGAAATTTTTCTTGTAGAAAGTCTTACCAGTTCACAAGAGGGCAAAGAGAAATATAAAGTTATATACACTTGACAAAGCATTTGTATACAACTTTAGACATAAAAAAAAATCCTGCAAGAAAAATTTCTTCGGGTGAACGAAAGTAAAAGTTGAGAGAGGAAAATAAAAAATTTTCTGCCAGAAAACTCTTGTCATGTGGACGGAGACAAACGAAAATTAGTCAACATTATTGCTAAAGTAACGGCCTGTACCATGATGTCACCAGAAATCGTTCGATCAACAAATTGTATTGCGAACAACAATAACAATAGAATTTTTTTGTTTTTTTCAATATAAGTATTCGATCGAATACTTATATCGCGCGACAGGCAGTAATGTCTGACTGACTTTCAAAACGTATCAATACAAAGTCTGTATGCATTTGCGATGCCTTATTTATATTATGTACAGATACAAAGTTGCGATACATTGTAACCATGAGTATCAAGTATGAAACCGATTCCATGATTGCTTGTTTTTATCGTTCTTCATACTTGTCGACTAGACTTCGTTTGACCCATATAATTTTAACGGGCTTGATCATAGGCTTGTGTCAAAAACGAGCTACTGAAAGAGTTCGATCCAAGTAGATTGTCGACGATGTTTTGAAAGGGTGTCAATTGTCAATGCTTTGTACTAAACTTGTAACGAACTCATTCAGTATTAGACTTGGGTCAAACTCGTTCACTAGTTCATTTTTGACACAAACCTATGATCAAACCCTTGTATTTTAAATGGGTTTGATCATTGCTTTGTGGCAAAAATGAACTAGTGAACGAGTTTGACCGAAGTGTATTCAGTGTATAAGCCTATGATCAAACCAGTTTGACCATTGGTTTGTATCAAACCCATGTAATTTAAATGGGTTTAATAATTAGTTTGTGTCAAAAACGAGCTAATGAATGAGTTCGATCCAAGTCCATTTTGTATAGAGTTGTGTCCAACATCTCTTTTGAACTAAAACGAGTTGTTGGCCACAAGTTCGGTCAAAACCGTCAATGCAAATTAAATGGGTTTGCAACGACATTTGATTCAAACACTCTCAAACTACTCGTAGGTCAAACAGCGCTGTTGGACACAACTCAAATTTTGTTCGCTAGTTTATTTTTGCCACAAACGCATGATAAAATCCATTTTAATTAGATGAGCTTGAACATGGCTTGTTTAAAAAATGAACTAGTAAACGAGTTTGACCTAAGTCTACTACACTTTGTTTAAAGACAAAGCAATTGACGCTTGGAAAGTCAGTCTCCTTTCTAAAAAAAAGTAAAATTTTTTCTTTCCCTGTTATATCGCTTTTAAACTCTTTCAAACAAAGGAAAAATTTTGAAACTTTTCTAAAGTTAGTTGTATTTAAGAAATTTATTTTTCGACATATTGTCATAATTTTATTAGAAGTGAAATTTATTTGGTGGTTAATCATTGTATATGTATGCATTTCATTGTTGTTTTAACAAATCGTCAGTAGACATCAACCACACATTTTAAACAGTCACAAGCCTCTTATCTTATGCAGAGACTTTCAAAACCCATTTAAGGCTTCTTTGCATTGCAGATAAAAATTATAATAATTAAAACTAAATATTGCTGCCAAAAAACAGAATTCAATGCAAAGATCTGATAGAACATTTTCGATAAAATGTATGGGATCAATCTGAAGGAAACTCTTTCAAACAAAGGAAAAATTTTGAAAAGCTGTTGGTTAAGAAAAAGTACGTGATATATAAAATAAAATTTTAATAGGCGTGCCTCCGCCCATTTTTTCATATGAAAGATTGTGTGTTTTTCATATGTGTGTTTTGTGTGCTAAAGGTGTGTAGTAAGTTTCGTAAGAATCGGTTAAGTAGAACAACGCCAAATATAATAATAAATTTTAATGGGCGTTGCTCCGGCCATTTTTTAAAATAGAAGGTTGTGTCTATTTTAGGGCGCAAGGTGTGTGGTAAGTTTCATAAAAATCAGTTAAGGAGTAATTTTTTCAACTTTACAATTGTGTAATTAAAAGAACCAAAGGTGTTTGCTAGGTTTCGAAGTAACCAAATAAGTAGAATATTATAAAATCAAATAAAAACATTTTTGGGCGTATCGCCGCTTTTTTACAATGGGCCCAATTGGAAGCTATACGCTCTCACACAAAACAAAAAATAATTAAAATCGGTCTAAAATGTACCGAATGTAACAATGTCAAAAAAGAAAAAAAAAAAACAGACAAATTGATAACCTCCAGCTTTTTTTGAATTTGGTTAAAAATAATTGTTATCGGCCTTAAAAAAATACCCTTTATAGCTTAAATGCAGGAACCTTATGATTTGCTGTCTCGTTTAATAAGAAAAATTTAAAAATATTTCAGCTCCTAAAAATATACTTTTTCATATAAATGATTTAATTGCCCTTTATATGCATACATACATACACATGCAGTTATGAACACACATACTTATAAATATACATTTGTATATAAATATACTTACAATTGGCAATAATTGTAATCTTCTTAGTACAATTTTAATGAATTATATGTAATAGCTGTTGAAAGTTGTTGAAATACAGTCATACATACCTACATATACATACATACATATGTACTTCCGTACATGTATTAGTATTTCATATAAAAATTTTTATTAAGTACAATTTGCTTATTATTATTTTTATTTATTTTTATTTTTAATAAACCCAACAAACAAATAATTTAATTTATTATTGTGATTAGCATGAGATTAACGCTCACTCTCTTTACCCTCATACACTCGTACTCACACTGCCCTCGTGCGTGTGAGTGTTTGCAAAGACAAATACATTGTGCCACCTTTAAGTGTTATTTTTTAGGGTTCCGTACACCAAAGGTGAAAATGGAACCCTATTGTTTTCGCTACGCTGTCCGTCTGTCCGTCTGGCCGTCTGTCCGTCTGTCCGTCTGTCCGTCTGTCCGTCTGTCCGTCTGTCCGTCTGTCCGTCTGGCCGTCTGTCCGTCTGTCCGTCACAGGGTATTTTCTCGGGAACCGTAAGAGCTACGGACCTGAAATTTGGACACAGTGTGTAGACCCTTGGCCGCTACAACAACAAATACATGAGAGTTGGAAATTAAAGGGTGTGCCAAAACGAGCAACGAAAAATGTTAAAATCCCATGTAATATACATACAATTGAATGTATGTATGTATATTACATGGGACCCTTGGCCGCTACAACAACAAATACATGAGAGTTGGAAATTAAAGGGTGTGCCAAAACGAGCAACGAAAAATTTTAAAATCCCATTTAATATACATACAATTATATGTATGTATTTTACATGGAACCCTTGGCCGCTACAACAACAAATACATGAGAGTTGGAAATTAAAGGGTGTGCCAAAACGAGCAACGAAAAATTTTAAAATCTTATGTAATATACATACAATTGTATGTATGTATGTATATTACATGGGACCCTTGGCCGCTACAACAACAAATAGATGAGAGTTGGAAATTAAAGGGTGTGCCAAAACGAGCAACGAAAAATGTTAAAATCCCATGTAATATACATACAATTGTATGTATGTATATTACATGGGACCCTTGGCCGCTACAACAACAAATACATGAGAGTTGGAAATTAAAGGGTGTGCCAAAACGAGCAACGAAAAATTTTAAAATCCCATGTAATATACATACAATTGTATGTATGTATGTATATTACATGGGACCCTTGGCCGCTACAACAACAAACACATGAGAGTTGGAAATTAAAGGGTGTGCCAAAACGAGCAACGAAAAATTTTAAAATCCCATGTAACATACATACAATTATATGAATGTATATTTCATGGGACCCTTTGCCGCTACAACAACAAATACATGGGAGTTGGAAATTAAAGGGTGTGCCAAAACGAGCAACGAAAAATTTTAAAATCCTATCTAATATACACACAATTGTATGTATATGCACTTGAAATTTGTAAAGTTCGTGTATTTTTATACAGACTACAACAACTAACACTAAAATTTAAAAAAATTTAATTAAAGGGTGTACCATCAGTTAATGTAATTTCGACTATGTAATTTTGAAAACTTGCTGTATCTTGGAAACCGTAAGAGCAAACTTCCTGAAATTTTCAAAAACGGTAAAACAAAATAATCTCAAAATTATAAAATCGCCAAACCGAAAAAAAAATCGTTAAAATAAAAAAAAATCGCCAAAACGAAAAAAAGCACCACATTAAAAAAAATTTCTAAATCGAAAATAAATCGCGAAAAACCGGAAAAATCGCCAAAATGAAAAAATCGTCAAAATGAAAAAAAATCGCCAAAATGAAAAAATCGCCAAAATTAAAAAAATCGTCAAAATTAAACAAATTCCCAAAATGAAAAAAAAAATCGCCGAAATGAAAAAAATCGCCAAAATTAAAAAAATCGCCAAAATTAAAAAAAATCGCCAAAATTAAAAAAATCGCCAAAACGAGAAAAAAGCAAAAAATAATCAAAAAAAAATTATTTCAGCTGAAAAAACGTAAAAAAAACACTGTATTAAAAAAAATGCTCAAAGCCAACGTACGGAACCCTTCGTGCGCGAGTCAAAGTCGCACTTTACTGAATTTATTTAATATTAACCGTTATATTTTGTTGTTGTTTTTTATATTGTTCTATTTCCTTTAGTTTTATTTTAAATTTTGCTTTGATTATCCAAATTTTCTCTCCATTTTTATATTTGTAGTTGCTTTTTTGAGAGTTTCCTGTGCTCATTTTTATTCGAGTAAATATTTACACACACACACACACACACACACACATTCACAGTTATTCCAGATAAATGGCATCATAATATCACATGTTGTTTAAGTGAAATTGTAAGTAAATTGTGATTTATTTTTTTTTGTTGTTTTCATTTCGTTTTATTTTTCTTGCTAATTTTTTTATTATTGAGTGCGTGTCACAAAGTTCGTGCATATATTTCTTATTTGCCCTTATTCCCAGGATTGCAATGCGGGAGCATTATAAAGGGATTTTTTGCTTGTTTTATAAGTTTTCTTTTAACTTGTAAGACAAGTGTTCATTCTCTTTAGTTGTAGGGCATAAAATATGTGTGAGAGTTCTTAATAACATTAGAATTGCAGTTTTAAATATTAATGCCGGTATTTACAGAATTTTACTTAAATTAAAATAGGGAAATATTTAGTTGAGTCTTATTTTATTTTAAACTTAATGATTTAAGAACAAATGTTCTAAAAAATTTAAATATATTTTTTGTTTCTTTAAATGAATTGGCGGGTTTCTTTGAAATTTTACATCAACAATATGCTCTTAGGTTAGGTAAGGAAATCGATGTTGTAGGAACAGAAATTCCAACACTAACGAGAACTTCAATAACAGTTGCTGTACAAGTTACAGCTACAACTGCTGAGTCAAGTGATAACAAAAAGTTCACAAAATGCTTTTTGCCATAAATTTTAAGGATTTGTAAGAGAGATTAAGATTTTTCGGTTAATTTTTTTTTCACTTAAACAGTGTTTGTAGCAAAGTAGATATTGTTACAAAAGAATTTTCCTGTTTGTAGTCATGTACAGAAAATAAAAATATTTAAATATCGTTTATTATTCTTGATCAATTCAAATAATACTGTGCCATTTTCTAATCGATCTATTATACAATTTGATTTACACATTTGGTCTCCACTGTGTTGTAGTCTTATGATCACAAAAATAGTCATGCATGCATGATACCATCATACAAGTTTAATATTGGTTCCTGGATGAAACTTATTTTTTTTTTCAACCGGATGAAGCTGACGACTTTGAATATACATATAAAAATATTTTGTTGAACTGATTTTAAATTATTTTAAACTTTTTAGTGCTTATATTTGTAGTCGGTTCATATTTTTGAAGTATTATTTTAAAATTTTAGTGCCAATCAAGGGTGTGGTCACGCCCACATTGGTAACCATTAGCATCTGGCCACTTTTGCAAACATTAGCCCATTTTTCTAAGCTAAAAATTTCTTCACTTTCAGAGTTCATAGTGTGTGTCCAGTTTCGTAAAAATCGGTCAAGTAGAAGCACGTGATATATTATATAAAGCTTTAATGGGCATGTCCATGCCCACTTTTTTAAGCAAAAAGATATTTTGTATCGAGAGCCGAATTTATTTACGTAGTTTCGTGGAAATCGGATAATTACAAGTATCCATAATTTCATACTAACCTTTCATGGGCGTTATCCCGCCCAATATTTTGAATGCAAGATAAATACTTTTTCAGAGCTTGCACTTGAAATTTACTAAGCTTTAATGGGCGTGACCCCGACTACTTTTTAAAGGAAAATTGTGTCTTGTTAAAAGTTCAAGGTGTGTGCCAAGTTTCATACAAATCAGTCTAGTAGAAGCATGTGAAATCTAATATTAAGATTGAATGTATGTGAGATTGAGTCATTACAGGAGCCCAATGTTTGTGGTCTAAGTTTTTCAGCAAAGAGTTGAATAAAACATCTTAAAATCAAAGTAAAAAATTAGGGGTATCATACCCGCCCACTTTTTTCACTACAGGACTTAAAAACGAAGCTACATATCTCAGACAAAAAATTTGTTTCTTAAATCCTTCAAAACATTACAGAGTTATGCAGTAAGAAATATAAAAAATACCAAGGAACTGTTAAAAATACACACATTCATCGTGTACACAATTGTCAACAATATTTTGATAGTTCTGTACACATATTGTTACCTTAATATAGAAAGGGCCTAACTTACTATTTTTTTAAATTGAGTTTTTCGTATATTTCGATAGAAAAACATCTAATGTTTCGAAAAATAATGAGCTGGGACCTTTTTATATTAAGGTAACGATATATGTATGTATATAAAGTGTTTTAGTTTTTTTTTTTAATTTTTATTATTTAATTTAATTTCTGTTTTGCTGAAATCTACTGATAATTTTCTCAAGCAGAAGCAAAATGCATTTAGACTTGTCTTATATTTAACCTCCAAGAGTTTTAGCCACACTGTAGCTTAGAAGAAACTACGTACACATGACATTGGTATCCTGGCAACTCCCTTATTTCACGTGCTTGCACATCAACATTTTTAAACATTTCACTTTTGGCATTTTAGCGCTAAACATTTTTACAATTAACAGCAGAAGAGCAAGGCTGTTAAAGGAGAAAAAAAAACTAAGATTCCGTATAGGAAGGCACGGAGTGTTATTAAATAGGGGGAAATTTCAGGCTTTTCTAGCCATAAGGATTACGTCAATCGGAAAAACTGTTCAGTCGCCGACGAACTGTTAAAAGGAAATGTTGTGTGCTTAAATATTAAACTAAATAAATACAATATAGAAAAATTATTATTAATTTAATAAGAAAAAGTGTTTGAGTGTAAAATATACTAGAAACAAAAAGAAAATTATTTAAAAAAATAAAAAAAAAAATTATGTAAAAAGTTTAGCTGGTATGCAAGTATAGAGAATTTAAATGTGTAGATAAATTAAAAAAAAAAAATAAATACAATTTAACAAAATAATAGTGTAATATAATTTATTCCTTGTTTTAATTTTTTACTTGCCTACAAGAAAAAAAAGAAACTAACCTACATTTCCTACGCGGCAGCTCTAGTTTTTCATTTTTGTTTAAATCGTGCGCTCTCGTTACATTTTATATACAAAGAAAATATATATATACAAATTCACAACAGCACTAAAATAAAAATGTAGCAATAAAAGTGAGTTAACTCTCTTTTCGCATAAAAGAGGAGAAAGCGTATCAAATATATACACATACAAAATGCCTAAAGAGTCCCTCTCATACACACCCTTTCACACGAAACGCAGGTTTATTTTTAAACCCACATGAAACAGCTAAAATGCGAACAAGAAATTATAACGACATAAAAAAACAACACAACGCGAAGGCATACTAACACACTTTTATAGCCCACAGAAATGAATAAAAATAAAATAAAATAAAATATAAACAAAAAACAGCATGATATGTTGCATACTTTTGCACGAAACTGAATAAATGACAGCAATGAAGTCAAATATTCGCTGGCATTTATTCTCACAAAACTATGCGGAAACACTCACACACACACACACACACACACACACACACGAGCCTACTGAAAGTTCACTCATTCTCCAGTTGTAAGAGCAGTTCATTTAACAGTGTTGCCAGTTTATATGCAATTTGCTATTATTTGTGATTTTAATAAAATTTTAAGATGTATAAAAACTTAAATAATAAAAAAAAATACATATCGTTAGCTAAAATGCAAAAAGGCGTAACTAACAAAAATATAATTTTGCAGCAGAAACAAAAAACAAACCAAAAACTTAACAAATTTGTAGTTAAGTGCCCTTGTGTTTTGTTAATAAAAGCGTAATTTTTGGTCACAGAAGTGTAAAATTTTGTCAAAACATGTAGTTAAAAAAAACTGGATTTTGAATTTTGTGTTAGTTACGCCTTTTTGCATTTTATCTGACGATATAAAAAATTTCACAGTTCTGGACAAAAAATATAAATTAGTTTATATATTTGTGATGCTGCTGAAATGTAGAGGATATAATAACATTTTTGATTTTGAAGGGATTATTAGGAATCTGGATTTAATTCTTCTTAATAAAATTTAAAGAGAAAAAAGCAATGGTTTCGATCTTAAAATTTAGTGTATAAAATAAATTTTATACTTTTTATTAAATTTTTTTAAGTAATATCTGCATTTATAAAAAATAATTTGATATCTTTAGCAACTTTTTGTTTCGCAGAAACCAACTTTTAAAATAAGCATACGATATTTTTGACATTTATTGTCTATTATGGGGAGATCAACTCAAATAAAAATTAACGTTTAAGCAATTAATAAGACTTATTATTAATGTTAATTACGAGTACTTTCCAGCGCTAGAAATAAAATATCTCCCCAATTTTCGAACATCAAATTTGAGGTCCTGGAAGTCGCTTTTCGATTTTCGCGATGATGTCCATATGAATGCCTGTGTGAAAATGCGTGTATGAAGATTTCATAAATTAAGAACGGGTCTACGGATTGGTTTCGACGTATTCGCAAGTTGTTGAGATTACTCAGATGTCCTAAGATAGTGAATCGATTCGAATCGGCAAATTGCGAAAATTTTTGAGAATGAAATTTTTACAAAACTGTTTGTTTTTAAACAAAATTTAATAAGGTCTTAACTTAACCTGTTGAGGTGTGGTATAGCACCATCCTTTCTAACCTAAACTCAAAGAAACACCTCCAAAATGCGGTGATTTGTTCAAGGGATATCGCTGAGGAAAAATTAAAAGAAAAATTGCTTTTTTAATGGAGGAGTGAATCAAATTAAAAATTTACCAAAACGCCCTTATAGATGCAAACAAAACCATTTTTTCCACTTGCTATTATTTTTCGTAGCGCTGCTATTAGCAGACAAAAAAAACTTTCGTGAATGTTTGAGGAAAATATTCATGCAAGATTTTTATTTTTAAATTTTAAAATCTACGTGTGCAGGGTTAGTTTAAAATTTTTCGGCAATGCATTTGCTTCACATGTGTTTCATGTTAATTTTACATGATTTACAGTTATCTTAAATTTATTTATGATTTTTAAATGACTTTATTTCATGTTGATTCAACATTCCCCTGCTGTTAAATCAAAACATGTGTAAATCAAAGTTATTTCAAGTTAGAACAATGTTAATTTGATACTGAAATAACACAAAGAACCATGTTGAATCAAAATTATTTCAAGTTGAAACATCATGAATTTTAGTTAATGTAGTCGTCATTGGATTTAATAAATTACAGTGTGTGACAAAAAAAAAATACCTGTGACGTGTTACACTCTGTGACAAATTTTATTGAAATCGAAATACCTGGACGTGTTACTGGTAGGTAATTTTGAGCATAATAACAATCTGTATTTGAAATTTTCCAAACACCCCCAAAATCTTCCGAATTTTCGTACCCGTATGCACTTATCAACTTCTAACTAACGTAAATATTAACCGATTTTTAATTTATAAACGGATTTAGAAAGAAGAGACAAAAACCTTTTGAACCATATATATCTTGTTTCACTAAATTTTAGATATATCGTCGCTGTTTTAACTAACTGACCTAACTGACATCATTTTGAAAAATGAGTTAAGTCCACTTACTTAGACTTTATGAGTCATAATAGATCTTGTCCACAATTTTTATGACTGTAAACATTACTGTCGAGCCTATAACAGTAAAAATATTTCAGACGTTTCCATAAAATTTACAAAATGTCAGTTAGGTCAGCTAGTTAAAACAGCGACGATATGTGTGTATTTTTTCACTGAATATAATTTTTTCTGTTTTTTTTATCACTTTTCTACTTTGAATTCATTCTCACGCAGGTTATTTGTAGTGTAATCATACTATTTATGACTTTATTTAAAAAACAAAACTGATTACAATTAACTCGCAAGCTCGTGCTTAAAAATTCTATAGAAATTGACTAAGTTATTAAATATTTTATTAGAATACTACTACCGGCATGATGTAAATCGCCTTCTTTTTATAAGCCATCTGTGTATTTAAGCTTCCAGGATGATGAGAATGCAATCTAATAGACGTTTATCAACACAAAGTATAAAATTGGTACAACAGTGGTCACCAAACTTCTTTCTTGAGAGCCACATTTTTCATATGGTTGTATTCCATACATTCTACGTCAATGTTTTCAGATTTTTTAATATTGTTTTTTTTATTACTTTTTTGTCGTCTTATTTCTTATATATTTTTTGTGTTTTTAATTTTTCATTTAGTAATCGAATTTAATACAAGAAGACTCTTATCAATTCGGTAATATTTTAATTTTTTTATATATAATTCTTTCCTTAAAAACTGCGTTAGTTATTAGTTGATTAAAAAAATGTTTTTACTTAATTTTAATTGAATGAAATTCAAACTGGTTCTTATTTATGCGGGTCTATGTTAAGTAACATTGTGTCTTGAAATTACTTATTTGGCAGCACTGTGTGGTGAAATATATTTAGTTTCACTTCTCGTAAATTATAAGGATATAAGCCAGTCAAGGTGTTTTTAAGTCACTAGAATTTTCTAGCGCTTTAACTGCTATAAAAATATTTTAAATGTCTGTTTGTGTGTATGTATAGAAACATTACATGTATTATAATAAAAATAATAAAAAAATATCAATAATAACAATACATACTTTTATAAGCAGAAAAGACAGCAATTGGTATCGCTTATGCGTTAGCAATTTCCTCACATTTTTTTTAGTTTGTTTCGAGCCAAACGCAGGCAACTTTCTTTGTTAGACTAATTAATATACAAGTGTAACACTGAATGTTGTTAAAGTGTTAGTAAAATGTGAGACAGTGGAATTAGTTGCAAGAAATTATAATTTTATTTTACTGTGATTGCTTATTGAAATCTTACTTAACAGCAAGAGAAGTATCGATTTGCATTGCATTTATATTTGTAGTGGTATATTCCATTCTTGAAGCTTCAATATTGATAACATGATTTGTTATTTGAAACCAAACCAATTGGTAATTAGGCAATCAACTTTACTTTACGTATAAAGAAAGCAGGCAAAACAATTTCCCATTTGTGCAATAATTTTTAAGGCATCAAAGTCTAGTAAACTCAATTTTACTTAGTTCAATGCTAGATTATTTTTCCCACTGTGCCTTTTATTTAAATATGTACACACATACCGACATATAAAAAGCAGTGTATCATTGTGGAAATTTACTAGAATAATATCGAAAGTTTCTCGGCTGCTTGCCTTCAGGACTAGATTTCTTTATTATTTTCTTTTAAAATATTTCAACTGCAATTCGAAAAGAGAGTGTGAGACTTTGTTGCATAAAACTACAAGTAAAAAAAAAATAACAAAAACAAAAACAAGTACTGGTGAGTGTGAGAGTGCATGTACAAGTATGAGTACATTTACATGCAAGTTTAAAAATAACGGAATTTTGTTGTATTTTTTTTATCAAACCATGCAGGCATAAATAAAGTTCAGTTATGAGTGTGTGAGCGCTTATGTATAAAATATGAGAGTGCACTCACTCTCCTACCTACATATACATACATACAAACATATACAACACAAGACAAGTGTACGTGTAAATATAGAAAAATTGTAAACGAAGAGCTCATACTTATATACATATGTATGTGTATATATGTATGTGTATGTGTGTGCCTGCGTGTGCATTTAAAATTACATTGAGCCTTAAAATATGCAGTAGAATTCTGTAGTTCATAACAATAAAAAGTGAATGTAAAATAATATAGCATGTGTATCACTGCAATTTATTTTTCCTTTTATATTTCTTTCTTGCAGAAATGAAATATTAAAAAAATATAAGCTGCTCATCAGCATTTTTTTTCAACATGAGTGTATTAAAAAATTTCTTGTTAAAAGTATAAAAATAAATACATAAAAATAAATATTATTATCAAACTAAACATTTCGTAGAAAAATCCTCTTTTCTCTATTAAAAAATTAAATAAAATTTCCACGAAATCTAGAATTAATAAATAAATTAAACTTAAATTTTACAGTATAAATATTATATATAAATAGAAATTTAACAAAAAAAAAATTATTTCTCAAGAATACATATAAAAAAATATTAAAACACCAACTTTTACTCAAATAAATTTAAATAAAATAAATTCTTAATAAATAAAAAAACTCCATTTAATATAAACAATAATAATGTACAAATTAAGTAAATAAAATTTTTCATTTTGTTATTTAATCCATACTTTAAAAATTCCAAAAAGTGTTTGATGTGGAAAGTTAAATACATACTAATGTTTAAATAAACATACGATAATTATTGCTCCAAAAATTTATATGTAATAAAGCAAAAACAAAAGGTAATTGTTGAGATAACATTTGTATGACATATTTTTTATGATAATTATTGTTCGTTTATAAATTAATTTGCATTTTATTTTATTGTCATTAAATATTGAGTGTTCTCATTAGTTTTAATATTTATTCGAGCTGTTTTTTTTATTTATTTTAATGTAACTTTTAAGGATTATGTGCATTTTTTTTGTGAAAGCAACTGTTTTGGGCTAACAAAAGTTTTCCTTTTTTTATAAATAATTATGAAAAATTAATTAACTATGCTTGCATAATCAGCTTGTAGCTTTTGCTTTCCCCTATTGTTATGAAATTTTCCGTTCCCATTTATTCCTCTTTGCAGCAAAATAAAGTAAAATTACCTTGTAACCTTTAAAGTAGCTTCATCACGAAAGAACCATACAACACCAAGGAATAATTAATAATTAAAGTTATTTATTGGACATTTATTAAGGAAATTTTTTCCAGTAAAACCCAAATCTGCATACAAACTGAACAGTCCCTATAATTCAAAAAGGTAACAAAGCGTTAATTAATAAAATCATTAATAATTTAGAGCCGTAAATTGTCCTTTTTCAAAGGACTAGGAAATACTTCGCTCTACCACTTTCAATATCTGATGATGTTGTTGTTTGTGTGCAAACGTGTTTACAAAAAGCCAAACAAAAATTATTAATTTATATTGACCAAAAAGCAACAACAAAAGCAACAACAACTAAAAACAATTTTATTGAAACTGAAAGCCTTTTCAAATATTTATGGCCATCGATAGAGAAACCAATAATGACAGCAATTTTAGCACGAACAGCAGCTACATAAGTCAGAAAAAAACATATTTGAATAGTTCAAATGCACAAATAAATTATACTTTGCTATTAATTATTCAAATGATTTCTAATTGTTCACCAATTAAAGTTTTTGATTGCCATTTTGGCTTTTTGAATGAGTGCATTCGAATCGACGTTGCAATATAATTTAAAACTATTGGCCTTTATTTCTATTATTCCATAGTGCTTAAAATCTTTTGTTAAGTGATTTTCTGTTTGTCAGTAAAGTGAAATCAAAATAAATTTATATATTTTTAAAAGCGAGTCCCAGCATTAAAAAAACTATGTTTATTCTTTTGAAATCAAAGACTTGTGTGTGGGCGAACGATTGTTTCAATAGCGCTTAACTTTAATAGATAAAATAAATTAAATTCAAGGCTACCAGAAATCCCTTAAATAAATAAGTAATGTTAAAAAAGTTTCCTTTTCCACCAAAATTAAGTTTGCAAGAATAAGGATATCCGAGAGCCAGCCACATCCTTGCACGGATTGCAAGAACTAACTTTAAAATATTTAATAGTATGTCTTAAGATATGACATAAAGTAATAATTTGAATTGTTTTCTAATTACATATAATCTAAGCTGTAAAAAATTTTTGTTCTGTTCTAGCACCATTTGTGATAAAATTTGCTGGAGTACCCAGCTTTATGCGTATAACAAAAAGCTGACAACTTCTGGTCATAATTAGAGTTCAAAGAAAAATTTTTAAAATTAAGGATATACGGGAGATGGGCGTTTACCTCTAACAACACATATCAAATTTAGTAGAGAAATTGACTGTATAGTTTTACAAGTAGTTACCAAGTTGCGCTGCATTAGGTTTATTTATCTGCAATTAAATTAATATTGAAAAAAAAACATTAAGGACATATGGAAGCTAGGCATATCTTTTCACCCATCATTGTGAAATTGTTCAGAGGACACAATTTTTACCAAATTCCGATCGTTATTGTAACTTATACAAAAACTTTACTTAAAAGGATATATGGGAGACATACATATTCCGGACTCAATCGTTATAAAATTTAGTCAGAGAGGTTCCCTGCATAATATATTAGCTAGCTTATAGATTTCAAAACGTTCTTATCATAATTGTACTTAACATGCGATTGTGAAAATAAAGGATATACGGAAGGCAGCCATGTCCTTAGACCATCGTTTTCAAATTAGGTATAATAGTACAAATAGTTAGCGAGTTTCTTAACATAACCATAACTTTTATTGAATTAAAATAAAGGACATATGGAAAGCAGACGTAACCTTACAGCAGCAAAACAGAAATTCAATAGCAGGTTAGATGTTACTACCACTGTGATCAGTATTTAATATTACATTTAATACATATAATTAATATGATCAAATATCATGTTGTAAAAATAAAGGATATATGGAAGGCAGCCATGTCCTTGCACCAATCGTTTTGAAATTGCTCTGGAAGCTTACTTGTATAATATTACAACTTGTGATCTAGTAAAATTGAGTTCAAAAGATACTCATAATTTTTATGAAAGTTCCAAAATAAAGGACATATGGGAAATAGACACAAATTGATATAAAAAGAACATATGCTCAATAGGGAGCTTAGACGTACCGTATTTCAGACACTTAACACATTGGTTACTATTTAATACCAGATTTAAAAATTAATATATATAATATGATATAATTTTTTTTTAAATAAAGGATATATAGGGGACAGGCATGTACTTGCAGGAACAATGATACAATTGACCGTAAAGGTTTTTTATACAGTATTATATTAGTAATATATATAAATAACTAAGTTTTCATCCAAATTATACAATTTAAAAAAAAATTTTAAATAAAGGACATTTGGCAGCTAGACACAAACTTTAACCAATTAAAACGAAATTCTTCAGGATTATTTATTGGGCAGTGGTGCTAGTTTTTTCTAAATTTCGTCAATTATATATAATGATAAATTAATTAACCATTCATGAGATTAAAGAATATTCGCCGGCTAAAATTATATTTTATGGATAGCTTGGCAGTATAATACTACAAGTTATTTTAAAATTTTTGTTGGTTTTAAACTTAGTTAAAGAAAAACTTATTTTTTAAATAAAGGACATGTGGGAGGTTAGGTACATCCTTGCACTAATTTCAAAATCAGAACCAAACAGTAAACTTAGAAGTAGAATATTATAAGTAGTTCATAGTCCCTGCAATTTGATAATTTTTTGACTAAAATAAATTTTTTAAAGGAGATAGGTACATCCTTGCACTCATTGCAAAACAAGAATTGAACATAAAACTTTGAATAATAATATTATAAGTAGTTCACAAGTCTCGCTGCATCTTGAAAATTATTCAAATTAAATTACAAGATTTTTTTTATATAAAGGATATATGGAAGATGGGTGTGTGCTTGTAGCAATTACGGTGAAACTTACCAAAAAGCTTAACTGCACAATATTACAAGTTGTTATACATTTTTCTTGTGTACAGGTCAAAGTTCTAGCTAAAATAACATGTTGACATCTTAAGATATGTGCTTGTACTGATGTTATTTTAATTTGCTCGAGAGTGTGTATGTATAATTTTGAAATATTATTATATTTAAATATAAATTTTTAAAATTAAGTCACGTCCGTGCATTACACTTTGAATTTTTCTTAATTTTGGTATACAGCTACTCTTTTTGTAATTAGTCCAGTTCCAGTTCTGTTGATTTGTTTTATGCCAACAGGGTATCCTGCCAAGGACGTGAGATAAAATTTGAAGCATTAATTATGTGTAGTTGTAACTTACAGTATAAGCTTTAAAGGGATGTAGAAAATGCGAGCTGTTAATTAAGCAGGTTTATTCTTACAATGTTTCACTGCACTGAAATTATTTTTGTGATGTTTTTTTATATATATGAAATTTACAAGGACTACGAACAGGCTTCTCTGCCCAGCACAAAAAGGTCTGCTCGAGCACAAGTTGATTTGATTACTTTTGTTGATTTAATTATGTATGCTAATTTCTCTTTCCCAATTATAAAGAATAATAAGTGTAGAATAAAATGTCTTGAGTTGTAACAGATGTTATTCCAACTTGTGCTGCTGGAGTAAGAGTTTTAGTTAATTTTTCTATTTATTATTAATTTTATAATAAAACGTTATGTACTAGAAAACTTTATTGCTTGCAGAAATTCGCTTAGAGTGAACAAAGCAAATATTAAAAAATAACATATACTTAAAACTTCTTATTGCAGTAAGTACTCGTGTAGAATTTCTAGTTACGAACCAAAATTAATTTTAAATTGTTCATTACTATACCAGAAGAAGTAGTAAAAATAAAACCAACTAAAATTTATTATTTTAAAAACCCACAAATTGAGATAAAAATACAACAAATGCTGCACTTATCTTGACGTCTACTAAAACTCAATTTATTTAAATGAATGCTAAGAAATCAGTTGCCAAAAAAAAAGCTCTAAAACTGAACGGCAATAAAACCAACAACCAAGCCACAGGACTCAAAAGCTATTAACAATACAAACACATTTAATAACCAACAACCAGGGAAATTGTATGCAAATTGAATAAATAAACAGGAATAAAAAATAAAAATATTATTCATAACATAAAGAAAAAAAAAAAAAACAGAATCACATCAGCTGCCATTTTGATGTGCATGAAATGCAAAATTGGAAAATAAAACACTAAATTCGAGGAGCAGAAGAGAAGAAGTAAAATGGGAAATAGAGAAAACTAACCGGGAGTGAGAAAAGAGCCAAAATACATAAACAGAAGCACAAATGCTACTGCATACAAGAGCAATTTACTGTTGCCTCAATGACTCTTTGAACACGTTTTAATAATCAACAACCATATACGAGGCTAATTTGAAAAGGTTTTTAATATATTTGTTGTTATTTGCTTGCTGCACAGTAGAGTGAGTGGTTCGCCTTCCATACAAAAAAAATAAAGTTGTGCCAGTCATCCCCTAGGATTAAAGATAATGTAAAAGCAATTCCAAAAATATTTTTATTTTCTTTTTGCCACGCCTACAAATAGTATTTTGTTCACTGTGTCGCCATTTTTCGTCCGATCATAACATTTTGTATACCGGTGTTCGTGGCTCTGTTAGGGCTACATTTCTGTCCTTAATAGATTTTGACTACCACTCCATATTCTAGTCATGACTTTCGTTGAAAAATATTTAGCATTAGGGTGAGTACGACCCGAGTTTTCAAAAGTGATGACTAGAATATGACGTGGTATTAAAAAACAGAAATGTAGCCCTTACAGAGCCATGAACACCGGTATACAAAATGTTATGATCGGACTTAAACTGGCGACATTGTGATCAAAATACTAAAAGGGTGGTATTTGTAGGCATGGCAAAAAATATATTTTTGGAATTGCTTTTACATTATCTTTAATCCTAGGGGTGACTGGAACAACTTTTGTTTTCGAACCATTCTACTGCACAGTCATTTTCAAACAATGCGTGGCAATGCGAATTATTTCAACGAATGATGTCGGATATGAAAAGTGTTGCCAATAGTACACGCTATTGCGATGCCACAAAATACCATCACAGTGGTAATCTTTCGAGTTTATTAAGAATTAAAGTGTTAAGATGTTATGGCAATCGAAAAAAATTTTATTGTTTATTTGATGTCCTTATTTTTGCATTTTGGAATTTTCCAAGTTGTTGTACTGAACATTAATTTTTAATAAACTTTTGACTTTATTCAACTAAGGTTTATAAAATGGCGAAATATGTATATAATAAACGTTTATAAATATAATTATATCCTCTTACATGGTTTCTTTAAAAGAGGTTTTAAAAACCGAAAATATTTTCTCAACATAAGGCAGTTTGACGTGTTAAAATAAAATACATTTTCAAGTTTGCCCTCGTATTAACGTTATGATAGTAAGCAAGTGCTAAAACTAATTTATTTAAAAACTTATATATATGCATACATATATTTGCATACCCAGCAAACGCAAGAGCGAGTGTTCGATTAATTGTGATTTAAATTTTATACTCAACACATTTTTCAATTGCAATAAAATAAACCCACTTTCGGTATGTTAAACATTTATTTATTAAGTATAAAATTATAGAATTAGTAACAAATTAATTTTATTTTTATTTTTGCATATCCTTTCAAACATAAACTCCACACAGTTATAATTATTTGGCCCAGCCAGTGTCGTACATAAACTTAGTGATAGTAACTAATAATACATAAGTGTTATCTTAAGCACAAAAATATTTTCAAGAAGTTTCATCTGGAGTGTTGCGTATTGGAATCATAGTATCCTTTTTTTTCTTAGCAATAAGATTGAAGATATTATAAGCAAAGGGATTAGGATGGAACTGAAGTTTTATTAAATAATTGCTTGCGTATTTTGCAATTTCGGCAGACCCTAGTGACATATTTAGATGACGATATAAATTTTAATTTTTAATGTACCATGGAGCTGATTTTATTAACCGTAAAATGTTGTTATGCCTTCGTTGCATTTTCTATACATTTGAAGCTGAAGCAGTGCCCACTAGGTGCACTCCATAGCACCATATAGGTTTTAAAAGTTTACAATCTAGAGTGAGGGTAAAATTTTGAGAGAGAAGAATGAATTAATTAAATTGTAAGGAAAATACAGGACAAAAATATATATTGTATACTTTGCTAGGTGCTAGAGCAGCTCATATATACCTGCTTTGTTGAGGGGTTTCTAGATTGCCATTGCTTCTAGTATTGGCAATTCCCAAACTTCCAACAGTTGCTTTTCCAATTAGCTGTAGCTTCTTTGGCATAAAGATTCACAGTCCTTCAGAATATCCTCTGAAGTGTACTCTCAATGCCAAGTTTATTGAGATGTTTTTTTTAACCTCCAATGGTCTGCGATAAGTTTTTTTTTTATTATTTTTATTCAAAGACATAAGGTCCTCAAAACGATTTTGAATACATACGATCCAATCATTAGTTTTGCATGCCTCAATCCAGAAAGATTAACCAGGGTTGTTCCCTGGTATTCTTGTTATCCATCGGCTTCTAATCAGTCTCTAAGAAGTCAATTCTTTCTGGTTATTCAGCATAAGGAAGTGACTTTACAGGAAATAATCGAAAGCTGTAAGATCACACCGCCTTGGAGGCCAATACTTGTAGACAGGTCCTTTTCTCGAAATCAAATTATCGCCCAATTTTGATTTCAATTAGTCGATGTTTGTGGCCATCGTTTGACAACAGATTCCCAAATTCACATTTTTAAACAAAAAATCATTGATCATGGTGCATTAACAATCTCCATTGGCCATAATGACATCTTCCGCTTTAATTTGGAAGGAGAAAGATCAATGATACCACCAGCGTGTAAACAACATCAAATGTTGCATTTTTCTAGATGTCTTTGAGTCTGTCGAATAGGTCGGCTGACCCCATCTTATAATATTTAAAAGTCTACAGCATTTTCTATAGGCAGCGTTAGAACTAGACTTTTCCATTCCTTTTACCAGTTATAGGACTTAATTTATTTCAGCGCTATTTTTTGGACGAAATTTCTGCAGTGTTATGATTTTGAGAAGTTTGATGTTGTGTTTGCTGGGTTTAATGAAGGTTTATTGCAGTATAAGTACAAATATGATTGCGTTCATTTATTTTTTTAGAAAAAAACATTTATCAGCATACATACACACACACACACATACATACATACATACATACATAATTGCAAATGTAGTTACAAACTCAAAACACATATCCTTCTAAAAAGGTAGGAGACAAAAAAATTAATTTTATTTATTCATTATACCAAAACATGGTTCCTACTAGTGAGACTACAGTGGCTGTTAGTTTTACATATTATAGTTGCATCCATGCATATATATCGATGGTGTAATATAAAATAGGAGTATCTTAGTTTTTATCGATATCTCTTTTTTGTTTTTACCGTTTTCTGGTAGCCCAACCTATATTTACATCCTCCTTACAAATAAAAGACTTATGGCTACTTAAAAAATTATTTATTTAGTTTTTATTTATTTTTGTTCCTTCTCGTGCAAAATTTTAAAATTTTTAGTTACGCCTTTTTCTATTCCTGACAATGCTTTCCTTTAAATTAGCAAACGCGCAACTTC
Source organism: Tachina lurida (assembly GCA_944452675.1). Classification (NCBI taxonomy): domain Eukaryota; kingdom Metazoa; phylum Arthropoda; class Insecta; order Diptera; family Tachinidae; genus Tachina; species Tachina lurida. Next base: position 129,410,693 of record OX101756.1, on the reverse strand, counting down.
TTCATATGAACATACTCGTACATAGATCATCAGTATTCTACAACCGCATCCCTACCAGAGAAGCGCAATGAGTAGTGAAAAAGCGAGTAGAGTTGAATCATGATTTATAATTTCATGTACTCATGCGCATTCAAAATGTATGCAATGTTGTATATGAATCATATTCACCCGAAAGTTTGAAGTGCGCATCGAACTCATACTTAGCAACATTTATGACGTTATTGAGTTCTACTCTCTTTAACTCAATGCCTATGGACGATGCACAATAAGTATGATTCACAATGCGAACTTTGCATACGAATATTAAAGTTCTCATTATAAGGTTGTGTTTCTCTTACTTTTTGTTTGTTTTTTTTTTGCAGGAATTGAAAAACAACCATATTTACTACTATTGTTTACTACTTTGCATGAGTTGAGTGAGTTGAATCAATATGAGTAGTATAAGTATTTTCCTGAAATAAGAAATCAAACTGAAGTGATTTATGAGTGTGAGTGTGGTATGACTATGATGTTGACGTCGCATTCATATCTATTTCAACCTATACTAAATCAATGTCATCGTGAGTATGCGTAAATCAGAGTAGTTGAGTTTAAATGATGTCTACTCACTTTTCTTAAAAATTTCATGAGTCAGTATGAATAGCGAAAACATGATTCATTGCCAACCACTGATGTACGTACAAATCTTTTCGAATAAATGGCATATAATAAAGAACTAAAGCTTCATTCATTCCAAATCACTGATCCCTACACAAATCAAATTGTATACGAACATAACGCCAGGATGCCAGTCAGAGAGTCTAGATTTCCACAGTAAATCTATCTCTAGAGGAGATAATATAAATAAGCCTCCATACACTACTAATTTAATTGGCCCTGTCAAAGGCAGCCTGTTGACAGGAGCAATATTGCACATTCAGTTAATTATTTAAAATTATTTTTAATTTTGATCAGAAATAATTTCTTAATCAGGCCTAAGTTCAGTAATTTCAATTCTTATTGAATGAAATATTTTTATTAATTAATGTGAGTTTCTAATTTATTTTAAATTGTTATAATTTGCTTAAGCCTTAACTTTAAGTCCATTTTTGGGGAACTGAACTTAATTGCTTTCGAATCATTCAATTGCCCACACATTGAAGTATTTTGCAATCAGCAATATTTGTTGATTGATATGCAAAATTTTTATTTTCTTGTTTTGACTGGTGATTGTAAAATTTGCTATAAAAACTGAAATTATTCCTATTGTTTTAAAAAGTGTTTCAATAAAAATTACTTATTGGAGTAAAAAAATGCATTGTATATTGCATATTAGAATAGTTTTTCTTTCAATAATTTTATTTAAACATAGAATTTGTACAATAAAATAATAATTGAAACAAAAATAACAAATTTATTAACTTGCAGTTAGATTTAAAAATAGTCATTTCATGTCAAGTGGAGACGTAATTGTCAAATATTTATAAAAAGTTTTTAGTTTTAGCACTAGTGAAACAAAAACAAAAACAATGACAACGATTGCTCAATTTGTTTTTGTATTTTTTGATATTTTTTGTAAGTTTTTGGAGCTATGCTCTTTATGGCGCGATACAAAAACAAGGACACAGTTAGAAAATAAAATAATGGGAAATAAATGGATACGTTTTGAAATATTTGCGGCGAATTTGACATCATCAGATAATATAATTTTATTGTATTGTTTGTTTTATATATGTAGATAAGAAGCATAGCTCTAATCGGACGTCCTAGGACAGCTCTCTTCTTTTTAACCCTGTGTAAAATAGAATCACCAATATAATCGTCTTACTTTTCTCTTGGTAACATTTCTTTATCAATAATTTTAAGCCACACTGTAGAGAGAGTAGAGAAAAATAAGAATTAGAATATAACTAAAATTAAATAAAAATCGCAAAGAAAATTATATTCAAACGTTTTAGTACCAAAAAAAAAGAAGTCCAGAAGCAAATGAAAATTGCAGTGAAAATTAAATAAAAACGTTTTTTTGACCAATGCCATTCTGCCATTAGAAAACTGAGGTTAAAGTAATCCTAAATCAAATGTGGGTTGAAGTAATTAAACATTGATTGACAGAATGCTAGACACGTTGATATATGTGTGAAACTGCAGATGGAATGATATTTGCAAAAAAAAAATAATAATAATGCTTGTTTGCTAATATAATTAAATTTTATAAATCTTTAATAACTTGTAAAGCATTATTTGCTATAATTAAGTAATGCATTAATGCAAAGTATTTTAAGGCAAAACAGTTTCCCTTCTGAGTAAAAATCAATTTACTACAGACAATAATATTTTGCAGTGTGCACATATTTATGTTTATTTAATATTTAATTATATAAACATAATAAACAAATTAATATTGTATTTACATTACGAATAATGAATGTATAACTTACACAAACACAATTTCTTGGAGGAAATGAATAAGCATCTACGGCGTATACGTGATACAAATTATGCACTCAACAACACTCATACGCCTCAGTAGATAATAATTACACAAACTCTCTCTCTCTCTCTCTGTCTCACCCTTTATGAGAGCAAACCAATGTTGCCGGAATCCTAATTCAATTTTGCACAGAAAAACCACATTATTGTTATTCTAAATTTTATAAATTACACAAAACAAATTTTGGATTTGATAATAACGCTTTTTATCTATGTACGAGTACAGCTGCAGTCAAAATATTAGCAGCATAACAAAATTATTTTGCATCTCCTAAAAGGTTGATATACTTTTAATTAAACCGCAATAAAAATTCTTGTTACTATTTAGTTTATTAGCTTATAAAAAAGTATTTCCATTACATTGATGAAATTGTTGCTAAACTAGTATTTTGTCATTTTAATGAACCCACACAAGCTGCATTTCATCCAAGATAATACGTGAGCTGCCATTATTGCCTTAATCCGCATACCATGATAAGAAAATTACTCCCACTTCATATTAAGAGCATGGCGCTCTTGATCATTATTGTTCTGAACTATTTATTTTGTTCACTAATGGGTGGTCTTCGGACAAAAGATCTAGAACTCTTTTCACCGAAAAGGGTGATTGTGGACTCCTGTTTTTGTAATATATCCTCCATTTTTTCTTTGGCCAGTTAACGTGAGCTTTTTCAAAATACAAACGTTTTGCTATATTCTTGGGAGGAGGTAATGGGGCTTTTTAGGGACTGCAAGCATTCAGTTGATTTTCTCGTAGTCTTCGACGAATAGTATTCCCTCTTTCCTCGATATCCAATTCTGTTTTAAGCTCTCTAACAAGCATGAAGCCAAGCATAGCCCAAAAAAAAAACATATTATACAAATATTTGGTTAATCATTTACGGAGTTAAGTACTTTCTAAGTGAAAGCTTTTGATTGAAAAATTAATTTGTATATGAAATAATGTTGAGGCGGAATTACACAAAAATTTTATGATCCCAAAAAAAGTCCAGGAAAAAATTTGTTGTCCCATTTTGAAATAATTAGACAGACATTGGCAACTCTGGAGCAAACACTGAAAGAAGACAAAAAAAAAAAGCATTATTTATTTTAATGAAAAGCTTGTAATTAGAGCATATAAAATAGAAATAGAAGTTTGAAAACAAATTCAACACATACTTTTGACAATTTTTCGCGAAATATTAACCAAAAATGATATTAATGTGAAAATATTCTTTTTTATAGTGTCTTAGTTGTGTGTTAGAGGAGTTGATGAGGATAAGTAAGGCGCAATTATTTTTGAATAGCAATTAACCTGTTTATCATATCACTTTAATACTTGACTAGTTCTTTTTTTTAGCAATTGGGGTTAAAGCATTTGAAACTAATATGACATGATTTCATGAATGAAGTGTTAGTAATATGTTAGTATATGTTGCTTTGGATTTTCAAGCTTTTTGGCTCACTTAAATTTTTAGATTGACAATAAAAATTAAAGCTCCATTGACACTACACTAGGAGTAAAATAATAAAGTAAACTAATATTTTTTTTTTATCATTACGTTATCGTGTATTGATGACCAAACAAAAAAAAAAAAACAGAAATAGTCTCCTTAAAAATATGTTATAAGAAACATAAAAGAATTATACAGAATCTTCCAACAAACTGCGGCTAAAGCTTTTTGTTTAAAGAAGTTTTAATATATTTTAACGCTGCCTTATTCATAAAAAATATTTCTGTTTAATAAGAGGTTTATGAAACGAATTTTCTATGGAAATTTGATTAATAAACCTTTTATAAAATCAAAATATTTTTTTATGAATTAGGCCCTTAACCTTTACTGGCTAAATATGTTATGCAAATTTTACATAAGATTTAAGGTTTCTATGGTAATGGCTATGGGGTTATGGCGAGTCACCTATAATCAAATACAATGTTGCCCATTTGTTTGGTTCGAACGGCTGTTTTTCTATAGCTATGGTTATGTCACCTCTGATTGCTCCTTTAGGTGATTGAAATGTTACCAACTTCAGATTGGCAATACCGCCAAACCGATAATGCCAGCATTTGTCAAATTCATACCAATGACAGCTGTTTATATTGTTATAAGCTATCACAAGCATTTGCATCTTAGGTTTATAGAACAAAAATGTTATTCGAAATGGAAGTGAAACGTAATAGTGTGATGGCGATAAATTTTGCCCGAAAATTTCAACCAGCTATTGCTCGGGAACTGAGCCATGTCAAAAAGAATAAAATGTTTGTTAAATTAGATTGTTACAATAATACAGGCAGCATTGCCAAGTGCTATGGTGGTGGATGGAAATAAACCACAACGTCACATGAAATGTTTAATATTTTTTAACGTTAACTTATTCAGTAAAATAATTTTTTAATACAAATAAATTGAAATTGATTATTGTGGGTTAAGCTGGATCCTAAGTGCAGATCATCAGGGAACCTTTTGCCTAAAGATTTTTTAGATCAACCAGTGATATTAAGTTTAACTTCCATTTAAACAAATGGCAAGTTCAACTAATATTAAAGCTGAAATAAGAACTCAATAATCAACATGTTTTTAATTTTTTTTACTTTACTATTGCTACATTTTTTACTTTTTTTCAGCATACAAGTATTTTTGAGAGGGTGCAGTCAAATTAATAAGTAGTGTTTTTTTTTAAGAATTTTTATACTTTTTTTTTTACAAATTTGAGATTATGTTCGTAAACAAATGTTAAACTTAAATTGTAACAATATCCACAAAATAACACTGATCACATGAAATGGTTGGGAAAGTGAAAGCTGGACTACAATGTAGTCTACGTCATAGTGGTAATCAAATGGCCAAAGGAATTGAAAGTATCCTAGCAAAGCATCTGACGTCTACTTCGAATTGAGCTCAAAGTAAAGTCTTGCAAGTTACACCAAAAAAAAAAAAAGTTACACTCGAAAGAGCCAAGGAGTTGTTACGGTTATGCGAACTTGGCAAATTTACAAACATTGTGTTCTCTGATTAAAAAAATTTTCCCATTTAGCAGTTCACAAACTATAAAATCGATTGTGTTTACTTAATTGAATAAACTCACAAAAATTTGAGCCTACGCACGGCCAGCCGAAGTAATTTGCAACCTCAAATAGTGATATGGGCAGCTATGACCGACGATGGACACTGCTCAATCATTTTAAACTGATTATCCAGAAAATATTTTGAAAGCTACTTTAAAGCCACGGCCATGCAAAAATTTCACTCGTAGACCATTGATAGACGTTCCAATAAGACTTGGCACCGTCTCATAAAGCTCGTCTAGCCCAAAATTGTTAAAAAATCATCATCCACACTTCATTTGTCTGCACAATGGCTTTAAAGCAGAGTTTGAAAAACTGCCAGCAAAACAGGAACAGCACTAAAAAGACTGCTTTTGCTGTGCTGCGAAAAGTTTATTTATTTTTTTTAATCTTTTGTTGCTGTGTTCACAGCACAGAACATGTCTGCAGTTAAGTCACAACACAGCTAGATCGTGCGTTCTTGATGATTTTGTTCTGTTGCTTTAACCTCGAAATTTCAAACAGTTCAGTCAAAGCACAATGTCAAAAGTTCGTGGTACACTTTATGCTATAACTGCCCTGGATATGAATCATCGTTTGTGTGTTGTTGTTGTTGTACTGAAATGTTTAAGAAGTTTAGATTAGCTAAAACAAGGCAACAGCAAAAGTAACAGTAGAATTTGGTGTGCTGTTGCTGTTGCTTTGACTTTAGCTACGAAGATCTTCACAGCACAGCAACAGTTAAGTTAAACTTTTTTTCGTTTAACAGCACAGTCGACAAACGTTCGTTTCAGTTTGCTATCGGCTTTGAAACTTTTTGCAGTTAAAGCAAATGGAATAAAAAAATGGAAGAACTTTCAAACGCTGCTTTCAAGTTCGTCATTTTTAAACAAAAACGTGCTAAATTTTATTACTGAGTTAGGGCATTAATTTGAGAACATTTTGCTCTATTGATAATTTTAAAGGTAACGTCGAAATTAAACAAAATAAACTAATGTCTTTTTTAGTTAAGACCCCTTTTTAAAACACGAAAAGAAACTGTGTTGCCCATCGCATAATTTTGCCAACTTGCCCTTTAATATTGTGCCACACACAGAATTTCGATGTCAACCTATTACATCAATTTGAGGAAAAAGTAGGTCCTTTCTTTGCTGATTGCTTTATATTTTTATCACAGCTTTGCAATGTATTAAGACAAAAGCTTTACAGCAGGTATAAAAATAACCCAGTTACGTTCTCAACTCTTCAGTGCAGTTCATATATTTAGCACTGGGTGTCGTGACATGAAACATCTATTCTTTCCTTTTCCTTTCACAATTTAAATATGTATGTATACAAAAGCATCCCTATACAAAGACATTCATGTGAGATGCTTTTCGTTAGCTGAAAGGTAAAACACCATAGATAACATTATCATAATTTTAGAGGAGAATAAAACAAAATTGTGCTAAATTATGTAATTTCTCAATTCATTTTTACCTTTTGATTTTCTTAATAAACAGCCATATGCAAAAAAATAACTTAAACTTTAAATGTGTTAATCTTTATTTTTTTTTTGTGGGAAGTCAAATATATCTGAATTTATAAAAAGACGATATTTAATTATTTGTTAGTTCGGTCGTTTTGCATTTGAGTTAACGATATAGGTATGTATGTGTTTGTTTGTTGCTTTTAACACATGTGCCTTTACATCTTTATGGGTGTCTGTGTGTGTGTGTGTGTGTGTGAATATTCGTGCAGATATTTATAACAGTTACTTTTTATAGCGCCATTTTTGTGGGTCATTTACTGCCTGTCAACGTTTTCAAACAGAGATAGAATTTCCAGCAAAATTGTTTAACTGCAAAAATGAAAATTAAATGAAAATGAGAAAAAAAAAGAAACAAAAAACTATAAACGACAAGTGTTAAATGAGATGAAAAGAAGGTCATCTCATCATCATCATCATTGTCATCATCGTTATCGTCGTCAGTTTCTTTTATATAACTGTTGCAGAAGTAGAAAATATAAAAAAACAGGATTTAAATGTCTTTTAAAAATTTTAGCATAAAACATTTCGTTTATTTTATTTATGCTTGGTTACAGTTTTGCTTGTATATAAATTCAGGAAATGATCCAATCAGTTATATTAATTAAATTAACTTGTCCAACTAAGTAAGTATTTAAAATAATGCATTAAAAAAAACAAATCCTTTTTCTAAATTGGAACAACTAGTATTTGAAATATTAATTTCCTTAAGCCTAAGTAGCAAAGTGAAAGGAAAATATAATTTTTATGTGCAGGTAAAACGTTGAAATGGTGATTCACGTGGCTCTTGGTTCAAAGTTCGTTTGAAAGGAAAAACAAATGCCAAACCAACTTTATTAAGATAACTGAAAACATTATGATAATAAGACTTTGCGATTACCTTTTGAATCCCTCCAATTATTTTAAGCTTCATAGGATTTTTACAATAAAGGACGAAAAAAAGTTTTATAAAAAACTTTTTATTCCAAAAATCAAAAAAGTTATATTCGATTGCCCGATTTTAATATTTTATTCACATAACGGAATAGAATTTAAATAAAAAATATACTGGTGAAATAAAATTATAGAAAATCAGTCGAATGATCGAATAAATTTAATTCGCACCGGGGAACAAAAAAAAAAAAAGAAAGAATTGTATGTATGTATAAATATTTTATTCTACTATTCGAACAACTTTTAATCGAATAATTGAACAATAAACGCATAACTAATTTTATTCGAATAACAATTTAAAAAAAAATCAATTTCAGTAATCAAATAAATTTTAAATTTGTTTTGGTTCCGCTCATGCCTTTGTCGGTGAAATAAAATTAACATCCTGTTTCCCCAAATTAGGCAACCGTAACGAGTCGCCTAAAATATTTGTATGCAAATCACTCAAAATGCACTTCATATAAAATAAATAAAACAAAAAGAAAATAAAATTTGTAGTTAAAAAAACTTCATATATATCCAAAATCTATTCGATTAATCGAAAAAATTTAATTCGAATAAAAGAACAAACATAATTGATATAATAAAAGTTACATAAAATATAAGCTTTTCTTCGACTAATCGAACAAATTTTAATCGAAGGATAGAATAATAAACGAATCAGAAATAAATTATATTAAAATAAAAAATAACATATCGATCCTTATAAAAAATTTGATTCATTAATGGATTAAATTTTAAATTTTATTAGATTCCGCTTATTAATTTGTTGGAATACTTTTACCTGTAAAGTTTGATTTTACTTTTGGCGTTGACGGTACTGCAAATATGAAATGAATCGTAATAATTTGACAGACTTCCTTTCCTTCAAGAATCCCTCGCATGTACATATCGTTTCCTTGAAATAGAAAAGTCCTAACTCATTATTTTTTTCAAATCAAGTTTTTTGCATATTTCGATAAATGAACCTCTAATATATCGAAATATGCAAAAAACTCGATGAAAAAAAATATTAGTAAGGGCGTTTCTATATTGGGGCAACGATATGTCTGCATATAGAGCAGTAATCCGCAAAATAAAATATGTTTGAATTGGTTAAAAAATGAAATTAAAATAAAGTTACACTTGAAGAAAAGTTTTGTACTTTAAAATACATGCTGTGGTTATCGATTGTTTGAATATTTTTGTTAAATAAGCAATTTAATAAAAACTTTAGTAAAAGTAAAAAATCTAATTATCCATTCAACAATGTAGTGTAAAAATTCCAAATTAAACTAATTAAAATCGCTTTGAAAACTATTAAAATGCCAAAAGCATTTTTATTACGAAATATTTCTTAGTTTCCATAATTATTTTTTGCTGTACAAATTTTAACTTTAATTTCATTCGGTGTGCTCAAATAAACTAAACAAAATACCAGGAAAAAATTCGTACGTCCGTGAACAACTTCATTCGTCGCTTTCTCAGTGACGGCTAAGTGAAAGAGCATAAGTATATGAGTGATTTTCTTGTCCACAATTGTGGTATGGCGTGCGGTTCACTGATTTAGAGTCATACGTAATTGTCTTCATGATAAATCTTTTTAAAAATAAATGATTTGCATATGAGCAAAGCAAATGTGTATCTGTGGTAAAAACAATTATTTTCATTATGATTCTGACATTGTATGTCATAAAAAAAAAATATTTTGAGGAGAATATTGGCTATGACAGACTGGAAAATTTTAAAATTTTCAAAGCTGACACTTGCAGATATTTCAAACAATAATTGCGTCTAATGTGTAGTTTCCACAATGCAAGCAAGCGACTTGTCTAGAAAAAATATATGAAAAGCACTCAAATGTTTGAGTGATTCCTATACAAATTTTCTAGACAAGTCGCTTGCTTGCATTGTGGAAACTAAACATAAGTTCTAAAATTTCTTTACATATGTAGAAAGTGAAACCTGTCAATTTTATAAAATATTTATTTTGGGAAATTTACATGTTAAAAGTAGTTTATTGCGATATATTTTTTAAAAATAAAGCAGAAATGCATTAAGAAATTGTTTTATTTTGATTTTATTATCTTAACTTTTACTGGATATTTTAAGGACATGTTAACTTCATTAATGTTTCACCATTTCTTTTATCGCTTTAATGCTTTTTTCTTAAAAAAAAAACAAATGATAAAATGAAACATTTATAAAGAAATTAAATAAAACAACACCAGCAAAACACACTCACCACAATATAAAACGTCACACATCAAATACACGTATACAGCGGAAATACATTTAAGCAAAAACAAGAATAACAACAAATGTTAAAAAAAAAACAATCAATAATAATTACGACATTTAACATTTAATATCTACATGCGTCCTTGAATTCCACAACACGACCGACAACAAGCAAACCAACAAATAGGGAGACAATCTACAGCAAAAAGTAACAACAAGTATTAAAATAATCACAACCACATAAACTGAATAAATACCCAGTGAACATTTTTTTTACCAACATGTCCGAAAGTTAACCAGTCAACCATAAGTATTGTTCATAGTTGTCTTAAGCATTTAGCAGAACATTCAACACATTTTCCATTCTCAATTTCTGTCCATTATTTGTCTGACAGCTCACAAAAGATTTTTAGTTTTCCTCAGAAACAATTTTCTACTTTCTTGCCAACTACTAATTTAATTTTTGGTACAATATTTTAATATTCTCGCCACTTGTATAGATTTTCTGGAGAAGTTCAGACTGAATTTGACAAAACAAAATGTTCGCTGGGCCTCACATTTTTGCGCACATACACATAGAAATAAAGCTCTGTTTTTATTTTGCTTTTATGGCATATTTACCCACACATACACACATGAGTACATTAAAAGTCATACAAGTATAAAAATAAATAACTGGACGTAAGAAATAGAAAACTATTTTCACACATGTCGGAATGCATATATGTGTGTGTGTGTACTAATGTGTCGAAAAATAAGTGTGAATACACAACAACACGCCCCTTTTTGGTTTAATACGTCAAGCAGCATTTTAAATTTATATAAGTCATACTGTTTCAAAAGTTATTTGAATAATATTGTTTTTTGTTTTTTTTTTAAACTTTCTTAGTTTACTGTGATTGTAAGTTTGAAATTCTCAAAGAGTTCTTGGAACTTTGTCAATCGGCGTCTTAAAGTTAATAAGCTGTTTCTTAATACTCGTTTTTCGGAGTTTCAGTTTTAAAAAATTTAAATAAAACTTACGAAAATATAATCTGATAAATTTAGTCCCAAGCAAGGAAAATGCACTTACAAACATTTTACATATAGAAAAAATAAACGCCATATACATCGCACTTTTTTCATATCGAAAAATATAAACAAATTTACGTTGTAATTAAACGTGTAAAAAATAAAATGGACTGTATATCGTATATACATCGATAATTTTACGAGCAAAAAATTTTTATGAAAAAAATTTAATAGACTATACATCGTCCATTTTTAAATTTTTTACGAAAAAATTTAATGGACCATAAATCGTCGATTTCGTAAGCAAAAAGTTAAATGGACTATGTACGTCGTCTTCTTTTCGTGCAAAGAATTTAATAAACTATACATCATCCATTTTTCATGCAAAAAATTTTTTTATGAAAAAAATATAATGTACTATACATCGTCTTTTTTTAAATTTTTTATGAAAAAATTTTATCGACTATAAATCGTCCGATTCATGTGCAAAAAATTATATAGACTATATATCGTATATTTAAGATGCAAAAAATTAAATGGACTGACTATATATACAAAATTTAATAGACTATACATCGTCCATTTTTAAATTAAAAAAAAAATAAATTGACTATAATTCGTCCATTTCGTATCTAAAAAATTAAATGGACTATATACGTCGTCTTCTTTTCGTGCAAAGAATTTAATAAACTATACATCATCCATTTTTCATGCAAAAATTTTTTTTATGAAAAAAATATAATGTACTATACATCGTCTTTTTTTAAATTTTTTATGAAAAAATTTTATCGACTATAAATCGTCCGATTCATGTGCAAAAAATTATATAGACTATATATCGTATATTTAAGATGCAAAAAATTAAATGGACTGACTATATATACAAAATTTAATAGACTATACATCGTCCATTTTTAAATTAAACAAAAAAAAAATTAAATTGACTATAATTCGTCCATTTCGTATCTAAAAAATTAAATGGACTATATACGTCGTCTTCTTTTCGTGCAAAGAATTTAATAAACTATACATCATCCATTTTTAATGCAAAACATTTTTTTATGAAAAAAATATAATGGACTATACATCGTCTTTTTTTCAATTTTTTATGAAAAAATTTTATCGACTATAAATCGTCCGATTCATGTGCAAAAAAATATATCGACTATACATCGTCTATTTAAGATGCAAAAAATTAAATGGACTGACTATACATACAAAATTTAATAGACTATACATCGTCCATTTTTAAATTAAAAAAAAATTAAATTGACTATAATTCGTCCATTTCGTCTATTTAAGATGCAAAAAATTAAATGGACTGGCTATATATACAAAATGGAATAGACTATGCATCGTCCATTTTTAAATTAAAAAAAAAATTAAATTGACTATAATTCGTCCATTTCGTATCTAAAAAATTAAATGGACTATATACGTCGTCTTCTTTTCGTGCAAAGAATTCAATAAACTATACATCATCCATTTTTCATGCAAAACATTTTTTTATGAAAAAAATATAATGGACTATAATACATCGTCTTTTTTAAATTTTTTATGAAAAAATTTTATCGACTATAAATCGTCCGATTCATGTGCAAACAATTATATAGACTATACATCGTCTATTTAAGATGCAAGAAATTAAATGGACTGGCTATATATACAAAATGGAATAGACTATACATCGCCCATTTTTAAATTAAAAAAAAAAATTAAATTGACTATAATTTGCCCATTTCGTATCTAAAAAATTAAATTGACTATATAAGTCGTCGTCTTTTCGTGCAAAGAATTTAATAAACTATACATCATCCATTTTTCATGCAAAAAATTTTTTTATGAAAAAAATATAATAAACTATACATCTTTTTTTTCAATTTTTTATGAAAAAATTTTATCGACTATAAATCGTCCGATTCATGTGCAAAAAATTATATAGACTATAGATCGTATATTTAAGATGCAAAAAATTAAATGGACTGACTATATATACAAAATTTAATAAACTATACATCATCCATTTTTCAGGCAAAAACTTTTTTTATGAAAAAAATATAATGGACTATACATCGTCTTTTTTTCAATTTTTTATGAAAAAATTTTGTCGACTATTAATCGTCCGATTCATGTGCAAAAAATTATATAGACTATACATCGTCTATTTAAGATGCAAAAAATATACAAAATTTAATAGGCTATACATCGTCCATATTTAAATAAAAAAAAAATTAAATTGACTATAATTCGTCCATTTCGTATCTAAAAAATGAAATGGACTATATACGTCATCTTCTTTTCGTGCAAAGAATTTAATAAACTATACATCATCCATTTTTCATGCAAAGAATTTTTTTATGAAAAAAATATAATCGACTATACATCGTCTTTTTTCAATTTTTTATGAAAAAATTTTATCGACTATAAATCGTTCGATTCATGTGCAAAAAATCATACAGACTATACATCGTCTATTTTAGATGCAAAAAATTAAATGGACTGACTATATATAAAAAATTTAATAGACTATACATCGTCCATTTTTAAATTAAAAAAAAAATAAATTGACTATAATTCGTCCATTTCGTATCTAAAAAATTAAATGGACTATATACGTCGTCTTCTTTTCGTGCAAAGAATTTAATAAACTATACATCATCCATTTTTCATGCAAAAAAATTTTTTATGAAAAAAATATAATGGACTATACATCGTCTTTTTTTCAATTTTTTATGAAAAAATTTCATCGACTATAAATCGTCCGATTCATGTGCAAAAAATTATATAGACTATACATCGTATATTTAAGATGTAAAAAATTAAATGGACTGACTATATATACAAAATTTAATGGACTATACATCGTCCATTTTTAAATTAAAAAAAAAATTAAATTGAATATAATTCGTCCATTTCGTATCTAAAAAATTAAATGGACTATATACGTCGTCTTCTTTTCGTGTAAAGAATTTAATAAACTATACACCATCCATTTTTCATGCAAAACATTTTTTTATGAAAAAAATATAATGGACTATACATCGACTTTTTTTAAACTTTTTATGAAAAAATTTTATCGACTATAAATCGTCCGATTCATGTGCAAAAAATTATATAGACTATACATACATCGTATATTTAAGATGTAAAAAATTAAATGGACTGACTATATATACAAAATTTAATGGACTATACATCGTCCATTTTTAAATTAAAAAAAAAAATTAAATTGAATATAATTCGTCCGTTTCGTATCTAAAAAATTAAATGGACTATATACGTCGTCTTCTTTTCGTGCAAAGAATTTAATAAACTATACATCATCCATTTTTCATGCAAAAAATTTTTTTATGAAAAAAATATAATGGACCATACATCGTCATTTTTTCAATTTTTTATGAAAAAATTTTATCGACTATAAATCGTCCGATTCATGTGCAAAAAATTATATAGACTATACATCGTATATTTAAGATGCAAAAAATTAAATGGACTGACTATATATACAAAATTTAATAGACTATACATCGTCCATTTTTAAATAAAAAAAAAAATTAAATTGACTATAATTCGTTCATTTCGTATCTAAAATATTAAATGGACTATATACGTCGTCTTCTTTTCGTGCAAAGAATTTAATAAACTATACACCATCCATTTTTCATGCAAAACATTTTTTTATGAAAAAAATATAATGGACTATACATCGACTTTTTTTAAACTTTTTATGAAAAAATTTTATCGACTATAAATCGTCCGATTCATGTGCAAAAAATTATATAGACTATACATACATCGTATATTTAAGATGTAAAAAATTAAATGGACTGACTATATATACAAAATTTAATGGACTATACATCGTCCATTTTTAAATTAAAAAAAAAAAATTAAAGTGAATATAATTCGTCCATTTCGTATCTAAAAAATTAAATGGACTATATACGTCGTCTTCTTTTCGTGCAAAGAATTTAATAAACTATACATCATAAATTTTTCATGCAAAAAATTTTTTTATGAAAAAAATATAATGGACTATACATCGTCTTTTTTTCAATTTTTTATGAAAAAATTTTATCGACTATAAATCGTCCGATTCATGTGCAAAAAATTATATAGACTATACATCGTATATTTAAGATGCAAAAAATTAAATGGACTGACTATATATACAAAATTTAATAGACTATACATCGTCCATTTTTAAATTAAAAAAAAAAATTAAATTGACTATAATTCGTTCATTTCGTATCTAAAATATTAAATGGACTATATACGTCGTCTTCTTTTCGTGCAAAGAATTTAATAAACTATACATCATCCATTTTTCATGCAAAAAATTTTTTTATGAAAAAAATATAATGGACTATACATCGTCTTTTTTTAAATTTTTTATGAAAAAATTTTATCGACTATAAATCATCCGATTCATGTGCAAAAAAATTATATAGACTATATATCATCTATTTAAGATGAAAAAAATACTATACATCATCCATTTTTCATGAAAAAAATTTTTTTATGAAAAAAATATAATGGACTATACATCGTCTTTTTTTCAATTTTTTATGAAAAAATTTTATCGACTATAAATCGTCCGATTCATGTGCAAAAAATTATATAGACTATACATACATCGTATATTTAAGATGCAAAAAATTAAATGGACTGACTATATATACAAAATTTAATAGACTATACATCGTCCATTTTTAAATTAAACAAAAAAAAAAATTAAATTGACTATAATTCGTCCATTTCGTCTATTTAAAATGCAAAAAATTAAATGGACTGGCTATATATACAAAATTTAATAGACTATGCATCGTCCACTTTTAGATTAAAAAAAAAATTAAATTGACTATAATTCATCCATTTCGTATCAAAAAAATTAAATGGACTATATACGTCGTCTTCTTTTCGTGCAAAGAATTAAATAAACTATACATCATCCATTTTTCATGCAAAACATTTTTTTATGAAAAAAATATAATGGACTATACATCGTCTTTTTTTCAATTTTTTATGAAAAAATTTTATCGACTATAAATCGTCCGATTCATGTGCAAAAAATTATATAGACTATACATCGTATATTTAAGATGCAAAAAATTAAATGGACTGACTATATATACAAAATTTAATATACTATACATCGTCCATTTTTAAATTAAAAAAAAAATTAAATTGACTCTTATTCGTCCATTTCGTATCTAAAAAATTAAATGGACTTTATACGTCGTTTTCTTTTCGTGCAAAGAATTTAATAAACTATACATCATCCATTTTTCATGCAAAAAATTTTTTTATGAAAAAAATATAATGTACTATACATCGTCTTTTTTTCAATTTTTTATGAAAAAATTTTATCGACTATAAATCTTCGGATTCATGTGCAAAAAAATATATAGACTATACATCGTATATTTAAGATGCAAAAAATTAAATGAACTGACTATATATACAAAATTTAATGGACTATACATCGTCCATTTTTAAATTTAAAACAAAATTAAATTGACTATAATTCGTCCATTTCGTATCTAAAAAATTAAATGGACTATATACGTCGTCTTCTTTTCGTGCAAAGAATTTAATAAACTATACATCATCCATTTTTCATGCAAAAAAATTTTTTATGAAATAAATATAATGGACTATACATCGTCTTTTTTTCAATTTTTTATGAAAAAATTTTATCGACTATAAATCGTCCGATTCATGTGCAAAAAATTATATAGACTATACATCGTATATTTAAGATGCAAAAAATTAAATGGACTGACTATATATACAAAATTTAATTGACTATACATCGTCCATTTTTAAATTTAAAAAAAAAAAAATTAAATTGACTATAATTCGTCCATTTCGTATCTAAAAAATTAAATGGACTATATACGTCGTCTTCTTTTCGTGCAAAGAATTTAATAAACTATACATCATCCATTTTTCATGAAAAAAATTTTTTTATGAAAAAAATATAATGGACTATACATCGTCTTTTTTCAATTTTTTATGAAAAAATTTTATCGAATGAATCGTCCGATTCATGTGCAAAAAATTATATAGACTATACATCGTCTATTTAAGATGCAAAAAATTAAATGGACTGACTATATATACAAAATTTAATAGACTATACATCGTCCATTTTTTAATTAAAAAAAAAATTAAATTGACTATAATTCGCCCATTTCGTATCTAACAAATTGAATGGACTATATACGTCGTCTTCTTTTCATGCAAAAAATTTAATAAACTATATATCATCCATTTTTCATGCAAAACATTTTTTTATGAAAAAAATATAATGGACTATACATCGTCTTTTTTTCAATTTGTTATGAAAAAATTTTATCGAATGAATCGTCCGATTCATGTGCAAAAAATTATATAGACTATACATCGTCTATTTAAGATGCAAAAAATTAAATGGACTGACTATATATACAAAATTTAATAGACTATACATCGTCCATTTTTTAATTAAAAAAAAAAAATAAATTGACTATAATTCGTCCATTTCGTATCTAAAAAATTAAATGGACTATATACGTCGTCTTCTTTTCGTGCAAAGAATTTAATAAACTATACATCATCCATTTTTCATGCAAAAAATTTTTTTATGAAAAAAATATAATGGACCATACATCGTTTTTTTTCAATTTTTTATGAAAAAATTTTATCGACTATAAATCGTCCGATTCATGTGCAAAAAAATATATAGACTATACATCGTCTAGTTAAGATGCAAAAAATTAAATGGACTGACTATATATACAAAATTTAATAGACTATACATCGTCCATTTTTAATTTAAAAAAAAATTAAATTGACTATAATTCGTCCATTTCGTATCTTAAAAATTAAATGGACTATATACGTCGTCTTCTTTTCGTGCAAAGAATTTAATAAACTATACATCATCCATTTTTCATGCAAAAAATTTTTTTATGAAAAAAATATAATGGACTATACATCGTTTTTTTCAATTTTTTATGAAAAAATTTTATCGACTATAAATCGTCCGATTCATGTGCAAAAAAATATATAGACTATACATCGTCTAGTTAAGATGCAAAAAATTAAATGGACTGACTATATATACAAAATTTAATAGACTATACATCGTTCATTTTTAAATTAAAAAAAAATTAAATTGACTATAATTCGCCCATTTCGTATCTAACAAATTGAATGGACTAAATACGTCGTCTTCTTTTCATGCAAAAAATTTAATAAACTATACATCATCCATTTTTCATGCAAAACATTTTTTTATGAAAAAAATATAATGGACTATACATCGTCTTTTTTTCAATTTGTTATGAAAAAATTTTATCGAATGAATCGTCCGATTCATGTGCAAAAAATTATATAGACTATACATCGTCTATTTAAGATGCAAAAAATTAAATGGACTGACTATATATACAAAATTTAATAGACTATACATCGTCCATTTTAAAATTTTTAAAAAATATTAAATTGACTATAATTCGCCCATTTCGTATCTAAAAAATTTAATGGACTGTATACGTCGTCTTCTTTTCGTGCAAAGAATTTAATAAACTATACATCGTCCATTTTTCCTGCAAAAAAATTAAATGGACTATATAGACATCAGTAATTTTTCATGCAAAAAATGTAATGGACTATACATCGTCCATATTTCATGAAAAAAATTAAATTGGACATCATTGTCCATGTTAGTTACATATAGAAAAATTATTTTTATTTTTTTATATAGAAAAATTAAACTGCTATACATATAGCATTTCATTAAACGAGCTATAATATGTCATACATTTTGAAACGTTGATACGTATCTGAATGCATTTTTTGCTTCGTAGTAATTATATCGAAGCTTAGTTGTTCGAACAATATCCGAAGAACGAAACTTTTCGACGTGTATTTAAACCGAACCGTAGTTAGTCAAACAATATTCGAAGTATTATATTATTCGTTGTATATTTTAATCGAACCGCAGTTAGCCGATCAAGAGCCAAAGTATTCTTGTTGTAGCTTATTACTTTACTGTAGTTATACGATCGAGAGTCGAAGAGTTTATATCGTCGTCTTGCATGTCGTACTCGGTTCTTCTGCTCCCCTTAGAGTGACTTTGAACTAAGTGAGTATATAAGACAGCAGTCTCTTGGCTATTATCACAAGAGAAGCAGACCATTTATGATCGTTACGTCAGCTGGAAAAGAAAACTGCATTAGACTTTTTCATGTAAAAAATTAAATGTGCTTTATGTAGCACAATTTTTACACATTTTTATATAAAAAATTAAGCGTCCATTTTTCGTATAAAATAAAATATAAAATTAAAAACACAAATTTTTCGTATTTTTTTTTGATATCCCAAGAATACATTTTTTAAAGCGAATTGAGCAAAGAGAGATTCTCATGTCGCAGCTTGTGCGCATGGTGTAAATGCAACCTAAACGTGTCTTGAAGGCGTGCAAAAAGAATATATCGTGGCTCTTCTAAGTTGTGCCGGCTTCATGCATTGGTAACGCCACCAATTCATATTCAATTTCGCCAACTTAATTTCAAAAATCAAATAAAGCAAATTTGCGAAAAAAATGCTAATATACACAAGCTTTCTTATGAGATAGGATACACAAAAGAAATTTCCGTTGGTTACCTTAAGAAAATTGCTAGCGTTTTGCAACTTGAAATTGCCCGTTAGCAGCTGTCTTATTTATATAATAATTTTGTTTAAGATTTGCTTAACTGCTCCTCGTAACATTTTGCAAGACTTTTAAAATATACCTCGTACTTTTAACTATAGAATAATATGAACAAGTGTAATTTTTCTTGGTAAATTGAAAAATAAAAATTGTTGAATTTCTATACAAATAAAAATAGTATTATTTTCTGTTCTTATTGCTTTTCATTTCAAGGATGACTTTAAGAAGTAGGAAAAAAAAAAATACAACAATACATAGTATATTGTATAATTTTTTGTATTACTTTGTAACACTCAGGCAAAAATTTATAGCCTGTAGCATGCAATCATATATCCAGGTTATTAAAATTATAGTATAAGTACAAAAAAAAAAAGGAATTACGGGCCAAATGAAAGCTTTAGTAAGAAATAAAACACTGCTCTCATTAAAGCGCAATCATTAAGCTTGCCGCATTAAAGAAACATAATAAAAATATTATTTTAATAAACTAGATAACTACACTAAATAGAAACACAACTGGGGCGAACAACGAATTTCGTCCACGTCGACGAATTCGCCGATAAGAGTTCGCTGCGTAAATTCGTTGTGTGAAGCACAATAACAACGAATTTACTCAGCGAGTTTCTCTCTTATATTTGATAAAGTTGGTTGTTGTGTGTACAAAGACAGAGAGAAAGAGAGAGAGAGAGACAAAATTGTTTTTTCGTCGTTAGTCGTTCGTCCGCGTACGATATAGAGATAGAAATAAATCTATCTCAGAATTCGTCACGCACGACGAATTTTGTTCTACGGCGGTGTTGTGTTCATTTTCATATGTACACATGTGTTTTATTTTTTATGACTTCGCACCGAAAAATTCGTCGTTCGTTCCAGTTGTGTTCCCAGCATTAAGTGCCTCCATCTTTGATATTAAAATATTGAAGACAGAAATATTAAAATTATTTATATTAAAAGAAAAATATTTTATATGTATGTATGTATGTAAGTGACACTTTTTTGAACATCATACTTTGCTTTTTAAATACACACACCATGAATTTTCATTATAAATTTAAAACAATACCATCTCCATTGTATTCGATAGCTTTTGTATGCTCAGCAAAATCGAAAAGTTATTTCGTTCTCAGTAGCATTAATACTCAAAATCATTGAAGTACCAAAGTCTGATTTATGTTTGTTTCCGGTTGGAAATGAAAATCACAAGCTGCATGAAATATGTATTTTGCTTGACGTTAAGGCACAAAAAAGTCTGTTGAAAAAAAGAAAAACTAGAAGAAGAAAATTGAACAAGCAAACGAACGATTTTGTGACAACTTGTGTGGCACAATAGCAAAATTCTTACAATTCAATTGCACACGCACAATGAATGTAAATTTTAACCCAGCGAAAGTAGTCAACTTTAAGAAGCTTAAAATAAACAATTTAAACGTTTATTGTAAATTCCTTGGAGTATATTTTTGATTTATAAAAGCTTTATAAAATGAATTTCCTTACAACGTTTGGAATCAAGTTTTTTTTACATAAAAACGAAAAATATTCTACTACTCTTGAACATATTCGCCGCTATTGTGAATGGCGACGTCGACGACACATGAAGAAGACAGTAAATATTGGCTCTTATTGACAATCTCTTACTAATCTCTAAGGCTTTGCAAATTAATGCAGCATGTTAATAGTAGTCAATTATTGTCGACAAAGTGTAGACAAGTGAACATTTTTACTGTCGTCTTGATGTGACATCTACGATGCCATTCGCAATAAGGGGGATTGTAATCGTAACGCAATATTTGACTGGGTTAAGATTATACTCTTGCAACATTTTACTTAAGTTTAAAGAAAGAAATGCTAAATGTCAATTGTACTAAACAAATACTTCAACAGCAACAAACTCAAGAGCACATATAATATTTTTAAATTTATTTCTTTTTCATCCATTCTTTTGTTTGTTTTATTATTTATTCTCTCAGTTTGTGGTGGGTTTCTTCGTTTATATTATTTGAATAGTTCAAGTGCCCACAGTATTGGGGACAAAAGAACTCCTTAGATTTTGTTTATTTCATTTTAAGTTTAAGAATACCAAAATTTTTAAGGTAACTTAAAAAAAGTGTTAAGCGCACTGTTGGTTTTTTTTCAATTATTTGTTATTTTCAGTCTTTAGCTCCACCACTGAGCAGATAGTTTCGGTAAATTGTTGTTAAATAAACTATAAGAATCGAAGGTATAAAATCAGGCAAATATTACAAATTTTATTTTTATTTATTAATATCTTTATTATCTACGATATTTCGGTTAACTTCGTTAACAAATTTTCAAGGCATCTACGAACAAATTATATATGAATTCTATAAAATCATTTTCACAAAAACAAAAAGAATGTTATTCCAAAAAAACCATTTTTGATGTTTTAGAAAAGAAACTTATGGGCTGTACACAGCAAAATTTTCGTTTAGAAAAGTTGAATGGGCTGTATACGGCACACTTTTCGTGTAGAAAACTTAGCACACTTTTTATGTAAAAAAATTAAGTAGGCTATACATAGCACAGAAAAATTAAATAAGCTATTCTTATATATATATATAAGAAAAATAAAATGGGCTATACACAGCAAAATTTTCATATGGGCTATACATAACGTGACCAGAAGCTTTTTACAAAAAGCGGGACACGATCGTTCAAAAAGCGGGATTTTGACGAAAATACGGCCAAAAAGCGGGATTTTTAAATAAACAACTATTTGAAAGCGGGATGTGTAATACGCACATAAAAAGTCTCGTATGTACTTAGGAAACACAGTTTTTAACTCAAAAGAATCGATTTTAAATAAACAAAAGTTTTTATTAACAAAAATTTTTATTTAGTAACGTAAAATAAATAAAATTAAAGATTTTTTGACTTCATTTACAAAACAAAATACGATTTTTATACAAAACAATGTACAAAAACTTAAGGCGAATGATAGAAAGTGGCCTTGTTAGTCCATATTATCATCAACTGACTACACCAATGTGTCAAACTCTTTATAAAAAAATAAGCAAGAACTTTTTATTTTATTATTGACAGTTTGGTGAATGTCAGTTGTTATTCTCCTAATAAGCCCTCTTGGTAATAAATTCCTAAAGCAGCAGAATGTCTGCACATATAAAGCACTGTAACAAAAGGATCTTTGAGTGTGTACGTTTGTATTTTTATTTTTTTCATTTGAGGAGCTGCCAGATCCAAAAAAAAATAAACAATAACTACACTAAAAAATATTTGGAATAAATTTTTATCAGTTACATATTAATAAAAATATATTAAGAGATAAGAAATTTCAAAACTCTAAAAAGCGGGATAAAGCGGGATAAAAATTCAAGGCGGGATCAACCTCAGAAAAGCGGGATAATCCCGCCTAAAGCGGGATGTCTGGGCAGGTTAGCTATACAGAGCATATCACTCATTTACTTCAATAGTGTCATAGCTCAAAAAATGCGTTTTTTACGGTAATGATGCAAAATACTTAAGCATTTTGTATCTTATCTTGTGTAAAAATTTCATATTAATAGCTTGTACTACTACCTCGTGAGGGAAGAATATTTTTTTCATGTCTTCATTGAGTTGTGTGTAAATTGAAAACTTTAAACTCGTTTTCTGCAAAACTAGTTTTTTTTAGTTGTGACACTATTGTAGTAAATGAGCGATATGTTTTATTTAGAAAAATTTAATGGGCTTATACCAGCATTCATTTCAAAAATCAAAGTAGCTTTAAACAGCACACTTTACATAAAACAAATTAATGGGGGTTGACAAAGCACACTTTGCTTATATTTAGAAAAATTCAATAGGCTATATACAGCACAATTCTCATATAAATAAAAAAAATTAAATAAGCTATATAAAGCTCACTTTTCACTTTATATTACAAAAATTTAATAGACTATATAAAAATACTTTTCACAAAAATTTTATTTTTCAAGAAAGTACTTATTATAAAAGTTTATTATGCTTTCTGTTAAAAGGTACTTTTTACAAAAATTTTATTTTTAAATTCACTTTTGACTTCTATAAGGAGGTACTTTTTGCAAAAACGTACTTTTTATAACAACTTACTTTTTACAAAAATAAACATTACAAAAGGATACCTTTTACAAAAACCACATTTCACTTACAGTTCTTTTTTAAAAAAGTGCTTTTAATAAAAATGTACACTTACGCAGAAGATTTTTTACACAAAGAGATAATTTTTACAAAAAAATAATTTTCGTTAAGTTTGGTTTTACTCAATGTGATTTACCAATATACTTTTGCTAAGAAAAACACTTTTTACAAAAAAAAATTTGCAAGAAAATATTTTTTTATAAAAGTATCTTTTAATAAAAAATTGCTTTTGGAACAAAACTTTATACAAAAAGGTACTTTTAATACAAAAAATGTACTTTTTACATAAAGGTACTTTTAAAAAAAGGTACTTTTTACAAAAACGTACTTTTTACAAAAGGTACTTTTTACAAAAAAGTACTTTTTACAAAAAGTACTTTTTACAAAAAGGTACTTTTTACAAAAAGGTACTTTTTACAATAAAAGGCACTTCTTTCTTACAAAAAGAGGTATTTTGTGCAAAAGAATATTTTTAAAGAGAGTGATTTGTTTAAAAACGTACTTTTTACAAAAAGGTACTTTTTACTTTGTTCAAAAATTTCATTCTTGCAAAATGATACGTTCACAAAAATGTAAAGTAAGGCCTTTCATTCATAGCTGTTAAGTAATGATTAGTAATCGTAATGATTACTAATTTGATTACTTTTTTTAAAGGTGCAGTAATGATTAAATTACGATTATATTCAGTTTCGCATGATTACTAATTGATTACGATTACTAATAATGGAAAAGTAATCTGAATTACTTAAAACTACTAAAAATAATCAAAAAGAATCAAAAGTAATCAAAAAATAATTCGATTACTTCTAAGGATTACTTTTGATTCTTTTCGATTATTTATTAAGAATCAAAAGTAATCTTTGAAAGTAGTCGGATTACTTTTTGATTACTTTTAATTCTTCTTGATTATTTTTAGTAATTTTAAGTAATTCAGATTACTTTTCGATTATTAGTAATCGTAATCAACTATTTATGAGCAATTCTTTTTAAGGCAATTATACAATCATTACAATTCTTTTCAAAATGTAATCTAATTTATTACTAATCGTAATCGAAATTTAGCAGCTCTGTTTTCATTATACTTTGAAAGTGTTAAAAGACTTTTTAGGAGCCAATAAAACAGCAACAAATAAATTAATGTTTGTTAATTAGGTAATCGCAGGATTCACAAGCTACGACAGAACTCACATTGAAAGTAAAAACAATTACTCTATCCAACTTGAATTATCAAGTACAGCGTGCTAGAATACATTGATGATGTTCTCTTCTTGTAGAGCAATATTAAGACGCATACTTAGTTTTTTTTTATCTTAAAGTGGGTACACATGCACCAATTTTTTTTAAGGATTACCAATGAACTTAAAAGTTGGCCAACAGCTATTGCTGTGGGTGAAGCCAGACTTACAAGATTGTTATTATAAAACAAAAGCTAAGAAGAATTATACTACGTGCTTTTCAGTCAAATATTACCTAATGTTCTCCAAGGGTAGGCAAAATGTACCTCGATCTAATCAACATATTTCTTAAGTTTATTTAATATAAAAATTGGCTTTGTTTTTTAATTTTTAAGTTCAATAAATACTTTATGTCCAATAAATATACTTTGTTTTTTTTTTTTATTCAAAACATTTAAGTAAAACAAACGTTTCTCAATTTGTTTCAACTTACGCTCCAAATAAGCTCAATATTTCTATTCGTTTTAACTTTTTCTTGCAGCTACACACCAATCATTTCCTGAAATTAAGACCATAAAACTAAGTGATAGGCAATTAATAATTGACGCAGTGTTTAAAAAATCACTATGCACTTGCTAAAAGTGTCGAAGGAAAATGCATGGAAGTCTGTGTGCGTGTTGGTGTAAATGTTAGTGACAGCACGATATACACGGACATACATGGATTGGTTTTAAAATTTTTTGTTTCCCCAATTCAATGTCCGTACGTATGTACATACATATATGCAGTTAAGGTTTTTGCAATTTGTTGCTCTGTTTTCTCTTTGTGAAACAAATAAGAAAAGCAAAAGAAACCAAACACCTTCATCTAACCGAACAATAACAAACGGAAATGAAAGCAACAATTTAAATACAAAAAAAAAATTATATTTCATGACAAAGCAAAGGAAATAGAAGAAAATAAAACAATAACACTTAAAAAGTTTTTTTAAAAAACTTTTCTTAAGCTTACGCTCATATAAATTATGAAAGACGAAAAAAATCAATAAAGAAAACAATTGAAGTTTATTTGTTAAATTGATTATTCTTAAAATTAACTAAGAAAAAAAATATACAGGATTTTCTTTACGCTAAACAGCGAAACGAAAAAGTTTGATAATGTTAAATTATTATTTTATTTTTTTTTTTTTTTTTTTTTTTTTTAAAAAGAGAAGTAACACTCAGGCAATTAATGCCTACTACTATTACTAGGTGTTACCTTCTTTAGGAAAGGGATAGTGAGAGATAAGACAGGTGGTGAAGGAAGAGATAGAGGATAGCTTCATTCTTTTACAACTCTGCTTTTTCGCACGTTTTGAATAATGCAGTGTTGCAGCGCCTCTCTGATGTTAAATGAGGCGTATTAATTTTTTGAAGCTGTGTCTTGTAGCCATTTTATTGATTATTTTACTTCGCCAATGATTTTGCTACACAACGAAGGAGGGCGCTCTGATGTTACATTAGGATTAGTATCTGCTGAAGTCGGTATAGTTCAGTGACCAGTGACTATGCCTTCATCACTTGAACTTTCCTACAACAACTGACACAAAGGGACACTAATGCACATCAGAAAAATGCGTGGTGTTGTTATTTAATGACTGTCGGATACAGGGATTGAACCCAGGACCTTCGGTTTTGTAGTCAACGTGCTAACTACTTCAGCCAACGCCACCCTCAATTATTTCATTTACAGAAAATGTAAGCACTTACAACTACATGATAAGTCTTTAACATATCAATTTTGTTTTATCAATTTGTTTTATCAATTTGTTTTCTTGTTTCTCGAAGAAAACACAAACAAATTTACTGCAATTTGTCAAAAGGAAAATTTATTGAAACTTTTTGTACTCATTGAGTTATGGCGATTTTTGTGTCTAATTCAAAAAAAAAAAGAACATGAAAAGAAAAAAGAAAATTTATTCATTTTTTTTACTAAAAGACACAAATCTCAATTGACCTAAATTGTAGCAATCCCTTGTTAAAAGAAGTAAACATGTTGACCTTTATGGTCGAAAGCCAGAAGCTTAATTCACACACGTACATACGAACATATGTACGCACATTCGTTGAAACCTACAGATGTGTGTGTGCGTGTAGGTGTGTGTGTATGTGTGTGCGTGTGTCTTGAATGTTCATGTCAAATAGCCAAAAGAAAATGTATTCTACTTAATTCTCTATAAATCTATCAATGTTCCATGAATTTATATTAATCTATTTTTCTGTTTCTATTGCTGCAAACCTTTTTTTTGTAGTCCTCTCAAGGTTGCCAGATTTGATGTTTTAATGCTGTGGTGGCGATTTGGATAGGCGGCAAGGGAATAATAATAAACAGAGCTCGCAAAATATGCTCAACCAAATTTCTTTGTGCGGTCTTCTCACTCAAAAGACCTAAAGAAATGAGATTGAATCACTCAGTGTCTGAACAGCAACCCTCTTTTTCCTTTCAATCGTGTTCTCGCTCCCGGATTATGAGTTGAGCGTAACACACGAATCGGTCTCTTACTGACCGTATGATAGGAACAGAATAGTTCGTTGCTCAGCTACTGAGGGTCAGTAAGTGAGCAAAACAAGCAAAGTGTTTGCAAAAAAGGTCTTTATTTTTATTGTTGCGTTTGCTATATGTTGTTGTCTTAAATATTTCGTCACAGGCAAAGCATTAAAGAGGAAGGGAGAAGATAGTAATAAACAACAATAAAAATATCTGTAAATCAAACTAATTATTAACGAAGTGTAATTGTAATATGTATATAAGACAGATATGTGCGCAACAAAAACAAAATTAATCTTCATGTATGTAAATGTTTACCTATCAACACTCGCAACACACATACATGCTCAAAAGACCGTTTGCGATATTTTACGAAATAAAGGGTCTCGAGTAAACACATGAGCCGACCGATCGAACAAAAACGGTAGTTGGTTGAGCGAAGAGCAAGCCAAAGAAGAACGAATCTTGAGGGTTTTTTCGCGACAGCGTGGCATCGTGTTAGTGGACGAGTGTTTTTTTTTTCTGACAACAAGCACAAGAGGGACAAATTATTACGAGCTCTGATAATCAAGGAATAATAATATTTCTGATTCTTCAAGACTTTTTTTTCCTTGTAGGGCTTTGCAATAGCATAATTTGGTAAAATAATTTGATAAGTAAATATTTAAATAAAGTCTTAATTGAACTAGGGTTGGAAAAGTATTTTCTGTTTTGTTCAACACTTCACGAAATACGAAACTTAAGCGTACTGTCGTCAAACATTTTTTTTTTATTTTACTCCTACTTTCAGCCTTTGCATCGTCGTTTTAGCATCTTTTTATCCTGCTGTTCTTTTTTTAGTTCGATAGAACTTCTGAAAGCGTTAACTGTCAAACAAACTGTCCTGTGGATTAGAGAATGACAATGAGTACCAAAAAAAATATACTTAAGTAAATAGGCTTAATTTTACTAACTGCGCAAACAATTTGCTCTCAAGCAACTTTGACTAAAGTCGATTCCAACATACAATAGCATCTTTACTTTTTTTATGCGAAATGCTAAAATAAGCAAAAATTTTATATAAAAAGGCATATGCATATCAAGCCTATTGAGTCTCTGTCATACTTATAGTAGGCTTATACTCAAACTATGGATATTTAGTCAAAAAAATTATGCGCATAATACTCGGGATATTTTTACATCATTTAACATCATATATAATTTTAAATAAAAAGGCATATGAATATCAAGCCTATTGAGTCTCTGTCATACTCAGACTATGGATATTTAGTGAAAAAATTATGCGCATAATACTCGGGATATTTTTACATCATTCGTTATGGTATACATACATTTGTGTATATGAAATGGAATAAAAAAAGTGTTTTGGCTATTTGAAAACATGCTTTATGCTTCTCTAAATAAAATAGCCCTGTATATACGCATGTACAGGTTCGCCTTCCACAAAAAAATTTTTTGCGAGTCACCCCCTAGGATTAAAGAAAATGTAAAAACAATTTCCAAAATGTATTTTTTATTTTCTTGCCACGCCTACAAATACCGTCCTTTTAGTATTTTGTTCACTGTGTCGCCATTTTTAGTCCGGTAATAACATTTTATATACCGGTGTTCATGGCTCCGTAGCGCCTACATTTGCTTTTACGTCATATTCTAGTCATGGCTTTCGTTTAAAAATATTTAGCATTAGGGCGAGTACGAACCGAGTTTTAAAAGCCATGACTAGAATATGACGCGGTAGTAAAAAATTATTAAATATAGAAATGTAGTCATTACATTATACTCACGCATATGGTGGTAGATCATATAGTCTTTAAATTGTAGTTAAAATTGTTTGTACTGCGTAATTTAAAAAATTCGTATAAACATAGTTGTTGGATGTTAATAGTTATAGTATTTGGTTTTAAACTAATCCGTGTGTTTGCATATGTTTTTTTTTATTTTATGCTGTACGCATTCATAGTTCTTTCACGGCCAATACTCAAAGAGTACTTAAACGATACTTTTGTAATTCTCTGATATAGATCTCAATTTTTGGCGTTTGGCCTGCACAAAGCAATTAAATCTTAATATATATAAAAATCAAAAACACCTTTATTTGTTAGGGGTTAACTCTTCAATGCCCCAACAGATTTTCGCCTTCTACCCCACAAAATATTTGTAAAAGACCGGCGCGTGTTTTTATATATATTCTACCTCGGTAAATGCTACGGCCCTTTCAGAAATAGTGATTCGTCCGACAGATGGCGCAATTTTTAGTTTTTTTGTGTTTTTGTACCGTAACTCAAGAACTACTGAACCGATTTTGATCAAACTTTATATACATGCTCTATGGGGCGTGAGGAGTGTTTCTGTGTAGTTTGAAGTTCGTCCGACAGATGGCCCAATATTCAGTTTTTTTTTGTGTTTTTGCACCGTAACTCAAGAACTACTGCACCGATTTCGACCAAACTTTATATACATGCTCTATGGGGCGTGAGGAGCGTTTCTGTGTAGTTTGAAGTTCGTCAGGCAGATGGCGCAATATTTAGTTTATTCGTGGGCAAAATCCAATTTTCATATTGTACCACCAATGCCATATACAACACTAATGTTTGCTTAGGGCCAGCAACGCGGACCCGGGTCAGCTAGTTTATTTAGATTTACCTTTAAATTCTGTCATCACTTGGCTTAACTTACAGACAATTTCTTATTGCAAAACCAAACTATAACAGACCTAACAGAGTCCATGGCAATCAGGAAAATGCATATTTGGTGCAGCTTACACCGCAATAATTAGAGGTCTATAATTCGTCTTATAAAAAGCAGCCACTTTGGACATTTTCCCAAAATCATATTGATATGTTAATGCCATGTATTAATCTTTTGAATAAAGAAATCTATGGATTTAATATTTAATTTTGTGTGTTATTTTTCTATTGGGCTTGAAAAATACTCCCTTTTTTAAAAACCACCTCTAGATTTCGTCGACTAATTTTTGAAAATTGTTAAGCCATTTTGGTCTGGCAACTATGCTTTTCTACTTATTATTGTTTCTCTGACAATGAGGAGTTGATGGATGGATGGTAACAGCTAGAGATAAAAATTCATTTTGTTTTTTTTTTGTTGTATACATTTGTTAGATTAGAAAATATTTTTCTTTTCGGTAGATCTCTTAAGCAGCACAAAACTTGGAAAACAACATGTTGCAGCTTGAAAAAAAGAAATATCACATATACTCGTACACTTGAATGTAAAATGCGAAATATAAAATTTAAATTTAAAGCGAATAAATTGCAAGAGACATCAAGTATCATGACATCTTTGTCCTGTCGAATTACGCATAATTTTAAATTAATACGTAGCTCGTAATGGACAAAATAATAATACTGCACAACTAAGGGGCAATTGAATCGTTTTAAAAAACAAAGCCTCTATGCTCCTAATAGGAACGACGGGAACATATGCATATATTAGATTCTATCTCTTGACTGCTTTCTGCGACTGCTTCCTTGTGTTTACGACGAAATTCTGTTTGATCAGTTACATAAAAGTATTTGCACCCTAAACCAAAGTTAAGGAAAAATATGGAATTAACATTAAATATATCGCTATACAGAAAAAAGCATTTCAAAAATTTTATAAAAATCTGTATTATTGTATACAACTCAATAATTTGTATACAAAACTATTATCACTTAACGACTTAATTAAGGCCCTATGCTCCTTATAGGGAGCCAAAGGAACCAATATATATCACTTACGAGTAACAACGAAAGCATAACAGTTAATAGCTTGAAAAATGTGGAAAATTGTAGCTCTTATTAAAAACAAGACTTAAAATTGTCTCATCTAATGACATGTTTTATAAACACTTTGTAAAATAAGGACTTCTAAAGAGTGTTTCAAGAGTGTTTTTTTCGACACTGTATATTAACAATAATCCTAATATAACATCAGAGCCAGAACATTCTTCGTCGGAAGTGTGTAGCAGAATCTTCGCAAAGTAAAATAAGAAATAAAATGGCTACTCAACATACCTTCAAGGATTTTTAATACGACTTATTGACACCAGAGGCGCTGCAACTCTGCATCATTGAAAAAAAAACGTGCCAAAAGCAGAGTTTTAAAAGAATGAAGCTTTCCCCTTTATCTTCCTTCACCACCTGTCTTCTCTATGACTCTTACTTTCCTTAAGAAGGTAACACCTATTAGTAGTGGTAGACATTCATTGCCTGAGTGTTATTTCTCTTAAAAAAAATATTAAAAAATATAAATTTTTATGTTAGAAAACTATCTGTTTAAATAATAAATTAAAGTAATTTTAAAGTGTTTTTTATAAAACCACTTTTTTAATTGCACTATTACGCTTTAATTTGGGTTTATGCTTTTAGATTTAAAATAACAATTTCCATTTGCGGTTATTAAAAGTTAAAAAAAACTTTAACGATTTTTTTCTAATTTTTGAATTGAAATTAAATGGTAGTGTGGCCTTAATTTTTAATTAAATGAATAGTTATTTAAATTTCACAGAAAAGTTTTTAATAAAAACCACAATATTAAATAAATAAAGGCAAGTATTTGGCTTTAATTGTGATGTACAACAAAAGTCAAACAATCTCCAAAATAACAAGATTATAACGATGATTTTGGCAAAAGGAACCATTCAAATAATTACCTCTGATTTTTGTTTAAATAAAGAATGATCAAACATTTTTCGCTTCAGCACCTTATTATACTCGTAGTAAATCTATCATTCACTAAGAGAGCCATCCACTAGATATGGAAAAAAAACTTTGCCAGAACAAAAATTTGGCACCAAACAAATTGCTGAATTCATGTTTTAATTTAACAGAGTTTTGTCACACAAATTAATTAATAAATTCATTTGCTTAAATTAGAAAATTTTATATTAATCATTTTCACTCATTACTATTCATGTAAATTTGAGAACTAAAAGAAAACTTTACGCTTTCAAACAGTTTGTAAATACAAAATTTCTTAATTTTTAAAAAGGTTTGCCCTTCCTTGTACCGTATCTCTAAAGTCCAGTCAGTTAAAATCTTTTGTGAAAAATCTTTATGCATTAATTATCGATGATTTCGTTCGTAAAATGAGTGATTTGATATATAAGTCAAGAAAAAAGCTTCATGGCATATTTGTTACTTCTGTACTTAGATTTGTTTTTCTCATTACAATTTTCATATTACAAATGGTTTTAGTTTTTAAATTTCTTAATTAAAAGTCGTTTATATTTATTTATCGCAACTCTTAGTTCATTCGCAAACTGAATTATTGATTGCTATTTAATGCTTCTTAGTGAGCAAATCCTTGCAAAATTATTTGCTTAAATAATGTTTTTATTTCATATTTATTTTTTTAAACATGACGTATGATTTATTTGGTTTGAATTGCTTGAGGAATATATTAAGTATACGTAATACGTCACAGTGGTGTGGTGTGGTGTGGAAAGCAAAAAGCAATAGAAATAAGCCAAACCATGTTATGTATCACGGATGGAAATCATGGTACAATTGTACTTTTTATGGTACATTTTTGGCCTCGTTGGTACCGTGGTACTACCGCGAGTTACTTGGTACAATTTAAAAATGCCGATGTTTCACTATATGGTAACATTAATTTTGCCTATGTTGTCTTTAATTTTTGTGTGTGTGTTTTATTTTATGAGGTCAGCTTCTCTGTCAGAGAAACAAGCCGTCTTAAAAAGTCGGCGGCTGCTCAAAAGCCGGCTGACACTTACAGCCGGTTCTTATAAGTTTAAAAAAAAAAAATTTGAAAAACAAAATAATTTCTAAGATTTAGTACAAATTTGCAACTACAAAAACAATTAGTCGGCTGCAATTTTGAGCCGATGGTAGCCGCATGTATCGGCGGCGGCTTGATTTTACATTGAAATTTGGCGTCAAGTCTGCAACAAAAACATCTGTCCAGTACTTTAACTGTACCTGGTAACTTGACAGCACCTCGTACATGAACTCGCCTTGGCTGTGGTTATATTTATTTTTGTAAACTACATATCGCTCCTTTACTTCAATAGTGTGTTTGAGGTTTTATCGCGCATTTTTTATGACATAACTAGATTTTATAGTGCATGAAAATAACAGGCCTGTTAATAACCAATATTTTTAAAATAACCGATCTCTAACAAGTCTATTCTACGAATGTATCCTTATGAATATAATATTTAATTTTTTTATGTTATTTTTTATACTGAACTTTTATACACATTTTTAGTTTCGCTTTTTTATTGTTTACTTCTGAATTTTTACAGATTTTTTTAGGTTTCCGTTCTTATTAATAAATATTAAAAAAAATGGTACCGTCATGGTCCAAAAAGTACATTTTGTTTTCACAGTTGGTACAAAATACAAGAAATCATTTTCCTTCCCTGTTATGTATTTATATTCTTGAGCGAAAAAAAAATTTGTAAAACAAATTCCTCCAATCGTATTTATATATAGAGAAAAATATTTCCAAAAAATTTTAAACATACGTTTGTTTAAAAATAATTAGTTTCAATAAATATTTGCAAATGTTTTACTAAATTGTTTGTTTCAATTTAATTTTATGCAAAGAAAAATATTACAATTCATATACATAATTAATATATGGGGTAACATTTGTAACAAGATTGCCATAACTGACACTGGTACTAAGGAAACCACCACAGGACGAATTCCTTAACTTTAAGTCCAGAGCCTACCATCAGATTATCTTAATTATGTCAGCTGACTCCTGGAACTGAAATCGGTTCTCTTCCCTCTATGGATATTTTATAATACCTAATACAGGTGTGTACTCCACATCATTTCTTGTCCAAGAATATCGCACAGTCGTGGACAAATTTGTACAGCACTCATTTATCACACTATATTGGGTGCGTGAACACGAGATTAATTCAGGCAATATAGTTTCGGATAACCTGGCAAAGAGGGAATCCTACTCGGAGTAATCGATATTGACAATCTCTGTGGCCTCCCTCTCTCATCCTGCTGGAGACGCTTCGGTGCTGCCTTTCTCAATTCAGCTCAAGACAGATGGCGCAAAGAGCCTACCTGCACTATATCGAGAACCCTTTGGCCTCGTCTAAATAGCAACAGAACCCAAAAAAATTGCATTCGCTTCACCAGGAAGCACTTGAGGAATCTCTTGGCCACTGCACTTTTAAAAAATCACGCTAAGCATATTGCGTATAATGATTACTGCTACAGTTGCAATCATGAAGACGAGAAGGAAAGCATTTCGCATCTCCTCTGCCTCTGCCCCGCTTTGGAGGACCTCCGCCTGAGACTCCTAGGCAGCATATTCTTCAATAGCTTGTCTGAGTTATGGGAAATAGGACTCAGAAACCTAAGTCTGTACATTAGGAGCAGTGTCTGGTATGGTCATTAACCCTCCTAAGGAAACTTTTCATCTAAATACTCCCCTTTATTCCCTATCCTTCTCTTATTTTACTACTTTCAACTTACAGGTAGCACAAAGGGATCATTGTATTGGACCCAAGTGAGCTGAACCCCTAGATTTTTCATTTCTTCACCAGCAGCCTGCTAAACTAACCTAATACAGGATGTCTGCGAGGGACTGTTCCTGATAACTAATTTATATTCATTCTTTTCTAATTTCATTTGTATTTAATTCACAAGATACAGATTTATGAACCCATTTCAACTTTAGGAGCCAGTGTGCGACTTTGCTATTGATCTTTTTGAAAAAAAAACCTTGAAATTTAATGTTGTAAAATAAATGGATTTGGTTAATCATCATCATCATCATTATCATCATCATCATTATCATTATCATCGAATACATTCATTTGTAGAGATTGTAGTTTGTTTGATTTTCATTTTATTATCAGCAAACTTTTTGCTACAAGTTTACATGTTTGCATGTAAGCTTCTTTTTATTAAAAAAAAAGATATGAAAAGTTTTTCATTCACATAAATAAGCAAGGCTTAAGAAGAACATAAAATTCAAATTTAACTTGACATCAATCCAATATACATACATACATATATATACATCTATACTCGTACTGTCACAGCCATTTGCGTAATAAAAATGAATATAAAATACACAAAAACAAACTACTCGAAAACAAATTTCAACATGTTTTTTTAATTAATAGAAATCTACAATGACATAAAACTAAATATCGCACTTGTGCACAAACTTAAATCAAAAGTAGAATTTAAATAGAGTGCGTGCATGATATATATGCATGTACATATCGTTAGCTGAAAAGCAAAATCATGTAACTTAAGCTTTTAGAATTGTTCTGAATTGAGAAATAACTAAAAAAATTAAAGTTGCTTTATTTTAATTTTTAATTCGGCAGATTGTTATGATAAAGGTTTGAAAGTTTGTAGGGTCAAGTGTTCCGATATTTTTTTTATTTAACTTAACGATTAAAAGAACGTCACTAAAAGTGGGGCTTTTAGCTTCGATGTAATACCCACACAGAAAAACATATTCCTGCAAACAACAACTTTAATTGAAAATAAAACTAAAAATCAATTAAAAATTTAATTGAGTGCATTAAACTTTGTAATTAATTAAATTTTTAAACAAAAGTTTAATTGACTGAAATAAATTTTGATCTGATTTTTCATTTTATTTTCAATTAAAATTCTCGGTGGCATTAATTAATTAAAAATGCTGTATTGAAAATTTTGTTAGTTACATGATTTTACATTTCAGCTAACGATATGCAATTACATTTTGTTAAGTGTGTTTTGGTATGTCTGCCTGATATATTTACTTAGGTACGAGTGAGTTGATGATATAAATACAAATGGTTTTGTTTGTAAAGTTTGTAAAAGTTTTCTAAATGAATAAACAAAAATGTTGGGTTATTTTATGAGAAATTTTCTTACGTACGTCCAAAGCAATTTAAACCTTTTCAGATTCGATAGTTGTTGGGTAATAAGTGAAAGGAGCAAGTGCTCTTTTGCTACAACTTACATAATGTTGTAAACGTTGACAAAGCTTTCAATATTTTATTATTTAAACATTAAATGTTTTTATAGCAAAAATTAATTTAAATTTCCATTAATAGCAATAAGGTAAGCAGGAAATATAAAATTTGCTGATATGAATATTAAATAGTTGTGATTTAAAAAATCTCATAAATAGAAGAAACAGAAACAATAAATAAAGAGTATTTTTTTTTAGCCTGGTAGAACTTGCAAAAGAGTTAACTGTCATACTAACTGTCATATTGCGTTCACTTTTTGAGATTTTATTCTAGCAAATAACAATGAATAGATAAACGCTACCACATTATCCAGACTTACATACCTTGAAAATCAGTCATCAATTCGCACGATTTATAGACGATACTTTATCGCACAATTGTGTTCAACGATGAGGTTAATTTTTAGCTTAACGGGTTTGTTATAACCAACATTGCCGTCTATGGAGTGAAATCAATTCATAAAAGACCCTGGTTCACAGAAAAACTGATTCTTATATTTGAATATGAAAATCACCTATTCATTAAAAATCTTAGGAAGGGTTGTGATACAGTGAATCCACTCGAAGGCCCAGGTTGGTCCCTTGGGATTGCCTTCTATTGCCCGTACTCAGCCATCTAATCCTATGACGTTGCAGCTTCGAGCAGTGACATACAGTTCAATAAAAAAAAATTATTGAATTTCCTGTGATAACGATTTTTTATATTTGATGAACAATATTGTATGTACGTTTATTGAAAATATTTTTTTCTCAGTCAATAAAGAAATTTCAAGAACCAAAGAAAAAAGTTGTTGTTGTGTGTGTGGATGAATGCCACGTTTTTCATGTTGGTATATACAGCTTAATGCTTTCTGGCTATTTTTATAAGCAATTCCATAATAAAAGTTTATTAAAAATTCTTTTGACATCTTTGGACCTTATTTCTTCAAAAATTAAGCCGGAGCTTGAGTTACAGTCAGTAGATATAGTTACCGCATCATGATCAGTGATTTGTTATCTGAAAATATGGATGACATTGAGCTGGGCAAATACACAGAGAAAACAGTGCCTACCAAATACCTTATAAAATAGAACAAAATTAATAAGAAATCTCTATGGTTTTATTTTTCAATAAGGAAATCTTTTTAATTTCATAGAGAAAACCTTTTTGAATATATCAAGAAGAAATCTTCTAGTTTTTATTAGGTTATCTTATTGATTTTTTCAATAAAGGTTTCTTCTTGTTTTTATTAGGCGACCTCATAAAAAATAAAAAAAAAATTTCGTCTTTATTCTCTGTACTTATGTATTTTTATTTAAATTCTATACCATATATGTATGTAGTATATTGTAGATGTTATTTATTTATACATAATACATACATACACATTATGTTATTTTCTTAACTAACTTACTCACCAAGTATTGAACCAGCAAGCTTCTACCTGATAGACAAGCACTCTACCCAATATGCTAACAAGCAGCCTGAATAACCATTGAAATTATTGTGCATACATTCTTATAAAAAAATTAAAAAGATCATGAAAAAAATTTCTCTATGTCTATTTATAGAAACGAAATAACAAGACACCTCATAAAATCAAGAAGATTCCCTTATTAAAAAATCAATAAGATGCTTTCCACATAATCATATAGGAACCTAATGAAATCAAGAAGAAAATCTTATTGAAAAATTAATAAGCCAACCTAATAAAATCAAGAAGAAATTCCTATAGTTTACAATTTATAAGAAAACCTAATAGAATCAAGAAGTTTTTCTCTATGGATTGCTTTTTTGGTGCCAAAAATAACGGAAATGTAAAAAATGTGAATAATAAGATTTCTTCTTGATTTTATGTGGTTTTCTTCTTGATAAAATTAATAAGATTTAACACATAAAAACAATAAGGAATCTCTATGAAAAATTTTTCGCTTCTTTCTGCTGGGGTACTCCTTAGCCTAAAAACGTTTTATAGAGAAAATCTTCTTGATTCTATGAGGCAGCTTTTTCTCTGTGTACAACTGGTATGAGTAGCTGTGGTTTGGTTACGTATGATTAATATTAAATGGATTTCCTTAATATATTAAAATTACTCATACGTCACAAATGTGCTTCTATGACACAGGTAAGCCTCGATTGACGCAATATGGTAGGAACTTAATATAGAAACGTTCAAGCTCTTTATGTTTTCAAATGCTCGTTTGTGTGGACTATTTCCAGTAAATTTGGAAAAAAAAATTATGAGTTAGGGCATTTCTATATTAAGATAACAATATGTACGAGTACCATTGATATCAAAAAAATAAGAAGCATATTCTTAGGGTGCATGAAATTCTTATATCCTGATAAAAAAAAAACAAGAATATATGTTTACATTTACAAATAGTCAACACAAACTAATAGTTGAAGTGAATTTCAACATGTGTTCAAATTATGTTTGACAACAGACACAAATAAACGTAAAAGAAAAAACAAATAAATCAACAAAACATGTTTTGGTAAATTTACCTAAAACCACAAAAACCAACACAAAGAAGAAACAGGACTTTTCTCTATATTTTTTATATTTATTTAATACACTTGTGCTTAAGTCCATATGTTAGCAAAATTTATATAATACACAGTTGTGGTTTTTGCTATGAAAACAAGTTAAGTTAAATTTAAAAAAAAGAAGGAGATAAATAAAGCAGGAAATAAAATAAAAACTAAAAAGAAACAGAATGTATTCAAATAGATTATTATACATATCCTTTTTAGTTGCTTTTAGTTTCTTTATTGACAGGTTTAGCTTAAGTTTGCTTCTTTTGGCGTTTTGTTTCTGGTATTAAGCTAATTTGAAAGTATTTTTCGCTTTTCATAAAGACTAGGAAGCAAGAAACTGATTTATTTTAAACACATTATAAAATTTTCTTTATGATGAGATACACAAGCACGCATTAATATGTAAATCTCATAGTCAACAAGAAAAAAGGTATGATGAAAGTATATGTTAAACTCGGTTTTTTCATGAATATTTTGTTTTAATGTGCACTTCAATCACACGTTATTAATTTGCCTATGGGAGTATATGTTTGCAAATTAAGAGAAACTCGCGTTAATTTTTTTTTTTGCGTTTTATGTATCAAATGACTTCTAAACATTGATATTTTAAAGTCATTGTAATCCAAAGTTGTGAGAGCTTGTCTGCAATGACATCGCCATAGGAAAATAATGCATTAATACGCCAAACTGTAAAAAGTACAAAGTAAATTATGTACCGCGTAAATCAAGGGTAACCTGTGTTCACCTGTCTGTTTATTATTAGTAATTTAACTTATTTTTTGCCATACAATTTTTTGCTGGGAATCTTTTACATAATTAATTATTTTGTTAAACCAATGCTCGTTTTCTATTGTGGTTTTTTTAATATTTTGCCTATAGTATTCTCCATTAGTGTTTTAGTCGATCTTTTTCTTCGTAAATTAAAATATGTCAGTTAAATTTAAGTTAACTAATTTAAAAAATTGAAATACAACACTTATAATTCTTTACTACTTTCACTATAATTTCTTTTCGAATTTTTCTTCTTATTTTTGTTTGAAATTCTTTTCTTGCCACAGAAAAATTAAAAAGTGTAAAATATTGTAGAAGTTAAAACCTCAAAGGAGAATTCTAAAAGACTTTTCTACAAGGTTACAAAAAAAAGTTTTAAGTTTTCAGAGATTGTGTGTGACAGATTAAAAGATTAAAAAAAAGGACTTGAACAAAAGATAGTTAACTTTCTAGATGACATATGAAAGTGTCAGAGAAAGATATCATGATATGAAAATACCAGCATTAAAGGAGTTGACAAATTTGAAAATTAATTTAATTTGGCTTTCAAAACTAATCAAAACTAATATAATGGCAAACATTTAAGTTTCCGTTGTACACACAAACGCACACGCGCGTACCAGCAAGCACACATATTGGTAACACAAATGTGTTTCCATAATAACTAACCAATAACCTAAAGGTTTCTTTCCCACCCCCCAAGGAATTAACAAATTTATATATTATTTCTAAAAGTCCAGAAGTTTCAAATGAGAAAATTAGAGGGCCCAAAAAGTTTTTTTGTTTGTAAAAACTTTAGTTATCAAACAAATTCAATAAATTAGTTTATTACTAATTTTCTTTGCGGTTGTCTCGTTTATTTAACTAAAACCAAATGTATTTGTATCCTTATGGATTTCTGCCATATTGACTGAAAACAAAACAACAACGGACATTTTTAGATGAGTGTGTTGCACAGCAGCAAGCAAGGATTTATATGCTTATTGAAAGTTTTCAATAAGAAATGTTTAAAAAGTTTAGAATTAACTTCTAAAGTTATTATTTGAAAATAATAATGAAGATATTATGAGACACTACTAACGCTTTTATAGGAAAAAAAATTTCTATCTTGCCTCCTTCATATTGATCTATAATATTATCCGCATAAACGACTTCTCTCAAGGCTAGTAATCATTATAGTTATGGTTTTAAAAATTTCATGATAAAAACTCTATGCATTTTTTCAAACAGTTTCTATATATAAAGGGTTTTACTATAGGGACTTCCAAGCTTTGACAGATGTGTTTCAGATTAGCGTGAGCAGCTGCCACTATGGCCTAATCTCACGATGGCCTAAGCACCGGGTGAAGGTTAGACGCCTACCATCGCCCCATGCACCCTTAGAATGCACCAATATACCGCACTCCATGAACAAATAGGTTGGAATCTTCGATGATAGTAGTTACTACATGTAGTACCTTACAGAGGCACTTAGAGATAGCTAAACTCTTTGCCGTAATGACTTTATCAAAACAGTAGTATATGCTGTATGGCAACAGCACCTAGAATAGTGTCTGGATGGCCGCTTCAACCCAACCACTAGAATTGAGATCTAATACTAGAAAGCCAATACTATTCTCCCAAAGATTTTAGTAGCCACCACGTACGATTCTCCAAGTTCTCACACTCACTCGCAGTGTCCATTTACTCATAGCGAGGTCTCCAGCAGAATTCCTCACCATAGCCGGCACAGCTCAACCACTCATCATAGCCAGACGTATGCTTGTGCTGCCAAGAATCCAGTGTCTACTCCACACCGCTCAACATCATCCCTTTAACCCCGTGGGGTAGGACGAAATATACCTTTTAGCAAAGGATCCTGACAACCGCTGCACACACCCAAACTCCTAGAGCACGCTTGCTGTCGGGTTACCGGCACCCGTGGCAGAGACAAGCTCCTGGTCCTACCTTGAAGTTCCACCCCGAAAGGCTTCACCTCTATCGTCTTTTAAGCTCAGGGAAGTTCCTGGTGACAGGTGCAGCATAACAGACATCTTTTCTTTTATAAATATGTGCACATCAGTTGCTTTGTTTGTCAGAAATTGCGTAGTAACACATAAGCTGTGTAGGTAAAGCACCAAAGGTGCCAAATCTCAATGGGTCATCCTAATTGTTCTATCGGAAGCAGTCACTATTGGCATTTTTTTTTCAGGATCTGATGTAAACATTGCCATAGTCTGTGAGTTCAAAAAGGCGACTCCGAGGTAGCAAAACAGCGGAGTCTTTCATAGCCAGCATCCGTACAAAGATCAACTGAACTAAAGCTGAAGGTTAACGACCACAGACAATGACATTATTTTCACTGAGTTGTCCCTAAAGAACCTAAGAATTTACCCTTAATTTCATCGAAAAATCAGCGCAGTGATGAGGCCCACTTTTGGATGAATGAATGCGTACAAAAAATTATATTTTAGGATTTGAAATAATGCCAATGGAAATGAAATCTAAATGCATCCAATGCATACCGAAAAAGTCACTAATTGTGCCGATGAGGTC
The DNA here is from genome assembly GCA_944452675.1 of Tachina lurida. Lineage (NCBI taxonomy): Eukaryota > Metazoa > Arthropoda > Insecta > Diptera > Tachinidae > Tachina > Tachina lurida. The sequence goes on along the minus strand of OX101756.1, from coordinate 129,368,174 downwards.
GGTCCATATTTCTTTGAAGACGACGTTGGCCAGGCCATCACCGTCAACAGCAAGCATAATAGAATGTGGTTACCGATACCATTAGACCAGGATTAGAAGATAAATATTCCAGCAACATGCACAATTACTGGCACAATTACTGGCAGATTGGACCTTTTTCACAAGAGAATTGAGGACCTAATAATTTCACTTGAGGTGGCCATCGAGATTGTACGATTTGACCCCTTCAGACTCGTTCTAGTGAGATGTGTTTAAGTCTTTAAAAGCTTTCTGCAAATAAACCTAAAGTACAAGGGCCTTCAGAGCCAGCCCAACGCAAAACATCTGTCAAATTCAGTCTGATTTATGCCCAGCAAAACATCGGTGGGCAGTAGCACAATGTTCTATGAAAAAGTGCATCTATAGACCTTTCACACTCATTTAAAATTTCTATGAATCTCACACACAATTTCTTTTACTTAAATTTAAACATAGAAAGTGCTTAATGAAGAAGTCCTTATCTCTTTTATTTTTTTTAATTCCAATTTTCTGTTGGCTCCATCCTTGAAACATGTTAAGACTGTAATAATCATGCTCTAACGTTGAAAAATGAATGGCAACAAACAGCCTGGGAGGTCGTTTTTGAAAATGAAAGTTAAGAATAGACATAAATAGCACAGATACTTATGAAATATAAAAAAAAAAAATAAAGATATCGCAAATCCCAAAAGTCATTTGCACACTCTAATATGTTTTCTAACATAAAAGAACGTGTCCTGGCAACTAAAACCACCTCCGGTTTCCAGCTCACAACAAGATTTGTATATATATATATTTAAACAAGTTTGCTTTTTTATATTTGAAAAAAAAAAATAGCAAGCACAAGTATAGAAACGTGAGAACGCTAATGAAACTTTATATTTATAGATTTTTTTTTCTTAGATTTTTTTAAGGTTTCTCTTTTAGTTTTTCGTTGCTATATTTTTTTTATTTATTTTTTTTTGTTGCTTTTTGCACTTTAAAGGTACATAATCAGGGAAGTAAATGATCAAACAGAATAAGTCCGCAACTTCAGGAAAAATCGCTGACAAATTAACAAAGCCCATAATAAAATCTAAGGCAGTAACTTCAAATGCTCTCTAATTTTTGTTTTATTTTCTTTTGTGCTTATTTTTCTTTGTAGTTTTGTTCACAAAATGTATGAAATTTATTGAAAGTATGGTAACATGTTTGAGAGAATATTTATTTATATGTGAGAGCATAAGAAAAAACGTTCTCAAAATAAAATAGATTCTATCTATCGACTGCTTTCTGGTGTTGATTTTTTGTGTCATTTTGTATGGAAAATGTGTTTATGCCCCAATTCTGTTTGATCATTAAGACTAAAGCCATATTCATAATTTGCAATTATGAAAGCAAAGAGAGAGAGCGAGATAGAGAGAGAGAGGGGTAGTAAAAGTAATTGCCAAAGACATCCTTAAGCCTTTCAAATTAGCAAAGTTTATTATATAATTTTATATACTTATAAAAATTATACACTGACGTACATATATTAAAATGTATCTTAAAGGAATCAAAGCAAACCGATTGAGTTGTATTTTTGAATTGAAATTAACTTGGCGGCGTATAGACCATAAAATACAGTGACAGCTCCCATAAGCGGAAACTCACCGACAAGGAAAATTTTGTACGTTAACAAGAAGGAAACCAATTTTTTTTCTTTATTAAAAAATGTTATTTTTATTAAAAAAAAAGGCTGACAAAAGTCTTGAATATTTTTTTTCTTTTAATTTACCTTTTTCCTCCTTAAAACACTGTTCTGTGTAGTAAATTTTTATATATTTTAAATGCTCATGAGCCACTAAATTTTTTTAACCACTAAATTTGTTGCAGGGCTTCTTTATAAGTCGATATGTTGTCACAGTTTTTCTCTTCATGTTCAAGGACAACGCTACACCTTCGTCATTAGACAAACAGATACATATGTATCTGATCGTCAACAAAAAGTTCTTGGCCATCACGTTTCGTTACAATATTTTCATCAATGTTTGCATATTCCTATTATTAAGTTTTTGCTGTAGAATAGCGTGTTTTCAATGCTACAAGAGTTGAAAGCGTAATTAATATCTTCTTCTCAAACAGTTGCAGTACAAGTAACCCTTTTTATAAAAGGATTATTTTCAGACGCCACTTTAAAAAAATCAAATTATTTTTTATGAATACGACAGTCATTATTTAATTTTTGTGGTTAAAAATATAAAAATTATTTTTCAAAACTATTTTTTTATCAAATTTTTCTGTTAATCTAAAAATGTTTCTCTGCTTTAACTATATTTATTTAATAGAACTTAAATTACCAAGTCAAAAATTGGTCTTTAAAATGGGAATCACACAATTTCATGTATTTCCTACTTTTTTCGTTTATTTTTGTACTATTTTGATCATCAATAATTTCTTATTGATTACAACTGTTTCTTCTTACTATTATTCTTTTGAATTTAAAATAACTATGTATATATTTACAGTAATGTTTAAGAAAGGTAAAAATATGATTTTTATCATGACTCACTATCCTACACAATCGCGTGACCTACGAAAAAGTGCAAACCTGATCTTAAGAGCTGTTATTGTCTTTTGAATAATTTTCATTGACTCCATTATAACAGGGTTATAATTTCTCAAAACTTGCCCGATTCTGTAGGATAGTGTATACCGGTCCTTGTGGAAACTTTTTGGCAGAATTTATGATAATTTCATGTTCGCTACCGGTCATGGGAGGGTCCGTTTTTTAGACCGTAATTCGTTTGATTTCCATTATATTGGTTCCAGTTTTAGAAAAAATTTCCGCACAAGGGAGATGTCCGCTTGTAAGAGCTGTCGACTATTAAATAGTTTACTCTATTTATATTATAAATAACAATAGAAAAAAAGTGAAGATATTTCAATAGAGTGCAACTTCTGACCGCAAATGAAGCTGAGATTTTGCGACGATTGATAACCATGGATGAGACCTGGATCTAACACTTCACACCTGAGACAAAACAACAGGCAAAGCAGTAGTCTAAAAAATAGAATCGTATCCAAGGACGTCGAAAACGGATGCATCTGTAAGCAAGATCATGGTGTATGGTTTTTGGGATGCGGGTGGGATAGTTTGTATTAATTACACTGTCCAACAGAGAAAAAACACACGGTCTTTACAGCATAGGTGTAATTTAACTACCAAAGGGTAGTGGACATTTATACTCAGTTTGACGATTTTGGTGGCCAATTTTTTTTTTTTATTGGACTCCAAAGATTTAGAAAATCAGTACGCTCTCAAAAATTGTATCTTCAGTTTTTGCCCAACAGCTTATTCAGACTTAGTGTTAGGTCTAAATAATATATGGCAATAATGTAGCTAAGAGTCCGGTAGTTACATCCTATTAACATTTCACGCCAAAAAAATAATTTATTCGTCCACTTTTTTTTTGGAAAAGTAAAGGATAAAAATTATTTCACTTTCATCAGAATAACTGGAAAAATTTTATGATCGTGTCTTACAAGTTGTCGTACCAATCCACATAGGATTCAAGAGCATCGCTTAAATGCTCTCCTGCTAATTTTCTGTTTCCATTCGACAGAAAAGTTTTCCTTTTAATTGAACTGTAGTGAATTTTAATCAGAAATAATTTCTTAATCAGGCTTAAGTTCAGTAATTTCAATTCTTACCGAATGAAATATTTTTATTAATTAATGTGAGTTTCTAAAGATGAGAAGAAAAATTAAACTAGACTTTATTAGCTGGGGGAAATACCGATATTTTTCTGTATCACTATTCATTTTCGGTTTTTCCATTTTCTGTTAAAAAGCTGATGTCAATAATAATCTCTATCCCAGTAGATAGACATGGGTGCTGATGAAGTGCGTGGCTGCACAGAAAAATATCGGTATTTCCCCCAGCCTATAAAGTCTAGTTTAATTTTTCTTCTCTTCTTTAGAAACTCACATTAATTAATAAAAATATTTCATTCGGTAAGAATTGAAATTACTGAACTTAACCCTGATTAAGAAATTATTTCTGAGAAAAGTTTTCCGTTAAAATTTTCTTTCTTGCTGAACTGAAATACATTGTTGGTATTACAATTATTGCACATTTGTTTGTGTTTTCTTTGAGTGCAAAGTGCATTTCTACTAAATAATTGAGTTTAGTACGTATAAGATTATTAACATTTAACTATTACTAATGTCATTAAATCCTTCTTAGTACCACATCACATCGCAGCAGTTATAAAAAGAATTTTTTTTTTCGCTTTAAGTTGATTTACTACTTAAATATTTCCAAAGATTTTAATGCTTCCTTAATATTTTTTTTTCTAACAAAAATAACATTGTACAACTTTATCTTCTCACACTTTTTATTGCGATTACTTTTGTGTACCTAGTACTTTTTTATCTCTATAATAAAGACATTTGTATTTGTATGATAAATTTAAGCTTAGATACTCATATCAAGTATAATATAATTTTTTTTATATTTTTTAATTACGACACTAAAAGTCACAATATGTTCGTTTATTTTTCATTTAGTCGTTCTCTTTCATCGTTTAAAAGTTTCGCAATGACTTCCGTTTTTATATATACAAGTTTAATATTTTGCTATTTAAAGGATGCAGATAAAGAGACAAAATGTTGCCTGCTAAAAGGAAGAATTTAAAATTTTATAACAGAAGCACATGAAGAGATAACACAATGTAGCCGAAAAAAAAGTAATTTTTGTGTGTATGCGGAAAAAAGAATTTTTTTTCTATAAAAATGAAATGTTGGAGAAAATGGAAACCAATTTCAAGGGATAGATTGTTTTATGGGTTTCTCTAACAGTTTTGTAAAATTTATGTTTATTTTTAGATTAAAAATAACAATTTACCTTGGAAAAGTATTTTAAAATTAGTGCCTGCTGAGACAAATCATAAGCATTAACTTGTCAGATAAAGAAAAACGTTAGGATATATTTTTTCTTATTATAAACACATGTACACAGGTACAAAATTAAATACAGATTGATTGCAAAATTATCTACAAATTTACTTATATAAGTCAAAAAATGTTTTTCTGACATCTGCTCAAAATGGTAACATTTGGTGATTGACAAGCAAAATAATGTTTGCAGTGGGTTCTTTTCATTTTTTAGCAATATCATTTGTAAGCTTTTCATTACATATTTTTCTTTTTTGTAAGTTACAAGTTCCGAGGGAATATTCATGATTAGGCTCAATAATTTTTTCCTAAGGAAGAGTCTCCCATTTTCGAATTTTTTAATAGAAGTAACACCCAGGCAGTGAATGTTTACTACTTTATCTTCTTTTCTGGGAAAGGGATAGTCATAGAGAAGACAGGTGAAGGCTTCATTATTTTACAATTCTGCTTTTTGCACGATTTTTTTTTAATTAGCGTAACAGCGCCTCTGGTGTCAATGAGGCGTATTAAATTTTTGAAGTTGTGTTTAGTAGCCATTTTATTACTCATTTGATTATTACCCGTTGATTCTGCTACACAATACCGTGTGAAAGAGGGCGCTTTGGTGTTACATTAGGATTAGTATCCGCATTCAGTGACCAGTACCTATGCCTTCATCACTTGAACTTTCCTATAACAACTGACACAAAGGGACACTAATTAGAAAAATGCGTGGTATTGTTATTTAATGGCTGTCGGAGACCAGGCTTCAACCCAGGACCTTCGGTTTTATAGTCAACATGCTAACTACTTCAGACAGCGCCACCCTCAACAATTTTCGAGATTTGTTTAAAATAAGGGACAAGGTAAAAGAAAAACATTTTCCAGGAGGATTTTGTTTAGAATAGGAGAATATGGAATAGGGAAAATAGTCCCAGGGAATTGTTATTCATAATTGGGGTGATCATTTTTTTTTAATTATGTATATATACTTATGGCCTTATTTATAAAAATTATTAAGGCTTTATAAAGCAAAATTTTGTATGGAAAACTGTTTTAGAAACCCTTTATAAAGCCTTAATAATTTTTATAAATAAGTACGTTACAAACTAAAAGAGGATTAAGTATAAAAAATTAAGAGGCATTTAGAAAACTAAAACTAAGAATATATTATGCCCAAATTCTGTTCGACGATTGTATCGTCTTGTCTATAGACGAAAAAAAGCCGCAGTTGTGATTCTTTAAAGCAATTATTATTTATTGTCTATGCTAGAAGGTTCGTGTATTTGCTTTATGATCTTATTCCAAACATTATATCCAACACATATTTTTTTCATATCTTTTTCAAACTATTGCATAATACTTTAATTTAATTTTTATGTTTTAAAAGCATGGTATTAATATTTTTACTTTTCATTATCAAAGACAACAACCATTTTTTAAGAAAATAATTTTGAGAATTCAAAAACAAGCACTCAACATTATTTTCAAACAAAAACGTCCTAAATCTTTTTACTGAATTAGGGCATTAGTTTGTTTTTTTTTTTTTTTTTAAACAACAAGTCGAACGTTGTCGACATCGTGGGACAGCCCCTTAAATAAACAGTTGTAAAGATTTTTGGAAATATCTTTGTAAACAGCAAACAAAAACACATTTTCTTGAATATCTGGAAAACGCTTCTTAACAAAACTAAATGAAGTTAAAAAAACATCTCATTTTAGAGATTAATTTTTTCGTGTGGCATTTACTTGCAATTAAAGGTGTTAATTGGAGAAAATACTTTTCCTGTGATGCATAGTAAATTTTTTTTTTTAATTTATGCAAATACAATTGTTTTAAAGTTTAAAAAAGATTTTATTCAGACACCTCCTTCCGACTTATTTTCTCTCAAACATCATGTTAGTTTTAGTAATTTACTTTAGTTTGAATATTTATTCAAACTTTCTTAGATAAATTTCTATTTGTTGAAATAATATAGCAAAAGTTTTTATTACATATTTATTCTGCTTCATCATAGTTTTTCACAGTAAGTTGTAATTTTCTTTATCCAACAAACAAATTTAAGAGCTCGAAGGCGTTCTTGTTATTTGCATACATTCAACACACTCATGCATATGCAGAAGCACACAAACACACACAAGCGGGGATACACACACAGGCTCACATGTACACACAAGCTCACATGAACTCACATACTTCATTAATATCGCTACAAATGCATGCCTGCAAGTGCATGTCTTATGTTGTTAAAAATATATATATCGCTCATTTACATCAATAACGTCATAGCTCAAATAATTAAATTTCTGAGTTAATAATGCACAATTAATAGTTATTCATTTCACTTCATTTTGTGTAAGAATTTCATACAAATTGCTGGAATTTCTTGAGCATTTTCTTTTTCCATTAAGTTGGGTCTTAATTAAAAGCTTTTTTAGCCCCTAATTCAGTAAAAATATTTAGGACATTTTTTTTTTTTAAAATATTTTTGAGTGTTTTGTTTTGAGTTCTCTAATAGGGCATTTACATTGTCCCAAAATATAGTATTTAAGAGATTTAGACCTTAATCTTGCTGTTTTTTGCTAGATTTCCCATAGAAAATTAAATCTATTTTGTCAATAGATTTGTAGGAAATCTAATCAAAATCTAATATTTTTATTTACTTTTTACTAACCTAACCACGTATTCCGTAAGTTGCTAAAGCTAAATCTCTATCGCTAAGATCTATAAAGTCGATTTCTCGATTTTCGGCTACGAGTACAATTTCCAAACGTCTATTGATAAATCAGGCAATGGCTTAAAAATGTAATTCGCCGAAATTTGAGTGTTTCATGTCATAGGAAAAAAATTTTAATTTGCTATTTGTTCAGCATTTTAGCGATCAAATTTAGCTTTAGCTTTAGCGACTTACGGAATACGGGGGCTGTACAACAAAGTTAAAAAAAAGATGAGTGAATTAGATACGGCCTGTTTAAAAAGGTGTCCGAATTGGCTATATTGCATATGTTTGGTTGTAGTTTTGGAAAATTTTCAGTTATTGAGTTCTGTTTTAGGTAAAAAAATCTTATACAAAATATGCTAGATTTTGTATTGATGTAAATGCCCTATATATGTCAAAAAAAGTTGATGTAGATTTTGTGCAGGTGTAAATGCCCTAAAAACAATTTTCCTCCATAATGGTTGTTGTCTTTGATAATCAAAAATAAAAGTATTATTACCATGTTCTTAAAAATGAAAAATTAAATCAAAATATATACCATATTTTGAAAAATGTATGAAAAAATATGTATTGGATATAATAGCTTGGAGCAACAGCTTAAATCATATACACAAACCTTGTAATTGTCTTAAAGAATCACAGCAGCGACTTTTTCCCGTTCATAGACAAGACGTCACAATCGTCGAACACAATGCAAATGGTCGACTTCCGTAAACAATTTATATGAAGAGCACTAATTTTTTTGAGTGATTTTCATTAACATTTTCTAGACGAGTCGCCTGCCTGGTTTGTAGAAACAGGCGGCAAAACTTGTATTTTTTTGAGTTATGACGTTGTTCTACTAAATGAGCGTAAGGTATTATGTTACATTTATTTAACTTTATATCTTTTTTTTCTTAATATTTTTTGTCATTCAATCTCTGCACAATTTGTTTTCCTATACAAATAAGGAAAAAGTACAGGTAGATTTATAGAGCACAACTTGATGACAAGGCATCTGCATAAATAGTTAAAGAGCTGGGTAAGAAAACCAGGCAGATACTCAGAAAGGAGATAAAAGAAACAAGTACCCACAAGTTCTAGTGGTTTAAGCGATTTGGAAAAATAGCACGATGCCTTTAACTTCATCTACCATGAGAGAGAGAGTGAGCAGAAGAGAGTGGTAGTGCTAATTTTCATACTACCTACATACTTCCGATTTTTGCAATGCCCAAAAATTTTACAAATAGTTTTAATTTTTAAGCAAAATTGTTCCCGTAATTCTGGCCCACTGTGCAGAAGTGTAAATAACATCTTATAAGCAATGCTGGTTTCCTTACATCTTATTGTTTGTTGGCCATCTCTACTGTCGTGTTGTAGTTGCTTGTTGAAACATTATTTTAAGCGCACTTAAACTTGTTGTGTAGGGCAACAAAACGAAAAGAAAAGTAAAAATAAGGAATTTGCATAATTCTACTTCATGTTTGGAGGAATACACACACACACACACACAAATACACACCAACATAAATATGCACACGTTTTAATTTAGCTTAAGTCAACTATAAGTTACATCCACTAGATGAAAATATTTTATTTAAGGACAGGAGTTCGTCCTATAGAAAAGTGTCAGCATACTCTGTTCTATAATTGTATAAAGTTTTGACATGATTTTTTTTTAAATCCATCAAAAGCAAATGGTCGCCTATTTCTTCGGCCGAATGGGACATGTAGCTACTGTTCCGAATCAGCAACGTAGAACTGTAAATTTTGAATTGTACACGACCATTTGTTTGCCGGAAGTATTCGGTGAAATTCGTAAAACTAAACCCAGAAGACGAATCATTCTTCATCATGACAATACGAGCTCTCCCACAACTCGTCAAACAAGTGAATTTTTGGGCAGTCAAAACATTGAATTAATGACTCATCCTCCGTACAGTCTTGAGTTGGCACAGAATGACTTGTTCATGTTCCCGGATATCAAGGGTAAACTACATGCTCAACGATTTACGAGCGCCGAAGAAGCAGTTAAAGCCTTCAAAAACTATGTTTTGGAAATGTCTCACGAGGATTGGAAAAACTGCTATAACAGATGATTTGAACGAATGCAAAAATGTATTGATCATCAAGGGAAATATTTCGAAAAGAATAAATCCATTTTAATTACAAAATATTTGTTATTATTTGCTATTTCCGAAATATAAATAGTAGGACTCGTTTTATATATAAAAAAAGACAAAAAATAAAACTTCATTAAAAATTAGATTTGGCATTAAATGAAAAGAACGTTCAAATTACTACATCTTCATTTTATTCCAAATTTGAATTTTCTTCACAGTTCTCGTTTTATTCTCTTGCAGTATCACAGCTGAAATACAAAATTTCACGATAAAACTTTAAGCTTTTTCCACAAGTATTAATACTTGTATTATAGTGTGAAACGGCCTTAAATGGCATACAGCCACTAAAGCTTCATGATGACCTCAAAATTACCTCAGAGCCACAGTGCAGGCTTTTTGATTTTAGTTAAAAGCTGCGTAGTAATATCTGGAGTTCGTCTTTGTCCATCACATCTATCTTTTGCTGAAGATTATTTAAGATAAATTATGTTTTTATGCAAATAGATGATGAAATGGAATAGGGAAGACTATTTGTTTTACCTGGTGGGGAGAGTTCATTGTCTTAACAAGTACTTGCCACAACACACAAGTATAAATTATTCATAAGGATTAAGATAACTAGAAATAAAATTAGTCTTGTTTTGTAACATAATTAATTGCTTATAAGGCTGGTGTTAACAAATAAAATGAACATAAATCACTTAATACGAAAGTGTTATATTAAACTTAAACTAATGGCTTTGTTTTATATTTTTGCAGAAATACTTTTTTATTATATCGCTCATTTACTCAAAGAACGTCATAACTCAAAAAAAAAACAGTTTGCCAGAAAATGCGTTTTAAGTTTTAAATTAACACACAGCTTAAGGCAAAAAGGAAAATTTTATTTGTCTATCAAGAGTTCAGAAAACAAGATAATGGTTTGACATTTTTACACAATATGAAGAACAATATGGGGATTAATTCCCATTTTTTGAGTTATGAAGTTCTTTGAGTAAATGAGCGATATATAAAAAAAGAAAAATAATTTTTTACAATTTAATTTATTGAAATCAGTGCCTGCGCTTCAAATGGCTTGAAAAGTCATCAAATATTTATGATGATTTCATAATATGAATAGATTTTATAATTCATTAATTTTATCACACATACATAAATATAAATATGCCACAAAAGAAATTTATGTGAAAAAGAAAATAAATTGGGATGTACATTCAAATATACATATGTACAGCAAATAAAACATATTGTTTGCATGCTAGGATTTATTGTTCGAGGATTTATTATTTGAGGATTTAATGTACGAGTATATAAATTGTTTATCCTTAAATTTAAATAAAACAAAGTGTATGTGAGATATTAGGGAATTGTTTTCATTAATTTTAAAATCTATTATGTATTGAATAAAATATCGTGCGAGTGTCCACCGAATGATAAATATAAATTTTTTTAATCTGTTCTAAAGGGTTCACTAACTCTTTGCAAATCGAAAATCGTAATATTTATGGAAAAAATTACCTTTTTTGTTGAAATGGACATTTTATGGGCGAATCCTTCGTTTAGAATTATTCAAAATTCAAAATTATTCATAATTTTTAGCGACCAGGCTGTAAAATATTATCGTAAGCGACAATTTATGTATATAAGAAACCTTCTCCTGTAAATTTTAGTTTTTGGCGCTTCCGATTTAACCGAGAATAAGTCCCGCTGTTATTCTTTAATTTCTTTATAACGATAACGTACAGATAGCAGATTCTGCAACGATGAATTTTTAAGTGTTAAAAAAATTTTTATGAAATTCTGCCATTTAAATTGAAAAATATTCAACATTGAATTTAAAAATTTCAAAAATTTTAAATTTTCGTTAGTTACAAAAGAAAGTGCCATCATAGTTGTAAATATGTATGTTTTTAAGGCTACTATTTATATTTCGGTAATAGCAAATAATAACAAAAATTTTCAAATCAAACTGGCTTTATGGTTTTTAGAAATATTTCCCTTGATTATCAATACACTTTTTTATTCGTTCAAAGCATTTGTCATAGCAGTTTTCTTATTCCTCTGGAGACACCTCCAATACATGGTTTTTGAATGCTTCAACTGCTTCTTCGGCGATCGTAAATCGTTGACCATGCAGTTTACCCTTCATAATCGGGAGCAAGAAGGAGTCATTTGGTGCCAAGTCAAGACCGTACAGAGTATGAGTCATCAATTCGATGTTTTGACTGCTCAAAACATCACTTGTTTGACGAGATGTGTGAGAGCTCGCATTGTCATGATGAATAATGATGATTCGTTGTCAGGGCTTAGTCTTACGAATTTCACCAAAGACTTTCGGAAAACAAATGGTCGTGTACCATTGAAAATTGACAATTCTACGTTGCTGAATAAGAACAGTGTGACCATTTGCTTCACTGTGCTTCTTCCACGAAAAACGTTTGTTGGCTTTAGCACGTCTTGGATCGATTGCTGTTTTATTTCCGGCTCATAAGCATATATACATGATTCGTCACCTTCGTCTTTTGAAGCACCACGGTTGAAGTTTTTAATCATTTACTTACAGCACTTGAAGCGAGGCTCTTTTTGAGCGCTTGATCAATTATGGGCTATGCTAGGAACACAACTGGAACGAACGACGAATTTTTCGGTGCGAACTTTCGTCATAAAAAATAAAACACATGTGTGCATATGAAAATGAACACAACACCGCCGTACAACGAAATTCGTCGTGCGTGACGAATTCTGATATAGATTTATTTCTAACTTGTACGCCGATGAACGACGAAAAAACAATTTTCTCTCTCTTACTCCTTACTCTCTGTCTTGGTATACACAACAACCAACTTTATCAAATATAAGAGAGGAATTCGCTGCGTAAATTCGTTCTTGTTGTGCTTCACATGATGAATTTACGCAGCGAACTCTTAACGACGAATTCGTCGACACATTATCCAACGACAACAATTTTTTTTACAACTAAGGAAGGGTTTATGCAAAATCGAATGTATTGAAATGGAACTAATGTGCAAGAATGCTTCTATCTGACCATATTTCGCATTACGGTCTTGTATTATCAGTTCACGCACTGCATCAATGTTTTGTGACACAGCAACCGATTTTGGACTACCTTCAAGGAATTCGTTGGCGTCGGAACTACGACCACGATTGATTCAATATAACAGCGATATAGTGTGGTTTTTGATGGTGCTTCATCGACACATTCTTTTTTTTAATTTATGTCAAAAGTTGTGAAAAATAATCCAACTAAAAACTTCTCTTAACATTTCCATTTTCTTAGAAATTCTGTTCAATCCGGCTTCGATTCACATCCACATTCACACACTGCCCGGTTCAATCGTAATAGAATGACATGATATATTGCATAAAATAACAAAAATCAATGAAAAGAAACAAGAAAAAACATTATTTAATACACCAATGACCAGGCTTATTTGTAAAATGACAATAGAAGCGCGAAAATTGAGAACAAAGAAAAGAGAAACATTATTAATGCATCACATTTTATTTATTACATTTAATAACTCAGGAATCGAGCATGTGAGTGTTGTTTAATGTTCATTGATTCATTAATAAAATATACAAAAGCTTTAATAATTTAAGCAACCGAATCAATAGTTGTTGATATAGCACAAGGACATTGAAATTGACAGGCATAAGCAAGTAAAAAATATATTTGATTTAAATTTTTTTTTAACTTAATGGTTATCCCATTGTAAGAAAAACACAATGAAAATCATATTTCATTAAATGTCAAATATGGTTTAAATAAATCCCGCTATTAAATATTTAAATCCTTTTTTTTTTTTTGTTGCAAAAATACAATCAATGCAAATAAATAACAATTTAAATTTTACAAATAAATTATTTTTTAGCATAACAAAAATTCTGAAAGCTATAAAATAAAACAAAAAAAAATTAAAAATAGGTTGATGCTATACCACGAGCATTATTTACTTTCAGTAAAAATATTATTTAATTTTTTAGGGTTCCATACACCAAATGTGAAAGGGAAATTTTTACAGAATCTGTAAAAAAACTTCGAACTTCTCTCGATATTTTTTCGAATGTGTAAAGGTAGCCGAGTGGATGTGTGTTAGCCTGTTAGTCTAGACTCTAGAGGTACCAAGTTCGAGCCATGACGGCACTGTGAGTCAAAATATAAAATAAAAACGCAATAATTGAGCATAAAAAAAATTTCTCCGATAGCCTAGTGGATGTGTGCTACTCTGTTAGAATAGAGGTACCATATTCAAAGCCAGCAGCGTAAGTTACGGAATTACAAAAACAATAAATAAAATAAGTAAGTTAAGATAATTAAATAAAAAAATTACTCTTTTACTTTTTCTGCGGCCTTTTTTTGAGTGTCATTCTCGATAGTTTTACACGATAAATGTTCGAAAAAATATTCGAAGTTGATATCAATAACGAAAGTCTTGGTCAACTGGGAAGAGACACAACGGGCGTATGAGCAACCTCAAATTATTTAAAAAAATATCACTCATACGCCATCCAGAATCCTTAATATTGCATCAGCTAATTTTTCTTAAAGTTAATGCTTTTCTGATAATAAAATTAATGTGTAGTACAACAGAAATACAGCTGTACATAAATGTTGTCAATAAATCCAACTTTTATAGTTTATACATACGAGTACTCACATACATAAATAATGCACAAATTATCTAATGAAAATAAAGACATTTTGCGTTTTGTTAACTCCATTTTAGTGTCTAAATAAATCTCTCAAATTCTTAGAATGCGAAGAACATAAACATGCTTACGAAAATTATTATTTTTTTTTTATTTTCTAAACGTGATCCAATATTATTTACACATAAATATTTACATATTTACATTAGGGTCGGTGGACTTGAATTAATGCAAAAAAAGTTAAGAACTCGTATAAGAGAAATTGAAATGAGGTGCAAGATACTGAAAATATTTTGCGCAAGATACTGAAAGCATCTCGCGCAAATTGATATTGAAATTCTATTCAAATTTTTTTCATCATTTAAGAGCAATTCATTCTCCGACTTTTTGAATCTTTAGCTTTTATAAGTCTGAAAATTACAGCTTTAGTAGTTTCAATATATATCATTCAATTCATTTGCTTGAGATAAAATAGCAAACAATCACTGCACGTTTATTAAAAAGCAATGTATTTTTCTTCAGTTGGAGTGTCCTTTAGTTTGGAACCATTTTCCGTCTTTCCAGCTAAAATTTAGTTTAAAAAAAGTAACTTTCAGTTTTGCTATAGCAAAACATACATATAAACGTGGTTAAGGTAGCTCCTTCAGAGCTTGAATAAAAAAATTTAAGGGATTCGATTTTAGAATTTTCCATTTTTGGTAAAAATTTTCAACATACAATTATGGAGCCACCCTACTACACAACTGATGTACATATTTGCCTTTCCTGCTTGATTTAAATCCAGATTTTTATTACTTCTCTAACAAACAAACATTATTTACTGAAATCGAATGTCTTCTTTAGATGTCTGGGCAATTGTTGCTTAAACTAAAATACCAAAAATACACATTTGCATTTAAGCCAACATAAATTTAATATAAAACAAATCTATGCAAATTTATTCATAAATTTTGAAGACAATTTTTATTTCTAAGCGAACAGAAGGAGGATGGCACATTGTCTTGGTAACAAATTTTATATAATTTTTTTTCTTCACTTCTCACAAACAGAAATTTTTTGTGCAAATACTCGTTTAAAGATTTTAAATTTCCATTGAAATGTCATTTGTTTTCTGCACCAGTATTTTATGTATTTTTTTTTTCATAAAATTGATAATAGACGGCGTGCGCATGTTGTTTTTAATAAGGATCTGAATCTACACAAATGAAATTTAATTTCATTGTAGTATTTTTTTTTAGCTTTAACATGGTCTGGGTGATGAAGGAAAGCGCTGAATCAGCCAAAGAAAAAATATCGTTTCATTTAATTTTTTTTTTTTTGGTTCTTTCTTAAGTTTTCATTGTCTTGTTATTATTAAAAACTTAGAAGGGAAATGCGTTAAATTGTTTGTTGCCAAAGGATTACAGCTGGGATTAGTTTCAAAATGAAAGAAAAAATTTTTTTTGTTGCAAGAAGAAAGCTGAAAAATCTTTTAAACCAATTTCATGGCTTCTTAGCAATTGTTAGTCATTGTGTTTTGTTCTTTTAAGTATTAATATGACAAGAAAATTGGTAATTTGTTGTTTTTTTTTTCTCTTTTACATTTATAAGCTTTTCCCCTTTGCCAGCACAATCTGTCAGTACGAACTAACTCATTTTGTTTTAATTATAAAATATTTTTGATCTGCATGTGACGTTAATTAATGAGTTTGCTTTAAAAATAGATGATGATAATGTTGTTTGTCTTCGCATCTTGTTTTATGGTTGATAATTACAATTGAAATGTTCAGTCCCTCTAATGAACTTTTGAAGGACTTTTTATTAAAATTTGCTAAGAAATACTTGCAAGCCACATTATGTTTTAAATACGAAGTTTTAAAGACAATATTGTGCAACAGTTAAATCTAAGTCTTACAACTGTTTAAATACAAAATTTAATTGGGCTTCTTCTCGTCCATTGGTTGCTTTGTATCATGAAATTTTTGGCGAGACAAGTTTATAAGAAGAAGAGTGGCTTTAAATCACAAGAAGCGCAACAACATAAGTATAAAATTTCTTATTATACTATACTAGCTTAACCCAGGCTTTGCTAACACCTGTCTCCTTCATTTCCAAAAAGAAATAATTCTAGTGAACCTTTTCCACAAGCAAAAAAAATTTAAAATGGGTCCACAAATGACAAAGTTTTGGGGGCGGGCACTTTGCTTTCGCCCCGCCCCCCCCCCAACTTTCAACTATACTTTTTCCATATCCAAAAAGGATTCTGACAATTGTTTCATAAACGGGCATATTTCGCCCTTAACAAAAAAAATTTAGTAGACCTATTCCATATGCAAAAAGAAAACTTAAAAATGGGTACACAAATGACAAACTTATTCAAGTTTAACACCTAATAATCCCAAAGTTAATTGATAATCAATTATTGGCGCGGGCAATTCGCAACACTCTTTCCCCAACGCAATTTCCAAAAAAATTATTTAGTGGACCTCTTCCATTTGCAAAAATAATTTTGGAAATTCATCCACATATGAAGAAGTTCTTTGATATTCACTTTTTAAGCGTGCTTTTTCTCCATCCCTTCGTCAAAAACCCCTCTCACCCTAAAATTCAAAATAAAAAAATTTGTGAACCTTTTCGATATTAGAAATGAATTTTGAAAATTGTTCAAGAAATTACAAAACTATTTGATTATAAATTTGAGCGGCGGACATTTAAAAACTTAAAAATGGGTACACAAATGGCATAGTTATACAAGTTTAACATTTGTTACCGCACTAATAATCCCAAAGTTATTTGATAATCATTTATGGGGGCGGGCAAATCTCAACATCCTTTCTCCATCCCAATTTCCAAAAAATAGTTTAGTGGACCTCTTACATTTGAAAAAAGAGTTTTGAAAATTGGTTTTCATATAAAGAAGTTATTTGCTATTCAATTTTTAAACGCGGACACTTTTTCCCCACCCCTTCGCTACCGCCCCTACCCAAAATTCAAACAAAAATTTTGTGGACCTTTTCGATACTAAAAATGAATTTTGAAAATTGTTCTAGAAATGACAAAAATATTTTACTATCAATTTTTGCGGCGGGCATTTTGCACTTCCCTTCCCATCCCCCAACACTAAATTTTAAAAAAAGAAACAATTTTAGTGAACCTTTTCCATATGCAAAAAATTTTTTAAGTTGGTCCACAAATGTCAAAGTTATTTGATAGTAAATTATAGGGGCGGGCACATTTTGCAACTCCCCCCCCCCCCTTAAAAAAAAGCTTATGCAAAAAGCATTTTGAAAATTTGTCATCAAATCGTCGGTTCGTTATTGGTTTGCTGCATACATTATGTATTTTAAATATAATGTGCTGCAAACCAATAAACAACCGAGGAAATGACGAAGTGGAAGGAGTAATTAATGTAAAAAAGTGGTCGTGGTTAAAAAAGTAACCTACATATATTTCATTCCAGAGTCCCAGTTAAATTTTTCAAATTTCAGGGAAATCGGTCTGGAGGTTTGGTCTCCTATAAGGACATTCCGTTACACACATTCCGTTTTATATATATATTTTTTCAAAAAAAAAAAGTGTCAAAGAAAAACGCTTAATATAAATATATATGTGTGTATGTATGACTTAAGGGAACAAAAAAGTTTTGGTGGAACTAGTTACAATGTGAATTATGACGTATGACATTATATTCTAAATACGCCAACACTTTCATAAAACTAACAAATCATTTCTCGCAAACTAACAATTTTTATGTTCCTCCTCTTAATTTTTTTTTTCTGAAAAAGAACATTTCTTTAATATTCCTTTTTTTCTTATTGTTCTTTGCAGCTGCAAAATGTGAAGCTGACCAGAATAAATGGGCAATAATAACAAAAACAGGAGAGAACAACAACAACAGAAATAAAAATAATAAAAATTGTTATTGTTGTTTTGTTATTGCACTTGGAAAAGAAAATTAAATAAAAGAAACAAACAACTTTTTATTTTCACTTATTCCTAAACTCATCAAAACTAAAAAATAAAAAGCTTGCGAAAACAATTAAATACAAAACCCAACAAACAAAATGTTGAACAGCTATGTGAAAAAACAACAAGAAAAATATCAAGGACACAAACTAGTGCAACAGCAAGGGTGCCAGCACCAGCACCAGCAGCAACAACAGCACCAGCAGCATTTATGGCCAAACAAGCAGCAGCAGCAGCAACAGGGACATGTTTACTTAAAGTTTCAAGAGTGTTTAAAACTAATAAAACAGCAGCAGCCGCAGCTATTAATAAAACAGCAACTGTTTGCTGGGCAGGCTGCAAAAAGTATCAGCAACAAAAATTTACGTTTAAAATACTCAACTTAAGCTAAAAACAAAGCAAATAATATACAAAAGAAAGTTAAGTAAATAAAACTTAAAAAGGGCTTCACTCACTTGAATAAAAAAATTTTGAATTTTCTTTACAAAAAAAAAATCAAAGAGAGTGAAAAACGAGATTTTTTTCGCCTCAAGCAATTTTTCAAACTAGAAATAGAAAAGGAGCAGCTTTAAATATGTTATAATGTAAAAAACAGGAAAAAAACTCCTTAGAAAATTCTACTTAAACAGCCTAGTTGTGAGAAACATATTAATAAAATTCTTTAAACAAACAAAAAAATTACAAGGCATATGAAAGAATTTATGTTAAAGTGATTAAAGCAAATCCCCTTATATAAAAAAATAAAAATAAAATACAAAAACCAAGTACGAAAATTCTAAACTGCAAATAAAGACTTTTTTATAAACATTTTGAGTTTAAAGAAAAAAAAAACTCCACAACGAATCATTAAATTTTACACGTAAATCCATCAAGATGAGTAATAATGACAAGACACCAACACCAAACGATGATAAAGGTAAGTCTAGCTAACGCTCCTACAACAAGAACAAAAGCTTAGAGGCTAAAAAGATTTTCACTTACAATTTTGAAAGCTTTCAAGAAAAATACAAAAAACGAAAGCAGTATGGAAGTTAGAACTGCCCTTCAGCGTAAAAAATTTTCATAATTCTTTCAATATAATATCGAGCCTTATTTTCGATTTCATCGTAAGCGACAAAAAAGAAAGTTTTTTTTTTAATATTAAAATATGTGTTTGTTCGTAAATTGTGGCTTACAATAAAATTTTACAGCTTAAAAAAGTTTAAAAGTTATGAACAATTTTAGCATTTTAATAAATCTAAACTATGGCTGGGCCCATAAAATTTTAATTTCAATAAAAAAAAGTCTATTTTCGTTAACATGTCGCTTACGATAAAATCGAAAATAAAGCTCAATATAATTTGCTTATCTTTATTTTCTCTATAACTCAAATAATATTTTTTCTTCGTTGTTCATTCGAACAATTGATTCAACTTTGTGAAGCTTATTCCTGCATTTAGCATTTCTTATTAATTTCGAATAATAAAAGCATCTGTTAGTTACATATTCACACAATCGAATAAAATATTTTATTCGTTATAAATTTAAATTAACGAATAATCGGTTAAAATTATCTTTTTGTTATACATTCGATTAATCTTACAATATTTTAAATTATACCTATTCGAATAATCGGGCATAATTTTTTAATTCGTGCCCTTTTGATCAGTAAACAGTATCCTAGTGTACTAGACGAGGGGGCGCAAGTTCGATTCCTGCAAGAATCCAGAAAAAATAAACGAATAAAATATTTTCTTGTTATCCATTAAATCTTCTAGCACACCTTGCTAATGCAAATTATCAAATAAATTTTTAATTTGTTATTTATCCGAATAATCAATCATTGTTTTATTCATAACATATCCCAGATTTGAATAATATTTTAAATAATCCAAAAAATTTGGAATAATCAAAGGTGATCCCAATAATCGTATAAAAATGTTTATCGTTACACATTCGACTAAAGAGGTCAAGTCTTAATTTTTTATCTAGTCTTGATTTTTTATTGCTAGAATCAGATAAAAAAAATATATGGTTACACACTCGAATAATCTGGCAAAGTTTTAATTTATTACCTAATCGAATAATCGGTCTTAACTTTTTGTTTCTCAATAATATAATCAAAAATTTTTTATAGCCTTGAGCTATAATCATCGGAAGTGGCTTATTTTGAAGAAGTTTTAGGGATCAATATTGCAATAGTTCTCTTATGCTTAAGGATATATGCCACAACAGTAGAAATAAAAAGTTGCATGCTCAGTAGTTTCTCCAAATTATGATGGTTTAAACAACTGTTTACAAAATTCATTAACTAACATTTATATTCCACCCGAAATGCAACTCGGATTGTAAGTTTAAAAATAAGTAAAAATTTAAACTTAGTTTACAGCGCTTTTCAAATCCTTAAACTTCTTTAATACTTAACACTTCTAAAACCTTTTAGCATTAATAACTTATGAGTTTACCTGAACTTATTGCTTTTCTTATACACAAAACAATTGAGTCTATAAAATTTTTTTATTGTTTTTTTATAAATAAAACCACATAACAATTTTCCATAAAGGCAAATCATATTAAATATTAAACTGAAATTTCTTTTTGCCACTAAACCGAATACAAATACTATAAACCTACAACCGCAAACATTGCATAAAGCAACAATATATAAGTAGGTATGGTTTTTTATCCATTATACTTGATTGTTTTTGATAAATGCGGAAATACTTGCACATACCTTAAATTCATGCCATATCCTTCCGCTTTTCTTTTTTTTATCCATTTCTTTCCCTTTTATATTTTGCTCTTGCCTGCTATTTGTATATATATATATATATATGATTTCTCTCTTTTTTTTTAATACAAATTGTTTTCTAATGTAAAAGCATTATACAAAAGCAAAAGTTTTGGAACAACAAAACATTAAAATACAAGTGAGAAGTATTTGCATATGAAAACAAATGTCTTTAGATACCAAACACGTACGTATGTATACAGATGAGATGTTAATGGCAGAAGGAATATAAAAGCCTGAATAAATGTATAAGTGACTGCATGTACCAAATAGACACACGTTATTTATCAGAAATAGAATTGCATGCAAATGTAAGAAGCTTAGAAATGAAAAAGCAAATACTCTCTTTATGTGATAAAAAAGAATTTAGTTTAAATTATATACCTATAAATCAAACTAGTGTTTGAATATAAATTCTTTTTTATTTAAATACTTTTCTATGGCAATTTTAAAAATGCTCGTATATAAAATTTGCTGTTAATACACAACATATTTGAAGCTTGCTTGGCTCTACATAAAACACACAATTACATCTTTGTCTGCAAAGCAGCCACTCTGCTTAGCATTTGAGTTAACATACACATGTACATTTAACTTTATAACATAAGTGTCTTTATGGGCTCATATTTTATAAATTTGCATAAATATTTACAGAGTAAAATAATAAGGAAGAGAAACCCGGAAACAGTGTGGAAGAAGGTGTAAATAGCATTTTCAACAAAGAAAAATAAGTAACAATTTCTTCAGATGAACTCTAACATTTTTATTTTACTTAAGTAGTTAAAACACTCACACACACACACACACACGCACACATACAACACTTTTTCATAAATGTTTTATAAATGTTAACACATGCATAATAAGCTGTTAAGTACATAAATAGCAGTATGTGTATTACATTGAATACGTTTCTGTCTAACAGACACACGCACACACACACACGTACACACATTTATTTACACACATTGACAACAGCCACATTCACAGAGTAATGCTAGGAACACAATTGGGACGAACGACGAATTTCGTCCACGTCGACGAATTCGTCGATAAGAGTTCGCTGCGTAAATTCGTCGTGTGAAGCACAACAACGACGAATTTACTCAGCGAATTCCTCTCTTGTATTTGATAAAGTTGATTGTTGTGTGTACAAAGACAGAGAGTGAGAGAGAGAAAATTGTTTTTTCGTCGTTCGTCGGAGTACAAATTAGAAATAAATCTATCCAAGAATTCGTCACGCACGACGAATTTCGTTGTACGGCGGTGTTGTGTTCATGTTCATATGCACACATGTGTTTTATTTTTTATGACGAAAGTTCGCACCGAAAAATTCGTCGTTCGTCCCAGTTGTGTTCCTAGCATAATGTGCTTATAAATTATGACAATTTTGTAGAGATTTAAACGACATTTATTTTGAGCGCCATAAACGTGTGTGTAATAAATTTTATGGTAAAATGAAAATATTAATGACGAAAAAAAACGCATTACCTGTTTTTAAAGGTGACGTAACAAACAAATTAGATTTATGAGCTGTCAATAAGCATTGGAAACTTGTGTATGTGTGTGTTATTCAAAATTATAACTTAAATTATCGTCAGTGGAACAGTATCTCACAAGGTCTATGTATATCGAGCCATAACCGCTAAAATAGCTTAAGCGACACATTTTTTGGACTTCGTTTTTTTTTTGACAAAAATCGACTATTTACAATCGCAAATAATCGATTTTGGTCAAAAAATTAAGTTCGAAAATTATGTCGCTTAAGCTATTTTGGCGGTTATAGCACGATATGCTATACTTAACGTGACCAGATGGTTTTTCCAAAAAGCGGGACATGATCGATCAAAAAGCGGGATTTTGAAGAAAAAACTGCCAAAAAGCGGCATCTCAAAATATATATATTTTAGAAAGCTGCATATTACACTCACACTATTTTCTATGTACTTAAGAAACACAGTTTTCAGCTAAAAAGAAATGCTTTTAAATAGCCCAAGTATTTATAAAAAAGTTATTTATCTATATAAATAAAAATCAAATGTCGTTCTTTGGTAATCGCATCAATTAAGAGCGGCTGCACTGATTTCGCTATTTTTTTTTTAATGTGGCACCACCCTTGTATTTTTTTTTTATTTGGAAATGTCCTTTAGCAGGAAACGTGAAATTTGGTGTGAGTAACGATTTTTATAATGTGAGTTGTCATCTTTCAGGAAAAAAGTTCGAATAAGACATGTTGGGTGTGAAATCTGCCATAAAGAAAAAATATTTACTGTGAGATATCTGAAAAACTAATATAATGAGAACCTTTACGTATTGTACGGATAACTCTGAATTAAACAAGTAAGCGTGGTGCCTCACATATAGCGCAAATTTTTGTTTTTCTTCAAAAATAATACCAGCGTACCGTACCGATCTTGCTGATTTACAGAGTATTACTGATGGTCTAAAAGGAACAAGAGAGAGAGAAGAAATGTTTTCGTAAGCACCTAGCAACACATTTCAAAAAAGGTAATCGGGTTTGGAATTAAGCATTTTTGGTGGAAGCTATTCCCTACTGGATTACCAACATAATGATTTTAACAAGGCGTGAGATTAAAATAATCGGGTCGGGTCGGGAAGTACTAACTTTTTTTATTTGGCAACTTATTCACGTAATCTATTTAATCTAAAAAAAATTATTCTCCTCATTTAGCAACTTTTACATAATTTTTTTAAATTTTAGGTAATCTGATTTGCAAGCGAGTAATGAAATTTGGTAATCAGAAAAGTAAGTCATTATATATATGGCAAGTAGCCAGCAAAAAATTACACATTACCATCAGAACTACTTGCCATATAATGACATGATATGGAAAAAATATTTCATTATTATGAAGTTCAATACTTTCACTTGAAAGCTCTCAGTCTAAGCAATATTTTAATGTATGACAGAACAGGACTCTACTTTGGAGGAGTCTGCATCTTTGTTTTCACTATAAAACACAGGGTGACAGAGTTTTAACGAGGCCAAATAAGCTGCTGAATGAGACATGAATCCACCTCTTCACACATCTGTGATAAACGAACAAAGCAATGGACTGTAATGGGATAATCGTGTTCAAAAAAGGCAAGACAATTCTATGGTTCGCAGGCAAGACCATGGTGTATTGCAAATATTCTTTAGAATTATTATTACAGAATAGAACAACACCAAAGTGTTAGAATTCGAAACACCAAAGCCTAGAATAACACCAAAGTGTAAATATTCTAGCAGACACTAGCAGAACGGAACAACGAGTTGTTTTCGAATATCCCTGCACATTCATGATTAGCGTTCCTTGTATTTGGTCCACTGTGTGTGGTGTCAGTTGATGTACACGCAAAGAAAAGATATGGTTGTAAAATGGTTGAGAAAACAATATTATGTTCTCTGAAACAAATGTGTGGTCGTTGAAAACTAGTTATTTTTATATTAAACGTTAATTTCGTTACGATAAACACATTAATGTTTCAATTTAATAATTACATTATTATATTCATAGAAAGTGCGATATGGTTAGATTTTAACAATATAGTTTTGTTAAAAATTTATGGCTACAATATAATTTGTATTATTGTGTAAAAATAATATGATGTAAATAACAATATAATGTTATCCAAAACCATACTATGTTAAGTTTAAAAAAAATCTTTTTCAGAAACACCTGTCAGTTCCTGTCAGTTCAGTATTTCGTTTGTAACCTATCGGTAGTGCACGCGTGGTGTTAAATAAATAAAGAAAGTATAAACAAAAGGGTAGATAAATAAAAATAATATGTATGTATGTATATCTCTTTATACAGATGTGTCTGTATTTCGTGTATACACATATATGTAAGTATACATTTCTATACATACATACATACATTTTATTTCAACAATATTAATTTATTTTTATTTCGGATTTACCGCACAGCTCTTTTAAACAAAAGATTTGCCAATAAATATATGATTAAAAAACAAAATAATATTATTACATAAAATAATACTATGGTCGTATTGAACAATATTATTATAATATTAGAACATGGTATGGTAAGTCTCGATTATATTTTAGTCACATCTAACAATAGTGTTGTCTTATTTACAATAATAAGATTAGGTATAACAAGGTTAATTGTTTTTGTATATAATATTATTATTAACTCAGAAAATAATATTATTTAAACTTTTTTTCCGTTGACAATAATATGATTTGACTGCAACCATATAATTCAATCATAGTATGTTGCTGTTTGATTATGGTTACCTCAACCATATTTTTTCTTTGCGTGTAGATTTCTGCTTTCTATACTCAGCTTTTATTGCAAATGGAATATGTGAATAGTTTTGATTCATCGTATTACAATTTGCTGAAAGTTTTTTTTTTGTAATGAAAGCTCAATTTTACCATCCCTAAATTTACAACAGTCTTGCCATTGTCGTTTGTTCTTTACTAATTATGCACAACAGAAATCTACATTAAGTAACACTACATACAGTGGGCCAAACAGAAAAGAACGCTAATGATGAATGAAGGTGTAGTTGTTCCGTTCTGCTACGTAATTGTCAGAATATTTACAATTAACTTTGGTGTTATTTATTCATTAATAATTATCACATGTAATTTGGCTTACAAAGACATACGAACTTAAGCCTACTCAAATCATAAGTATGGAAAAAGTTTATTTCGAACAATAGTAATAAAACTAAATAAAAAAAATATTTTTAAATATAAAGTTTGAGTTTTGTAATAATAAAAATATATCAGTGGAGCGATTCAGTAACTTTTAACGAACCGACAATCGTAATTGGTGTCTATACATTTTGTCGTTTGCAATAACGCTTGTGTGATAGTTCGCAGCTGATATTTTCTGTTGATTTTTGTCGATAATATTAACAGCACATAAATTGTTGTCGCTTAAATAACGACACAGCTAACATTAACCTACAGCGAATATCGTTAAAATTGTTACTGAATTGCAAATTCTAAAAATTTTCGTTATAGTTATTTTAACGATGCGATTATCGTTAAATAAAAAGTTAGTGAGTCGCACTACGTAGCTACGCGCAAGAAATTTTGAACGCCGTCGAATTTTGTGCGACATATACTGAAATTGTATTACAAGTCTTGATTTCGCGTTACAATAGTCTGGTCACAAAATATAATGGGCCAGTAAATTGACATTTATTGAACTAAAACTCAACGAATTCTATAATCAGAAAATCAAAGATAAAAAATATAAGTTATAAAAATAATTTTGGTTCACAATGAAAACATTAATAAATACTTAAGTAAAGGGAAACAAACAACATAAGCAATAGTTGAGTATAACAATGGTAATGATAATGATAATGATAATGATAATGATAATGATGATTATGATGTTGCTGTCAATTATAAAATGTTTTGTTCTTAAGTTGCAATAATAGCAACTAACATCATATTATGATGTAAATAAAATGTTGTTTGGTTATTCTTACCATTTTTTCAATTCCTTTATTTTTTTTTTGTTTTTTGTTTCCTATTTTTATTCTCTTGACATTTCTGAAAAAGGGTATTTATATAAAAAAGAAACATTCAGCTCAATAAATGCATACAAACAAGGATTTTTAGTTAGTTTGAGAATTTGTTTTACATTTCTCCATGTACCAGTAGTATCTTATTAATATAAGAACTACTGAGGCCTTTATCTTTAACTCAGTTTGTTCTCTACGGTTTTTCAAAAACCTAAGGCTATAAAATTTATAACATCATCTCCCGTTTAAGCTTTAGTTCTTTATTATCTGCCATTTATTCGAAAATATTTGTACATACATCAGTGGTTGGCAATGAATCATGTTTTCGCTATTCATAATGACTCATAAAATTTTAAATATAAGTGAGTAGACATCATTTAAAATCAACTACTATGATTTACGCATACTCACGATGACATTGATTTATAAGTATAGGTTGAAATAAATATGAATGCGACATCAACATCATAATCAAACCACACTCACACTCATAAATCACCTCAGTTTGATTTCTAATTTCAGGAAAATACTTATACTACTCACAATGATTCAGCTGACTCAACTCATGTATGTCTGTTTATTAAAACTTTTAGTCATTAAAGAGTTTGTTGTTTTTCAAAAAAACAAAAAAAGCAAGAGAGAAACACATAACCTCATAATGAGAACTTTAATGTTCGTATGCGAGGTTCGCATTGTGAGTCATACTTATTTGGCACAGTCCACAGGCATTGAGTTAAGGAGAGTGGAAATCAGCAACGTCATAAATATTGCTAAGTATGAGTTCGATGCGCACTTCAAACTTTCGAGTGAATATGATTCATACACAACATTGCAATAAGTATTAGTGCGTATAAGTACAAGAAATTATAAATCATGATTCAACTCTACTCACTTTTTCACTACTCATTGCGCTTCTCTGACATACATACACATAGAGAAAAATATGGTACCATCCGTGTACACAGTCTCCCGCAAGTCTGAAAGCTTTTTTTATTAAAAATCGCTTTCTTATAATGGATTCTCTAGCAAATATTCCTAATAAATCTTTAAAGAGACTGATATTTTTAGACTGAACTTCTAATGCTGTCTGCAGCCCGGTTTTTAGTTAAAATTTATAGCAAACCTAGAAATTTCCTTCCAATATAAAATATTAAATTAAGAATCGTATATTTGTTTTAATTCTTGCCTGCAACATTGTTGAGACAAATATTTCTCTTTTTTCCTATTAACAATGAAAGATTTTTTTTTTATTTCTTGTATTCATTTCATATCTCTTCTATTCAAAACCATAAGATATGTAGACACATACATATCTACATGTAAAACTATGGGCTAGTGTTTGCAAATATGTGTACGTATTGGTGTGGCTTTAGGTTTATTTATTTATGTGCATTCAAGTGTCAGAATAACAATACCGCATCTTTATATCCTTTCATTTATGTGTGTATGTAGTTATATGAATGTATTCAGCGTTGTCACTTTTTTCTTTTGTTACTTTTTTCTTCTTAAAATTTTGTTGAAATTTTTTGTTTTGAATTTTTTTTTTAGGTCAATATATTAGCTGAAATTGCTTTCGTTGTGTGGTAGTTAAAGTGAAAAAAAAATAAAACCACCAACAGCCTCGAGAAAAACTACACATGTGTAAATATCTTATTCACGTTAAGAGTATAAATAAAACTACGCAGTTACGCAAATAAATAAATATATTAGAAAATATATGTGAAAATAAAATAAAATATCTAAAGCTTATATGAATGAATGAATGAGTGTCAAGATATTTGCAAGAAATATGGAAAAAAAATATCTAAATAAATAAAAATACAAGTGCGAAATGGATGCTGCGGTGGCTGCCGCTTCAATTTACTGCATGGCAGAAAAATAAAATTTATTTATGGTCTCATAGATTTTTGTACAATCACCTGCAGCGTATTAGAAAAAATTTAAGTACATGCAACTTACTGCAATACCTTTTACAATTTTTCTGATAATTATGCAAAATAGTTCTCTCTCTTGCTCTCCTTCATAATATTTTGAAAAACCTTGAATTAAAGTAATTACATATGTAAGAAAATAAGCGATAATAGCAACCGCGAAGCTGTGGATCTACTCCTGCTTAACTAAGAATGCTATCAGTTAAGTAATGCTCAATTGAGGGCATAAGCATACCTTGGAAAAGTAAAACTATGAAAACTACAGTTCTAAGAAATACTCTGTTAAAAAGTATTTTTCAGAAAGTACTATTCATAAAAAGTACTTTAAAACCTACAATTTAGTAAAAAGTACATTTTATAAGAAGTAATATTTTATGAAAGATAACTTTTATATAAGGTATTTTATAAAAAGTACCCTTAATAAAAAGTACCTTTTAAAAAACTAACTTTTATAAAAAGTACCTTTTATAAAAGTACCTTTTATAAAAAGTAGCCTTTATAAAAACTACCTTTTATAAAAAGTACCGTTTATAAAAAGTACCTTCTATTAAAACTACCTTTTATAATAAAAGGTACTTTTTATAAAAACTACATTTTATAATAAAAGGTACCTTAATAAAAAAACTTTTATCAGAAGTACCTTTTATAAAAAGTAGCATTTATCAAAAGTAACTTTTTATAAAAAGTAGCTTTTATTAAAAGTAGCTTTAAAAAAAGTAGCTTTTATAAAAAGTACCTTTTATAAAAAGTAGCTTTTATAACAAGTATCTTTTATAAAAAGTACCTTTTATAAAAAATACCTTTTATAAAAAGTAGCTTTTATAAAAGATACCATTTATAAAAAGTATCTTTTAGAAAAAGTATCTTTTAGAAAAAGTACCGTTTATAAAAACTACTTTTTATAAAAACTACCTTTTATAAAAACTACCTTTTATAAAAACTACCTTTTATAAAAACTACCTTTTATAAAAACTACCTTTTATAAAAACTACCCTTTATAAAAAGTACCTTTTATAAATACTACCTTTTATAAAAAGTACCTTTTATAAAAACTACGTTTTATAAAAAGTACCTTTTAAAAAACCTACCTTATATAACAACCATCTTTTGTAAAAAGTACCTTTCATAAAAGTACCGTTTATAAAAAGTATATTTCATAAAAGTACCCCTTAGTACCTTTTTTTAAATACTTTTTATAAGAGGTACCTGTTATATAAGGTACCATTTTGTAAATGGTACTTTTATAAAAACTAACTATTCGTTAACTTTTTACAAAAAGTACCCTTTAGTATCATCTTAAAGAAATTATTTTATAACAGACTATTTTAAATAAAAAAATCTTTTTACCAAAAGTACCTTTTAGTATTAAAAGTACATTAACCAATAAGAACCTCTTTTAAAAATTTCGATTTGGTAAATTGTACCTTGCAAAAACCTTTTATTAAAGATATGTTTCATAAAAAGTACCTTTTACAAAAAGTACCTATAATTATATAAGTACCTTTAGCAAACAAAAGAACCTTTTACAAAAAAAAGCACATTTCACAAAAATGGCCTTTTATACAACGTTTCTTTTACAGAAAGTATCTTTTATACAAAAAAGAATGTTTAAAAAACCTTGTATAAAACGCACATTTAATAGAAAGTACCTGTTATAAAAACAACTTATCTAAAAAAGAACCTTGAATAAAAATTACAATTTATGGCAAGTATATACTTTTTGTAGAAAGTACCTTCTATAAAAGATAACTCCTTTTATAAAAAGTACGTTTAACGAAGAGTAACTTTAATAAAGAGTACTTTTTGTAAAAGGTACTTTCTTAAAATTATTTTTCCATAAAAGCTCAATATTATAAAAAGCACATTTTTGTACAAGTTACTTTATATACGAAGTACTCTTAATAGAAGGTATTTATTAAGAAACGTACCTTTTTTATAAAACTTTTTTCTATTAGTACTTTTTTTAAAAAGTATTGTTTCCTAAACAAACTTTTTATAAAAAATTACCTTTTATGAAAAAAAAAATTTTAAGTATTTTGTACAAAAAGTACCTTTTTAAAAAAGTACATTTTTAAAGAAGTACCTTTTTTAACCGAAATTTGTATTAAAATCCACTTTTTAGAAAAGATATATATTTAAAGTACTTCTTAAAAAAAGTACAAGTTATTAAACGAATATTTTATAAAAGTTAAATTTTAGGAAAAGTTTCCTTTACAAAAAGGGACTTTCAAAAAACCTGCACCTTTTTTTTAATAAATTTGACTGGCATTAGAATTGCATTTTAAATTTCACATAATTTTGTATAATACATTGCATGTTCGATACCAAGTTACTGAAGTAGTTGACCCTTCTGTATTTGACAATTTCGCTTTGGCATGCGGATTTGAAAACGTTGGCGTTTACATTGTCCCCGTGTTTGCATGTGGTTACTCACATACGAGTACATACAGTCGTCCATGTTTATATTTAAGTCTAGATTACTGTTACAATTTTGCAAACAAAAAGATTATTGTTTTTAACATTTTTGTAATTTCATCTTTTTTTTCTGCATTTCTCCTCCATTGTTTAGTTAATTCATGCATGCCTGCATCATGAGTTTTGGCCTAAATAGAAATTTAGCTGCTATGCGACAAATAACAAAAAAAAAATATGTGCACTTTTGAACGAACACATCAGTAGTGGAAATTTATAGAAATGCGAAACAAAAAATAAATCTTGTACCCTGAACCACATTTGATTTTATTAGCCTTAACTCTCCATTCATTCATTCATTCATTCATACGTTATTTTTTATTTTGCTCAACGAAAATTTTACCACATTTCATGTACAACTAAGGAAATGCCAATTGTAGGTCTATAACTATGTATATATGTATGCATGTATGTTTATATGTATGTCAAAATTTTTATATGTAATGCAATGTAATGTAATGTAATGTAGTGTAAGCATGAAGTTGACGATAGTTACTGATGTTGCTGTTGTTGGTCGCTTTAGTTGTCGCTGTGGATTTTAATTTACAAACAACAGAAAACCTGACTTTATTGTTCATTCCTTAATAAGCCGACATACTCGTAAATAGCCACAAAAGCACTTATACTTGTATATGCATTTGTATGCACAACAGTAAACATTCACTAATACATATACATTCTATGTAAAATGGCTGAAAGGGATGTGTGTGTGTGTGTGTGTGGCAAATGCTGGTTTTAAGTAGGATGTCATGCTACAGTGCAATTTATAATATATTTTTTCGGTTACTTTGCGTGTAGTTTGTCAAGTTTTGGTTTGTTTTAAAATATTTATGATTGTATGTAATACAACTGGTCATAATTTTTTTTACACTAAAACAATTTTTGTTGATTACATTTGCTGGACCCACTTACGTTTTACATATTAAAATGTACTAAGTAAAAATTTACACATTTTTTTTTTTTTGGTTGCTTTTATTTTTAATGAAAAATTATCTAATTACTCCCACATTTCATACATATATTCATTAAGTTCCTGGATAAGTTTCCTTCTCGTTCTCGTTTAATTATGAACGTGTAATTTGTGCAATCATCTTCCATTCCGCCCTATATTCTATATTAAATCAAACTAAAGCAGCCATTTAACACTTAAATTTCTTAAACTGTAAAAAAAAGCAAACTGCTGGTATTACGTACTTCGCCAATGAAAAAGTCTTATGAGAGTGTGTGGATAATGCTTACCCGCCTGGTATGTCACGGCATTTGATGTTGGCTCTGATATGCATTTGATTTTCATATTTTATATTTTAATTTAAATAATGTCTTGCTGTGGCCAAAATAACAAAAATATTCACGTTTGTTATTTAAGTGCTTTAAGGTACATTTGAAAAGCTTAAATTACATGCTATGGAAATTATTGCTTAAAAAAATTATATACATATATGTATGTATAGCTGGAGCTAAAAATAGAATTTATTAATAATTTTTAACCCCTGACAAAAACGGGGTGTTATAAGTTTGTAGTTTGTGTCTGTGTATCTGTGTATCTGTCTGTGTCCACGTACAGACCAAACGGCTGGACCGACTTTGATTTAGTTATTTCTGTTTGAAAGGTGACTTGATCGAGAAGGTTCTTAACTATGTTTGAAGAAAATCGGTCCAGCCATTTAGAAGATATCACATCTTTTCTATATATATTGGGGGTTTTTAAAATTTTTAATTTTTGTTATTATTTTCCAAATGGAAACTCAAATGAATTATAATTGGTATGCCTTAGATTTTTTAAATGTTTGCTCACAAATGTACACTTTTGATACTATATCAGTGAGGCATCACCCTCACTTGGGCACGCGAACATGGACCCAATTTAAGTAACATCACAGCGACTGAGCTAGCCGAAAGGGGAACCCTCCTTTTGGCATGCCAATATTGGTGATACTTGCGGTATCGCACTCTCATCCTCCTGTAGGCGAATTGATGCTGCTCTTATTCAAAATGGTCGAACTAGATAAGATCATGAGCCTACTTTCTTTATAGTGAGAACTATCTGTCAGGCATAGGTTTTTTCGACGCTAACAGAAATAGGTAATTTTTAAGCTTGCCAAGGTTGCACTTGCTGGACTTCATTTCGTAGAGTCGCGCTTTTAGAACGCATTCCAAATGCATGTGTCTTACTACTAATAACTACTAATTCAGCTGTAACGATGACGAAGCAGAAAAAAATTATTCTGCATCTTCTGGGCATCTTTTCCGCTCTGGCGGATAACTGCCTTCGCTTCATGGGCAAAAGATCATTCAGTTGAATAACTGAGATATCAGAAATATAATTTCCCATGTCAAGAGCAGAGCGTGCGGACTTACCAAATGACACTTAATTTACAAAACGGATCCCTAAGCCTCTATTTTATCTTGTCTTTCTCTGTCTCTATTTCTCTCTTCTGATCCAACCTATCTTGTTATTTCTTTTTCCACATGCATTACAAGCAGCGATGCAAACTTGGTGCTTTTCGGACTGTTTTTAGTGCTTCTTGAAACTCAAAACGCCAAATTTTGTATTTAGTGCCAAAAAAAAGCACTAAGTAGTGCTTTTAAGAAATTTTAAAAATTTGGTGTATTTATTTTTTCAGTGTGTCATACCTTTTTCGTCTGATATATTTCATTAAAGAAACTTTTACTTTTTATTATTTTTTCCTTTTTTTTAGTAACTGCATCAGTAGTTCAGAAAATACTAATCAAGTTCCTTGAGGAGCTGCATTAGCAACAGTAAAATGCGCCTAGGATAAACTAAAACCTCAATAATAAATTCAAATGTATTTTTAAAAAACAATCAAAATTTTACTAAACAAGTCAAATATCAATTTTTGGGAAAAAGTGTGATAGAAATACCTTCTACCCAGTTTCCACAACTAGGCAGGCGACTCATCTAAAAAATGTGTATGAACATCACTAAAAAAAATTAGTGGTTTTTATATATACATATATATATATATATATATATATATATATGTATATAAATTTTCTGCCCAAGTCGACCGCCCGTGTCGTGGAAACAATTAAGTTGAAGTTGGTAAGACATAAAGTCCTAAAATGCGGCAACATTATTTATTTCATCTCTTCCTATAATTATTCTTTATTCACCTCTGTCGTCAATAACAAGTGAAATTTTTGTTGCCATAAAATATTTATTCTCTTCGAATTATTTGTTTCATCTCTAGATTTTTTTTAGCTGTCAGTTCTGAGTGAATGTAAAAAGCAAGAAGGATATTTGCAAAGCTTAAAAATTAATTGAAAATCAAACAAATTTAAGATTGGTAATAAGAAAGACAAAAACTCCGAATTTTAAATGAAATTTTTCAAGTGCCAAGTTATGTTTTTAAATATTCTAGGTGTAGTGGAAAAATATTCTTTTTAAATCATTGCCATAAAATTTATTAGATGTTAATCAAAGACGTTCATGAGCTATGCTGAAATGTGTTGCAGGGAATTATTGGTAAATTGGAATTATTGGAAAAAGTGCAATTAATATATGTAAACTTATACCCGGTTTCCACAACTCGGGCAGTCAACACGTCTTAAAAATGTGTATAAACATCACTTAAAAAAATTAGTGCTTTTCCTATACATTTTCTTTGTCGCCCTAAGCTCCTTGTATGAACTATGGGAACTTATATAAAATTTTCTACTCAATTCGACCGTACGTGTCATGGAAACAAGGGCTTAATAAGGATTTAAACCTAAACTTGCTCCTTTGCAACTTCTAGGCAAACAGTTAATATCAGTTTGGGAGAAACGTCAACAAATTAATTTATAATGATCAAACTGAATTGCGACGTGAACGTTTTCCGTATATACATATATAGGTATATATATATATATTAATATTTCTTTGTTAAAACAAAACTGATTTCGCCTAAGGTCACTTTTCATTTCCACCAAAAGCCGTTTACAACAACTGAACCTTCATTCATTATTATGTGCTTAATTTCGGCTTAACATTTTATAACAATTGCATATTACATGTAGATGACCTGGTTAGCATTTTAAATTTTAAATATGCTGAAATATTTTTCGCTACACTACATGTATTATTTACACGTTCATTTATTACCAGCAGAAGCTAAAGTGGTGTGTGTGTGTGTGCGCACTTTTTAGTTTGAACAGTAAAAAATATTTCGTGCATAAAACTGCAAAAGTTTGCTGAATGTTTCATTGCTTATGTGTATATTGCAAAGCATTGTCAAGTATTTTTTTATATAGAACAAAATATTAAAATAATGAGTAAAGAAGACGTGATCATCGATGGTAGAGCAATATTATTTTAGGGAACTAAAGAACTAAAAACGATATGAAAAATAATTTTTGGTTTAACATATTTGCAGATAAAGTGGACATTTTACGATCCAAGATAAAACTTGTTTAAATTTTATAGCAAAATATGTGTGCAACTATGTATATGTATTATAATTTTATAGCAACTATATGGCTTATAAATAAAGAATTTTAAACATTTATGTTTCAGGAATTAAATAAAAAACGAAAAATTCTTTCTCTACCTACAAATTTAAAGTTTTGTTTCAAATTATATAATTTAACATTTAGACACATCAGCAGGTATACAGAATCGTTGGGGACAAACGATGTCATTTATTGTGTACATTCCCTGAAAAATTACCTTAAATATGCACGTCTCTCTCTCTATCTCCCTCTCTGTCTGTCTTTCTTGCTCACTCTTTGCACACTACCTAACACATTTTTAAATCAGTAAAGTTAATTTATTTATGTTTGCTGTTGTATATTTTTATGATTCATTTTTTGTTGTACGTATTTCATTTGGATATACGAGTATAAATTTGTCATAATTACATCTCACGCTACAGTGCGCTCGAAATATTTTATGATTTCAAGTACTCGTAATACATCAGGTCATATACCAACAGCAAGTCATTCATACAAATTAATTTAATCGTTTTCATTGCTTAAATAGCCCACAGGTAACATCAAATCACTGTTGTATAAGAAATTTATTTAATTTTGCATTGAAAATAATGAAATTAAAAAACTTTTTTTACAGTATGTGTATTAGAAAACATCAGGAAGTTCTTGGTTAAAGATTTCTTTTTTTTTCCCATGTTAAAATGTTAAAATTTTTTCCAGTACTAATTGTACGTAAAATATGCATGTAGATACCGATAACTGCCACACATAAATTTTGAGAATTACATTTTATTTAAAATTTTATCATGATTTAGAAAATGAAATATTAATTTAAGCTTTCGGTGCACAGAGTTTAAGAAAATAAGAATAATTAATTAATTGATGAAAAGTTTAATTACAAATTCAATTAAGTCAATTAAACTCCTGTTTCCGCAACCCAGGCGATCGATTTGAGTAGAAAATTTATATGAAAAGAACTCATTTTTTGTGAGTGATTCCCTGGGTTGTGGAACAGGTGCCTATTTATATTGACAAAAACTAGTTTGAGCGCTTTGTTTTTATTTTCAATATAAATAGAGAGAATTTTTACTTTTCTTCTATACATTTTTAGTAAAAATTTAATTGTGTCAACTAAATTTTTAATAATTTTTTTTCTTTTTTTCACTTAAAGGTGTTGATTGGCGAACTACGAGTATTTCTTTTTCTATGTATTTAATTGAAAAGTGAAGACATTTTTAAGAACGCGTTCCTTTAATTGAATTTTCGATTTATTGTTCTATTTGAAATTAAATTTTTTGTCTCTATGATATACATACCTAAACTTTTTGAACGCAATTTCGAATTTTTACTTTGGCCAAGTTTAATGCTTCTTAGCAAATCTTAATAATTTTTTCGTCGGATTTCGACTTAATTATATAGTTTGGAATAATTTGATTAATTTGCATTTGTTTTTGGAAATTCAAACTAAATTTCGAATTTTCGAAATTCACAAAAAATAGTAATTTAACCAATAATGGTTGTGAAAATGTACTTTTTCTGAAAAAATTTTAAAAATATTAATTTCTAAAACATGTTTGAAGTTTCAAAATTTTTCGCAATTACTAGATTTAAACGAAATATTAATTCTAAAAACTCACTTTAAAAAAATCCAAGCTTCATTTTATAATTAAGCAGCAAATTTTATGTGTCGACTTCTTACCGCTTAAGTTGCTTCAGTAACATTTCTTAATTTCGAATTTTCAAAATATAAAAACAACTATTAAAATATCAAGTTTTCATGAAAACAAAAAAACAAAAATTCCAAAAATATTACTTCCTAAAATGTGTCCAGGTCGCAATATTTAAAGAAATAATCGTTTCTAAGAAGTAATTTTTCTAATGTTCGAAATTGATTTTATAATTTGAGTAAAAAATCATATATATTGACAGTTTTCTCAAGTAATTTTGATTTAATTCTATAGTTCGTAATTATTTGATTCTTTTGCTTTTGTTTCTAGAAATTTGAACTAAATTTCGAATTTTCGAAATTCACAAAAAAAAAATGATAATTTATTCATTAATGCTTGTGAAAATTTACTTTCTGTAAGGAAATTTAAAAAATTTTGATTTCTAAAACATGTTCGAAGTTTCGAAATTTTGATGAACTATTATCCATAAATGAAAAATGAATTCTGAAATCGCATTTTTGAAAAATTAAATTTACATTTTGTAATTTAACAATAAACTCCGTATATAATTAGTAACATATCTTAATTTCGAATTTTCGAAATACAAAATCGACTATTAAAATATCAAGTTGTCATGAAAGCATAGCTTTCCTTATAAAATAGGGTGCGCCTGTGGCTGAGTGGTAGCGATGCTAGCTTCTCAGTCCAGAGATCATGGGTTCGATTCCCGACATAGACCTGGGTGTTTTCCGCAGACAAGCTAATCGCTTTGCGGTGGTGTTGTGTTTGTTAAAAAAAATATGCAAAAATATTACTTGCCAAAATTTGTTCAAAATTTCAAAGTTAATAGAGACTCCCAATATTTAAATAAATATATGTATGTACATACCTTCTGAGAACTAATGTTTCTAATGTTCAAAATTGATTTTGTAATTTGATATATTGAACCAGATATATTGAATTCAGGCTTAATGCTTATTGGCGAATTTTCAGTTTTCTCAGCTGATTTCCATTTAATTCCTTATTTCGTGATTATTTATTTGATTTCTTTACTTTATTTTATTTAATTCGAACTGGTTATGGAATTTTCGATATTCTAATAAAAAACTATTAGTTGCCAAAATATGTATGTATATTCAAAATTTCGAAGTTAATAGAGGATTTCAATATATAAACGAAAAATTTAATGTTAAAATTTAATTTTAAAAGAAGAGTAACAATTTAGTAGAAAGCAAATACAAATATTTTTTGTTTTAAATCATAGAAATATCGATATGTATTGACTTTATGTTTCAAATTGTCTCAAATGTTTCTACAAGAACATGAGGTTTCAATAGTTAAGATAATTTAACTGAAATGGATTCATTATGCATTATCAATAAATCATATAAATAAAAAGTGATAAATTACCATAAATTAAGCTAAAAAGGAGCCTCATCACCGTCCCCATTTAATTTAAACTAAAAACTATTACATGAAAGTTTATTCGCAATTCCCCTAAAATATCCAACATCTACCTTTAAATTTCTCTTTAAAATGTGTCAGTTTATTTAATGTTTCATGTGAATATAACAATGGCTGGCTGGTTGTTGCATGAAATGAAGGTTTATGTTTGCTGTGGTATTTGTGCATGTGTGCGTTGACATGCTCTCATTTTGGTTGCTATTCCCATCTGACATTCACTGTGCCCAATCATTTTTCATTTTCCTACTGTTTGCATACTACATGCGGTATATGGTTATTTTCGGACTCGTATTTGATTTCAGAGTGTTTTTGAATTTTACATTTTTGCTTTTTTTTCTTCTTTTCACTACGTCACATTACATTTTGTTTTATATTTTGTTGCATGTTTAAAGTGGCAATATGTACAAGCGTGCATGTGAACATTAAATGCAGGTAACACCTATACATACATATATATGTATATGTATATATATACGCAATGATTGCATGCAATTGCATGTGTGTAAGTATGTCAGTGTGGTTGTAAGAATATGTATGAAAAACAAAAACAAAAAAACATGTTATAAAATTAACACTAGATATATGATGTTGTTGTTCTGCCGTATTAGCTCACGATTATATTTGTGTATGTACATATGTGTGTGTGCGTGTGTGCGTGTGTGTGTGTGTATATAAACAGCTGTGGTCACACGAGAAAAATTTTTTTGCTATACTCAACGCATACATTAGACTGGTTCCTTTCCTTAAAGAAGAAAAAATTCTATCATAGATTTTTAGAACATAACATTTTGTGGCAACAAAGCTACAGGCAATGGTTGCAAAAAAATTTACGAAAATTGTTTCGAAATCAGGCAAAAATGTTTTAGCAAATAAAAAACAAATGTTATATTTCATACTTTTCTTCCTATTTTAGTATAAAGAACAGTAAAATAAAGCGTGGAATCAATTTGAAAA
Organism: Tachina lurida; assembly: GCA_944452675.1. NCBI lineage: Eukaryota > Metazoa > Arthropoda > Insecta > Diptera > Tachinidae > Tachina > Tachina lurida. The sequence continues at coordinate 129,328,616 of OX101756.1, read as the reverse complement.
GAAGGATGCTTTTTGCTTCTGAAATACATATTACCAAGTGCATATTGTGCACTTAAAAAGTTTAAGTTGGCAGGGCTAAACACCTAAAATCTGGCAACATTATTTATTTCATCTGTTCCTATAATTATTCATTATTATTGTGTTGCCATAAAATATTTATTCCCCTCGAATTATTTGTTTCCTCTCGTGAATTTTTTCAGCTGTCAGTGCTCAGTGAATGTAAAAAGCAAGAAGAAGATTTGTAAAGCCTAAAAATTAATTGAAAATCAAACAAATTTAAGTATGGTACTCGTAATACGAGAGACAAAAATTTCGTATTTCAAATGAAATTTTTTAAGTGTAAAGCCGTATGGCCGGCCGTTTCACAATAACGAACGAAAACTTTCGACTTACAATTTATATTGAAAACAGAACAAATTTTCATATTTTATTGTTGTTAATCAAAAACGTTCATGATATATGCAGAAAGGCGTTGCAGGGAATTGTTAGTAACAACCATGAACATTATTTACAAATATTCTCCCAAAAATAAAAATGTATAAACTTTAATATTTACACACAAAAAAGTAATATGAATGATTTTGTAATATTAATTAAAATATTTGTAATATCAATTAAAAAATTTATTAAATTTTCACCTATAAACAGTTTGATAATATCAATTAAGTTTTTCCACTGAAATTAATAAATACAATTAAAAATTTAATTGAATAAATTAAATTCTTAATTAAAAATATTAATTGGTGAATACTTTTTTCTGTGTAATTGGAGGGAAATTATTGAAATAATGCGATGTATTAAATGCTGGCAAAAATAAAGTGAAAAAATGCAAAGGAATAAGGAAAAAAATCCCAGCTAAAAATATTATTCATGATAAGGGAAATTAACAAAAAAAATGGGAAACATTTTTAGGGAAAAATTATTACAACGGGAACTATTTATTGTTTTAGACTGTAGAAATAACTAACAAAATAACTACAAATAAATGCACAGTTTGTCAAGCAAATATTTTCAAAATTGGAAAAAGTTTTGGATTCTTTAAAAAAAAACAGTTATTTCTAAGAAAAATTTACAGCTTCTGTTAATATTTTAGACGCAATAAAAAAAATCTTTAATGACAAATAAATATTTTCAAAATTATATCACATTCACTGAATTGCTTGCCTAATTGCCTCAAGTAAGTCATAGTATTTACTATCATGGATAAGAAAAATGCGTAAAGGCTTATCAAGGTTTTTCTATAAAAAAAAGCTTTTTTACTGTCGACTTTCAAGAAGCTTTTAGGTTTCATGACTAAAAAAGGCGAACAAGGTATTTGTAATTTTTTTACTCTCTTGAATGTAACGTTCCTAAGCAAAATACTCAGTTTTGAAGAGATATCTTTGACCAACTGTATGTCAGGTACAAACACTTACGTCTCTTTTTACACGGTATGATTAAGGGCCAATTTCACCAACTGTATTTAAACATGAATTCATATTTAAATATCGATTTTTATAAATTTTTCTATGGAAAAATTGCTACTAAATATGAATTGATTTTTAAATAAGTTGGTGAAATTGACTCTAAGAGTTAATTTTAACTCCATTAAAACTGTCAGTTGTTAAAAACAAGCTTTTAATGGTTTATTGCGAAAAGAGCAGTTAGTGTAGTAATGAGCTACAATGTTCTTCTTTTCGCATTTTACAATTCTTAATCAACTCAAAAGCAGCTTGATTTCAATCCTTGATTTCAATAGAACTATTATATACATATATTCTCAAGCTATTGAAAAAAGAGATGTCCGGCCGCTTTGTCAATGTCCACAACGTCGAATGAATGTGCGAACTGATGATGGTAATATTGCCGCTCTAAACGAAAGTGTGGAAGAAGATCCAAATTTATCAATTCTTCGTCTGTCGCAGGAATTGGGGCTCTGTCTGTCTACTGCGTGAAAAATTCTGCTCAAATATCTTATTCAACAATCATTTTAGACCCAGCTGGTATAAAAACTAAGGCCAAAAGACTATCATATGCATTGTTCTTTCGCCGATTGGGCTCTATATCTTTTATCATGAAATTCTGGTCAGCGATGAGGTTCATTTGTGCTTTAGTGGCAATTTTTTATATTAAGTTTTAATATTTTTATCGCACTTTTCCCCAAAATTAATCTTTAACTTGTTTAGTAAGATATTAATTGTTTATTAAAAGTCAAATTTTTTTAATCGACTTCAAAAAAGAGGAGGAAGTTGTCAATTCGTCGGTATTTTTTTTTGGCATATATATTTTTTGCTCCCCTCAATCGGAACCCGCCTAATTATTGTAACTTCTGTGTGAAAATGCATGACAGCCTTGGCTTATTATGTTTGCTTTGCCCATGTCTTAACAATATTATACGGATGCAAATTTTACAAATTTGATTTATGTTAAAATATGCTTAATGTCATTCTTTACTTAACTTTAAAAGCTTTTACATGCAGAAAACATATTTTAAATTTTATTCATAGAAATAAAAATGATTTGTTGCCGTTTTATTTATTTATATAATATAGATAGCATAGCGTGTAAAATATATTGGCAATAGTTTTTTTTTTCTAAATTTTAAAAAATAAATCACACTGAATCAACAATGTTTGAAATATTTAACTAAAACAAAAGGTTTAAATTCATGCTTAACGTCACCTAGAAACAAAATACTTTTAGTTATCTTTATATATATTTATTGAATTGCATTAGCAATTTCTATTCTACTAACTAAATAAAATTTCATTAATTTTGGTAAAAATTTATTTTCATGATTCATGGCCAAACATTAAACAAATAGCCAGGAATTTGCAACAATCAGCTCAATTTCCATTAATTAATAAAATATTTGTATGTCAATGCTCAAATGTTATTTGAACTGCAATTTTTAGCAAAATATATTTCTTCATATCAAATTGAAACAAATTTATTTCGGTATTGTACTTGTACATTCATTAAATGTTTAATTTGATGCCATTGTTCATGTAGTGAGCAAAATGAAGAAGGAATGTGTGTGTGTGTGTGTGTGTGGATACAATAAAATTTTATTGTTATTTAACTAAACAATACTATGTAATAAAAATTCAAATCACCTCCGGCTTATATTTAATATTTATTAGTTAACATTAAAAAAGCACCGAAAACAATAAAACTGAAATTAGTTTGCAGAATATTTAATGAAAATTAACACAATTTAAAAAAGAGTAAAAAACAGCATTAAATAAGTAAAAATATTTAGTTATAAAAATGAAATATTAGGTAAATCCTTCAAGAACTCTGAAGTAAGCTCAATGAAAAATTAATCAATATCACGAAAAGTCACATTAGAGAAAAATCATAAGCCAACTTAACAATATTATTTCTATATTTTTTAAATTAAAAAATATATATCAAACAACGTCATAACTCAAGAAAACAGTTTGCAGAAAACGAGTTTGAAGTTTGCAATTTGCACACAACTTAATGGAAAAAGAAAATTTTATTTTTCTCTCGCGAGTTGAGTAAACAGGATATTTATAAGAAATTTTTACACATAATGAAGAACTATGTATGTATATGAGGATTAATTCTGCATTACTAACTCAAAAATTCCATTTTCTGACATTTTGTGTAAATGAGCTTTATGTACCATAGAAAATTTTGGGCGTATGAGTAATTTTAATACAATAAGGAACTTTATTTCATATTAATCATACGCATGCACACCATAGTTACCAGATGTAGCGGTAACCCTCGATTAACGCGGTACTTCAATTGCGCGATGTCGTTATAACACAAGTTACTCTATTACGCAAATTGCATATATCACGCTTAAAAAATTATGGCAAAACACATTTTACGCGAAATGCTGCACTGCGATTTATAATAAACAAACATCATAATTTATACAACTTGAAATATTTTTACTTTTGTTACAAAAATGGCATCAGCAAAAAAAATATAATTACCAAACGTAATGCAATTTCAATCTACGTCAAAATTAAGATTTTGGAACGCCTGACAAATGGAGAAAAGTCTAAATATGTAGCAGAATATCTTGATTGAAATAAGTCAACTATAAAAACGATCATAGAAAACGAAAACGAAAAAAGTCCAACCATTAAAATTCATATGAATTTTTCTTAAAACAGGGGAATATTCAACATTAGTAGCGCGGCACATTACGGCAGTGATACAGCGGAGCTTTTTTGTTTCAATTTAATGTTAGCCAGAACATTTTTTTTGCGAGAAAGAAATTAAAAAATACTAAGAAAATTTTGACATGAAAAATTATTTATTAAATAACAAAAATTAAAAATTTTAAAAACCCCCGATATTTTTAGAAAAGATGTGATATCTTCTAAACGGCTAGACCGATTTTCTTCAAACATATTTAAGAACCTTCTTTATCAAGTCACCTTTCAAACAAAAAACTAAATCAAAATATGTACGTGGGCACGGACAGACACACAGATACACAGACACACACTACAAACTTACAACACCCCTTTTTTTGGTCGGGGGTTAAAAAAGAAGTTTTTGTGAACAAATTCAAATATATAAAAAAATAGTGAAAAATTGTGAAAAGTGGTAATTGCCGTGGAGAAATTATTACAACTTAGTGTGAATTATTTTCATTTTATTACACAAATTTTATTGTTGACGTTTTGGTTCATCTAAAAAGCCATTTTGTTTTTTTCATTGTGTTTTTTTTTGTAATCTCGCTATTAGCTGATAGTGCATGTGCCTTGCTTGAAATGCTTGAAGAGTTTTTTGTACTTTTTTTATTAAAATGTTTTATAAAAAATCTCTAAATATGTAAGTAACAACATACGTGCAGTAGGTTGTTGGGCAATTGCGCAATGTGTAGAAAACCTCTCATTTTTGAAAATCATAAATAATCAAGGGTGATCGGGAATAAAAATTCACGTGAAATGTGTTCCCTTTCCTTGAAATTGGAATCGCTAATTTACATCGGAACTATTTCACGTGAAATATACATATGTATATAAATAAAATTTCGAATGCTTGGCTTGTTTAGATTTAAGGGATATGCTAAATTCCTGGTTACAAAAAGAGATTTTGTACCAATACTGAACATTGCCTATTTTACGCGAATCTCATTTACACGCACTTTGTTCGTTCCCATCAGATCGCGTAAATCGAGGGTTAACTGTACCATTGAAGCCCTTTTGAGACGTATGACTAATTTTAATATATTAAGGAAATCCATTTAATATTAATCATACGCAACCAAACCACAGTTACCAGTGCCACGTTTCTGGAATTAGTGAGAAGTTCTCCCATCGAGAAAAATCAAATAATTATATTGATTGTCCTATTTTATAAGGGGTTATTCGCATGAAAACTTAAATAAACTTACCAGAAATATCAAAAAATATAGTTTTTTGTATTCACCCTGTGTTTCAAAGAATGACAAAAATTTTTCCGACTCCTAAAGTTCTCACATGTATGTATATAATTTTATATTCTTATATCCTACACTAAAAGCGGTAAGGGTATCTTTAGGTTTTGTATTTCATGTGTAATTTCTACAATATTCATATGCGACAATATAAAGCGTATATATTCTGGGTCCTTATGAAAAGGAGACACGTATAAACGATGTCCGTCTGTCTGTACGCGAAATCGATTTTCTTATACTGATGCGTCGAAAAGGTCCTAAATAGATTGTTATTAAAAATCTGCAAAATAAAGTACACGACTTCAGGGCTCGACAATTAAAACTTGTTTTCATTAGTAAATAAATTTTTGGAATTGGTATTTCATTTGACTCGTGTTAAATAATAATAAAATATTAAAATAAAACTAACTAACTACTTATATATTTTTTTCTTTATTAATTAAACATATTTTATAACTTGGAAATGCCTTCACTCTTTACTTTTCTTTGTTCGTTTTTCTATTTAACTATAAATTAATCGTATTGGCAAAACTAACACTTAAGCTTAAAATTATAAATCCGCCTACTCACACTCCTACGCTATCTAAAAAACACACCCACATACACACACACAAATACACACACATATAATCACACCTTAATTGTTTACCTCAAGCATGTACTCGTTCTACATTTAATTTTGAAATCTGTTGTTGTTTGTTGGAAGATTTATTTCTGGATTTACTAAGCGAGTTCTTTGCTCTAACACAAGCCATTAAATGTGTTGGTTTTTTTTTTCTAAAAAAAATTACTTAAAAAAACATCTTTTCGTAAAACCAAAGCTATTAAAGCTGTAGAATTATTTTCCTTCTATTAATGTTTTCGCAAGCATGTTTAGCATTTGTTGGCACATGCAAAACAGAAATCCTTGAAAATTTAAGATTTAATAAACGTTTCACACACAAACGATTATTTGTACAGAAACAAACAACATAAACCACTAAACGCTTGAAGATTATACTTGAAACATCAGATAATGATGATAAGGATACTGCTGCTGAAGATGATGATGATGATGCAGATGTTGAAAAAAAAATCCACTTTTGATGTATAATAACTTTACCATTAACCAAAGATACTTGTTCATTTTCTGTTTTATTTTATTTTATTTTTTTTATTATTATTTTTATTTTATTACATTTTATTTTTTAGATACAAATCTTATGACTTGTGTTTGCGTTTTCTTTGTATATCATTGAAGTTGTATCTTCTGACTGACCTTTTTCTGAAAAAGCTACTCAAAGCAAAGAGGTGGGTAATTTGAGCTGTTCTTTAAGTAGATTTTTGTTTTTCTTGTCTAAGGCCTACAGAAATTTAAGCTAGAAATTTGCAATGTTTGCTTCAGATTTTTACACAGAACTACGAACTTTTATATTTAGATGTTAACTAAGATTCAGGATAATTATAGTACAATAAGACATTGTTGAAATTAACGCAGAATTCTAACCATAAAATAGGCAGGTGCAATAAAAATTACCATATTTAACTTATTCTCTAAACAAGGACACGAGTCCATCTATGCTGGCATTTGCCTTCTTTGTCTTGAGCACATAACGACTCTATACCATACTTTCAGCAATCTAAGCCACAATCAAAGGACAATTTTGCGTTCAGTTTTGTGTTACTCAGCTGCTATTTGCCTCATTTTCAGTATTACACTTGAGTGTTACGAAGCCCATGAAACGCTTACGGCAAAGTAATGGAAAATTTTATTTTCAAAATGTAACATTTCCGAAAAAAGTACGTTTAGAAACATTTTAGTCAGTATTATAGCTAAAATTTTAAATTAAGGACATACGAAAAGTAGGCATATCCTTAAACTAATTGATATAAGGCTCCTCGAAAAGTTAAACTTCATAGACAATAAATACATTTCAATGTACTTTAATATAAATTGTAGCAAAAATTAAATTTTTGACATTAAGGATATATGAGAGTTGTGCATGTCCTTGCATGAATTAGCATAAAATTCTAACGAAAGTATAATGTAATAGACAACCAATCCTTTTTGTTTTATTATAGTCCAAATTGGAACAGAAATTATATTTTCTTATTTTAAGGATATATGAGAAGTTTGCATGTCCTTGCTTCCATTGACATAAGACTCTAAGAAAGTTTAATTTCATAGATAATAAACACTTTTTATTGTATTATAATCTAAATTAAAGCAGAAATTTAATTTTGTTTAATAAGGATATATGAGAAGTAGGCATGTTCTTGACATAAAACTATTACGAAAGCTTAATTTAATTGCTAATAAGTTTTTGTCATTGCATTCTAATCTAAATTAAAGCATAAATTAACTTGTTTTTGGTATAAAGGACATATGAGAGGTAGGCATGTCCTTGCTTCAATTAACATTAAAGTCTTAAGAAAGCTTAATATCATCAATAGCAAGTACTTTTCATTGTATTATAATCTACATTGTAGCATAAATTTATTTTTTTTTTAAATTAAGGATATATGGGAGGTAGGCATGACCTTGCACCACCTGCAATAAAATGGAAAAAATATGTTTGTGCCACTGAAAACTGTGCTTCTAAAAGCATTCTGATAAATTATATCTAAATTTCACTTTTTTATTTTAAGGATACATTCGAAATAGCGATTTCCTTGCAAAAATTTATAGAAAATTTTACGAACGCTTAATTTAATAAACAATAACTACTTTTCATGATATTTTAGCAGGATATAAATTTTTTATATAAAGGATATATGGGTGGTGGGCATGTCCTTTTTTTTAATTAAGGATATATGCGAAAAAGACATATCCCTGTTTGCATTGGAAAAATATAGCACGAAATCTTAACTGCGTTGAAAAATTATTAATTTTCTTTGAAGTGTGGTTAGAATTATGGTTTAATAAAAAAAGTTTTAGAATAAAGGATATATGGGAGGCAGGCTTGTTGCTGCACCGAAACAAACAAAATCCACAAGAGAGCTTAAGCAGGTAATTCTACAAGTTGTGAGAGCAATTAAATTCCTAAATTTTTTAAACATAAAACACAGGCATGTCCTTGCATTAATAGAATTAATTTATTTTTCACAAATCTAATCTTCTGACACTCAAACTATGACAAATTTTTGTTGCTTTCTGAACTTAATATTAGCCGTGGGCATAATTTTCATGCTAAGGATATATGGGAAGCAGGCATATCCTTGCACTCATTAAGGTGAAATTCAACAGAAGGCTAAATGTTACAAAAATAAAATCTCAATAATAATTTTCACTGAATTTTTGTTAAAATATTACCTGAAACTAAATTTTTAGCATGACGGATATATGGGGAGCATGCATGTCCTTGCTGAAATTTTCTAGAGCTTGAATTTTAGCTTAACCTTATTATTAAACATTTTTTTGTTACAAGATTTTAAAGGACTTTTTAACAGAAAAAGTGAGTTAACATGTAAGATTTACTAAACAGATCATATATGTGACCTTCCGCTAGGTCACACGCTAGGTCCCTTTTGCTCGGAGAAGGTCACATAGGGAAAAAAACCATCAAAGAATTTAAATTTTGCAAGTAGAAAAGGATTTTTGTTTTTTTTTTATACTGATTCGTAAAATTGTAAGAATTTTCTTACTTTTTTCATTGCAATAATACTTCAAAATAGTAAACTTTACTTTATCGAGCCATAACCGCCAAAAAAAAGCTTGAGCGACATAATTTTTGAACCTTGCTTTTTTTTAACGAAAATCGATTATTTACGATGGCAGGTAATACATTTTTATAATCGATTATCTAAACGTTAAACTTTTTTGGCGTTTAAAAATATTAAGCTTCAACAAAAATAAATGGCTTCAAGCTTATAAAATTCTGACCGGCCGGTTATCACTTCGAATTAATTTTTTTATCTTTTTGCAGAAAATGAATTTTGTAAGATTTTTATTATTATTATTATTGTTCTACATTGAGAGCCCACCAGCTTTAATAAACATAAATTGTTTAATATTTTTACATACCAAATTGCCAAGAAACTGCACCAGCAACAGACACCAAGATTATAGTGTTAAATGAACCAGCATGAGTGGCCACAACTGTTAAGGCTGAAAATATATGTACAAGATAGTCATAGTAGTGGTGTATATGATAACTGATGTTTGGTTTAGCAAATAATAAAAGTAAGAAAGTTTTCCATTTTGCAATGCTTTTCGCTTTATCTCATATCTGGCTGTGCGCACTCTAAAGGACCCACGAAACTAATCTCAATAAATCTCTTAAGTAATAAAATTGTTGTAGTATTTTTTTTTGTTTTACTATTTTATTATATTTTATATCCATTTCTGACACGTCTTATGTTGTTAAGCACAAGCAAACAGATTTAAAAGTCTAGTCAGACTGTTTTAAAGATTAAAGAGCTGTCAGGGCTGCTAAAAACTATGCACACACACACACACACACTATAGTCCATATGTTGGTTGGCTGTTTATGGGGTAGTGTAGACCAACATAAAAATAAGTAGCATACTTTAGGGCTGACAAGCTATAAAAGTTAGAAGTCATGCAAAGAAAGTGTAATAAATTAAGAACATATAATCACACAGATTAAGGTTAAATTATTAATAAGGACATAGAAAATGATAAGCAAAATACCGGCTACTGTTTCTCATATTAGAGAGAAAAAATTATACATAAAAATATTATGGTGATTGTTATTAAAAGCAAATATTAGAATTATGCTAATTCGTTACTCACTGAAAAAGTCTATTAAGCTCGTAGTTCAGGAAGTAGTTACAAAGCAAAGCCCCTATTTTATAAAATTATATGCCTTTTATAAAGAATTTCGGCTGAACTTTAATCATAAAACAATCTTCAATAAAACACAATTGCATATAAATCACTCTCTTTTATTTATTTTACTTTCAGGTAACACTGCTTTATTTCGTTTTGAACAAATACTTCTCTGAGTGTGTGTGTGTGTGTGTGTGTGTGTGTGTGTGTGTAAGCATTACAATTGATTTTAACTAAAAGACCATCATCGTTCTCCAATTACTGCCAACGGTTTCCATTTCATTGTTTGCTTAAGCAAAATACCAATTAAAATAAAGTATTTAAAAGCAATTGCCAGAGAGAAATGTGATGCCGTGTGGTTTCTGGCAACATTTTGCTTGCGGTGAATGGGAGGCCAAGCGGTTAAATGTGTTTTGTGTCTAATTAGCAAACGACCAGCCACATTTATTTGCCACAAGCCAAGTAACGTATTGAAATTGTATTCGCTTATAGCGATTTGTTTGCAATAGTAAACTTGACTTATTAATTAAATACTTAAAATTTTAATGACGAGCGTGGGAAAGCAGCCGCTAATGGGTAATTAAAATGGGGAATACACAAGAAAAATCGGTAAAAATGGTCACACACAAAATTTTCTAACACAGAAAGTTAGTGAAAGTCTTACTGGGTACGAATTCTTTAAAATTATTAAGCAGACTTAATATATTAACACAGATTCGACAAATTAAAACTTTTTTAAACTCCCCATTCGAATTATTTGATTTTAAGGTAGCTACGTTCAAACTCACATACACTGATATTTGCATTTAAGGTAAACATCTTTGAAAGCTCTTAAATTTGTTCTTGTTTCTTTGCAAAGTAAGAGCAAGTCTGTTGTGTTGTTGTTGTGGATGTTGTACTCTCGTCGGTGTGAAAGCACAAAAAGCTCTTTATAAAAGTTTGCACATTGTGCATATGGATTGGATGTAGCTGCTTTAAGGATACCACACTATTATTATACTTTAAAGCAGCTACATGCAAGCCTTATGCAGAATGTGCAAGCTTTTACAAAAGAGCTTTGTGCTTTCACACCGATGAGAATGCAACAGCCAATCAGAACTCGGCAAAAACATAGCCTGCTTCTTAATGTTCAAAGAAACCAGAGAAAATTGTAAGAGCTTTCAAAGCTGTTTACCTTAACGTGTTTGAACTTGTATGCTTTAAAGCATAGTCTGCCAATGTGGCACAAACGTGCTGAAATTCAATTGGCTTCTTATAAAAAACCAAGCCCGACGCAATTTTACTTCTCATGAAGTAAAATAATTTTTTTTTTTACATTTATCTCAATATTCTATTTTTGTTTAATGCAGGTATAAATGAATACGGATTCAAACCGTTTATAAAGGGTATTTTTTAAAGTGTCACAACTATGAGTTGCTTTGTTTGAGCACCCATTTAACAGGTGATAGTTGCTTTTTGTTAAGTTTGCTTTGAAATTTCATTACACCAGAGCAAGACGTGCAAATTGTTGAAATTTAGAAAATTTAAAAATTTTATTTTCTGATGAAGCCAATTTCTGGTTGAACGGGAACGTAAAAAAGCAGAATTGTCGCATTTGAAGTGAGAAAAATTCACAAGCTTTTGTCGCAACACCATTACATTCACAGAAAATTACTGTTTGGTGCGCTTTATGGGCTGGCAGAGTCATTGGCCCATATGTCTTCAAAAACGATGATGGTCAGAATGTTACTGTCAATTTTGAACACGGTATAGGAACATGATTTAAAATTTTTTCGTGCCTCAATTAGGTGGCATTAATCTTGCTGATATGTGGTTCCAACAGTACAGAGCTACATGCCACACAGCGGACGCTACAATTGATTTACTTAAAGAAGCTTTTGATGAAAAAGTAATTGCACATTATCTCCCAATTAATTGACCACCAGGATCGTGTGATTTAACCCCATTGGATTATTTTCTTTGGTATTATGTTAAGTCACTTGTCTAGGTCGATAAACCACAAACAATTGAACACCTGGAATTTAACATTCGAAGAGTTATCGGCAAAATACGGCCGCAAATGCCGCGAACAGTTGTTAAAAATTTGAGTTCCAGATTCCACCTTCTACGAGCCAGCCGTGGCAGCCACATGTCAGAAATGATATTTAAAAATTAATTTCATAAAATTTTTTTTCCAATTATTAAAAATATATTAAAAGTATATTTCCTTGTTTTATTACGATTTCAACTATAAAAAATACACTTTATAAGCAAACAAAAATTTGCAGCTTAGTACAACAGCTGTAGTGCGATTCACTAACTTTTTTTAACGACAATCACATTGTTAAAATAATTATACCGAAAGGTTATCGAATTTGCTATTCAGTAACATTTTTAACGATATTCGCTGTAGGTTAATGTCAGCTGTGTCGTTATTTAAGCTTAATCTACAAAATTATCCACAAAAATCATCAGAAATTATCAGCTGCATACTATCGTTAAAAATAAGTTACAGCATCACACAATCGCTATTGCAAGCGATAACCAGTGATGCCAACTTTTTTGGTTCTAAAAGCACATCAAAATTTAAAAAGAGCACAAAAAAGCGTAATTTTGAGATCTAAAAAGCGTATAAAGCACTAACGTAAAAAACGAGTGAAGACTCAAACGGTTGAAGTTTAATAACACTGTGATACACAAAAAATATTCAGGGATTCTAATGTACCAATTCTATTTTGTTGGAGTCCATGGATGACCAAAATACCGTTGGTTTTTTTTTGGTCACTTCATAAACTGATTTTATAACGGTAAATGTAGTGAAAAACGGGGTTTCTTAGATTTTCAGTTGTAACTTCTTTGTTTCCTAACGGATTTCTTTTAACTTTTCGTTGGTGAAAAGAATTGAATATTATCTTTCAATAAAGATATATTTTTTGTAAATCGACTAAGAAATGGCTAAGTTACAGTCGTTGAAGTGTACAAAAAATCCATTAAAAAGTATTCTTTTGTAACTCATAAGCAACTTATAGCCTGAGGAAAACAAAAGAATACTTTTTTAATTGGTTTTTTGTACACTTCAACGACTGTAACTTAGCCATTTCTTAGTCGATTTACAAAAAATATATCTTTATTGAAAGATAATATTCGAGCCTTTTAACCAACGAAAAGTTAAAAGAAATCCGTTGGGAAACAAAGAAGTTACAACTGTTTAAAACTGAAAAGCTAAGAAACCCCATTTTTCACTACATTTACCGTTATAAAATCACTTTATGAAGTGACCTAAAAAAACCAACGGTATTTTCGTCATCCATGGACTCCAACAAAACAGAATTGGCACATTAGAATCCCTGAATATTTTTTTTCTCAACTTTTGTAGCACAGTGTAATGTTTAATATTTTCTAAACTATTCTCTATTTCAGACGAAAAATGTATGCTCTACACTGAAAATGTAAATATACCAAGTTTTCATTAAAATAATTTTAAGAAATACACAAATTTCTTAAAAGCACTACTTAGTGCTTTTTCTTAATTTGGCACTAACGCTCAAAATTTGGCGTTTTGAGTCTTCAAAAACCACTAAAAATAGTGTCAAAAGCACCAAGTTGGCATCGCTGACGATAATATGTATAGACAAAAATTACGATCCTCGGATTGTTAAAAGTTACTGAATCGCACCACTGGTTCTTAGTGTTACCACAAGCTGGAACAATGTGACAGCTGTAATAAATTTTTTTGTAAAGGCATTTGTGTGACGGCATATAATTTCATTGGGACAATTTGTTTATTGTGCAGCAATACAAAACAATCAAAATTAAGTCAAGTAAGAGCATAATGACAATCGTGCGATTCTACCTTTAGTTAATGTGTTTTTAAACTTTTTTCCCTACCTTTGTTAGTACTCGTATGAACATAACCCCAGCCAGCATACGCTTCGTTTTAATTTCCCTTCATAATCTTATTTCATATTATTGTTTGGTGTATGATAAATTTTATAACTTTTAAATAATTTATTATTTCCTGAATGCTATTCCGACTCAGTGGCCTTAAGGCTACAAAAATCCGTTCGATCAAATTAACACTAAATGTAAAGCCATTCTTTTTTTTTGCTTTAAAAATTTCCTTATTATATGTATTTTAAAAAAACAAAACAAAAACTGAATTTTTAACAAAAGGCCATGTACTATATACTTCAATAATTTATTTATTTAAAAATTCCCTGCATAAAACTTAAGTTTACCTTTTCCGCTCTTTTTTCATCTTTCTGTACTAAATAATTCATAAAATTTCCTGTTTAATGTAATCATACAAAAACATGCAACAATTTGTTATTTACAGCAATAAAACCAAAATTGAAGCAACAACAACAATAAAGAGAAAAAATATATGGACTAAAATTTCAGTTGAATTTAACTTGGGCAAATTAAGCACAAAACAGCTCCTATACATTCCCAAATTATTTAGTAAACAAAAATAACTTCAGCCAAAAACTAACATGGCGTCTTCCTTCTCTTTCTCTGCCCACCCCCCCCCCTTTCCTTTTTAGCAAATTTTATGTCTTCATTTTTCAATACTTGTTTACATAGAAAATTTCAATGTAAATACATTTATAGTCCATATAAAACTCAATATGTTGTTTGTCCAACTGGGCCATAGTGGGACAGATTATGATAAAAGCACAAGTGAGCAAATTGTTTAGTTGCAACACCAACAACATTAGCAAGCAACAATCAATTGCTTTTACACATACATATGTATGTAAGTTAAATGTATAAGTATATGATTGACTTCCCAATCAGCTAAGCTATTCATTCATTTTAGAAACCTGAGCTTATATTCTTTGAAAAATAGACAGATTATATTCTATAGCAGGGCTGGAAAACTTGCTGGATTGCTTTAAAAAATTGTGGTACATATTTCCAAAGAATGATTACTTTTCCTAAACAATTCAATGTTAATTTAATAAGGGCTGATGGCCAAAGCAGCCAATTCCCATATACATATATAAATTTAGTCTTAGAATTTATTCTGATTATTAAATAAATGAATAATAATAATTTAATAATAAATATTAATATAAAACAACTAGCTGTGCCTGAGGCGTTGTCCATTTGAACTTAATTTTTTACTAACTACTTATAAGAGTAAAAGTACAAATATGTTTACCAAGTTCATATTTGTATTCGTGCATATAGGGAACCGTACCACTGTGCAGTTTTGAAATTTGTCTCCTCCAAAATGCTTCAAGGACGTTTTAATATGTAAAAATCGCATACTCGAATATTTTATTTGTCAACTCTGAATCCTTTTCGAAAAGGAACCCTATTGTTTTCGCTACAATGTCCGTCTATCTGTCACAGGCTATTTTCTCGAGAATCGCAAGAGCTATGGACCTGAAATTTTCACAGAATATGTAAAATATTTGGCCGCTAGTTAGATATAAAAAGGTGCTCTAAAGCGAGCGACGAAACATGTTGCAATCGTAATGTAATATAGGGGTTGAAAAATTTAATAACTTTTTTGTTTATATATTTTTTTTATTTATTTATTTTTAGGATTATATAAATAACACTTGGAGTATAAATAATGGAGAGATTCACAACTGAACAAAGAACCAGCATAATAGAATTTTATTATTTAAATCAGAGATTAATTATTTTTAATTTTATTAGGAGTGATGAAGCTCATTTTCATTTGAATGGCTTTGTTAATAAGCAGAACTGTAGGTTCTGGGGATTTGAAAATCCAAGAGTCATTCATCGACGCCAATTGCACCCCATTAGGTGTACAAAGCGGCGTGGTATCACATCTGAAAATATCATTGGGCCTTACTTCTTCCAGAATGAAGATGTAAGTGCTGTAACCGTAAATGGAGAGCGGTATCGGTTTATGATAGAAAATTGTTTACCTCCTGCTCTTGAAAACAGACCTGGTATGTGGTTTCAGCACTGCCCACACTGCCCGAGACACAATGGCACTTTTAAGTCAAAATTTTGGAGAGCGCATAATTTCCACAAATTCGGAAATTATTTGGCCAGCGCGATCGCCCTATTTGACAGCACCCGACTATTTTCTTTAAGCTTATTTGAAGAAGCGAGTGTAGGTAAACAAACCAGAGATAATCCTTGAACTCAAGGATTGTTTTAGAAATTCGAACGCTACAGCCACAAATTTTTAAAGATGTTATGGAAAATGCTCTAAAACGAGCCCATCATGTCGAAGCTGAAAACGGTGGTAATTTAAGAGACATTATTTTTCATACTTAGTGTAAAACAATTTCCATTTTGTATATTATATAATCCAGAGCTGTTAAATTTCGATTACGATTAGTAATCAATTAGATTACATTTAGAAAAAAATCGTAATGATTTTATAATTGCCTTTAAAATAATTGCTGATAAATAATTGATTACGATTACTAATAACCGAAAAGTAATCTGAATTACTTAAAATTACTAAAAATAATCAAAAGAATCAAAAGTAGTCAAAAAATAATCCGATTACTTCTAAGGATTACTTTTGATTTTTTTGATTATTTATTAAGGATCAAAAGTAATCTTTGAAAGTAGTCGGATTACTTTTTGATTACTATTGATTCTTTTTGATTATTTTTAGTAATTTTAATTTTTAATTTTCCATTATTAGTAATCGTAATCACGATTACTAAGTACGAAACTGAATATAATCGTAATTTAATCATTACTTCACCTTAAAAAAAAAGTAATCAATTTAGTAATCATTACGATTAGTAATCATTACTTAACAGCTATGATATAATCTGAGAAAAAAAATACAAAAAAATTAATAAACGAAAAAGTTATTAAACTTTTAAGCCCCATGGTAACTTTTGGCCCACCCAAAAAATGTCAACAACATTTAAGATACTCGGTTATATAGGCTTAAGTTCATAAAGTATTAGACATGTAATGTCTGTACGGAACCCTTCGTTTGCGAGTCAAAGGCGCACTTTACTAAATAGTTTCCACAATGCAAGCAAGCGACTTGTCTAGAAAAAAATATATGAAAAATACTCAAATTTTTGAGTGATTTCTATACAAATTTTCTAGAAAAGTCGCTTGCTTGCATTGTGGATATTACACATTATTTCATATTTTTACAGCACTCCAATACTCAAAAAAAAATTTATGAACCACACAACGAATGAGTGATTGAATAAAATTTAATACTTATTTGTTTATTCGCTTAAGAAATTTAAAAATTTTATTTAACAAATTTCTACTTATTAGCATTTTAATTTATAATTCGAATAAAAGCTTTTGTTTCTTGTTCGCTAGGAAAATTTAATGGCACTTAAAAAGGATTCGTTTAATCAAATAATTTAATTTCAACTTTAACTCGAATAATTCTTTTAATCTTAACCTCCATTAACCTCGTAAATATATTTCGATTACTCGAACAATAATTTTTATTCGAATAAATTTATTCAAATAATTTTACTCGAATAATTTTATTCGAATAATTTGATTCGAATAATTATCTGTTGACATATTTAGTTTGAAAACAACTATTTATTTATTATTAAAGTTAGCCAATACAATCATACTAACACTCCCATCTCTGGCCTATTGAATAAATGCAGTACATACCAAGCCAAGAGTAAATATGGTAATTTAATTTAATTTTTTATCTTACTGAACTATTGAATTTGATTTAAAGAGTATGGACAAAACATTGGCAAATATTTTCCCAAATAAACGTAGCCACTAAGTTTTGATTCAGATACGGTTTTATTAAGTTAAATAGTTTCCACTAATGTTGGATTCTATGAAATTGTTTATTAGTTTGATTTTTAATGGTTATGCTTATTTGAACAAATATTTGCCAAATGTGAGCATAACTTTAGAAATAAAAAGTGGACGTGTGCTACGTGTCTCCGTCCGTCCGTATGCAAATACACAAATTAAATTACATAAGTTATAAAATTTGCAAAAATCATTGCATTGATTTCTATTTTTCAAAAATATTTTCATCTATTTTCAAAACTATAATTGAAGTTCTATGAGCTGAGACTTAAAATTAAAGAACCATTTAAAAGGAATTTAAAAATATTATTTAAGACTAAATTTTTTGTAATAGGTGGAATATTTCCTGTGAGGCTGCTGCAAAAGATACACAGGGATGAGCAGACAGCCAGAGCTCGTTGTTTGAACACGGAACCATAAAATAGGAAAGGATGGCATTGATATACTAAATTTTTTTTAACTAAATAAACAATTGTTGATTTAGTTAGAAAAAAAAAAATGTCTATGATAAAAATATTGGTGTTATTTTTCTCAAGCTTTATTAAATATTCATTTTGACCATTTTCAGTTCTGGAAAATACATTTCAAATTTTATGCTACTTTTGTGCATGTTTTCCTTATCTACATTATGCTGCCACATGAAGCAAAATATATTGGCATTTTAATATACTTGTATGTATAAAAAAAAACTTGTAACAAAGAAACATAAAATATATAAAAGAAAATTCAATTGAAATAGTGCACGTGCTGCAGCAGCCATCTGTGGAAATAAACTACAGATAGTTTATGCTGAAATGTAACACATATTTGCAATATTTGTTTCTGTGAAATGTGTGCTTGTTAAAGTTTATAACATTTTATTTTTAAGGAAGACACACACCATCCAACCTTAATGCAACAGTTGTAGATTTAACATATGAATTGAAAATAAAATTGATATTGTGAAAACATGTGCAATGCATACATCAGTATATTATTTAAATTAACCAAAAAATATACATATGTACATATTTATTATTATATTTTTAGGATATATTTTACTGCTTGAGATAAGCCAGAAGATTCAATAGAAAAGATTGTGTGCTTTTTTATTTACAAAATAAGAAATATTTTTCAATCAAGATACTGTATGTAGGTCTTGCTGATAAAAAATATTTTTGATTTATAAGAGGTTAATAAAATAGTTTTTCACACAAAATTTGTTTTATAAAAAAGCCCCTTATAAAATAAAATTACTTTTTTTATGAACAAAACAGCAAATAAATAATAAAATAAAATTTGGTTTGATAACCTCATGATATAATAATACAGGGGCACGCAAGGCACATTCACAAGGTAGTAGCGGAAATGCAGCTGAGCTATTTTTTCTTTTTTTTCAAATTAAAGTTCATCCGAAACTTCAAAAATTTTTTACGAAAGATAAATAAAAAGAAAATATAAAAAATTTCAATATGAAAAATATTTTATTAAAAAAATTCTGTGAAAACAAATCTAAAAATATGAAAAAACTATTAAAAAATTGTGAAAAGTGCTAAAACGTTGTAAATTTTGTTAGTGGTAGCTGCCGTGGAGAAATATTTTAAAATTTATGTGAATAATTTTTATTATTATTATGTTCAACAAATTATATTTTTGAAGTTTTGGATGAACTACATCCCATGTTGTTTTTTTTTTCATTGTTGCATTTTTTCATTGTTTTTGTAATCCTGATATTACCTGGAAATGAATCTGCCTTGGGGGCACGTTTCTCAAAAATACAAATTACAAATCTACAAGTAAAATACACACAAAACAACAGTAAAATTTGTAAAAGTGTTGTTGTTTTGTGTGTATTTTACTTGTAGATTTGTAATTTGTATTTTTGAGAAACGGGCTGCAGGTAGGGTCATGCTTTTTTTAACAACCAAACGAGTTATACTGGGTGTCGTAAGAGAAAGTTTATATTTGGTTATAGGATATTTACACCTAATAGTGCATTTACATTGTCTCGAAATCTAGTATATTGGTGATTTGAAATCTTTATAGAAATCTATATGGTTTACACTAAGGTTTTTTGACATATTTCAAGATTTTGTATCCCAGACAAAATCCTTTGTCTTAAACTGTAACCCAAAAGGTTTCGACTTATCTAATTCACACACCTTCAAAGAAGAATTTTGTAGAGCTTATCTAATTCACTCACCTTTTATATAAATATTGTGTACACGGTAGTTAAAAATAAATTTAAATACTAGATATTAATAGTGCATTTACACTGTCCAGCTGCTTTTTCCAAATTCCCCATACAAAACGAAATCTAATTTTTCAGTAGATTTGTAGGAAATCTAATAAAAATCAAATGTTTTTATTTATTCTTTACTACCCTGTACAACAAAAGGTGAGTGAATTAGCTACGGTCTGCTTAAAACAGTGTGTGAATTGGCTACATTGCAGTTATTTGGTTGTAGTTTTGGAAACAATTCAGTTGATGGGTTTTGTTTTGGATAAAAAAATTTTGATAAATGTCAAAAAAAAATTTTTAAACGGTATAGATTTTCGTAAGGATTTTAATCAAAATGTGCTAGATTTTGTGCTGATGTAAATGCCCTATAAATATTATCTACTCAAAGATTTCCTACAAATCTACTGATAAATTAGGTTTCGTTTTTTATGGGGAATATAGTGTAAATGCCCTATAATACTGCATTTACATTGTATCGAAATTTACTCGTAGTATATTTGATTTGAAATCTTTAACGAAATCGAAAGATTTTGTATCCAAGACAAAATTCATTGTCTAAAACTTTGTCTTATACTACATTTACATTATCTCAAAATCCAACATATCTGATTTGAAATCTAATCGAAATCTATATAATTTACACTAAGCTCTTTTGAGGTTTTTAAATATTTCGTATTGAAGACAAAACCCTTGATCTAAAATTTATTCTTAAAGTTTAACCCAAAAAGTACCGACTTAGCTCATCCACACAACTTCAATAGAAAATTTTGTAGATCGTAGCTAATTCACTAACTTATTATATAAATATGTTGTACAGGGTAGTTAAATCTGTATGGTTTACACTTAGCTTTTTTTTATGTATATCAAGATTTTGTATCCAAAACAAAATACGTTGTCTTAAACTGTAACCCAAAAAGTGCCGACTTAGCTTATTCACACACCTTCAATAAAAAAATTTTGTAGAGCGTAGCTAATTCACTCACCTTTTATATAAATATCCCAGCAAAAAATTACCATACAAATCATTAGTTACAGCATTGATGAACTCAGCTTCAAGTAGTTATATTTCTGGTGAAACATCAATGAATTTAATACTTGGTTGTCATAGGACGGAAGTCATCCAAATAACTGTATTGCTTAAAAGGTTGTCTGGAAGAATTTTCGATACAAACACAACAGCTTTAGAATATGAAATTCATTACCTGTAGTAGTGATTAGTATACAAAGAAAGTGATAAACCTTTGGAGCTAATTCCGATTTGTTTTTGCTGGGATGTTGTACAAGGTAGTAAAAAAATGAACAGCCTTATTTATAAAACTTATTAAGGCTTTATAATGGGATTTTAAAACAAATTTTCACTTTTTTTTAAATCTTTTATAAAGACTTAATAATTTTTTATAAATAATGTCCTAATTCACTAAGAAGATTTAGAACGTTTTTAATTGAAAATACTTTTGAGTTCTTGTTTTTGAATTCTCTAAATTATCTTCTTCAAAAATGGTAATACCATGCTTTTAAAACATAAAATTCAATTAAATTATTACACAATAGTTTAAAAAATATATGAAAAAATATGTGTTGGATATAATGTTTGGAAGAAAATCATAAAGCAAATACACGAACCTTCTAGCATAGACAATAAATAATAATTGTCTTAAAGAATTACAACTGCCACTTTTTTCCGTCCATAGACAAGACGATACAATCGTCGAACAGAATTAGGGCATAAGACTGTAAAAGTATTAGATTTTGAGTAGATTTCGTAGAAATATACTGACAAGGTAGATTTCATTTTCGGAATCTCGTAATTACTAGATTTTGAGATAATGTAAATGCCCTTTAAGCGAAATCTAATAAATTTCAATTCAATTCTTTCTCAAAAACTATACCGTTTACATCAAGTTTTTTTTGCCCATAACAAAAACCATTAACTAAAAATTTTCTAGACTACAACCAAAAAACTGCAAAGTAGCAAATTCACACACCTTTTTAAAGTACAGCGGCTTACTTTTTTATATACTTTTGAGAAAAACCCAAAGACTTTAAGTAGATTTTATTTTTGTTCGAAATTCAACAATTCTTTCCAGATAAGGAGCACTGTGGGACCTTCCTTAAATTCGTAAATATATTTTCATTGTTTCAAGACTGACATAAAAAACTGAGGTGTGTGTGTCTGTGTTTGAAAATTGATAGTTTTTAGCTTAAAAGCCACCTAGAGTGCTTTTATTTTTTAACTTCCTTTCAGTTGCCTAAAATTTGCATCACAATGAAACCAGAAACTATTGAATCCGACGTTCGTGTAACTAGTATATATTTTGAAATGGAATTTCTGTACCTTTTGGCTTCCCAGCAGACTCATTAAAATGCTAGAGGACACCTGCTTAAAAACATTTCACTACTTTAACAATATTCGTATAATGTTAAGCAACAGTAGTTTAATTTTTAATGCTAACCAAAAAAAAAATCGATGGAATTGCTTAACAGGGCGCAAAAACGAGTTACCGCCGTACACACACACCCACACAAACACAAATATTAACATACAACATACACATGCATACATACACAGAGAAATATTTTCAACCACCAGTTACTGTAAAGTTCCTTTACTTAACCGTTGCATTTACTTTAACACAGAATATTGAACATTTTCATAGAGCTTTAAGCAAATTGTACTCGCAAGCAGCCTTTTTAATTTAACATTATTCATGCCATTCGCCTCATAATGGCTAAAAGTAGCACCACCAAGCGTAATAAACGTTGCCACTCACCATTTCGTTGTTGTTTTTTTTTTCTTTTTGTTGTTTTATTTTTCTTGCTGGTAGCTCGAGGTTAAAATAGAATTTAGCTTTAACCTTTTTTCCGCACGCTTTGCATTTATAAAGCAAATAGTCATGAGAGCTATACATTCAGCGTAAATTAAATTACCAAAGAAAATCATTTACCTACTTTAAAAAGTTTTGTTGTTGCCTTTATTAGAAGATTTTCCTTCTCTTCATTTAATATGAACATAATGTGTTTTTTTTTATTTTAAGATTTGTTAAACTTAGAATTGAAAAATAAATAAAGAGAAAAAAAATACAAATGAAAGTGTTAAATTTTTTTATTTTTTCAATTAGAATTTTCTCTTTAGTAGTTTTACCGTGTATTTATTTTTCCACATTGTTTTGCTAAACAACAAAAGCAATAACAAACACCTTGAAATATAAAACTGGCATAACAACACACACACACACGCACTCAAAACCGCCCGCACACACACACACACACACACAAACATATGCATACAGAGAGAAAACTATTTTCTAGGGAAAGCAAATATCATTGCATATCTTAAGGCTTATAATTATATTCTAACAATAGCATACATTTAGGCTATTTGTACAAAAAACACCAGTTATATTAAAAATATTCATACAAACTTATACAAAAAATCGTAAAATTTGCTATTAAAGTATGATGAAACATGCAATAACTTAATTTACACTCTTTATAATATACTTTTGCCATGACTGGCTAGCTTTAATCATAAAAATATAAATACATATATGTAAATAAAAACTTTTTTTTTACTATATAAACATATAAATCCAGATATACGTGAACTTTCCTTCACATAGCATGTGTTTATTTTAAGAGTGTTTGTTTCATCAGATTGTATTTCACAACAAAATTTTTTATTACTTCGAGACATTGTTAATAGTTCGAGGAAACATGTTCTTTAAAGTAAACTACAATTTTATTGAGAAACGTGCTTAAGCAAAGCTATAAATGTCAGAAAGCAACATACAAATTTATATTTCTATTTGCATACAGTGAATGACAAAACAATGGAAAGTCAGTGTTGAACATTTTGTAGAAAAAAATTATAAGAAAATATTGTTACGAAAATTGCCGTGGTAACAATTCAGTGTCATAAAAATATTTGGTAAATAAGATTAAAAAAAAAATACGGCCCTAGCCTCCTTGCAGGAGTAAAAGGAATAAATATAATATATAAGATAAAAAATAAAAGTCAAAGTACAAAATATACAAGCACAGAAACATATACGACGATGACATTAAAACCAGCTTGTTAAGAAATATACAACTACACAAACACACAAACCGATGCAGATGAAAGGTGCAAAAAAAGGAAGAAAGCGTACCTTTTAAAAAATAGTGGCCGTAAAAAAATAGCTTTTTAAAGAAAAGTACTTTTATAATATTTTAAAAGAACCAACTTATTTAAAAAAATATATTTTTTTAATAAATTTGTATAATAAAATTTTTTTTAAATAAATTTTTTAATAAATAAATTTTTGTAAAAAAATACATTGTAAAAAAAATTATTTTTGTAAGAAATACATTTTTGCAAAAAAAAATTTTTTGTAAAAATTAAATTTTTTTTAAAATACATTTTTGTAAAAAAAAATTTATTTTGTAAAAAATACATTTATGTAAAAAAATTTATTTTTGTAAAAAAAAGATGATTCTCATGAAAAAAGTACCTTTTCGAAAATAGTACCTTTGTGAAAAAATAGGTACTGAAAAACGTACATTTTTTAAAAGTACCTTTCGCAAAAAAGTACTTTTCTCAAAAAGGTACTTTTCTCGAAAAAGTACCTTTCTTACAAAAGTAGAAATTTTTAAAAATACTTTTCTGGAGAAATTATTTTTTGAAAGACGTAAGACGAATTTACGAAAAGTAACATTTCCCTAAAGGTATTTTTTAAATTTTATAATTTTTTTAAAAAAGGTGCTTTTTTAGGAAAGTAAATTTAAAAATCCATGTTTTTCAGAACCAATTTTTTGAACAATATACTATTTTTAAAAATTAGCTTTTTTCATACAAACTATTTTTTTCAAAAATGTATTTTCTAAAAAAATTTATATTTTTTAGAAGTTGGCTCAAAAAAAATTTTTGACAGGAACTTTTCCTGAGAAATAATTTGTTTAAAAAGTTCGTATCTCGAGAAAGTATACAACAACAAGAAAAAGATATAACCATATACGGACACCACTACGTGATAAAAGACAAAAAATAAAGAACCGTGTGTCCCAGTTTTGCCCCAAGCCATGCACTTGGGGGCTCGGTGTAATTTTTGCATTTTCTCAAGCTCATATCTTGCAAACCGTTCGGAGATTTGAGTTATTCTCTGAGGCGAAGTTGAAGCTCTTGTCAAAACAAAAATTGTGAACGTATAAAATCAAAAAAACTTCATTTCCAAGATCAAAATCGCAAAATTTTTTACAAAATTCCATTTTTTTCTTGCCTTTTTTCCTCTATTCATGTCCATAGGTAGCAAACCGTTCAAAATTCAACAACCACAAAAATGTACCTAAGATTTCAATAAACAACTTTCCAGAACATATAAACTTCCTAGGAATGATCCTTAACACCGTGTAGGTAGCGCTTAAGAAGCCGCTAAAGTGAAAAATTTCCCGAAATGTTTTTAATTTTATTTTTCTCATTTGTGTAGCGTAGTGGAAGACTCGAATCAGTCTATACGCCATCGAGCACAGGAATTGAATATGTATCCATCTACTTTATGGAAGACCATGAATTGCAGGAGCTGTGGTTTCAATAAGACGGCTCAACATGTCACACAGCTCGCACCACAAATGATTAATTGAAGGAAACGTTTGGTAACCGCATAGTATCACGTTTTAAGCCCAAGAATTGGCCTTCAATATCGTGCGATTTAACGCCGCCTATTTTCTGTAGCGTTCGCTAGGTAAGCCCAAAACGATTGATCACTTGTAGGAAAACATTTGGCGTGTTATTGCCAATATATGGCCACAAATGTTAAAAAAAACATGAAAAATTTTACCTCCAGATTAGACTACGCCCGAGCTAGCCGTACCGGTCATATGCAGAAGTCACATTTAAATAATAATATCAGAGTCAGACGACTATCTTTCGAATAAAGTAAGTTCCATATCAATTTAAAAAATTCATTTTTGTTTTATTTAATTTCAAAGTTATATACCTCTATAAAAGGGAACCCCCCACTATCGACAACATCAGCATAACGATTATTTTTATAAAAGTTTGAAGCATCTGTTGATGGCATATAAAAGATGTTTTGTATTAAGGAAATGAATGAGATTATGAATATTGTTAAAAACGAAGACTCATTCATACAAACTATTTAATATTTATGATTTCACGTCAAAAACTTGCTGTGGCTGATCTCACCTTTATACATCGCAATTAAAAAATATTGCAATGAAACTTCAAGCCAATAAACAAATGAAATTTTCAATAGAAAGTACAAATATGTATTTGTAAAATTCTCTGTATATGCCTTATGCATTGTTGTTTGCAAATATGTATGTGTGTGTGTGTGTGTCTGTTTAATAAACAGTTGTATGAAAATAACTTTTTTTTAACCAACAAAAATATTGGTCTATCCATAAGCCTCCCCAGCGGGAACTAGAAGGAGTAATAATGCCTTCTAGAAGGCCTCTGTACGCCTTCTTTTGGATGTAGAAGACCTGCTAGCTCCATTCCATACTCATATCTTTTTTACAAGCATTGTCATTGCGGAGCAGGCCTCTTCTGTTCTTGCTTCTTTCGCCAGATATTCTGGAAGGCCTTCAAATTAATGGATTTTGCTTTCGCTTTGGTAAAAAACAAACCAAAACATGTTACTCCTTCTCTTCTCCCTTCTCATAGAAGTGAGTGTGGAATGTGTATGGTATCTTTTATGCAAAAGAGTCCTTTAATAAGGCCTGCACCAAGAAGGTCTTCTGAATTTTACCGCTGGGTCGTTCTTATTGTCCAATGCTTTCGTGTATCCGTACATGTGTGTGTGTGTGTGTGTGTGTGTGTGCTCTTCATTGCTGGCTTTATTTTCATTTTATATGTTTAAATATTTCCGCTTCCGTTTGCAATTTTTACAACTTGCAACTTGTACATCGTAATGAAAAAAAAGTTTGAGAAAAAAGCAAAAATAATATAAAAAAATTCTCACACTAGCGAAAAGCAAAAAAAAACCGTGATGAAAAACGTCAGTGTTCACGCTATCTAGATGTTTGTATGTACAAATAGTTTGTGTATATACATAAATTATATGTGAGTGTGCATATGTGTGTGTGTGTGTGCTTATATATATTTTATTTAGTCCCACACTTCCGTTGCTCGTTTTCCTCTGCGATTTAACATGTGTTTAAAGTCATATTAATGCAAACAATGTATAAGTATTTAATACATGCATAAGTATTTTTGTACGTATGCATTAGAGCTGAGCATAAACTGTTTGCCTGCTTAATCTTCATGATGTAAATAATTGAATTGTTCTATCTTTTTAGTGCTCTTGATTTTATGAGAACACTAAGACTTGTATTCAATTTTATCAAAAGCATCCAACAGCATTTGTTTATCTGCCAAGCGAGGGCATTAGTTATTATTGGGTCGAAGCATATTTTACTATTGCACACCGATTGACAATTGTAAAATGAGCACACAAGTGTAAAAATATGTGTATGTGTAAAAGAAAAAACAAACAACCTACATTATTTGAGCGTGTTAGTTCGCATGCGATAATGTTCTAAATTTTATAATTTATTAATTTAAGACCCTTAAGAAATCAAATACCTATAAAAATAATAATACATATAACTGTAAAAAGTTTTATTATCACTTAATGTTTTATGAAATTTTGAGTTTGTAAAATTAAGTATGGTACAAGTAGTGTGCAATACAAATATTGCACACTTATCACAACTGTCTACGCAACTATTGTACAATGGTTTTGTGTGTGTTTTTTATTTTCTTGTCCTCTATTTTTGCTTTACACTCAATAACGATCACCACTACAAACAATATTCGCTCTTGACAAAAATACAGTACTGTGCACTTTTTCATGGCTTGCGCTCACTTCTAGTATGCATGTATGATGTCCTGTTGAAATATGCATTTGCACATATGTGTGTGTGTGTGTGTGTATGTGTGTGTGTGTGTGTGTGTATGTGTGTGTGGAATATTGTGCTGCATATGTGTGAATTTTTATGCATTGGTGGTACAATAAAAATTCTTAAGAGTATTATTTGGCCACAAGTTTCATTTAATAATCATGTGTTCATACATGTAAAAATACAAACACAAACATATCAATGCGCACACATACAAACACACTATACATATACATTGATTCTCATTCAAACATTTTTGTAGTGCAAAAGGTCATGTTTAATTTTCAAATTGATAACTTTTGTTTTTCTTTGGTATCACTTTTATGGTCATGATATTTAAAGACATAAAAATAAAGTGTTGAGCTTTATTTGAAAGTTATAAAAATTTTAATAACAAGAAGAAATGCATTTCGTTTCTGCTTCAAAAAAAAAATCATCAGCAGACTTCAAACATAAAAGTCTTGAAAAATTTATGTTTACTATTCGCTTTAAATGTATCTTTAAAGACTTGTTAAATTTTTATTGAAATATTTTAATTCAAGTTTATTTTCAAGCTGAGTCAAGCGCAGCAAGTGAAGACTCATTAAATACATATTTGCATTGTTTACAACAAACACTTCCACCAGATATACATTTCTTTAAAACATTTTACAATAATAAAAAATTTAAAAAAAAAAATTGTAAATTTAAAATCTCTAAAGCATAACTTTTTATTAATTTTTCATTACATGCATATTTATAAGCCTTAATAAATGAATACTTTATAAAATCTAATAGTTATATTTTTAATAAAACTTTTTATTAAATTTTTTTTTATTACCAAGCAAAGACATGCGCACACAACTTCGGACATACCAAAAACATTTGCGTTTAAACTCTTAAATCCAATTTAGTATCTAAACGTTTACAGTTGCACATTAAAAACGATTAAATGTTTATGTCTTACACAAAATTATACAAACATGTATGCATATATTTACATATACATATACCTTCACAAGAGTTTTTTACTTACATGAAAGTAAATTTTGTTAAAAATAACAGGACAATCATAGTCACTGTCGTAACTTAAGAATATTTGGTAGCAAGAATCTTATCAAAATTCTGTATTTTTTCAAATCAGCATAATTTGAAAAATAGCATCCTTTTCCGTGAAAACTTTATGAGAGGAAATCTAGGACCAAAATTTCACAAAAGCCGCTTTTATCAAAGTAGATAATTTTAAAATGTGCTTTTTTATAACGCAAGTTTTCTCCAACGTTTCCTTTTAAAAAGTACCTATCTGAAAAAAAACTGTTTTAAGGTAGTACCTTTAAAATAAGAACTCATTTAAAAAATATATTTTTTAAAAAGCATATTATTCAAAAGCATTAAATTAAAAAAAAAATCCTCTTCAAAATATTGCTTTAAAAATACCTTTATAAAGATCACTTAAAATACCGTTTAAAAAGTACCTTTTCAAGAAAGTACCTTTTTACAAAAGTGCCTCTATAAGAAAGTACCTTTTTTCGCAGTACCTTTTTAAGAAAGTAACTTCATACAAAAGTACGTTTTAAAGAATGTACCTTTTTACACAAGTACCTTTTAAGGAAATTAGATTTTCAAGAAAGTACCTTTTAAAGAAATTTTTATTTTAGACAAGTACCTTCTTAAGAAAGTACCTCTTCACAAAAGTACCTTCGAAGGTACTTTCGCAAGTACCTTTTTAAGAAAGCACATTTTTAAGAAAGTACCTTTTTAAAAAACTGGCTTTTTAAGAAAGTACCTTTTTTTACAAAAGTGGCTTTTTAAGAAAGTACATTTATAAACAAGTACGTTTTTAAGAAATTACCTTTTCACAAAAGTAACTTTTAAAGAAAATACCTTCTTACACAAATAACTTTTTAAAAAAGTACTTTTTTAAGAAAGTTTCCTTTTTACAAAAGTAACTTTTTCAGAAAGTACCCTTTTACAAAAGTACCTTTTTAAGAAAGTACTTTTATACATAAGCAGCTTTTTACGAAAGTACTTTTTCAAGAAAGTACATTTTTAACACAAGTGCCTTTTTAAGAAAGCACCTTTTCACAAAAGTACTTTTGAAGGTACTTGCGCAAGTACCTTTTTAAGAAAGTACCTTTTTACAAAACTGGCTTCTTAAGAAAATACCTTTTTGCAAAAGTGACTTTTTAAGAAAGTACCTTTTTATAAAAGTACATTTTTACACAAATACCTTTTTAAAAAAAGTACCTATTTACAAAAATACTATTTTAACAAAGTACATTTTTACTAAAGTACTGTCTTAACAAAGTACCGTTTCATAAAAGTACCTATTTGAAAAAGTACCATTTTATAAAAGTGACTTTTTAAGAAAGTACATTTATAGACAAGTACCTTTGTAAGGAAGTACTTTTTCAAGAAAGCACCTTTTTACAAAAGTACCTTTTTACACAAATACTTTTTTAAAAAAGTACCATCTTACAAAAGTACTATTTTAACAAAGTATCTTTTTACAAAAGCTATTTTTAACAAAGTACCGTTTTACAAAAGTACCTCTTTGAAAAAGTACCTTTTTAATAAAATGCCTTTTTAAAAAGTGAGTTTTTAAAAATGATCTTTAAAAAGGAAGTACTTTTTAAAATAAATTCCTTTTTAAAAATATACCTTTTTCAAAAACTACCTTCTTAAAAGAGTATCTTCTTAAAAAGTACCTTTCTAAAAAGTACTTTTTTTAATAATTACTTTTTGCATTTTTTTTAAATTACTATTTTGAAAAAGTACCTTTTTGCATTTTTTAAAATTACTATTTTAAAAAATTACCTTTTGAAGAAAGTGTATTTTTTTAAGGCATGATTAAGAAAAACTTTAAGACAACGTCCTTTTCAAATAATTACTTTATAAAATAAGAGCCCTTTTAAAAAAATTAGCTGTTTGAATAAAAGTTTTTTTTTTTTCAAGAAATACCTTGTGTTAACAGAACAAATTTTTAAAATAGTGCATATTTTTATATGCTTTTAAAAAAAATCTTTTAAAATCTGTACTCGTATTACCTTTACAAAATACATTTTTAAAAATTTACTTTTTTAATAAAAACCTTTTTAAATAAGTACCAATTTCAAATATGTGGTACATTTTTTAAGAAAGTAGCTTTTTAAAACAGTATCTTTTGAAATAAAAACGTTTTTAAATATCTGCTAACAGTATCTTTTAAACGAAAATCTTTTCAAAATAGTGCCTTGAACAACTTTTTTTTTTAAATTGCAACATCAAAAAACACATATGTATTTACAAAAAATAATTTATTGCCAAGATTACGTATCACGCGGTCGTTAAACAAAATTCTTAAGAAAAAATTACATAACTAGTATACATAACAGTCTTAAAAACGTGATCTTTTGGCTCTACTTCACACAATCATTAGCTCTTATTCATGTAAACGCACGCTATGCATAATGATGACATACAATTTACGAGTAAATTGAAACTGGTTTAAAAATTGTTTGCTGCTTCGTCAACAAAATATTTTCTAATCTTTTTTGGAGCAAAATATATTATGCTGCTTCAAGGGAATTTTTTTAAGTTTTATTTAAAAAAATATATTTTTATATTAAAATTTTTTCATTAAGCTTTGTTATTTAAACAAACTAATTGATCATTGAGAAGGAAAAAAAAATACACATCACGTTTTAACTGTTCGCTTTCATTGAAGCATCAAAATTTATTTATTTATTTAAAGCTTCTTTTTTTAGCTTTAAAAAATGTATTATGCATAATGTAAATAAATACATAGATACATACATAGGTATGTATATGTATCACAATGGGCCCAATTGGGCCCTAACCTACAATACCACATCTATCCATTTAATATTTTTTAAAGCAGGATTTTGTTGAAAAAAAAAATATTTCATGATTATTATTTTTGATTTATGACACTTAATAATCCATCATAATGTCAATGATCATCATTTCCCAGTATTCGTTAAGCGCTTCAATATTGGTACGTACGAGTACATACATAAAAGTGATTAACAACCAATCATTTACTTATTCCCACTGTCAAAATAATAATTTAAGATAATAAATTTAAACTTGTTATTATTATCCAATCTTCAAGTTTTCAAACTTCCAGGTGGGAACTTGTTTCAAATTTAAATTTATTGAAAAGCTTTTTGTGGGAATGAAAAGCATAAAAATAATAAAACAAAGATGCTTTTCAAACCGTTAGCTAACGATGAAAGTTTTGTATTTGTAGCTAACATATGCACTTATCTGAATTTTCGATTTGAAATCTCTTTTATAAAAGGTCAACAATTAAGTCTCTTTCTCATCCTTATTATTAGTTTCAAGTGCAACGGAAGGCAGTATAGTGGACTAGTTATACGAGTATCGGTATTATTTTGTTCGGTGAATTTTGTCATTAATTTTTAGGTTTTGTTATCGATCAAAGAAAAGTTGTGCATTTTATCCTTAAAATTTTGCAAAACTTCGGGAAGCAAAAACCACAATAACTCCCAGTTTAGATGCTGAAAGTTTCTTGCAGCAAGTTTTCATATTAGTTATTCTTTAAACTTTGCATTAGCGTGCATACAAGGAAATTTTTCCCAGCTTCAGGGGTGGAATAGCCAAAAAAGTAAGACTTTCTCCATGAAAGCTTTCATCAACTAAACTGGTGCTAAGGGTAAATATATTCATTGGCTCATTGTCATTAGCGTTGCCAGATGATGTTTTAATATATTCTTGATAAGTTTTTAAGTTAAATATATTTTTATGAATTTTTCTTTTAAAATGTGATCTGTACGGTCAAAATTATACTTTCCAAATCAACACCTTTAATGGAAAAAAAAACCAAAAATCATTTAAAAATTTAATTGTGTCAATTAAACTTTTTAATTAGTTTAATTTTTAAGCAAAAGTTTAATTACGCAGTACAGTTTTTAATCAAACTTTTAATCAATTAAATTTTTAAACAAGGGTTTAGTTGCCTAAATTAAATGTTTCATTGACAATTTGCATTTTTTCCAATTGAAGATGTTAATTGGAAAAAAAATATATATGTACAGTGGCGCACAAAAGTATTCAAATAATGATAAAAATGCCATAACTATCTCCATAGAATGTTTAATAAATATATATACCACACGAAATTCTCACAACTTGTTCCTTAGTTGTCTTATCTAGAGATGGGCGCGAATAAACAAAAATTTATTTAATTTATTTAGTTATTTTTGCACTGAAGTTCTTTTTTCTACTTTAAATGAAATAAGTCTATTTCGATTTTTCGTCTCTTAACTGAGAGGATAGTAGTTTTCCTGTCAATAAGCAACTGTTGCTTCGACTCCTGCCGAACCAAGAACCATTTTGTTTAAGCACACTTTCGAAAAGCTACCAAACAGAATCGTTTGACTATCTTACAACATATTTCTAATCCGGCAAATCTTTTGAATCGTCAGAATATCGTCTAGATATGACGAAAACCCGATTTTAGAAAATTTGGGGTAAAGTTTGCAACTTCCTATAGCGGGAAGTTAAAAATTGGACGAAAAATGTTCGATCATGTTTTTTTTCGAAAGGTTGGTCCATTTGAGATTGTTTAACTATTCTTAGGAGAGCTGGCTTCCTTTCTATTCAATACCATTAGAAACTTCCAAATCTTAGTTAAAAATATTTTAAGCCATTAAATTTAAAGAAATCGTATTTCAGCGATAACTTTCGTGTTTAATCGACGAGTTTCTAAATATGAAAACAAAATCCACTCAAGATAGTCTAAGATAGTTTTTTACTAGTATTTTTTTTTTACTGTAACACAGTGTAATAGTCGCTAAAAATAAATTTTCCTAGAAAAAAAATACAAATTTATTTTGTTTTTTCTACAAAATTTTATTGTATTTTAATTGAAATTTATTTGCTGGTGGTTAAGTATGTCTATATGCATTTTATATACTGATGGTTTGGCAAAGCACCAATAAAATGCATATAGACAAACTTAATCACCAGCAAATAAATTCCAATTACAATAAACCAATTTAAATTACATTTTTTTTAGTGTAGCTTGGATCCTCTTCAATTAATGTTGCAGGTTGGCTCATTGAACGATTTCATTGCTATCAATTATACCAGTCAATAGTTTTGATGTGTAAACATCTATACTCTGGGGGCTAAAAATTTTTTTTCACAATACAATCACAAATTTTGAGTAAGATCGTAAAGCGTTATCAAACCGGTGTGAGCTATGTATGAGTGTATTAGTGTAATCATACGTACAACAAGAAGTACAGAGAAACTTAACAGCTGCATAGAAATACACTCAACCGAATTTTAAAGCTTACCTTCAGGAGCAATGTTTATTTTAATAGAAATTGATTATGAAGTGTAATAGTGTTGCCAGTGGGGATAATTTTGTTAAAAAGTTGAAAAATATAAAATAAATAAAATAAATATAAACTTTTAAATAAAAGAACATTTTAAATGTCAAATATTTGTTTAAAAGATATATAGCAGTCTTTATAAAGAATTTATAATATTATATTATAATATATCTTCATTACGTACTGTTGCCTTACACTGAAGCTGGTGCACGACAATTAGGTAACAATCTCCATCTCATGCCAATTGTTATCGGTGGAGATTTTAATACAAATTTTGCAAGCCCACAGTCGCAAGCTTTATCAAAATTTTTATTTGACGTTTTCCACTTGCATATGAACCATTCTCCACAAACCCCCACAACTAATAATTCCACTACTATAGATACAGTTTTCTATAGATTTTTAAATACATTAGAGTCAAAAATTTATATATCTTATTTTAAGTTACCATAAGCCAATATTAAAAAAAAATGTTCATTACTAGATGTTTAGACATCTCCCCTGTGATCGGACTCACATTGCTTTTTTTCCATTTACCATTAAGACATTGATAACATTCCCAATAAAAATATTATCTAACAATTATTAGTTTGTTAGTCAACCAACAATTGCTTGTACATAAAAAAAATCAACCAATTAAGAAATTCCAAGCAGTGGCATTCGATATATGAATCTATTAACTTTGAATTTAAAAATTAATGAGCTGAAATTTATCAATGGGCTTAAAATGTTTAACCGTATTGTGATTAAGAAACAAAATAAAAGAGAGAAAAAGTGGACAAAAATTTTTTCATATACATACATACATATGTAATTATATTGGTTATTATATAATACAATATCAAATAAATATGTTAATATGTGCATGAAATTAAAAAGTGAATTAAAATATATTTCAGATAACAAAATTGCTCTAAGATGAAGAGAAAAAAAGATGTGTTACGCATTTGCAGATGCTTCAGCGTTTTGTCTTCCTTGAAAGTTTTCAATTCAAGTTGAGTTTTGAAATTGCATATTGAAAATTAGTGTAGATCATTTGGTATAATTCATATAATTATGTAGAAAATACATGCACACAAATTCACTTAAATTTACACCATTTCCATGAAGAATTTGAACTTAAGTTTTTTGTGATGATGAGTTAAAAATTATATCTTAAGTGTGAAGTAGTTGGTTTAAAAAAAAATTCCATACAAAATTAATTTTGTACACCAGAAGTGATAAATTTAAATCATTCGCAATTAGTCACTGGGAAACAGTGTATTTCAAGCAAGTCCAAAATCATCTTTAAAATCAT
Source organism: Tachina lurida (assembly GCA_944452675.1). Classification (NCBI taxonomy): domain Eukaryota; kingdom Metazoa; phylum Arthropoda; class Insecta; order Diptera; family Tachinidae; genus Tachina; species Tachina lurida. Next base: position 129,292,937 of record OX101756.1, on the reverse strand, counting down.
TCATAAGCAGCAACAATAAATTGTTTAAAAAATGTATGTATACATTCAATAATTAACATGATGATAATTACATTGTACTCGTATGTGTGTGTATCACTAGCATGATGTTGTTTAATAACGATCATGATCATGAACATGTTAATGATCATCAAGTTGTTAAAACAAGTTAAACAACAAGTGTGTGCATCAAAACTATTTAACAGCTTTCTTGTTTTGTTTTCTGGATTTTTATCTCTTTTTTTATTATTAATTTTACTGTTATCGAATTATTATGCTTGCTTCTTCTTTTTCTTGTTTTGGTTTCAAAGATGAGAGGAGACAAAACCAGACCAGACCATACAATTACATTATAGACATCCACACGCACAGGTTGTGAAATACGAGTATAAGCGTATGTGAAATTAAAAGTAAAAAGTAGAAATTTTACGTCATTTTATTCGATGTCTCTCGGTTTGACCCAATTTTCAATGACCTTCAAAATAATCAAAATAAATTAATTTTAAAGTTGACTAAAACAAAAACTTTAAAATTTTGTTTAAATTAATTAGATTAAAGTACAACAAAGTGAATGCTTTGAGGGCAATAAATCAATCAAAAAAGCTTTCATGTTGTGAAGAGGAAATAATTTCTTCTGCTTTGGGTTTTCTTTAGATTTGTTTATAAAAAAATTTAAGCACAATTGGTTGTTTTTCTCTTAAAAAGTTAAAAAAAATTTTAAAATACTAATTTGCTTCAGTATTTTATTTGCAGTAGAGTTCGTTTATAACGATTCGATTTCAACTTGGTTACGAAAAATTCAACTTACTTCTTTATTTTTATTTCGTACAAATAAAAGTTGAAGCCAAAAATGCTAAGGCCGGCTGCATGTGGCCAAAGATTCGGCTACGATACAACGAAAATCATCTTTGTTGCAATGATTGGTATATGTTTCTTAGTTTTAAAGACCTATTGTTGTTTTGAAAGGAATGGAGAAGTCTCGGAAAAAACTTAGCACGTTGGCGGCTTAGCGTTTTCAATGCATTTCGGCTCCATCATAGATGCAATAAACTTTGAAAATATAAATTGTTTTCAACCAAAATAATTAAAATAAGTTCAGTAAAGTGTGACTTTGACTCTTACATGAAGGTTTACAGAGCACAGTGGGCAATTTGATCCACTTTTTGGGCTAAGCTTGATTTCATCCAAAGTTTTAAACAGATATGGCTGAAATTTGGACTTTAACAGTTTTCCATGAGCACAGCTTTGTTTTTTAGGGTTGCCACTAGGGATGTAAATCTTGAAATTCTGATCCCGAAAATTTCGGGATTTTTTTTAATAAATATCTATAAATAAATTCAGTAAAGTGCGACTTTGACTCGCGCATGAAGGGTTCTTCCGTACGTTGGGACTTGAGCATTTTTTTTAATACAGTGTTAGTTTACGTTTTTTCAGTTGAAATAATTTTTTTTTATTTTTCGCTTTTTTCTCGTTTTGGCGATTTTTTTTAATTTTGGCGATTTTTTTTTAGTTTTGGCGATTTTTTTTCATTTTGGCTTTTTTTGCGATTTATTTTTGATTTAGAAATTTTTTTTCGTTTTGGCGATTTTTTTTGGATTTTGGCGATTTTTTTCAGTTTGGCGATTTTATAATTTTGAAATTTTTTTGTATTACCGGTTTTGAAAATTTCAAGAAGTTTGCTCTTACGGTTTCCAAGAAACAACAAGTTATCAAAATTACATAGTCGACATTACATTAACTGATGGTACACCCTTTAATTAAAGTTTTTTAAATTTTAGTGTTAATTGTTGTAGTCTGTATAAAAATACACTAACTTTACAAATTTCAAGTGCATATACATACAATTGTATGTATATTACATGGGATTTTAACATTTTTCGTTGCTCGTTGCACACCCTTTAACTTACAACTCTCATGTATTTGTTGTTGTAGCAGCCAAGGGTGTACACACTCTGTCCAAATTTCAGGTCCGTAGCTCTTATGGTTCCCGAGAAAATACCCTGTGACGGACAGACGGACAGACGGACAGCGTAGCGAAAACAATAGGGTTTCTTTTCACCTTTGGTGTACGAAACCCTAAAACACATGCGCCTTTTAATGTTAAAAAAACTTTGAGTCCCGAAAAATTCCTGAATCTCAAAAAATTTCGGGATCAATTCTTATTAAATGAAAAAAACTTTTCATTCAATAACAATTGAAAATACTGAACTTAACCCCGATTAGGATATTATTCCGGATTAAAAGTCACTCCAGTTCAACTAAATTTGATATGTATTATTTTAAATCTATGTTTGGCTCATAAACTCTTTTTGTTACCGCATTTGGTAACATTAAATTTATATTAATTTTTTTTTTTTTTTGTAAAGAAAAAAAAAACTACTACAAATAAATTTAATAATTTTCCATCCTGTCCATGTAATCATCATTGTAACAACATTGTGCACGTTTATATAAAAAGTATGAACGCAAGCCCACACACACACACATTCACTTTTCATAGACAATTTGTTAATATTTGCTCAAAAGTGAAACGTTTTGAAAACCATCACAAATTATGAAGCAATTAAAACAATCACAAAAATCCACTTCAATTCATGGCACGAAAACAACACTCGTAAAACAATCAACAGCACTCCACATTCAAATCAAACATTATGACACTTTTTATTTAAACAATTATTTTAATTGCCACAAATATATATTTCATCGAAATGCAAGCGAAACAGAGCAAAACGTATGTATTTGCAGACTTAAAAAAAAAAATTAGCAAACAACTGCAACCACACCGGCAGCAACAGCAACAGCAACAGCAGCAGCAGTAGCAACATTAACACCAGCGACTGTGAACATTGCAACACGAATGCCTGAGCATGCACAACAACAAAATAATATAGATTCTGGAAAAATTTTCAAACTCAAATATTTGAAATTATTTGTCAACGGTTGCACTGAATGCCCCACAAAAGTGTGCACAAATTCATTCACAAGCACACTTGTGCTCGTATAAGAGTGTGTAAATATGTATTTACATACAAATTGCTCATTTCGGAGACCGTAAAACAAACACATTAAGTGTTCCGTCCGTCCTTCCTTGGGTCGATGATAAGAAATACTTATGAAAATGCCATCAGCAGAGCAAACATAATTAAATTCAAACTTATGTTAAAACACACAACTAGGTGCATGATATTTTCTTTTGGTTTTCAAATTAAAATTAAAAACAAAATTATGCAACTAATTTTATAGTTTTAAAGCCAAGCCCCACCACCGCCGCCATTCCCCTATCCAGCTGTTAGTTGTTCACACAGAAATTAATGCGGAAGCATATGTTTGTTTAAAAAATGTCAGTGTATTTGAGATGTCACTTGACATTTGGATGGCAAACACATACATATGTATGTATGTTTTCACCTTCGTCACAACTTCTTCCTCTGCTTGCAAACCAACCCAACATCTTCGCCACTAACAAAAACTTCTCTAGCGCTCCGTGTCATTGAGTTTGGAAGTATTTTGTGTCTCTTCCTCTCATAAAGTAGTTTGAAATACAGGAAGATGCTACGAACGTTTGTTGGTGGTAGGCGATTGCAATCGTCTTCAATGTTTGCAGAGGAGTGAAGGAATGAATTGATTTTTAATCAGTTTAAATTTAAGGTAAATTACAGATTACTCTGGTAACAAAGAAGTTTCCGTTTCACCATGAATACAAATTGATTGCATTTTGAGTGCCAAGCAGAGCAAGATATCGGCAGCATTTTTTTATTACATGCAAAAACAAGTTAAAGCAGTGCAATGCATTTAATGGTCTAGAATGAACACGTTACAGAAGAAGATGCATACATATTTATGTTATTTTTAGTAACGTGTTAGACTAATTTACTGGATTATGGGTCCTCTTGGTAGTGATTGATTTCATAAAGATGCATAAAGATGCCTCCAAAAAACTAAAGTTTTGATTTTCAAAGTCTTCAGAAAACGCAAACCATAAAATTTTAGTGGTATGAAACAATATTTTATTTTATAAAGAAAAATTCTCAATGTGTAGTCTTTGAAAATATTGAGCCATTCCATGCTGCTACTGTTCATCGCAACGCTAATTTAAATTAAAAAAAAAACTGCAGGTGCAATTAACAGTATATTTTTCCATTCTAGTTGACACATTAAAAGTAAAAAATAGCATACTTTTAGGAACAGCAAAATTTTTTAGGAATTCTAACGTTAGTTTTACAGTGGAACAATGGGCCTGTCATAATATCTTAGACTATTTTAATTTAATTGCTTTTGCTTTTCCGTTTTCTTAACAAAAATTTGGAAACATTATGACAGTATGAAACCAAGAATTAAATCAAAAATACTTCTTAGGAATAAATGTTTTTAAAATTATTACTATAAATTAAAATCTGAACCGTTTTAGATTATTTTGACTTGTCATAAGCTTTGGAGACTTTTGGAAGAAAAAAACTTCGATAATTTTTTGCAAAAAAAAATTATAATAATAACTTTTTCCATTTAGAAAAGCATTATTTTTTTAACTTATTATGGTGTTTTAAACTAGTTGGAGAATTTCGGAGACTTATTAAAAAAAAGATATTTCATGAATTTTTCGTAAAAAATCTTTAACTTTTAACATTTTAGACTGTTTAAGTTATTAAATTAGTTTAAGTATTATTCTTCTTACTAAAAAAACATATCTTTGGTTATTTATGATTGTTTAAAAGTTAAAAGTTTTTTTAATTTTATTTTCCATAAATTTTATACTAAATTAGAATTTTAACTTTTTTACAATATTTAGAAGTCTTATAGCAGCTTTAAAAGACTAAAATATAGTAAATTTTTCTATTTATTTATTTCTTTATTTATTTTAACATATTGTACAAAGTAAATTTGCATAATATGGTGTTGCACAAATATGGGCGGAGTAACTAAGACCATATGCCCAAGATGTTATTAACAGTATTTTAAAATATTTTTGTGACTGACTGTACACAACCTATGCCTTCATAAAGAAAGTAGCAGCAACGTGGTTGTTAAAGAAATTCCACAAAAAACCCGCAAAACTATACGGTTATCCGTGGCAGATCAGTCAACCAGTAAGAGCGAGACGAAAAACTCTCGAAGGCTAAACAACACACACAAGCCTGACCGCACTTAAGAAATAATTACGATGAGGCGAAAGGTGTTCTTCAAACCAGAGCTGCTTAACAACTGTTTTTCTATTTAGAAAATCATTATTTTTGTAATTTATGGTGCTTTAAACCACTTGGAGAGTTTTAGAGACTTTTTAAAAAAGGATATTTTCGCAAAAAAAAATCCTCAACATTTAACATTTCAGACTGTGTAAGCCCTCAAATTAGTTTTGGAGACTTGAAAGAAAATTCTAGGCTTTTTTTCAAAAATAATAATTGTTTCCACCATTTAAAAAATCCAAATGTTTGGCCATTTATGATTTTTTAAACTACATACATCAGAGCTGGCCACCGAGAGAAACACGAGAGAAAAATATTGGCGTATGTATGTAAGAAGCCGGTTGTTGTTCGGCACTCTGGTGCTACTTTGGGCAGCTCAGAATTACATACAGATGTATGTATTATTTTGGAGATTTTTAGCAAAAAAAAGCTATGTTTGCATATATTTTAGTATCTGTCATCTTAGACCGTTTTAAGCTGTTTAAAGATTTTTGGAGACTTTTGGAGATGAAAATTTTTTTTGGCGGCTTTATTTGTAAAATATCGTGATTTAGACTGTTCTGAGATGTTTGGAGAGTTCGGAGACTTCTTTGTTTGAAACATGCAACTAAACTACAATCAATATAAAAAATTTTACAAAGGGGTTGTTCACATATTACTTAACGCCCCAGGGATGGGGTTAAGGATTTGTTACGGTATAAAAACTCCAAAAATAGCGATACGTAATATGTGAATGGCCCCATATCTTAAGGAGCGATAAATAATTTCCCTTTGATTTTCTATCTAAAGAACAGTTCCAAGATTAGTGAAGTTCTTATCACAAGAACTTTTTTAAGTAAGGTTTTTGCTACGTTCGCAAGGCTCGTTCTCTGCTGGAATCTCGGAATGACAACTCCCGCAACCTGTGCAATTTTGCACAGGCGGATCAATTTTTGGCTTCTTGAAGTCCTATGAAACTTATAAAATCTGAGGAAGCTGTTAAATGAAATAAGTAGTGGATTGGTAGCAAGGCCACTGATCATATTTAAGCTACAAATCCGGTCGTTACCTAAACAAAAATAAATAAATTATAAGCCTAATTAACACAGGAGTCTCTGCAACAGCCAAGCTCAAGATCTTATAATATTTTCTGATTAATTAGGATTTTCTTAAAATTGATTTCATTTGTTTTAAAACTGTTACCACACGTACACATGTAATTCGTTGTTTGCGGCACAACTTTTAAGCTAAAAGATGATGAGCATGATGATGCCCTTTGTGGCCTTAATGATGTTTGTTGTTGCATGTAGCTGATTATGCACGTTGCATTAAAAGAAATTCAAAACCAAAAACCAGTTACAACTTTTGTTTAACTTTGACTTTGTTTGTTGTTTCAAGCAGTTAGTTTTAGCTTGTAAAAGACCAACTAGACAACCACCATTAATATTTATAGTCCCACACACACACGCACACATATTCAACATACATACATACATACATACATACATACATACATACATACATATGTATATAGGTATAAATTTAACAGAATAACTTTTAAGTTCATGACGTTACACTGCAATATTTTTTTTATATTTTGTAGCTAAGCAAACCATGACTTTCAATTATATTGCACTTCAACTTCATCTTGGGTTTTCTCATCACATACTCGTACTTTGTTGCACGATGATGCAACCGATATGAAATAGCATTTGTCTGTTTACATATTTATTTTTATTTTTATTTGTATTTTTTTTCATGTAACTTTTCAACATATTGGCCACAAACACTAAGACACCTGAATTTTGAGAAAATTAAAATACTTGCATGCAGAAGCAGAAATAACTAAATCTTGGAACATGTTAAACAAAATTTGTTTTGAAGGCGTTTACTTCCTGGCTGCAGCAGCTAGCAGCTAGCAACTCTTTCCAAAAGGAAAATTATACAACATTTATTATTATTATTTTCCAATCTGTGGCCGAGATACCAAGAAGAAATAAATATATGTGTGAAGCAACTCACACTTTTCTAGTTTATAATGCGTTCAAAAGTATGGAAGCAAAAGTGTTTTATATGCAAATGAGAAAAACACGTCTTTAGCGCTGGCTGAAACTGAAAGTGGTTAAAGTGAAAATTATTTATCAACATGCAACAAAAGATTTAATAAAATGAAATACCTTGGGTGCAAAAATTACGGCATTCTATACCGCTTCCAATTCTTAATGGGAAATGACTTCACATTTCTACTAATTTTTATGAGCCAAAAAAAGCCCTTTAGCATTTCAGTTGACGACACTTGCAGTTACATATATCTACACCGTTATTTCTTACGAATTATTTTAAATTAGCAGTATGCATTTGAGTGGCTGCTTTTTATTTGAGAAATCGATTGAAATGCTGCCGCTGATAACAACCATAACAACAACAAAGTTGTATTTTGAAAAATCAAATACATATTACAAAATATGTTAATTTCCTAGATATTTAAAATTTAATTGAATTAATAAAAACAAACTTTTAAGCGATGGCATTTTGGCGAGAAAAAGTATGAATTTGTCAATTAATTTAATCTTTAAGTTTATATATTTCATTTTCACAATCACCTGGTACAGAAAAACACAGATTCAATCAAAAATAATATTCACAAAAATTATAAATGCTTTATAAAGGGTTTTTAAAGCAAATTTTCATACAAAATATTTCTTGTGAAGCCTTTATAAAGCCTTAATAATTTTTATAAATAAGGCTGTAAAAATTCAACTAAAATTTAATTAAAATATTTTTTAAGATTCAATTAAACAAGTTATGGAAATATTTTTATAGAGTTAATTGCAAAATAATTAATAGAAATATTAATAAAGATTCAACTAAAAAATTGATTAAAATTTTTATCAAATTCAATTAATATTATTATTACAAAATCTAATAACCATGCATGTTCTGCAAATCAGGACATGCCTAATTACGGCGATTTAAAAAAATCAAATTGCAAGATTCCATAGCCTTGGAAGTTGGAATCAAATATTCTATTATAAATGACGAAAGCTTAAAATAGAAAATCACCGTGCTTTTCAGAACAGCTTAAAATATCTAGGTTATATTCTTAACTAACTTACTCACCAAGTATTGAACCAGCAAACTTCTACCTGATAGACAAGCACTCTACCCAATATGCTAACCAGCATATAAAATCAATACGTCAACCTAATAAAATCAAGAAGAAATCTTTTTTAAAAAAAATTAATTAGGCAACCTAATAAAATCAATAAGAAATCCCTATAGTTTACAATTTATAAGAAAACCTAATATAATCAAGAAGTTTTTCTCTATGGATTGCTTTTTTGGTGCCAAAAATAATGGAACTTGAGCAAAAAAAAGTTGTGAATAATAAGATTTCTTCTTGATTTTATGTGGTTTTCTTCTTGATAAAATTAATAAGATTTACCACTTAAAAACAATAAGGAATCTCTATGAAAAAATCTTCGCTTCTTTCTGCTGGGATACCCCTTAGCCTAAAAACGGTTCATAGAGAAAATCTTCTTGATTCTATGAGGCAGTTTTTTCTCTGTGTGCCCACCCAGACAAAGCATATAGTTTACATCACCATATTATGATTGCCACAAATAATGTATAATTGCAGCAAGCAAACTTTTTTGATTTTTTTAATACATTTCATATATTATAGCTGAGAAAATAAAAAAAAAACTCTAGTTAAAAACTATCGAAATATTTTTGCTATAATTCTGTTGACTTTTGGTAAAATTTCAAAACTTCTTTCTCATGGCGGCGATTATAAAGACAATCAAAAGGAAATAAATGGGACACGTGCAGTTGGCACATATTCGATTATCTACATCATAAGTCCCAGGCATTTTACAGATCTCTCAATATCTACAAAAAACTCGAAAATATTAAATAACGAGCCCACCATAAAAAATGTTTTATTATCTCCCCTCCCCAAAATCAACTGAAACAAATACGAGTATGAAGTGCACATAAAAATGCTTAACTTTGCCTGCTCAGTCGTTAATAATCGGCCAAACGATATTAAAAAAAAATTTATAAAACTTGAGGAAAAAAGCACCAGCAAGCTTCAAAGATCTTTCGCTAAAATTTAGCATTTCCTTTTTTATTACTCGTACTTGTTCATGTTGAAGGCTAAATAACGTCCATGCATTTGACTATGCCCCAAATTGCAACTAAATAAAAAAAAATATGAGTGCATTTTTTTGGAAATTTTGCTGAATAAGTTTTGGGCTAAAAGCAACAAAAAAAAAGGAAAGAAGAAAAAAGCAAAATAAATGAAAAAAGACAACTAAAAATTTATTCAACTTAACAAAAAAAAAAAACTCTACTGACTGAGTGACTGATGTTAAACAAACTTGTAATCTACCTGTTGCATGCTACAACATTTTAGCGTGATTGTGTTGGTTTGTTTTTCGTTTTGGTTGTTGTTGTTTGTAGCAAGTACGAGTATTACCTCATCCAATGTTGAACCAGGGGAAGATTGAACATTTATTTTTTTTTGCTTTATTTCCAGAAAAAAAAATGTGTTACATTTGAATAAATAACAAAATTATTTAGTTTTTATTTGTAATTTCAACAAATTGCTGCAAGGATATTTATTTTATATTGGCGTTATTCGATATTTGATGCAAATGGTCTTGCGTAGGTGCAAATGCAAAATATCGTAGCTTTTCTTTGGATTGTGTGTGTATTTTGTTGGTGGATTTTAAAGAAAATCTACGATATTTTGCATTTACAATGACGCAAGACAATTTGCATCAAACACCGAATACCGCCATTGTTTTTTTTTTTTTTTTTCTTAAAACAACCAAAAATTTGCATTTGATAAATACTGCCAGAAATGCAAGAGATTTTTAATTTTTTTTTTCTAATGTCATCTGGGCAGACAAGTTGTTTGTTTGGCTTTCATTGATTTTGTTGTTGTTGCTGCTACTGCTGCTATTGTATGGCACGTATTTGGCTAATGGAAGTGAAAGTACTTCATGTTGCAAATTTTCGATTATTTCCGCTGCTTTTAGGGCTGGCTTTAATGTTTCTGCAATTTTTAATCTTTTTTTTATTTTTTTTTTGTCTTTTTACTTGTAAATATTTCTATTGCATTTATGCCATAATTTAATTTATTTTTGTTTTACTCCACTATTTTGGATATGCATTGCATTTGTATGCATGCATTTCTAATTCATTTCGTTTCTTTTTTGTTTTCGTTTTTTTAATTCATAGCAGAAAATGTTTTTGGGGTAAATGCTTAAATGGCTTAAAAATGAGGAAGTAGATTTAAAATTAAGTCGCAGGATTGAAAAGCAGCAAAAATAATTATAATAATGATATCGCATTTATTATTGTACACTGAAAAGAAAATTTTATACTTAGTAGCGCAGTTTGAGACCTGAAGGTTTCATTTTGTTCTCTTTCAAAGAACAGCGGGAATCGCGGGAAAAATATTAAAAATCAGTAAAAGAAGCAAATAATATTTAAAAAAAATCAGTTTGACTTTGACACGAAGGGTTCCATATGGACACTACATATATTTATATATGCCCTAAATTATGCATTTTTGCCTTTACTTTAACGCAATTTTTGTATGAAGAACTGTCAGTTATTCTGCACGTTAACTCTTAATCAAACATTGTGAAAAGGGACGTTAGACCATTTTCATAATTAAGAGCACACTTGTAATACTATACGAACTTTAGCCCATATAATCGAATGTCTTACACTGAGAGAAAATTGACGATGTAAATTTAAGAAAAAAATTCTTGAATTTAGATTGCAGAAATCTTAATATTTTTATTGTGAAATTTGGTTATTAAGTTTGATGTTGTCAAATTTAGCGCACAAATTCTTAATTTATGGAATGAATTCCTAAAATCAAGAACGTGGTCTTAAACTTTAAGAAAGCATTCTTAAAATCAAGAAAGTAATCTTAATTTGAAGATTGTATTCTTAAAATTTTAAGAGTATATTTTATTTATTTAATTATATTTTATTATTTATTTTAATTTAAGATTTTTGTTAAGAACAAAATCTTGAATTCGATCTTAAAATAAGATTTTCTGCAAGATTACAATCTTAAATGCGATCTTAAAAAAATTAAGATATTCACCCTTATTCTAATTGTCGGCATCGACGTCACTTTAACACAACACCAACAAATTAAGGCTTGTGTAGCAGTTGTCGAAAACATCTGACTCCTGTTGGCAGGTTTATCATTTTTTCTAGACCTTAGGGAACAGGAATATATTCTCAATTGCACAAAATTGTTCTCGGCAGCGAGCAAAGAAGCCCCAATTTTTTGGTATTGTGTTAAAGTGACGTCGATGTCGACAATTATAATAAGGGTGATTATTCTTGAATCAAGAATTTTCGCATTTAACAGACTATTAAGATTGAAATGATTTGATTTCGAGCGTAAAATCTTGCTTTTAGCGCACCTGATGTAGAAATTTAAAAAAAAAATGAAGTACACGGTAAACTTTTTTTCGTTTTGGCGATATATTTAATTTAAGCGATTTTTTTAGTTTTGGCGATTTTTTCCGTTTTTTGGAAACTTTTATTGATTTCTTACAATACATATTGTTCGTTTTACCGATATTTTTCGCTTTGGCGATTTTTTTAGTTCTGGTGTTTATTTTTGCGATTTTTTTAGTTTTTTGGCAACATTTATGCTTTGGGTATTTTTTTTGCATTCTAGCGATTTATATTTTTATTGATGGTATTTTTCATTATTTAAGCGCTTATATCATTTTAGCGTTTATTTTTTTTTTTTTTTGTTGTTTGGCGACCTTTTTAATTTGGATATTTTTTTGGCATTTTAGCGATATATTTTTTATTGGTGGTATTTTTCATTCAAACGCTTTTATTGTGGCGATTTTTTCCTTTCAAATTTTGTTTTTACTTTTTTTATTTCTTAGTTTAAGCCTTTTTGAAAATTTTAAGAGTTTGCCTTTTACGATTTTACGATTTGGCGACTTTTTTACTTTGGATATTTTTTTTGGCGTTTTAGCGATTTATTTTTTATTGGTGGTATTTTTCATTTAGGAGCTTATTTCATTTTGGCGATTTTTTTTCCTTTCGGCATTTTTTAGTTTTGCGATTTCTTAGTTTAAGTATTTTTGAAAATTTTTAGAGTTTGCCTTTTACGATTTCCAACATACAGCAAATTTTAAAAATTACACTAACTAATAGAATACCCTTTAATTTGTATATTTTTTTAACTTAGTGGTAATTGGTGTAGTCCGCCTAAAAATACACTAGCTTTTCAAATTTCAAGAGTCTTTATATAATTGTATGTATGTTACATTCCAACATATTTCGTTTATCGTTTGGAAACACCCTTTAATTTTTAACTGTCATGTAATTGTTGTTGTATTGGCCGCAGTGCTACATATTCTGACAAAATTTCAGGTCCCTAGCTCTTCATTTTCTCGAGAAAACATCCTGTGACAGACAGACGGGCAGACGGGCATCATAGTGAAAACAATAGGGTTCCTTGTCATCTTTGGTCTACGGAACTCGAAAAACTAGCAATAGTATGAGAAGTAATATGAAAATTGGAAGTAAAACAAAAATCAAACATTAATTTGCTGCAATATGATTTTTGTCCATTTTTGCTTTTGAGAAATTCATTAAGTTTTTTTTTTTATTTAATTTAAAAAAAAAGTTTTGCTTTTTAATATTTGGTCGCTTCTAAATTATTAACAAGTTTCCTTTCAACTCATGAATGCACTTGTGATAATATATTCGTACTATAGTCAGCATATTATAAAGCTATTGCTAATTTCGTTTCAAATGACCCAATTCTGAAGCGTATAAAAAATGTTTGAATATATAATTGCAAGTAAAGAAATTAAAACTTGAACAAACTTGCAACAAAGATTATTACAACTTTTTAACCAAAGTACATATTAATAATGAAGCAACAACAAGTTATGCATACAAATTATGCAGCCGATATTAAACATTACCAACCAACATTTAAGTTCTAAAACTTAATTAGTGTTTTTTTTACAAAAAAAAATCATTAAAATAACTTCTAAAAAACTTCAACTGATTTTATCTCTTTCTGAACAAATTGAATATAATACAGTAGCAGCAACAGCAATAACAACAATAACAACAACTAGAGTAAATAACAGAAAACTAGGCAAATGGCAACTGCATTAATTAAAACTATTATGGCACAAAGCATAACAACAGAGAAAGAGCGCAACAAAAAAAATATTAAAAACACAACAGAAAATAAGCATGAATAACAACAATAATGACAACAAAGACAACAAAGCTGCATTAACTACTGAACTGAAAGAAAAAAATCCACCATGCGGACAACATATTTTATATACATACATACATACATACATACATACATACATACATACATACATACATACATACATACATACATACATACATACATACTCGTATTTACATAGAGCGTCGAGCAAATGATACAAAGATATAACAAGAACAACAACAATTGTAACTTAATTAAAATATTTACAATAAACATGCATGTGAACGCACGCATACATTTGTACTAGGCACAACATAGACGACCGTGACCGAGCTTTTGAGTGATGCTAGCATACAAACTTAATTGAGTCCAAATTTTTAAATAGAGCAAAAAAGGTCCCTTTTAAGAAAAGAGAAAATAACAAAATTAGTTTATTGCTCATAATAAGTTGTGTTAAAAAAATCTAGTATATTTGGAGTAGATTTCCTATACCAAACAAAATATATGTACTTGGTATTTAGATTTTGACGAAATCTATTAATAGTGCGTTTACATCTGCGCAAAATCTAGTAATTAAGAGATTTCGAGAAAACTCAAGTAGATGTTGCGCAGATTTCCCATACAAAACACAATCTATTTCGCCACAAGGTTTTGTCAAAATCACACTTAAAATGTAGTGGAACCTGGTAATACAACTATGGTTTTTTTTAGGTTCCGTATACCAAAGGCCAAAAGGAGGAACCCTATTGTTTTCGCTGCGGTGTCCGTCTGGCTGTATGTCTGTCTGTGACAGGCTGTTTTCTCGCAACCATAAGAACTACGGCTAAGCGAAAAATTCCCAAAATAAGAAAATCGTCAAAACAAAAAAATCGCCAAAGCGAAAAAAGCCCCAAAACTTAAAAAAGTCTTTAAAGCCCGGTACGGAGTTCATACGGAATTTCAGGTTCTCATACAAACTGTATGTAAAAAAAATTACGGAAATTCAGGTTGGTAAATTTCATAAAGAAATTTTAATTTGCTAGTACGGACTTTCAAAAGAAAAATACACGAAATTTTTGAAATTTATTGCCTATCTTAGGGATTTATAAATATAAGTGGAGACTTTTTTCAGTCCACTGAAACAAAAATTAATGTTCAAACAATTGTTTGGTGACGGAATTTTTGACATTTCTAATTTTCATCAAATTATAGTTAATTTTTAGTGTTTTTGTGCGTTGTAAATTCATAAATAAAAGAATTTGTGTTGATTCAAATATAATTCTACACAAAAGGCTACACGATTATTTTTCCGTGTAGAAATAAATGCAAATTTACAAACCTGAAATTCCGTAAGAACTCCGTACCGGGCTTAAGACTTAAATAAATCGACAAAAACCGAGAAAATCGCCACAAATTTAAAAGAAATAAAAAACTTAGACAAAGCGCCAAAACTAAAAAAATCGCCAAAACCCGAAAACAAGTTTACCTCTTATTGAAATTTTTTTTAATGTCTATATCAGGGGGTCGATTCAGTAACTTTTAACGATCCGATAATCGTAATTTTGTCTATACATTTTGTCTCTTGTGTGATTCTGTAACAGCTTTTTAACGATAGTACGCAGCTGATATTTTATGTTGATTTTTGTCGATAAAATCAACAGCACATAAACTATTGTCACTTAAATAACGACAAAGCTGACATTAACCTACAGCGAATATCGTTAAAAATTTTGCGAATAGCAAATTCGATAAATTTTTAATTTTTAAAAAAAGATAGTGAATGGCACTACAGTAGTGCGATTTACTGAATTTTTTAACGATAATCGCATCGTTAAAACAATTATAATGAAAATTGATCGAATTTGCTATTCAGTAACATTTTTAACGATATTTTCTGTAGGTTAATGTCAGCTGTGTCGTTATTTAAGCGACAGTAATTTATGTGCTGTTAATTTTATCGACAAAAATAAACACAAAAGATCGTTAAAAATAAATTACAGAATCACAAAAGCGTTCTTACAAGCGACAAAATGTATAGACAAATATTGCGATTGTCGTATCGTTAAAAGTTACTGAATCGCACTACAGTACCTGGATTCAATAACTTTTGGCGCACCAAAAATCGTAATATTTATCTACAGATTTATTCGTTTGCGGTAACGATAGTGGAATTTAGTAATTTCTTTTTTACGACAGTCTTCAGCTTTATCTTATTCACCATTTAATTGAATATTATGTGGTATCTCTGCATACAAAATGTGAAAATAAACGAACAGCACAAAGAATAATAAAGAAAAACTCAATAAATTTGATCTTGTGACTTAATTTTTTTTTTCTCCAACCGACAGCGAACATCGTTAAAATATGTTGCTGAATACGAAATTGGAAAAATTTTCGTTATATTTATTATAGCGATACAATTATCGTAATAAAAGTTACTGCTTCCAAATGTGTATGAATTGCTGATATTTGGTTTTAGTTTAGGAAAAATTTCAATCAATGGATTTTGTTTTGAATAATTTCCGGTCCATACTCGCAATTTTCGTTGCTTGCTGTGAGATATTAATACAAAATTTAAATATTTCTTGTTCAACACCTCCCACATATTCAAGAATTGCTGCAACAAAAATTACAGGTCTGGACCGGGACTAAGAAATATTGATAAATGCCTCAAAAAAAACCTTGTACAAACGGTATAGATTTTCATAAAGATTTTAATTGATATAAGCTGGATTTCATGCAGGTGTAAATGCTTTATATCTAGCAAAAAAGCAAACATTCCTAAAATAATTTTACTGAACAAGCAAATTATTAATTTTGTTCAAAAATGCGATAAAAATATTAAACTCTAAAATTCGACAACTGCTTCAATTTTACATTAAAAAAATTTAAGTCCAGCACAAGGTACATTCATTTCCAGGTAATATCAAGATTACAAAAATACAACAATGATAAAAACAACATAGAAGTCCATAGTTCTGCCAAAAAAATCGGCTTCAATGCAAAGGTCTGATAGAACATTTTCGGAAAAAAATGTATAGGATATAAAATTAAATTTTAATAGGCGTGCCTCCGTCCATTTTCAAATGCAAGTTTTTGTGTGTTTTCAGGGCTCAGGGTGTGTTTTTTAGTTCTGTAAAAATCGATAAATTACAACCACTTGAAATAAAATATTAAATTTTAATGGACGATTGTGTCTATTTTAGAGCTCAAGGTGTGTGGCAAGTTTCGTAAAAATCGGTTAAGTATGACTACGAGAAATATAATAATAATTTTTAATGGACGTACAACCGCCCATTTTTTTCCACTTTAAAATTGTGTAAATACAAGAACCAAAGGTGTTTGCTAGGTTTCGCAGCAATCAAATAAGTAGAATCTCATAAAATTCAATAAAAAAAATTGTGGGAGTGTCCCTAACCACTTTTTTACAATGGGACCAATGGGAAGCGAAACTACCATCTCAAACAGTTAAAGAATATTTTACAATCGCTCTAATATGAACATAGTTATGAAGTAATACTAGTACTAAACACATCGGAGCATGCCCGGTAAAAAAAACTGCAAGTTACTGGCACCAACTTCCAACGGCACTGTAGGTAACATATATAAAAATCTCTTATTTAACTAGATCTATATTATTTTTAGCCTTTTAGTGCTTATTTTTGAAGTCGGTTTAATTTTTTTTTTAAGTTTTATTTAAAACAAGATTGTGTATTTTAAAGAGTTCAAGGTGTGTTCAAGGTTTCGTACAGATCGATAAAGTAAAAGCACGTGAAATTAAGTATTAAATTTTATGGGGCGTGGCTAAGCCCCTTTTTTTAACAAGATTGTGTATTTTTAAGAGTTAAAGGTGTGTGCCAAGTTTCGTAAATATTGCTTAAGTACAAGCACATGAAATATTATACTAAAATTTAATAGGCGTGCCCCGCCCACTTTTTTGAACGCAGTTTTGTGCCTTAATTAAAGCTTAGGGTGTGTGCCAAGCTTCGTAAAAATCGGTGAAATAGAACCATGTGAAATATAATATAAAATTTTAATGGGCGTGACCCATTTCTTTTTTTAAAAGAAGATTGTGTCTATTTTAGAGCTAAAGGTGTGTGCTAAGTTTCGTAAAAATCGGTTAAGTAGAACCACGTGTAATGTTATAATACATTTTAATGGGCGTAGCCGCGCCCATTTTTTCAACTTAACAATTTTGTAATTACAAGAACCAAAGATGTTTGCTAAGTTTCGCAGCAATCAAATGAGTAGAAGATCACAAAGTCAAATTTAAAAAATTGTGGGCGTGACCCCACCCAATGGGACCAATGGGAAGCTATACCCTCTCAGACAACAAAAAAAATTTTTACAATCGGTCTAAAATGCACCGAGTTATGAACCTAGCCACCTAAAAAAAAATAGAGACGAATTGTTAACCTCTTTCTTTTTTTAAAGTCGGTTAAAAATACAGACGAATTGAAAACATTAAAATTATTTACATAAAGTTGTACAAACTTTTTCACGGCGGCTAATTCTAACAAACTTTGCAACATTAAGAACTGTTGATAACTTTTTAATGTACTTCTTTCATATTTCTTCGTGTTGAAATTGTGTTTAATAATTTTGTTTTAAATTTCTTTTGCGTAAACAACTTTAATTTGAAAAAAAAAATAAAGCTCAGCTGCGTGTTCGCTACTAGTTAGCTCTGGTGAATGTGCTTTAGCTCAGGCTGAAAGTATATTTCCATAATGATCAATAAATAATATTAAAAATTTAAATTAAAAACTATAAACATACATAAATACAAACACATATTGTATGCACACGCACAAATGAAATTTTTTAACAAAAACTACGCTTCAAAATTTGTATACGAGTATTTAGAAAAAGTTCACATATAATTGAAATAATTAAAAAACGTAAGAGGTTTGTTTATCTCGTCTAAACTACACACGTTAATTTATGCAGCTTCACATAAAACAGTTAACAGAAGTTATAGCAACAAAAACAAAACGGCGCGTGTACATATGTATGTACATATGTAAATTGTAAGGTTGACCTATTTCAAACAAAAACACGTTTAATCCAACACAACACAACACAACACAATACAACACATAAAATGTAATTGTCTCCATGTCATTAAAAAAAGGTTGTTTAATGAAATTTTTTCAACAACTCTGTTGGTCAGTGTTTCAGCTTTTCTTTCTTTTTTTTTTTTTTTTTGTTGCTCATCCCAAATGCACTCACTCTTTGCACTTTACTCTCACTCGCAAGCCATTCTACTCTTTCTTTCGCTCAGGTTTCCGTTCACTTTCTTGAGATGAAAATCAAGAGTAGAGATTTAAAGGTCACACGAAGCTGTGAACGAGTTTTGTTGTAATTAATTCAACGAGTGTATTCGTTTAAGTGCGTATGTGTGTGTAACTGTTATCGGCCAATATTATAGTATTGAACCAATTCGCTGCTGCATCTTACATGCATGAGTGTGGTAATACGCCACAACCTACCACAATAATTTTTGTATTAAATGTTGAGATTAAAATGAGTTGGAAAGGTAGTCTCCGTCAATCTTTCGTTTGGAGAGTGTTTTCGGAATTTCTCTTCCTCTTAGCATTGGTAAATTATATTGCGCCTGTTTCCTGACTTCTTATCAAAGATTTTTTTAAATTTTTAAACAATGATGATGATGGTAGTCAAGCTTTTGTTTTTGTTGTGTTTATTGTATGAACTCTACCACACAATTAAAGATCAAACTGGTTGTATTAAATTTTGAAGTTTTTGTGTGTTTGGTAGGTCGGACGGTTGCTTCATGGTTTCTCGGGTGGTTCGTTTTTATCACATGTTATTATGTATATTTTGTATTAGTTTTTTTCTTTTGGTAGTTACTAAATATTTTTGCTGCTGCTACTGCTGTTCGCTTTCGTTGTATGCGCTGCTTGCAAACATTTCTTATCGTATAAATGACTGTTTGGTTTGTAGTAAGAGTAGCGAATGATTTTCGGTTTTTATTTTTTATATTTTGATTTTACACTTACAACATGCTTACTTGTGTTGTAGTCGTAGTTGTAAAAATGAGTCCGCATTGGCGTTATTGCTTACATAACACCCTTGTGCAGTGGCACAACAGTTAAAAGCTGTATAAATGTGGTGCTCTGTGACAGCTAACGCATCATTTGTGGTTTGACGTAGTAGAGGAACTTACATACCCATTCCCCGAATTGGATTTATTTTTTATTTTCAATACATTTTAATACCGGGACGCGCAAAACAAATCAGAGAAGGGTAGAAGAAAGTAAGTTTTTTTTCATTGCGTTTAATCGGGACTTTAACAAAATGGCAAAATGGATGATTGTGAGTTTAAATAAAAGAAAATAATTTTAATATTTTTGGAAATGTCTAAGCATTTGGAAATTGTTTGATTATTCCGTAGTTATCTGTTTTGCTGGCAGCCAGCGGAGTGTGTTATGGCAAACCTACATTTGGCAAGGAGCACGTACACATCAGAATACATTTGCCTGAACATGACCACGGCCATGTAGAGCATCATGATCATCATCATGGAGGTGACATTATTGGTCCTTTACATGGTGGTGATATAGGGGGAGGAGGAAGTGGTGGATTCGGCGGACATGGTGGTGCCGCTGAACATACTATTATAATACAAGATGCTGGAGGTCATGGTGGCGGTTTCGGAGGCGGGAGTCATGGTGGCGGTTTTGGAGGCGGTGGTCATGGTGGTGGTGGCGGCGGTGGTCATGGAGGCCATGAAACTATTATCGTTGCTGATGCTGGCGGTCATGGTGGCGGTGGTTATGGTGGCGGTGGTCATGGTGGCGGTGGTCATGTTGGCGGTGGTCATGGTGGCGGCGGTCATGGTGGAGGTGGTCATGGTGGCCATGAAACTGTAATTGTTGCTGATGCTGGAGGTCATGGTGGTGGTCATGGCGGTGGCGGTCATGGTGGCTTCGGTGGATTCGGCGGATCTGGTGGTTACGGTGGTGGTGGACATGGTGGTGGCGGCCATGGTGGTCACGAAACCGTAGTTATTGCTGATGCTGGCGGCCATGGTCATGGTGGTGGATTTGGCGGCTCTGGAGGTTACAGTTCTGGAGGTCATGGTGGTCATGGTGGTCATGGTGGTGCTGCCGAGCACACAGTTATTATTCAAAATGCTGGCGGTCTTGGTGACCATGGTTCGCATGGAGGTTTGGGTGGTGGCTATAGCGGTGGTGGTGGTGGTGGCATCGGAGGTCATGGTTCTGTCAATACCTATGCCATTGTTCATGAAAATGGTGGCGGTCACGGTGGCGGTGGTGGTGGTATTGGTGGCTATTCTTATGGTGGTAGTGGAGGTCACGGCGGCGGATTTTCATCGGGTGGCGGCTACTCTGGAGGTGGACATGATGATTCTTCCAAAATTGCTGCCATAGCTGCAGCTTCTTCCTCCACATCATCTGGACACGGAGGTTATTCAGGTGGTGGCGGCGGTGGTTACTCGCATGATATTGGTGGCCATGATGATACTGCGAAAATAGCCGCCATTGCTGCCTCTTCCTCTTCATCTCATGGTGGTGGCTATTCATCAGGAGGCGGCTATTCCTCAGGTGGTGGCTATTCCTCTGCTGGTGACTCTTCCTCAGGGGGTGGTTATTCCTCCGGCGGTGGCCATGATGATAGCCTGAAACTGGCCGCATTAGCTGCTTCCACGTCTGGTGGTAGTTCTCATGGAGGATACTCTGGCGGTGGTGGTGGTGGTGTTGGTGGCGGTTATAGTTATGGTCCTGCGAGTGGTTCTGGCTGGTCCGCAGGCGGCGGCTGGTAATTTTTGCACCACCACTCTTCGTACGCCTTAAGTCTAGTCCATTTTTCACCACAATACAAAAAGAAAACACATGCACACATGCACACACGCACACACACACACATGCACACACACACACACATGTATAATAAATTCTTCCTCAACGATCATTTCTCATGTCCATCACTTCTCTAATTTAAGACATTTAAGAGCTTTTGTAATTTATGATATATTTTTTTTTTGTTTTACTTTTATTATTTTATCTATTGTAAATATTTATGAAACTTTAATACATGTAAATTTTTTGTACGTATGTATGTATATAAAACGATGTATATAAACGAATTTTAAAATGAATGTATATAATTTTTATTTATTATGGGAATTATTAGTAATTTTGGCTGAAGTACTTAGAACGTTGGCTACAAAACTGAGTTCGAGCCCAATGTCCCACAGTCATAGAATAAAAACACCATAAATTTTTCTGATATGTATTAGTCTGTATATGTGCCAAACATAAAAAACCATAATTTTTGTACAAATTCATTGTACTAAAAAAAGGGGAAGTTAAGAGTTAAAAAACGGAACTGAACAAAACTATTTATTTATTTAATAACTGAAAAAAAAAATTTATTAACAACTACGAAACTAGTTTTCGAAAAATATATGTCACCTGTGTGTCTGTATGTGTCCAACCTTAAGGACCATAAAGTACCATTTTAGTTAAATAGCTGTTAAGAGTTCCGTGAAGTAGGGCCATCATGGAAGGTATGCACTTTAAATTAAGACATCACTTCTGAGACTTCCGATGTAAAATTTTTGATCAACGAATATTTGTACAAGATAAATAACTTCCATAACTATAACCATAACCATAACCATAACCATAACCATAACCATAACCATAACCATAACCATAACCATAACCATAACCATAACCATAACCATAACCATAACCATAACCATAACCATAACCATAACCATAACCATAACCATAACCATAACCATAACCATAACCATGCAAAACAGCTGTTCGAACCAGGTATAGGTCACTCACCATAACCATAGAAACCAATTGAATTTTCTTTTTCGCTGTAACCATAAACAGCTGTTTGCTGGTTAGATATATGTATTTGTTGATGCTCTTAAAACATAAACAGAAATATATGGTTATGGCAGCACTAATAGGTTAAGCATTGTTATGGCAATAGCACGTCTGATTGATCCTTAACCGGTAAGCTGAAAAAAAAACAACAGTCCACATACTTGGGACAAATGGTAAATTAGGCACTTAATATCACATCGGGAGCTAGTGCTACTACTAAGCAATCTCGTAAAACTTATAATTTAATGCCTAGAGTGACAACTGCGTTTCCACCAGTTCCCCAAAATATCTGCGATCTAATAGTATGAGTCAGTACTCTTAAAACTCCTAACTGACATTTTTATTCAATCAAGCAATTCCTGCAATAGTCCTTAAGATTTATTTTAGGGTTTTAGCTTTTAAATTTGAGTATTTAACACTTATTTCAAATTTGAAAACCTTTGCACTATCGGAGCATTCAAACGGTAGTCATAAGGGTCATATTGTCATAACTTCCTTTAATATAATTTTTTTTCATCAGACATCCGTCAAATATTTTCAAAAATTTACCTTGCGACATCTCTCGGTGGCATCTTCTATTACCAATTCTTAGTGCTCTTTATATGATTTTTTCAGTACTTATCAACTTCTCCTCATGTTTAATGTTAAAATAGTTTATCTTTATTAATATTAAAAAATTTACAAACGTAAAAACTAAAGTACAATTATACTCGTACCAAAAACAATTCTCATTTCATTTGATCTTTAACTTAATTGACAGCTGTTTATGACATTTTAACGTGTGTAATCATATAACAGACAACTTTAACTTAAAAAAAATTGGTTATAAAACATACACTAATACACACACACACACACACACACACACAGCTTTTCATGAGATGTACGATTTGAAATGTGTTTCACATGTAAATGTAGATAGAGTCAATAACAACAGAAAACGTTGACAGCAAAAACTTTAAGATTAAAAAAAAACGATATGAAAAACTTGAAGAAAATTTCACATAAACTCGAAATGGTTTTGACACTTATTTTATTTTTATTTTTTTCCTACAAACCAAATGACAAGCCAATTCACCTCAACTGTATTAACAATGTCAAAGGTTGCCACTTCTAAAAAAAACCACCCACCCACCCATCAGCCACATATGCCACACCTCAAAGTACCACTTCTGCTTAGTGCAGCTGGTTGAAAGAATTAAAAGCAAATAGAAACACACAAAAAAACACAAGTAGAAAACATTAAATTGAGTTTTCATTTCAACAAGGATACTCAAGCTTGGGTTTCATCTCTCTTTTATTATATGAATATATATATATATATATATTAGGTGTAGCATCCATCTTGCTTGAGCCTTTCCATAGCTTCAGATGTAAATTGCAATGTGCAACAAAATTAAACTTTGAACAAAATAATAAGTTTCTAACGACTGGTGAGAGGAGACCAAAAAAAAAAAGTAAAATAAAGTTAATGCTTAAAGGAGGTTTTAAGTCCAGCATCTTGTGGCGAGTCGTATTGCAAACCGCGTAACACTTGCATCTCATGGAAAGCGTATGAGCAACTTTTCTTTCTTGTGAAGAAAGTGGAAGAAAAATTACTCTTAAGCGGGCACATAACGTATTGAAGGTACTGTTCTACGGTACGTATCTAAGTACACCAAAGCTGGAAAACAAATTTTAACACCAGAAATAAGTCAACCCTTCAAATGATTTTAAGGGTTAATATTGTTAAAGGGTTAAAATGTTCATAATATGATTTTATCTAGAACTTTTGAACAAGTCCTAAAACTAAAATGCAAGGACTTAAAGATTTTCTATGGCAATTCCCTTAACAATGTGCGGGAAGAGGAATTCCATCTGCCTTTTCAAACTTTGAAAACGCCGCACAGTGGGGCCTAATTACCTTTTTCGCGAATCAATTCATATCTCCACAACTACAACAGTGAGGGTCACTAAATTTTTTATGTAAAGCTCTTAGAGCAAACTGCATGTTTCAAAACAAACAAAATCTGAAAGGTATAGGAGGGGGAGAGGTGTACCCCCCCCAACAATCTAATTATAATTTTTCCTATATCTTCAGAACTACAATAGTGAGCCATACTACATTTTATGTGGATAACGCTTAAAAGAAAGTGCATGTTCCATCGAAATCTTGCCGGTATAGGTGTGAGAGACGGTTAGCCCACCATACAAAGTAATTATTAATTAATTAATAAACACAAGCAGGAACAAAATACTCAGCCAACAAAACGAGCAAATATTCATGATTTTTTATTCACGCACGCTTCTGATGAATTGCCTGCCATTGAATTACTTCGGATATAGATTTTTTAGCAAGCCTAAACAAGTTAACTAAAATCACACACTTTATTTTTTAAAACCATTATTATATGCAAATGCAGCTACTATCACGCGTGAGTCATGAGTGACTCATGCGTGACTATTGCGTGACTCACGCGTTATAAAGCATGACATTTTTAAAATTTTTTTGTACATTTGTATATTAATGATGGTACAAAAAACAAATGCAAGAACAACAGCATTGAAAGTTTTAGCGGAAGTTGTTAAACGCTTAGTCCTAATTTACACTATGCAAATCTTATTGATAAGCTGTTTAGTTTGTGGGAGAGGGAGACGAGGGGAATAGAAACATTTCTTTTCCCCTCGTCTCACTATCTCCTAAAAAACTAATCAGCTTAGCAATAAGACTTGCATAGTGTAAATTAGGACTTATTATTTGGTTAACTCAACGTGTGAGGCCATTATTCATTCGTACATAACTTCTGAGGCGCACAGATGCTCAGCATAAATTTTATTTAAAATAACTCTCAGTTGTTCAACCTTTAAAACAGCCACGTACAAGCAAATAAACGCAATGTACCAAGTTTTACAAGAGCTTTTATGCTTTCACGCCGACGAAAGCATAACAGCAAATCAGATCCCAGCGATAACTATGCTTGCTCTTACTTTCCAAAGAAACAAGAACAAATTGAAGAGCTTTCACAGCTGTTTAGTTTAAATACCAATATCAAATTATGTGTGTTTGTTTGTAGCTGCTTTAAATGATGTCCACTTAAACTCATAAAAATACACTTTTTTTGCACTTCCAATTTAAAAATTAAAAACAAAAACAGTTGCACAAATAATTTTTCTAAGAAATTTAAGGAAAACATTTCAATAAATACCTGAACTTGATGGTTGTTTCATGGTTAGATTTAATACTTTTTGCTTAATTTTTCAGTTTTCTCTCACAATCTTCAATTTTATCACGTCACTGCAAAAGCACTGCATTTATTTTTTGCCTAGTGATGTAGAATTTCTTGAACTGTATGCGAGTACTTTCAGTTTTCGCGCTACTCGAGCAGAGCTGTTAAATTTCGATTACGATTAGTAATCAATTAGATTCCATTTTTAAAAGAATTGTAATAATTGTATATTTGCCTTCAAAAGAATTGCTGATAAATAATTGATTACGATTACTAATAATCGAAAAGTAATTTGAATTACTTAAAATTACCAAAAATAATCAAAAAGAACCAAAAGTAATCAAAAAGTAATCCGACTACTTTCAAAGATTACTTTTGATTCTTAATAAATAATCAAAAAGAATCAAAAGTAATCCTTAGAAGTAATCGGATTATTTTTTGATTACTTTTGATTCTTTTTTATTATTTTTAGTAAATTTAAGTAGTTCAGACTACTTTTCCATTGTTAGTAATCGTAATCAAATAGTAATCGTGCGAAACTGAATATAATCGCAGTTTAATCATTACTTCACCTTTAAAAAAAAAGTATTCAAATTAGTAATCATTACGATTACTAATCATTACTTCATAGCTATGTACTCGAACTTTTTTTTAATTAATTCTTTGACAAACTTTCAAAACGCCGATGTATTGTTTTTTTTTTGCATCCTCTATTAGAATTAGTCGTTAGAACTATATTTTGAAAAAGTTTAGCTTATATGTTAAAGCATTGTAAATAAAACTTGTTGTTTTCCTATTGTTGCCCCCAATATGCTTTAAATTTGATTATTATTGTTATTTGTTAAATTCTTTTTTAAACTCTAAATGGTCATCTGAATCTTACCAAAAGCTCCCTGCAAAAAAACATTTATTCGCTTTTTATAAGACAGTCTCAGTCACCATGCAGCTGCTATCAGCAAGAAGTTGACAACATGTCTTTTTTTTTTATTTCCCAGCAGAGACTGAAATGTAACAAGGCTTTCTTTCAAATTTTTAAAAGGAATATTCTTTCCTTTCATCCGACAGAAAAAAACCGGCCCAAATGTCCTTTGAAACTTTCATACAAACATTTCCTGCAATTTTTTCATCTTATTATTTTTAAGATTTAGGAATTTTTTGGGTTTTACTTACTTTAATAAAAAAAATATACATACATATATTAAGTTTTACATTGACAACTTAGAAAGCTTTTAATAAAGCTTTATAAAAAATATTTTTAACTTAAATAAAGCCAATTATTTATCTCTTTTGACTTTGTAAACCAAATACTAAAGCAATATTTTAAAATTCCATGTAGTTCATAAGTAATGCTTTACCCATTTTACGATTAAAATTAAGAAAAAAAGAAACAAGTTCTCGCTAGCCTGCCAACAAATAAAGTTCTTTCTCAACTTCTTTGCGTTACAAATTAAAGTCATCGTCGTCATCATCATCGTCATCATCATCATCATCATTTTTTATGGTTTATTGCATTAAAAATGCATAACTATTGCAAGCTCGAACACACAGTCTGATGAAAAGTCATGAAGAAGAAAATATAATAAATTATACACGTTATAATCATGATACACCAGTAAAAAGTAAAAGCAAAGCAGTTTGTGTAAGTGTGTGTGTGTGTATGGAATATCGTGACAACGGAAGAATAGTTAGAAATAATGGAAAACTATTGCTCACGCTTAAAAGTTATCACACACACACACACACATACACACACACAAAGATTCGTGCATACACATAAACAAAGTTTCAATACATTTTAATATGTACAGTAAAATGCCATGTCGCTGGAGAAATTTATTATTAATGCGAAATGACAACAACTTGCACTACAGCAAAGATTTTACTTTTTTTATAGGGACGGCAAGGTGATTAAATGTTGCACGCTAATGCTCGGTTAGACCCCTTTCACACAGACAAAGTCTAATTTGCCAAGTAGCTGGGAAGTAAAAAAGGAATGGGAGTGAGTGCAGATTTTATATTACTCGCAAATTTTTTTTGTTCTTCCTTCGTTTCTTTGGTTTTTTCATTCGTTCTGTGTACTTACAGTTATTTCGTGATATAGGGAAAATTTTTCAAAGTGAAACAAGGACTCTCTGTTCGTAAATGCATCAATGCTCTGCATCATACGAGCAAACTTTAATTTAAAATGCAATACAATTTTTTATTATTAGTAGACATGTTTCTACGCCATATTTTATATTTATTTGTGTTTTGCCTACTTTAGTGAAGCACTTCACCACATTCAAATTTCCATTTGCAGCACACTGATTCATTAAGAACAGGAACAGGAAAAGTCTAAAAGAAAATTCAAAAGTCTTGGTTCAATTAAACTTTGCATGTGCGAAAGGGGTCATACTAGCTGAAAAAATTTATTTTTTCGATCAAAGATCTTGGTCATGTGTTGCTTTCTGCTTCTCCATTATCACGCCAACAATTGCAAGTGTCGCTGGTTTGCAGTATAACAAGTAAAAGGGATTTTACAAACGATACCACTATCATTTAATATTTAGTTTGTAGATTTTAGCAATAGGGGTTTGTTTTTATATGCATGTGTGTGTTTCTGTGTGTGTGTGTGTGTATCTGTATAATTTTAGCAGGTATGGGAAGCTGTTATTATTGCTCTTTTGGGGCTCTTTTTAGCACTTCATTATAACTCCTAATAATAAGATATGTATATCATTCCCTTTATGATTTCTTACTTATTTATCTTGCACCAAAAACTTCAAAATATGCCTCAAAAAATTGTTTAATTAAAATCTTCTACACTTAGTCAAGGTGATACAGTGGCGTAGCTAGAAATTTGTTTCAAGAGAGCCTTATGAGTGATATTGAAATAAATAATTACATGCCATTTTCAATAATTTAAAGGGCATAATTCCATTTCTTGGGAGGGCAAAGCGACCCCCTTCCCAAATGGTATTTCTACGCCTATCAGGTAAAACGTCATTAAACATTATAAAACCCTTACTTTAACTTGTAAATTTTATATAAAATCTTGCGAGCAATATAGAAAACTTTAAAGGAGGGTGCGTCAATAAGTCCTTATCTTTTTAAATACATAAATACAAGTTTTTGAATAAAAAAAATTATTTTTAGATTTAATTGAACTGTAGTGATTTTTAGTCAGAAATAATTTCTTAATCAGGCTTAATAAGGTCTAGTTTAATTTTTCTTCTCTTCTTTAGAAACGCACATTAATTAATACAAATATTTCATTCAATAAGAATTGAAATAACTGAACTTAATAGGGCACATTTACATCAGCACACAATCTAGCACATTTTGATTAAAATCTTTATGAAAATCAATACCGTTTACACCATTTTTTTTACATTTATCAAAATTTTTTTTATCCAGAACAAAACCCATCAACTGATTTGTTTCCAAAACTACAACCAAATAACTGCATTGTAGCCAATTCACGCACTTTTTTAAGCAGACCGTAGCTAATTCACTCACCTTTGGTTGTACAGGGTAGTAAAGAATAAATAAAAACATTCGATTTTTTATTAGATTTCCTATAAATCTATTGAAAAATTAGGTTAAGTTTTGTATGGGGTATCTGGAAAAAAGCAGCTTGATTGAGCTCGAAATCTCGAAACTACTAGATTTCGAGACAGTGTAAATGCTCTATAAGTCTGATTAAGAAATTATTTCTGATTAAAAAAATTATTTTAATTTTCAACGTAGTCTCAATTGAACTATATACATACGAGTACCTAAAAAATCCGATTTGTCGAGATTGATAACCGAAATAGCTTTATATTTGTGGGATGATTTCATCTTTGGCAACAAAAACAATATAGTCACTCTGGGCTAAGTCCAGAGAATATGGCGGATGAAGCAGCAATTCGTTGTCCAATTCATGGATTTTTAACATGAAAACTGCAGATGTGTATTGGCTGAAAACGCCACTTTTAACTTCTTTGACGCTGATTCACCCCAAGAAACCCATTGTTTTTTTATTGCTGTTTAGGTTAGGTTAGGTTAGCAGGCTGCTGGTAAGGAAGGGTGAAATTTAGAGTCCAGCTCACTTGGATCCAATACAATGATCCTTTTGTGGTACCTGTGTTGTGAAGAGAAGATGTGAGGGAGGGTGATAGGGAAGAGGTAGTGATAAAGAAGACAGGTAGTGAAGGAAGAGGAAACCTTCAATATTTTACAACTCTGCTTTTTTCACGCTTATTTGCAGTGTTGCAGCGTCTCTGGTGGTAAATGAGGCGAATCCGAGTTTAGTAGCCATTTAATTGGTTATTTTACTTCGCCGATGATTCCGCCACACAACACCGACGAAGAAGGGCGCTCTGATGTTACATTAGGACTAGCATCCGCTGAAGCCAGTGTAGTTTTTAGTGACCAGTGCCTTATGCCTGCATCACTAGAACTTTTCCCATAACAACTGATACAAAGGATACTAATGTACATCAGAAAAATGCGTGGTGTTGTTATTTTTTAATGACTGCCGGAGACAGGATTTGAACCCAGGACCTTCGGTTTTATAGTCAGCGTGCTAACTACTTTAGCCAACGCCACCCTCTTGAATGCTGTTTGGTCTCTAGTATGTTGTGGTGGATCCACCTTTCGGCCACGATTACGAAACAGCCTAAAAGCTCATCAATATTATGGTTGAACGCCAAACACTCCAGCAAAGTTGTCAAACGATTGCGTTTGTGGCAGATTGTTTGTTACTCGCAGTCAGTGAGGCACCAATCTGGCGAAACACTTTTTCATACTCAACACAGAAAAAAATTATGCACAAAAATTTTTTAAACAAACCTTTGTATGAAGTAACATTACTCAAAAATTAGCCGAAGTACTTAAAAAGGTGTGTGAATTAGCTATATTGCAGTTTGTTAGATTCAGGCATGTACGAGTATTGATTGATTTTAACAGTCTCCAATCATGTTGTATTCTATAAAATTGTCTATAAGTTATGTATGAAACTGTTTAAATTGTGCATAATAGTGCATTTACACTGTCTCGAAATCTAGTACTTTCGGGATTTCGAGCTAATCAAGCTGCTTTTTTCCGGATACCCCATACAAAACCAAATCTAATTTTTCAGTAGATTTGTAGGAAATCTAATAAAAATCTAATGTTTTTATTTATTCTTTACTACCCTGTACAACCAAAGGTGAGTGAATTAGCTACGGTCTGCTTAAAAAAGTGTGTGAATTGGCTACAATGCAGTTGTTTGGTTGTAGTTTGGGAAACAATTCAGTTGATGGGTTTTGTTTTGGATAAAACAATCTTGATAAATGTGAAAAAAAAAGTTTGTGTAAACGGTATAGTTTTTCATAAGGATTTTAATCAAAATATGCTAGATTTTGTGCTGATGTAAATGCCCTATAACGAAATTCTACTAGTTTTTAAGCAGATTTCGATGAAATCTGCGACAAAGTAGATTTTAATTTATATGGGAAATCTACTAGAGATCTACTTGATTAGAGATCTACTTGAAATCTCGTGAGTGCTAGATTTTGCTGAGATGTAAATTCCCTACTAGAAATTTAAAGCAAAACATATTTTCATTTAAGTTTTTTATTCAATTTACATATCTGAATTTATTTCTTTCTTTATTTTAAAACAATAACAAGAACAACTTTCACTTTCTTGAACCCTGAGAGAGGAATTATTCTCTAAAATTAAAAACAATAATATTATTTCCATTTTTATTGTTTTTGGTAATAAACTAACGAGTTAACAACAAGAGTCTTAAAGTTCAAAAACTCCATCTCTGTTACAAGCGATTTCACTCACGACTTGACGGAAATTTAAAATAACATTTACAACTCAACAAAAAATAAATATAAAAAAACAAAAATGGCAAAGAAAAAGAACTTTTTCTTTTGGGTGTTCAACAACCACATTACATTATTTCATAACATGTTGCAAAATTTACAAAAGATGACAGAAGGTTGTTAAAACAATTCGTTACAGTTTGGCTCTGCGGTGAATGGGGAATAAAAGGTTTCCTTGCTTATATAAGAATGTATGTATGTATGTATGTATGTATGTATGTATGTATTTACTTCTCTAATATAAAGTGAAAAATATGTATGTAGCAAATGCGTGACTGGAAAATTTTAAATTATAAAGTTTTAGTGTGTTTCGAATTCACAAACCAGTTGAAGGGAAAATGTTTTAGCCTTAATCAAGTTTGACAGTTAATGTAAACAGAAATATTTTTTATAAGAAATAATATGAAGGACTTAATAGAGATTATTTAATGATTTGCTAGATATTAACATTAAGAACTTAAGAAGCAGATATATAAAAATCACTATTCAGTAATAAAAACTTTAGAACAAAGAACCATTTTACTCCAAAAAAAATGTATGACGACGATTCGGACTGGTAAGATAAGCTGTAAATAAAAAAAAAAGTATACTTTCACAAAAAACTATTACGTCCTGCCGCCAGGATGTAGACAAAACACGTTCGATCGATAACTTGTATTGAAAACAGCAATAAAATAAGATAATTAGCTTTTATTTGTAATGGAAGTAAGCGATCGAATGTTCCCCGTCGACATCCTGACAAGCACAAATTCGCTTGCATAATTGCATAT
Source organism: Tachina lurida (assembly GCA_944452675.1). NCBI lineage: Eukaryota > Metazoa > Arthropoda > Insecta > Diptera > Tachinidae > Tachina > Tachina lurida. The sequence continues at coordinate 129,260,835 of OX101756.1, read as the reverse complement.
CAAAATCTTATATAATCTTCCCATACTTACATAAGTACAGTGGTATCCCGGTTCAGCGAATATTCACTTTAACGAATTCGCTATTTAACGTACGCTTAATTTTTTGCCTTGGCAACTTTCTCATGTTGCCATTTATAATACTAATTTTTATTTCAATTGCGTGGCCAATTGACAAGGCAACTGAAGTTCGGTTGTCATTCATTACTCGTTTAACTATTAAATTAGCTTTTTGTAACAAAAATGTTTAATACAAATTTAATAACTATTTAAATTTAATTATTTCAACCATGTCATAGTCAAAACAAAGTATACTTTAAAAATTTTAAAAAAAGTATTACTATACATAAATTCATAAAATACAATTTGTTTTGGTATGAATATGTATATGTCACTGCTTTCATAAATTTTCCAACTATCGTATAATAATACAATTTAATTTTTGTATTTTAATAACCTGATAATAATGGCGCTTATTCATAGTTAAAACAAAATATATTCTTTAAAATTTCAAAACCGCCATTATCATTATTTTTTGTGATCAAAGACAACAACCATTTTTTAGAAAATGACTCAAAAATATTTTCAAACAAAAACATCCTAAATCTTCTTAATGAATTGGAGCATAAATATATTGAAAAACATTTAAAATAAACTAAATAAATTTTATTATTTATTAATATATTTTTTTTTCTTCTTAAGCGAGCTGTAAAATAATAAGTTGAACATCATCGACAGTACATTTTATAAATAAAAAAAATTATAAAATATAAAAATTATAATAGTCTTAACTTAACTGAAGAACAAAATGCTCCCTTTAATCGTCAACAACTTCAGGCACCCACAACTTCTTAAAAATATCGTAAAAACTAAAATACAAAGCAGTCGTCAGGCCGCTCTTAAACAGGGTTGGATACATGCCCTTGTAGAAGCCCATGACGCCTTCTTCCCTCAATGTTATGCGAACACATTCCCTGATGTTCGCACACTTCTGATTGCGTCCAAATGTTTTGCGTGCTTCCTGGAAGCCTTGTAGCTGTAAGCGTTTCTTAATGAAATCCAAAGGATAAACCGCTACCTTGGATATAACACCGGCCGCACAACCATTGACAAGGCCCCACCACACGGGCGGATTATGATGCTCCGCACTGACAACATTCTTATAAATATCGTTAAGTTGGTGATAGAACATAAAGTTGAAACCGATCAGGGGACCTATTTGTATGATTGTTGTACCCCAGCCACGGAAAATGCCATACATACCGTCTCTCTTGATTATGGCGGGCACCAGCTGAGTAATACTTGTATTTGTCAAATGTGCATCCTGGGCGATAACACGTGTCCTTATAACATCGAAAGGCATGGATATAGTGGTGCCCACAATGCCAGCCAGGCCGCCACTTAGAAATTTTCTAGTGTTTTTGTGCTCACGCAAATAGTCATAATGACGCAGTTCCAAATCAATTTGTTCGTAGGACCAAAATTGAAACACCGTATACATAATGGTCAGTAATTGTCCGGCATTGTGACCTTTCCAAAATGCCAAAAAGCCCTCTTCTTTATAGATGAGACGGGAGGCTTGCAACATAGAGGTATACTTGGAGGTGGGAGGCATACGTTTGGCACCATTCATCAAAATGGGCATGCGCTGATCGCCCACTGGTTCCACTTGCAATTGAAAGCGTATTTTTAAAACATCGAATGGTTGTGTTAAGAAGCGTGTTATGAAGCCTGAAGCCGCCCCCGCAGAGGCTTGCTTCAATTGTGTAGTGATGGGATTACTTGTAGGAATTTCCGGTTCCAGCTTTTTTATCTGGGGAAATGGTACTTTAGACATTTTTCTTATGGATAATTTCCTAGTTAAGTACGAAGCCCGGTGTGGTCTCTTTTTGTTTTTTGTTTTTTTTTTTTTGTTGTAAATGGGGATTGGAGCTTGTGAAAAAAGCTTAAGAAAAGTACTTTAATCTGTAAAAGAAAAAATAACAATAGAAAAAATATTAATTAATAAATAAAATAGTAGTAATGAATCTTATGAGGCAGAATGAAATGAAACAATTGGTAGCTTTAAATACTCTTATTAAATGCTCAGGGCCGTATACATATGTATAATAATGCTCAAATATTCTGCACAGTGGGTAAGAAGCCATTATAAGTATAAATGTTTTAGCTGTACTCATATCCAAACAAAATTTTTTAGAGCTTCTGAAAAGCTACAAAACACAAAAGCTTTCATATAATAGTTCCTCAAATTCTTTTGAAAGGCTTTTTTTTATTACATTTATATCCAAATTGCCAAATCGTCACTTCTCTGCTCTCATTTGACGTCGGTGGCAGCGGATATGGCCCGTTTACCAGCCCTGACATTAGCTAGAGTTGGAATCTTAAGCATGAGCGTGTGATTACTTTTAGGTTCCTTTTGAGTGCATCACAAACTTTGTGCCAATTTCGTTAAGAGGACTATAAAGATTTTTTTCCCATATTCGGATTGCCATAAATCTATATCTAATCGCCATTCTTGGAAACTCTATGCTCTATTCTTTACTTACTTGGTCCATTTTTAAGTAACATAGATCTTTGCATAGCCGTGGTCACCTATCAAACTGAAGATACATTCGACATCTTTCAAATAATTTCTGTTATAACTGGTGACCTGAGAAGTCAGCAGAAGTATAAAATATTTGACAATACCACAATGAGTCCTTGCAAACATTTTGAAAAAAAAAAACTAGATTTATTTTATATATTGTTTTCTTATATTTCTCAACAGTCTCTTCTTAAAGCCAAACATTTCCTCCAACAGTTTTCCCAACTAAGTAAGATTTCACAAGGTTTTTCGAGTTAGGCTCCTTTTGCAGATATTATCTCCTCATTCGTCATCAACTTAACACTTTCAACATTATCGATATTAAATCTCACATTTCTGATATTCCATTTCATTAAAAATCATCTCTGCCCAAGTAGACAGACATGGGTGCTGCAGCAGTACTTGGTGGCACAGAAAAATTTTGGCATTTCGCCCAGCTAAGGTTTAGTTTAATTTTTTATGTCTTCTTTATAAAATCACATTAATTAATAAAAAAAATATTTCACTGTATAAGAATTGCAAAATATCGAACTTAATCCCGTTTAAAAATTTATTCCTGATTAAAATTCATTTTCAACATTTTCAAAGTTAAAACACTATTCATAAAATTTAAAATGAGTTTGAAATGTATTTTGTATTTTCATAAAATGGATTTCAAATATATTTTATTTTTTATGAATATGGGGGTTTGCAATTTTTTCTACTGTTTTGTAAAAGCAAAATTCTTCCACATCACCCATATACATTTTAGAAATAATTTAAATGCTTTTAAATTCAATTGCATGAAACATTTTCATTATTAATTATGCCTGTATTTTGGAATTCACTTATTTATTATTGCAGCCTAAAATATCAAGGAAAGCACACAAACAACACAATCACACACCCATGACCCCACAATACATGCAAACATGGCAGGAAACCAACAACAAACAGTGGGATAATTGATGTTGTTATTGTTGCTAATCTATGAAGATGTGTCTACTAAGGAAATTTTAATACATAATTTTCGTATATGTATTTGTATGTACGTGTGTGTGTGTCTACGTGTGTATGTGTGTGAGTGTGTAAGTGGTTGATTTAGCAACATCATTTGTTTTATAATAGAATCCTCAATAAATAAATAAAAATTATTTTACATTGCAAGATACATATGTAATGGTAAGGAAAATTGAAAGCACCAGAAAACAATTGGCATGAGTATGGACTTGAAAATTCTAGACTAAACTAGGGAAACATTAAAATGTCATAAATAAGTAAAGAAGCAAAGCAATTCCTTTAATAAAGTACGTGAAGGTTTTTAAGAGGAACATTTTATAAAACCAAAATTGAAGCTCCTAATTTTTTTAATTTTTTTTTTATTTTATTTTTTTTTTTCTTATTTAACATTTTTTATTTGATTTTTTTTTAATTTTTATATTTGTTTTAATTTTTTTTTAATTTTTATTTAATTATTTTTATATATTTTTTTTAATTTTTTTAATTTTTTTTTTGGTTTTTTTAATATTTTTTTTTTTAATTTTTTTTTTATTTTTTTTAACTTTTTTTTAATATTTTTGTAATTATTTTTTTAGTATTTTAAATTTTGTTTGTAAGAAGAACAAAAAATAATAACTGCCGCATCCAAAAACAATAATATTTTATAAATTTAATAAAGCAAAATTTCCATTAAAAATTTTTAGTAATCTAATGCATACTTGAAGTTCAAATTCACTTTATTTTGGTTACGGCCATAAAAATAGCCCTAGAGCATAGGCGCATGCACAAGAGATATAAATAATTTTTTGCGAGATATAAAAAAATATTGCATGAAATTTAAATCAATTCATTTACAATTCTTTTGAATTGAATTGATTTTGAATTCATTCAAACGAATTAGAACACTGAAGCAATTCAATTCAAATGAGTTGGTAAGGAACTGCTAATTATTTTTTCTCATTCATTGGAATTAATTCAAAATCAATGCAATTCAAATGAATTGGAAATGAATTGCAATTCGCTTTGATAAATTCATTTGAATTATAAACGAATTGTAATTCATTCTACAAATTCATTTGAATTGGAAACGTATTGCAATTCATTTGACAAATTCATTTGAATTGGAAATGAATTGCAATTAATATTTTCAAAGCATGAATGATTAGCGAATTAATTCAAAAATTAATAATTCATTTACAGCCCTTCATTTACAGCCTTTTTAGGTTAGCTTAGGTTTCTTTCACAGATTGCTGAGAAGAGAAAGCAAGTTTTCAGACATATGTATTTTCAAGAATGGACCAAAAAATATATACATACACAGAAAAGTTACACGGTCAATGCTTTTACAAAAATATTTTTCACAGAGTTTTACATAAACCCGCTGAACCCAAAATACAAGTTTATAAATGTGAATTTAATGCTTTTAAAGTTTATACTTAGAACTTTATGGCGAATATTTTTGTAGAACATTTCTACCCGTTGCACTAAAGATGCAAAAATCCCTGTACGGAAGGGAGTTAGAGGGTTAAAAATGTTCCAAAAAAATGTTTCTCTTGGGATTTTACATAAAAGTGCTGAACACATTTTATACTTATTATTCAATTGCTTAATTGTTTCTTATGCCAATCCACCATAAAAATCTGCAGAAAGTGAAGAAATTCAAAACCCCACCTCCTTAAACGCATTACCAACCACTCACTGACCGACATCAAAGACCAGAAACTCAACCCTAACACCATATTGAGTTTGTAATCCAAATAAAAAAACTTGATTGTCGGTTTGCTCCGGAAAAAATTTGATTTTCTTGTGCAACGTTATTTTTTATGAAATTTTTATGAACTTACGTATAATTGAATAATTTAGCATTTTTTATTGCCTAATTTTCTTTAAAGTTAGTGCTTGTTATATTTTTTTTTAATTAAAAAATCTCTGTTCGTAAAACGTGTTAAGACGGATGGGTATAAACTTAAATACCCTAAATTTAATTTATCTGGCTATACATTTTTTTCTTATCCCTTCCCCACTCCTCAAAATATGTACAAGATTTATTTATTTTATTTACATCGCTGTTGTCTGTTTGTTCGTTCGTTCATTTCAGTTGCCAAACAACAAGTTGTTGCCTACACTCAGAAATCCCAAATTAAACATGAAAATCGTCATATTCAACTTGTACGTGAGTATGGTTTTCATCCTCGTACAAAAGCAACGGTGGAGGATGGTGATGTTCTGCCAAAGAAATTCGAACCATTTCCGGAAAATATGTATGGTCGACCATTGGAGGAAATTGATCAATTTATATACGAAGAGGTAAGTGTAGATATAAACATTTGAAAACAATGCAAAAAATATGGGAGAGAAGAGGGCGGTGGTAAACCAAACATTCAAAGGTGAAACAAAAGACCTTGACTCAGTTTCATACTACGAGTATGAAATGAAATGAAGTAAAAATATGTATAAACCCATAACATTCCATTGAAGAAGATTTATTTGTTGGGGAGGATAAGATTGGTAAATATAAAATTTTCATGGAATGTATAAATTATGTACTGCTGGCCGGTATGCTGAGTATTATAGAAAATAAACCATGAAAATTAATTTAAAAGAAAATATATACATACATACATACATGCATTCATAAGGTAAATTTTAACATTCATGCTTAAAGAGGGCTAAAAACATATTTATACATATAAAGGATGTTTTTTTAGCTGGACGAGAACTTAAAATGATAATACAGAAATATTGTAGGAATTTAATTTTGTTTTTTTATTACAATCTGGTAGATAATTTGATGACTTCTGACATATGTCCGTCGCACAGTGATTCAGAATGAATTTTCATTGGCCATAACCTATATTTTTTCCTGAAATAGATGCTTAAAATTTGTACGCCATCAGAAAGGATATATGTGCCCTTATTTATGAAATTGGTCTAAGTCATTTGTATTTTTGCTTCAAAAAATCAAATAAATCTTACAAAAATATTCAATAAATCTATATATGAATATAAAATCGTAGTGTGTGTTTGTTCCTAACACATTATCTCTAGAACTATAAGAGCTGTGTAGCTAAAATTTTCAACACAGGTCAATGCCCGGTAGGCTTTTGTTTTGCTTTTACACAGTGGTTACTGTGTGGAGCAATTTGTAGTTAAAAGAAATAATTGAGGGTAAGACAACGATTGCCGGGCTCAGCTAGTATTTAATATATATTAAATAAATTTATATTAATTGAGACTAGTACAACTCTATTAAAATGTTACATTAAATAAAAATATTTTTTGATTTGTTCAAATGTAATCTACTAAGGGCACATATGTATATAGGAATAACAAAAACATAACCATCCAGAGAAAGATGAAAGTGTCTTCTGTAAGCCTATACAATACTTTTGAAACCGCCACAAATACTTTTGTTATTTTAATGAAAATATTTAAAAAAAAATTTTAAGAAATTTGTACTACTATTAATTTTTTTTTTTAAATCGGAGGGGAAATTCTTTTCCCTTATGCAGAACTCTAGACATTTGTGAACCGATTTTCAAAATTATTTTTTTGTGTGAAAAGGGTTGCCTGTAGTTTGGTTTTTTAAGTTTTTTCCAAAATGTAGGGGAAATTGGCTCCCACATGCACAACTCTCTCATTTGTAAAGAGATTAGCAAAAATATTTCTTGCGATGAAACGGATTCTGAAATCGGAGGGTAAACTTTTTCTCCACCCATACATAACTTTGTCATTTGTCAACAGATTTTCTTTATTTCATTTGAAAGGGTTTGCTTGCAGTTTGGTCCTACAACTTAATTTAAACAAATTTTCCCTGCCACCGCCCCCCCTCAACACACACACGTAACTCTTTCATTTGTAAACCGATTTCCAAATTTTTTTTTTTTTTTTCGTTTGAAGAAGTTTGCCTGCAGTTTTGTAGCATAATTTTTTATGCTGCACTCCTCTTATATCGCCCTTGCAGAAGCATAACTCTGTCATATGTGAACAGATTTTTAAAATTTTGTTTGTTTGTTCTGTCGAGCATTTTGTAATAAAGGGTGTTTTGTAATAGAGTGGCACAAGTTTAAATCATAATAAAACCAGGAAATATATACTTTAATATCAATGAAAAGGGGTTTATTGGAAAGAAAATTTTATAAAATTAATGTTTAAATATGATTTCTGTCATGTGACGGCGCCACGGCTGGCGCGTAGAAGGCGCTATCTGGAACACCAAGTTTCAACAACATTTCGCAGCATTTGCGGCCATATTTCGCCGATAACTTTTCGAATGTTGATTTCGAGGTGTTCAATTGTTTTTTGGTTTATCAACGTAGACAAGTGACTTAACATAACCCCAAAGAAAATAATGCAATGGGGTTAAATAACACGATCTTGGTGGCCAATTAATTGGGCCATTATGTGAAATTATTTTTTTCATCAAAAGTTTCTTTGAGTAAATCAATTGTAGCACCCGCTGTATGGCATGTGGCTCCGTTGGCACCACATATCAGCAAGATTAATGCCATGTAATTGAAGTACGAACAAATTTTGAATCATGTACCTATTCGATTGCATTGGCTGCGGTACACCTATTCAGTTGTACTATTGACAATGTCACTAGTAAATCACTACAATTTTACTATTAACATCAAGCAGGAAATATCGATATTGTAGACTAGAGCCCCTAAAATTTACTAGTGAATCGTTGGTGACAATGTCTCCATGTGGTACCAAAAGAACTAGTTAGTCAGTATTGCTACAGTGTAGTGGTGGATTTTCAATGACAAGCTAATGTTAAATGTCAATAGATGATTACATTGGCTGGGGTACACCTGGTCAGTAGTACTACTGACAATGTCACTAGTAAATCACAATAATTTGCTCTGGTGTAAATCGATTCATAATGAAATTTCAAAGCAAACTAAATAAAAAGCAACTATCAGCTGTTAAATGGGTGCTTAAATAAAGCAGTGATGCCAACTCAAAGTAGTGACACTCTAAAAAAACCCCTTTACATACATACATAGGCTGATAAACATAATACCCTTCTTTGCGTCAAGTAGTGAGGTAAAAAGATGAAAGATATCAAGCTTCTTTCATATACTTATTTCCTTATTTTCTTTGAAATAAAATATTGAAAATTGCCTAAAATTTAGTTCTCAATGTATGTAGTTATAGTTAGTTAGTTAGTTCTACTGCATAATTTCTACTTGACCTAAGCTATCGTTCGTTGTCTGTCCCTATTTTCCATACAAAGTGGAACAAAAACTATTTGTAGCATATAAATGCTAAACATTTTCGTACAATCTTTGTCGTACTACATAATAGTTTAAATTATTTTTAACATCTTTGTCAAGCATCAAATACATTTTAAATGTTTTTATCAAGAGCAAAACTTGCAGCATAACATGCATATTATGCAAACTACATGCCAGTCAGTAAATAACTTTGTAAAATTTTTCGAGATCTACAATTCACATAAAATTTATTGCCATTTGCTATTGCTTTAACAAATAATATATACGAGTATTTATTCAAACCACAATAAATGTACTTTTATTACAAATAATTTACATGAAACATTTGAAACATTTACAAAAGTATTTGTATCTTTGTATCCCTTGTAGAGCACTTACATAAATACAAGTGCCAGTGTTTAAAACAGTTTGTCTGCAGCTTTAGAACACCATCTAAATTATACTACAGCATAAAGTTATTATCAGCTAAATTGTGTTATTGTCATACCATAAACTAACTCAATACGAGAGTATAAAACACTTAAAGCCAGCCACTGACAAAAGCTTTAGCAATAAGTTAATAAGATACACAGCCATTATTAACTAAAACAAATCGATATTAAGTTTTTCATATTTATAAAAAAAACGTTAGGGAAAAATTTGTAATAAACATGCCATTTTTCTTATTTAAAGATAAGGATCTTAAGTGGTCTGCATTGTATCCACTAAGAGCAAATTTGAAGTGCATATATGTGAGTCCTTTCTTATCACAGCATGTGCCATAAACGCCAAAAAAGCTTAAGCGCAATAATTTTCAAGCCAGGATGTGACCAGAAATCGTTCGAACGAATACTTATATTGAAAACAACAACAAATTTTCTAATGTACAAAATGTGGCTCTGAAGGACCACATCTGAAGTTTGGCGACCACTGTTGTACCAATTTTGGACTCTGTGTTGATATAGGTCTATTAAATTGTACTTTCATCATCCTGCAAGCTTTAATACACCGAAAGCGTATAAATAGAACGCGAAATACATCATACAGTTTTAACAAAAAATTATCTAATAAAATGTTTAATAACTCAATTTCGGGGGAATTTTTTAAAACAAACCTGCGAACTACTCTTCATCAATTACATATTATAAATAAAGTTATAAACAGTACGGTTACAGTACAAAAATACTGCCTAAGATCGAGTCCTAGGTAGAAAAGTGTCGAAAAAAAGCCGAAAATAATATATTTGGTGAAAAAATACAAATATATATCTGAAATTAACTGAAACAATATATATGTATATGGTTCGGTCTGAGGGCACTGCTACACGTTCAATATATATTGTGATATTTCTGATATGATGTGATATCCATTCCAATGGATTGATGGATCACGAGCGTATGCTACATGTTCAATATTTATCGCGTCAGTACTTACGTTATTTTTGTACTGTGCGGATCGTTTATTAATAATAAATTTATTAATAAAGCTTTAGCAGACGGGTCTCACAATTCCGGCAATGCCTCCAAATTAACAATAAAGTCTCACAATAATTTTTTGGTCGTTAATTCCGATTCCAACGGCAGAACCCACTCGCTTTCACTATCTTCTGCCATTACCCTTAATTAAAACAAACTTTACACAAATGTAATAAACTTTTTTACTTTTTATTTGTTAAATTTTTGCACCACGTCTTTTATTTTATCGCGATCTAATATCATGAAAATGCTACACGTTCAATATTTATCACGCGATCCGCGATCCGTGATCTGGATTCCATAATTTAGGCCTTTCTGCGATATGGATCGCGATCCATCAACACTGCATGCTACACGTTCAATAAATATCACGATAGTGGATCGCGTTCAATATATATTGAACGTGTAGCAGTGCCCTTCTGGTCTTCTTTCTATATCCGTTTATACATTTAAAATCGGTAGATATTTAGCTTAGTTAGAGGTTGATAAGTGGCTACGGATACGAAAAACCGGTTTTTTACCCGTAACTCAAGATTTTAGAGGTGTTTGGAATATTTAAAATACGGGGGGGGGCAAATCACGGCATTCGATACGAGTCGTAATTTAAAAATATTTCAATAGAGTTTATATGGAAATATTTTTAAATTACGAGTCGTATCGAATGCCGTGATTTGCCCCCAGATTTTTGTTATAGTCGACAATACCTACCAGAAAAATAGTAACACTTTGCAGGTATTTTTTTTTTTGTCACACTGTGTTATCTGCGACCGTCAACAATAGATTTTTGTAAAAAAAACCAAGTTCAAAGTATATAAGTCTCTTAACCTTTTTTGCCAGTTATGGCTCGATATGTGCAGCACATTAAAGTTATGCCATTTAACTAGTTCTTCCTGGCCCTGGTAAACTTTTAAGGAGTCCATTTCAAACAGAAATTGCTAAGGTCATTTAAATCTTTTTAGTTGAATAAACTAAACCAATTGTTGTTGTTATCCTAACAAACCATTTATATAACTTGCTAAAAATAACGCTTGTTAAGCACTGAAGTCCTTATCGTGCACAACAGATGTATCCATTCGATTGTTAACTGGAGCTCACACACACACACATAAAAGAATATATTTTATAGCACTCGCTTGTTACTTTTGATAATATGTCATGGATCCAAAATAAATACCCTCTGTTAGGATTTTCTATTGTTTTATTAGCTACATGGTACGTTTAATGTGTTTGCGAAACAATTTTTAAATAAACACACTCATGCTTTTGTATAGCAAATGTGTCCTTTGTTGCAAAGTTAACCTTTAGTCCTGCTAATATACAATATGCATAAACACACACACACACACATATGTATATATCTTTCTATTGAATAACAAGCTTATTTATTTGTATTGCCTTTTGTTTTGCTTTTTGCTCGTTTAACTTCTTTTCGTTATGATAATTTTAACCCATAAAGGGATAAAGTAATAACAAAAGCTTTGACAAAAGCTAATAAATGTAGGAGAGATAATAAGGATGAGTTGTTTTTATTACACTAGACTAAAGGCACAAACAACACGTTTGTTCCTTTATACCACTTGAGCAAAAGAAAAGCATTTTAGTATTTAGCACACAATTGGATTACATAATATTGATAATTTTACAACACGTTAAGGGATTATGGAAAATTTTAGCACAAAACTAAGGCACTGTGCCTTATATATGTATGTATATTATATTACTTTCAAAAAGGCCTGTGCAAAAGTTTATACTTTACTTCATAACCTACTTAAAAAAACTAAAGGGACCTTTGCTAAAAGTTATATTTTTTTAAATAAATATCTGCATTAGAGTGGCCGTTAGTTGTATGGAGAATTTTTTTTTACTTTTAATATTCTCTCCCCCCAAATCGGTTCAGTTCTATGTAAAAAAAAATACAAAAAAATTTCATAGCGATAAGTTGTGGCCCGCCCCTCAAAGTTCGCCCTCAAGCCCATTTATTCAATGTAATTTTTAGATTTCTTTTGACTATATCGCTCATTTACTTCAATAGTGTCAAAAAAAACTAGTGCAGAAAACGCGTTTAAAGTTATCAATTGACATGATAAATATTCTTCTCTCACGAGGTGGTAGTGTACAAGCTATTTACTCTTTTTAAGAGTACTTTTTAAAGGGGAAATTTTATTGAAAGGTACTTTTTTAACCCCCAACCAAAAAAGGGGTGTTATAAGTTTGTAGTGTGTGTCTGTGTATCTGTGTGTCTGTCCGTGTTCACGTACAGCCCAAACGGCTGGACCGATTTTGATTTAGTTTGAAAGGTGACTTGATCGAGAAAGTTCTTAACTGTGTTTAAAGAAAATCGGTCCAGCCGTTTAGAAGACATCACATCTTTTCTAAATATATCGGGGGTTTTTTAAATTTTTAATTTTTGTTATTTAAAAGGTCTTATAAGTTTATAGCGTGTGTCTGTGTGTCTGTGTGTCTGTCCGTGTCCACGTACATAACATATTTCTAAATGTACATTTTTCAAAACGTACTTTTCTTAAATGTAATTTTTTTGCAGCGCTACTTTTCTAACAAAGGTACTCTTTTTATGTAATTCTTAAAAGATATATTTTGTCAGAGGTACTTTTTTCAAAAGGGAATTTTTTGGCAGGTTACTTTTCTGAATTCATATTTTTTGTGAAGATACTTTTTTAAAGTACTTTCTTTAAATGTCATTTTTTTAAATGTTGTTTTATTATGAGGTTCTTTTTTAAAATGATTTACTTTTCTCAAGAGTACTTTTTTAAATACTTTTTTGAAAAAACTTTTTGGAAAGCAATTTTTTAAATATTTTTAAATGGTACTTTTTTTAACAGTTCTTTTTAAAGGATACTTTTTTAAAGGGTACTTTTTTTAAAGGGTACTTTTTTAAACGGTACTTTTTTTAAAGAGTACTTTTTTAAAGCATACTTTTTTAAAGGGTACTTTTTTTTAAGGGTACTTTTTTAAAGCATACTTTTTTAAAAGGGTACTTTTTTTAAAGGGTACTTTTTTAAATCATACTTTTTTAACAGATACATTTTTTAAAGAGTACTTTTTTAAAGCATACTTTTTTAAAGTGTACTTTTTTTCAAGGGTACTTTTTTAAAGGGTACTTTTTTAAAGCATACTTCTTTAAATGAGTACTTTTTTAAAGGGTACTTTTTTAAATCATACATTTTTTAACGGATACATTTTTTAGAGAGTACTTTTTTAAAGCATACTTTTTTAAACGGTACTTTTTTTAAAAGGTACTTTTTAAAGGGTACTTTTTTTATGATACGTATGTTTATTAAATGGTACTTTTTATTATTATTTATATGTACATATATTAAGAGGTAGTTTTTTAATTTAAATTTTAAGACCCTTTTTAAAAGAAATTTTCTAATATATGATTTTAGAAAGATATTTTTTCAACACGCAATTTTTTGAAAATGTACTTTTTTGTTAAGTACTTTTTTGAAGTGTTCTTTATTAAAAAGTCACTTTCATTGAAAAGCAGTCTTTTTAAATTTACTTTTTATAAAAAGTACTTTTTTCACTTACTTCATTTCTTTCTTGTCAAGTATATTTTTTAAAAGGTACTTTTATTTAATGGTATTTATTATAAAAAAGTACCCTTTTTAAATGAACTTTTCTTAAATTTACTTTTCTCAAATATGCACTCTTTTTAAAATTCTCTAAAATATGCTATTTCAAAATAAATTTATTTCAAATGTACATTTTGGAAAGGTACTTTTAGTAAATGGTTTTAAGAAGATAGTTTTTGGCATGGTACTTAAATTATTTTTTCAAAGTGCTTTTTTAAAAAGGTGCTTTTTTAGATGTTTTTAAAACCACTTTTTCTAAAAGTTCTATTTTTAAAAGGTACTTCTTAAGAGTTGCTTTTTTAAGCATACTTCTTTTAAGAGTCTTTTTTTTAAGTACTTTTTTCAAATATATGTATGTATATAATACATACTGCAGTTAAAGCAGGTGTTATTTTAAAAATATCTTTAGATTTCCCCATATAACGTTAAAAAATATCCCTTCAACATTTCTCTTGCTATTCTTTTATTGTTATTCATGGCAATAAAAAAATTTTCATTAATCATTCAGTTTCCTTTCGACATTTCATTTTTCGATGATTATGATTTCCTGACACGGTAATTGATGTTTCTTTCTTGCTTTCTCTTCTTAAATTTCGGCAATTTTGTGAAATTCACTGAATTTTGTGAGACTCTACAATAATAACGTTAAGAACGTGATGAGAATGGAATATGATTTGAAACAAGCAAAAAAAAAAACACGAAACTTAACAATGTAGATATTGTAGTTTTTCGCAAAGCAATAAAAGGGAAAGTATGTACAAGTGGCAAGTGGCAAGTTTCCTAGTAATAATAATACAAAGATTTTTCCGCTACTTATGTAAGAGGTCGTGCTGAATAAACTACATTTAATGATTTTAATTTAAGATTAACTGATACCTTGTGTTAAACGCACTCAGTACACAATTTTTTCCAAGAAGTGTTGGTCTTGGGAAATGTCTAATACTTCAACATAAATTTGCAGCAACAATTCGAGGACTAAACAAAGAATTTAAGAAGGAATTTAAGTATTGAAGAGCGAAAAAAAGTAACACTAAGCATTTCAGTAAGTTTGAAATTTGAAATTATTTGTGCAAAAAAAAATATTCATAAACTATTTTCACAGGCATTTTTTTCTCTAAAAAAAGTAAGAATCCTTCACTAATGTGTTATTGTTTGCTGGGTAATTTTAAATTTCATCTTATTTTCGCTTTATGTAAATTTTTTATGAGTAGCACAAAACGTAAAAAAAATATTTAAGGCCACGAAAGGCTGCTGGCACTTACTTAAATTTTTTTTTTCTTTATTAGCACAAACTCTATTACACCAGCCAACACATACGCGCAAATACGAGTAAATAAACACAAAGGCGTTAAAGGATCTTAATTTTCTTAATTTTCAGCTGGCATAAACTAACGTTATTATATTTTGCCAAAAAGTAAAAAATTATATTAAAATAAATATTTTTATTATTTAATTTTTTTTAATGTACTCAAGCAAGAAGCCTCATCCTTTAACAATTGTTTTTAATGCATGAGATGAAAATTCTCTCTAGCAGCATTTGGGTTTTGTTTGTTTGCTCCTCTACCGTTCGCTGTTATGGCTCTTCTCTTTTAAGTACGATTACACCAGAGTGAAGTCAAACCGCTAAATGTACAAACTATAACCATTCGTGCATGCATTCTTTAATTCATTCATTCGCCCACTCATTCATTGAATTAAGGCTATTTGGCATTATGGCCAACATTTCAACATTTCTGCCAAGCTGTTGGTTGCTACGTTTTTAATTTAATCGTTATTTTTCTTTTAATAGAGATTAAATATTTGCATTCTGTTTTTTTTTTTTGTTAAAAAAAAACTTAACTTTATGATTGTTAAAAGAGTTTTTGTACTTGTGTCTTTGTTTTATTGTTGTTGGCTAATTAGTCTATTTTAAACGTTTTATCCTGTTGCCCTTTAACCCTTCAGCTTCCGCTACCATTTGTTGTTGGTAGTTTAAAGGCTTTTTATTTACTCAAGCAACAAATGCTGCTGGTGTTTTGTTTAATATTTTAAACGTTTGCACTTTTTGTTTATTTTTTTTTTAATGGCAATGAAATGTTTTATTAGGAAATTAGGCGGAAAAAAATATTTGAGGAATTTTTACAATTGCTATATAGTGCAAAAACAAATATTTATGTATGTATTTTCAACATTCAAACCTGAAAACTTTACTATGGATTTGTTTATAAAGTTAGTACAACTATAAGTGATGATTTCTCCTCAGCTCTCAACACAATTTGGGTATTATTTAATATGTCGTCTTTTGCGTTTTTGGCGTTTTTTTTTCAGTTTAAATGGTTTTTTTAGTTTTGTTGCGATTTTTTCATTTTGGTGATTTTTTACATTTTGGCGATTTTTTTGGTTTTTGGGATTTTTTTTCATTTTGGCGATTTTTTCATTTTGGTGATTTTTTTCATTTTGGCGATTTTTCCGGTTTTTGCGATTTATTTTAGTTTTAGAAAAATTTTTTAATGGCAATTTCCTTTTTTTTTGGCAATTTTTTTCGGTTTGGCGATTTTATAATTTTTGGATTTTTTAGTTTTACCCATTTTGAAAACTTCAACAGTTTGGCTCTTACGGTTTCCCAGATACAGCAAGTCGTCAAAATTACATTAACTGATAGAACACCCTTTAATTTAGATTTTTTAAATTTTAGTGTTAATTGTTATAGTATGTATAAAAATACACTAACTTTACAAATTTCAAGTGTATATATGTATGTATATATGTGACAGCGTATAGAGAAAGGGACCTAAGGGTAAACAAATCAATTTTCACTTTTTTTTTTTGATGTGGACAACATCTGAGCATCGAATGAGACCGATTCCATGCCCCAAAAGTGTTCCCTCCCAGAGATATGCGTGTTTTATGAAATTGAAGTCGACGATTCTAGGGTTATGTGAAAAAATTTTCGTTCTAACAGAGTGATATACACGATTTAAAAGAATTATAAATGAGTATTTATTATAATTCACAATTAATAATTTCAGAAAATAAACCTGGATTCGAAAAAACGCGAGCAAAATTGATATTAAACTCATGGAAACAGCGCGCTAGGTAGAAAACAGTAAGAACCAACTACACAAAACAAGAGGTAGGGACGACCTACGCGCGTTTTCAAGGTTGACCAACACGTTCCTGACGTCATGAGATGTGTCGCTTTCAAATGAGACCAATACCAACACGCTCAGTGATGGTACACCCAAGATACACGTATTTAAATCTCTAAAATGGCTCTCCTGAACAAAACCGGTTTTTACCCTTAGGTCCCTTTCTATTTTGTGCGTCACATATGTACAATTGTATGTATATTATATGGAATTTTAAAATTTTTCGTTGCTCGTTTTGGAACACACTTTAATTTTTAACTCTCATGTATTTATTGTTGTAGAGTTCTACAAACTCTGTCCAAATTTCAAGTTCGTAGCTCTTACGGTTCTCGAGAAAATACCCTGTGACAGACACAGACGCACAGACGGACAGCGTAGCGGAATCATAAAAGCGATAAAGTGAACAAATAAGCAATTTTAATCATACGATAAAATTTATAAATAAAAAATGTAGTTTTTTACTACATATTTTTGTTTTGCTATGGCAAACGGAATTTAAAATTATCGAGAGTTAACTGTATTCTCTAGCACTTTTTCCTACAGGGGACCAACAAAAAATTTTATTTCTCCTCAAAACAGTTATAAAATCACCTTAGCAGCCACTTCAATTTACTTACAGAATATTGTACATTCAAACTGAGAAGCACGGCGGCCTTCTAGAAGGCATCTTTACTTCTTCTTTTTTCCCACTGGGTACCATTTAGTGTTTATGTATGTGTACCTTAAGTATACATACATATGTATGTGTTGGGCTGTTTTGTTACAAAAACAAAAATCACAAAAATATAAGAAAAAAGCAGTATATTCCTTTTTTCAGCAGAAAATAATAAAAAAAAAACACCAAGACCTTATAATAATTACACTTTATACAAAGTAAATATATATTTTGTTCTCGCAAAACAAGAAAAAAACTAATTTGTATGGAAAATAGTGTGGGGAGGGGGAAACCAAAAATATGTATAAAAGTAAGAACATCGCATAAATCAACATTTGCACCTTTATGATGGTGTAGCGGGGTGGTGGGTGGTGTTCTTTTGTAGTTGAGTTTATAATTTAATGCAAACACTAGAACAACAACACTAGCATAGTTACATATGTTAAAGCAACAGTTACTTTAATAACAACAATATATTGTATGTAATAGAAAATAGAGAGAAGAAAACAACACTACTCATTGTTAAATAAACAAAACATCAAAAGAAACGAAGTTAAAGAAATAGTACATTACATCAATGGAAATTCAAAATCAAGTGCAAAACATTAAAGGAAAAAAATCCTTTAAAGGACTAAGTACGAGTAACACAGAAAGCACAATCAAGTTACGAGTACATACAAAACAAAATGTAATAAATATTAGAAAGGAAAATTTTAAATAGAAACTAAACCGAGTAAAATTACAGATTTGTAAAAAAAACAATGTTTTATAGTCGTGAATACAGTGAAACCTCGCGTAACCGAACACTCTCCAATGCGATATTTTTGTCCGGTTATTAGAAGTGTCCGCTTATGAGAGAAGTAAAGCATACAATGCCACATGCTTAACACACTTACACACTGTATGCGAGTGGTTCATAACTATTCAATATGGGGTAGTTTTGGATTTAGTCCGATGTAATTCAAACTCGGACCACGTAGTCCAGCCCTAAGACATCACAATGTAAGCTCGAGCTTGTTTTATTGAATACATTTGGACTATATTTATACTAGGCCAGGTCCTGGACGAGCCGCGTTATTTGCAGGGCACGCACAGCCACACACACACACACACACACACGCAGAGGCAAATGCACACACACATACATGCAAACGAAAAGTTAAAAATATACAGCCTTATGTATAAGAAAAAATTAAACTCGTTAAGATCATATTCAATTTTGCCACTTATGCTAACTGAAAAATATATAGCTGCTGGCTGAAAAATATATAGTGTAAGCAGGGAAAAATTTATGAGAAACTTATTCAGTTAAACAACAAAAATAAGAGTGGCACAACTTTGAGTTAGCATCACTGCTTTAGTTGAGCACCCACTTAACAGCTGATAGTTGCTTTTTGTTTAGTTTGCTTTGAAATTTCATTATGAATCGCCTTACACCAGAGCAACGAGTTCAAATTGTTGAAATTTTTAATCAAACTAATTGTTCTATTCGTCGAACTTATCGTGCACTTCTTCCATTTTATGGCGTACATAATCGTCCTTTAGAGCGGCTAATTCGAAGAACAAACAATAGATCGTTTTCGGACCACATTTACTGTTACTGATAATGTGCATCCCGTGAGACACCGAACAGTGCGTACTGAAGAATCTGTAGCCTCTGTACAGGAAAGCATTGAAGATGATCCTAATCAACCAATTCGTCGCTTCGACTTTATGGAAGATTTTACGAAAGGATATTGGCTTAAAAGCTTTCAAACTTCAACTTGTGCAGGAATTAAACCCAAACCATCGTATTCGCCGCCAATTCGGCGAAAGGGGCTCAAGTACAAATTGATATTGATTTTGAATTTCCATTCAAAATTTTATTTTCCGATTAAGCCCATAACTGGTTGAATGGGTACATTAATGGCCACCAAGATCGTGTGATTTAACCCCATTGGATTATTTTCTTTGGGGTTATGTTAAGTCACTTGGCTACGTCGATAAACCACAAATAATTGAACACCTGGACATCAACATTCGAAGATTTATCGGGGAAATACGACCGCAAATGGCCGTTCCAGATTGCACCTTCTACGCATCAGACGTGGCGGCAACATCATATCATAGCAGAAATCATATTTAAACATTAATTTCATAAAATTTTCTTTCCAATAAAACCCATTTTATTGATATTAAAAGTATATTTCCTTATCATATAAAAGATTTAAACTTGTGTCACTCTATAAAAAACACCCTTTAGCATAAAAATTTTATTAATAAAACGCAATAAATCAGTTTTAAGCGTTCAAAGTTACTTATACGTATGAATAATATTAATTATTCGAAAAACTTATATCGTATACGTTACAAATTCATATACGGGTATGTGTATATAAAGGGTGTTTTTTATGGAGGTACAGAACTTTGAAATGGAATAAAACAAAGATGAATTTTTTAAATGTACATGAAATTTACTTTATTCGAAAGATAGTATTCTGGCATATCGTCGGTATCCTGCAAAAAAAGTCCTAAGTCACATAATTGTGTTTTTAGTTATTGACGATTTAAAGTTTATGGCTCCCGGAAAAATCTTTAAATAGCTTAGGTTTAAAAATTTATATTAGAATATAATAATTAAATGGCATAACTTTGAAGTGAAAGCAAATTCAGTTTCATTTATTTAATTGCTTTTTATACAAAAATGAAATGCATCTTGGATATAGGCTTTTTTTGCATTAACAAATATTATTTTATGGACATGGAATTTTTTTAAGAAAATGGGGTTTTTATAATCTTTGTATTAAATTGGTTCATCTTGATATGATTCTGATTCATCATATATATCCGGTTCTGGGGCCTTATTTCTGACGGTTTTGTATGCCTTCAAACTTTGGTACCAGTGATGAAACTCCTCCGGCATGGCTGCTGATGTACAAAGATTAGGTAAATCTTTCTTCTTTTCGATACTTATAGGAAGGTTGCTTTTATACACCTTTTTAATGTTCACTTTTTTCAAATTCATGGGCCGACCTTTACCAAGAGCACGTATTTCTTTATAGGTTTCACTATGGGCGTATTTATACTCTATTACACCAGGTTTAATCTTTTGGTACCTAAAAGATTTTACTTTCAACCAGTTTATAGCATTTTCAGTTTAAATTAAACCTTTTATAAATTAAACGAATCAATTTTCAAATTAAACGAATCAATTTTCAAATTAAACGAAACTATTTTCAAATTAAACAAAATCTTTTTTAAATTAAGCGAAACATTTTCCAAATTAAACGGAAAATGAAATGCCAAACAAAAGTAAACATAAATCACTTGACAGCTGACAAAATGGTTGCCAGTTAAAAAAGTGTTGCCAACATAAAGTTGTATACCTCTATAAAAAACACCCGTACATGTTTTTAATACAATGACAATTGTTATGGACATGTACGTGTATACTTGTATATCCAAGCACATATACATATCGTCAGCTAAAATGCAAAAAGGCGTAACTAACAAAAAATTCAAAATCGAGTTTTTTATTGATTATTATGAATGCCATTAAACTACATGTATTGACAAAATATTACACTTCTGCGATCAAAAATTACGATTTTATTAACAAATAACTTGGGGACTTAACTACACGTCTGTTCAGTTTTTTGTTTAGTTTTTTTCTCCTGTAAAATTATATTTTTGTTAGTTATGCCTTTTTCCATTTTAGCTAACGATATATACTATATATATATACCGTCACAAGCATGCACACTTAAAGTACAATTGAATGAACCTTACGTATGTAAATATGTGTGTAGCATGTACTCGTATATCCTTTTTTTAATTTACATAAAGTAGACGAGCAAAATCATTATTTATACAAGAAAGTAAAAATCGATTACATTTAATATTATTTTATTCTCGTGCAAAAAAAAATACCGCTCAATATATTTGTTAAACAACTTGTTTTACTACTTCTTTTTTACATCTTCTCTTTAAAAAAAAATATAGTTGAAGCATTTTCTTTCGATTTCGTTTGGGAAGAGAAAACAAACATGCTTATAATAATACGATATATTTATGTAAGCAAATGTATGAATTTATTTGCAAACTAAGGAAACGGATATTTTTTTCTCTTTTTATATAAAAAAAAATGGCATAGAAATATTTATAAACTATCATTCAGCTTAGTAAATAATCAGCTTCATGGTAAACAATAAAATAAAATACATAAAAACACATATACATAGGGATATATAATATTGTTGTTTTAAGCAAGTTTTGAAACAACTTTAAGTGTAAGAAATGCTTTTTATGTATTTAGGGATGATTTTGAAGAGCTTTTACCTCTCACTAATATCGTAGTATAAGAAGGGCGAACTGAATCCTAAACAAACTTAAGGAAAACCATTTTTTCTAACCGCAGGCAAAATCAATGAGTGCTGTGGAAAGTGTAAAGTTACACGGCAATGACTCCCTTACAAGCACGCCCCTACACAAACACTTTTATGCCAATATTCCAATATAAAAATTTTATTCTCCAGTACATACAAGGGAGAATTTTAAAATTGTACCAACAACTTTCAAAACTTGTACTTTTTTACCTTAATTGTACTAAAAAATATTTTAGTTTAAATTACATATGTATGTATTTTTATTTGTTTTTATCGTGAGAAGAATATCAGTTTTATTGGTCAAACGAATATCAGTTTTATTGGGTGGTACCATGATACAATAATATAAAGGTACAACCACATTTGACGTATAAAATTAATTTTGACTTTTACCAAAATTGTTTGATTGCTGTTTTTTTGTAAAGAGAGAGGAAAACGTTGCCACACGAAATTACGGGGAACTTTTTTTTAGGAATGTTTTTGGAAATGTGTAATTTTAAGTTTAGAAATTATGGTTTAATACACATTTTTTTAAATGTTGTATTAATTGGATACGTGGATAACGAAATATGCATGTGTATAATATGATGTAGAATGGATGAGCGTGTTTCATGCATATAATACACATTTACATACACTTCGTGTGCAAATTTATTGCAGCTTACAGTACGAATTAATGCTTTTTTGATGGGCTACATCTGAATAATCTGAACAAAAAAAGACATGCAAAAGAAATAGTTAATGCATGGGTTCTATTGCTAATGAATTGGTTCAATTTAGGTGCAGAACGCATGATTTTAACACAGGCGTGTCATTGACGAGCATGGGCGAACATTTAGCAAAACTGCTCATCATTCCAATGAGTGCTTAGAACCCATGATACGTTTATTCGTTTATATATACATACATATGTATGTTTAAAACAGAGCATAACGAAGTGCCCGCGGGTGGCCTTTTGCTTATAATTTTAGGCTCTAAGCAGGCATACTCTGATGATTGTATTTGAGGCAAACAGCTTTGAAAGCTGTTAAGTGTGCTGTTGTTTCCTTGCAAATTAAGAGGAAGCATTGTTCTCGCCGAGATCTGATTGGCAATTGTGCTCTCGCTCTTTTAAAAAAGTTTGCACATTGTGCATATCACTTGGACGCACCTGATGTAAAGCAATAAGCCAGAGTAGTACGAAGAGAAAGTCCCACCCTTGATTCAGAGGCTTTTCCGTTGGTAATTTCCCTTGAATTGTTTATGCTAATGTAAATTTTTTTTATAATTATAATTTAAATACATATTCTTCAATATTTTTCAATAAATAAAAAAGAACGTCAAAAAATTAATCAAAAACTCGGATTTCATAAATTAATAAGGTAGCATTAATTTTGAGAGTAAAAAATTGTCGGCACATACGTCAGAAGGTTAATATGGCGACGAAAAGAGAGAACGGTTGTACCTTTATATTATTGTATCATGGGTGGTACTGGGGAGATTCCTTAAATGTACTAAATTAGTCATTGGTATACTATTGTACTTTCCGAGTTTGAATAGTACCAAACAAAGTAGAATTGTACTTAGCCATCCCTGATTCACTTAGTCATCCCTTAGCCATCCCTGATTCATAGTATGTTTGAAGAATAATTTTCAATGAAAATAATTATACGAATAGTTTTTATCCGAAAATATTTTATTCGAATAACTCTTAATCAAGAATTTTAAGATCCGAATAATTTTTGTTCCAAGAAGTTATATTTAAGTAATTTTTACTTCAATATTTTTATTGGAATAATTTGTGCTTAAATAATTTTAGTTCCAATAATTTTTATTCGTATAACTTTATTCGAATAATTATTTCTTTAATATTTTTTGTTGCAATAATTTTTATTCGCATAATTTTTACTCCATTACTTTTTATTTCAATAATTTGTTCTCCAATATTTATTATTCGAATAACTTTATTCGATTTTTTTTAACTTTATTTAAATAGATAATTTATTTTATTATTTTGTTCCAACAAAATTTTTTTAATAAAAATTATCCGAATTATTCGAATAAAATCAAAGTTATTCTAATAAGTTTTTTTTAATAACTTTATACGAATAATTTTTATTCAAAAGAGTTTTTGTTGGAACAAAATATTAAAAAAGAAATTATCTATTTGAATAAAGTTGTCAAAAAAATCCAATAAAGTTATTCGAATAAAAAGTATTTAAAAAAAATATTAAAGGAATAATTATTCGCATATTAATTTTTTTCTAGTAATTTTTACTCTATTATTTTTCATTTGTGTTCAAATAATTTTTTTCCAATAATTAGATTAATTTTAATTCGAATAATTATTCCTTCAATATTTTTTGTTCCAATAATTTTTATTCGCATAATTTTTGCTCCACTACCTTTCATTTAAACAATTTGCTTACCGAAAATTTTTATTCGAATAACTTTATACGTTTTTTTTTAACTTTATTTAAATAGATAATTTCTTTTATTATATTGTTAAAAAAAAAATTTTAATAAAAATTATTCGAATTATTCGAATAAAATAAAAGTTATTCTAATAAGTTGTTTTCTAATAACTTTTAATGTTTAACAAAATAATAAAACAAATTATCCATTTAAATAAAGTTGCTAAAAAATCAAATAAAGTTATTCGAATAAAAAGTATTGGAACAAAAAATATTAAAGGAATAATTATTTGAATAATAATTTTATTCTAGTAATTTTTACTTCAGTATTTTTCATTTGTGTTCAAATAATTTTTATTCGATCAGCATTATTCGAATAATTATTCCTTTAATATATTTTGTTCCAATAATTTTTATGCGCATAGTTTTTACTTTACTGCCTTTCCTTTGAATAATTTACTTTCCAATAATTTTTATTCGAATAACTTTATGCGATTTTTTGTTTCTTTTTGAAAAACTTTACTTAAATAGATAATTTCTTTTATTATATTGTTCCAATAAAATTTTTTAATAAAAATTATTGCAATTATTCGAATAAAATAAGAGTTATTCTAATAAGTTTTAAGGTTTCTTCTAATAACTTTATTCGAATAATTTTTATTAAATACAAGTTTTTGTTTTTAAGAAAATAACAAAACAAATTATTTATTTGCTTAAAATTTTTCTAAAAAATATCCAATAAGCTTATTCGAATAAATATTATTGGAACAAACAATGTTAAAGGAATAATTATGCTAATACTAATTTTATTCTTGTAATTTTCACTCCAATATTTTGCATTTGTATTCAAATAAGTTTTGTTCCAATAATCTTTAGTAGAATTTTTTTATTCGAATAATTATTCCTTTACATTTTTTTGTTCGAATAAAATAAGAGTTATTTTAATTAGGTTTTTTCGAATAATTTTATACGAATAATTTATATTCAAAAAGTTTTTGTTGTAACAAAATAATAAAACAAATTATCTATTTGAATAAAGTTTAAAAAAAAAAAAAAACAAGAATAAACTTATTCGAATAAAAATTATTGGAATACAAATTATTCAAATAAAAGGTAGTGGAGTAAAAATTATTCGTACAAAAACTATTGAAACAAAAACTAGTAAAGGAATAATTATTCGAATAAAGTTATTCGAATAAAAATTATTGGAACAAAAAATACTTTGGTTAGCATAATTTTTATTGAGATAATTCCTTATTTAACTAATTTTGTTTAAATGTGTATGAAATTATTTATGTATGTATTTATGTGTGTATGTAAATATGTGGGCAATTGATATAATTCGATTTACTTATACTCGAATAACATTACTAAGCATATTTAAGGGTATTTAGAAATGACATAATTTTGCTACAGACGATTAATCAAGTGAAAAATTTTTCTGTTTTTGTGCGCTTTAATACAAAAAGATTATATCATTCATTTGTACGAGTATTTCAATTAATTTTCCCCTCAACCTAATTATGCATTTAAGCATTATTATTATATGTATGTAAAAAATTTGTTTAACCATCAGTTCCGATATATGCAGGAAGTTGCCTTCAAATCTTTTCTTTTGCTTTTTTTTTATAAGTAAGAAATAAAAGCTTTTAATAAAATTTTCTTAATTTCGCCTGTTTATGAATTTATGTATGTATGTCAAAAGCAAAGGAAGTTTTTTGCTATGAAATGGAAAGGGAAAAAAGGAATCACGCCTGCCACCTTCAAATGCTAAAAAGGAAAGTGTTTTACTTTATACTCGTTAAGTAAAGTCATTATAAATGCAATATTTTAGAAAAACTCTTGTACAACCCCTAGAATTTTCTTTTAGACTTTTTTAGGAAACCATTAATTTAAAGTTTTATTATTACATATCTACAAGGGAAACAATAGTGGTGGAAATTTGCTTAAAACACCAACACGCACAATGTTGCTGTACAAAGCAACATGTAGTATAATTAAAGAAAAGTTTTTACATTTTAAATATACTTAACCAAAAAGATTCAAACAACCAGAGTCTCAGCGAGTTTTTCTGGGTTTTTCTGAGCATTAATAAAAGTTTTGAGCGGTTTTTTTATTTTGTAGTTTTATTAAATTAAAGCTTTCGCATTTCTTGGTCTATTTTTTTATCTTTTAAACTCCCATTTTATTATCTGACTAATTATTTTATGAACTGTGATAATAAGAATTTTTTTTTTATATCATTAACTTACAATTAAGTTTCCTTAGTAAAGTGCCACCTTTAAACTTTTATATTCATCGTTATCCTTGAAAAACCAAATTAAGCACAAGTTCACTGCAAATTACGGTTTAGAAATTTAGATTATTGAAATAGTAATTCAGACCAAACAACCATGTCCCCAAAGGCAAATCATTATAATCGCTACGAGAGACACTTCAAACTAAATTTATTGGTAAATTAAAGCATACAGAAGAAAAAGAAATATCAATGTTAATAATTATTATTATTGCAAACGTAAGTGAAAAATTTATTAGTTTTACTCTTAAGTTTCAATGAAAACCAATAATAATCGTTCAAGGCTGCAAAAATAAATGTAAAAAGTATGCCTGCATACATTATGAAAAAATACGCAGTATTGTTAAAGATTGTAGCAGCTGAAATTCATGCAAATATGTAGTTGAAAAAAGCTGATTGTTAATAGTTAAGGTAATTTTCATAAATTTTATCTTTGAAAAAATTATTTAGTATGTTTCATATAATTCGTTTTTTGTTTTCATGAGAGCCAATAACCAAAAATATGGAATAAAACCCACTTTAAAGACCAACTGACATAAAGGAATAAATACATTTAAAAGAAGAGTTAACTAAATTTATTTTTGGCTCATGTTCGAAATTTCGAACATAACTTCGAATTTTCGAAATTATATTTATTAT
This sequence comes from Tachina lurida, assembly GCA_944452675.1. NCBI lineage: Eukaryota > Metazoa > Arthropoda > Insecta > Diptera > Tachinidae > Tachina > Tachina lurida. Next base: position 129,233,511 of record OX101756.1, on the reverse strand, counting down.
CAATTTGAGAACATAAGCATCACAAAAACTTACTTTTTATGCAAAAAGTGCAAAAAAATTTTAAAATTTAATAAGCTGATAAGAGAAATTAATCTTGAAACTTTTAAAAACATTTTTTCTTGTATGTAAAAAATATACAAGCAAATTACGTGACAGTAAATGGCATGTATAAAGCCAAAGACGCACATGTGACCTTCTCCGAGAAAAGGGACCTAGTGTGTAAAAAAACGGGTTTGGACTTAAGAGTGGATTCTGGTGCCTAAAAGGGTGTAGAATAAGATAAAATGAGTTAGATTTCTGATAAAGAAGGTGTGTTCCCAACTGATGATGTTCAAAGTGATGATGCGTTATGAAACTTTAAATGCGTTTTTCGCAAAACTTTATTTTCACACACTAGGTCCCTTTTCTCGGAGAACGTCACATATGGCTCTGACATAATTTTGACATCATATTATCAACATTTTAGCCATTACTACTTCATTAAAAAAATAAAATAAACATGCTGAACATTCTAGTTCGCTTATAACTTCAATGTTTAGAACAAATAGTCTCAATAAAAATATTATTTTGTCATTTAATGAAAGCTTTGAAAAACTTTAATTTGACTTAAAAAAAACTAAATTTGGAATGGAGAAAACTGTATATAATTGGGATTTCAAAATATTTTTATTTCTTTACTCTTAAGGTGCACATTTTGTAATGAAAACGGTAGTTTGTTTCCTTTTTAATTTAAACAAGAAAGGAATGAAATCTTTTAAAATACTAGGAAAAGACATGAAAAAATTTGATTTTTATGCAAAATGGCAATAATTGATGATTATCGCATCATGTTCGAAATTTCGAACACAACTTCGAATTTTCGAAGTTTTGTTTGGTATCAAATTCAGAACGTTAAGTTTATAAAATTTTACTTCTTATAGAAAATTTTAAAAATTTCCACGTTTTACTAGGGAATAAAGTGCTAGTTTAACTCTAAAATTTGGCACAAAATCCATTTTAAAAATTTTAGGAAACTATTCAATATATATATGTATATGTATATTTAATTTTATTATTTATATATTAATATATTATGTATATAATAGTAATGATCGTATGTAATCAATGGAGGTAAATAAAATATGAAAAAAAGAACTGAATGTTTCAATACGGGTTTCAAACTTGAAATATTTTATACTCATATGTCCCTATTAAGTTGTTATCAGCCTTTAAATTTTTTACTAAAGCATTACATTATTTGCAAAAATACTCATACGCCGCAGTCACTTTTAGATTATAATTCGCTTGGCAATTATTAATTGAAATAACAAGACACCACATAAAATCAAGAAGATTTCCTTATTAGAAAAATCAATAAGATGCTTTACACATAATCATATAGGAACCTCATAAGATCAAGAAGAAAACATTATTGAAAAAATCAATAAGATAACCTAATAAAATCAAGAAAAAAACCTTTTTAAAAAATCAATAAAGTAACCTAATAAAATCAATAAGAAATCCCTATAGTTTAAAATTTATAAGAAAACCTAGTGGAATCAAGAAGTTTTTCTCTATGGATTGTTTTTTTGGTGCCAAAAATAACTGAAATTGAGTAAAAAAAGTTGTGAATAATAAGATTCCTTCTTGATTTTATGTGGTTTTCTTCTTGATAAAATTAATAAGATTTACCACATAAAAACAATAAAGAATCTCTATGAAAACATCTTCGCTTCTTTCTGCTGGGATACCCCTTAGCCTAAAAACGTTTCATAGAGAAAATCTTCTTTATTCTATGAGGCAGTTTTTTCTCTGTGAATGTTTCATTCAACTTAACTTATTATTATTATAACAGCATGTACCTAAATGAAATAAGTGGCAACACTGCAGCTGTTAGATTTTCGAAAATGCAACTCTGCAGAATATTAGGATAAAATTTAGCCCAAAATGTAAATCATAAAAATTTGTGACGGAATATAAAAAAATTATATCGTTTTATTTTCATTTAGCTTGTCGATAGAAGTTCCAGTTGTAATTGGGTTACATGGCAATAAATTGCACTATAACATGTACATATATCTGACTTTATTATTGTTAGTTGAAAATGCAACTCTGCAGAATATTAGGATAAAATTTAGCCCAAAATATAAATAATATTTTGAAGGAATGGATGAGTAAATAAAAAAATATTATATGGCTTTGTCGCTTGAAATCCCAGTTGTAATTGGGTTACATGGCAATAAATTGCACTATAACATGTATATCTGACTTTATTACTGATAGTTAAAGATTTACGATTTTCTTTTATAGTCTTGTAGTAAAGTAAAAATAGATTCTACATTATTTCAGTCCTTAAAATACCATATGCACTTAACCTATCTCAAATTATTGTTTCTTCAACATCAATATGAAATAAAATGTTTGAGCAAACATCAGACTAGTTTTATAGCAGCAGCAATATACTCAAGCATGTCACGTTTTTATATTTTTTATATGTGTGTATGTATGTGTATATGTAAGTACATATATGTTTGCACGCACATACTTACATATCCATACATATGTACATATATCTTTACTTAAACTAAATTACATTCTTAAACTGAAAAATGCTTATGCTAACATAGAGTACTTACGACCTAAACGTTATTATATTTTAAGCAAAAGGAAAAGACAGAAAATATTGTACGAAGTCAGTTCAGTTGATAGTTCAACCTGTCATATTTCGCTTGCAAATGCAGCAAAATTTTTAAGCAAAACACAATTATTTCTAGCGGAGACAGTAAGTACAATTGACGATTAGGGATTTGCTTATGGTCCTTCGAACCGTAGCATTTGGGAACACAACTGTGACTTTAATGTTGATAAAACTACTTTTTTAGTCTGATGCATTCATTTAGATTCCCCAAAAACGGTACCAGTGCTTCATGAGCTTCATGAAACTGTAAAAAATTTTAGATTCAAAAGATATTCAACTTAAGCTTGGGTTAACTCAAATATAAAAATAAAGTCTAGTACAGTTGACAAGGAATTACCGCTTATAACGAACAACTTGTCCATTCTCTACAAAATGTATCTCTATGTTATACAAATTATTACGCTAATAGTGAACTACGATTTTAGCGAATTTCTCGCTTATTTCTTATGATGAAAATATAAATATAAAAATTGTTTGTGGAACACTTGCACTTCAATACATGCGGAGTAATAAAAATCTTTTCAATATGCAATAAAATACGAACGAATCAAATGCGTAAAACGAATACTGCAGTTTAATAAGTAATTCGATTCGAAAAACAAAACCTTAAGATAGGAATTTCCGATTCAAAATGGTATTGCTTAACACGTTCGTACATGACACACAGTTGCTCATCTTAAGGAACTGATAAAATCGAGTGCTGCCAAGTTTTATATACATATGGGTATTTCCACAGTAAATGACCCACCCCTTAAAGTAACGACCGTAACATTTTTAGCGGTCAAAAAAGTATTGAAATTAAATTTTTTGATGAAGAAGATTGCTTAATTTTTGACCTACCTACCAAAGTTCAAGCATCGGTGGCAACTGAAAGAATTCATAAAAAATGTAACTTCAATACTTTTTTTTTTACCGTTTGAAAATTGTATACATAATTGAAAAAAAAGGAAAAAGAAAAAACAAAAAAACAGAAAAATCAAAATACAATTTACTATATGCTGAAGAAGTAAACCAAAGGTTTACGAAATATCGATCAAAAATAAAAATATATAAGAAAAATATATAAAATTTACGGACCTAAAGCTTAAAGAAATAGTTTTATTGAACATATATAAAAGGTCGAAAAATTAGATAAACAATTTAACCGTTAAAAAAGTTTTTTTTTTTTTTTTATGCATGATTTTTATTTATTGTATCTTCATATATGAACTAACAATAAGTATTCAAATCTTAAATCTAAAAAAATATAATTAGGCCCGACCAATGTCGGACATAAGCTTAGTAGTAGTTATATATAATACATATGTAAGTAGTGATAATCAAAAGGAAAAAAATAAATAAAAAAGTAGCGGTCGTTATAGAAAACTTGGCTTTACTGAAATTTTAATGAAGAAGTTGCCCGCAGTTGCTCATAAGAGAAGGAACATGAAGCACCTGCATGACTGGTTTTCAAAGTAAATATATATATGTGACAGCGCATAGAGAAAGGGACCTAAGGGTAAAAAAAATCAATTTTAAATTTTTTTTTTTTTTGATGTGGACAACATCTGAGCATCGAATGAGACCGATTCCATTCCCCAAAAGTGTTCCCTCCCAGAGATATGCGCTTTTTATGAAATTGAAGTTGACGATTCAAAGGTTATGTGAAAAAATTTTCGTACTAACAGAGTGATATACACGATTTAAAAGAATTATAAATGAGTATTTATTATAATTCACAATTAATAATTTCAGAAAATAAACCTGGATTCGAAAAAAAGCGAGCAAAATTGATATCAAACTCATGGAAACAGCGCGCTAGGTAGAAAACAGTAAAACCAACTACACAAAACAAGAGGTAAGGACGACCTGCGCGCGTTTTCAAGGTTGACCAACACGCTCAGTGATGCTACACCAAAGATACACGTATTTAAATCTTTAAAATAGCTCTCCTGAACAAAACCGGTTTTTACCCTTAGGTCCCTTTCTATTTTGCGCGTCACACATGTATATACTCGTAATTTCGCAGCCTTCTTCAAGTGTCAATCTATTCATGATTGATTTTCCGAAGTATTATGATCATAAATGTCAAAAAGTCAAAAGCTTAGAATAACATTTCACTTGACAGCTCCTTTTCGTATAAGTTGTATCGGATCTTCAATAGCACCCTCTAGTCATTCAATACTTTTAACATAATTTCGCACTTGCCCTCGTATATATAATTTTACACATATTTTCTTCTTCACTATATTTATTGTTGCTGTTGTCACTGCTGTTATTATAATCTATCTATAAGTGCTTGTTTTGGCTCACTTTAGAGGTACTTGTTTTAACAAAAAGTCAACAATATTTTTATGTGACAACGACGACACCACAACCCTTATGACTTGACACAAACAACACACACAATTATGACACATGTTTAAAGGAGGCCAATTTCCGGTAGGATGGACAGCCAAAGTGACTGAAATAGCGACGCATATCCTCATGTTTTTATATCATTAATTAACAAGTAATTATTAGCACAAACACTGGCACCGACGAACAGTTGGCAAAAAAATAAAAAATCCTGTATGTCAGGCATAAATTTTAATTTCAACGTACATGACCAAACAAAAGTTGTACAAAATAAGTAGTTGTATCAACATAAAGTGGCACAAATATGTGTGCCGATTTATTTTCGTCTTATTCTTTGTGTTGTTCATTTATCCTTAAGAAAAAAGGTCACACGCAATAGCATTTATTAAATCTTATACAGAAGCTAAAATTAAATTTTTTTTAAACCCAAAAATATTTAGAATTTCAGCTGAACTCAAAGCAATAGAATATTGTTTTTAAATGTAAGTAGTTTGACGTCGCTGATACAGAGCGAGAGCGAGAGCGAGAGCGAGAGATAGAGAGAGATAGATTGATAGAAGTAATAGAGAAATGCATTTTATCATAATTTTTTTAAAGATTTAAAATTTTTTATGAATTTCGGGAGTATGGGATATAAGGTAATTTGGGGATTTTTTTTAATTGCTTGAGAATTTTGAAAATTTTGTTTCTAATGGTAACTTTAAAATAGTTTACAAAATTAAATAAAATTTTAGATTTATCTAGTTGTTTCAAGATATTTGTGTAGCTCAATGCAAATATTGTATTGTGGGGACATTTTGGGAATTTTTTTTAATTTTTGGGAATAACGAAAATATGTTCTTAAGTTACTTTCTCTTGTTAAAAATTCTTATTCGAGACAAAAGTTCGACTAAATTTTTTTTGTCCACAGAGAATTTGAATTAAATGACAGTTTTGATTGTTCTAAAGAAATTTATTTTAGGGGTATTCCGTTAAAAACTATTTTCTTGTTTGCCCTAATTCAGTAAGAATTTGTAGCGCGCTTGCTTTTGAATTCTCTAAATAATTTTCTTCAAAAATGGTTGTTGTCTTTGATAATGAAAAATAAAAATATTATTACCATGTTTTTGAAAAATAAAAATTATATTAAAATATGATACGATATAAGAAACTTATTATTCGACATATTTTCATATTATAAGATAATTTGAAAAATATATTAATACATATGTGTTGGATATACATATAATGGTTTCGAACAAACTCATAAAGCAAGTACACGAACCTTCTAGCATAGACAATAAATAATAATTGTCTTAAAGAATTACAACTGCCACTTTTTTCCGTCCATAGACAAGATGACACAATTGTCGAATAGAATTAGAGCATTGAATGAAATTAGTTTTTTTAATTAATTTGGTAACTAAAATTAAATTTTGTATTGAGGTGAAATAAACGAGCTGGAATACTTTCTTTAGTGCAGTTACGTCCAAACACACATCGATGGTTTAATATAAAAAAGGCGGAACTTGAATTTTCGATATTTTATAGGAGAACCAAAAAACTGAAGAAAACCTAGAGCATTTACATGCAGAAAAAAAATATTTTAAGTGGCCATAAGTCATTGATTTTGAATTGGAAAATATCTTCAAGGAGGATGCAACTATACTATTTATATTTAGCCACCGACATACTCTGACATTTGCATTTGAGGTAAACAGCTTTGAAAGCTCTTAAATTGTTTCTTGTTTCTTTGAAAAGTTGTCGCCGAGATTTGATTGGCTGTTGTGCTCTCTTGTGCTCTCGTCGGTGTGAAAGCACAAAAGCTCTTTTATAAAAGTTTGCACATTGTTCATGTGGCGTGGACGTAGAGCTGCTTTAGTGAATTAAATATTTAAATAAATAATGATACGAGTAAAAGTAGTTTATATGCACTATAAATGTAAAATATTATTTTGTGCTCACCGGATGTTTTTAAGCACTACATCTTATATTAATGTTTTGATGAATGAATTAACTCTTTTAAAGCAAAAGCAAAGAAAAACGTACCTGAAAAGAAAAAATGGAGACAAAATTATAAAAAAAAGAATTGCAATATACGTACATACTTAGATATTGTTCTAAAAATTAATATGCCATCAGATAGACTCACCTACTTTTTAATTTAATATTTAAGTACGTAATTACCTGACTTTTACTTATATTTAAATTGTATTTAAATACGATTTAATTTTTCAGTGATTAACTGAAGTTCTTTTTAAATTACTAACAAATTTCCAAATATTATGGAAAGCTTTCCAAAGAACAGCTGTTTTACATAAACAAAAAGCTTAGGTTATCATTTTATGAACCCAAACGAGAATCAGAATGGATTTTTCTATTTATTTATTCCATGATATAAAACATTTATTGTATAACATACATATTTAATATATATTTATGACAATCCACCGAAATTCTTTTTAATACGACCACATGATGTTCATGTGTATTTTTGCAATAAATACACACACGCACAAAAAAGTATGGCACGCTCATAAAAGGTTGGGAGTTTAAGTATTATTTAAATATGCACTGAAAAACACAACTTCGTATTTACATAGAACTTAAAAATAATTACAATTTGATTACCAAGTCAAGAATTGGCACTCAGAAAATTATTATTAGTTATCAACAGTGATTAATTGTTATCGATAACACTTCGTCAGAAGGCACAAACAGTTCGTGGAGATATGTTTTGAAAACAGGCGTCTCAATTTCTGAATTTTTTTTTTTTTTAGTTTTTTAGTTTTTGCTTTCCTTTTGCGGGGCTTAAAATTTAATAATAGTAACTAAAATTAACTTCGCGAGCACATCTTTCGGGTTTCTAAATTATATTTTTATAAATTTAATTTTTTTATACACTTCTCGAGTAATTCTGTTTAAACATTCTCTAATTCAGCTGTAACCTGCTGTTTTATATCTTATTCTTAATATTCCATCTGAGCTGCGTACAATTTTTGCCTTCATTATTTATAAATATTTTATCTTCATGAGTATTTTATGTGCCCTGCCTGGCAGCAGATTTTTTATTTCTTGTACAAAATGATTTCACCTAAGTGCTATTTTTTTATTGTGAGAAAAAGTTTATGAAAATGAATTTTCACGTTAGTTCTACTAAAATTATTTAACTGCAAGGCCAATCATAATTCTTCATACTTGCTAAAATGTTACAAAAAAAAAGTGGAAAACAAAAGTAATATGTACAACGAGAGAAGGAGTTAAGCCATTATAAAATCCATTCAGGCGTAAAGCTCAAAAAAATCATGATGAGTACTTAAACCCAACAAGCTAATATAGAACAGGTAAAATGGTGCTGCTGGCATTTAAAAAAAAAAAATTGCTGGCAGCATTAAAAACTTGCAACAATAGACACCAAAAACTATGCATGCAGATCGTAGGCAGATTTTTAAGTGCCAATGAAAGTGTTTGGAATTATACATAAATGCATACATATGGAAATTCAGATACAATGATAATTCTAAGAGATTTAAAGGGATTTACAGTCATGTGCAAAAAAGGTTTCCTATGTTTTTTGTATTTTTTTTTTAATTTTTGCTTAAAAACTGTTTATAGCCAGAAAAATCGCCAAAAAATTTATTTATCGCCAGAAAAATCGCCATGTCACCAAACCAAAAATTTGGACGCCAAACAAGTTGAAAAATCGCCACGTTTGGCGAGAAATTGCCATATCTGACAGCCCTGCACACAATAACAAACTTTATCAGTTATAAGAGCTGAATTCGTCGTTATTGTGCTTCACACGACGAATTTACGCAGCGAATTCTTATCGACGAATTCGTCGACGCGGACGAAATTCGTCGTTCGTCCCAGTTCTGTTCCTAGCCCCAATAAAATTAAGGAATTTTTAATTGGGTTTTATTTCATTTCTTTTGGGCCTTATTTCATCTTGATTTTATTTGGGCTTTACTAAATTTTTTTCGGATTTATTTCATCTTGAGTTTGGTTTCATTCGTCTTTTTTAAGTGGGCTTTATTTCATTTATATTGGGTGTTTTTTCATAAATTTCTCTACGGCCTTATTTAATTTTTTTTTGGTTTTATTTTATTGGGGCTTATTTCATTTTCTTATTTGGGCGTTATTTTATTGGGCCTTACGGCATTTATTGCATTACGGCAGTCATGTGCCCCTACCCCCAGTGATGTCAACTTGTAGAACAATTTCTTCATTTTATTAAATTTTCGATTTTATAGTATATTACATTTTTTTACATTCAAACTTATTGTTATTAAAATGTAACCATTTTGTTATTTATGCAGCCAACTTTAATATTTTTAAACTCATTTTATTTTTAAAACATTTCAGTTAAAATTTAGTCTAATTATTTTTTTTAAAACATTTAAGAGCATTGTTTTATTACTAAATACCTAAAGAAATAATGAAACTGAGAGCAAAAGTTTCTTTATTAAAATAACAAACCATTTTATTAATTTATTTCAAAAGTAACTCAGTAAAATGCCAACGTAAAAAAGATAACCACAAAATAGCAGACCAAGAGAGCGCACCGCACCGCACCACTCACTATTCATACTAGAGATGAGCCATATTTCGAAACCTGTTACTTTTACAAAGCGATTGAAAAATCACTAAGCACAACTGTGACTCAATTTATCCAGTAGCTGGTTTTGGAAACACAATTCTTTCATACAAATGATAAATAAAGCTACCACGTAAATTTTTTTTATACCTTCAGCTTTTGTAGAAAAAAAAATCGTCAAATCGTCTTTTCTGGCAACTATGTACAACACTCCATTTTAAGGGTTCTGTACACCAAAGGTGAAAAGGAACCCTATTACTTTCGCTAAGCTGTCCGTCTGTCTATCTGTCCGTCACAGGCTATTTTCTCGAGAAACGTAAGAGCTACGGACCTGAAATTTGGACATAGTGTGCAGAACCCTGGCATACAATTGTATGTATATGCACTTAAAATTTGTACAGTTAGTGTATTTTTACACAGACTACAAAAATAACACTAAAATTGAATAAAAAATGTAGTTAAAGGGTGTTCTATCAGTTAATGTAATTTTGACTATGTAATTTTGACATCTTGCTGTATCTTGGAAGCCGTAAGAGCCAAACTCTTGAAATTTTCAAAAACGGTAAAACAAAAAAATCCCAAAACAATAAAATCGCCAAACTGAAAAAAATCGCCAAAAAACCCAAAAAAAAATCGCCAAAACGAAAAATACCGCTAAATTAAAAAAAATCTTAAACTAAAATAAATCGCAAAAAACTGGAAAAATTGCCAATATGAAAAAAAATCGCCAAATTAAAAAATTCTAAAACTAAAATAAATCGCAAAAAACCGGAAAAATCGCCAATATGAAAAAAAATCGCCGAAATGAAAAAAATCGCCAAAATGGAAACACGCCAAAAACTGAAAAAATCGCCAAAATGGAAAAAACGCCAAAAACTGAATAAAATCGCCAAAACGAGAAAAAAAAGCGAAAAAAATCGTTTCAGCTGAAAAAACGTCAAAAACGCAAAAAACGCCATATAATAAAAACGCTCAAAGCCCAACGTACGGAACCCTTCATGCGGGATTCAAAGTCGCACTTTACTGAATTTATTATATCTATTTGCAATTTTATTGTCTCTCTGCCTCTTATAGCACAATTCTTAATATTAGATCCAGCCTGCCCAAAGTAGCACCAGAGTGCCGAACATCAATCGGCTTCTTTACAAATGAACACACATACGCGTGTATTCTCTCGGTGGCCAGCTCTGTTTTAAATGTGTTAAACTGTGATCACAGCACAGCGATTTAAAAATCACGTTCACAAGGAGCAACATTATTTTAAAAAAATCACAGTATTGCTCATCTCTAATTCATGCAACTTCGTTGTGTTACTTTACAATTGTAAATAAATTGGTTTACTTTAATATTCTGTCTGAATGTTTATGATGCTCTGGAGCTTAGTTTACAACTTTTTGAAAGCACAAAATTTTCCTTAAAAAATTTAAAGAAAAATAATATAGAAAGCAAGAGCAAAATACTCATATTCATTGAGAAAAGTTTTAACAGTCCGTATACTTTTTGTTTTACGGAAATCATTTAATTGTAAAATGATTTTTTGCAACTAAAGAGTGCGTTGTTTTTAGAAATACATATACATTCGAACTTCCATAACTCGAACTTCTCTAACTCGAATTTTCTCAAACTGGAACTAGTTTGGTTGGCAGTAGCGTTGAAAGAACAAATCACATACAATTCTGTAACTCGAAGTCTGCGTAAGTCGAAGTTCTTTTGGGATAGTGGTGATTCGAGTTATGGAAGTTCGACTGTACATATAACTTTAGATTTAAATAGAACAGAGATAAATAAATGGTGTTTTTTTAGAGCTAGAGAGCTTTGTCTGCAAATTGGCAATATTTACAGAAATTCAAAGTTAGATATGAGTCACATATAACGGGTGTTTTTTTAGAGGTATAGAAATTCGAATTGAAATAAAACACAAGTCCCCTAACGTTTCTGGTTTGTTGGCGTAGACGAGCGACTTCACATATCCCCAAAGAAAATAATCCAATGGTGTCAAATCACACGATCTTTGTGGCCAATTGACAGGTCCATTCCGCGAAATTATGCGCTCATCGAATGTTTCCTTCAATAAATCGATTGTGACGTGCGCTGTGTGGCATGTACCGCCGTCTTGTTGGAACCACAACTCATCCACATTCAAAATCTTCAAAATCTTCCATAAAGTTGATGGACAAAGCTCCAATTGCTGTGCACGGTGGCGAATCGATTCATTCGGGTCCTCTTCAACACTTTGCTCTACAGCGGCAATTGTTTCTTCGGTGCGCACTGTTCGACGTCTCTGCGGATGCGTATTATCACATAGAGTAAACGTAGTGCGAAAACGATCCATGGTTAACCGAATTAATTGCTCTGATGGACGATTATGTCGACAATAAAATGGACGGAGCTTGCGGTAAACTTCGCGAACTGAACCATTATTTTCGAAATAAATTTGCACGATTTGCAAGCGTTGTTCTTTTGTCAACCTGTTCATGATGAAATGGCAAACCAAACTAAATATTAATCACTTGACACCTGATAAAATGGCCGCCAGTTAAAAAAGTGATGCCAACTTAAAGTTCTATACCTCAATAAAAAAAACACCCATTACATACTACGAGTTTGGTGACATGTTAGATGTAAAAAAAGGCCATATGAAACCAGCATAATAATGCCGCCACTTACTTGAATACAATGCCAATATTGTGGAATGTATGTATGTATGCTGATTATAAAATAATTCTATCCTGACCCAACTTTTACCGCCCTGATGAACATTTTTTCCCTCCATGCTGTGTGATATATGTACGAGTAATGAGTAAATTTACTACTCTTTATTGTGTCCACCATAAATTATTCACTTTATCTTTTGTTCCGTTTTGGGGTTTTTTTTCAGTTTATTAAACATTTTTTTTTCTTGGCATTAAAATTTTAATTTGCATTTTAATATTTATGAATGGTTTATTGAAAAACATTAAAAATTACTGATAATAATGGTTTGCAGGGGAAAAATGCAAGTTAATGGAAATTGTTTTTTAAACTACTTTTTTACATTGTATAAAGTTCAATAAATTTTAATTGTAAAAAATGTGGTTAAATAATTAAATGTCATTTGATTGATAAAAAGTTTTAATTAATATTAAAAATCAATTAATAAATTTACAATATAATTTTTTATATAATAATTACTTTTTGTATTAAAAAAAAGATACATTTAAAAAATATATAAAAAAAATTCAATGATTTTAGCTCGTGCATAGTGGGGCGGGTGTATAAAAAGGATTTGCTAAAATATCATTGAGATACCATAAAATAAAATAAAGAAATTTGTGGGCGTGTCCGATTTTATACAACCCTCTCAGACAATAAAATAATTTTTAAAATCGGTCTACTATGAACCGAGTTATGCAGTAACAGCACCAAAAAAATAGAGACGAATTGATAACCTCTTTCTTTTTTTGAAGCCGGTTAAAAATATATTGCAATTGATTATTGAGAGCTTTAGCTGTATCCTAAGCGCATTTCATTCACTGTTGCTAATACAGACCATCAGGTAACCTTTACCCAAAAATTTCATAGAACAACCGGAGTTATTATGTTAAACTTTCCTTTAAACAAATGAGAAGTTCAATAAATATCAAAGTTGAAACAAGAACTCAATAATCAACATGTTTTTTTTTATTTTCTTACTTTCTTTTGTAGCATTTCCAATACAAATATTCTAGATTACCTTTAAATTGCACATCTTTTAAATTCTTTCATAAAATATTTAACTTTACCTTTGCTTGCCAAATATTCATTAAACTCTGACATTTTAAGTCAAAGTTCTATACCAGCTACTCTTAACAAACAATTTCAACATCCAAGAGAATTTTTTTAAAGTAACTTTATCCATTTTATATCTGACATTTTAATTTAAAGAAAATCCTCAAATTTGTTTTACATTTGCAAGCGCGCAAAAATTAAAAATTTAATTCTTAAAAGGAAAGCCCAATTTAAAAAAAATTACAAGCACTCACTACGAACATTCGTTTTAATTAACCTTTTATTTTATCCAACAATTGAATACAACAGTCGAGGATAAGAGAGTTTATTGGCGCAAAGCAAAGCAAACAAGTAAATCTGTATGTAAAATATTTGCAAATGGCATGAATGCATACGCGTTTTCATATCCTGTCTGTACGAGTATGTATGTATGTATGTGTGTATGTGTGTATGTATATAAGTATGTGTGTCTTCGAAACAAAGTACATGCTTGATGACGGAGCGCGGAAAGCCACAAAATGCTATTTAAATGTAAAAAATTTTGTAAATGCAAGTCAGGCGGAAAAAAAATATGGTGAAGTGAAACAAAATTATTCAAACAGGAGCCAAATAAAGTGAAATACATAATAATAAATTTATATAAATAATTTATTCAAAACGAACTGAAAAGAATAATATATAAAATTTAACATTATGAAATGATTATAATATGACAAGATTGAAAAAAAAATGTATGCAACATTTTAAGCCAACATTCTTTTTCTCGCTTTTTGGTCACTAAATTCGCCAATGAAAACGCATTTCTTATATCACTGCATTAAAGCCGAAAATAATATCATATGCCAGCCATGCTACTTGAATTTTTATAAATACGAGTACATATGTATGTACATATAAAAGTATGTATGTATGTAAATGCGTAAATACGTATTTAATTGTTTAATGATTTAATCATTTGTTCATGATAACGATATGCTATCAAAATATTTATACTGTCAAATAAAATAACAAGAAATCATTAATTACACAAATGTACAGATATGAAAATAAATGCAGCAGATAGATCCACAACGATTTTAATTATTTATATATTGCGATAAATAATAATTTGCGTTCTTTTTTTCAATGTGTGTTGACATCTGACATATGAGATATTTGCACAAGTTTGTGCAAGGTGGTCTCAACAGCCCATTTTTGTAATTTGAATATCCCTCAGATGTCAACACATATTTTTTAGTACATTTGTTTGACATCGAAAGTATAAATTTCTAAAAGCGAATCGAAGCGAGACTGCATTATATAAATATGCCTTGAATTGGTGGAATTTAATAATTAAATTACATGTTTGCTCTGAGATTTTTTCTTATATTTTTTCCATTTATGAGCAACAATATTAGAATAAATTATGTAAAGTGCGGCTTTAACTCTCACACGAAGGGTTCAGTATGGACACTAAGTATGTAATACTATCCAAACTTTAGCCTATATAATCGAATATCTTACCTGATGTAGAAATTTTTTTTTAAATTTTTGTTTTATCGTTTTTGGCGATTTTTTTTATTTTAACGATTTTTTTCGTTTTGGCAATTTCTTTTTGGTTTTTAGCGATTTTTTTTAGTTGTTTGGCGATTTTTTTACTTTTAGCCTGGTACTCTATTCAAAATTTCACGCGAAATGTTGACATAATCCATACAAAAAAACTTTACGTGAAATTTTCATGAAATAATGTTGCAAAAGTTGTACTCTGTTCAACTCGTGAAAAATGTATGAAATGTATCTGGCAACATTTTCTTCGTGCGAAATATTGACAGCTGTTGTTTTTGTTAACAAAAGTCGATCAGTGTTGCCTACTTCAAACCAATAAATACGAAAATTTTTTCCGAAAAAGTAAAATGGGCACCACTTGTTCGTGTCAAATTTTTCAATGTTGCTGAAAATTTTTCACTACTTCGAACAGAGTATCAGGCTTTTGGTGATGATTTTGCATTTGAGCGATTTTTTTATTTTTGTTGATCTTTTTCATCTAAGTGCTTTTTCATTTTTGCGATTTTTCGTTAGGGCATTTTTTTTTTAATTGTGGGATTTTTTAGTTTCAGCGTTTTTGAAAGTTTTCTGCGTTTGGTTTTTACGGTTTGCAAGATTCAGTAAGATGTCAAAATTAAATTAACTGCTAGAATACTCTTTAATTTTGATTTTTTTTTTTAATTTCAGTGTTAGTTGGTGTAGTCTGCATAAAAATATACTAACTTTGAAAATTTCAAGTGGCTATATATAATTGTCTGTATATTACATTAGGATTTCAACATTTTTCGTTGCTCGCTTTGGGTTATCCTTTAATTTTTAACTGTCATATATTTGATGCTGTAGAGACCAAAACTTTACTTAGTCTGTGAAAATTTCAGGTCCGTAGCTCTTACGGTTCTCGAGAGAACAGCTTGTGACAGACAGACAAATGGACATCGTAGCGAAAACAATAGGGTTCCTTTTCATCTTTTATGTACGGAAGCCTAAAAATTATATTCAGGCTGTTGTGAAAAAATCATTTCCTTAAAGAAAGTTATGTAGGAGCTTAAGTTTTTTTTTCAATGCTATGGAAAAGTTTTTTTAAATGGCAATATTGAAAGCGCTGCAAAAGATTCAGAAGAATCAGAAGTTATTGCTTTTTTTTATTAATAAATATATGGAGAAATAATTGCCAAAAAAAGCTTAACGGATACATTTTTGGACCTCGTTTTTTTAAGAAAGTCGGTTATTTACGATCGCAAATAATCGATTTTGGTCAAAAAGTTAAGTTCGAATATTGGGTAGTATGAATAAAAAAAGTATTTGCTTTTTACTTAAAAATTAAAAAAAAAAACAAAAAACATACACATATTTGGGGTTTTAAAACAAATTTTTGAGTAAAAAGCAAATACTTTTTTTTGTTCATATTACCCATTATGTCGCTTAAGCTTTTTTTTGGCGGTTATCGCACCATAAGCTACATTGTCAACAATGGCCCTTATCGTGGTTGACGTATTTAAAGCGGTCCTAGATTAAAGAACAAAAAGCTTCGGTGTTCTTTAATGTATTACAAAGAAGTTAAATAACAATTATAATGATATGGGGGAATGTTAAAAAAAAATTAAAAAAGAAGAGAGGTGTCTCAGGACACCCGGTTAGAGCTATGCTGCTTAGCTATATAAAACTTATTTTACGTGTTAAATAACAATGCAATAAAATTATATCGAGTATATGATGATGTCAAATTCGATTAAATTAATGTATTGCTTCTCAAAAATCTGAAGTTTGTACTACAGAATTGACAAATTTTAATTTGCTTAGGCAGGCGTTGAACAAGGGTTGAATTATTCTGCACCATCCAGAGATGACATGCAAGGTAAACTATTTTCTATATTTTTTTTATGAATACCCATAACATAGGCTATGCAATATTATTGAGTGCTTTATTGCTATTATTATTGTCATTTTGCTCCACACTATTCAATAGATTGCACAATATTAAAAAAGAATATTTGCTCCATATATTTTTCTTACAATTTAAGTAAAAGTAAAGAAAAGCTACACACATGTGCGTTTAATACCCATATCATAGGCTATGCAATATTATTGAGTGCTTTATTGCTATTGTTATAGTCATTTTGGTCCACAATATTCAATATATTGTATATTAAAAAAATATTTGCTCCATATATTTTTCTTACAATTTAAGTAAAAGTTTGTTTACTTTTACTTTGCTACAAAAGTAATTTAAAAAATAGGAAAATAATATTTAGTGATGTAGCTGGAAATAATTATTGTACAATACTCTCAATACATTACAAAATATTTGCTGTTGCGCAATATAAATGAAAAGACTATTGATTTTATGCAATATATTGTGTCATATATATATCAATATAAAATACTCACAGGCAATTTTATTGTACAATATCAATTATTGCACAATAATATTGCAAATATGTTGGCAACTTTAAATAAAAAGACAATTGAAGTTAGTATTTTAATGGCCTGTTTCAGACTAGTTATAAAATGGTACCCTGGTCACACAGCGGTCAATGCTACACGACAAGTGTTTGTGTTTTAATGATTGTGAAAGTTCTGAATTGTATTCCATAACAAATCCGTATAGGGTTGTTTCGGGGTTAGTCCGATAAAACACAAAGAATGTAGTTCAGTCCTAGTACATCGTACTGTAAAATCAACAATTTTTTGTCCATATATTTGGGCTAGTACTGGTCCTTTATGGAGTATAGTTGACATGCATGTATGGACTTGTCACTTTATTTAAGTGGGGGACATTTTTTTTTTTTTTTTCTAAAAATTTCGTTTTTTGGAAAAGAAAATATGACAATGCTGCTCGTACAGCTCGTTTTAATTAATAATTTTCTGCTCCTAAAAGTATGCACGGCTTTAAATTTGTGTATGGCCAATCAGCTAATGGAAGACAAGGTAACACATATAAATATAATAATGCTTCATTATTTCACAGGAACTAAATTACAGCAATTCCTCGATTTACGACAGTATGAGTAATTTTAAATTCCATTTACGTCAGATCGATTAATGTCGTCAATTTCCGGTATCACACACAATGGATTGGTAAATATCTTACTTTGTAATATCTATGTTTAAGTCGGTCGTATTATATGTATTTAGAAAATTGCTGGTATTCAGCACTCAAATATAAAAATCTTTTAAGTTTACAAATTTTAGTTTAAAAATTACGTATTCTCCAATATTTATTATTAATGGTGTGAAAAACAAATTGTCCACTAAAAAATGTTGTTGCTCTAAACAAATTCTACTTCTGATAATGCCGTCGTAGCTCTACACAACATGAAAAATTAGCTGGCTGTGGAGATGGTGTTGCTTTCTCAAGCATCTTATCGTCAGCGTACAGTGAATGAAGTTTTTGAAGGTTTTCATACTGGCGTGGTAAAATATAAACATTTTTTTCTTGTTTGTTTGCTTAGAAACACTTGTTTCTTTTTCCTATCTTTTCTTTTTTTTTTTTTTGGCATGTGCCCAATATTAATATTTAAGTAAAATATGTTGTTGCCGAAAACCAAGCATATTTATTATGAGCCACAAACGTTAGTGACACCTTTCAACAGCGGCATTATAATGGGGCAAATGAAAGTACAAAGGGAAGAAGCTCAGTTGTTTAAAGATGATAAACGTGACATGGTTTTGTAGAAGTCACTATTTGTTTGTTTCCATATTCTTTTTTTTTTTAATTTCTTATGGTCGGCAAGGTTGCTGTCGTACAGATATTTCTTTTTTAGTTTATGCACAGATAAGTGCATAAGCTGGAAAAGCCCATACTATATAAACAGTCGGAAGAATACGAAAGTTGTTGAACCTAATTTGTAGCTTAATTTCTTTTTTTAACTTGCCAGGAAGTTATGGATTTTCGATTTTATCCGAAATATCCGTATGGATGGATGTACCCTACCGGAAATTTGGCTAACTTTAAACTAACTTTAAGCTAACTATTTCGCAACTAGTACTGACTGACACTTGGATTACTTTGCAATGTAATCAACTGACTATTTTAACATTGCGATGTCCTAGGCGGTAGTCAATTGTCTCACTCTGCATTACTTTTCAAATAGCTTAAAGTTGGTTTTTTTAAATCACCTGGTAGTCAGTAAATTAAAAAAATGTTTCTGGGGTTCGAACATGTAACAAACATCACACGTTGTGTACTCAACGCGCTACCACTCGGCTAAGCTGGCATCTAAAATAACAACAGCAAAATGTTAATATAAAACTGAAACGAGTTTTAAAGTAACTGAGAATAAATTTGTTGGCTCTCACCAAATCAAATTCGATTACGTACTCAACTTAAGAATTAATTTTGAGTTTGTTCTGGATGACTTTGCAGCTAGCTTTTAGTCAGTCTAAGAAAAGTTAACTATAAGTTAGCTATTTTTGTAGTCAACCACACATTCTCCGACAGGGTGTGCGTGTGTGTACGTATGTTAACATATCTTAACTTAAGAACAGCATTCGAAAGAAGTTTAACTCACTTAGAGGTCGTAAGATAGTGCGGCAGATTTAAAAAATTTTCGAAAATAAAACTTGCACAAAACGATTTTTTAAAACAAATTTTGAACTACTTAAGGTGCAATCAGACGTGCCATAACCATAGCCGTTCTAACCAAAGTAATGAGCAGCACTATATTTAATTATAGATGACTTGCCATAAGGCCATAGCCATAGCCATAGAAAAAAATTGAGTTTTGGTTTGATTATGGCTCTGGCATTATGGCTATAGTACGTCTAATTGTACCTTTGGTCGCTAAAGTTTAAAGTCCTATCAGCTTTTAACCTTAAAATTCTCACGTTTTTTACTGCCAATTTGACCAAAATCGGGCGATTGTTTCGAAAAATGTCGTTGACGAACATTTTTTAAGAAAATCGTTTTTTTTTGTCTAATATATATTTGCAAATATTTTCGTCAAATCGATTTTATATATTCAGTGATTTTTATAGATTTTAAAAGTGTATCGGAAGGCGAGAATTTGGCCAAATGCGGGGATGGCTTTCTAGGTCAACCGATTCTCATATTTTTTTCTCTTGCTATTTATATATGTAAGTGTTCGCGCTTTTTTTTATCTTAGAAAAATAGCTTATTTTTGTGCAGCGAAAAATTAGAGCACATCAAACTAAATTTGTTCTTTTTTTTTTGCACAAACAGAAAATGATGTTTTGTTTTACAAATTGTATTTATGATTTTTCCATTTAATTATTTTTTAAAGCCAAAAGAGTGACAAAAATTCATTTATCATCCTTGTAATATTATTATACTTAATCCCCCAAAGGGCTTTTAATTTATTAAACTAATGCCAAAAAAAAATCATAGAAACCAGTGTTTCTCTCATGAGATTTAACAACAAAAAAAAACAATTCACTTTATGTTATAAATTACCATAAAAGTTGCTATTAATTTCATTTAAGGGAAGGCTGTTTTTTTTTCATTTATAGATAATATATGAAGAGTTTCGTAATTTTAACACTAAAGAGTTTTATTTTGAATTTCAAAAGGTTGGGACTGGCAGAAGCTCTAACACTTCGAAAATTCGGCTATGAATTGCGCGGTAAATCGATTATTTATAATCTAGTGATATTGAAATCCAGGCATTTTTATTGCGTCTTTTGAAGACTCCTTTGTATCAAATTACTTTAAGTCGTCGTGTAATTTTCTAGCAATCCACCCGCAGACATTATATGTATTAAGATCCGGAAAATATGGTGCAAATTTAAAACTTCTATAGTTTTCTCACGAATTCACTGATTTACAACTCTGGCAGCGTGAATGGGGCAGGTCCACGATATGAATTAAAATAAGTTTTTAAATATTTGTATTTTGTACTATGCTCCACTCAGTTTTTCCGTGCCATATCCATATTCTAAATAAAAGTTACCACTTCTTCCCAACAGTAATATAAACATTGGCTGAAGTAGTTAGCACGTCGACTACAAAATCGAAGGTGCTGGGTTCGAGCCTGTGCCTCGTTTCTGTAAGGAATGTGAGAACTTTTCGAGTCGAAAAAATTTTTATCATCCTGTGAAACACAGGGTGAGTAAGAAAAAAACTATATTTGTTGATCTCCGTAGTGAATATGAGCTAATACGGCCTATGTATGTTGATATTTTTTGTAAGTTTATATAAGTTTTTATGTGAGTAACCCTGTGTAAAATAGGACAACCAATATAATTATTTAATTTTTCTCGATGCGAGGGCTTCTCACAAGTTACAGAAATGGGGTACTGGTGTCTCCAACAGTCATTAAATAACAACACCATGCATTTCTCTGATGTGCATTAATTTCCGTTTGTGTCAGTTGCTGTAGGAAAGTTCAAGTGATGAAGACACTGGTCACTGAACTACACCCGCTTCAGCAGATGCTAATCCTAATGTAACATCAGAGCGCCCTCCTTCGTCGGTATAGTGTAGAAGACTCATCGGCGAAGTAAAATAACCAATAAAATGGTTAACAAAAGAATTCGAAAATTTAATTTGCCTCATTGACACCAGAGGCGTTGCAACGCTGCATTATTTAAAAAACGCAAAAAAAGCAGAGCTGTAAAAGAGTGCAGATTTCCTCGATCTCTTTCTTCACCACCTGTCTTCTCTAGCACTAACTCTTTCCTAAAGAAGTTAACATCTAGTAATGGTAGTACCGCCTCATCTTATTGCTCACTGTAAAACTCTTTTTCCATTAGCAATTCATTGCTTATTCTCAAAGATTAATAATATCAAAATTATTTTAAAATGAAATCAGTTTAAAAAAAATAGAACAGTAATACGCATTTCGTAGAAAAAATAGTTCAATGTAAGAATGAAGTGGTAAATTGCAAAATTGAAAACACACCATTGAGTAATGCGAGTATGGTGTATGTAAGGGTTCTTGAAAATTTTTCTTGAAAATTCCACCATTAACACCCCATTAGCAAGAACATTTCTGCTGCATGCATCATCTACTTGCTGAGAATTATTTCGTTGAATATTTTTTTAGGTCTTTCTCTCATAATTAACACATTATAAATGCACAAATGCAGCGGCATTTATAATAAGATGGGGAAAAAAATGGGTTAAATTGTCTGCATAATTAAAACGATGAAGTGAGTGTTTGTTCAGCAAAAATACGCATGAAATAACAAGCCAACAAAACTGCAAAATATTTTGCACAAAAACATAATGCGCGACTTAAAAGTGGTTGCAAGCGCACATACATATGTATTTATAAAAAAAATTAATTAAAATATAATAATATGCATTCATGTGCATTTACTTAAGGTACACATTTGCAATACAATTGTGCAATATATGATATTATGTATATTATATTATGTGCCATATTATTGTGTCATATTATTGTGCCATATTATTGTTCTCATATTATCGTATACATATTTTGAATACCCTTTTTCTGAATCAAAAACGCATTTCACGAAATTTATTACGGTTTTTGAGATATTCAGCATTCATTTTGCTCCATATGAACTATTTTTAGGTTTAATAAGTATTGTCTTGCTGTACACGCCACTGTTTGGCGATTGCGTCAAGCTCTTCATACACAAACGTACAAAGTAAAGTAACTCTTGTTTCGCTTCATTTCTATAAGAAATTAATAATAAAAAATTAAGGTGTCGTAAGAAAAATTCAACATCGACGGTTAAGCAAAAAACATCATCTCCCAAACACAGCCGCCGGTTATATATTTTAATATAAACTTATCAAAGCATAAAATAAAATAAAAGAAATCTTAATTATGCATGTTTGAGTATAACAGAAATCATTTAATTTCATTCTTTATATCAAATATACTCCAACTACTTGTTTTTCTTGTGTAAGCGGATCAATAGTCAAAAAGATTACTGCGGCGGCTTCTTGGTCGACGTTAAACAATAGGGTTATTGCTCTAGACAGCAAGAAAAATAAATTTAAAGCATCCATTTTCGTCTCAACAACAAAATTATCAATACACAGTAGTAAAGTATACGTATGGAGCATAAAGGCTCAGTTACCCGACTGTAATGTAAAGTAACTGCAACGTAGGAAACAGCTGATCGATATTTTTATATAAAAAGTAGGTTACGTTACATTACACTCTATAACCATTTTCATTACTTTTCACATAACAATATCGGTCAGCTGTTTCCTACTGTTGCAGTTACTTTACGAGGGCGGTTCGGAAACTTCTTAGCCTAGCACAAAAAGCGCGGTATAAATAGAAAAAAGTTAAGTGTTTTGGAAACTTCCATCTCTGCTATGAACACATATTAAATTTTGTTTCGATCTGGCAACTCTTTCATATAGAAACAGGTGTTCACAAAAGACGCATCCGCGATTTTTTAACAATGGAAAAATTAGAAATGCGTGGTGTCATTAAATATTTACATAAAAAAGGTTTATCGGTACAAGAAATTCATAATGATATGGTGAATGTGTTAGGTGAAAGTGCTCCTTCATATGCAACAGTAGAAAATTGGGTTGCTGAATTTAAACGTGGTCGTACAAGCATTGAAGATGAACCACGTAGTGGACGTCCAAAAACAGCAACAACAACAGAAATTGTAGCCAAAGTGCATGATATGGTATTAAATGATCGACGAATAAAAGTGCGTGAAATAGCTAATATCATGGGCATCTCAAATGATCGAGTCCATTTAATTTTGCATGAAGAACTACAGATGAAAAAGCTTTCTGCAAGATGGGTGCCGCATTTGTTAACAGTCGACCAAAAACGCATAAGAATGGACATTTCTCAAGCTTGTTTGGATCGTTTTAAGCGAAATCAAATGGATCTTAAGCGTCGTTTCATAACTGTTGATGAGACATGGATCCACCACTATACTCCAGAGACAAAAGAACAATCCAAACAATGGACTGAAGCTGGAGGAAGTGCCCCAAAGAAGGCAAAAACAATTTAATCGGCTGGTAAGGTTATGGCAACGGTTTTTGGGACTTCAAAGGTATTTTATTGATTGACTATCTGCAAAAGGGTAAAACAATAAATTCAGAGTACTATTGCAACGTTTTGGATCAATTAAATGTACAAATTCGAGAAAAACGTCCTGGCTTACAACACAAAAAAATAATTTTTCATCAAGACAACGCACCAGCTCACAAGAGTGTTTTAACAATGGCTAAAATCAACGAATTAAAGTACGAGTTGCTTGACCACCCACCTTATTCTCCTGATTTGGCTCCCAGTGACTTTTACCTGTTCCAAAATCTAAAAAAATTCCTTGCTGGCAAGCGTTTTACCTCAAATGAAGATGCAATTACAGTTGTAAACCACTATTTTGAAGACCTTGAGGAAAACTATTTTAATCAAGGGATAGAATTGCTAGAAAAGCGTTGGACTAAGTGTATTGAAGTTTCAGGAGATTATATTCAAAAATAAAAATATTTTTAAAAAACTAACTATTCTCTTTCATTGATAGGCTAAGAAGTTTCCGAACCGCCCTCGTACATTACATTCGGGTAACTGAGCCTTAAGAAGCTTCTATTTGAAAATAAATTGTGTATGCGGCACAAAACGTATTTTGCACTTACAATGAAGTAATATTAACTTCTAACTTCATTCAGCTAAACCTCTCAATAATCAATTTCAATGTATTTTTAATAAAAAATATTTTACTTAATAAGTAAAATAATAATTTGGGATTATTAATGCGTTTAAAAAATTTTAAACTTTCATTCATGAAAGTTCACACAAATAACATTTTTCTTCAAAACATGTGTCGGAAGCAGTGGTGCAAATATAAAAGAAATCCATCGGGTATATTTTGTGAAAATTTCATGTAAATCTTCCTGCAACTTTGTGGCGTATGCGTTAAATCAATTCTGAGGCGATGATGTGTGTGTAGCTTTTGTTTACTTTTACATATCGTCGCTGTTTTAACTAACTGACCTAGCTGACATCATTTTGAAAAATGAGTTAAGTCCACTATTAGACTTTATGAGTCATAATAGACCTTGTCCACAATTTTTATGACTAAACATTACTGTCGAGCCTATAACAGTAAAAATATTTCAGAGGTTTCCATAAGAATACATGTAGAAAACAATCATAAAATCTCCTCTCGTGTAAAATTTACAAAATGTCAGCGACGATATGTGCCCTTAATTATGAAAGTGGTCTAAGTCATACATTTCTCCGGTCGAGATATTTAGTAGATTACATTTGAATAAAACAAAAAATATTTTTATATTATGCAACATTTTAATTTAGAGGTTTGCCCGTCTCGATTAATATACATAAATTTATTTAATATTTATTAAATATTTATTGAAATTTTTCTAAGATTAATTTAAAATTTCGAAGCAAAAATGCATGTGACTTAGATTACTTTCATAATTAGGGGGCACATATATTTTAAGAAAAATTGTGTCATATATATTTTTTGATATTGTGCAATTTATTGAATGGTGTGGAGCGTTTTTGACAATAATAATAGCAATGCAGTACTCAATAATATTGTTAGTCTATGGGTACCCTGAACTCTGAAAAAGACTCAATCTTGCATTTAAAAAGTAGGCGGGGCTGCACCCTTGAAAAGTTAGTATTAAATTATATGCTCTGACATAATCTTGTGCTTATAAAAGTGGGCGGGGCCATGTCCATTAAAGCTTAATATTATATTTCACGTACTTCTACGTGGCACACACCTTCAGCTTTTATCAATAAATTTATGCGACTAAAAATTTAGAAATAATTTAGATTCAGTTAAATAAGACATCTTTATATGCGTTACCTATAATGCTATTCAATTCCCAAAATATTTCAGAAAAGTGGCCAATTGGGTAACATTTAGGGCCCTTAAGACTATCACACCTATGTATATGTGACCTTCTCCAAGACCTAGGGACCTAGTGTGTCAAAAAACGGGTGTGTGTCAAAATCGATAAAAATGAGAAAAACATTAAAATTTTATTTTTTAAATGCGTTTTTCTCAAAACTTCATTTTCGCACACTAGGTCCCTTTTCTCGGAGAAGGTCACATATAGTGTAATCTTCTTAAGAAAATTATCTAATTTATTGGTACTACCAGACATATTTCCAACATCCTACTGTTAAAATTTTAATAAATAGACATTTTCTAAAAAATAAAAATATTCGATCTCGTGCCAGTTCCAAGGATTTGGAATCCTAATCCATTTAGCAACTACTGTTATGTAACTAACAGTACTCTGTTACGTGCAAAACAATCTTCACACTAGAGATGAGATTTTTTTCGGGACACGAACACGCACAACTCAACACGAAGTGTTCGTGATAGAAAATCGGATTTCGTGCGTGTTCGGGTCGTATCGTGTTGAGCAAAATTTTCCCGATAAGACACGAAACGATTTTAGGTGTAAAGAATATAAAGAAATTTTTTAATATTTTGTATCGTCAAACACGCAACACCAGCAGATTTGCTTAAAGTTCTGAAACTAAGCAAAAATATTTTTGCTATTCAATTTGATTTCGTGCGTGTTGTGCAGTTGCGTGTTGGGAAAATTGTTCACGTGCGTATTTCGTACGTGTTGAACAGCTAGGTACTTGTGTTCGGGTCGTGTTGTGTTGGAAAAAATTCGACACGTGCCCATCTCTACTTCACGCACATTATTCTAATTATAGAAAACACTATACAAAAATAATACAAACAACAAAATAATATTATTATAAATAGTTTTAAAGCTCTTTTTAAAGTTAGAAGCGATTATTGTAAAATACTTTCAACAATTTATTTATTCTTTTATAATTTTTGTGCATTTGTGTGCTAAAATCTCACACACACAAAAATTTCAAGTCAAAATATTTGCGCAAAGTAGAACAAACTTTTTTATACACCCAAAAAAAAAACTTTATTTTCCTGCAACACTAAGGTCCACCTGAATGAAAGAGGGGGAGAGGAGCACTCCGAGATATCTACATATACTGGCAGTTGGAGTAGAATGTTGTAGTATGCATGAATAAGTGATGATAACATATTTTCACATTTTAGAACAAATAATGTAGAAAATAAGAAACAAATATAAAGAAAACTGGAACAAAGATGAAGATTTAGATTCCATTGTCTTCCAAGCCAAAACAAAAAATCCAAAAAAAAAAGAGAAAAACTTCAGAATTTGCAGTTTTTTGAAGGGAAAGTTAAAACAGAATTTAAGTAACAAAAGTTACAACTTATTTTCAAGTTGCTGGTGTTAGTGTAAAAAAAATTAAAATTACACAAACTTCTAAAAGTGCAAAAGTTGTAATTTTTTCATTTTCTTTTTTTTAGGAAAATTTTAACACGAGTAAAAGAGAAATACATGCAGCGAGTAAATGTTTAATAAAAATTAATAAGATTATTAAACTTGTAGTGGTTAAATAATGTAAAAAGTCAAAAAAAAAACTTATGATAATTTATTCATGAACTTAGTAAAAAGGAAGGAAAGCAGTTTTTTTTAATAAAATTGTTTCCGTAGAAAAATAAACAGCTAAATTTGCCATTGGAAACTTTTTGGAAAACATTTTCATTAATATTCTCTACGCAATCGATCAAGTTGTCATATCGTTTCATTTCAATCCACTTGAGACGTTTTTGCAACTTGTTTGCTGAATCCTTTAATATGCCCCAAAAATAGATGAATCAAGGAATGCGCACAAAGTAAATATGTAGTGATGCGATTTTAGGAACAAACCCAACTTCAGCATCATTGTGGGCCTTTCCATCAAACGGACTTCTATTAGATTAGTCGAAATAGATGATACAAAGGGGGTTTTGTACTCGTATCATAAGAGTATTAAGGCGCACACACAAAATTGTATGACCTTCTTAATTCAGCGCAAACTATTTTATCGCCTTGCAGTGAAAGTTTTATCATTATTTATTGTGCTTATTACCATGGCGGCCGCTACTCCATCTCAGATGAAATATTTTATAACAAACAACTTTTAAATATTTCCTATTTTTATCTGTTTAATCTTACACATTTTACAAAACGTTTACATGTTTAAAATCATTTTTCTTTAACAGCACTGAGCTCAATGTCATCTTAATGGAATGATATTATTTAAATTATACCCCATGGGCTATTTTTGGCAGAAAAAAGAAAGCAAGACAAAATTTATTGATGCTTTTATACATTTTGTTAGCTGGCAGAAGTTTGCACAACAGTTAATTTAAGGAAACATAAAAAGGCGGTAAAAAGGTTCATTTCCATTATGTAAAGCAAATATATAAAGTTTAGAGTGGATAAAATAATACACTTACATACATATCGTTACCTTAATATAGAAAGGTCCTAAATCAATCGTATATGTTCTGTACTCCAAGCGAAATGAAATACATACATATTTCCAACAACAATTCTATGGCAATTCCGCACGTTTTAATTTCATGTGAAATACAGAACACCCTAAATTATTTTTTTGAAATCGAAATTTTTTAAATTTTTCGATACATTGGCTGTTCTTCTATCGAAATATCCAAAAAAATACTCGATTTCCAAAAAATTATGGAATAGGGACTTTCTATATGAAGATAACGATATGCGCATACATACATTAGGAAGGTAGATCGAAAATTTTATTTTTAGGGTTCCGTACACCCCCTATTGTTTTTGCTACGATGTCCGTCTGTCCGTCACAGACTGACTTCTCGAGAACCGTAAGAGCTACGGACCTTGAAATTTTTTTTTAAATTTCTACAACAGGTAAGATATTGGATTATATAGGCTAAAATTCGTATAGTATTACATACTATACTATATATCGAGCCTTATTTTCGATTTTATCGTAAGCGTCAAAAATAATTTTAATGGGCTATACATCGTCCATTTTTCAATTTTTATGAAAAAATTGTGTGGTCTATAAATTAGGGATGTAACGAATGTTCGTATTCGCTTTCGCATACGCAAATAATTCGCTTACTTTTGCTATTTGCATTCGCTAAAATGTATGCGAATATTTAAAGCGAATACTAAAGACAAAAATATTGGAAATATTTTCCAGTTTTTGAAAAATAAAAGGTGTTTGAATTGTCCGAAAATAGTTTCTACTTAAGACTAGTCTGTTAAAACTTTTGGAAAATGGAAAACACCATTCATTACTTCGTACAAAATATTTTAAATGCAAAAATATTAACTAATCCTTCATTGTTGTAAATGTTTTGCGAAACAACGGCCACTCATATTATTTCGCGTGAAAACTTAAAATGCTAAAGATATATTTCATGTTTTTCCCAAGATGAACAGAGTACTACTTCTGCAAAAAAAATTTCATGAACAATTCATTCCAATTTTTCTTAATATGTATTCTGGTAGCATTTTAAAGGAAATGTTGAACTTGAACGGTCTTAGGGCCAAAGTACGAATGGGTTGATTGCCTAACATTCTGTAAATTTATTTTTAATTATTATCTATACTTATTTTAATATGATTTCATATACCTTTCAGTTTAACAATTTTTATTTCTAATAAATTAATAAATATTTGCTGAATTCAAGACTCAAGTAGATCTTTGTACTCGTATACAACACAACAACTTCATGTTCTTGGACAAATTTATTTTCATGTGATTTTTTTTACGTATTGTAACATTTGCATTCGCTTTCGCAAAAATTAAAATGTATTATTCGTTTTCGCATTCGCTAAACTGGTATTCGTTACATCCCTACTTAAAAGTTATCAACAATTTTGCCATTTTCAAATTCTAAACCAAGGGTAGGCCCATAAAATTTTAATTTCAATAAAAAAGTACATTTTCGATAACATGTCGCTTACGATACAATCGAAAAAAGGCTCGATATATATGTATGTAGCGTCCGTGCGGAACCCATCGCGTGCTGGTCAAAGTTGCACTTTACTGAATTTATTAGTGGCAATTTTTTTATACAAGGCAGTTCAATAAGGACTCCTTGTTCTACATCACCAAAATCCACATTCACTTTATTGGTACATATAAATTTCCGTGACACTTGTCAATGTCGGGTACCATTATCAGAGTTCATGATGTCGAACACCATACAGAGCTGTATATATATACAGTGTACTCTCTCTTGAGCGGACACCCAAGGGACTGAAAAATGTTTCCGCTTATGAGAAGTGTGCGCTTATGAGAAAAGTACAAAAAGAGTAAATAATAATTTGTTATATATTTATCTTTAAAAATTTTATTTCCAAAACAAGAACATATAAATATTAAATAAAGTAAACAGAAATTTCACTAACATTTTAGCGAAAAGTAAATAAAACAAAATTTTTTTATGCAAGCAAGGCATTCAAACGGATTTAAAAAACTCGGAAATTTTAACTTGAGATATTTTTCCTTTAATTTTCATACATATCATTTGAAGATCAGTAAGCAATTTAATAAGCAAAATCTATACGAATATGAAGTAAAGGATTCTTTTGGTACTACAAAAAGTGATGTATGTGAAGATAAATTCGAATTTAAATAGCAGAGACAGGAACCAACATTTCTAACATAGCATGTTAAGCACATAACAGAGCACTGTTACTTGCTTTTTTTGGTGAAAATTCTTGAGAAGATCAGGGTAAAATATGGAAGAGCACACGTACTACACCGTACTTTGAAGGTTCCTAAATGTGATCCAATCGGTCAAGTTCCTCAAATAATTTTGGGAATTGAAATAATCGATTTTGAAAAATTTGCCTTTTTCGTAAATTTTGTTTAAAGAAGTGCTCATTGTGGTAAAATATGGAAGAGCACACGTACAACACCATATAGGTGTGGTACTCTGGAGGGTTCTAAATGTGACCCAAGTGTTCAGGTTTCTCAAATAATTTTGGGAATTGAAATAATCGATTTTGAAAAAAATGCTTTTTTGGTGAAATTTTTTGAGAAGATCAGTGGTCATTTGGATAAAATATGGAAGAGCACACGTACTACACCATATAGGTGTGGTACTCTGAAAGTTCCTAAATGTTATCCAATCGGTCACGTTTCTCAAATAATTTTGGCAATTAAAATAATCGATTTTGAAAAATATGCTTTTTTCGTAAATTTTTTTTAAAGAAGTGCTCATTTTGGTAAAATATGCAAAAGCACACGTACAACACCATATAGATGTGGTACTCTGGTTTCTCAAATAATTTTTGGTATTGAAATAATTGATTTTGGAAAAAATGATTTTTTAGTGAAATTTTTTTAAAAGATCAGGGTTATGGAAGAGCACACGTACTACACCATACAGGTGTGGTACTCTGAAGGCTCCTAAATGTGATCCAATCGGTCACGTTTCTCAAATAATTTTGGGAATTGAAATAATCGATTTTGAAAAATATGCTTTTTTCGTAAATTATTTTTAAAGAAGTGCTCATTTTGGTAAAATATGGAAGAGCAATCGAACAACACCATAAAGGTGGGGTGCTCTGGAGGGTCCTAAATGTGATCCAATCGGTCACGGTTTCTTTAAAAAAAATTTACGAAAAAAGCATATTTTTCAAAATCGATTATTTCAATTCCCAAAATTATTTGAGAAACGTGACCGATTGGATCACAGACAAAACAGAATTTTTCAATCGTTCTAAAATGTACCGAGTTGTGAAGTAACAATGTCAAAAAAGGAAGATAGAGACAAATTGATAACCTCCTCCTTTTCTTGAAGTCGGTTAAAAAAATATATATATACATATGTATATAAAAAATCAAATAATAAATAATAAAACAAATTTATGGATGTGTGTGAAGATAAATTCGTATTTAAATAGCAGAGACAGGAACCAACATTTCTAACATTGCATGTTAAGCACATAACAGAGCACTGTTAGCTATTTAACAGTAGTCGATAAATGGATTAGGATTCCAAATCCTTGGAACTGGATTAAGATAGATATTTTTTTTTTTTTTGGAAAAATTTCTCTAAATTGTACTTTATGAAATTATAAAAGAATGGTAATGGAAATATGTCTGGTAGAGCCAATAAATTAGATTTAAGAAAACATAATTTTCTTGAGAAGATGAATAGTCATTTGGGTAAAATATGGAAGAGCACACGTACTACACCATATAGGGGTGGTACTCTGGAGGGTCCTAAATGTGATCCAATCGGCCACGTTTCTGAAATAATTTTGGGAATTGAAATAATCGATTTTGAAAAAAATGCTTTTTTAGTGAAATTTCTTGAGAAGATCAGGGTAAAATATGGAAGAGCACACGTACTACACCATATACGTGTGGTACTCTGAAGGTTCCTAAATGTGATTCAATCGGTCACGTTTCTCAAATAATTTTGGGAATTGAAATAATCGATTTTGAAAAACATGCTTTTTGTTGTGAAATTTCTTGAGAAGATCAGTGGTCATTTGGATAAAATATGGAAGAGCACACGTACTACACCATATAGGTGTGGTACTCTGAAGGTTCCTAAATGTGATCCAATCGGTCATGTTTCTCAAATAATTTTGGGAATTGAAATAATCGATTTTGAAAAATATGCTTTTTTCGTAAATTTTTTTTAAAGAAGTGCTCATTTTGGTAAAATATGGAAGAGCACACGTACAACACCATATGGGTGTGGTACTCTGGAGGGTCCTAATTGAGATCCAAGTGTTCACGTTTCTCAAATAATTTTGGGAATTGAAATAATCGATTTTGAAAAACATGCTTTTTTTGGTGAAATTTCTTGAGAAGATCAGTGGTCATTTGGATAAAATATGGAAGAGCACACGTACTACACCATATAGGTGTGGTACTCTGGAGGGTCCTAAATGTGACCCAAGTGTTCACGTTTCTCAAATAATTTTGGGAATTGAAATAATCGATTTTGAAAAAAATGCTTTTTTGGTGAAATTTCTTGAGAAGATCAGGGTAAAATATGGAAGAGCACACGTACTACACCATATAGGTGTGGTACTCTGAAGGTTCCTAAATGTGATCCAATCGGTCATGTTTCTCAAATAATTTTGGGAATTGAAATAATCGATTTTGAAAAATATGCTTTTTTCGTAAATTTTTTTTAAAGAAGTGCTCATTTTGGTAAAATATGGAAGAGCACACGTACAACACCATATAGGTGTGGTACTCTGGAGGGTCCTAAGTGAGATCCAAGTGTTCACGTTTCTCAAATAATTTTGGGAATTGAAATAATCGATTTTGAAAAACATGCTTTTTTTGGTGAAATTTCTTGAGAAGATCAGTGGTCATTTGGATAAAATATGGAAGAGCACACGTACTACACCATATAGGTGTGGTACTCTGAAGGTTCCTAAATGTGATCCAATCGGTCATGTTTCTCAAATAATTTTGGGAATTGAAATAATCGATTTTGAAAAATATGCTTTTTTCGTAAATTTTTTTTAAAGAAGTGCTCATTTTGGTAAAATATGGAAGAGCACACGTACAACACCATATAGGTGTGGTACTCTGGAGGGTCCTAAATGAGATCCAAGTGTTCACGTTTCTCAAATAATTTTGGGAATTGAAATAATCGATTTTGAAAAACATGCTTTTTTTGGTGAAATTTCTTGAGAAGATCAGTGGTCATTTGGATAAAATATGGAAGAGCACACGTACTACACCATATAGGTGTGGTACTCTGGAGGGTCCTAAATGTGACCCAAGTGTTCACGTTTCTCAAA
The DNA here is from genome assembly GCA_944452675.1 of Tachina lurida. Lineage (NCBI taxonomy): Eukaryota > Metazoa > Arthropoda > Insecta > Diptera > Tachinidae > Tachina > Tachina lurida. The sequence continues at coordinate 129,200,082 of OX101756.1, read as the reverse complement.
TAATTTTGGGAATTGAAATAATCGATTTTGAAAAAAATGCTTTTTTAGTGAAATTTCTTGAGAAGATCAGGGTAAAATATGGAAGAGCACACGTACTACACCATATAGGTGTGGTACTCTGAAGGTTCCTAAATGTGATCCAATCGGTCATGTTTCTCAAATAATTTTGGGAATTGAAATAATCGATTTTGAAAAATATGCTTTTTTCGTAAATTTTTTTTAAAGAAGTGCTCATTTTGGTAAAATATGGAAGAGCACACGTACAACACCATATAGGTGTGGTACTCTGGAGGGTCCTAAATGAGATCCAAGTGTTCACGTTTCTCAAATAATTTTGGGAATTGAAATAATCGATTTTGAAAAACATGCTTTTTTTGGTGAAATTTCTTGAGAAGATCAGTGGTCATTTGGATAAAATATGGAAGAGCACACGTACTACACCATATAGGTGTGGTACTTTGGAGGGTCCTAAATGTGACCCAAGTGTTCACGTTTCTCAAATAATTTTGGGAATTGAAATAATCGATTTTGAAAAAAATGCTTTTTTAGTGAAATTTCTTGAGAAGATCAGGGTAAAATATGGAAGAGCACACGTACTACACCATATAGGTGTGGTACTCTGAAGGTTCCTAAATGTGATCCAATCGGTCATGTTTCTCAAATAATTTTGGGAATTGAAATAATCGATTTTGAAAAATATGCTTTTTTCGTAAATTTTTTTTAAAGAAGTGCTCATTTTGGTAAAATATGGAAGAGCACACGTACAACACCATATAGGTGTGGTACTCTGGAGGGTCCTAAATGAGATCCAAGTGTTCACGTTTCTCAAATAATTTTGGGAATTGAAATAATCGATTTTGAAAAACATGCTTTTTTTGGTGAAATTTCTTGAGAAGATCAGTGGTCATTTGGATAAAATATGGAAGAGCACACGTACACACCATATAGGTGTGGTACTCTGGAGGGTCCTAAATGTGACCCAAGTGTTCACGTTTCTCAAATAATTTTGGGAATTGAAATAATCGATTTTGAAAAAAATGCTTTTTTAGTGAAATTTCTTGAGAAGATCAGGGTAAAATATGGAAGAGCACACGTACTACACCATATAGGTGTGGTACTCTGAAGGTTCCTAAATGTGATCCAATCGGTCATGTTTCTCAAATAATTTTGGGAATTGAAATAATCGATTTTGAAAAATATGCTTTTTTCGTAAATTTTTTTTAAAGAAGTGCTCATTTTGGTAAAATATGGAAGAGCACACGTACAACACCATATAGGTGTGGTACTCTGGAGGGTCCTAAATGAGATCCAAGTGTTCACGTTTCTCAAATAATTTTGGGAATTGAAATAATCGATTTTGAAAAACATGCTTTTTTTGGTGAAATTTCTTGAGAAGATCAGTGGTCATTTGGATAAAATATGGAAGAGCACACGTGCTACACCATATAGGTGTGGTACTCTGGAGGGTCCTAAATGTGACCCAAGTGTTCACGTTTCTCAAATAATTTTGGGAATTGAAATAATCGATTTTGAAAAAAATGCTTTTTTAGTGAAATTTCTTGAGAAGATCAGGGTAAAATATGGAAGAGCACACGTACTACACCATATAGGTGTGGTACTCTGAAGGTTCCTAAATGTGATCCAATCGGTCATGTTTCTCAAATAATTTTGGGAATTGAAATAATCGATTTTGAAAAATATGCTTTTTTCGTAAATTTTTTTTAAAGAAGTGCTCATTTTGGTAAAATATGGAAGAGCACACGTACAACACCATATAGGTGTGGTACTCTGGAGGGTCCTAAATGAGATCCAAGTGTTCACGTTTCTCAAATAATTTTGGGAATTGAAATAATCGATTTTGAAAAACATGCTTTTTTTGGTGAAATTTCTTGAGAAGATCAGTGGTCATTTGGATAAAATATGGAAGAGCACACGTACTACACCATATAGGTGTGGTACTCTGGAGGGTCCTAAATGTGACCCAAGTGTTCACGTTTCTCAAATAATTTTGGGAATTGAAATAATCGATTTTGAAAAAAATTGTTTTTTTAGTGAAATTTCTTGAGAAGATCAGGGTAAAATATGGAAGAGCACACGTACTACACCATATAGGTGTGGTACTCTGAAGGTTCCTAAATGTGATTCAATCGGTCATGTTTCTCAAATAATTTTGGGAATTGAAATAATCGATTTTGAAAAATATGCTTTTTTCGTAAATTTTTTTTAAAGAAGTGCTCATTTTGGTAAAATATGGAAGAGCACACGTACAACACCATATAGGTGTGGTACTCTGGAGGGTCCTAAATGAGATCCAAGTGTTCACGTTTCTCAAATAATTTTGGGAATTGAAATAATCGATTTTGAAAAACATGCTTTTTTTGGTGAAATTTCTTGAGAAGATCAGTGGTCATTTGGATAAAATATGGAAGAGCACACGTACTACACCATATAGGTGTGGTACTCTGGAGGGTCCTAAATGTGACCCAAGTGTTCACGTTTCTCAAATAATTTTGGGAATTGAAATAATCGATTTTGAAAAAAATGCTTTTTTAGTGAAATTTCTTGAGAAGATCAGGGTAAAATATGGAAGACCACACGTACTACACCATATAGGTGTGGTACTCTGAAGGTTCCTAAATGTGATCCAATCGGTCAAGTTTCTCAAATAATTTTGGGAATTGAAATAATCGATTTTGAAAAATTTGCCTTTTTCGTAAATTTTGTTTAAAGAAGTGTTCATTGTGGTAAAATATGGAAGAGCACACGTACAACACCATATAGGTGTGGTACTCTGGAGGGTTCTAAATGTGACCCAAGTGTTCAGGTTTCTCAAATAATTTTGGGAATTGAAATAATCGATTTTGAAAAAAATGCTTTTTTGGTGAAATTTTTTGAGAAGATCAGTGGTCATTTGGATAAAATATGGATGAGCACACGTACTACAGCATATAAGTGTGGTACTCTGAAAGTTCCTAAATGTTATCCAATCGGTCACGTTTCTCAAATAATTTTGGCAATTAAGATAATCGATTTTGAAAAATATGCTTTTTTCGTAAATTTTTTTTAAAGAAGTGCTCATTTTGGTAAAATATGCAAAAGCACACGTACAACACCATATAGATGTGGTACTCTGGAGTGTCCTAAATGTGATCCAAGTGTTCACGTTTCTCAAATAATTTTTGGTATTGAAATAATTGATTTTGGAAAAAATGATTTTTTAGTGAAATTTTTTTAAAAAATCAGGGTTATGGAAGAGCACACGTACTACACCATACAGGTGTGGTACTCTGAAGGCTCCTAAATGTGATCCAATCGGTCACGTTTCTCAAATAATTTTGGGAATTGAAATAATCGATTTTGAAAAATATGCTTTTTTCGTAAATTATTTTTAAAGAAGTGCTCATTTTGGTAAAATATGGAAGAGCAATCGAACAACACCATAAAGGTGGGGTGCTCTGGAGGGTCCTAAATGTGATCCAATCGGTCACGGTTTCTTTAAAAAAAATTTACGAAAAAAGCATATTTTTCAAAATCGATTATTTCAATTCCCAAAATTATTTGAGAAACGTGACCGATTGGATCACAGACAAAACAGAATTTTTCAATCGTTCTAAAATGTACCGAGTTGTGAAGTAACAATGTCAAAAAAGGAAGATAGAGACAAATTGATAACCTCCTCCTTTTCTTGAAGTCGGTTAAAAAAATATATATATACATATGTATATAAAAAATCAAATAATAAATAATAAAACAAATTTATGGTCATCTCTCTGAGTTACAAAACACCCTCTATATAAGCAAGTATTTTTCTGCAAAGCTTTTGATCAGAGAATACGCAAGTTATTTGAATATTCCGAAAGAAAGCCAAGAGTAAGAATTTAAACAACCAAAGAGAAAAATATTTTAAGAAAATTTAAAAACATTTCAATAGTTAATTAGTTTTGTTTTTCGTATGCTTAAAAAAATTGCGAAATCGATAAATAGTTATAGAAATTACGAGCTTTTCCCATGCCAAAACAAATAATTAAATTTTACATACTCTACTAGTTTTGCAACCAGTTATATTTTTCAAAAGCGTAAATTCTATTCAACAATTTTTTTAATGATTTTTTATCAATGCTCCCAATACTAAATAGTAAAGTACATACATATTTATGTTTGCAAGTTATTGTGACAGGCCCCACTGTGCGTTAGCTAGAAGTTATTAAGCCAACGATGGGCATGTGATAAATATTGATTTCTTATCGTACTTGGCGTTTTTGTTATCGAAACTTGCAATCAACTTGCAGGTAACTTGCAAGCAACTTGCAAGCAACTTGCGGGTAACTTACATGCTACTTGCAAGCAACTTGCAAATAACTTGCAAGCAACTTGCAGGTAACTTACAAGCAACTTGCAGGTTACTTGCAATCAACTTGCAAGCAACTTGCAGGTAACTTGCAAGCAACTTGCAGGTTACTTGCAATCAACTTGCAAGCAACTTGCAGGTAACTTGCAAGCAACTTGCAAGCAACTTGCAGGTAACTTGCAATCAACTAGCAACCAACTTGCAAGCAACTTTCAGGTAACTTGCAAGCAACTTGCGGGTTACTTGCAAGCAACTTGCAGGCAACTTGCAAGCAACTTGCAAGTAACTTGCAAGCAACTTGCAGGTTACTTGCAATCAACTTGCAAGCAACTTGCAGGTAACTTGCAAGCAACTTGCAGGTAACTTGCAATCAACTAGCAACCAACTTGCAAGCAACTTGCAGGTAACTTGCAAGCAACTTGCGGGTTACTTGCAAGCAACTTGCAAGTAACTTACATGCTACTTGCAAGCAACTTGCAAATAACTTGCAAGCAACTTGCAGGTAACTTGCAAGCAACTTGCAGGTTACTTGCAACCAACTTGCAAGCAACTTGCAGGCAACTTGCAAGCAACTTGCAAGTTGGTTGCTAGTTGATTGCAAGTTACCTGCAAGTTGCTTGCAAGTTGCTTGCAAGTTACCTGCAAGTTGCTTGCAAGTTGATTGCAAGTAACCTGCAAGTTGCTTGCAAGTTACCTGCAAGTTGCTTGCAAGTTGGTTGCTAGTTGATTGCAAGTTACCTGCAAGTTGCTTGCAAGTTGCTTGCAAGTTACCTGCAAGTTGCTTGCAAGTTGATTGCAAGTAACCTGCAAGTTGCTTGCAAGTTACCTGCAAGTTGCTTGCAAGTTGATTGCAAGTAACCTGCAAGTTGCTTGCAAGTTACCTGCAAGTTGCTTGCAAGTTGATTGCAAGTAACCTGCAAGTTGCTTGCAAGTTACCTGCAAGTTGCTTGCAAGTTATTTGCAAGTTGCTTGCAACTAGCATGTAAGTTACCCGCAAGTTGCTTGCAAGTTGCTTGCAAGTTGCCTGCAAGTTGCTTGCAAGTTGGTTGCAAGTAACCTGCAAGTTGCTTGCAAGTTACCTGCAAGTTGCTTGCAAGTTGATTGCAAGTAACCTGCCAGTTGCTTGCAAGTTACCTGCAAGTTGCTTGCAAGTTGATTGCAAGTAACCTGCAAGTTGCTTGCAAGTTACCTGCAAGTTGCTTGCAAGTTGATTGCAAGTAACCTGCAAGTTGCTTGCAAGTTACCTGCAAGTTGCTTGCAAGTTGCTTGCAAGTTACCTGCAAGTTGCTTGCAAGTTATTTGCAAGTTGCTTGCAAGTAGCATGTAAGTTACCCGCAAGTTGCTTGCAAGTTACTTGCAAGTTGCTTGCAAGTTACCTGCAAGTTACTTGCAAGTTGCTTGCAAGTTACCTGCAAGTTGCTTGCAAGTTGATTGCAAGTAACCTGCAAGTTGCTTGCAAGTTACCTGCAAGTTGCTTGCAAGTTGATTGCAAGTAACCTGCAAGTTGCTTGCAAGGTACCTGCAAGTTGCTTGCAAGTTGATTGCAAGTAACCTGCAAGTTGCTTGCAAGTTACCTGCAAGTTGCTTGCAAGTTGCTTGCAAGTTACCTGCAAGTTGCTTGCAAGTTATTTGCAAGTTGCTTGCAAGTAGCATGTAAGTTACCCGCAAGTTGCTTGCAAGTTACTTGCAAGTTGCTTGCAAGTTACCTGCAAGTTACTTGCAAGTTGCTTGCAAGTTACCTGCAAGTTGCTTGCAAGTTGATTGCAAGTAACCTGCAAGTTGCTTGCAAGTTACCTGCAAGTTGCTTGCAAGTTACCTGCAATCAACTTGCAAGCAACTTGCAGGTAACTTGCAAGCAACTTGCAGGTTATTTGCAATCAACTTGCAAGCAACTTGCAGGTAACTTGCAAGCAACTTGCAGGTTACTTGCAATCAACTTGCAAGCAACTTGCAGGTTACTTGCAATCAACTTGCAAGCAACTTGCAGGTAACTTGCAAGCAACTTGCAGGTTACTTGCAATCAACTTGCAAGCAACTTGCAGGTAACTTGCAAGCAACTTGCGGGTTACTTGCAAGCAACTTGCAGGCAACTTGCAAGCAACTTGCAAGTAACTTGCAAGCAACTTGCAGGTTACTTGCAATCAACTTGCAAGCAACTTGCAGGTAACTTGCAAGCAACTTGCAAGCAACTTGCAGGTAACTTGCAATCAACTAGCAACCAACTTGCAAGCAACTTGCAGGTAACTTGCAAGCAACTTGCGGGTTACTTGCAAGCAACTTGCAAGTAACTTACATGCTACTTGCAAGCAACTTGCAAATAACTTGCAAGCAACTTGCAGGTAACTTGCAAGCAACTTGCAGGTTACTTGCAACCAACTTGCAAGCAACTTGCAGGCAACTTGCAAGTAACTTGCAAGCAACTTGCGGGTAACTTACATGCTACTTGCAAGCAACTTGCAAATAACTTGCAAGCAACTTGCAAGCAACTTGCAGGTAACTTGCAAGCAACTTGCAGGTTACTTGCAATCAACTTGCAAGCAACTTGCAGGTAACTTGCAAGCAACTTGCAAGCAACTTGCAGGTAACTTGCAATCAACTAGCAACCAACTTGCAAGCAACTTGCAGGTAACTTGCAAGCAACTTGGGGGTTACTTGCAAGCAACTTGCAAGCAACTAGCGGGTAACTTGCAAGCAACTTGCAAGTAACTTGCAGATCACTTGCCAGCAACTTGCAGGTAACTTGCAAGCAACTTGCTTGCAAGTTACCTGCAAGTTGCTTGCAAGTTGGTTGCAAGTAACCTGCAAGTTGCTTGCAAGTTACCTGCAAGTTGCTTGCAAGTTATTTGCAAGTTGCTTGCAAGTAGCATGTAAGTTACCCGCAAGTTGCTTGCAAGTTGCTTGCAAGTTGGTTGCAAGTAACCTGCAAGTTGCTTGCAAGTTGGTTGCAAGTAACCTGCAAGTTGCTTGCAAGTTACCTGCAAGTTGCTTGCAAGTTATTTGCAAGTTGCTTGCAAGTAGCATGTAAGTTACTTGCAAGTTGCTTGCAAGTAACCCGCAAGTTGCTTGCAAGTTACCTGCAAGTTGCTTGCAAGTTGGTTGCTAGTTGATTGCAAGTTACCTGCAAGTTGCTTGCAAGTTGCTTGCAAGTTACCTGCAAGTTGCTTGCAAGTTGATTGCAAGTAACCTGCAAGTTGCTTGCAAGTTACTTGCAAGTTGCTTGCAAGTTGCCTGCAAGTTGCTTGCAAGTAACCCGCAAGTTGCTTGCAAGTTACCTGCAAGTTGCTTGCAAGTTGGTTGCTAGTTGATTGCAAGTTACCTGCAAGTTGCTTGCAAGTTGCTTGCAAGTTACCTGCAAGTTGCTTGCAAGTTGATTGCAAGTAACCTGCAAGTTGCTTGCAAGTTACCTGCAAGTTACTTGCAAGTTGATTGCAAGTAACCTGCAAGTTGCTTGTAAGTTACCTGCAAGTTGCTTGCAAGTTATTTGCAAGTTGCTTGCAAGTAGCATGTAAGTTACCCGCAAGTTGCTTGCAAGTTGCTTGCAAGTTACCTGCAAGTTACCTGCAAGTTGCTTGCAAGTTACCTGCAAGTTGCTTGCAAGTTGATTGCAAGTAACCTGCAAGTTGCTTGCAAGTTACCTGCAAGTTGCTTGCAAGTTGATTGCAAGTAACCTGCAAGTTGCTTGCAAGTTACCTGCAAGTTGCTTGCAAGTTGATTGCAAGTAACCTGCAAGTTGCTTGCAAGTTGATTGCAAGTAACCTGCAAGTTGCTTGCAAGTTACCTGCAAGTTGCTTGCAAGTTGATTGCAAGTAACCTGCAAGTTGCTTGCAAGTTACCTGCAAGTTGCTTGCAAGTTGCTTGCAAGTAACCTGCAAGTTGCTTGCAAGTTACCTGCAAGTTGCTTGCAAGTTGATTGCAAGTAACCTGCAAGTTGCTTGCAAGTTGATTGCAAGTAACCTGCAAGTTGCTTGCAAGTTACCTGCAAGTTGCTTGCAAGTTGATTGCAAGTAACCTGCAAGTTGCTTGCAAGTTACCTGCAAGTTGCTTGCAAGTTGATTGCAGGTAACTTGCAAGCAACTAGCGGGTAACTTGCAAGCAACTTGCAGGCAACTTGCAAGCAACTTGTAAGTAACTTGCAGATCACTTGCCAGCAACTTGCAGGTAACTTGCAAGCAACTTGCTTGCAAGTTACCTGCAAGTTGTTTGCAAGTTACCTGCAAGTTGCTTGCAAGTTGGTTGCAAGTAACCTGCAAGTTGCTTGCAAGTTACCTGCAAGTTGCTTGCAAGTTATTTGCAAGTTGCTTGCAAGTAGCATGTAAGTTACCCGCAAGTTGCTTGCAAGTTACTTGCAAGTTGCTTGCAAGTTGCCTGCAAGTTGCTTGCAAGTTGGTTGCAAGTAACCTGCAAGTTGCTTGCAAGTTACCTGCAAGTTGCTTGCAAGTTGCTTGCAAGTTACTTGCAAGTTGCTTGCAAGTTGCCTGCAAGTTGCTTGCAAGTAACCCGCAAGTTGCTTGCAAGTTACCTGCAAGTTGCTTGCAAGTTGATTGCAAGTAACCTGCAAGTTGCTTGCAAGTTACTTGCAAGTTGCTTGCAACTTGCCTGCAAGTTGCTTGCAAGTAACCCGCAAGTTGCTTGCAAGTTACTTGCAAGTTGCTTGCAAGTTGCCTGCAAGTTGCTTGCAAGTAACCCGCAAGTTGCTTGCAAGTTACCTGCAAGTTGCTTGCAAGTTACCTGCAAGTTGCTGGCAAGTGATCTGCAAGTTACTTACAAGTTGCTTGCAAGTTGCTTGCAAGTTGATTGCAAGTAACCTGCAAGTTGCTTGCAAGTTACTTGCAAGTTGCTTGCAAGTTGCCTGCAAGTTGCTTGCAAGTAACCCGCAAGTTGGTTGCAAGTAACCTGCAAGTTGCTTGCAAGTTACCTGCAAGTTGCTTGCAAGTTATTTGCAAGTTGCTTGCAAGTAGCATGTAAGTTACTTGCAAGTTGCTTGCAAGTAACCCGCAAGTTGCTTGCAAGTTACCTGCAAGTTGCTTGCAAGTTGGTTGCTAGTTGATTGCAAGTTACCTGCAAGTTGCTTGCAAGTTGCTTGCAAGTTGCTTGCAAGTTGCTTGCAAGTTACCTGCAAGTTGCTTGCAAGTTGATTGCAAGTAACCTGCAAGTTGCTTGCAAGTTACCTGCAAGTTGCTTGCAAGTTGATTGCAAGTAACCTGCAAGTTGCTTGTAAGTTACCTGCAAGTTGCTTGCAAGTTATTTGCAAGTTGCTTGCAAGTAGCATGTAAGTTACCCGCAAGTTGCTTGCAAGTTGCTTGCAAGTTACCTGCAAGTTACCTGCAAGTTACTTGCAAGTTGCTTGCAAGTTACCTGCAAGTTGCTTGCAAGTTGATTGCAAGTAACCTGCAAGTTGCTTGCAAGTTACCTGCAAGTTGCTTGCAAGTTGATTGCAAGTAACCTGCAAGTTGCTTGCAAGTTACCTGCAAGTTGCTTGCAAGTTGATTGCAAGTAACCTGCAAGTTGCTTGCAAGTTGATTGCAAGTAACCTGCAAGTTGCTTGCAAGTTACCTGCAAGTTGCTTGCAAGTTACCTGCAAGTTGCTTGCAAGTTACCTGCAAGTTGCTTGCAAGTTGGTTGCAAGTAACCTGCAAGTTGCTTGCAAGTTACCTGCAAGTTGCTTGCAAGTTATTTGCAAGTTGCTTGCAAGTAGCATGTAAGTTTCCCGCAAGTTGCTTGCAAGTTACTTGCAAGTTGCTTGCAAGTTGCCTGCAAGTTGCTTGCAAGTTGGTTGCAAGTAACCTGCAAGTTGCTTGCAAGTTACCTGCAAGTTGCTTGCAAGTTATTTGCAAGTTGCTTGCAAGTAGCATGTAAGTTACTTGCAAGTTGCTTGCAAGTAACCCGCAAGTTGCTTGCAAGTTACCTGCAAGTTGCTTGCAAGTTGGTTGCTAGTTGATTGCAAGTTACCTGCAAGTTGCTTGCAAGTTGATTGCAAGTTACCTGCAAGTTGCTTGCAAGTTAATTGCAAGTAACCTGCAAGTTGCTTGCAAGTTACTTGCAAGTTGCTTGCAAGTTGCCTGCAAGTTGCTTGCAAGTAACCCGCAAGTTGCTTGCAAGTTACCTGCAAGTTGCTTGCAAGTTACCTGTCTAAGATTTAGAGCCGGACATTTTAAATGCGTACTTTTGTTTAAAATGTGACTTGTTTTATTAACAACTGACTTTAACATTCAAATATTTTATTCAAATTAATTTCGAATGTGACCATTTCGAGTAATTTGTAAAGCACCAAATAAACATTTACTCGTTTTTGAAAATTTCTCGTTTTGAAAACGATTCGGTTTACAGAACATACCCGATCACCTGAGCATAACATAGTTTTTTTTAAACTTTAAAGTTATATACATTACATTGCTATTTATATAAAAATCGTTATTATTTGTTATTTCCAGTTCTCGTTGTACCTTCATAGTGAACAGACGTAATAGCGGAATTTTTTCTTACATACAAACTAAACAAAAAAAAATACAGAAAATATTCGTAGTACATATTGACTTTAATAAATAAGCTTTATTTGCTTTGCAAATATTTTTTACATATAGAAACAACAAAAACAAAAAAAAAACCGTAAACAAAAAAACATACAAAGTACCCTTGAGGAATACTCTTTATGAGTACCCCAAAGGAAAAAAATAGTGAAGTGAGTTCTAACGGCAGAAATGCCTATTTTACTGTGAGTTTTGATACTCATAATGATAACAATAAAAATAAAAAATCTGATAATAGACTTGCTGTGAGTTCTGAAGCTCTTAATAAGTATCAAAAATCTGATAATAGACTTTTTCTAACGGCAAAACCACAGTTTCGTCAGCGATCAACTTCGCTTTGTCCAATGCCAACTAGTGAATCGTTGACATTATTGCCTGGTACATCTGCATTTAACTCAGCGATATCACCCGCTTCGGGCTCGGGGTCATCACTTAACCAAGTTGTCACTGAAGATAAGAGTAGCCCAAAACCCAAGGTCCAAGTCGGAATGGACAGATATATCACAATTTTAAAGCGCGGGCGAAGCCCAAATTCATCAAAAATTTCATCGGTTCCCAAAATATCCAGGGATAACGATGTCGCAGCAGTTAACCGTCAAAATCGTTTTTCAATATTGCAAGCAAATAACGACCAACCCGCTGTTTCATCCAAAAAAACTTCCAAGCCACCACCAATATACCTGAGAGAAAAAAATTCGAACGCCCTTATTAAAAAATTAGTCTCGGCAGTTGGTGAGAACGCATTTCACGTTATTCCAATAAAACGTGGTAAAATTGATGAAACAAAAATTCAAATATACGAAGAAAAAGATTTCCGCAAAATTATTACTGATTTCGAAAAAAATAAAACTAATTTTTATACTTATCAGCTTAAAAGTGCTAAAGGTATGCAGGTCGTATTGAAGGGCATTGATGCTTATGTTAATCCCGACGAAATAAAAGATGCACTCATCATACAAGGATTTAAAGTAAAAAGTGTTACTAATATAATCAATAGAGAGAAGATCCCCCAGCCTCTATTTCGTGTTGAACTGGAGCCAAATGATATACAATTGAAAAAAAACGAAACACATCCAATTTATAGCCTAAAATACCTTTTATACCGAAAAATTACAGTTGAAGAGCCACATAAGCGTTCAGGTCCCGTACAGTGCCACAATTGCCAAGAATATGGTCACACAAAGGCTTACTGCAATTTACCTACAGTTTGTGTTATCTGCGGTGAATTGCACGGTACTGCTAGCTGCACGAAGCCAAAAGATCAAGCAGAAAAAAAATGCAGTAATTGTGGAGGTAACCACACCGCTAACTACAGAGGATGCCCTGTATATTCTTTTGTTAAACAGGCTATGGGTCAAAAACCTAAACTAGTTCCAGCTCAATCAGCAAACGCTTACTCCGCCACTCTTCCCCAAACTAGCCAACTAGTTACTTCACGTGTATCGTATGCCGATGCTGCTAAGACTAGTTCTATTCCCACACAAAATGTTCCACCGCCAAGTAATTCAACGAATGCAAACTCTAGCCTTAACTTTAGTCGTCTTGAAGCTACTATTGAGAATCTGGTGCTAACTATAAACAACTTTACAACAAATATGACTAGCATGATGCAAGAAATGCTAAGAATGCAGAATACTCTGCTTCAAGCATTAGTCAACAAACCATGAACACGTTAAAACTATGTTTCTGGAACGCAAACGGCATTCGCCAACATAAAAATGAACTTGAGCACTTCCTCACGGAAAAAAATATTGATATAATGTTGGTCTCAGAGACTCATTTGACTTCGAGAAGCCTTTTTAAAATTTCTGGCTACACCTTATATGATTCAAAGGACCCGAGAGGAAGAGCATGCGGTGGATCAGCAATTCTAATAAAGTCAAGACTCAAACATTATATTATTGACAACATTTGTGAGGAACATCTACAAGCAACGAATATTTGTGTTGAAAATTTTTGCACAAATTTTGTGATATCATCAATTTACTCCCCTCCCAGATTCGGAATTACTGAGAATCAATACGAGGATTTCTATAGATCTCTTGGCCCTTGTTTCGTGGCAGCTGGCGACTATAATGCTAAGCATACGTTCTGGGGTTCGCGTCATATTACACCCAGAGGTCGAGCGTTGTTTAACACAATTTCAAAAATGGGCTTGGACGTCATTTCGAGTGGGGAGCCTACTTACTGGCCTACTGACATAAATAAAATTCCGGATGTTATAGATTTTGGCGTCATGAAAAACATTTCTAGGGAATTAGTTAACGTTGAAGCTTCTTTAGATCTCTCGTCCGATCACTCTCCCACGATTGTTACAATCTGTAGCCCACAGAGAAGTGATTTACCTCACTCGTATGTGAAGATGATCAGTAGTGTAAATTGGCTGCGATTCAAAAAATATCTTAGTAGTCATTGCACGGAAAACATTACGCTAAGAACACCCGAGGATATTGAAGCCAACATCGTCAACCTTAACGAAATGGTTACACAGGCTGCTGAGCATGCTACTACCTCCCATCCGCAGACTGGATTTAATAAAATTTATTCTACAGACATTGAACGTCTCGTACGTGAAAAAAGAAGGGCTAGAAGGGAATGGCAACAGCACAGATCACCACAACTTAAAATCAGATTTAAAGAGTGCACTAAACGACTCCAAGAGTTACTTGCAATTGAAAAAACTGCATCTCTTAAAAATTATCTGGAAGGTCTTGATGTCACTCCAGCATCTAATTACTCCTTGTGGCGCGCTGCTAGAAAGCTGAAAACCCCCGTTGAGTTTAAACCACCTCTGCGCACATCTACCGGAGGTTGGGCGAGAAGCGATACTGAAAAAGCTAACATATTTGCAAATCATTTAAAATACGTATTTACCCCAAACACATGTACTGGTGTTTCTGATTTGCCCACTGTAGTTGCTCTACCCCCGCGACCCATAAAGTTTAAGATGCGCGATGTACAAAAACTAATTGCTGAACTTAATCCGAAGAAAGCTCCAGGTATTGATGGAATTAGCAACAAGATGCTGATGAACTTGCCTCATATTGCAATAAGAATCCTGCTATTTATTTTTAATGCCATTTTACGAATGCAGTATTTTCCATATAACTGGAAACTTGCCAAGATTAAAATGATTCCGAAGCCGGGCAAAGATCTTACCAAGGCTGAGTCATATAGGCCTATAAGCTTACTATCAACAGTTTCAAAACTTTTCGAAAGGCTGCTCATGACTAAATTGTCCACAATTTTAGCTGATAATGGGTGCATCCCGGACCATCAATTTGGCTTTAGAAGTCAGCATAGCACTATTGAGCAAACGCATAGATTGGTTCAAGTTATAAGGAGGACTTTTGAAGAAAAGAAGTATTGTTCTGCCCTTTTTATTGATGTTTCTCAGGCATTTGACAAAGTATGGCACAAAGGCCTATTTTTAAAATTGAAGACATATTTTCCAATAAATATAGAACAACTTTTGGAAAGTTACATTGTTGATAGGAAGTTTACTGTTGTGGAAGGAGACTTCATGAGTGTGCCCGAATCTATATTTTCTGGTGTGCCTCAGGGTAGTATTCTGGGACCAGTCTTGTATTTAATATATACTTGTGATATGCCTGTGAGCAATAACATCCACACTTCTACATTTGCCGACGATACAGCCTGTATGAGTATGCACAAAAACCCTGATGAGGCATCCCGCAATCTCCAAGCACACATTACCCAGCTTGAAAGATGGTTGAACTTATGGAGAATTAAAGTAAATGAACAAAAGTGTGTTCATATAACGTTTACCCTTAGAAAAGATACCTGTTCCCCCATTCGAATCAATAATCAAAATATTCCTCAACATTCTCAAGTGAAATACCTTGGCATACACCTTGATCGAAGGCTTACATGGCAACATCATATTGACGCTAAACTAATTCAAATGAAACTTAAGTTAACTCAAATACATTGGTTGATTGGCAGAAATTCAACACTCAGTCTAGACTGCAAACTTTTGATATACAAGTCGCTTTTAAAGCCAATATGGTGCTACGGAATTCAGCTATGGGGCACTGCTTCAGCTTCAAATGTGGATAGAATCCAACGACAGCAAAATAAAATTTTACGGTTAATAACATCGGCTCCATGGTACATCAAAAATTCAAATATACATCGTGATTTAAATATGCCACTAGTGACTGAAGAAATCGCAAAATACGCAGGTAAATATTTAACAAAACTCGAGTCACATCCTAATCCGCTTGCTCGTAATATCTTGAACTTTACTGGACACATCCGCCTAAAAAAGAGGGACACAAGGGCCCTAATAGTCAGCACTCCAAATGGTACTTCTTGAAAATAATTATCTATTGTGCTTAATACGAAATTTATGTATTATTAATTACTATCACTAAGTTTATGTCCGATACTGGTCGGGCCTAATAATTATATATAGATTTAAGATTTGAATACTTATTGTTAGTTCATATTTTGAAGATACAATAGATAAATATATGTGTGTAAAAAAAAAAAAAAAAAAAAAAGTTACCTGCAAGTTGCTGGCAAGTGATCTGCAAGTTACTTACAAGTTGCTTGCAAGTTGCCTGCAAGTTGGTTGCAAGTTACCCGCTAGTTGCTTGCAAGTTGCTTGCAAGTAACCCCCAAGTTGCTTGCAAGTTACCTGCAAGTTGCTTGCAAGTTGATTGCAAGTAACCTGCAAGTTGCTTGCAAGTTACCTGCAAGTTGCTTGCAAGTTGGTTGCTAGTTGATTGCAAGTTACCTGCAAGTTGCTTGCAAGTTACCTGCAAGTTGCTTGCAAGTTGATTGCAAGTAACCTGCAAGTTGCTTGCAAGTTACCTGCAAGTTGCTTGCAAGTTACCTGCAAGTTGCTTGCAAGTTGATTGCAAGTAACCTGCAAGTTGCTTGCAAGTTACCTGCAAGTTGCTTGCAAGTTGATTGCAAGTAACCTGCAAGTTGCTTGCAAGTTATTTGCAAGTTGCTTGCAAGTAGCATGTAAGTTACCCGCAAGTTGCTTGCAAGTTGCTTGCAAGTTGCTTGCAAGTTGGTTGCTAGTTGATTGCAAGTTACCTGCAAGTTGCTTGCAAGTTGGTTGCTAGTTGATTGCAAGTTACCTGCAAGTTGCTTGCAAGTTACCTGCAAGTTGCTTGCAAGTTGCTTGCAAGTTACCTGCAAGTTGCTTGCAAGTTGATTGCAAGTAACCTGCAAGTTGCTTGCAAGTTACCTGCAAGTTGCTTGCAAGTTACCTGCAAGTTGCTTGCAAGTTGATTGCAAGTAACCTGCAAGTTGCTTGCAAGTTACCTGCAAGTTGCTTGCAAGTTGGTTGCAAGTAACCTGCAAGTTGCTTGCAAGGTACCTGCAAGTTGCTTGCAAGTTGATTGCAAGTAACCTGCAAGTTGCTTGCAAGTTACCTGCAAGTTGCTTGCAAGTTGATTGCAAGTAACCTGCAAGTTGCTTGCAAGTTACCTGCAAGTTGCTTGCAAGTTGATTGCAAGTTGCTTGCAAGTAGCATGTAAGTTACTTGCAAGTTGCTTGCAAGTAACCCGCAAGTTGCTTGCAAGTTACCTGCAAGTTGCTTGCAAGTTGGTTGCTAGTTGATTGCAAGTTACCTGCAAGTTGCTTGCAAGTTGCTTGCAAGTTACCTGCAAGTTGCTTGCAAGTTGATTGCAAGTAACCTGCAAGTTGCTTGCAAGTTACCTGCAAGTTGCTTGCAAGTTGCTTGCAAGTTATTTGCAAGTTGCTTGCAAGTAGCATGTAAGTTACCCGCAAGTTGCTTGCAAGTTACTTGCAAGTTGCTTGCAAGTTACCTGCAAGTTACTTGCAAGTTGCTTGCAAGTTACCTGCAAGTTGCTTGCAAGTTGATTGCAAGTAACCTGCAAGTTGCTTGCAAGTTACCTGCAAGTTGCTTGCAAGTTGATTGCAAGTAACCTGCAAGTTGCTTGCAAGTTACCTGCAAGTTGCTTGCAAGTTGCTTGCAAGTTACCTGCAATCAACTTGCAAGCAACTTGCAGGTAACTTGCAAGCAACTTGCAGGTTACTTGCAATCAACTTGCAAGCAACTTGCAGGTAACTTGCAAGCAACTTGCAGGTTACTTGCAATCAACTTGCAAGCAACTTGCAGGTTACTTGCAATCAACTTGCAAGCAACTTGCAGGTAACTTGCAAGCAACTTGCAGGTTACTTGCAATCAACTTGCAAGCAACTTGCAGGTAACTTGCAAGCAACTTGCAGGTTACTTGCAATCAACTTGCAAGCAACTTGCAGGTAACTTGCAAGCAACTTGCAAGTAACTTGCAGGTAACTTGCAGGTAACTTGCAAGCAACTTGCAAGCAACTTGCGGGTAACTTACATGCTACTTGCAAGCAACTTGCAAGCAACTTGCAAATAACTTGCAAGCAACTTGCAGGTAACTTACAAGCAACTTGCAGGTTACTTGCAATCAACTTGCAAGCAACTTGCAAGTAACTTGCAAGCAACTTGCAGGTAACTTGCAAGCAACTTGCGGGTTACTTGCAAGCAACTTGCAGGCAAATTGCAAGCAACTTGCAAGTAAGTTGCAAGCAACTTGCAGGTTACTTGCAATCAACTTGCAAGCAACTTGCAGGTAACTTGCAATCAACTTGCAAGCAACTTGCAGGTAACTTGCAATCAACTAGCAACCAACTTGCAAGCAACTTGCAGGTAACTTGCAAGCAACTTGCGGGTTACTTGCAAGCAACTTGCAAGTAACTTACATGCTACTTGCAAGCAACTTGCAAATAACTTGCAAGCAACTTGCAGGTAACTTGCAAGCAACTTGCAGGTTACTTGCAACCAACTTGCAAGCAACTTGCAAGTAACTTGCAGGTAACTTGCAGGTAACTTGCAAGCAACTTGCAAGCAACTTGCGGGTAACTTACATGCTACTTGCAAGCAACTTGCAAATAACTTGCAAGCAACTTGCAGGTAACTTACAAGCAACTTGCAGGTTACTTGCATTCAACTTGCAAGCAACTTGCAGGTAACCTGCAAGCAACTTGCAGGTTACTTGCAATCAACTTGCAAGCAACTTGCAGGTAACTTGCAAGCAACTTGCAAGCAACTTGCAGGTAACTTGCAATCAACTAGCAACCAACTTGCAAGCAACTTGCAGGTAACTTGCAAGCAACTTGCAAGCAACTTGCAGGCAACTTGCAAGTAACTTGCAAGCAACTTGCGGGTAACTTACATGCTACTTGCAAGCAACTTGCAAATAACTTGCAAGCAACTTGCAAGCAACTTGCAGGTAACTTGCAAGCAACTTGCAGGTTACTTGCAATCAACTTGCAAGCAACTTGCAGGTAACTTGCAAGCAACTTGCAGGTAACTTGCAAGCAACTTGCAAGCAACTTGCAGGTAACTTGCAATCAACTAGCAACCAACTTGCAAGCAACTTGCAGGTAACTTGCAAGCAACTTGCTTGCAAGTTACCTGCAAGTTGCTTGCAAGTTACCTGCAAGTTGCTTGCAAGTTGGTTGCAAGTAACCTGCAAGTTGCTTGCAAGTTACCTGCAAGTTGCTTGCAAGTTATTTGCAAGTTGCTTGCAAGTAGCATGTAAGTTACCCGCAAGTTGCTTGCAAGTTGCCTGCAAGTTGCTTGCAAGTTGGTTGCAAGTAACCTGCAAGTTGCTTGCAAGTTACCTGCAAGTTGCTTGCAAGTTATTTGCAAGTTGCTTGCAAGTAGCATGTAAGTTACTTGCAAGTTGCTTGCAAGTAACCCGCAAGTTGCTTGCAAGTTACCTGCAAGTTGCTTGCAAGTTGGTTGCTAGTTGATTGCAAGTTACCTGCAAGTTGCTTGCAAGTTGCTTGCAAGTTACCTGCAAGTTGCTTGCAAGTTGATTGCAAGTAACCTGCAAGTTGCTTGCAAGTTACTTGCAAGTTGCTTGCAAGTAGCATGTAAGTTACCCGCAAGTTGCTTGCAAGTTGCTTGCAAGTTACCTGCAAGTTACCTGCAAGTTACTTGCAAGTTGCTTGCAAGTTGGTTGCAAGTAACCTGCAAGTTGCTTGCAAGTTACCTGCAAGTTGCTTGCAAGTTATTTGCAAGTTGCTTGCAAGTAGCATGTAAGTTACTTGCAAGTTGCTTGCAAGTAACCCGCAAGTTGCTTGCAAGTTACCTGCAAGTTGCTTGCAAGTTGGTTGCTAGTTGATTGCAAGTTACCTGCAAGTTGCTTGCAAGTTGCTTGCAAGTTACCTGCAAGTTGCTTGCAAGTTGATTGCAAGTAACCTGCAAGTTGCTTGCAAGTTACCTGCAAGTTGCTTGCAAGTTGATTGCAAGTAACCTGCAAGTTGCTTGTAAGTTACCTGCAAGTTGCTTGCAAGTTATTTGCAAGTTGCTTGCAAGTAGCATGTAAGTTACCCGCAAGTTGCTTGCAAGTTGCTTGCAAGTTACCTGCAAGTTACCTGCAAGTTGCTTGCAAGTTGCTTGCAAGTTACCTGCAAGTTGCTTGCAAGTTGATTGCAAGTAACCTGCAAGTTGCTTGCAAGTTACCTGCAAGTTGCTTGCAAGTTGATTGCAAGTAACCTGCAAGTTGCTTGCAAGTTACCTGCAAGTTGCTTGCAAGTTGATTGCAAGTAACCTGCAAGTTGCTTGCAAGTTGATTGCAAGTAACCTGCAAGTTGCTTGCAAGTTACCTGCAAGTTGCTTGCAAGTTGATTGCAAGTAACCTGCAAGTTGCTTGCAAGTTACCTGCAAGTTGCTTGCAAGTTACCTGCAATCAACTTGCAAGCAACTTGCAGGTAACTTGCAAGCAACTTGCAGGTTACTTGCAATCAACTTGCAAGCAACTTGCAGGTAACTTGCAAGCAACTTGCAGGTTACTTGCAATCAACTTGCAAGCAACTTGCAGGTTACTTGCAATCAACTTGCAAGCAACTTGCAGGTAACTTGCAAGCAACATGCAGGTTACTTGCAATCAACTTGCAAGCAACTTGCAGGTAACTTGCAAGCAACTTGCAGGTTACTTGCAATCAACTTGCAAGCAACTTGCAGGTAACTTGCAAGCAACTTGCAAGTAACTTGCAGGTAACTTGCAGGTAACTTGCAAGCAACTTGCAAGCAACTTGCGGGTAACTTACATGCTACTTGCAAGCAACTTGCAAATAACTTGCAAGCAACTTGCAGGTAACTTACAAGCAACTTGCAGGTTACTTGCAATCAACTTGCAAGCAACTTGCAGGTAACTTGCAAGCAACTTGCAGGTAACTTGCAAGCAACTTGCGGGTTACTTGCAAGCAACTTGCAGGCAACTTGCAAGTAACTTGCAAGCAACTTGCAGGTTACTTGCAATCAACTTGCAAGCAACTTGCAGGTAACTTGTAATCAACTTGCAAGCAACTTGCAGGTTACTTGCAATCAACTTGCAAGCAACTTGCAGGTAACTTGCAAGCAACTTGCAGGTTACTTGCAATCAACTTGCAAGCAACTTGCAGGTAACTTGCAAGCAACTTGCAGGTAACTTGCAGGTAACTTGCAAGCAACTTGCAAGCAACTTGCGGGTAACTTACATGCTACTTGCAAGCAACTTGCAGGTAACTTACAAGCAACTTGCAGGTTACTTGCAAGCAACTTGCAAGTAACTTGCAGGTAACTTGCAAGCAACTTGCAGGTAACTTGCAATCAACTAGCAAATAACTTGCAAGCAACTTGCAGGTAACTTGCAAGCAACTTGCAGGTTACTTGCAACCAACTTGCAAGCAACTTGCAGGTAACTTGCAAGCAACTTGCAGGTAACTTGCAAGCAAGTTGCTTGCAAGTTACCTGCAAGTTGCTTGCAAGTTGGTTGCTAGTTGATTGCAAGTTACCTGCAAGTTGCTTGCAAGTTGCTTGCAAGTTACCTGCAAGTTGCTTGCAAGTTACCTGCAAGTTGCTTGCAAGTTGATTGCAAGTAACCTGCAAGTTGCTTGCAAGTTACCTGCAAGTTGCTTGCAAGTTGATTGCAAGTAACCTGCAAGTTGCTTGCAAGTTACCTGCAAGTTGCTTGCAAGTTGGTTGCTAGTTGATTGCAAGTTACCTGCAAGTTGCTTGCAAGTTACCTGCAAGTTGCTTGCAAGTTGCTTGCAAGTTACCTGCAAGTTGCTTGCAAGTTGATTGCAAGTAACCTGCAAGTTGCTTGCAAGTTACCTGCAAGTTGCTTGCAAGTTGATTGCAAGTAA
Source organism: Tachina lurida (assembly GCA_944452675.1). Taxonomy (NCBI): domain Eukaryota; kingdom Metazoa; phylum Arthropoda; class Insecta; order Diptera; family Tachinidae; genus Tachina; species Tachina lurida. The sequence continues at coordinate 129,179,037 of OX101756.1, read as the reverse complement.
CCTGCAAGTTGCTTGCAAGTTGATTGCAAGTAACCTGCAAGTTGCTTGCAAGTTACCTGCAAGTTGCTTGCAAGTTGCTTGCAAGTTACCTGCAAGTTGCTTGCAAGTTACCTGCAAGTTGCTTGCAAGTTGCTTGCAAGTTACCTGCAAGTTGCTTGCAAGTTGATTGCAAGTAACCTGCAAGTTGCTTGCAAGTTACCTGCAAGTTGCTTGCAAGTTGATTGCAAGTACCTGCAAGTTGCGTGCAAGTTGGTTGCAAGTAACCTGCAAGTTGCTTGCAAGTTACCTGCAAGTTGCTTGCAAGTTATTTGCAAGTTGCTTGCAAGTAGCATGTAAGTTACCCGCAAGTTGCTTGCAAGTTACTTGCAAGTTGCTTGCAAGTTGCCTGCAAGTTGCTTGCAAGTTGGTTGCAAGTAACCTGCAAGTTGCTTGTAAGTTACCTGCAAGTTGCTTGCAAGTTATTTGCAAGTTGCTTGCAAGTAGCATGTAAGTTACCCGCAAGTTGCTTGCAAGTTGCTTGCAAGTTACCTGCAAGTTACCTGCAAGTTGCTTGCAAGTTGCTTGCAAGTTACCTGCAAGTTGCTTGCAAGTTGATTGCAAGTAACCTGCAAGTTGCTTGCAAGTTACCTGCAAGTTGCTTGCAAGTTGATTGCAAGTAACCTGCAAGTTGCTTGCAAGTTACCTGCAAGTTGCTTGCAAGTTGATTGCAAGTAACCTGCAAGTTGCTTGCAAGTTGATTGCAAGTTACCTGCAAGTTGCTTGCAAGTTGATTGCAAGTAACCTGCAAGTTGCTTGCAAGTTACTTGCAAGTTGCTTGCAAGTTGCCTGCAAGTTGCTTGCAAGTTGCCTGCAAGTTGCTTGCAAGTAACCCGCAAGTTGCTTGCAAGTTACCTGCAAGTTGCTTGCAAGTTGATTGCAAGTAACCTGCAAGTTGCTTGCAAGTTACCTGCAAGTTGCTTGCAAGTTGATTGCAAGTAACCTGCAAGTTGCTTGCAAGTTACCTGCAAGTTGCTTGCAAGTTGGTTGCTAGTTGATTGCAAGTTACCTGCAAGTTGCTTGCAAGTTACCTGCAAGTTGCTTGCAAGTTGCTTGCAAGTTACCTGCAAGTTGCTTGCAAGTTGATTGCAAGTAACCTGCAAGTTGCTTGCAAGTTACCTGCAAGTTGCTTGCAAGTTGATTGCAAGTAACCTGCAAGTTGCTTGCAAGTTGATTGCAAGTAACCTGCAAGTTGCTTGCAAGTTACCTGCAAGTTGCTTGCAAGTTGCTTGCAAGTTACCTGCAAGTTGCTTGCAAGTTACCTGCAAGTTGCTTGCAAGTTGCTTGCAAGTTACCTGCAAGTTGCTTGCAAGTTGATTGCAAGTAACCTGCAAGTTGCTTGCAAGTTACCTGCAAGTTGCTTGCAAGTTGATTGCAAGTAACCTGCAAGTTGCTTGCAAGTTGGTTGCAAGTAACCTGCAAGTTGCTTGCAAGTTACCTGCAAGTTGCTTGCAAGTTATTTGCAAGTTGCTTGCAAGTAGCATGTAAGTTACCCGCAAGTTGCTTGCAAGTTACTTGCAAGTTGCTTGCAAGTTGCCTGCAAGTTGCTTGCAAGTTGGTTGCAAGTAACCTGCAAGTTGCTTGTAAGTTACCTGCAAGTTGCTTGCAAGTTATTTGCAAGTTGCTTGCAAGTAGCATGTAAGTTACCCGCAAGTTGCTTGCAAGTTGCTTGCAAGTTACCTGCAAGTTACCTGCAAGTTGCTTGCAAGTTGCTTGCAAGTTACCTGCAAGTTGCTTGCAAGTTGATTGCAAGTAACCTGCAAGTTGCTTGCAAGTTACCTGCAAGTTGCTTGCAAGTTGATTGCAAGTAACCTGCAAGTTGCTTGCAAGTTACCTGCAAGTTGCTTGCAAGTTGATTGCAAGTAACCTGCAAGTTGCTTGCAAGTTGATTGCAAGTTACCTGCAAGTTGCTTGCAAGTTGATTGCAAGTAACCTGCAAGTTGCTTGCAAGTTACTTGCAAGTTGCTTGCAAGTTGCCTGCAAGTTGCTTGCAAGTAACCCGCAAGTTGCTTGCAAGTTACCTGCAAGTTGCTTGCAAGTTACCTGCAAGTTGCTTGCAAGTTGATTGCAAGTAACCTGCAAGTTGCTTGTAAGTTACCTGCAAGTTGCTTGCAAGTTATTTGCAAGTTGCTTGCAAGTAGCATGTAAGTTACCCGCAAGTTGCTTGCAAGTTGCTTGCAAGTTACCTGCAAGTTACCTGCAAGTTACTTGCAAGTTGCTTGCAAGTTGATTGCAAGTAACCTGCAAGTTGCTTGCAAGTTACCTGCAAGTTGCTTGCAAGTTACCTGCAAGTTGCTTGCAAGTTGATTGCAAGTAACCTGCAAGTTGCTTGCAAGTTACCTGCAAGTTGCTTGCAAGTTGGTTGCAAGTAACCTGCAAGTTGCTTGCAAGTTACCTGCAAGTTGCTTGCAAGTTGATTGCAAGTAACCTACAAGTTGCTTGCAAGTTACCTGCAAGTTGCTTGCAAGTTGATTGCAAGTAACCTGCAAGTTGCTTGCAAGTTACCTGCAAGTTGCTTGCAAGTTGATTGCAAGTAACCTGCAAGTTGCTTGCAAGTTACCTGCAAGTTGCTTGCAAGTTGCTTGCAAGTTACCTGCAAGTTGCTTGCAAGTTATTTGCAAGTTGCTTGCAAGTAGCATGTAAGTTACCCGCAAGTTGCTTGCAAGTTGCTTGCAAGTTACCTGCAAGTTGCTTGCAAGTTGATTGCAAGTAACCTGCAAGTTGCTTGCAAGTTACCTGCAAGTTGATTGCAAGTAACCTGCAAGTTGCTTGCAAGTTACCTGCAAGTTGCTTGCAAGTTGATTGCAAGTAACCTGCAAGTTGCTTGCAAGTTACCTGCAAGTTGATTGCAAGTAACCTGCAAGTTGCTTGCAAGTTATTTGCAAGTTGCTTGCAAGTTGCCTGCAAGTTGCTTGCAAGTAACCCGCAAGTTGCTTGCAAGTTACCTGCAAGTTGCTTGCAAGTTGGTTGCTAGTTGATTGCAAGTTACCTGCAAGTTGCTTGCAAGTTACCTGCAAGTTGCTTGCAAGTTGATTGCAAGTAACCCCCAAGTTGCTTGCAAGTAACCTGCAAGTTGCTTGCAAGTTACCTGCAAGTTGCTTGCAAGTTGCTTGCAAGTTGCTTGCAAGTAGCATGTAAGTTACCCGCAAGTTGCTTGCAAGTTACTTGCAAGTTGCTTGCAAGTTGCCTGCAAGTTGCTTGCAAGTTGCTTGCAAGTTGCTTGCAAGTTGATTGCAAGTAACCTGCAATTTGCTTGCAAGTTACTTGCAAGTTGCTTGCAAGTTGCCTGCAAGTTGCTTGCAAGTAACCCGCAAGTTGCTTGCAAGTTACCTGCAAGTTGCTTGCAAGTTGGTTGCTAGTTGATTGCAAGTTACCTGCAAGTTGCTTGCAAGTTACCTGCAAGTTGCTTGCAAGTTGATTGCAAGTAACCTGCAAGTTGCTTGCAAGTTACCTGCAAGTTGCTTGCAAGTTGATTGCAAGTAACCTGCAAGTTGCTTGTAAGTTACCTGCAAGTTGCTTGCAAGTTATTTGCAAGTTGCTTGCAAGTAGCATGTAAGTTACCCGCAAGTTGCTTGCAAGTTGCTTGCAAGTTACCTGCAAGTTGATTGCAAGTTTCAATAAAAAAAACGCCAAGTACGATAAGAAATCAATATTTATCACATGCCCATCGTTGGCTTAATAACTTCTAGCTAACGCACAGTGGGGCCTGTCACAATAACTTGCAAACATAAATATGTATGTACTTTACTATTTAGTATTGGGAGCATTGATAAAAAATCATTAAAAAAATTGTTGAATAGAATTTACGCTTTTGAAAAATATAACTGGTTGCAAAACTAGTAGAGTATGTAAAATTTAATTATTTGTTTTGGCATGGGAAAAGCTCGTAGTTTCTATAACTATTTATCGATTTCGCAATTTTTTTAAGCATACGAAAAACAAAACTAATTAACTATTGAAATGTTTTTAAATTTTCTTAAAATATTTTTCTCTTTGGTTGTTTAAATTCTTACTCTTGGCTTTCTTTCGGAATATTCAAATAACTTGCGTATTCTCTGATCAAAAGCTTTGCAGAAAAATACTTGCTTATATAGAGGGTGTTTTGTAACTCAGAGAGATGACCATAAATTTGTTTTATTATTTATTATTTGATTTTTTATATACATATGTATATATATATTTTTTTAACCGACTTCAAGAAAAGGAGGAGGTTATCAATTTGTCTCTATCTTCCTTTTTTGACATTGTTACTTCACAACTCGGTACATTTTAGAACGATTGAAAAATTCTGTTTTGTCTGTGATCCAATCGGTCACGTTTCTCAAATAATTTTGGGAATTGAAATAATCGATTTTGAAAAATATGCTTTTTTCGTAAATTTTTTTTTAAAGAAACCGTGACCGATTGGATCACATTTAGGACCCTCCAGAGCACCCCACCTTTATGGTGTTGTTCGATTGCTCTTCCATATTTTACCAAAATGAGCACTTCTTTAAAAATAATTTACGAAAAAAGCATATTTTTCAAAATCGATTATTTCAATTCCCAAAATTATTTGAGAAACGTGACCGATTGGATCACATTTAGGAGCCTTCAGAGTACCACACCTGTATGGTGTAGTACGTGTGCTCTTCCATAACCCTGATCTTTTAAAAAAATTTCACTAAAAAATCATTTTTTCCAAAATCAATTATTTCAATACCCAAAATTATTTGAGAAACCAGAGTACCACATCTATATGGTGTTGTACGTGTGCTTTTGCATATTTTACCAAAATGAGCACTTCTTTAAAAAAAATAAACGAAAAAAGCATATTTTTCAAAATCGATTATTTTAATTGCCAAAATTATTTGAGAAACGTGACCGATTGGATAACATTTAGGAACTTTCAGAGTACCACACCTATATGGTGTAGTACGTGTGCTCTTCCATATTTTATCCAAATGACCACTGATCTTCTCAAAAAATTTCACCAAAAAAGCATTTTTTTCAAAATCGATTATTTCAATTCCCAAAATTATTTGAGAAACCTGAACACTTGGGTCACATTTAGAACCCTCCAGAGTACCACACCTATATGGTGTTGTACGTGTGCTCTTCCATATTTTACCACAATGAGCACTTCTTTAAACAAAATTTACGAAAAAGGCAAATTTTTCAAAATCGATTATTTCAATTCCCAAAATTATTTGAGGAACTTGACCGATTGGATCACATTTAGGAACCTTCAAAGTACGGTGTAGTACGTGTGCTCTTCCATATTTTACCCTGATCTTCTCAAGAATTTTCACCAAAAAAAGCAAGTAACAGTGCTCTGTTATGTGCTTAACATGCTATGTTAGAAATGTTGGTTCCTGTCTCTGCTATTTAAATTCGAATTTATCTTCACATACATAATTTATGGTCATCTCTCTGAGTTACAAAACACCCTCTATATAAGCAAGTATTTTTCTGCAAAGCTTTTGATCAGAGAATACGCAAGTTATTTGAATATTCCGAAAGAAAGCCAAGAGTAAGAATTTAAACAACCAAAGAGAAAAATATTTTAAGAAAATTTAAAAACATTTCAATAGTTAATTAGTTTTGTTTTTCGTATGCTTAAAAAAATTGCGAAATCGATAAATAGTTATAGAAACTACGAGCTTTTCCCATGCCAAAACAAATAATTAAATTTTACATACTCTACTAGTTTTGCAACCAGTTATATTTTTCAAAAGCGTAAATTCTATTCAACAATTTTTTTAATGATTTTTTATCAATGCTCCCAATACTAAATAGTAAAGTACATACATATTTATGTTTGCAAGTTATTGTGACAGGCCCCACTGTGCGTTAGCTAGAAGTTATTAAGCCAACGATGGGCATGTGATAAATATTGATTTCTTATCGTACTTGGCGTTTTTGTTATTGAAACTTGCAATCAACTTGCAGGTAACTTGCAAGCAACTTGCAAGCAACTTGCAAGCAACTTGCGGGTAACTTACATGCTACTTGCAAGCAACTTGCAAATAACTTGCAAGCAACTTGCAGGTTACTTGCAATCAACTTGCAAGCAACTTGCAGGTAACTTGCAAGCAACTTGCAGGTTACTTGCAATCAACTTGCAAGCAACTTGCAGGTAACTTGCAAGCAACTTGCAAGCAACTTGCAGGTAACTTGCAATCAACTAGCAACCAACTTGCAAGCAACTTGCAGGTAACTTGCAAGCAACTTGCAGGCAACTTGCAAGCAACTTGCAAGTAACTTGCAAGCAACTTGCAGGTTACCTGCAATCAACTTGCAAGCAACTTGCAGGTAACTTGCAAGCAACTTGCAAGCAACTTGCAGGTAACTTGCAATCAACTAGCAACCAACTTGCAAGCAACTTGCAGGTAACTTGCAAGCAACTTGCGGGTTACTTGCAAGCAACTTGCAAGTAACTTACATGCTACTTGCAAGCAACTTGCAAATAACTTGCAAGCAACTTGCAGGTAACTTGCAAGCAACTTGGAGGTTACTTGCAACCAACTTGCAAGCAACTTGCAGGCAACTTGCAAGCAACTTGCAAGTTGGTTGCTAGTTGATTGCAAGTTACCTGCAAGTTGCTTGCAAGTTGCTTGCAAGTTACCTGCAAGTTGCTTGCAAGTTGATTGCAAGTAACCTGCAAGTTGCTTGCAAGTTACCTGCAAGTTGCTTGCAAGTTGGTTGCTAGTTGATTGCAAGTTACCTGCAAGTTGCTTGCAAGTTACCTGCAAGTTGCTTGCAAGTTGATTGCAAGTAACCTGCAAGTTGCTTGCAAGTTACCTGCAAGTTGCTTGCAAGTTGATTGCAAGTAACCTGCAAGTTACTTGCAAGTTACCTGCAAGTTGCTTGCAAGTTGATTGCAAGTAACCTGCAAGTTGCTTGCAAGTTACCTGCAAGTTGCTTGCAAGTTATTTGCAAGTTGCTTGCAAGTAGCATGTAAGTTACCCGCAAGTTGCTTGCAAGTTGCTTGCAAGTTGCCTGCAAGTTGCTTGCAAGTTGGTTGCAAGTAACCTGCAAGTTGCTTGCAAGTTACCTGCAAGTTGCTTGCAAGTTGATTGCAAGTAACCTGCAAGTTGCTTGCAAGTTACCTGCAAGTTGCTTGCAAGTTGATTGCAAGTAACCTGCAAGTTGCTTGCAAGTTACCTGCAAGTTGCTTGCAAGTTGATTGCAAGTAACCTGCAAGTTGCTTGCAAGTTACCTGCAAGTTGCTTGCAAGTTATTTGCAAGTTGCTTGCAAGTAGCATGTAAGTTACCCGCAAGTTGCTTGCAAGTTACTTGCAAGTTGCTTGCAAGTTATCTGCAAGTTACTTGCAAGTTGCTTGCAAGTTACCTGCAAGTTGCTTGCAAGTTGATTGCAAGTAACCAGGAAGTTGCTTGCAAGTTACCTGCAAGTTGCTTGCAAGTTGATTGCAAGTAACCTGCAAGTTGCTTGCAAGTTACCTGCAAGTTGCTTGCAAGTTGATTGCAAGTAACCTGCAAGTTGCTTGCAAGTTACCTGCAAGTTGCTTGCAAGTTGATTGCAAGTAACCTGCAAGTTGCTTGCAAGTTACCTTCAAGTTGCTTGCAAGTTGATTGCAAGTAACCTGCAAGTTGCTTGCAAGTTACCTGCAAGTTGCTTGCAAGTTGCTTGCAAGTTACCTGCAAGTTGCTTGCAAGTTATTTGCAAGTTGCTTGCAAGTTACCTGCAAGTTGCTTGCAAGTTATTTGCAAGTTGCTTGCAAGTAGCATGTAAGTTACCCGCAAGTTGCTTGCAAGTTACTTGCAAGTTGCTTGCAAGTTACCTGCAAGTTACTTGCAAGTTGCTTGCAAGTTACCTGCAAGTTGCTTGCAAGTTGATTGCAAGTAACCAGGAAGTTGCTTGCAAGTTACCTGCAAGTTGCTTGCAAGTTGATTGCAAGTAACCTGCAAGTTGCTTGCAAGTTACCTGCAAGTTGCTTGCAAGTTGATTGCAAGTAACCTGCAAGTTGCTTGCAAGTTACCTGCAAGTTGCTTGCAAGTTGATTGCAAGTAACCTGCAAGTTGCTTGCAAGTTACCTGCAAGTTGCTTGCAAGTTGATTGCAAGTAACCTGCAAGTTGCTTGCAAGTTACCTGCAAGTTGCTTGCAAGTTGCTTGCAAGTTACCTGCAAGTTGCTTGCAAGTTATTTGCAAGTTGCTTGCAAGTAGCATGTAAGTTACCCGCAAGTTGCTTGCAAGTTACTTGCAAGTTGCTTGCAAGTTACTTGCAAGTTGCTTGCAAATTACCTGCAAGTTACTTGCAAGTTGCTTGCAAGTTACCTGCAAGTTGCTTGCAAGTTGATTGCAAGTAACCTGCAAGTTGCTTGCAAGTTACCTGCAAGTTGCTTGCAAGTTGATTGCAAGTAACCTGCAAGTTCATTGCAAGTAACCTGCAAGTTGCTTGCAAGTTGATTGCAAGTAACCTGCAAGTTGCTTGCAAGTTACCTGCAAGTTGCTTGCAAGTTGATTGCAAGTAACCTGCAAGTTGCTTGCAAGTTACCTGCAAGTTGCCTGCAAGTTGCTTGCAAGTAACCCGCAAGTTGCTTGCAAGTTACCTGCAAGTTGCTTGCAAGTTGATTGCAAGTAACCTGCAAGTTGCTTGCAAGTTGCCTGCAAGTTGCTTGCAAGTTGGTTGCAAGTAACCTGCAAGTTGCTTGCAAGTTACCTGCAAGTTGCTTGCAAGTTGATTGCAAGTAACCTGCAAGTTGCTTGCAAGTTACCTGCAAGTTGCTTGCAAGTTGATTGCAAGTAACCTGCAAGTTGCTTGCAAGTTACCTGCAAGTTGCTTGCAAGTTACCTGCAAGTTGCTTGCAAGTTACCTGCAAGTTGCTTGCAAGTTGGTTGCTAGTTGATTGCAAGTTACCTGCAAGTTGCTTGCAAGTTGCTTGCAAGTTACCTGCAAGTTGCTTGCAAGTTGATTGCAAGTAACCCCCAAGTTGCTTGCAAGTAACCTGCAAATTGCTTGCAAGTTACCTGCAAGTTGCTTGCAAGTTGCTTGCAAGTTACCTGCAAGTTGCTTGCAAGTTATTTGCAAGTTGCTTGCAAGTAGCATGTAAGTTACCCGCAAGTTGCTTGCAAGTTACTTGCAAGTTGCTTGCAAGTTGCCTGCAAGTTGCTTGCAAGTTGCTTGCAAGTTACCTGCAAGTTGCTTGCAAGTTGATTGCAAGTAACCTGCAATTTGCTTGCAAGTTACTTGCAAGTTGCTTGCAAGTTGCCTGCAAGTTGCTTGCAAGTAACCCGCAAGTTGCTTGCAAGTTACCTGCAAGTTGCTTGCAAGTTGGTTGCTAGTTGATTGCAAGTTACCTGCAAGTTGCTTGCAAGTTGCTTGCAAGTTACCTGCAAGTTGCTTGCAAGTTGATTGCAAGTAACCTGCAAGTTGCTTGCAAGTTACCTGCAAGTTGCTTGCAAGTTGATTGCAAGTAACCTGCAAGTTGCTTGTAAGTTACCTGCAAGTTGCTTGCAAGTTATTTGCAAGTTGATTGCAAGTAGCATGTAAGTTACCCGCAAGTTGCTTGCAAGTTGCTTGCAAGTTACCTGCAAGTTGATTGCAAGTTTCAATAAAAAAAACGCCAAGTACGATAAGAAATCAATATTTATCACGTGCCCATCGTTGGCTTAATAACTTCTAGCTAACGCACAGTGGGGCCTGTCACAATAACTTGCAAACATAAATATGTATGTACTTTACTATTTAGTATTGGGAGCATTGATAAAAAATCATTAAAAAAATTGTTGAATAGAATTTACGCTTTTGAAAAATATAACTGGTTGCAAAACTAGTAGAGTATGTAAAATTTAATTATTTGTTTTGGCATGGGAAAAGCTCGTAGTTTCTATAACTATTTATCGATTTCGCAATTTTTTTAAGCATACGAAAAACAAAACTAATTAACTATTGAAATGTTTTTAAATTTTCTTAAAATATTTTTCTCTTTGGTTGTTTAAATTCTTACTCTTGGCTTTCTTTCGGAATATTCAAATAACTTGCGTATTCTCTGATCAAAAGCTTTGCAGAAAAATACTTGCTTATATAGAGGGTGTTTTGTAACTCAGAGAGATGACCATAAATTATGTATGTGAAGATAAATTCGAATTTAAATAGCAGAGACAGGAACCAACATTTCTAACATAGCATGTTAAGCACATAACAGAGCACTGTTACTTGCTTTTTTTGGTGAAAATTCTTGAGAAGATCAGGGTAAAATATGGAAGAGCACACGTACTACACCGTACTTTGAAGGTTCCTAAATGTGATCCAATCGGTCAAGTTCCTCAAATAATTTTGGGAATTGAAATAATCGATTTTGAAAAATTTGCCTTTTTCGTAAATTTTGTTTAAAGAAGTGCTCATTGTGGTAAAATATGGAAGAGCACACGTACAACACCATATAGGTGTGGTACTCTGGAGGGTTCTAAATGTGACCCAAGTGTTCAGGTTTCTCAAATAATTTTGGGAATTGAAATAATCGATTTTGAAAAAAATGCTTTTTTGGTGAAATTTTTTGAGAAGATCAGTGGTCATTTGGATAAAATATGGAAGAGCACACGTACTACACCATATAGGTGTGGTACTCTGAAAGTTCCTAAATGTTATCCAATCGGTCACGTTTCTCAAATAATTTTGGCAATTAAAATAATCGATTTTGAAAAATATGCTTTTTTCGTAAATTTTTTTTAAAGAAGTGCTCATTTTGGTAAAATATGCAAAAGCACACGTACAACACCATATAGATGTGGTACTCTGGTTTCTCAAATAATTTTTGGTATTGAAATAATTGATTTTGGAAAAAATGATTTTTTAGTGAAATTTTTTTAAAAGATCAGGGTTATGGAAGAGCACACGTACTACACCATACAGGTGTGGTACTCTGAAGGCTCCTAAATGTGATCCAATCGGTCACGTTTCTCAAATAATTTTGGGAATTGAAATAATCGATTTTGAAAAATATGCTTTTTTCGTAAATTATTTTTAAAGAAGTGCTCATTTTGGTAAAATATGGAAGAGCAATCGAACAACACCATAAAGGTGGGGTGCTCTGGAGGGTCCTAAATGTGATCCAATCGGTCACGGTTTCTTTAAAAAAAATTTACGAAAAAAGCATATTTTTCAAAATCGATTATTTCAATTCCCAAAATTATTTGAGAAACGTGACCGATTGGATCACAGACAAAACAGAATTTTTCAATCGTTCTAAAATGTACCGAGTTGTGAAGTAACAATGTCAAAAAAGGAAGATAGAGACAAATTGATAACCTCCTCCTTTTCTTGAAGTCGGTTAAAAAAATATATATATACATATGTATATAAAAAATCAAATAATAAATAATAAAACAAATTTATGGTCATCTCTCTGAGTTACAAAACACCCTCTATATAAGCAAGTATTTTTCTGCAAAGCTTTTGATCAGAGAATACGCAAGTTATTTGAATATTCCGAAAGAAAGCCAAGAGTAAGAATTTAAACAACCAAAGAGAAAAATATTTTAAGAAAATTTAAAAACATTTCAATAGTTAATTAGTTTTGTTTTTCGTATGCTTAAAAAAATTGCGAAATCGATAAATAGTTATAGAAACTACGAGCTTTTCCCATGCCAAAACAAATAATTAAATTTTACATACTCTACTAGTTTTGCAACCAGTTATATTTTTCAAAAGCGTAAATTCTATTCAACAATTTTTTTAATGATTTTTTATCAATGCTCCCAATACTAAATAGTAAAGTACATACATATTTATGTTTGCAAGTTATTGTGACAGGCCCCACTGTGCGTTAGCTAGAAGTTATTAAGCCAACGATGGGCATGTGATAAATATTGATTTCTTATCGTACTTGGCGTTTTTTTTATTGAAACTTGCAATCAACTTGCAGGTAACTTGCAAGCAACTTGCAAGCAACTTGCGGGTAACTTACATGCTACTTGCAAGCAACTTGCAAATAACTTGCAAGCAACTTGCAGGTAACTTACAAGCAACTTGCAGGTTACTTGCAATCAACTTGCAAGCAACTTGCAGGTAACTTGCAAGCAACTTGCAGGTTACTTGCAATCAACTTGCAAGCAACTTGCAGGTAACTTGCAAGCAACTTGCAAGCAACTTGCAGGTAACTTGCAATCAACTAGCAACCAACTTGCAAGCAACTTGCAGGTAACTTGCAAGCAACTTGCGGGTTACTTGCAAGCAACTTGCAGGCAACTTGCAAGCAACTTGCAAGTAACTTGCAAGCAAATTGCAGGTTACTTGCAATCAACTTGCAAGCAACTTGCAAGCAACTTGCAGGCAACTTGCAAGCAACTTGCAAGTAACTTGCAAGCAACTTGCGGGTAACTTACATGCTACTTGCAAGCAACTTGCAAATAACTTGCAAGCAACTTGCAGGTAACTTGCAAGCAACTTGCAAGCAACTTGCAGGTAACTTGCAAGCAACTTGCAGGTTACTTGCAAGCAACTTGGGGGTTACTTGCAATCAACTTGCAAGCAACTTGCAGGTAACTTGCAAGCAACTTGCAAGCAACTTGCAGGTAACTTGCAATCAACTAGCAACCAACTTGCAAGCAACTTGCAGGTAACTTGCAAGCAACTTGCGGGTTACTTGCAAGCAACTTGCAGGCAACTTGCAAGCAACTTGCAAATAACTTGCAAGCAACTTGCAGGTTACTTGCAATCAACTTGCAAGCAACTTGCAGGTAACTTGCAAGCAACTTGCAGGTTACTTGCAATCAACTTGCAAGCAACTTGCAGGTAACTTGCAAGCAACTTGCAGGTTACTTGCAATCAACTTGCAAGCAACTTGCAGGTAACTTGCAAGCAACTTGCAGGTTACTTGCAATCAACTTGCAAGCAACTTGCAGGTAACTTGCAAGCAACTTGCAGGTTACTTGCAATCAACTTGCAAGCAACTTGCAGGTTACTTGCAATCAACTTGCAGGTTACTTGCAATCAACTTGCAAGCAACTTGCAGGTTACTTGCAATTAACTTGCAAGCAACTTGCAGGTAACTTGCAAGCAACTTGCAAGTAACTTGCAGGTAACTTGCAAGCAACTTGCAGGTAACTTGCAAGCAACTTGCAAGTAACTTGCAAGCAACTTGCGGGTAACTTACATGCTACTTGCAAGCAACTTGCAAATAACTTGCAAGCAACTTGCAGGTAACTTGCAAGCAACTTGCAAGCAACTTGCAGGTAACTTGCAAGCAACTTGCAGGTTACTTGCAATCAACTTGCAAGCAACTTGCAGGTAACTTGCAAGCAACTTGCAGGTTACTTGCAATCAACTTGCAAGCAACTTGCAGGTAACTTGCAAGCAACTTGCAGGTTACTTGCAATCAACTTGCAAGCAACTTGCAAGTAACTTGCAAGCAACTTGCAGGTTACTTGCAATCAACTTGCAAGCAACTTGCAGGTAACTTGCAAGCAACTTGCAGGTTACTTGCAATCAACTTGCAAGCAACTTGCAGGTAACTTGCAAGCAACTTGCAAGTAACTTGCAGGTAACTTGCAAGCAACTTGCAAGTAACTTGCAAGCAACTTGCGGGTAACTTACATGCTACTTGCAAGCAACTTGCAAATAACTTGCAAGCAACTTGCAGGTAACTTGCAAGCAACTTGCAAGCAACTTGCAGGTAACTTGCAAGCAACTTGCAGGTTACTTGCAATCAACTTGCAAGCAACTTGCAGGTAACTTGCAAGCAACTTGCAGGTTACTTGCAATCAACTTGCAAGCAACTTGCAGGTAACTTGCAAGCAACTTGCAGGTTACTTGCAACCAACTTGCAAGCAACTTGCAGGCAACTTGCACGCAACTTGCAAGCAACTTGCGGGTAACTTACATGCTACTTGCAAGCAACTTGCAAATAACTTGCAAGCAACTTGCAGGTAACTTGCAAGCAACTTGCAGGTTACTTGCAATCAACTTGCAAGCAACTTGCAGGTAACTTGCAAGCAACTTGCAGGTTACTTGCAATCAACTTGCAAGCAACTTGCAGGTAACTTGCAAGCAACTTGCAGGTTACTTGCAATCAACTTGCAAGCAACTTGCAGGTAACTTGCAAGCAACTTGCAGGTAACTTGCAAGCAACTTGCAGGTAACTTGCAATCAACTAGCAACCAACTTGCAAGCAACTTGCAGGTAACTTGCAAGCAACTTGCAGGTTACTTGCAATCAACTTGCAAGCAACTTGCAGGTAACTTGCAAGCAACTTGCAAGCAACTTGCAGGTAACTTGCAATCAACTAGCAACCAACTTGCAAGCAACTTGCAGGTAACTTGCAAGCAACTTGGGGGTTACTTGCAAGCAACTTGCAAGCAACTAGCGGGTAACTTGCAAGCAACTTGCAGGCAACTTGCAAGCAACTTGCAAGTAACTTGCAGATCACTTGCCAGCAACTTGCAGGTAACTTGCAAGCAACTTGCTTGCAAGTTACCTGCAAGTTGCTTGCAAGTTACCTGCAAGTTGCTTGCAAGTTACCTGCAAGTTGCTTGCAAGTTGGTTGCAAGTAACCTGCAAGTTGCTTTCAAGTTACCTGCAAGTTGCTTGCAAGTTATTTGCAAGTTGCTTGCAAGTAGCATGTAAGTTACCCGCAAGTTGCTTGCAAGTTGCTTGCAAGTTGGTTGCAAGTAACCTGCAAGTTGCTTGCAAGTTACCTGCAAGTTGCTTGCAAGTTATTTGCAAGTTGCTTGCAAGTAGCATGTAAGTTACTTGCAAGTTGCTTGCAAGTAACCCGCAAGTTGCTTGCAAGTTACCTGCAAGTTGCTTGCAAGTTGGTTGCTAGTTGATTGCAAGTTACCTGCAAGTTGCTTGCAAGTTGCTTGCAAGTTACCTGCAAGTTGCTTGCAAGTTGATTGCAAGTAACCAGCAAGTTGCTTGCAAGTTACTTGCAAGTTGCTTGCAAGTTGCCTGCAAGTTGCTTGCAAGTAACCCGCAAGTTGCTTGCAAGTTACCTGCAAGTTGCTTGCAAGTTGGTTGCTAGTTGATTGCAAGTTACCTGCAAGTTGCTTGCAAGTTGCTTGCAAGTTACCTGCAAGTTGCTTGCAAGTTGATTGCAAGTAACCTGCAAGTTGCTTGCAAGTTACCTGCAAGTTGCTTGCAAGTTACCTGCAAGTTGCTTGCAAGTTGATTGCAAGTAACCTGCAAGTTGCTTGTAAGTTACCTGCAAGTTGCTTGCAAGTTATTTGCAAGTTGCTTGCAAGTAGCATGTAAGTTACCCGCAAGTTGCTTGCAAGTTGCTTGCAAGTTACCTGCAAGTTACCTGCAAGTTACTTGCAAGTTGCTTGCAAGTTACCTGCAAGTTGCTTGCAAGTTAATTGCAAGTAACCTGCAAGTTGCTTGCAAGTTACCTGCAAGTTGCTTGCAAGTTGATTGCAAGTAACCTGCAAGTTGCTTGCAAGTTACCTGCAAGTTGCTTGCAAGTTGATTGCAAGTAACCTGCAATTTGCTTGCAAGTTACCTGCAAGTTGCTTGCAAGTTGATTGCAAGTAACCTGCAAGTTGCTTGCAAGTTACCTGCAAGTTGCTTGCAAGTTGGTTGCTAGTTGATTGCAAGTTACCTGCAAGTTGCTTGCAAGTTGCTTGCAAGTTACCTGCAAGTTGCTTGCAAGTTGATTGCAAGTAACCTGTAAGTTGCTTGCAAGTTACCTGCAAGTTGCTTGCAAGTTGATTGCAAGTAACCAGCAAGTTGCTTGCAAGTTACTTGCAAGTTGCTTGCAAGTTGCCTGCAAGTTGCTTGCAAGTAACCCGCAAGTTGCTTGCAAGTTACCTGCAAGTTGCTTGCAAGTTGGTTGCTAGTTGATTGCAAGTTACCTGCAAGTTGCTTGCAAGTTGCTTGCAAGTTACCTGCAAGTTGCTTGCAAGTTGGTTGCAAGTAACCTGCAAGTTGCTTGCAAGTTACCTGCAAGTTGCTTGCAAGTTATTTGCAAGTTGCTTGCAAGTAGCATGTAAGTTACTTGCAAGTTGCTTGCAAGTAACCCGCAAGTTGCTTGCAAGTTACCTGCAAGTTGCTTGCAAGTTGGTTGCTAGTTGATTGCAAGTTACCTGCAAGTTGCTTGCAAGTTGCTTGCAAGTTACCTGCAAGTTGCTTGCAAGTTGATTGCAAGTAACCTGCAATTTGCTTGCAAGTTACCTGCAAGTTGCTTGCAAGTTGATTGCAAGTAACCTGCAAGTTGCTTGCAAGTTACCTGCAAGTTGCTTGCAAGTTGGTTGCTAGTTGATTGCAAGTTACCTGCAAGTTGCTTGCAAGTTACCTGCAAGTTGCTTGCAAGTTGATTGCAAGTAACCTGCAAGTTGCTTGCAAGTTACCTGCAAGTTGCTTGCAAGTTGATTGCAAGTAACCTGCAAGTTGCTTGCAAGTTGCTTGCAAGTTGCTTGCAAGTTACCTGCAAGTTGTTTGCAAGTAGCATGTAAGTTACCCGCAAGTTGCTTGCAAGTTGCTTGCAAGTTGCCTGCAAATTGCTTGCAAGTTGGTTGCAAGTAACCTGCAAGTTGCTTGCAAGTTACCTGCAAGTTGCTTGCAAGTTGATTGCAAGTAACCTGCAAGTTGCTTGCAAGTTACCTGCAAGTTGCTTGCAAGTTACCTGCAAGTTGCTTGCAAGTTGATTGCAAGTAACCTGCAAGTTGCTTGCAAGTTACCTGCAAGTTGCTTGCAAGTTGATTGCAAGTAACCTGCAAGTTGCTTGCAAGTTACCTGCAAGTTGCTTGCAAGTTGCTTGCAAGTTACCTGCAAGTTGCTTGCAAGTTATTTGCAAGTTGCTTGCAAGTAGCATGTAAGTTACCCGCAAGTTGCTTGCAAGTTACTTGCAAGTTGCTTGCAAGTTACCTGCAAGTTACCTGCAAGTTGCTTGCAAGTTGATTGCAAGTAACCTGCAAGTTGCTTGCAAGTTACCTGCAAGTTGCTTGCAAGTTGATTGCAAGTAACCTGCAAGTTGCTTGCAAGTTAGCTGCAAGTTGCTTGCAAGTTGATTGCAAGTAACCTGCAAGTTGCTTGCAAGTTGATTGCAAGTAACCTGCAAGTTGCTTGCAAGTTACCTGCAAGTTGCTTGCAAGTTGATTGCAAGTAACCTGCAAGTTGCTTGCAAGTTACCTGCAAGTTGCTTGCAAGTTGCTTGCAAGTTACCTGCAAGTTGCTTGCAAGTTACTTGCAAGTTGCTTGCAAGTTACCTGCAAGTTGCTTGCAAGTTACCTGCAAGTTACTTGCAAGTTGCTTGCAAGTTACCTGCAAGTTGCTTGCAAGTTGATTGCAAGTAACCTGCAAGTTGCTTGCAAGTTACCTGCAAGTTGCTTGCAAGTTGATTGCAAGTAACCTGCAAGTTGATTGCAAGTAACCTGCAAGTTGCTTGCAAGTTGATTGCAAGTAACCTGCAAGTTGCTTGCAAGTTACCTGCAAGTTGCTTGCAAGTTGATTGCAAGTAACCTGCAAGTTGCTTGCAAGTTACCTGCAAGTTGCTTGCAAGTTGATTGCAAGTAACCTGCAAGTTGCTTGCAAGTTACCTGCAAGTTGCTTGCAAGTTACCTGCAAGTTGCTTGCAAGTTACCTGCAAGTTGCTTGCAAGTTGCTTGCAAGTTACCTGCAAGTTGCTTGCAAGTTATTTGCAAGTTGCTTGCAAGTAGCATGTAAGTTACCCGCAAGTTGCTTGCAAGTTACTTGCAAGTTGCTTGCAAGTTGCCTGCAAGTTGCTTGCAAGTTGCTTGCAAGTTACCTGCAAGTTGCTTGCAAGTTGATTGCAAGTAACCTGCAATTTGCTTGCAAGTTACTTGCAAGTTGCTTGCAAGTTGCCTGCAAGTTGCTTGCAAGTAACCCGCAAGTTGCTTGCAAGTTACCTGCAAGTTGCTTGCAAGTTGGTTGCTAGTTGATTGCAAGTTACCTGCAAGTTGCTTGCAAGTTGCTTGCAAGTTACCTGCAAGTTGCTTGCAAGTTGATTGCAAGTAACCTGCAAGTTGCTTGCAAGTTACCTGCAAGTTGCTTGCAAGTTGGTTGCTAGTTGATTGCAAGTTACCTGCAAGTTGCTTGCAAGTTACCTGCAAGTTGCTTGCAAGTTGATTGCAAGTAACCTGCAAGTTGATTGCAAGTAACCTGCAAGTTGCTTGCAAGTTGATTGCAAGTAACCTGCAAGTTGCTTGCAAGTTACCTGCAAGTTGCTTGCAAGTTGATTGCAAGTAACCTGCAAGTTGCTTGCAAGTTACCTGCAAGTTGCTTGCAAGTTGATTGCAAGTAACCTGCAAGTTGCTTGCAAGTTACCTGCAAGTTGCTTGCAAGTTGATTGCAAGTAACCTGCAAGTTGCTTGCAAGTTGGTTGCTAGTTGATTGCAAGTTACCTGCAAGTTGCTTGCAAGTTGATTGCAAGTAACCTGCAAGTTGCTTGCAAGTTACCTGCAAGTTGCTTGCAAGTTGGTTGCTAGTTGCTTGCAAGTTACCTGCAAGTTGCTTGCAAGTTACCTGCAAGTTGCTTGCAAGTTGGTTGCAAGTAACCTGCAAGTTGCTTGCAAGTTACCTGCAAGTTGCTTGCAAGTTACCTGCAAGTTGCTTGCAAGTTGGTTGCTAGTTGATTGCAAGTTACCTGCAAGTTGCTTGCAAGTTGCTTGCAAGTTACCTGCAAGTTGCTTGCAAGTTGATTGCAAGTAACCTGCAAGTTGCTTGCAAGTTACCTGCAAGTTGCTTGCAAGTTGGTTGCTAGTTGATTGCAAGTTACCTGCAAGTTGCTTGCAAGTTACCTGCAAGTTGCTTGCAAGTTGATTGCAAGTAACCTGCAAGTTGCTTGCAAGTTACCTGCAAGTTGCTTGCAAGTTGATTGCAAGTAACCTGCAAGTTGCTTGCAAGTTACCTGCAAGTTGCTTGCAAGTTGATTGCAAGTAACCTGCAAGTTGCTTGCAAGTTACCTGCAAGTTGCTTGCAAGTTATTTGCAAGTTGCTTGCAAGTAGCATGTAAGTTACCCGCAAGTTGCTTGCAAGTTGCTTGCAAGTTGCTTGCAAGTTGCCTGCAAGTTGCTTGCAAGTTGGTTGCAAGTAACCTGCAAGTTGCTTGCAAGTTACCTGCAAGTTGCTTGCAAGTTGATTGCAAGTAACCTGCAAGTTGCTTGCAAGTTACCTGCAAGTTGCTTGCAAGTTGATTGCAAGTAACCTGCAAGTTGCTTGCAAGTTACCTGGAAGTTGCTTGCAAGTTGATTGCAAGTAACCTGCAAGTTGCTTGCAAGTTACCTGCAAGTTGCTTGCAAGTTATTTGCAAGTTGCTTGCAAGTAGCATGTAAGTTACCCGCAAGTTGCTTGCAAGTTACTTGCAAGTTGCTTGCAAGTTACCTGCAAGTTACTTGCAAGTTGCTTGCAAGTTACCTGCAAGTTGCTTGCAAGTTGATTGCAAGTAACCTGCAAGTTGCTTGCAAGTTACCTGCAAGTTGCTTGCAAGTTGATTGCAAGTAACCTGCAAGTTGCTTGCAAGTTACCTGCAAGTTGCTTGCAAGTTGATTGCAAGTAACCTGCAAGTTGCTTGCAAGTTACCTGCAAGTTGCTTGCAAGTTGATTGCAAGTAACCTGCAAGTTGCTTGCAAGTTACCTGCAAGTTGCTTGCAAGTTGATTGCAAGTAACCTGCAAGTTGCTTGCAAGTTACCTGCAAGTTGCTTGCAAGTTGCTTGCAAGTTACCTGCAAGTTGCTTGCAAGTTATTTGCAAGTTGCTTGCAAGTAGCATGTAAGTTACCCGCAAGTTGCTTGCAAGTTACTTGCAAGTTGCTTGCAAGTTACCTGCAAGTTGCTTGCAAGTTACCTGCAAGTTACTTGCAAGTTGCTTGCAAGTTACCTGCAAGTTGCTTGCAAGTTGATTGCAAGTAACCTGCAAGTTGCTTGCAAGTTACCTGCAAGTTGCTTGCAAGTTGATTGCAAGTAACCTGCAAGTTGATTGCAAGTAACCTGCAAGTTGCTTGCAAGTTGATTGCAAGTAACCTGCAAGTTGCTTGCAAGTTACCTGCAAGTTGCTTGCAAGTTGATTGCAAGTAACCTGCAAGTTGCTTGCAAGTTACCTGCAAGTTGCTTGCAAGTTGATTGCAAGTAACCTGCAAGTTGCTTGCAAGTTACCTGCAAGTTGCTTGCAAGTTGATTGCAAGTAACCTGCAAGTTGCTTGCAAGTTACCTGCAAGTTGCTTGCAAGTTGATTGCAAGTAACCTGCAAGTTGCTTGCAAGTTATTTGCAAGTTGCTTGCAAGTTGCCTGCAAGTTGCCTGCAAGTTGCTTGCAAGTAACCCGCAAGTTGCTTGCAAGTTACCTGCAAGTTGCTTGCAAGTTGGTTGCTAGTTGATTGCAAGTTACCTGCAAGTTGCTTGCAAGTTGCTTGCAAGTTACCTGCAAGTTGCTTGCAAGTTGATTGCAAGTAACCCCCAAGTTGCTTGCAAGTAACCTGCAAGTTGCTTGCAAGTTACCTGCAAGTTGCTTGCAAGTTGCTTGCAAGTTACCTGCAAGTTGCTTGCAAGTTATTTGCAAGTTGCTTGCAAGTAGCATGTAAGTTACCCGCAAGTTGCTTGCAAGTTACTTGCAAGTTGCTTGCAAGTTGCCTGCAAGTTGCTTGCAAGTTGCTTGCAAGTTACCTGCAAGTTGCTTGCAAGTTGATTGCAAGTAACCTGCAATTTGCTTGCAAGTTACTTGCAAGTTGCTTGCAAGTTGCCTGCAAGTTGCTTGCAAGTAACCCGCAAGTTGCTTGCAAGTTACCTGCAAGTTGCTTGCAAGTTGGTTGCTAGTTGATTGCAAGTTACCTGCAAGTTGCTTGCAAGTTACCTGCAAGTTGCTTGCAAGTTGATTGCAAGTAACCTGCAAGTTGCTTGC
This sequence comes from Tachina lurida, assembly GCA_944452675.1. Taxonomy (NCBI): domain Eukaryota; kingdom Metazoa; phylum Arthropoda; class Insecta; order Diptera; family Tachinidae; genus Tachina; species Tachina lurida. The sequence goes on along the minus strand of OX101756.1, from coordinate 129,158,209 downwards.
AAGTTACCTGCAAGTTGCTTGCAAGTTGATTGCAAGTAACCTACAAGTTGCTTGTAAGTTACCTGCAAGTTGCTTGCAAGTTATTTGCAAGTTGCTTGCAAGTAGCATGTAAGTTACCCGCAAGTTGCTTGCAAGTTGCTTGCAAGTTACCTGCAAGTTGATTGCAAGTTTCAATAAAAAAAACGCCAAGTACGATAAGAAATCAATATTTATCACATGCCCATCGTTGGCTTAATAACTTCTAGCTAACGCACAGTGGGGCCTGTCACAATAACTTGCAAACATAAATATGTATGTACTTTACTATTTAGTATTGGGAGCATTGATAAAAAATCATTAAAAAAATTGTTGAATAGAATTTACGCTTTTGAAAAATATAACTGGTTGCAAAACTAGTAGAGTATGTAAAATTTAATTATTTGTTTTGGCATGGGAAAAGCTCGTAGTTTCTATAACTATTTATCGATTTCGCAATTTTTTTAAGCATACGAAAAACAAAACTAATTAACTATTGAAATGTTTTTAAATTTTCTTAAAATATTTTTCTCTTTGGTTGTTTAAATTCTTACTCTTGGCTTTCTTTCGGAATATTCAAATAACTTGCGTATTCTCTGATCAAAAGCTTTGCAGAAAAATACTTGCTTATATACAGGGTGTTTTGTAACTCAGAGAGATGACCATAAATTTGTTTTATTATTTATTATTTGATTTTTTATATACATATGTATATATATATTTTTTTAACCGACTTCAAGAAAAGGAGGAGGTTATCAATTTGTCTCTATCTTCCTTTTTTGACATTGTTACTTCACAACTCGGTACATTTTAGAACGATTGAAAAATTCTGTTTTGTCTGTGATCCAATCGGTCACGTTTCTCAAATAATTTTGGGAATTGAAATAATCGATTTTGAAAAATATGCTTTTTTCGTAAATTTTTTTTAAAGAAACCATGACCGATTGGATCACATTTAGGACCCTCCAGAGCACCCCACCTTTATGGTGTTGTTCGATTGCTCTTCCATATTTTACCAAAATGAGCACTTCTTTAAAAATAATTTACGAAAAAAGCATATTTTTCAAAATCGATTATTTCAATTCCCAAAATTATTTGAGAAACGTGACCGATTGGATCACATTTAGGAGCCTTCAGAGTACCACACCTGTATGGTGTAGTACGTGTGCTCTTCCATAACCCTGATCTTTTAAAAAAATTTCACTAAAAAATCATTTTTTCCAAAATCAATTATTTCAATACCAAAAATTATTTGAGAAACGTGAACACTTGGATCACATTTAGGACACTCCAGAGTACCACATCTATATGGTGTTGTACGTGTGCTTTTGCATATTTTACCAAAATGAGCACTTCTTTAAAAAAAATTTACGAAAAAAGCATATTTTTCAAAATCGATTATCTTAATTGCCAAAATTATTTGAGAAACGTGACCGATTGGATAACATTTAGGAACTTTCAGAGTACCACACTTATATGGTGTAGTACGTGTGCTCATCCATATTTTATCCAAATGACCACTGATCTTCTCAAAAAATTTCACCAAAAAAGCATTTTTTTCAAAATCGATTATTTCAATTCCCAAAATTATTTGAGAAACCTGAACACTTGGGTCACATTTAGAACCCTCCAGAGTACCACACCTATATGGTGTTGTACGTGTGCTCTTCCATATTTTACCACAATGAGCACTTCTTTAAACAAAATTTACGAAAAAGGCAAATTTTTCAAAATCGATTATTTCAATTCCCAAAATTATTTGAGAAACTTGACCGATTGGATCACATTTAGGAACCTTCAGAGTACCACACCTATATGGTGTAGTACGTGTGCTCTTCCATATTTTACCCTGATCTTCTCAAGAAATTTCACTAAAAAAGCATTTTTTTCAAAATCGATTATTTCAATTCCCAAAATTATTTGAGAAACGTGAACACTTGGGTCACATTTAGGACCCTCCAGAGTACCACACCTATATGGTGTAGTACGTGTGCTCTTCCATATTTTATCCAAATGACCACTGATCTTCTCAAGAAATTTCACCAAAAAAAGCATGTTTTTCAAAATCGATTATTTCAATTCCCAAAATTATTTGAGAAACGTGAACACTTGGATCTCATTTAGGACCCTCCAGAGTACCACACCTATATGGTGTTGTACGTGTGCTCTTCCATATTTTACCAAAATGAGCACTTCTTTAAAAAAAATTTACGAAAAAAGCATATTTTTCAAAATCGATTATTTCAATTCCCAAAATTATTTGAGAAACATGACCGATTGGATCACATTTAGGAACCTTCAGAGTACCACACCTATATGGTGTAGTACGTGTGCTCTTCCATATTTTACCCTGATCTTCTCAAGAAATTTCACTAAAAAGCATTTTTTTCAAAATCGATTATTTCAATTCCCAAAATTATTTGAGAAACGTGAACACTTGGGTCACATTTAGGACCCTCCAGAGTACCACACCTATATGGTGTAGTACGTGTGCTCTTCCATATTTTATCCAAATGACCACTGATCTTCTCAAGAAATTTCACCAAAAAAAGCATGTTTTTCAAAATCGATTATTTCAATTCCCAAAATTATTTGAGAAACGTGAACACTTGGATCTCATTTAGGACCCTCCAGATTACCACACCTATATGGTGTTGTACGTGTGCTCTTCCATATTTTACCAAAATGAGCACTTCTTTAAAAAAAATTTACGAAAAAAGCATATTTTTCAAAATCGATTATTTCAATTCCCAAAATTATTTGAGAAACATGACCGATTGGATCACATTTAGGAACCTTCAGAGTACCACACCTATATGGTGTAGTACGTGTGCTCTTCCATATTTTACCCTGATCTTCTCAAGAAATTTCACTAAAAAAGCATTTTTTTCAAAATCGATTATTTCAATTCTTAAAATTATTTGAGAAACGTGAACACTTGGGTCACATTTAGGACCCTCCAGAGTACCACACCTATATGGTGTAGTACGTGTGCTCTTCCATATTTTATCCAAATGACCACTGATCTTCTCAAGAAATTTCACCAAAAAAAGCATGTTTTTCAAAATCGATTATTTCAATTCCCAAAATTATTTGAGAAACGTGAACACTTGGATCTCATTTAGGACCCTCCAGAGTACCACACCTATATGGTGTTGTACGTGTGCTCTTCCATATTTTACCAAAATGAGCACTTCTTTAAAAAAAATTTACGAAAAAAGCATATTTTTCAAAATCGATTATTTCAATTCCCAAAATTATTTGAGAAACATGACCGATTGGATCACATTTAGGAACCTTCAGAGTACTACACCTATATGGTGTAGTACGTGTGCTCTTCCATATTTTACCCTGATCTTCTCAAGAAATTTCACTAAAAAAGCATTTTTTTCAAAATCGATTATTTCAATTCCCAAAATTATTTGAGAAACGTGAACACTTGGGTCACATTTAGGACCCTCCAGAGTACCACACCTATATGGTGTAGTACGTGTGCTCTTCCATATTTTATCCAAATGACCACTGATCTTCTCAAGAAATTTCACCAAAAAAAGCATGTTTTTCAAAATCGATTATTTCAATTCCCAAAATTATTTGAGAAACGTGAACACTTGGATCTCATTTAGGACCCTCCAGAGTACCACACCTATATGGTGTTGTACGTGTGCTCTTCCATATTTTACCAAAATGAGCACTTCTTTAAAAAAAATTTACGAAAAAAGCATATTTTTCAAAATCGATTATTTCAATTCCCAAAATTATTTGAGAAACATGACCGATTGGATCACATTTAGGAACCTTCAGAGTACCACACCTATATGGTGTAGTACGTGTGCTCTTCCATATTTTACCCTGATCTTCTCAAGAAATTTCACTAAAAAAGCATTTTTTTCAAAATCGATTATTTCAATTCCCAAAATTATTTGAGAAACGTGAACACTTGGGTCACATTTAGGACCCTCCAGAGTACCACACCTATATGGTGTAGTACGTGTGCTCTTCCATATTTTATCCAAATGACCACTGATCTTCTCAAGAAATTTCACCAAAAAAAGCATGTTTTTCAAAATCGATTATTTCAATTCCCAAAATTATTTGAGAAACGTGAACACTTGGATCTCATTTAGGACCCTCCAGAGTACCACACCTATATGGTGTTGTACGTGTGCTCTTCCATATTTTACCAAAATGAGCACTTCTTTAAAAAAAATTTACGAAAAAAGCATATTTTTCAAAATCGATTATTTCAATTCCCAAAATTATTTGAGAAACATGACCGATTGGATCACATTTAGGAACCTTCAGAGTACCACACCTATATGGTGTAGTACGTGTGCTCTTCCATATTTTACCCTGATCTTCTCAAGAAATTTCACTAAAAAAGCATTTTTTTCAAAATCGATTATTTCAATTCCCAAAATTATTTGAGAAACGTGAACACTTGGGTCACATTTAGGACCCTCCAGAGTACCACACCTATATGGTGTAGTACGTGTGCTCTTCCATATTTTATCCAAATGACCACTGATCTTCTCAAGAAATTTCACCAAAAAAAGCATGTTTTTCAAAATCGATTATTTCAATTCCCAAAATTATTTGAGAAACGTGAACACTTGGATCTCATTTAGGACCCTCCAGAGTACCACACCTATATGGTGTTGTACGTGTGCTCTTCCATATTTTACCAAAATGAGCACTTCTTTAAAAAAAATTTACGAAAAAAGCATATTTTTCAAAATCGATTATTTCAATTCCCAAAATTATTTGAGAAACATGACCGATTGGATCACATTTAGGAACCTTCAGAGTACCACACCTATATGGTGTAGTACGTGTGCTCTTCCATATTTTACCCTGATCTTCTCAAGAAATTTCACTAAAAAAGCATTTTTTTCAAAATCGATTATTTCAATTCCCAAAATTATTTGAGAAACGTGAACACTTGGGTCACATTTAGGACCCTCCAGAGTACCACACCTATATGGTGTAGTACGTGTGCTCTTCCATATTTTATCCAAATGACCACTGATCTTCTCAAGAAATTTCACCAAAAAAAGCATGTTTTTCAAAATCGATTATTTCAATTCCCAAAATTATTTGAGAAACGTGAACACTTGGATCTCATTTAGGACCCTCCAGAGTACCACACCTATATGGTGTTGTACGTGTGCTCTTCCATATTTTACCAAAATGAGCACTTCTTTAAAAAAAATTTACGAAAAAAGCATATTTTTCAAAATCGATTATTTCAATTCCCAAAATTATTTGAGAAACATGACCGATTGGATCACATTTAGGAACCTTCAGAGTACCACACCTATATGGAGTAGTACGTGTGCTCTTCCATATTTTATCCAAATGACCACTGATCTTCTCAAGAAATTTCACCAAAAAAAGCATGTTTTTCAAAATCGATTATTTCAATTCCCAAAATTATTTGAGAAACGTGAACACTTGGATCTCATTTAGGACCCTCCAGAGTACCACACCTATATGGTGTTGTACGTGTGCTCTTCCATATTTTACCAAAATGAGTACTTCTTTAAAAAAAATTTACGAAAAAAACATATTTTTCAAAATCGATTATTTCAATTCCCAAAATTATTTGAGAAACATGACCGATTGGATCACATTTAGGAACCTTCAGAGTACCACACCTATATGGTGTAGTACGTGTGCTCTTCCATATTTTACCCTGATCTTCTCAAGAAATTTCACTAAAAAAGCATTTTTTTCAAAATCGATTATTTCAATTCCCAAAATTATTTGAGAAACGTGAACACTTGGGTCACATTTAGGACCCTCCAGAGTACCACACCTATATGGTGTAGTACGTGTGCTCTTCCATATTTTATCCAAATGACCACTGATCTTCTCAAGAAATTTCACCAAAAAAAGCATGTTTTTCAAAATCGATTATTTCAATTCCCAAAATTATTTGAGAAACGTGAACACTTGGATCTCATTTAGGACCCTCCAGAGTACCACACCTATATGGTGTTGTACGTGTGCTCTTCCATATTTTACCAAAATGAGCACTTCTTTAAAAAAAATTTACGAAAAAAGCATATTTTTCAAAATCGATTATTTCAATTCCCAAAATTATTTGAGAAACATGACCGATTGGATCACATTTAGGAACCTTCAGAGTACCACACCTATATGGTGTAGTACGTGTGCTCTTCCATATTTTACCCTGATCTTCTCAAGAAATTTCACTAAAAAAGCATATTTTTCAAAATCGATTATTTCAATTCCCAAAATTATTTGAGAAACGTGAACACTTGGGTCACATTTAGGACCCTCCAGAGTACCACACCTATATGGTGTAGTACGTGTGCTCTTCCATATTTTATCCAAATGACCACTGATCTTCTCAAGAAATTTCACCAAAAAAAGCATGTTTTTCAAAATCGATTATTTCAATTCCCAAAATTATTTGAGAAACGTGAACACTTGGATCTCATTTAGGACCCTCCAGAGTACCACACCTATATGGTGTTGTACGTGTGCTCTTCCATATTTTACCAAAATGAGCACTTCTTTAAAAAAATTTACGAAAAAAGCATATTTTTCAAAATCGATTATTTCAATTCCCAAAATTATTTGAGAAACATGACCGATTGGATCACATTTAGGAACCTTCAGAGTACCACACCTATATGGAGTAGTACGTGTGCTCTTCCATATTTTACCCTGATCTTCTCAAGAAATTTCACTAAAAAAGCATTTTTTTCAAAATCGATTATTTCAATTCCCAAAATTATTTGAGAAACGTGAACACTTGGGTCACATTTAGGACCCTCCAGAGTACCACACCTATATGGTGTAGTACGTGTGCTCTTCCATATTTTATCCAAATGACCACTGATCTTCTCAAGAAATTTCACCAAAAAAAGCATGTTTTTCAAAATCGATTATTTCAATTCCCAAAATTATTTGAGAAACGTGAACACTTGGATCTCATTTAGGACCCTCCAGAGTACCACACCTATATGGTGTTGTACGTGTGCTCTTCCATATTTTACCAAAATGAGCACTTCTTTAAAAAAAATTTACGAAAAAAGCATATTTTTCAAAATCGATTATTTCAATTCCCAAAATTATTTGAGAAACATGACCGATTGGATCACATTTAGGAACCTTCAGAGTACCACACCTATATGGTGTAGTACGTGTGCTCTTCCATATTTTACCCTGATCTTCTCAAGAAATTTCACTAAAAAAGCATTTTTTTCAAAATCGATTATTTCAATTCCCAAAATTATTTGAGAAACGTGAACACTTGGGTCACATTTAGGACCCTCCAGAGTACCACACCTATATGGTGTAGTACGTGTGCTCTTCCATATTTTATCCAAATGACCACTGATCTTCTCAAGAAATTTCACCAAAAAAAGCATGTTTTTCAAAATCGATTATTTCAATTCCCAAAATTATTTGAGAAACGTGAACACTTGGATCTCATTTAGGACCCTCCAGAGTACCACACCTATATGGTGTTGTACGTGTGCTCTTCCATATTTTACCAAAATGAGCACTTCTTTAAAAAAAATTTACGAAAAAAGCATATTTTTCAAAATCGATTATTTCAATTCCCAAAATTATTTGAGAAACATGACCGATTGGATCACATTTAGGAACCTTCAGAGTACCACACCTATATGGTGTAGTACGTGTGCACTTCCATATTTTACCCTGATCTTCTCAAGAAATTTCACTAAAAAAGCATTTTTTTCAAAATCGATTATTTCAATTCCCAAAATTATTTGAGAAACGTGAACACTTGGGTCACATTTAGGACCCTCCAGAGTACCACACCTATATGGTGTAGTACGTGTGCTCTTCCATATTTTATCCAAATGACCACTGATCTTCTCAAGAAATTTCACCAAAAAAAGCATGTTTTTCAAAATCGATTATTTCAATTCCCAAAATTATTTGAGAAACGTGAACACTTGGATCTCATTTAGGACCCTCCAGAGTACCACACCTATATGGTGTTGTACGTGTGCTCTTCCATATTTTACCAAAATGAGCACTTCTTTAAAAAAAATTTACGAAAAAAGCATATTTTTCAAAATCGATTATTTCAATTCCCAAAATTATTTGAGAAACATGACCGATTGGATCACATTTAGGAACCTTCAGAGTACCACACCTATATGGAGTAGTACGTGTGCTCTTCCATATTTTATCCAAATGACCACTGATCTTCTCAAGAAATTTCACCAAAAAAAGCATGTTTTTCAAAATCGATTATTTCAATTCCCAAAATTATTTGAGAAACGTGAACACTTGGATCTCATTTAGGACCCTCCAGAGTACCACACCTATATGGTGTTGTACGTGTGCTCTTCCATATTTTACCAAAATGAGCACTTCTTTAAAAAAAATTTACGAAAAAAGCATATTTTTCAAAATCGATTATTTCAATTCCCAAAATTATTTGAGAAACATGACCGATTGGATCACATTTAGGAACCTTCAGAGTACCACACCTATATGGTGTAGTACGTGTACTCTTCCATATTTTACCCTGATCTTCTCAAGAAATTTCACTAAAAAAGCATTTTTTTCAAAATCGATTATTTCAATTCCCAAAATTATTTGAGAAACGTGAACACTTGGGTCACATTTAGGACCCTCCAGAGTACCACACCTATATGGTGTAGTACGTGTGCTCTTCCATATTTTATCCAAATGACCACTGATCTTCTCAAGAAATTTCACCAAAAAAAGCATGTTTTTCAAAATCGATTATTTCAATTCCCAAAATTATTTGAGAAACGTGAACACTTGGATCTCATTTAGGACCCTCCAGAGTACCACACCTATATGGTGTTGTACGTGTGCTCTTCCATATTTTACCAAAATGAGCACTTCTTTAAAAAAAATTTACGAAAAAAGCATATTTTTCAAAATCGATTATTTCAATACCCAAAATTATTTGAGAAACATGACCGATTGGATCACATTTAGGAACCTTCAGAGTACCACACCTATATGGTGTAGTACGTGTGCTCTTCCATATTTTACCCTGATCTTCTCAAGAAATTTCACTAAAAAAGCATTTTTTTCAAAATCGATTATTTCAATTCCCAAAATTATTTGAGAAACGTGAACACTTAGATCTCATTTAGGACCCTCCAGAGTACCACACCTATATGGTGTTGTACGTGTGCTCTTCCATATTTTACCAAAATGAGCACTTCTTTAAAAAAAATTTACGAAAAAAGCATATTTTTCAAAATCGATTATTTCAATTCCCAAAATTATTTGAGAAACATGACCGATTGGATCACATTTAGGAACCTTCAGAGTACCACACCTATATGGTGTAGTACGTGTGCTCTTCCATATTTTACCCTGATCTTCTCAAGAAATTTCACTAAAAAAGCATTTTTTTCAAAATCGATTATTTCAATTCCCAAAATTATTTGAGAAACGTGAACACTTGGGTCACATTTAGGACCCTCCAGAGTACCACACCTATATGGTGTAGTACGTGTGCTCTTCCATATTTTATCCAAATGACCACTGATCTTCTCAAGAAATTTCACCAAAAAAAGCATGTTTTTCAAAATCGATTATTTCAATTCCCAAAATTATTTGAGAAACGTGAACACTTGGATCTCATTTAGGACCCTCCAGAGTACCACACCTATATGGTGTTGTACGTGTGCTCTTCCATATTTTACCAAAATGAGCACTTCTTTAAAAAAAATTTACGAAAAAAGCATATTTTTCAAAATCGATTATTTCAATTCCCAAAATTATTTGAGAAACATGACCGATTGGATCACATTTAGGAACCTTCAGAGTACCACACCTATATGGTGTAGTACGTGTGCTCTTCCATATTTTACCCTGATCTTCTCAAGAAATTTCACTAAAAAAGCATTTTTTTCAAAATCGGTTATTTCAATTCCCAAAATTATTTGAGAAACGTGAACACTTGGGTCACATTTAGGACCCTCCAGAGTACCACACCTATATGGTGTAGTACGTGTGCTCTTCCATATTTTATCCAAATGACCACTGATCTTCTCAAGAAATTTCACCAAAAAAAGCATGTTTTTCAAAATCGATTATTTCAATTCCCAAAATTATTTGAGAAACGTGAACACTTGGATCTCATTTAGGACCCTCCAGAGTACCACACCTATATGGTGTTGTACGTGTGCTCTTCCATATTTTACCAAAATGAGCACTTCTTTAAAAAAAATTTACGAAAAAAGCATATTTTTCAAAATCGATTATTTCAATTCCCAAAATTATTTGAGAAACATGACCGATTGGATCACATTTAGGAACCTTCAGAGTACCACACCTATATGGTGTAGTACGTGTGCTCTTCCATATTTTACCCTGATCTTCTCAAGAAATTTCACTAAAAAAGCATTTTTTTCAAAATCGATTATTTCAATTCCCAAAATTATTTGAGAAACGTGAACACTTGGGTCACATTTAGGACCCTCCAGAGTACCACACTTATATGGTGTAGTACGTGTGCTCTTCCATATTTTATCCAAATGACCACTGATCTTCTCAAGAAATTTCACCAAAAAAAGCATGTTTTTCAAAATCGATTATTTCAATTCCCAAAATTATTTGAGAAACGTGAACACTTGGATCTCATTTAGGACCCTCCAGAGTACCACACCTATATGGTGTTGTACGTGTGCTCTTCCATATTTTACCAAAATGAGCACTTCTTTAAAAAAAAATTTACGAAAAAAGCATATTTTTCAAAATCGATTATTTCAATTCCCAAAATTATTTGAGAAACATGACCGATTGGATCACATTTAGGAACCTTCAGAGTACCACACCTATATGGTGTAGTACGTGTGCTCTTCCATATTTTACCCTGATCTTCTCAAGAAATTTCACTAAAAAAGCATTTTTTTCAAAATCGATTATTTCAATTCCCAAAATTATTTGAGAAACGTGAACACTTGGATCTCATTTAGGACCCTCCAGAGTACCACACCTATATGGTGTTGTACGTGTGCTCTTCCATATTTTACCAAAATGAGCACTTCTTTAAAAAAAATTTACGAAAAAAGCATATTTTTCAAAATCGATTATTTCAATTCCCAAAATTATTTGAGAAACATGACCGATTGGATCACATTTCGGAACCTTCAGAGTACCACACCTATATGGTGTAGTACGTGTGCTCTTCCATATTTTACCCTGATCTTCTCAAGAAATTTCACTAAAAAAGCATTTTTTTCAAAATCGATTATTTCAATTCCCAAAATTATTTGAGAAACGTGAACACTTGGATCTCATTTATGACCCTCCAGAGTACCACACCTATATGGTGTTGTACGTGTGCTCTTCCATATTTTACCAAAATGAGCACTTCTTTAAAAAAAATTTACGAAAAAAGCATATTTTTCAAAATCGATTATTTCAATTCCCAAAATTATTTGAGAAACATGCCCGATTGGATCACATTTAGGAACCTTCAGAGTACCACACCTATATGGTGTAGTACGTGTGCTCTTCCATATTTTACCCTGATCTTCTCAAGAAATTTCACTAAAAAAGCATTTTTTTCAAAATCGATTATTTCAATTCCCAAAATTATTTGAGAAACGTGAACACTTGGGTCACATTTAGGACCCTCCAGAGTACCACACCTATATGGTGTAGTACGTGTGCTCTTCCATATTTTATCCAAATGACCACTGATCTTCTCAAGAAATTTCACCAAAAAAAGCATGTTTTTCAAAATCGATTATTTCAATTCCCAAAATTATTTGAGAAACGTGAACACTTGGATCTCATTTAGGACCCTCCAGAGTACCACACCTATATGGTGTTGTACGTGTGCTCTTCCATATTTTACCAAAATGAGCACTTCTTTAAAAAAAATTTACGAAAAAAGCATATTTTTCAAAATCGATTATTTCAATTCCCAAAATTATTTGAGAAACATGACCGATTGGATCACATTTAGGAACCTTCAGAGTACCACACCTATATGGTGTAGTACGTGTGCTCTTCCATATTTTACCCTGATCTTCTCAAGAAATTTCACTAAAAAAGCATTTTTTTCAAAATCGATTATTTCAATTCCCAAAATTATTTGAGAAACGTGAACACTTGGGTCACATTTAGGACCCTCCAGAGTACCACACCTATATGGTGTAGTACGTGTGCTCTTCCATATTTTATCCAAATGACCACTGATCTTCTCAAGAAATTTCACCAAAAAAAGCATGTTTTTCAAAATCGATTATTTCAATTCCCAAAATTATTTGAGAAACGTGAACACTTGGATCTCATTTAGGACCCTCCAGAGTACCACACCTATATGGTGTTGTACGTGTGCTCTTCCATATTTTACCAAAATGAGCACTTCTTTAAAAAAAATTTACGAAAAAAGCATATTTTTCAAAATCGATTATTTCAATTCCCAAAATTATTTGAGAAACATGACCGATTGGATCACATTTAGGAACCTTCAGAGTACCACACCTATATGGTGTAGTACGTGTGCTCTTCCATATTTTACCCTGATCTTCTCAAGAAATTTCACTAAAAAAGCATTTTTTTCAAAATCGATTATTTCAATTCCCAAAATTATTTGAGAAACGTGAACACTTGGATCTCATTTAGGACCCTCCAGAGTACCACACCTATATGGTGTTGTACGTGTGCTCTTCCATATTTTACCAAAATGAGCACTTCTTTAAAAAAAATTTACGAAAAAAACATATTTTTCAAAATCGATTATTTCAATTCCCAAAATTATTTGAGAAACATGACCGATTGGATCACATTTAGGAACCTTCAGAGTACCACACCTATATGGTGTAGTACGTGTGCTCTTCCATATTTTACCCTGATCTTCTCAAGAAATTTCACTAAAAAAGCATTTTTTTCAAAATCGATTATTTCAATTCCCAAAATTATTTGAGAAACGTGAACACTTGGGTCACATTTAGGACCCTCCAGAGTACCACACCTATATGGTGTAGTACGTGTGCTCTTCCATATTTTATCCAAATGACCACTGATCTTCTCAAGAAATTTCACCAAAAAAAGCATGTTTTTCAAAATCGATTATTTCAATTCCCAAAATTATTTGAGAAACGTGAACACTTGGATCTCATTTAGGACCCTCCAGAGTACCACACCTATATGGTGTTGTACGTGTGCTCTTCCATATTTTACCAAAATGAGCACTTCTTTAAAAAAAATTTACGAAAAAAGCATATTTTTCAAAATCGATTATTTCAATTCCCAAAATTATTTGAGAAACATGACCGATTGGATCACATTTAGGAACCTTCAGAGTACCACACCTATATGGTGTAGTACGTGTGCTCTTCCATATTTTACCCTGATCTTCTCAAGAAATTTCACTAAAAAAGCATTTTTTTCAAAATCGATTATTTCAATTCCCAAAATTATTTGAGAAACGTGAACACTTGGGTCACATTTAGGACCCTCCAGAGTACCACACCTATATGGTGTAGTACGTGTGCTCTTCCATATTTTATCCAAATGACCACTGATCTTCTCAAGAAATTTCACCAAAAAAAGCATGTTTTTCAAAATCGATTATTTCAATTCCCAAAATTATTTGAGAAACGTGAACACTTGGATCTCATTTAGGACCCTCCAGAGTACCACACCTATATGGTGTTGTACGTGTGCTCTTCCATATTTTACCAAAATGAGCACTTCTTTAAAAAAAATTTACGAAAAAAGCATATTTTTCAAAATCGATTATTTCAATTCCCAAAATTATTTGACAAACATGACCGATTGGATCACATTTAGGAACCTTCAGAGTACCACACCTATATGGTGTAGTACGTGTGCTCTTCCATATTTTACCCTGATCTTCTCAAGAAATTTCACTAAAAAAGCATTTTTTTCAAAATCGATTATTTCAATTCCCAAAATTATTTAAGAAACGTGAACACTTGGGTCACATTTAGGACCCTCCAGAGTACCACACCTATATGGTGTAGTACGTGTGCTCTTCCATATTTTATCCAAATGACCACTGATCTTCTCAAGAAATTTCACCAAAAAAAGCATGTTTTTCAAAATCGATTATTTCAATTCCCAAAATTATTTGAGAAACGTGAACACTTGGATCTCATTTAGGACCCTCCAGAGTACCACACCTATATGGTGTTGTACGTGTGCTCTTCCATATTTTACCAAAATGAGCACTTCTTTAAAAAAAATTTACGAAAAAAGCATATTTTTCAAAATCGATTATTTCAATTCCCAAAATTATTTGAGAAACATGACCGATTGGATCACATTTAGGAACCTTCAGAGTACCACACCTATATGGTGTAGTACGTGTGCTCTTCCATATTTTACCCTGATCTTCTCAAGAAATTTCACTAAAAAAGCATTTTTTTCAAAATCGATTATTTCAATTCCCAAAATTATTTGAGAAACGTGAACACTTGGATCTCATTTAGGACCCTCCAGAGTACCACACCTATATGGTGTTGTACGTGTGCTCTTCCATATTTTACCAAAATGAGCACTTCTTTAAAAAAAATTTACGAAAAAAACATATTTTTCAAAATCGATTATTTCAATTCCCAAAATTATTTGAGAAACATGACCGATTGGATCACATTTAGGAACCTTCAGAGTACCACACCTATATGGTGTAGTACGTGTGCTCTTCCATATTTTACCCTGATCTTCTCAAGAAATTTCACTAAAAAAGCATTTTTTTCAAAATCGATTATTTCAATTCCCAAAATTATTTGAGAAACGTGAACACTTGGGTCACATTTAGGACCCTCCAGAGTACCACACCTATATGGTGTAGTACGTGTGCTCTTCCATATTTTATCCAAATGACCACTGATCTTCTCAAGAAATTTCACCAAAAAAAGCATGTTTTTCAAAATCGATTATTTCAATTCCCAAAATTATTTGAGAAACGTGAACACTTGGATCTCATTTAGGACCCTCCAGAGTACCACACCTATATGGTGTTGTACGTGTGCTCTTCCATATTTTACCAAAATGAGCACTTCTTTAAAAAAAATTTACGAAAAAAGCATATTTTTCAAAATCGATTATTTCAATTCCCAAAATTATTTGAGAAACATGACCGATTGGATCACATTTAGGAACCTTCAGAGTACCACACCTATATGGTGTAGTACGTGTGCTCTTCCATATTTTACCCTGATCTTCTCAAGAAATTTCACCAAAAAAGCATTTTTTTCAAAATCGATTATTTCAATTCCCAAAATTATTTGAGAAACGTGAACACTTGGGTCACATTTAGGACCCTCCAGAGTACCACACCTATATGGTGTAGTACGTGTGCTCTTCCATATTTTATCCAAATGACCACTGATCTTCTCAAGAAATTTCACCAAAAAAAGCATGTTTTTCAAAATCGATTATTTCAATTCCCAAAATTATTTGAGAAACGTGAACACTTGGATCTTATTTAGGACCCTCCAGAGTACCACACCCATATGGTGTTGTACGTGTGCTCTTCCATATTTTACCAAAATGAGCACTTCTTTAAAAAAAATTTACGAAAAAAGCATATTTTTCAAAATCGATTATTTCAATTCCCAAAATTATTTGAGAAACATGACCGATTGGATCACATTTAGGAACCTTCAGAGTACCACACCTATATGGTGTAGTACGTGTGCTCTTCCATATTTTATCCAAATGACCACTGATCTTCTCAAGAAATTTCACAACAAAAAGCATGTTTTTCAAAATCGATTATTTCAATTCCCAAAATTATTTGAGAAACGTGACCGATTGAATCACATTTAGGAACCTTCAGAGTACCACACGTATATGGTGTAGTACGTGTGCTCTTCCATATTTTACCCTGATCTTCTCAAGAAATTTCACTAAAAAAGCATTTTTTTCAAAATCGATTATTTCAATTCCCAAAATTATTTCAGAAACGTGGCCGATTGGATCACATTTAGGACCCTCCAGAGTACCACCCCTATATGGTGTAGTACGTGTGCTCTTCCATATTTTACCCAAATGACTATTCATCTTCTCAAGAAAATTATGTTTTCTTAAATCTAATTTATTGGCTCTACCAGACATATTTCCATTACCATTCTTTTATAATTTCATAAAGTACAATTTAGAGAAATTTTTCCAAAAAAAAAAAAAATATCTATCTTAATCCAGTTCCAAGGATTTGGAATCCTAATCCATTTATCGACTACTGTTAAATAGCTAACAGTGCTCTGTTATGTGCTTAACATGCAATGTTAGAAATGTTGGTTCCTGTCTCTGCTATTTAAATACGAATTTATCTTCACACACATCAAAAAGTGTCCGTTTATGGGAAATGTCCGCTTAGGAGAGGTGTCCTTAAAGAGAGAGTACACTGTACATATACATATATATGTATACTTACATCGCTCATTTACTTCAATAGTGTCACAACTCAAAAATAAACCAATTTTGCAGAAAACTCAATGAAGACATGAAAAAATATTCTTCTCTCAGGTGATGGTACAAACTATTTATATTAAATTTTTATACAAGATAAAATACGAAATGCGAAATACGAAATATTATTATTATTTTACTTTGAACAGAAATCCATACATACATACATATATATGTACATACATCTAGCACTTCCTGGTGTAGTTTCATATATTTTGTTTCCTTAAGAAAATCATTTATCACGCTACATGTCACCAATTCACTCATGGTGACACTGGGCATTTCTACTTGATTTTAAGTGCTGGTAATTTTGTTGTTTTCTTGTTGAAAAGTGGCCAGCTTGATAAGAAATCTATGGGCACAACAAAAACACTTATGTTAGATATTATACCTAATATTCAAATGTGCAGAAAGTAGAAAAGAAAACAGGAAACTTATAATGGCACTGGCAATCCCAGCAATAAGAACCCACATGAAAAAAGATCAAATTAGAAAAGGTGATATTTTCATAAACCAAGAAAGTGGAAAATGACATCATTAAAACATTACGCTATTTAAGCAGGTGTTTTTTTTTTTTTTTTTGGTGTAACAAGTTACAAATAAAGTTTTGAAATTCGTATTTAATTTCTGATGTTTAAAAACTTTTTGTTTAAACGGAAGCTAGCTCTGTAGTAATTTAAAAGTACTTAAATTTTAGCAAAATAAGCAAATTTCATTACAAATGGGATGCACAAGGAAGAGTCGAAAGTTTATAAAAGCAAAAGTTCACTTACATGCATACTTATTTAAATAAAAAATATGGAAATTCTACGAAAAAATAAAGCAAATTCACTAAAAAATTAATTATTTACATATCGAGCCTTATTTTCGATTTTATCGTAAGCGACATGTTATCGAAAATATACTTTTTTATTGAAATTAAAATTTTATGGGCCTACCCAAATTTTAGAATTATCAATATGCCAAAATAGTTGATAGCTTTTAAGATACAGGCTGTAAAATTGTATCGTAAGCGACAATTTACGTATGTAAACCAAATTTTAATATCATAAAAAAATCTTCTCCTGAAAACTTTAATTTTTGTCGCTTGCGATAAAATCAGCACAAAATTTTGAGAAAAAAATTCGAAATCGAAAAAGTATGAAAAAAGCATGAATTGCACTAATCTAATACCTATGTATGATATGTATTTCATATAAAAAATTCAGTGAAGTGCGACTTTGACTCGCACCCGAAACGGCGCTTGTTATTTGACGATTCTTTTTAGTATTGTTTTTTTCTTTTTGGCGATTTTTTTTTTTTTTTTTTACAGTATAAAATTTTAGTTTTAGCGCTTTTTTAGTTTTGGTGTTTTTTTTTAATAAAATAAAAATATTTATGTGTATTCTTTTGTATTTTAGCGATTTATTTTATTTTTGGTGATATTTTTCATTTAAGCGTTTTTTCATTTTGGCGATTTTTGGTTTCGGTTTTTTTTTTTAATTTTGGGACTTTTTAGTTTTATCGTTTTTGAAAATTTCAAGAGTTTGCATCTTACATTTTCCAAGACACAGCAAGTTCTCAAAATTACATGGTCAAAATACTGATAGAATACCCTTTAATTTAAAATTTTTTTATTTTAGTGTTAATTGGTGTACTCTGCATAAAATACATTAACTTTGAAAATGGCAATTGTCTAGGTATAATTGTCTCTATAGATATTACATTATGATTTAAAAATTTTTCCTTGCTCGCTTTAGACCACCCTTTAATTTTTAACAGTCATATGTATATTTGTTGTTGTAGCGACCAAAGTTTTATAAGTATGTACACAAGGCGAATTCACATAAGGTGGTCTTAATTCACCAGCTGACATACCTTCTCTCCTGTCAAATCAACCAAAACGTTAGGAAATATTCTGACAGCAGAAAATTTTACACTAACAAATATACAAGGCGAATACGCAGAGTTGCAAATTAAGACCACCTTGTGTCAATTTGCCTTGTATGTATGTACATATATTCTGTGAAAATATCAGGTCTATAGCTCTTACGGTTCTCGAGAATACAGCATGTGACAGATAAACAGGCGGACGGACATAGTTGCGAAAACAATAGGGTCGCTTTTCACCTTTGTTATACGTAACTCTAAAAAGTTCCAAAAATTGCACTAGCTTTATAACAGTAACTAACTAACACATAATAAAAGTAATTTCATAAAATACACATTTTTTCAAAAAGTCTTAGTGAAATTTTTTTAAAATATTTACCATACATCGCAAAAGTAAAGCCGTTTATCGCCTTGACGCTAATGTTGGTTAAAACTGAATTTAGTTTTCCCTATCATTGAAAATACTTCAACATTTCAATGGTTTTCCACATACATTCATACATACATATTTGCATACATACATATGTATATACATATGTAACTGACATAATTCAATATGAGCCTATAATTTTCCCCATGCCTGTAACTTATAATTGTGCTGATATTTAGCCGAATTTTGTTAAATATGTAGTAGGTATTTTTTTTTTATTTGCATACTTATTTATTTTACGCCCACAAAAAGTATAATATTCAAGTCACGTATAGTACCTATACCTTTTTTAACTTTTGTTGAAATTTAAGTATGTATGCATGTGTATGTAAATGTATGTATACATACATATGTATGTATGTACAAAATCAACAAAATTCTTAAAATCAAAGCAAATGCTTAGTGAATATAAAAAGATTAGATTACTTCAAAATAACATACATACATAGTATATACAAACTTACATATGTATACCTATTACACTAAAAATTTATCAAAAACATTAAAATTAAACATTTCAAGATATCGCTCCCTCGTTGCAACAGAGACATAGCTCTAAAAAGCTTTGTTGTACAGAAAATAAGTTTAAAGTTTTCAATTTACATACAATATAAAAAAATGTTCTTCTCTGAACAGGTGAATATACAAACCATTTGTATGAAATCCGAAAACATATTTATTCAGATACAGATATGACTATGTTGTAAAAAAAGGTGCGATGTGTCTGTGGTCGATAAGAGCGTAAGTCGAAAAAGATGGTTTCGGCAAAAAACACTTTTGACATATGATACCTACATGTCTAAATCAAACAGTTTTTCATTAGTAATTAGTGGTTACGGGAGAGAAACTAGAGGGAAATGTATAAGCGTATGTGTATTCATTTGTATAAAAAGCCGATTGATGTTCGCCCCCGGCGCTTCTCTGGGCAGCCTAGGTTCAATCACAGTAAAAAGTATTCGCACCATTCACTGAGTATTCGTTGCTTTTGACAAGACCAGTGAACATTTATGTAAAACATACAAGGCATACAATAAAATTCGTCGCACTCATCTCTTTCAATTGTGCAATGCGTTGTTTTTGTCAAAGGTTATGGATTGACAATATGCAAGTATTTTTTCTTTATGATTGCTATCAAATCAACAAAATAAGGCATTCAATATGTTCTCTGCTAAGTAACGATATTTTCGGAGTTACTCTATTTTCGGAGTTTTTATATCCCCCCTTAGTAACGCTGTCTACAAAATGTTCAGTATAAATTTTCTAAACCGTACAATTCCTTATTCGTTATCCACCCCTGGAGGCTTACGTAATATGTAGGGTTTGGGAAACGGGAATTCCCGGGCGGGAAATCCCGGGAAATGTCTGTCTAATATTCCGGGGAAATTTTTGAGATTTTCCCGGGAAAACGGGAAATTTAAACTGCATGTTATTTCATAAATATATAGAATTTATAATCCAATTTTACTTTAATATAAAAACTTATTATTTTTTTATATATTACAAAAGTTCGTTTGAATGATTGTATGACTAAATTTACACGAACGTTGACACTTTTTAATCGTCTGTTTAAACACTTACATATACCTTGGTCGAAGGAAATTTTTTAATCTTAAAATTTAAATTGGGTTTTTGTTTAAAATGTAACTGTAAGAAAGAAAGAATTCTTTCGAAGCCGATAAACAAGCAGTAAAATGTCCATATATTTTTAATATAAAATAAAAATGTGAGCTATTCAAATCTAGTCTGAAATTTCATAAAAATTCCATTAAATTGAGGTCATACCATATCTCCTATAAAAAGTGGAATAAATTGTATAAGTATCAATGATTGCAATGATATAATCATTTCTTAAAGTAAATAATTCGATGCTAAGCGAACTTGAAGTGATTTTTCGCCGAATTAGTGAACAAATTTTGAAAAATGTAGTGAACATTTTAAGCTGTAAGAACTCTGAGTTGACAAAACTTAAATTAATTACAAGTAGACGCTATTATGGAAACCCTGAAGCAAATATTTTAGGAGAAATAAAATGAAAAATTAAAGACACTTAGACATACTGTGGCTCAGGGTATTCATAATTCGGCGCAGCGCAGTATGGTACTGTAACCTGCTTGTACTTATCGATAAGAAACCGCTTGGAACTTTTTCAAAAAGAATGAGAAACAAGCAATGCAAATTCTTATTAAAATGAAGGTAGGTCTTATTAGAAAATTGTCTACTAATTGTGGTAACAGTCGTCAATTGGTTTTTATATGATCTTTTGCTGTGTAATAACTTTATTCCATTTGCTTAAATTCAATTAAAAATTCTTAAAAATTTGTCTTAGAACTGCTTTTTTATTAACTTTTATTTCAAAAGAATGCTTACATTAATAAAACAATCGAAATTTCACCAACTTTCATTTAATAAATGTATTTAATTTAGAAAATTAGCTTTTCCCTTGAACTTGATTTTTTAATTCCCGTTTCCCGGGAAGTGCAAAAGTCCGGGAAATCCCAAACCCTAGTAATATGTGAATAGCTCCTTAGGTAAATTTTGCTTTGTTTATCTTATAATCTTTATAACAAACTTCGTCGTGTCTGAATGAAAAGTTTTTTCATTAATATTTAGTGATTACACTTTTTGTACAAATGTATGCCAAGTGTGACCCTACCCTTAGAGATTTATTCAATGAACTGGTTTATGAAAAAACAAAACCATTTTGATCATTTCCACTTGACTATTTATGAGAAGAGAGAAAAAACCTAGCACAAAAAGTATTTATGTATATAGTATGTATGTATTTTCAGGTTTTGGATCAAGGTTGCCGACTTTTGTGTAACTATCCAAAAAGGGGGGAAAAAGTAAATGAGTAAATGACCCTAGCTCATTATTTTTTGATATCGAGATTTTTAAATTTTTCTATACATTATAGGTACATACATATCTTTATTTGTCTATCGATATTTACAAAAAAATTCAATTTCCAAAATATAATATATGCATCTTTGCTTGTAGAAAACTATTTATATATTAAAATGCATAATTGTTTTTGTGAAATATTTTCGTAAATAAAGCTAAGGTCACACTTGACAAACATTTGTCCAAAAAAGCGTAACCAGTAAATACTAATGCAAAATTTGTTGCTTCATACACGAGTTTATTAAATTAATTAGTTTGTATTTCACAAATAGGCAAAGTTATAGAATACAATATTATTGGAAACTATTGAGCTTAACAAACACGTGTCTAAATCAAAAGATTTCTCATTAGTACATACTGGTCAAGGCGATTTCAGTATCAGGTGTGAACTCTTCCCTACAAAAATTTTACAACACAAAAAACAACGTGTAGTTTGCTATGCTACAAAACCAATCTGTCAGGAGATTTCTAAGCAAATTTTGACATTTTGGTTCAAATTGCTCAATTGGTTCAAATTGCTCAGCTAAAACAGCTGATAATCAGCTGGGCGGAAGAGGTCACCTGATACTTAATTCTCCTTGATACTGGTTACGTTTTTTTGGGCAAAAGGTTGTCAAGTGTGACCGTACCTTTAGAATCTTTTGCATAACTTTGAAGTTTTGTCTGTGTTAAGTAAAATTTGGATTCTGGCAACACTGTTTTGGATTAATCTAGCTGAGTATATACGTATATATGGATGTATGTATATACCCTGTAGTAAATAAAATAGTCAGTTGAGAAAAAACACTAACTTATAAATTAATTATTTTGCAAGTGACTACAAATTGGTTTAAATTACATGCAGATATCAACCAAACATATTGAATAGAAGCACACGTAAGAAATAAATAAAAGCAAAATAAGTAAATGAAAAGAAAATAAAAAAAATCAAAAGAAGCATGCCATGAAATCAAATGCCAAATGTTTGTGTTGAAAAAAAAAACTAAATAATTTCAATAATATTTCCTATGAGCGGTTCGTATGTATGAATATATTATGTACATATATATGCATGTACGAATTTTTTATTTTTAGTGACTATAATAATAATAAATATTTATATAGACATATATGTATTTATATATTTACATAGATATATATGAATATATACATATATGTATATATATAATATATATAATATAAATATACATATATCTTTTTTTTGCTATAATAGTAATTAACTACAAATTGGTTGAAAAATAAGTAGTTAGTAGCCAATTTAAGTCATGCAGAGATGGCCACAATTGACTACCGCCTATGACATGCCTATGTTAAAATAGTGAGTCGGCGACAAGGAAAAAAGTCACTTAACCAGTTGTGGTTATTAAAAAACCAGTTTGAAGTTACTTACAAATGGGTTTGAGTTCCTATAGGGTATATACATATGGATATATGTACGTACATACATATCTGCATCAATGTCAAATCGAATAGTTGAAGTCACACATACGGTATGAACCAATATACAAACATATGTACATACTTATGTACATACGTATATACATATATTCTGTTTTGATTTCTCCAATTTGGGCACTCAATGTTCTTGGCTAGATTTTATTATTAAGAAGATGATATTGGTTTAAATTTAAATTCCAGCATGGAATCCAAGCAATGGAACAATCAATCACTACACAAAATGCGGTACATAAATTATGTTTTTATATACTACATTAACACTTAAATATTATCCATCCTCCCATGGAATATTGTTTTCATTTGTTTTATTTATAAGTAGGTATGTACTTAATAAACCAATCTTACCAAAAATACACAATTTTCTTTAAATATTATAACAAATCACATTTTCGGAACTTGTTTAAGTTTTTTTAACTTTTTTCTTTCATAATTTTTTATCCGTATACTCTTTTTGGCTTTTGTATTTTTGGCACATTGTTCAAGTGTTATAAAACAACAATGTAGAAACATGCTTGTGGACACGTAACAAAGCTTTGGGTGGATATTTTATGAAGCTTTACTCTTTTAGTAAAACCTTTGCACTTTATTCGTAACTTACCTTATTTTATATACATATTAGTCAATTTTGTTGCAAACAAATTTGTTAACTTTGGTTAACTTTATTTAAAATAACGATAATAAAGTGTTAAGAACACGCACTAGCACTAAAGTTTTCGTTTGTAAACAATTACAAATTATATCATTGACAGTCAGCTGCCGGTTGAAAGTCTTTTTTGTAGAAGTGATGCCATACTTATCTAATTCTATAGTACCCAGAGTTGCTTCATTTAGACTGTTGCTATCACTACTCAATGGATGTAAATTTTTACTAACGTTACGTAAATTCTATATTTGAACTACTGCACCTAATTCAGAGATCTTTTGTACACGAAAAACTTACTTTGCAAAGTTTTAAGTGTGTATTAGATAAGGGGGAAAATAATGGAAGTGATTACAGACTTTGATATGCAGGCGAAATTTCTGTGTTCTTCTTTCATTTCTTTAGTTTTTTCCTTCATTACTTCTTGGCATAGTGATAATATGCCAAAGTAAACTTTGCGTGTGCAAAAGTGAAAGTAACAAATTTCGTCAAACGAAACTCGCACATGTACGCGGTTTTTGAAATCTCTGATCTAGGTTTAAAAAAATTATTCATTCTAATATGTACGTCAAATAAATAAATGTATTTCATGGTCTTAAATCATGATATTTTGACCCATTAATGGGTTTTCATAGTGCACTTGTAAATATTTAGTTGAACAAATAAAATATGTGTTTTTTTTTTAATCTTGAACATTAACCCCCTTATTCATAAAATTTTAAACGAATTTGAAATGTATTTGATTTAAAAGTTTTCATACAAACTTTTCCTAAAACGGATTTATAGTTCATTTTATTTTTTTTATGAATACGGGGTTAATAATTCCTACACAAAATAAAACTTTCAAATAGAGTTTCTGGTATTAATAGTATGTTTCCACAGACTTTAAATCAAGTACGTTTAAGTAAATCACTTCAAGGTGTTTCCACCTTATGAGTGATTTGTTGTTCGAATTTTCGTATTCAATTTATGCACGTACATTATAAGGTGGGCGCATCAGCTGTAATGTGAATTTTATTCACATATGGTTGACATTTAAAATTTTTTAAATATTCATGAATGTCATTTTTTCACAATTGTCAATCACTACTGATGGATGACCCAGAGATGGAGCTTGTAATTTTATAGTAGGTACAGACTTTGCAAATTGTTTACGCAACACGTTTTCGAATATTTTGACACAGACACTGCAACCTATAAACATCAAAACATTTTGATATTTTCGAAAATTCGAATGCAACCATAAACAAGACGACCGACAATGCAACCTCCCTCCTTTCATAAGCACATTGATAAGTATGTACCTAACAGCATAGACTATGGCGCGTAGTCATAGTCGAAACAAAGTACACTTTAAGATATTAAAACCAGTATTTTGTATGGTAGTACTGGTTTTAACTCCTTAAATTGTACTTTGTTTTGACTATGACTAGGCGCCTATGTATCTAAAGTCACCTTTTTTTTTACATAAATAGTATGTCAACACATCAAGAAAAAGAAGTATGTATCTACTGTAGATAAATCTGTGCCTCGTTTCTGTACGGAATGTGAGAACTTTTCAAGTCGAAAAAATTGTTATAATCCTGTGAAACACAGGGTGAGTAAGAAAAAAACTGTATTTGTTGATATGTTTTGTAGAGATCGACCGAAGGCGTTTTTTTTTTGGCCGAAGCCGAACTTCGGATAAAATCCTAAACTTCGGCCAAAACCGAAGTCGAATGTTTTAAATTTTAAAAATTGTACTTGTTTTATATGAATTAAGAAAAAAGTTTGTTTTTTTGAGATCACTGAAATAGCTGTAATATCTATTGGATACATAACAAGAAAAATAAAACAATTTTGCAATTTCTAGATTGCTTTTTCATATGATCACTCACAAGAACGTCCAAGTAAAAGAAAACAGAAAGCAACAGGGTTGTATTTCAAAGCAACCCTTTCAAAACGTTAAACACAATAGAAACTGTCGGCGAGCAACGACCAAAAATAATGTTATTTTTCAAGCTTGGAATGAAAAATATTCGGCTTCGGCTAATCGGCCGATTTTTGCCGTATGCCGAATGTTGGCCGATTACCAATTTTTGGCCGAAGGCCGAAGCCGATTAATCGGTCGAACTCTAATGTCTTGTAACTTTATATAGGTTTTTATGTGAGTAACCCTGTGTAAAATAGGACAACCAATATAATTATTTAATTATTCTCGATGCGAGAACTTCTCACAAGTTACAGAAATGGGGTACTGGTTCAAAAATAGTATTTTCCAAATGATTTAAAATAAATCAACCACTTTGAGATGATTTATCCATATGCAAAATGTATGGTAAATCATGCGTAAATTTGCTCAAATCACCAAGATGCGTTTTAAATCAAATTATCATTTAAGGCCCGTAAATGGGCCGGCTGACCTTTTTACCGCCTTTATTTCTATGGTTGCCAAGGCCCTACATTGATATGGTTTGTTTGCCAGTTCTTTTAACCCTAGAGTATTAACCATATTTTACATCGTTGTAACTTATGACCGACGATGTTTTTTAATAAGATTTTATTATATTTATACATATAATCAAAATGACGCATTTTAAGTGCAAAAACACATATTTGAGTATTTTAAAAAACCATTCTCCTAAAAACTTTAGTTTTTGTCGCTTACGATTAAATCGAAAATAAGGCTCGATATGTATGCACATATCGTTCATTTACTTCAATAGTGTCTCAACTCAAAAGAACTAGTTTTGCAAAAAACGTATAGCTTTAGTTTTCAATTTACATACATACATATCGCACTAAATCAACAAAAGACTATTAACTATAATTTAAAATTTTCAGTAGAGATGAAAAAACTGTTTGTGGTTACATTAACAATTTGATTATTTTTAATTTGAAATCAAATACATCTTATGAAAATATACGATACATTTCCATATATGTCCTCTTTTGTATTAACTCAAAATAATACCTTTTTGGTGATATGAAGGTAGTCATTACACTATCACAAAAATGGTCTGTATGTACCTATGAAACATGCAAAAATATTATTTACCCAAAAACTTTTGGTTAATTATTCCTTAAAATTATGTATGTACCTATTTCTGCTTAGAAAATTTTTTTAGAACGTTTGGCCGGTAGGATTTAAATTGCACTAATTGTAGCGATATGTACGCTCATTTATTCAAAGAACATCATAACTCAAAAATACCAGTTTGCCACAAAACGAGCTTGGAAGTTTTCAATTTACACACATCTTGATAGAAAAACTAAATTTTACATTTCTCTCGAGTTGAGTAGACATCCGTATGAAATTTTTACACAATATGAAGGACGATATGATTAATACTGCATCATTCTCGAAATCAAATTTATCGAGTTATGACGTTCTTTGAGTAAATGAGCGATACTTTCCTTTAGTTTAAAAACAAAAATTACAGCCAGGCATGCTCTGAAAATCAATTTTTCAAATTAAATGTGATTTTAAGAGTAGTAATGTATAAAATTTCTTTCATATTTGATGCTCTATACAATGGAAAAATTAAAATACGAGTGAAAATCATCTGCATGACCATCATTACTTTCAAAAGCACGTGATATTCAGAACATACCTGAATAGCTCTATAAAGGCCAATAAAACGGAACATATCTAGTTTCGCGAGGCAACTACAGGAAAATATACCGACGGTCACAAGTAGAAAGCCCTTAACCCGTATTTACACGAAATTGAGTTTTCAACGATTCCAATACATTTCACACAAATTTATTGCAATATGTAGTGTAATATATAAGCAGTTCTACTGTTCATTAGTTTTTATCTTCTGTAGTTACAAGTATTAGAGTTAGGGCACTTGTGACCACCGATACATACATACGAACACTTCAAAGCCCATAACTAGCAAATACTAGTTTTGCAAGATCTTTGTACAACTGCTTCTTTATACATGGGTGCTTAAACTGAATTTAACTTCAAAGCAGCTTCTCGCATTTCAATGTTATTGACTGGGTGCAATTTATTGCTTTAGAGGTTATACGAACGTATATAAACGTGTTCTTCCTCTTAACTAAGTAGAAATAATAACACCATACAAATTTAGTTTCAGTTCACTTCAAGCAATAATCCAAAGATTAATCTTTATTTAAAAATACTACTTTGCACATTGAGGAGTGTGTAAAAGGTTGTTGAAAAACGGTTCCAGGCATCAGCCAAAACAAATCTTGGGTAACACCAGAAAACAACAATTATAACTTGAAGTTACACTTGTATGGGGTTTTTAACGTTATACAAAAGAAAACCTAAAAAAACGAATAAAATAAACAATTATTGAAGAGCACAATTTCAGGATCACATTGTATTTAACTTACATTGTACTTGTCTGGCCATTTACAGGGTTTATTTGGACCTTGCACGCATCTTTCTGCGCTTACGCTTCAACCTACGCATACGCTTCTTACGCCACTATAAATAAAATTAAACAATTTATTAATGTTAATATTCAACTTTTAAGCCAATAGAAGTAAAACTGAACAAGTTTAGTAAACGCAATTATACAAAAAAAAACACGTGTCCTCCAATGTTAGAAAATACAAATGGCGACTTCAGGTGTTAACTGGTATACAGAAAATTGTATGTTCCATTGATTTGGCAATTCTATAAAACTTGTGAATTCTTTTTATATATTACTTGATTGTTTTTGTTAACACTTGTTATTTTTTATCACTATTTGTATTTTTTGCACTTGTAAGTTTCTTCAAATATATTTTATTATTAATATAATAATTTACCTTTGCTCTCATATTTCTTCTGTACTCGAAGAAGTCTGACAGTAAAAGAAGGAAATAGCGGAAGTACTTTTATTCATTGACTTCGAATTCCAAATTCGATGCTTCAGTGTTGCTATAAAAAGTACTCATGGTTGCAAAATATTGTGTTAGTGTAGCGTTGTATTTTGAACCTGAAGACCAGATGGCGCTTTAAACTTATTTGCTCGAAATATAGAGGTGGCATGTTGATAAAGTGTAGAGTTATCACTGTTGGTAGCAGTTGTGTAAAATTTACTTAGGGAAATTTTATTTGTGCCCTTAGCACAGACACAAACCGCTCGTTAATATTTTGGTTAAGAAACAGAATTAAATATGTTTTAAGGGAAATAAAGGAAATAAAAAATTAAATAAATACCTATAGAAAACTGGTTTTGTAAACCTGTTTTAAAGGAAAATAAAGGAAATAAAAAAAAATATTATTAATTAAATTTGTAAAGAAAACTGGTTTGTAAACCTTTTATAAACCAAATATATATTTTTTTATGAATAATGCAGTTATTGTTTAAAAATGTCCAAAAGAACTGATGAATTGACAAAAACTGAGGTCTCTAAATCAAGATTTTTTTTTAAATAAATACATCATAACGAATGCTCATATTTTGAAACATACATAAATAAAATAAATATTCCCTTAACATACATATATCAACTACTAATGCCTTTCCTATTTTCTCATCTCTATTTTCCATTACAGACATTTTGTGTGGTTTCGAAACGTTTCCGAAAAAATTACATACATCGCTTTACGGGCACAAAAAGTTTATTTCTATTTCATCCATGGAGTATAGCGAGAAGAATATGCGTGTATATAGCAACAAATCAGTATTTCGATTATTGCGTTATGGCTACAATATTGTTTAACTGTATTTTTTTAGCCATGACCGAGACAGTCGAAGAAGCTGAGTAAGTGAACAATCAAGCATCGAAAGAATTAATACATGTCTTACATTAAATAACATCAATTTAAAATCATTGAAAAAGCGCACATTTACACAAAATCATTCAATTTTGCATTCAAATCGAAAACTATTATTAATTCTTTCGAACGTCTGGTTGTGGGTTATAATTTTCCCTATTATTTTCTACTGTGTATTTACTACTACAACTACTACTCCACATTGATCTACACCTGGATCCATGGGAATATGCGGGATAATGCCCGAGCTTGTATTTTTCATATGTATCTTCCGTTTCTCGATTTGCACTTGCAGATATATCTTCCTAGCGATTTATACCATTGAAATGGTTATTAAAATCATTGCCAAAGGCTTCCTGCTCAACAAATACACATATTTGCGCAATCCTTGGAATTGGTTGGATTTCGTGGTCATAGCAAGTGGTTATGCCACCATTGGCATGGATGTGGGCAACTTGGCTGGCCTGCGTACATTTCGTGTGTTGAGAGCATTAAAGACTGTTTCCATAATGCCAGGCTTAAAGACTATTATAAATGCACTATTGCACTCATTCCGTCAATTGGCCGAGGTCATGACGTTAACCATATTTTGCTTAATGGTCTTTGCACTATTTGCACTGCAGGTGGGTATTTATTTTAAATCTCTTGCTGTACCTGAAAGTGTTTTAACGGAAAATGTGCATGTTTAATTGTTTGTTTTTCAACAGGTTTATATGGGAGAATTACGCAACAAATGTGTTAAAAATTTACCTGATGAGTGGACGAATACATCAGATCTTGAATGGAGATTGTAAGTTTAAGTTATGGTACAAATATTCCTTATGGAATTTTATTTTTTATATTTTATTTCATTATCATTTGATTTGATTTGATTAGAGTAATTTTTTTGGATCTGATCTTATATAATTTGATTTGATTTGATCTCCCTTTAAATAATTTTTTTTCTGCATTTAATTTTCAGATGGATTAACGATACCGATAATTGGTTGTATGACGATGAGGAGCTGCCCATGTTGTGCGGTAATTTAACGGGCGCCCGTCATTGTCCCCTGGGCTATACGTGCCTGTGTGTTGGCGAAAACCCCAATCATGGTTATACGAATTTCGATAATTTTATGTGGTCAATGTTGACCACATTTCAATTGATAACGTTGGACTATTGGGAGAACGTGTACAATATGGTTTTGGCCACATCGGGGCCAATGAGTGTGTCATTTTTTACAGTGGTTGTGTTTTTTGGTTCATTTTACTTAATTAATCTTATGTTAGCCGTAGTCGCTCTAAGTTACGAGGAAGAAGCCGAAATAACAAATGAAGTAAGTGCCATATCATGGCAGTTCATTTATAAAGGGTTTTCCAATGACGGTGGGAGGATCATGCGTCCGGTGTAAATGAAATCCATTGAAATTTGAGGAGTTCATGTGATCCCTGCTGAGAGATTGTCTTTTTTATCTTTTTCCAAGCGAGCTTCTGAGCATAATGAGTTATTGCCATCGAAATTCGCCTGGAAAAAGTCACATAAAAAAAGTTCAGTGGCATAAAATTCCCGTCCGCCTCCTCAGAAATTCAACCGCCTTGCACTATCATCAATTCTCCTCCTATATTGGAAACTCTTTATACACTTTTTGTTTTATCAAAAAAGTAAAACTCAAAAAAAAATTATATTTTCTTGACTTTCTTTTCTAAAACAAAGGACGAAACTTCTTGCCCTCTCCAATAGAATGAAACAATTCCGTGTTCCATGTTAGTCCTGGTTCACACACGTCAACTTTTAGTTCAGCTGGTAGAAAGAAAAGTGATATTTGTATTTCATTCTCTGTGTTTCTTACAACTGAATCACGAGTTGATCAACAAAAAAAAAAAAAAAAGAGTGTGAACCGGGACTAAGAAGACAAAAAAATATGTTGCACTTATTTTAGAAAAGAAAGCGGCATTAAGAGCAGCCAAAATTTGAATTTAGTAAATTTATATGACTTATAACTCTTTTTTATTTTATATTTTTAGGAACGCAAAAAAGACTTATTGGATCACCGAGATGATTCTACATTTAGCTTCGACCCGTCCGTTCTAAATGTGAAAAAATTAAACAAAAGTAATAATAGAAAGAAAATCGATTCGCGAAAGGGTGTTCTGTTGGCCTCCTACAGTAAAAAGAAGACGCGCAGAAAAAAGCCTTCCAAGGGAAAGACTAAAGAGGGCGGTAATAATACCGACAGCAATGGCAATGGAACGGTTAATATTACATTTAAATTGTTTGCATGCACTCGCTGAAATACTAAATATGTAAAATTAAAAAATTTCTTACAGCATCACAGTAAAAATGATTCACTCACCCCAACACCCAGTCCTAGTCCACGTCACAGCAATTGTGAACGTCCTACCGATTTAGCCTTAAAGTGTCAACACTCTAGTGAGCAGAACGATGACAGCCAGCAACAGCAGCAGCACCAACAACAGCAGCAGCAGCAGCAGCAGCATATTCGTCAAACACGCATTTGCTTTCAAGACGAAGCGCAAAAAAATCCCAACATGTTGTATCCGTCACATCCACTAATGCCCAGTCGCCAGGCGAGTTCCAATTCGAGTGGCGTTAATCGTGAGTCGTCGCAGGATGATTCAGGTGTCGTAGATGATCATGATGAGCAGGATATAACGGCCTCAGAGGTGGTAAATGTATCGGCTACTGATACGCAAAATGATCATACGGCTGTTACGTTGGCGCTGTCACCTCGCGAGGTGCGCTTAATTAAGTGCAATGGTAATATAGCGCGCATTAAGAAGCATAATATTTATGCTTTACATCCGGAATATTCTTCCGAAATTGTTGTAATCGGTAAGTGAAGAGAAAATTATAGCATTGCACAAATTTCTGCGTGAAACAAGTGAATTCAAATACAAATAGTGTAAATTAAAAAAAAAAAACAATATAAGTTTTCATCGTTGCGCCACCTTTATCTCCTGATTTACTAACTTAATATATTCCTCCTTGCCACAATTTCGGAGGTCATTTTGAATAGCTGCAAGTGGTATATTCTGGCTGGCTCTTTGGCAAATTTCATTTAACATTTTTAGTTCTAATAAATCTAAAAAATAAGTGTTTCTGTAAAACAAAAATATATTCAAGGGGCAGGCACTTTGAACCCTCCCCCCCCAAATTTAAAAAAAAATTTTGGTAAACATTTTCAGTATAAATTTTTTTTTAAATCGGCCATCAAATGATAAAGTTATTTGATAATAAATTTTTGGGGCGGGCACTTTGCATCCCTCCAAATTAAAAAAAAATAGTGGACCTTTTCCATATGTGAAAAGAATTTTTTCAATCGGTCCACAAATGACAAACATATTTGAGAGTAAATTTTTGTGGCGGGCACTTTGAACCCCCCAAACCCCTTTCCAAAAAAATGTTGTGAACATTTTTCATTTGGAATTTTTTTTTAATCGGTCCACAAATAACAAAAATATTTGATAGTAAATTTTTGGGGCGGGCACTTTGAACCCCCCCCACCACCAAATTTCCACAAAAAATTTTAGTGAACCGTTTCAAAATGCAATTTTTTTTCGAAAATTGCTCCATAAATGACAAGCATATTTGATAGTAAACTATTGGGGCAGTCACTTGGAAACCAGCCCCCCTCCACACTTTAAATTTAAAAAAAAAAATGGTCCACAAATGGCGAAGTTATGCTAAAATCTGTTAACAACTGTGTAGAAAGAGCAACATAATTTCAAAAAGTGGGCGTAAAAGTGGGCGTGGTTAAACAAATTAGACTATATATATAATTCATTTCAGAGTCCCAGTTAAATGTTGTGAAAATTTTAGGAAAAACGATCCATAGGTCTGGTATCCTATAGGGTACCAACAAACAAACACATTTTCCGTTTTATTTAAAATATATATAGATTTAAGTTTAAAGTTTTCTATTATTTAAAAAACTTATTTATTATTTAAATTATTGTCATAAGTTTATTTTAATTGCAATTTATTTTCCGGTGGTTAGGCATGGCTGTAGAAAAATGAAATAGATTCATATTGAATACCAATTGTTTGCTGGGTTTTCTATAAGTTTCTAAGCTATTACGCTTATTTTTCCCGTTTTGATTTTCAAAAATATTATTATATGTGAATTCTGTGCATAAGGTAAAAGGTTTGTGACTGTTTAAAATGTGTGGTTGAAGTTTACTGATGATTTGCCAAAGCACCATTGAAATGCATATCGATATGCTTAATCACCAGCAAATAAATTTCAATTAAAATTTTCTATTATTAATAAAAAAGTTTTCTTGCAGATGATCTTCCAGATCGTAATTGTAATAGATGTGTTCAGTGCTGCATTGACTACGAGGGTTGGTTGCAAATTCAAAACTGCCTATACAAAGTGGTACGTGATCCATTATTTGAATTGGCCATAACGTTGTGCATTGTATTGAATACAGCATTTTTAGCCATGGAACATCATGGCATGAGCGAGAGCTTTCGCAATGCTTTAGATGTGGGGAATAAGGTGGAATATAAATTAATTTTAAAACTTACAAAAAAAAAAAAAAAAGAATTTCGCATTGAATTTTCAGGTTTTCACTTCCATTTTCACCTTTGAGTGCATCATTAAACTGATGGCTTTGTCCAAGGAGTTTTTTCTTTGCGGTTGGAATATTTTCGATTTGATTATTGTTACAGCATCGCTGCTGGATATTATATTTGAACTGGTCGATGGCTTAAGCGTCTTGAGAGGCTTAAGATTGGTAAATTTTAGTGGAATTTGTATTAGAATAAATTTAAATCTTTTTTTTTTTTTTTTGAAATTTAGTTAAGGGTCCTGAAACTGGCTCAATCTTGGACTACAATGAAAGTGCTATTGAGCATTATTATATCAACGATTGGAGCTTTGGGCAATCTGACCTTGATATTGGTCATTGTTATTTATATATTTGCCGTTATTGGCATGCAACTATTTTCAAAAGACTATACACCAGAAAAATTTGAACCAGATCCAGTGCCAAGGTAGGAACTATTTTTTTCATATATTTTTGGAAAGTAATTTTGTATGAATTAATTTGCAGATGGAATTTCAATGATTTTTTCCACTCTTTTATGATGATTTTTCGTATCCTATGCGGAGAGTGGATAGAACCTCTTTGGGATTGTATGAGAGCTGAAGAAGAGGTATTAACTAAAATGGCTTTATTTTAAGAACCTTATTCATAGAAAATATTTTTGAGTTATAGGAAATTTATAAAACAGTTTTTCATAAAAAAAAAATTATTTTATAAGCCCTTTAGAAAACAAAATTATTTTTTATCAATAATCCAGTAAATATACATACTCGTATGTATATATGTATATTTTTTTTAATATGACCTGCTGATACTTGTGTTTATTTCAGCAAGGTGCCTCTTCATGTTTTGCTATCTTTCTACCCACTTTGGTAATGGGCAATTTTATGGTTTTAAATTTGTTCTTGGCCTTGTTGCTCAATAGTTTCAATTCTGAAGAGCTCAAGTCCAAAAAGGAGGTAAGGCAAACTTATTTTACTTTTACTGCATCACTTACATGTGTATGATTTCATGTCAAAAATATATTTTATATACATATATATTTTTTGATCTTTTTTTGATCACAATTCAGTGTCATTTTTGATGTGCGTGTGTGTGTGTGTGCGTGCTTTTATTAAACATTGATTATAGAGCTGAGAAAAAAAAAATAACAAGACAAGAATATAAATTTTTATCTTTTAATTTTTAATGTAAAAGCTGTCAAGTGTATGTGTTTAAATTGATTTTGTTTAAATAGCTAAATAATTTGTTTTTGAGTAATGAAATGATGCAAGCGAAGAGAAAAAAAGCAGGAAAACGTTTATTAATTTTTTTATTAAAGCATAATAATTAGCTCATTTAAAGAAAGAATTCTAAATATTGCTTGTTAGATTGTTTTTTATTTAATTGGTTGTGTTTGGTGGATTATTGTTTTTCAAAAATATTTTTAGAAATTTAAATTAACTGCTTTTGCACTTTATGTGTTTTGATTGCATAAAATTGGTTTTAAGATTTATATTTATTTAAGCAACACTATACACGGAAAAAATCAGCGTTTAAAAATTTCTCATTTGCATAATTGCTTTTGCTTTTACTTATGCTTCTGCTTCTGAAAACGCAAATAGTCGCAGTCAAAGTTAACGCACTAAACGAATAGTTTAGAATTGTGTGCAATAGAGCTGGGTCCAACTCGTTTTGTCATCCATTTTTGACACAACCCTTCGATCAAACCCATTTAAATTAAACGACTGTAAGAGTTGGACCTAGCTCTAGTATGCAACAGCTCTTTCCGAACTAGTTCGTTGGCGTTCGAATCAAAAGTTGTTTCAAACCCATTTAATTTTCTTTGACCGGGCTTGTGTTCAACTAGACTTGTATGGAATATACCTGGATCGAACTCTTTCAGTAACTCACCTTAGACACAAACATAGGATCAAAATCAACTAATTTAAATGGGTTTGATCATGGGTTTGCGTCAAAAATGAGCTACTGAAAGAGTTCGATAAGAGTCTAAATTTGTTATCGTTTTAAACAAAAGTTGCTTCATACCCATTTAAATTACGAGTACATTGCCGTGTCCAACACATCATTTTAGTTCAAAATAGCTGTTGGACACAACTCTAAAGCAATAAAAATTGATTTATGCGAATCAATTCTTAATACCAGTATGACCAGATATAGAAAAGTTTTGCAGCTAAATTAGACTTGTATCGAACTCTTTCAGTAGCTCGTTTTTGACACAAACCAATCATCAAACTCATGTCATTGAAATGCGTTTGATCACAGGTTTGTGCCGAAAATTAACGACTGAACGATCTCTAGTGTGCAACAGCTCTTTTTGAACTAGTTCATTGGCGTTCGAATCAAAAATTGTTTCAAACCCATTTAATTTACAGTGATGTTTTTGACCGGGCTTGTGTCCAACTAGACTTGTAGGGAATAGACTTGGATCGAACTCTTTCGAGTAATTTAAATGGGTTTGGTCATGGGTTTGTGTCAAAAACGAGCTACTGAAAGAGTTCGATATGAGTCTAGTTTTGTTATGGTTTTAATCAAAAGTTGTTTCAAACCCATTTAAATTACGAGTACATTGCCGTGTCCAACATATCCTTTTAGTTCTAAAGCAAGAAAAATTGATTTATGCGAATCAATTCTTAATACCAGTATGACCAGATATAGAAAAGTTTTGCAGCTAAATTAGACTTGTATCGTATTCATTCAGTAGCTCGTTTTTTACATCAAACTCATGTACTTTAAATGTGTTTGATAGACTTGGGTCGAACTCATTCAGTCGGTCGTTTTTGACACAAACCAATGATCAAACCCATTTAAATTACATGGGTTTGATCATTGGTTTGTGTCAAAAACGACCGACTGAATGAGTTCGACCCAAGTCTAGTGTTTGATCATAGCTTTGTGTCAAAAAACGAGCTACCGAATGAGTTCGAACGAAACAAGTCTATCGTGCATATGGGGTGCAGTATCACTGTTAAAAAAATTAAAACGCTGAAATGGTCACACTGCTAATATTAATTGCTTAGTCATGTTTTACACTTGGCAGTTTTTCTTGAAGCAGTTCTCTTCAATTCTCTTTTAAAACTGCCCATTTGTTTACACTCAGACGGTTTCTTGTTCAATTTTCGTATTTTTTTAATGCAGCGAATGAAATAACAAAACAGAATTGAAGTAAATTTTCTGTACAGGCAAGTCAGTACCCCTCTTCTTTCTTCTTTCCTTTCTCTCCCATAAACTCAGACTTGCTTCAAGTAAAACTGCCGAGTGTAAAACATGACTTAGAATTTCAAAACATCTTTTTCTTTTAATTCAATAAAGCAATAGCATTTTTATATATTTTTAAAACTATACTTAAATTTTAAGACTTTCTCATATGATTTCATATTCAAAACTTCTAATAAAAACAAAAATTTTATTGTCTTCCTTTTCATACATGTATGTGTGCGTCTTAAATTCTATATGTGTGTGTAAAATTTATTGCTAAAATTTAACTTTATACTTCCCTAACATTAAAAACACTCTTCCACCTTTCTATTAACTAAAAAATTTATTTAAAAAAAAAAATGCACTTAAACACAATAAATTAATGAACATTTAATTTAAAAAAAAAAAAAAAAAAAAAAAAATAATGTGCACACGTACGTGTTAAAATAAATAATACGCCTAAAACTATACACCACAAAAAAAAAACATTAACAGATTTTCAAGAAAAAGGTAATTTGTACTTTTTAAAACCCCCCAAAATACTCGAAACCTTAAAAAAAACCCGCTTTATTTCGTTTCTAAATAGTGAACGTTAACAAAAAATTATATTTAAACCAAATTGTAGTTGCATATTTTTTTAGTTAGCCGTAATGTGTTATGAGTTTGCATGGTGAAATTAAAAATATATTTAGTTATACTAGTTAAGAAACAATTAGCAAGAATAGTTAAGAAATTGGTTTAAAATTAAAACTTAAGCATTGGAATTTGAAATAAATTTGATTTATTGTTAATATTATGTAGAAATATAAGATTGGCAAGTTGTTGACTTTAATTTTGGCTTTAAAAATTTTATTTATTTTCGACTTTTTTGATACAAAATATTACCCCAAACTCTTCTTTGCGTATTTAGGAAGTGGGCGAAGAGTCAAGACTAGCCCGCAGCATAGAAAGAGTGCGAGACTTGATACGTAAAAAACGTCAAGAGCGCAAGGAACGAAAGGAGCGAAAATATGCTACAAAATTTCAACAAATTGTCATCGAAGCCCAACAAGCAAGCGCAGCAACAGCAACAATCGATAAATCAGGCCTGATAACGGAAACGAAATTTCACAGATTGAGCTATCAGGTGAGTGAATGAAGTTTGAAATTTTAAAATTGCCAGCTAAAAAGTAAGCAAGTGTGTTAAAAAAATAAATGGAATGGCAATTTTTTTTCTCTCTGTGAGTTAAAAAAAAATATTTAATTTAAAAAAAATACTGAAGTATATTTGTTTGACATTAAACATCGTTACATCGTTACAAAAGCTAAATAAATCGTTCAAGTTCACTTGTCCAAGAGACCAAAGTGTGGACAAAGTTTCGTTTAATGGGTGTGGCTGCACCCAATTTACACAAGAGCTCTTGGTGTCTCCTAGGCATCGTAGGAGTCGGTATGGGCGATTTACATAAAATATAATATTACATTTTGTAGGGGCGTGGCACCGCCTACTTTCTTAAACATGAAAGCTTTCAAAATGAGTATCCAGTTTCATCGTAAGAACTGATTGATTCGAATTGCATGAAATATGATAGTAAACTGTAATGGGCGTAAGATCGCTTCATAGCAAGATCTCAAGAAGTGTGCAAAGAAAGGATTCATAGGAATAGATTAGGCAAAAGTATGTACATGAAGTAATATGTTAAATTTTATTGGGCATTATACCATCTACTTATTACTCGTAAGACATGCGATTGTGTTAGTACAAAATCCCAAAGTGTGTGCCAAATTTAACATGAAGATCATGAAATGTCATTTTAAATTTCAATAGGCTTAACCCCACCTAATTTTTAAAACAGCACGTTGTTCTAATAAAAAAACCTAAAACGTTGCAAAATTCTATATAAATGGGTTGGGCAGAAATCTATAAAATGAGAAAATAAATTTTGGTAGACTTACTTTCTCGAACGTTTAAAAAATGACAGCATTTAGAAATAAGAAACCTAAGCAAATACAACGGATTGGGATTGGAATCGACTTTCTTTTTTGAGCTCCATTAAAAATAGCGCATCTCAGCAACAGTTTTTGTTAAAGCATCTTTTGAGAAAGTTCCTTTTAAGAAAGTACTTTTTGAAAAGTACCTTTTTGGAAGCCACTTTTAAGAAGCTTATTTGCTTGGCAAGTATCCTGCAAACCAGATTCTTTTTATTCTAAAATCTTCAAGATTCTTCTCCTATGCTGTTCTTATTTCCTTGCTCTTTTCAGGAATCCATGAATCGTCCAGTTTCAGGCTCCGATTTTGGCTATCAAATACCCTTGAAGGGAAGTCTGCATACCATAGCCGATGGTGTAGAAACGGAAGATGATAAAAAATCCTATTCTTCACAACAACTAACGCATTCAATGCTAAGCGCTGGTGGCTCTCATCATCATCAACAATATCAGCTACAACAGCCAGCATTGCAGTTGCTGTATCAGCAACAGCAACCAGCAATGCCATCATTTGATGGCACTGTTGCCAGCTCCTGCCAATTAGACAATAATAGCTTAAATCCACAAATAGATCGCCGTTTACAACATCAAATGTCTTCCGGATTTGGCACACAGCCAAATGATTCACGCGATGAGCCCACAACATACACCGAATCGATAGAGTTACAGCTAATGGGTCAATATAATTCGACTGACACGGACCCGTATGCCAATGACCAGCGCAGTGGTTCTTATATGCGTGCCGATTCCCTGCAAGAACGTAGCGGTTCCTATATGCGTGCCGATTCCTTGCTGGAGCGCAGCTCAACGCGCTACTGCAGCGAGGAACATGATGAATCTTATCTACAGTATCAAAAATCGTTGCTAACACGATCGCCCAGCTATCGCAAGTCCCTCGATCGTCTGTCGCAGTCCAGCGATCAATCACAAAGATCTTTAATTCCTTCCCGCAGTCTGAAATCCGACGAGGATGGCCATTCGCGCCATTCGTTGAACACAATATCAATGGAGCACGAAGAATTGCTCTCGAATCAGGCCAATCTAAGAGATGAACTGTTGAATTGTGATCAAAAGGAACTATTTCAATTTCTGCAGGATGATCTTTTAGATAATAGCAACAATTATTTTAGCGATACTGTGGGTTATGGTTCTGCTCTAATGGAAGCCGATACGGACTCTTTACTCGTAGCCGATAGCAGGAGGGAGGAACGTAAACCCTCAACCAGCAGTATTAAATCGAATTTAAGTTACATCTCCAATTCCATACTTCAAACAATAGAATCACGTCGCAATGGCAGTCATTCCTCCAATGGCAATGGTCACGATAGTGACAATTTGCCTTTGGTAGAACACTCGGAATTTGATAATATCATACAGAGCTTTGAAAAGGAATTGGAGGAGATCAAAAAGTCTACAACATCCTTAGAAATAAGACTATCAACACTCTCTGAACCCTCGCCCGCAGCCGATGAAGCCAACAAGGCCATATTGGAACACATAGCCGTGATAACGGGAGCGTCAGACAGAACAGCAGCCGATGAGGTTGTGGCCCCCTTGAATCCCTACGATAGCTACGATCTTTCCACTGTACCACGCAGGCAACATTCCCTGCCTGCAAACTCTACTCGGGCTACAGCTAAAATAAAACGACGTAGTCTGGAGAAGCAAAGAAAAATTGATGATGATTTTAGTATAACAAATGAAATACGAAAAATTTGTGATCAAATACAGGCACCCTTTGCCACTGTGGAAGCCTTGTCTGTGGCTGCCACACAGGCATCCGGTAGTCAGTCACCTTTTATGAGACGAAAAAGTGATTTGTTTAGTGCTCAATTTGATCGCTTTAAACGTAAATCTCTCATCGAACGTGTCGAGGAGGTGCCGGAGGAGGAAAAACCCATTTCCACTTTGCGCATGGAATCGGAGCGTTTGCCACGCAAATGTTTAACGGCCGAAACAATGAAGATCGATAGTCTTTCGTTGAAAAGTACAAATTCTTATGAAAATCTACTGCTGCACAAAAAATTGGCCAAGACTCAAAGCCAACAAAAACAGCTACAAACGCAGGCATCACTGCAACGTGATAGCTCGCAGTCTTCCTCGGCTGCTGTACCACCCACACCACCAGCCTCGCTAAAGTCTTCAATTGAGCCACATACCCTCGTGCAGCTGTCATCACTTAAAACGACGCCACCCCTAACGGCTCTCACCGAACATCAGCAACACTATCATGCAACCACAGCACAAACACGTACCACACCTTTCCTCCCAAGGGCTGGACAGAAAAGCGTTGAGGCACAGCAAAGTAAATTGCATGTCAAACGCTCAAAGCATCCACAATCGTCGCTAGATAAAGCTGCTTCCTTTCAGTCGGGTCGCACCGAATCGCATAGTTCGGGTGCGGCCGATACATCATCGGTAATGGCACTGACTGCCCCTGGCGAGACCCAATTGATGGCGGCAGGCGGTGATTCGATTACGCAGAGAGATGGCGAAAATCTCCAGTCGCAGAAATCAACGTTCTCACGACTGACTGAAAAACCATGGCATTGTCTGGTCTCCTACGTAGACGATCTCACAGTGGGTGGGAGACGTAACTCGCAGGGAGCATACAATGACCCCATGACTTTTCCAAGTTTTGGACAAACGAAGCCACCTAAAGTGCCAGATGATTGCTTCCCCCAAAAGTGTTACGAACAGTGAGTCTTCTCCTTATTAGTTTACTTTTTAATTTATTTTCCAACTTGAATGCGAAATTTTCGAAATTGTGTTCAATTATTTAATATTTGGCAATTTTATGGTTTCTTTTAGCTTTTACTTTCGCTGTCCATGGTTTATGTCCTGTATGGATACAAAAAGTGCTAAACACTGGACACGCGTTAGAACGGCCGTCTTGACTGTTGTGGATACTCCAGCCTTTGAGTGGTTTGTCTTAGTGTTAATCTTCGCATCCAGCATAACATTATGTTTCGAAGACATCTACTTGGACAGTAATAAATCATTGAAGCGCATACTCTATTGGACAAATTTTTCATTTTGTTTGATATTTGTCATTGAGATGGTATTGAAATGGTTGGCATTGGGGTTTTCCAAATACTTTACGAGTTTTTGGACCATTTTAGATTTTATAATAGTGTTTGTGAGTATATTTGGGGTGCAAAGGATATCAATATCAATAATTCAATTAATTATATTTTAATTAAAGGTTTCCGTTTTTTCTTTGTTGATAGAGGAAAATGAGAATTTAAAAGTATTACGCTCCTTGAGAACGTTGAGAGCCTTAAGACCCTTAAGGGCCATATCAAGGTAAGTTTGGTGTTTTAACCCCAGCATACATACATACATACATACAATTATGCATTTACATACATACGACTACATATGCAATTGAATGTATGGGTGGTTACTTTTTTGATGTAAAATTTTAATTAACTAACAATTAATATTTTTATTTTACACTAATATTAATTTTTATCGAAATTTTATAAATCTTTAAATATCTGTATGCTATACTCTGGCTGATAACAGCTGTCAAATTTTTCGATTCGACTTCGAAAGTTTGTGCTAGATTAAGGAAAAATTTTGCATGCTTCCTTAATCTAGTACAGCAATTCAAAGTGGAATCGAAAAATTCGCCCACGTTAATGAGTTTTATTAAATATGAATGCGTTTTTATTTTAAATGTTTTATTAATATAACTTTCTTTCTTTCTTTCTATATGCAAATATTGTTTCTATTCTATGTATTTTCAGATTAAAAAAAAAAATGAAACTTTTGTAAATTCGCATACAGATTTTGTATCAATTATAGTTTATACCACTAAAGAATTAATAATTAATCACTCAAGAAGATGATTCTAATGCTAAACATTTTTCACGCGCAGTTTAAAAAAAAATATTGTTCCTTTCTTATAAAATAAAAAAGAATAAAAGTATTTTTCGATACTGGTTCTGTGAAACGAACGGTTGTCGAATTTTTAAATTTGAATTCGAAAAATGTTGCAAGGCAGAGTATAGTATCTTCAATCGACCTTAAGATATTTAAATTATTTGGAATTAAACCAATTCCAAGAAAGCACCAATATTAAATTTTCTTTGATAAAATTAGCTACACTACAGCGTGGGTTGTTATATATATTAGATTGATCCTTTAGTTCCTATAAGCAGCATATGGCCTTACGGAGTGAATTATTACTAGAGTTTTTCTTTTGCCTACCTTTTTCATTTCCCAGGAAAGCGGGAAAAAATTTTGGTTTTCCCGGGAATTCCCGCCCAGTACAAAACAATATAATTTTTTTTTAATTTTATTTATTTCAACAAAAAATAAATTAAAATTCATGAGATCGATTAAATAATAAAGTTTTATAAGCACATTAGTCATAAAAATTATACCGTTTCCGTTCTTTATATAATAGTAATACATAAATACTGTATATAAAAACTCTACTGTACTGTACTGTATTATAAAAAACAAATTATACGAGTACTAGCTGACCCCGGTCCGCGTTGCTGGCCCTAAGCAAACATTAGTGTTGTATATGGCATTGGTGGTACAATATGAAAATTGGATTTTGCCCACGAATAAACTAAATATTGCGCCATCTGCCGGACGAACTTCAAACTACACAGAAACGCTCCTCACACCCCATAGAGCATGTATATAAAGTTTGGTCTAAATCGGTGCAGTAGTTCTTGAGTTACGGTGCAAAATCACAAAAAAACTAAAAATTGCGCCATCTGTCAGACGAATCACTATTTCTGAAAGGGGCGTAGCATTTACCGGGGTAGAATATATATAAAAACACGCACTGGTCTTTTACAAATATTTTGTGGGGTGGAAGGCGAAAATCTGTTGGGGCATTGAAGAGTTCACCCATAACAAATGAACGTGTTTTTGTATTATATATAATAAGATTACTAAAAAAATATTTCTTTGGAAATATGACTTTAGTACAGAAAAGCATTAACGGAATCGTGCTCGTTACCAAAGAGAATCGGTATTTTTTTTTAATTTTTCTTTAATTTCCTTGGGCATTTCTGTTTTTACTTTTATGAATTGCTGTAG
The DNA here is from genome assembly GCA_944452675.1 of Tachina lurida. Classification (NCBI taxonomy): domain Eukaryota; kingdom Metazoa; phylum Arthropoda; class Insecta; order Diptera; family Tachinidae; genus Tachina; species Tachina lurida. The sequence goes on along the minus strand of OX101756.1, from coordinate 129,113,941 downwards.
TATTAAATTTTCAACGTTCCCTTCCTACTTTGGCAAATAAAAGCTCACTTAGCCGACTGTAATGTAATGTAAATGCAACGTAGGAAACAGCTGATCGATATTTTTATATGAAAATTAGGTTACGTTACATTATATCTCTCATTCATTACTTTTCACATAACATTATCGATCAGCTGTTTCCTAGTATTGCAATTACTTTACATTACAGTCGGCTAACTGAGCCTTAAGTCTCAGAGCACATGTGGGCTAGATGTAAACTCGGCCTTAAGGCTCAGTTACCCGACTGTAATGTAAAGTAACTGCAATAGTAGGAAACAGCTGATCGATATTGTTATGTGAAAAGTACTGAAAATGGTTATGGAGATTTAATGTAACGTAACCTACTTTTCATATAAAAATATCGATCAGCTGTTTCCTACGTTACTTTTACATTACATTACCATCGGGCAACTGAGCCTTTAGTTGTTGTAAAGCTTTAGCTATTGTGCTAGTGCCATCATCGCATTCATATAGTGAATAACGATACTCATCAATGAATGTGCACACAGAGACTAAAGTTGCCATAATAAAATCAAAAAATATCCCGAGAATTCCCGCACAAATTTCCCGGGAAATATCGTATGAAAAACACTAGTTATTACATATACAAATATAAAATAAATCTTTCATCATAAATTGTAATGAAATGCATCATATATTTTAATGACGATTCTAAAACTTCAAGAAATGTTTTCTGCAACGCCTGAATGAAAAGTTTTCTGGTTTCGTTAGTCAAATCGCATCCTCTTAATTTTGAAGCTGTGGTATCATTTAAGTCTGGATGTTACTCGTAGTTAGTAAAAACGTGGGGCTGCCAGCGTATGTGTCAGCTGTTATTGTATTTCTCTTTGCTTTATATATGTGTGTGTATATATGTAAGCCAGAAGTTGACAAAAGGTGCAATCAGACATGTCATAACCATAACCATAGAAAACAGCTGTTCGAACCAAACTAATGGGCAGCACTGTATTTGATTATACCTGACTCGCCATAACGCCATAGCCATAACCATAAGCATTGAAACCAATTGAATTTTGGTATGATCATGGCTATGGCATTATGGCTATGGCATGTCTAATTGCACATTTACGAAGCCATTATTCATTTCAAAAGTGCAACAAGAAATATGTATAACAAGCAAACCAAAATCCAATTGGTTTCTATTGTTATGGTTATGGCTATTGCGTTATGGCAAGTCATCTATAATCAAATGTAGTGCTGCCCATTAGTTTGGCTTGGACAGCTGTTTTGTATGGTTATGGTTAACCTTAAAATTTTATAGAACAATGCCGAGCACATGCCATATAAATTTTATTTTAAAATTTATTATGTGAGCCTTAAATTTTTATGTTATTATATATTAAATTTATCTTAATACTTTGTGCCATTATAACTTTATTTTATTAGTAAAAAAAATATTTAAAAGTCAACAGCCTTATTTAGAAAAATTATTAAGGCTTTAATAAAGGCTTAGAATAAGAAAAATTTTATATGAAAATTTGTTTTAAAAACACTTTGTAAAGACTTAATAATTTTTATAAATAAGGCTGTTATTATATGAAATTTTAAAAACAATATTAATTCTGTGGTATAGACTATAATATCTTTTTTCATATTTACTAACTTCAAATTTATTGCTTTTAAACAAATATTTTTTTCTCAATACATTTCTTCTAATTTAATAATATAATTTTGTGTATCTAAACATAAATATTTTAACATATTTAAATGCTTGAGCGCACCTTTTATTTAAAATACTTAAACAGTTTAAATGAAAAACTACTAAATAAAACAAAAAAAAAATTTTTTGGAAGTATTTAATACAATATCGTTTTCTTTAAGGATTTCGAATAGAAATAACTAACATGTTGAAATCGAAATAATAATGGAAGAAAAAAATTAATCCTTAAATATCCTTAATATTATACATACATATGTGTTTGTGTATTTTTGTTTTGCTTTGTTGTTGAGAATACAAATTTGAAATTCAAACTTCCAAATAAACATTATTAAATAAACTCTTCTCTTTTATTTTTAATTCGAGCACTTTATATATGATTTTTCTTTCTAAAATGAAATCTTTAAACAATAATCTGAGTTTAAAAAGAAGTTTTTTGCGATTTAAATGTATATTTTTGAAAAAATTGTTTATATATAATTTAACATTTTTTTTAATTGTTATAATAATATCTGGTATACTATATTTGTAATTGGCATGCTTTGTTTATACAACTATACATACATATACATACATATATTTTATTTTGGAAAAAATATAATTTTTAATACATATTTGTGATTTGAAAAATGATGAAAAAAAAATTACCATAGAAGATCAACCGAAGATGAGCAACATGTATTATGTCGTACCATAACTGGCAAAAAGGCTATCGTAAATAATCAATTTTCGTAAAAAAAACGAGGTCCAAAAAATGTGTCGGTTAAGCTTTTTTGGCGGTTATGGCCCGATAAGCATTTATACATATTCACATACACATACACATACAAACATAGTGATGAACAAATCTTGCACTTATGCTATTTGGTAACTCAAAACGCCAATTTTCTTGCTAGAAAATTTTGTTAGAAATTAACAGCCAGTTAGTTAGTTGAAGATGTCAAAAATTAAATTCAACCAGCTGATAAATAGACACATTTGCAATATTATTGTGCAATAATTGATATTGTATGTACAATAAAATTTCGTGTTTGTATACATGTTATATTGGTTAATGGCACAATATATTGGATAAAATCAAGTCTTTTGATTTATATTGCGCAATAAAAAATATTTTGTAGTGTGTTGACAACATTGTGCAATAATTATTTCCAGGTACATCACTAAATATTATTTTAAAATTTTTTAAATTAATTAAAAGTTATTTATTTAGTATATATCACGAAAAATAATTTTTAAAATTTCTTAGACGGGTATGTGTGTGTAAATTTTGTTTTTGGCATAATGGCCGAAAAAGCTTAAGCGAGAAATTTAAAAAATTTTTTTTTGAACAAAGTCGATTAGTTGCGGTTGCTAATAACCGATTTTTGTAAAAAAATTTAGTTCGGAAATTATGTCACTTGAGCCTTTTTGGCGGTTATGATACGATATACATATACATACATGTATATATATATATATTACACAACCCGCGCAGCTATTAGCTTGTCTGCAGAAAACATCCAGGGTATATGGCGGGAATCGAACTAACGACCTCTGGACTGAGAGGGTAGCCTCGCTACTGGTCAGCAACAGGGACACCCTGTTCCATTTTCTTTAATACATTATTAAATAGTGTGGAGCAAAACGTTAATAATAATAATAGAAATAAAATACTCAATAATATTGCATAGTCTATGGGTACCTCAAGAAATGGCGTCCGTAGAACACGACATAATTTTGACGTACGTCTTACGTTATTTCGAGCATAAATCAACGTTACGTTGCTAACGTGTTAAAGAATACTTTTTATTAACCTTTTTTTCATAGAATTTAAATCTATTTATAAGGCACTTACACCTGCACAAAATCTAGCAGATGTTAATTAAAATCTTTACGAAATCCTATACCGTTTACACAAAGTCTTTTGATATTTATGAAGATTTTTTTTAACCAAAACAAAACTCATTAATTGAACGTTTTCCAAAACTACAACCAGACCACAGCTAATTCACTCACCTTTTATATAAATATGTTGTACCGGGTAGTAAAAAATAAAGAAAAATAATAGATTTTGAGTAGATTTTCCACAAATCTACTGATAAATTAGATTTCCTTTTGTATGGGAAATATAGTAAAAAAAAGTACTAGATTTCGAGATGATGTAAATGGCCTATTATATAAATTAATTATAATCATCTTCGGTTGATCTTCTCAGCACTGTAAAGCTTATATATTCGGATTAAATCGCTAAGATAACTGCTATGCTTATATAATTGTATGTACATTTCGCTATTGGCAAAGCTAAAACAAATTGATTTAATCCGATTCGTTTGAATGTGCTTCAGAATTAAAGAAAAAAAAAAAGAATCATCTGTGTGTAAAATTGTATGTTTTATTTTTATTATTTTGCTTATAACCTTAACCTTAACCACATCTTCTCTAAATGTTTTATCTAATCCCAATTTATCACTTCCACCCACTTTGTTCCCCCTCGAAACCGTTCGATAATAAGACAACTAATTGCGCCTCTATTTTCCAATTTTGAGTTTAAAAACGAAACAAACATTTTATTTCTATTCCAGGTGGCAGGGAATGCGAATTGTAGTAAATGCTCTCATGTATGCCATACCATCAATTTTCAATGTACTTTTAGTTTGTTTGGTTTTTTGGTTAATATTTTCTATAATGGGTGTACAATTTTTTGGTGGTAAATTTTTCAAATGTGTCGATAGTGATGGAGAACTGTTGCCCGTAACGGTTAGTTGGCTTTTATTTTCTTACCAAAAAAAAAACAATAAAAAATAAATTATAAATTAACTTTAATCTTTATATTTGATTATGTTTAAATGAAAATTCAGACTTTTGAAAAATTTATAATCCAAAAAAACAATTTAAATTCTTTATAAAATTTATCTTTTCCCCTAATACACAAAAAAAAAAAACACAAAACTCGATGTTCTAGGAAGTGAATGACAAATGGGATTGTTTGGAGAAAAACTTTAGTTGGATCAATTCAAAAATAACCTTTGATCATGTAGGTATGGGCTATTTGGCTCTATTGCAAGTGGCCACCTTTGAGGGCTGGATGGAGGTCATGGCCGATGCAGTCGATGCTCGTGGTGTGGACTTGCAGCCGCAGCGCGAAGCGAATCTTTATGCATATATCTATTTTGTTATCTTCATTGTATGTGGATCATTCTTTACTCTTAATCTATTCATCGGAGTAATTATTGATAATTTCAATATGCTCAAGAAAAAGGTAAGTGTGGTATGCGATCGGATCTGTGTTTTTGATTGGTCGGTAAAATGGCTAAATCACTACCGCTTTGGCAGAAGTTGAACTTGATTTATAAGGTTTGATTTGTTAATATTTATTTGTTGAATTTTCAGTTGTTTTTCCCCTATAATTTGTTTATGAAAATATTGGGTAAAATATGAAAATTTTAATTCGCACTTGTGATTACTAAAAGGCATAGTTGAATGATAAGATAAAGAAAAAAATTTATTCAAGTTTAAATTTTTTATTAATTTTTTTCCCAAAAATTAACATATTCAGGCCAATCATGAATAAAATTCCACGTGAAATATTTCCCAGGGAATAATAGGGAAAACAAAAAATTCTAATCAGGGAAAGGCAGAATTTTCACGTGGAATTTTATTCATGATTGCCCTGATTATTTGTTCTGTAAAATATAATTTTTTCCATAAAAATACACTTAAATTTGTTATTTAGGGGAATAGCTAACCCGAGAAAAATTTTGGTGACAATGATCCCAACGTATTCGTCCTATGACTCGAGAAAATGGAAGTGTTACCAAAAGTAGGGAGTAGTGAAAACGAGATATATCGTGTAAATATTCACCATTTTCTGGATGTATCATCTTAATCTTCAGTTAGTTTAAAAGAAATTCGGTCTAGTATTGTAGTAAAATGCACTGAACAAGTTTGATGTGACTGGGTCTATCAAATAGTATAAAAATAATGTTAATTATTCCCTCCGATAAGACCTCCAAGTCACTCTAGAACCACTTCCGTAACTATATTTAGTTATTAACCTTAGCTTAACTGCTATTTAAACTTTTGAAATATAAGTGCTCCTGTGATGGAGTGGGTCCCAAATAAATTTAGTAAATTGCGACTTTGACACGCTCACGAGGGGTTCCACGCATTTGGGCAATTTTTCAACTATTTTCGTTTTGGCGATTTTTTCGGTTTTTGACGATTTTTTGTTGTTGTTTTACAATACATATCTTTAGTTTTAGCGTTTTCTGTTTTAATCTTGGCGTTTTTCCTTTTGGCGATTTTTTCTTGTTTTTGGCGATTTATTTAGTTTTTATTTTTTACTTTTGCTATTTTTTTGCATTTTAGCGTTTTAGCTTATTTTTGGTGATATTTGCCTTTTAAGCGCTTTTTTCATTTTGGCGATTTTATGTTTCGACATTTTTTTGAGGTTCCGTACGGCCACTTTGGGAAATTTTTCAATTATTTTCGTCTTAGCGATTTTTTCGTTGTTTGGCGATTTTTTGTTTTTCTCCAATATATTTTTAGTTTAGCGTTTTCTTTTAATCTTGGCGTTTTTTTCCTTTCGGCAATTTTTTTGGTTTTTGGCGACTTATTTGGTTTTTTTTAACCGACTTCAAAAAAAGAAGGAGGTTAACAATTCGTCTCTATTTTTTTTAGGTGTGTAGGTTCATAACTCGGTGCATTTTAGACCGATTCTAAATTTTTTTTGTTGTATGAGAGTGTATAGCTTCCCATTGGTCCCATTTGAAAAAAGTGGGCGGGGTCACGCCCACAATTTTTAAATTTGATTTTGTTATCTTCTACTCATTTGATTGCTGCAAAACCTAGCAAACATCTTTGGTTCTTGTAATTACAAAATTTTTAAGTTGAAAAACTGGGCGGGGCTAGGCCCATTAAAATGTATTATAACATTACACGTGGTTGTACTTACCCGATTTTCACGAAACTTAGCACACATCTTGAACTCTAAAATGAACACAATCTTCTTTAAAAAATGGGCAGGGTCACGCCCATTAAAATTTTATATTATATTTCACAGGGTGCTATTTCACCGATTTTTACGAAATTTGGCACACACCCTAAGCTTTAATATTGGCACAAGATTGCGTTCAAAAAAGTGGGCGGGACACGCCTATTAAATTTTAGTATAATATTTCATATGCTTGTACTTAACCAATATTTACGAAACTTGGCACACACCTTGAACTCTTAAAAATACACAATCTTGTTTTAAAAAAAAGGCGTTGTCACGCCCATACTATATTTCACGTGTTTTTACTTAATAGATTTTTACGAAACTGGACCATATTTCTAAATAAAAAAAGATACTTACCTTACTTATGTTACCTACAGTGCCGTTTGAAGTTGGTGCCAGTAATACTGGTACTAAACACATAGGAACATGCCCGGTAAAAAACTGCAAGCAAGTAATTCTTACCCTGCAGGAAATGGAACTAACACAAGACTAGCCACGTAACTGCTCCCCAAGTGATAGGGACCAGTCCGAGTTCTAACACTTCCTATGAAGTGGACGAGTCACTTTTACATGGGGATGGCCTAGGATGGGGTTAATTGATACTTTGTATACGCCTTTTGACTTGTCACTGAACTATTTCACAGGGTGTAGAATAATATAATATAAATATACATTATTTAAAAATGTCTTTCCGACACATAACTGTAACAATGAAAACTTATAATTTTTGTTTTTATTGTTACAAATTCAATTATACAGGCATGTTCTGAAAATCACATTTTTCATATCACTAGTGATTTTACTACTGTGTACTTTGTGTTCCACATTACCCACTCGACCATAGGCTAACTCATATTTCAAAAGTATAAATATGTACCAGTTAAGCTTATGTTAATATCTAAGTATAGTTACGGGACTTGTTCCAGTCTTTCTTATATGTATACATATATACTAAACTACAAAAAAAAAAAATATTCGTAATAGATAGTACATGCCCTAGCGGAGTCTTTCTTATATAGACATACTAAATAAAAAAAATATTCGTAGTACATATAATATATAATATTCGTAATAGTGCCCTATTGAACTTTGGATGAACTAATGGAGAATAAAAGTAAACGAACAAAAATGTGTTCAGGTAAAATTTACCCTATAAAGAAAGAGATACTTGTTCCCAACTTGTTCCTCAACATACACCTTGATCGACGGCTTACATGGAAACACCAAATTGACAAAATGAAACTTAAATTAACTCAGATACATTAGCTGATTAACAAGTAGAAATTCGATCCTCAGTCTAGATGGTAAACCTTTTTTATATAATTTTGAAACTTTTATGGTGCTACGGAATTAAGTTACGGGTAACCAGAGCTGACATCCTGATTTTGAAATTTTCAATATCTTATTAAATTTTTGTTAAAATGTAAGTAATGAAAATTCAATCCAAATATTTTTCCAAGTGTAGTTACAGCTTAACTATTCAAATCCCTGTGTGCTTCGTTATAGCCGTTTTGAGATGAAGTGTCACACTTGTAGTGCACCTAATTTGTAGAATATAATTCTCGTTATTAACATGTCATGCAGAATTTCAAAATTATCACTGCATTATTTTCTGTCGGAATCGGCAGAATTTCATGTTTGTGCTTGTGTAGATTTATAACCCTTGACACAAATCTTGCGCTTTAACAGAGCTCTATTAGTGTTTTAACAGAGCTCTGTTAAGCTATAATGCATTTCGAAAGGACTTTTGCAGTAAATGAGGCAACCGAGATGGAAAAAGTAATGAAAATTTGTAGACAAGGTGCTCCTCCTTTATTATTGCCCATGACTCTATTTCCGAATTTGAACTAAATATTGCCAAGTTTTCAAATTGGCATTTTCTGAAGGATACGCACTTTTTTTGGGAGTCAATGCTAGCGGATAATTTTGGTCATAGATAAATGTCCAAGTGTTTCTCTAAAATCGTGCATATTCAGAATTAACACTCCCATTTTCGCAAGTCATAGGACGAGTACGCTTGGTTCAATTGTCACCAAATTTTCTGCAGGGTATGTACATATGTATGTGCTTAGTTACCAATGTTGCTGGCACCAACTTCAAACGGCACTGTAGGTAACATATATAAAAATCTTTTATTTAACTAGATCTATATTATTTTTAGCTTTTTAGTGCTTATTTTTGAAGTCGGTTTAATTTTTTTTTTAAGTTTTATTTGGAAATTTTTTGGTTTTTTGGAAATATTTTGTTTTTTACCTTTTTATTTTGGTGATTTTTTTTTGCATTTTAGCGATTTATTTTATTTTTGGTGATATTTTCCTTTTAAGCGATTTTTTCATTTTGGCGATTTTATGTTTTGACACTTTTTTTAATGCTGCGATATTTTAGTTTAAGCGTTTTTGAAACTTTTGCCTTTTACGGTTACTAAAGTACAGAAAGTTGTCAAAATTACATGTTCAAAATTACATTAACTGATAGAATACACTTTAATTTTGATTTTTTAGATTTCTGTATAAAAATATATTAAAGTTGAAAAAAATATGTTATAATTCGTTAGGATTTCAACATGTTTCGTTTTCTCGGTTTAGAACACCCGTCACCAAAACGAAAAAACTGAAAAAATCGCCAAAATAAAAAAGCTCCAGAACTAAAAAAATCGCTTAAACTAAAAAAAAATTGCTGAAAATGGTACAAATAGCCAAAAACGAAAAACAAGCCAAAAATCGCAAATAAATAAAAAATTTAAAAAACGCCAAAACAAAGAAAAAGCTCTAAAACTAAAAAAGTCGCCAAAAACAAAAAAAAAAAGTTTACCGTGTACTTAAAGATTTTCTAAAAAATATCTAAATCAGGGCCTAGTTTTTGTAAAAGGAATGTGAGAATTTCTCGAGTCGAAATTTTTTTTATCATCCTGTGAAACACAGGGTGAGTAGGAAAAAAACTATACATGTTCATATCTTTTGTAAGTTTATATAAAGTTTTATGTTAGTAACCCTGTGTAAAATAGGACAACCAATATAATTATTTAGTATTTCTCGATGCGAGAACTTCTCACAAGTTACAGAAACGGGGCACAGGTAAGATCTTCGATTATATATACTAAAGTTTCTATATTATTACACATGTAGTTTCCGTACGGAACCCTTCGTGTGCGAGAGTCAAGGTCACATGTTACTGAATTTACTGATTTGAGTTAAAGTTAAAGCGAAATAAGTATTATAAAATTAATTTTGCATTTCTAGTGTTCAACTATGCCTTCCTTTAGTTTGGAAAAGTGCTAAAAAATACTTAAAAATCTTTAAGCTGATGAAAAACAAAATAAATATTTTATAAATTGTTGACATAATTAATCACTGTGTTAAAATATCACAAAGTCTAAAATTAGCCTACACTATTGTTCGTCTTTGTTAAACACAAAAAATCAACATGTTTTCGAATATTTATAAAACTGTTAATTATGTTTGTTTCATTCATATATTATAAAATAAAAACTTTTAATTTTTTTCTATTAACTTTAAAATAATTTTTTTCAATATTAAATATAATTATATTAAAATATGTTAAAAAAACACAAAATTATTTTCCATATGTATTTCTGTGTATGTCTGTGTGTTTTAATATTACACTTGCAAAAAAAAAAAATAAAAAAAAAAGTATGAAGGAGGAGTGTTGGAAATGTTTCTCACCGAATCTCAAAAACATTATTACACCGCCATGAAAAAGTTGGGACGAAAAAAACCACAGAAAGTCATTAAGCGACCAATAAATCATTTTTTAGCGATGTTTTATGATTTATCGAATTCCAGAAGGTAATAAAAACTAAATAAAATAATTTTTTTTACTTTCGCTTAAAGAAATAAAAAAACAATTCAAATTGCTAAAAGTATGATTTGAACTTACAAATAAAAAAAAAGCATACAAATTAAAAATTAAAACACACACACTTAAGCATTTTTTTTTGGTTTCACCTACGCCCTCAATGCCACGCCTACCTAAACACATGCATATCAACCAGCCAGCCTGCCATATTAACAAACAAAAACTCTCTCGAAAGACAAAATTTATTTATTATGTATTTGTAAATAGTTTTTGAATTTTGTTTATGTTTCATAAATCCCTTTTTGTTTAGTAAAGATAACAGCAAACAAGTTTTGAATTTTATTTTAAGTTTTTCTTTTAATATTTCAAAACTGTCTGCAACTAAACCGCTAATAAACTTTCAAAGTGGTTTTCTTCTAGGTTTTTGTAAAACTTAAAGTACTTGTATTGATTTGACTTAGATTTTAAGTATTTTTTTGGTAATGAGTAAAAATATACTTATAAAAAGAAAAAAAAAACTATTAGAAAAAAGTTTGATTTGGTGATAAAATTATTTGAACACTTGACCTCTTAGCAACCAGCGAAATATAAAGAGTATGCGAGATCCTTGTAAAGTCTTGTCTTTATTGTAAATATTTATGTATGTATGTTTGTACTCGTAGAAGGTGTTTTCAACTTTATAGCTTCGCCATTTATGCTGTTAAACTATAAAGTCTAAAGCATCTATTAATGTATGTTTAACTGAAAACTATATTCCCCTTTTACACTTTCTGCTCTGTAAACTACAACTTCTTCCCTTCAAGAATATATTTCGCAAATCTCTCTCAAAATGTGAAAAACATGTGTAGATCACTTTCCTGCATAAAGCACAGTGGGCTATCTGATATTAGAAGTAATTTTTTTTTTTTGAAAATTTTATTAAAAAATATTATATCATGTGTATTGGCATTCCTTCCCTTTCATTTAGGATCCAATGGAAAATAAGAATATTTAAAAATTCGATTAAAAAATGTTAATCTACTGTGCTTTTATTAACAAAAAATATCAATAAACGTTTGCATGTTAGAGAAAATACCACCACTGTAAAAAAGCCCAGAATTCCCGAACTTTCCTAATTTAATTTCATATGCACTAGAAAAAAACACGAAATTAAGTTAAATACTTCAAAAACAAAAACATATAAAATAAAAAAAATATTCTTCCTATATTTATGATTTGTTTAGGCTAAAGTTCGTATGGCTTTGTAAGCCAAATTACATGCGATAATTATTAATAAATAAATAACACTAAATTTAATTGTAAATATTCTCACAAACCCGCAGTAGAACGGAGCAACTAGCTGTTTCCGAAGGTCACTCACTGCACCTCAGCAACATCAGCGTTCTTTATGTTTTCGTCCACTGTGTGTGGTAGATTTCTGCTTTATATTCTCAGCCCTTATTGCAAATGGAATATGTGAATTGTTTTGATTCATTGTATTACAATTTGCTGAAAGCTTTTTTGTAATGAAAGCTCAATTTTAAAGTTGAATTTTTGTTTTGAGGCCTATAGTAGAATATCAATTTCGCAAACAATTTTCAACTACATTAAAAACAAAAAATTGCAAAAAAATACCCATTTTCGGAAGAAATAGAGGGTTAATATATACTTGTATCACACGATTTTAAAAATGTTTCTTACCACAGGGTGCCACCTTAAATAGGCCGTAAACTTAGTTTCAGATGTAAGCTTTCAAGACGCAGATACACGTACACAAATCTTGTTTTAGTAATCTCTAAAAAAATCAGTTGGCAAAACATTGTTATTTGGAAAAAAAAATTATTTTGTTGTACAGTGTAATTTTTCTTAAAAGAGGAAAAAGGAAAGAGGAAGTAACACTCTGGGCCTGGTTATTCAGAATACAAATATATCTATGTATCTATTAGTGTACATATGTATATCTACCTTGTAAGTTAGGTAAATGATCTGTATTTAGAAATTCCATCATCAATTCCAAAAGAAAAAAAATTGTTTTCAATCAATTAATTTGGAACTAAGTTTACATAATTTGTGTATAAGTAATTTATGTCTTAAACAGCATATGTTTTTTTATATAATTCTTAACAACAACAAAGACATTTTGCAACTTCTTTAGGAAAAATATTTTAACAATAACAGAAATCCAAAAATTTTCACAATTAAAAATTGCTTTAGCTCTAACCATATTAATTACAATTGCAAATACAACTCTGCTATTTAATATTTCTTTTAAGCACTGAAATGAATGCTTGTTGCTTACTCTGCACCAAATAAACATTTTAGCTTGAAAATATCTTAATGTTATCCTTAAAAATATTTAATTAACTATATTTAATTTTTAAATGTTTCCCATCCCTTTATTTTTCCAAAAAAAAAAAAAAAAAAAAAATAACGAAATACACCATTTTACACTACAACTATAATGTGTGAACTGCAAAAAAAAACCATCTGCATCTACAAATATTAATAAATCTATGTATTATATATATACAAATAGATTTGAAATAGCCATATTCGTACTGATTTTTTTAAATATGTTAACCATGGGCATTGAGCACTACAATCAACCGCATGCGGTATTTTTTATACTCGAAGTCAGTAATGCATTTTTTACCACCGTCTTTGGTCTGGGTAAGTACGAGCGATGTATATCAATTCTGTCCTCTTGGCTCTCTCAGGATACACAGTATGTGATTTTAAGAGAAATAAATTAAATGGTATTTGAAAAAATTTTTCGAAATAAAAAAACCGGAAGATAAAAATTTGTCAATTTATAATATTCGATACGTTTTATCGAACATTATTGGGAGTTGTTTCATTTCCGTTTAAAGTGATGGTTGCAAGACATGTTTTTGTGTAAAATTTTTTAGATAAAAAAAGAATGATAGAATACAAGATTAACGTCATGAGCATGAATTCCCATTAGGTGAAGTAGTTGGTCCCATCTAAAGCCTGGTACTCTGTTCGAAGTAGTGAAAATTTTTCAACAACATTGATTATTTCTCGTGAAAAATTTCACACGTAACAAGTGATGCCCATTTTACTTTTTCAGAAAAAAGTTCGTATTTATTGATTTGAAGTAGGCAACACTGATCGAATTTTGTTAACAAAATCATCAGCTGTCAATATTTCGCACGAAATAAATGCCAGTCTCATTATTTCACAGATAGCAAGAAAATGTTGCCAGATACATTTCATAAATTTTTCCCGAGTTGAACAGTGTACAACTTTTGCAACATTATTTCATGAAAATTTCACGTAAACTTTTTTGTATGGATTATGTCAACATTTTGCGTGAAATTTTGAACAGAGTACCAAGCGTAAAGGTTGCAAAAAGTTCTAATTTTAAGCGAATACATATGTATTTGGCAAGAATGATATTTGCATGATACAATAATATAAACCAAGACTGTTCAAACTGGCACCAGAGTGTCGAACATCCATCGGCTTCTTATACAAATGAATATATGTACATACGCGAATAAATTTCTCTCGGTGTTCTCTCAGTGGCCAGTCTCAGTGCTGCCAGTTTAGGGGATTTTGCCTCTTATTTTGCTCTCTTCATTGTTGTTGTGGCAACCAGTGTTCCCAGTTTAGGGGATTTGTCTGCAAATTGGGGATTTTTTCTTAGCGATTGGGGATGAAATTTTCGTATTGGGAATCTGGAGATTTGTTAGGGATGATAACCAAATTTGAGGGTATAATTAGGGGATTTTTTTTAAAACTGAACTGATGGTAACAAGAATGATTTTTGAACTAAGAAATATGCGTCTGACAAGTCTAAAAATGTGTGTTACTATTCATAGTGATTGGTTTCTAATAAAGAAGAAGTATCAAGGCACTACCAAAACAAAAACTTGCAACAAAATGCAATACGACTTGTTGGAAACACTTCTTAGAATAAACACACACTTTAAAAATAATTTAATTTGTTGTGACAAATTTAATCCTTCTGCTGAATTGCTAAAACTTTTTAATACAAATACTATGTACAACAAAGTTTCTGAGGCTGATGAACCAGAAGATTTCGATTATGAAGTTTTTGAAATGGCAAACTTTGGTTAAACATTTTTTTATACTCTTGTGTATATTAAACTATGTGTAATTTTTCCTTTGCAAGTTTTATAAGTAAAAATTAAATTAATGTGAATGTAAATATAGCTATCGATATAAATGAATTTTATTGAATAAATATGTTATTTTTGTTATTATTATCTTTCACAAAAAAAAACAAAAAAATTTGAATAAAAAAAAAATAATTCTGGGGATTTTTGGGGACGACAAATCAAAAATTGGGGATAAGCTCTAGAAAAAAACTGGCAACACTATGCACAATCGATATTTCTATTATTCTTTTGCATTTGGTAATAGTTGACAACTCTGCGATTGAAATTGCTTTCATCAAGAACGATAGAAAGTCCCGGCTTACACATGGCAAATTTAGCTGAACAACATTTTGGTTCATGAACGTGGAAGCAAATATGATGGCTAACTTCCTCATTCTCTTTTCCTCTCTCTCCCGTAAGCTTAAAAGTTGTTCAAATCAAATTGACGTGTGTGAACCCAGTTTGACAGCTGCAAATTACTAGCCAACAACAATACATTTGGAGTGACGTCACTGGTAATACATGAGCATAAAGTTTAAATTTTATGTGCGGTATGGTGTAATCGTGCATTCTATCATTCCTGCGATAAACTATAAATTTCACACTTTAATGGGCGATATCAAGTATATTTATTTCCTTCTTTTTTGAACTCGGTTTAAGTTAATTTCTGTGTGTGTGAGAGAGAAAAATTGATTGAAAAAAAATCATTAACTTCTTTTTATTTACAAAATATAACTAAGAGCATTAAACTAACACAAATATCCTTTTCTTTGTCCACCCTCATTGCTGTTTGGCCTCTTTTTTTGTGTACGCCCGTTACATGACTAAAGAGGCCATAGTGAAAATAATAGGTCTACGTTATCACTATTTTACGGTCCCTTGGAATGTGTTTGATTTTCTCTTGGTGTTGGCATCCATATTCGGCATACTTATGGAAGATATAATGATTGATTTGCCGATAAGTCCCACTCTCCTGAGAGTGGTACGTGTGTTTCGTATTGGCCGCATTTTGAGACTAATTAAAGCTGCGAAGGGTATACGTAAATTGCTGTTTGCCTTGGTAGTATCACTGCCGGCCCTATTTAATATTGGGGCCTTATTGGGTCTAATAACTTTTATCTATGCCATTTTGGGCATGTCCCTGTTTGGCCATGTCAAACTGCAGGGCGCGCTCGACGACATGGTCAACTTTCAGACATTTGGTCGCAGTATGCAGTTGTTATTTCGTTTAATGACCTCGGCCGGCTGGAACGATGTACTCGAATCGCTAATGATACAGCCGCCAGACTGTGATCCAAACTTTAATCGCCAGACAAATGGAGATTGCGGCCATCCACTGTTGGCCATTTCATACTTTACCAGTTTCATTATAATTAGCTACATGATTGTCATTAACATGTATATCGCCATTATTTTGGAGAATTTCAATCAAGCTCATCAAGAGGAAGAAATTGGTATAGTAGAAGACGATTTGGAAATGTTCTATATCAGATGGTCTAAGTAAGTCTTTCGCTGCTGCTTGCAAATACAAAAAATAAAAAATAACATTGCTTATCCGCTTTTCACATTTCGCAAAAATCGTTTTTTACTAACCATTTTTACCTCTTTGTTTTTTCTTCACACTTTTGTAGATATGATCCCCATGCTACACAATTCATACATTTTGCACAATTATCCGATTTTATCGCTTCTCTGGATCCGCCGTTGGGCATTGCCAAACCAAACACCGTAGCATTGGTATCATTTAATCTACCCATTTCCAAGGGCAATAAAATTCATTGTTTAGATATTCTCCATGCATTGGTGAAACATGTTTTGGGTCATGTCGAAGAGACGGACAATTTTAAACAGTTGCAAGAGCAAATGGACGTTAAGTTTAAGAAACAGTTTCCCACGCGAAAAGAATTGGAAATCGTATCGTCGACTCGCATATGGAAGCGCCAAGAGAAGGCGGCCAAGCTAATACAGACAACATGGCGGGAGTACCAAAGGTGCGTGTTCATAATTCACAAACTTTATAGTTATGCTGGATATTTTTTTTGTACGAACATATTTTTTAATTGAACTTTGGTTAACTTTTTCTTTGATTGAGTAGAAGAAAGAAGGAGAAGGAACGTTCCAACTCGGGAGACAGTGCCACACAAACATCAAGTCCTGGTGGCTGGCAGGCGAGATTGTCATCATTGAATTTCTTTCATTTACAGGTAAAGATTAATTTTACTCAGACTTTAGAAATAGTAACGATGGAAACAAGTACATTTCACAAATACAGTGCACCTGTGGCTGAGTGGTAGCAATGCTAACCTCTCAGTCCAGAGGTCATGGGTACGATTCCCGCCATAGACCCTGGCTGTTTTCCTGTATACATAATTCTTAAGAGTGTAATCGTATTTTAAGCGCTGCAAGCAAAAGTTTTAATTCCTTTAAGTGCTGAAATGTGCAACAAAAGTTACTTTTCACAGAAAGCACTATATATGAAATTTAAATTTTACAAAGGTACCTTTTGCCAAAAACCCTTTCTAAAAAATATACTTTTCATTAAAGAAAATTTTTATAGAAGGTTCTTGCTTACAAAAGGTACTTTGAAAAAATATATACTATACAAAAAGTACTTATTACAAAAAGTACTTTTTAAGGAAAGGGTTTTTAACAAAAATTACTTCTAACAAAAAGTCCCTTTTACGATAAGTGTTTTTTACAAAAATTACTTTTTACAAAAAGTACTTTTTAAGAAAAGTTTTTTTTACAAAAAGTACTTCTTGCAAAAAGTGCATTTCAAGAAAAGTATTTTTTGGAAAAGTACTTTTCACTATAGATAATGTTAACAAAATGTGCGTTCTAAAAAAGATATACATATAATACAAAAGGTACAAAAAGTACTTTTAACCGTATACAATTTTTACAGAATAGACTTTTTAACGAAAATAGTTTTCTACTAAAAGTACTTTTTGTAAAGAGTATTTTTGACGAAGAGTACCTTTCAAAAAAAGTACTTTTGACACAGAGTATTTATTACAAAAACTCTTTTTTTATTTGAAAAAATGGTTGGGTGACAGCTATACTTTTCTAATAGAAAATATGCCGGATCGTTCTTATAAAGTAGATGTTTAACTGTGACACAGCCATACTTTTCTTGTAGGAAAGATTGTCGTTTGCATCACTTCCATACTTTTTCTTATATGGTTGGAATTTTTAGAAAGGAAAAATGTACTTTCCTGAGTTATGCTCTTCGCATAGAAAATATGGTAGACTTTCCCACAGCCATATTTTTTGTTTATAGAAAAGATGGTTGACTGTGTCACAGCCATACTTTTGTTATAGAAAAAATTGGTTGACAGTGTCACAATCATACGTTTCCTAAAGAGAAGTTTAAGGTACTTTTAGACATAGATAATTTATAGTACATAGTACATTTTATGGAAGGTACTTTTTGCAAAATGTAAATCTTACAACTTATATATTTGACATCAAATATTTTTTACAAAGTGTTCTTTTTCCAAAGATACTTTCTATTAACTAAAAGTATATTTTACAAAACTACTTTTTATTAAAGGTACCTTTTACGAAAGCACTTTTTATTAAAGATACCTTTAACAGAACTACTTTTAATTAAAGATACCTTTTACAAAAGGTATTTTTTTGAAAGGAAAGAAACTTTTGAAATAGTACTTTTTACTAAAGGTGCCTTTAACTTTTTATTAAAGACACATTTTACAAAAAAAGTACTTTTTATAAAAGTACTTTTTTGTTAAATATACGTTTTACAAAAGCTACTTTTTTTAAAGGTACCTTTTACAAAAAGTACTTTTTGTAACAGATACCTTATACAAAAGTGCTTTTTATTAACCGTACTTTTTACAATAGTTCTTTTTATTAAAGGTACCTTTTAAAAAAGTACATATTACTAAAGGTACTTTTACAAAAAACAGTACTTTTTATAAAAGTACCTTTTGCAAGAGTACTTTTTGTTAACGATACAAAAGGAACTTTTTATTAAAGGCAATTTTTACAAAAAAGTATTTTTTTTAAAGGTACCTTTTATAAAAGTTACTTTTTCGTAAAGGTACCTTTTACAAAAGATACTATTTCTTAAAGGTACCTTTTACAAAAGATACTTTTTCTTAAAGGTACCTTTTACAAAAGATACTTTTTATTAAGGGTACCTTTTACAAAAGTCCTTTTTATTAATGGTACCTTTTACAAAAGTGCTTTTTCTTAAAGGTACTTTTTAAAAAAGATACTTTTTCTTAAAGGTACCTTTTACAAAAGGTACTTTTTATTAAAGGTAGTTCTTACAAAAGATACTTTTTATTAAAGTTACCTTTTACAAAAAAAGTAGTTTTTATTAAAGGTAGCTTTTAAAAAATGTACTTTTTCCTTAAGATACCTTTTACAAAAGTCCTTTTTACCTAAGATATTTAAAAAAATGCTGAGCAAATTAGTACATTTCATTGTATATTTATATAAATATTTTATTAGGTTTCACGTCGTGGCACCCAGTGCTCAAGCCGCGCCTCCTCACGCAAATCATCTCGTGCCTCAGATGCTTCGGATATTAGTGAATTGGCTGGTCCCTGGCTAAACTTACCTCTGATGATGGTTTCGGGAGCCGATGATGTGGTTAATAATATAAAACAACAAAGTGATGAACTTGGAAAGCGGTATTTATACAACCTTATTTTTATTTCATTTTAATAGAAAAAAGAAAACAAAATGTTGCATTTTTTGACGAAAATTCTATTAACTGATTACTATTTATTATTAATAATATAATTTTTTATTTTGCAAAATCCAAAAAAAAAATACAAGATCAATTTGTAGAATATCCTCATGTTTATCCCTGACCTATGAGTCCTTACTCTCCGATATGGTTAACAGCAAACTAACGAATGGTTCACAATCAAATGATTTAAATTTTTTAGAAAATTTCAATGACTGTAACAGAGGTAATTTAATAATTAAAATATTTTATAGCTGAGTTGTTAAATGAAAAGGTTTACAGTTGACACGTAGCTTCTTACTTTTAAAGGATTTTAATTTATATGCAAAAATTCCAAACCTTGTACATTTAATTATTGGACTAATTAGCAAAGTTAGCTTAATTACATGACAAACGTTATCAACAATCCAATTAATAATTTTTTTTTGTTTAATTTGAAAAAAATACTCAATAATTTGTAAAGAACTTTCAAACGCAATTATTATAGTTTGGCATCAAGCTTTTCTCTCGTACAATAAATACTAAGCATTGAACAACTTTTATTTTACTCTTAAGCACAGTGGGCTGTCTGAGTTGATATTGGGATTTGAATTGAAGGTTAATTAAATTTGTTTGGAAACAAAAAAAAAATAAAGACTCTTTTCAATAACTCAAATATATCACTGTGTTATATTAATATTATAGTCTCTTAAAAGTTTTCTAAGTAGTTTTCTAACTGAGATATTTGAAGTATTTAACACTTGTGTAGTGGAATTGTGTTTTGTGAAAAAAAAATTTGTACTAGAAAATCAAAACGATTATTTATATCAATCGAACTACATAAATTTGCATCAAACTAAATCACAAACTGTTTCATGAAATCACTAATAGAAAAAAAAATCATAAAGAAAATTTTCTTCAACTGTAAAAAAAGACACTTTAAGAAACACTGACTTTTTATTTCTGTTGGCTGAATCAAATTTTATGCTTTTTATTATTGTAATCATCAAGCCATGGAACAGGGTGCGAATACTCCTTGTAAATGATTATTCATGTCGTCGAACGTGTGCCAGTGGTGAGTTTTATAAAATTAAATTTCCAATATTTTTCTTTCTTAACGATCTTCAAAATGAATTTTCGTAGATTTTAACTAACGGAAAATTCATTTTGAATATTGTTAAGCGTGAAAAATTAGCAACGTGAAGGAAAATTTTAAAAGTAAAAGTGGTGAGTTTTGAGATAAAGTGTTGTATTTTGTATATGTACACATATATGTTATTAACAAATTTGTAAACTATTTTTTATAAATATCTAATAGAAAATTTAATTAAATAAAATAGCGCTGCTTAGTAAAATAGTTTTTTGTAAGGATTTCTAGAATGGGTCCCAGTAAGTTTTTTCTTAGAAAGTGGTGGTGAATTTATTACAATGAGCTGAAATTAACTCCGAGGATTAAAATGTCAATAAGAGAAAAAGAAGCATTCTAGTAATTTTTTTTTTGAATCGGTCTATTGGTAAATGCATCACTGCTCTGCAAATGTAAATTTAAATTTTCTAAACTGGTTCACTGAAGTAGATAACGCACAAATAAATGTCAGATATGGTTTACATATATGAATATTACTAAAACAGATTATCAGCAAACTTGTATTGCGTTTTAAATAAAAGTTTGCACGTATAATGCAGAGCAGTGATACATTTACGAACACGCCCAATGTTCCAGTTTATATGATGACATTTTTTTTTGAAGAAATTTTTCTCTTTATTCTTAAAATTTGTAATTCTTCATGTGTTAGCTCGTAGCTACCCTTTTGATTGAAAGAATAAATGAGAGATTAGAATTGAATTTCAAGTATGCACTTGCAATTTTTATTGCAGCAATTCTTGCATATGTAAGAGAGTGTTGTATTCCTCTCTCGCTCTTTTGCTCTAAAAAATAAAAAGTTGCTGCAACAAAAATTTACAACTCTGAACCGGCAGTAAGTAAGAAGTTTTGCGAGAAAAAATTTTTCAACGAAACTGGGACTCAGTCTACTTCAGACGAAGCACGGACAAGATTTCGCTTTAGTTTCTACTAAAATAAAAATAGGGAAAGATAAGTAGTTAACGAGATAGAAAAAGCGGGAGATAAAGCTATTTTTTCCACAACTAAACTTCGTTTTATAAAGCAGTGTTATAAGAAATATTCACATATGTATGAAAAAAAAGTTTTCAATTAGAAATTTCTGAAAATAGTTTCAGATGTGTTTAAATTTGCCCGTACCAGTTTTTCATGTCTCATATAATTCGCAAAAATTTTCGTCAAAAAAATATTAAGCAGTTTTTTTTTGTGTTAATTTATTTAAAAACATAACAAAGATCTCAGTGTCTTTCGACTCTTTTTCAAAATCATTTAAAAAAATTTTAAACCTATTTTTCTTATTGAAATGTCATCATACAAAAAAAAAATATATATATATTCACACACACCCCAACACACAAAGTGGTAGCATATTTGTGGAAGCGCCAAGAGCTAATCGACGTCGAAGCTTTTATAATTTCTTTTTGCGACACCAGGATGCTGTTGATGATAGTTTAACTTCACCCTCAGTGCATAGAAAAAGTAATTATTTTTGTACAGAAAAAAATGCCTTAAAAATTTTTTAATTTTTATTAAAACAATTGCCATTGCATAGCAGCCATTATATTTTTCACACACTTTTAACTAAAAATAAGCCATTACACCATTTGAATTTTCTCACATAATATTTATTTTTGACACTTATTTACTTACATACATACATTCATATGTTTATAAATACACCTGCATACATACATACATATGTACATACTTTTGTAAATTTATCTCTTCCTTATCATCTTAAAGTACAAAAAAAAAAATCGCTTGTAAATAACATTGATGTTAGAGTATAATTAACTTAAAAGAAATTAAAATGTTTGAAATAAAAAAAATATCTTTAAAAATTATTTTATGCACAATATAAAAAATAATTAATTTAATTAATCTATTAACTCCATACCAGTTTGATGTCGGTCAACACAGTTTCTTTTTCCAGCTAAGGTAAGCGTCAGCTTGTCCAGAATCTTATCAACGCACAGAGCCAAAAAACTGGCCAAAAAGGCAAAAATTAATTTAAAGAAATCTTAAAAACTAAATACGCAGTTCGATACACAATAATTACAATTAATTTACATTATATTGCAAATTTTGAAGACTTTAAGTTGTGATTTGTAGCTCTGAGATACTGCTGAAGTCAGAAAGTGAAGAAAATCACATTATTATTAATTTTAGACGCAAGATAAAAAGTTTGCGCAAAATTTTGCTCCATTTTTTTTTGTGAATTCTTGAATATTTCACCTTTTTTTTCTGTTTTTGCTCATCTTGCATGGATAAATATGGGTCAGTCATGAAATATTTTGCTTTGAGGGGAGAGATACTCCCTTCTGCCCGCAAAAGCTCATAAGCTTAATTTTTATGATATTAAGGCATAAGTAATAATACATATTTTTTAATATTTACATTATTTTGCCAAATAAATTGTTTGCCACCACCCACAAAAGGAAGCGGGGATAAAAATGGCATCTTACGGTCTCATGGGTCTTAATTTAGGGTGTTAAAAACCCTAAGCTAAGCAAAAGTATGAAACAATTTAAGAAAAATATTTAATTTTTCAGAGGTGAGATTAGTTCTTATGAGGGGAACTTTTTTTCCCTTTTTCCTCTTCTTCATGTTATCAAGGTTAAACTGCCTAACAATATAAGACACATTTCTGCCAAGTTTCACTAATCTAGGGGCACTCAGTAGCTTTTCACAAGCAATATAAACTAAAAAAAAAAAACAGTATTGGCCAGCATTTTGGCTCAAATACTCCTCTGTGCAACGGTCTGCTTCCTTTGTACATAAATAATATCACGAAAATGTTGGTATTTTAATATTCAGCTAAGACAGAATTTCTTATTTGTGAAATCTAACTTGACTCGAGAGAGCGATTTGTTTCAAAACTTGAAGCCCTACACCGTGCCACTCAACAACTGAATGAGAGTTCCAAGTTACATTCATCTACCTCATTATAAGCAAACAACTTAAACAAAGCATTTATGTTGTACCCTACATTAACTTAATAGGTCATAGTGTATGTAAACCAATACATTACACAATCGAACACTGCAAGTTTTCTCTCTTTCTCTGTCACTCTTTATTGACCCCATCTGGATAAATTCATCTGCATACAGAAATATTCTCCCCCACAATTTTATATGTAAATGTATTTAAGGTTTTGATTTATTTTTCAAGTATAGTAGAAGTTATATTTTTTTATGTAGTCAAGGACTTTTAGGCCTCATTAGTTTTTACTGCATAAAATATTTTGGAATTACAAGTACGTTTTCTGTGCAAGGAATCAGCTGGCAGCCTATAGATTTGATTAGAGTTGTATAAAAAATATCACAACAAACTAATATATGTATACACACTTTTGGCTGTCACTTATCGTTAATTTTGCGAGAGAGGCAAAAAGACTTATACGGTGAAGAAATAGAGAGTTACTGCCAGTCTATAGAAGTTCTATAGACTGCGTGACTGTTTGACCGACTAAAGTAGCAAATTGCCACTTTTTCGACTGCCTTGTCACTCTTTGTCCCCCTTTTTTTTAAGTGGATTATATAATAATACATTAAAAATAAGAAGCTTAGAGTAGTTTTCTCGTTTTTTTAATGTTGCCCTTTTTGTTTTTGATAAATCCCCTATTTGGTGCAATTTTTTTTGAAAAATGTCATCGGTCACCCTGTATAGAACACAAGTAAAAATTCTCGTCTGTCCAAGTTTCTCGTAGGATATTACCTACAACTGCCCAATACATCCTATAGCTAACCCCCTGTTTCCAAAACCCGAACGGGCAACTTGAGTAGAAATTTATATGAAAAACACTAATTTTTTTGATTTGTGGAAACAGGGTGCCAAATTCAATAAAATTAACTATTAAACATAATACAAGCTTTCACTAATTTTTAAAAATTTTTAAGCTTCGGTGTATTCAGAAATTTATAGCAAATATTTTCCTGGAACTTATTAACCCTTGGTGGGTCGGTGCACATGGAAACTTTTCAAATTTTTGGAAAGATGAAGTTTTCCATTTTAAATGAATATTGTTAAATTAAAAAAAAGAATTTCTTCAACGCGACTGTACTTGGTATGGAGTTAATTTTTTTTAACAAAATCCAATATTTTAAGCAAAAATTGTGTATTTTTTTCCTTAAATTATTTATATCTTGACGTTCGTTTGTTTGTATTTTTTCTCTTATTTTTCTTCTTTCTTGAAAAAAAACACAAAAAACCAAATAAATTTTTTTCCTAACACTAACTGCAATTGAAAAAAAAATCAAAAATCTACCAACAAAATTACATTCAATACACACTAATTTAGGCATTTCGCCCACAACAGCTGCTATTTCCTCTACCACTTCGCTTGCCCCCACAATTATCGATAATAATATGGCTACAGCCTCTTTGGATAAACAAAACATGCAACAACAAGCGGTGGTAGTGGGCACGCCCACACGGAAACGTGCTACAAGTTTTATACGTAAAAAACCGCCCCTAGAAAGAGGTTTGTCAGCACAAAGCGCTTTAAGAGTTAACAAAAATGCTTTTGTCTGTATGTGTGTCAATGTTGTATGAAACCAAAATTCAAATTAATTAAACATTTTTTTTGTAAACGTTTTATATCATTTGCCACAGCTGACGGTCCAACGCCGGAGGTAATTGTAACTAAGCCGTCGCCCGAACAAAGTATTATGGCTCCGTTGGGCTTGCGACCGGAAAATTCAACGCTAGTGCATGTCTTAGTTCATCGTGAGAGTGAAGAATATAAAGAAGAAGATGATGATGAGAACGGCTCGAGAGCTGTGTCACCGGTCATGGGATTGGGAATGGGTAAGTAGTATTGAAAAGTATAAAATTAGGTCTGCATGAGACACATGAGATGGTGCTGAAATAGAAAACGAGAAGTGGTTTTTAATTAATTAATTAGGAAATTATTCTTTCACTTTAGAGTAATAATTTATTTGTTAATTATTTTTAGAAAAACATAAACCACCACAAATACGCATAAGTCCTGGGTCAGATGATGTGAGTTTTACTATGTTGGACTCAGTACAGCTGTCAACCGTGCAGATAATGATTGAATCTCCAAAAGAACCACCTAGAGGCGATTTTACGGCAGATTTTGAGGCACAACAACAACAACAACAACAAGAAGAACAGCAACAGCAACAGCAAGCACCTGACCAATCCGATGATGCTGAGCCTATTATTGAAGAACCAATTGATGTCAATGTACAGGGAGATACATCAAAAGTATTTTATGACTATAATCCAGAGGAGGCCAATGAAATTGTGGTACTGGAAACACTCACTGAAGAATCACCTAAATCTGAAGATATACCAGCACTGCCACATATACCAGCGCCGCCATCCTCTTTCGATTTCTCATCAGAAATCACTGGCACTGAGCAACTGAAAAATGTACCATTAACAACAGCAACTACTACAACGATTTTAGCAAAAGGTGATCAAGTAACTTCACCAGCAAGAACAACAACCACACAACCAACAGAACCAATAACACAACCCATATCAACGGCAACATCCACATCAACTTCTTCGGCAACATTATCGTCATCATCATCATCATCATCAACTACTTCGCCAGCCTCAACTCCGTCACCAAACGATGAAGATGACGATGATGATGACGATGCAGCAGTAAGGTGTGATCTTGTTGACAAGGCTCACGAAACAAATAGATGACATTCAGCCCAAACAGCACCGGAGTCTGCTAAAACTTCCACCACTTCAAGTAGTACCAGCTGCTGTAGTTCACGACCCCATTCCACTACCTACAGTTCGGGTACGGACCAAAATGATGATGATCCCTTACCACAAAGTAATCAACAATTCAGTTGACAACATCGTATCTGAGTAAAAATCTTTAAATACCATTATTATATATATTATAACTATTATTATAATTGTTATAGTTGTTGTTACAAAGAGTACATCTACAATATCCAATTATACTCGAGTCATGTTAAACGTTTTATTTTTTGTTGTTTTGTTGGTTAATGTTTTAAAATAAATAAACGATTAACTTAAAAAAAATTCCATAAAACAAATATTTACGTACATATATAAAACATAAAAAAAATTTAACTAAAATCCAAACTAAAAAAGATTATAAAAAAAAAATCAAGAGCAATCAATTTCAATAAAACATCATATTTAATTAATTGATAATGTATAAAAAAAAATTTAATTGCATGGAAATCGAATGTTAACATTATAAAACAATATCATACAAATAAAAATTTGGCATAACCATACAAAAACGAATAGGATTAATTTAGAATCAAGTATGAACAGATCCTTTTGTTTTTTGTAATTATTTATATTTCTAAAGTTAAGTAGTTTTCTTAGTCTTAGTCGGTCAATTGTAAATATTTTATATATTTTTAGTATAGAAGTTGCATAGGTGAAATTATATTTCAAGAACATAACTTACAGTGCGCTACAAAAATATTCAGTACATAAAATCATTTTTATTGAAATGAAAAATTTTGTTCAGAAAAAAAAGAAGATTTGTTAAAGTTTTAACCAAATTTTAGAATATATTAATTTGCCAAGGGTTTGGTACTTTTGAAAGAGCTTGGCTTAGCTTTTGACATTGTTGCCTTATCTGTACTCTTGGATTCCATGAAGAGTCTCAAATAAACATAAACTCTCTTGAAAATAATGCAAGAACATAAACAACCAGTGATGCCAATTTAGCGCGTTTTAACTACGCCAAACGCGCTTTTTTTCGTCTTAGCGCGTTTAATAAAAAAAGCACTAACTTAGCGCGTTTTGGATAAAGTCAATAATATCATTTCAGTTAAATTTTTTTCTTTTTTGTATAAATTTACCAATTTTCTAGTGTCCAAAACTCTGATAAAAATTTTTTTAATTTCGTTAATGAGTCAGCTGTTGCAAATAAAATTCCCTTGCCTGTAATTAGAATTAAAAACGCATTTTAATACTGTAAATGGCAAATATCTTTAAATTTCACAACTACAAATATGTAATCGTATTCGTGACGAAAAAAATTTATATAGCTTATCAAGCATCTATTATAGCTGAAGTACAAAAATCATGTGAAGCGCAAGACTATTCGACATTTTATACGAGTATGTTGTTACTCGTACAAAATTTGTTAAAGAAAATTAAAATAAAAACTAAGGATTTCGATTATTTGGTGATTCTGGATTTAGGATATAATTTCGAAGAAGCAATATTGCAAAATCTGAAAAAGAGTTGCTTAGAATAGAAAAGAATATTAACTCTTACATACATCGACTTTTATTAAAATTTAATTCAGCGCGCAGAAAAATAGCGCGTTTTGGCTATAAATAGTTGACAATGCTGTAACTCAGCGCGTTCTAGCGCGTTTTGAGAAGGTGAATAGTGCGTTTGGGTTGTAAATAGTTGGCATC
This sequence comes from Tachina lurida, assembly GCA_944452675.1. Lineage (NCBI taxonomy): Eukaryota > Metazoa > Arthropoda > Insecta > Diptera > Tachinidae > Tachina > Tachina lurida. The sequence goes on along the minus strand of OX101756.1, from coordinate 129,086,078 downwards.
ACTGGAAACAACCAAATTGAAGTCATAGTGACAGAGAGACAAACCTTTACGGTAGTGCAGTGTCAAAACTGCTCCTCAGAGATGGGATGACCTACATACATATATATATATATATGTACATATGTACATAACGAGCAATCTTAAGATTGGCTGGTTTTAAATGTTTAGTTATATTAAGTTTTGGAATCGGGTATATTCTAACATATCGCCCATTTACTCAAACAATGTCATCATAACTCAAAAAAACTAGTTTGCTATGAAAACGAGTTTAAAGTTTTCAATTTACATACAACTTAATGGAAAAATAAAATTTTATTTTTCTCTCAAGAATTGAGAGTAAATAAATTATTTGTATGAAATTTTCCACACAATATGAAAAACTCAAAAATTCCATTTATTGAGTTAAGACGTTGTTTGAGTAAATAAGCCATATGAAGTAAAAACTTTTTGTAGAACATTTCATTCCCGCCCTAGCCTCTTTTATAGGTATTTTTTTTACGAGTTGTTAGCATCAGTGTTTGAAAAACTTAAGTCGGAGTAGCAAAAGTTGTAAAACTTTTCCTTTTCACTGCTTTTGCTTTTTCCAACTGTTTAAAATAAACCAATTTTTTTGCTTGTGCTTACTAAAACTAACCAACAGTTGCAGTCGAAGCAGAAAACGAACCGTCAACAGTCAACGATTTCGAAAAGTTTGAATTTGATTTGCTGTTGCTTTTGGTAAGTTTCGATAGTAAGAGCATAAGCAGTCTGTGTGCTTTTGTAGGTACCAAACTAGACTTGTATCGAACTCCTTCAATAGCTCGGTTTTGACACAAACCAATGATCAAACCCATTCAAATTACATGGGTTCGATAATTGGTTTGTGTGAAAAACGAGCTACTGAAAGAGTTCGATACAAGTCTATACCAAACAGTCGCAGTCGAAGAAGCAAAAGCTCTTACTTTGAGAAGCTTTCAGCAGGTTTAGTCAACTTTTTTTTTGTAGTGTTTGTCATGTTTTTTTTTTGCTGTTTTTGCACATCAGACAAGAAGCAAAAACAAAAACCACTTTACTACTTACTATCTTCGTATATTTTAGGCGCACTGTATCTGTATCTGAAAAAGAAAATAAAATGTAGTTAAATTATAAAATGGTTTGATTAGATGATACATTAAAGGCACTGCCAAAATTATAACTTAAATATGTATGTGTATGTATGTCTACTTGTTTACGAGTATATTTCAAATAATAGTTATGAATCAAATAAAAATCATTCTTAGTAAATATAATCTGTAAATAAATCATAACTAAAACTTTTCTAATTAACCACTTGCATTTTGCCAAAATAAACTAAGTTTAGTTATTTTTTAAAACAAACAAACAAATACATTAATTAATTAAATTTTAATAAAATATATCCCCAGAAAAAAAAGGCGCTAGTATATAGTTTCATAATAATAATTAGTTAGAATTTAATGAAAAGAAAAAACTTTTTAAAATTTTGTTACATACGAAAAAGAGAAAACTAAAGCTAAATGATTAAAGCGTAACTTAAAGGAAAACAACTGTAAAGAAAACGCCAAAAATAGAAAGAAATATTTTAAATTAGTTGATTTTTTTCTATTAAGTTTTCGACTAAATAGTTTAAGAGTAAATTAGTAACAAATTGTATAAAAATAAATATAAATTTAAAAGTGTATATATTAAAAAAGTAAATAGCACAATATTGTCAACAAAGCTCAAATTAAAATAAATTATAACAATTTGTTTTGAAATAATAATTGTACATAAATTAATTTAAGCAGTTTTTGTTATATTAGCAAAATTATTAATTGAATTACACAATAATTAAAAACTACGGAAATGTATCAAATAAATATCAAATTGAATTTTCGCTTAACAGATACCGAAGAATATAAATTATATGATTTATAAATTATATGATTTTTAAATGATATGATTTATATTCTTTGCAGATACACAAGTTGTTATTGCTATAGTGTTTTCAGCTTAAAAAAACTTTAAAGAAATTTAAAGGTTAACTTATTGTTCGGTTGTATATGAAAAAAATTTTAAAAAAGCTTTTGAATTTCTATTATAAATTTTACTTTATTTTTTATTTTTCGTAAATGTTGGAACACTTTTGTGTTTAACTTTTCGTTTTGTTGCTGTTGTATACTAGTTATTAAGTTAAGGGTTAAACAAATTTTAGTGTGTCAAATGAGCTTTTATTAGATTTTTGCAAACACCAGCTGACTGCGTTACCAAATAAACTTAATATAGTTTGTTACACAACTATTTGAAAGGACAAAAAATATTAAAAAGGTTTTTTTTATATTGAAGAAGAATAAAGTATAATAATCTTGATTTATTGTCCTTTTCAAAAAGGTTTATTTTTTCGACTGTACGTCTTTCCAAAACTTATTTTACTTAAAAAGCTACTTGGATAGCAGAAGATTAATATTTAAAAAAAGGTATTTTCTTATGAGGTACTTTTTTTAAAAACTACTTTATTTTAAGATGTAATTTTTTAAAAGGTGCTTAAAGGTTACTTTTTTAGAAAGTACATTTTTTTAAAAGCTATTTTATTTAAGAGGTATTTTTTTTAAATGTACATTTTTAGAGGGTATTTTTTTAAAATATACTTTATTAGAGGGTATTTTTGTAAACGGTATCTTTTTTAAAAAGAATATTCTTAAAAGGTACTATTTTTTGAAGGTACTTTTTAGCAAGGTACTATATTTAAAGGCTACTTTTTTATAACTAAGTTACTTTTTTAGAAAGTACTTTTTTTAAAATGCTACTTTTCTTTAGGTACTTTATTTAAGAGGTATGTTTTTTAAAGGTACTTTTTAGAGGGTATTTTTTAAAAGGCACCTCTTTTAAAACGAATGCTTTTTAAAAGGTACTTTTTAGGAAGGTACTTTTTAGGAAGGTCTTACTTAAAAGGTACTTTTTTAATAGTACTTTTCTTAGAAAGGTAACATTTTAGAAGGAATTTTTTTTGAAAGATAGTTTTTTAAGAGGTACTTTTTTAAAAGATAGTTTTTGTAATATTATTTTTTGTAATAAATTTTTTTAAACTTTTTTCCAAAAGGTACTTTTTAAGTGCTTTTGCAGGAAGATTTTTTTTCCAAATGAATAGATTTTCAAAGCGCACTTTTCCAAATTGGTTTTTTTTTCAAAATTTTAACTTAAAAAGGAATTTAAAATTCTTAGATTTCTGAACAGAAATATTTTTTTTCAGAAAAATACTTTTCGAAAAGTATTTATTTTATATAGGAACTTATGCAAAAAAAAGGTACTTATCTCAAAAGCTTTTTGCTTAAAAAGAACTTTTTTTAAACAAATTCTCCAAATCAAGCTTGTTCCTATAAATGGGTACATTTCAAAATTTTACTTTTTTCACTTTTTGCAAGGAAACGATATAAAATGCTCATTAAAAAAACAATTTTTTGCTATACTAAGAATTTAATAATCTTAGGCCCTCATTTTGTAAAACGCAACGCTAATCGCTTATGCAATTTTTTTCATAAAAATTTTGTTAGCGCTTAGCGTTTGTTTTTTCAAAATGAGGTTCTGGTTAAAAAGTGACTTTTTTAAAAATTTTAATTTTTAAAAAGAAATAATACTCAGTCCAATTTTGTTCATTAATTTTTAAGTGCATTTCGAAGCGCCTCTGGTGTTAATTAGGCTCAATATATTAACCTAAATACCAATTTTATTAGTTATTTTATTTCGCCTACGATTCATTGTTACAGATATCGACAGAGGAGGGTGCTGTCTGGCAAGGGATCAAACTCGTGCCCTAGAAAATCACCACCTGCTTGTATGCAACAGACTAACAACACCATTGTTGATTTAGAGTTAAGCTTGAGTACGCCTACCTTTTTTACAATATCAAAAATATTTTCGCCTCGTTAACTAAACTTTTTTTTATTTCTTGGCAGAAATATATTTTTTTTAATATTTCTTACTGAAACCTTTTAACAAAAAAGTTCAATTGAATTCAAGTTGTTTTTAAATTAAAAATTGCATAAAATTAAGCTAGCGTTTGTGAAAGTCTGAATAAACAGTTGATAATCACGTAAAAATTTAATTAATTTAATAGTCTATATATTATATTACTTTTCCCAAATATTTTGCAATTTGGTTGTGATTTCTTTAATTCCTCCAAAAGTTAAAAAAAAAACAAAAACGAATAGATATAAAAAAGCAAACTGGCTTAAATTTCCAAACTACACATACAAAGAAAACTTCTTTAAACTGCTTCCAAATATATAAAACAAAAAGCTTTTTTCTTTCTTGCAAATGAGATGAATGAGAGAAATAATCCCCGTAAATTAAGTTTAAAACTCGATTTTTTCCGACAATCATTATGAATAACCCAAAAACTGAGAACTAATGAAAATTATTTAAATAAATAGACGTGTCCATTTCCATTAAAATAAGAAAAAAAATTAAATAAAATTATTTAAAATAAAATTTTAATATTTAAAAGAAAATTGTACCAACTTATCTTTCCCTTTATGTATTTCTTCTGAAAACAATAATAATAATTAACACTTTAGTATACAGAATACAAGAATCCCAAATATAGTTTAACTAGGATACAAAACAATTTGAACAGCCGGAAACCAAAAATAATACAATAACAAAAAATATTAAATTAAAGAAAAAATAAAACAAGAATAACCAACCATACACTCGTCAATTAAGTGATATTAATTAAAACCAACAACAAGAACAACAACAACAACCAAAGAAAAATAATTTTTATTATAAATGAAATCAATTAACTAATTAAATAATACAAAGAAAACCCTTAACAAAGGTATATGAAATAAAAATTATTTGTAAAGGGAAACAGTGTAGTGAAGTGAAAACTACGGAAAACACATTGTATGTAAATAAATAATTAACATCTTTTGTAGATTTTGTAATAAGTTTCTATAAAAAAAATCTTTACAAAAAATATAAAAATAAAACATCTACAATTTGATTAAAGTTTGATAATTAAACTACGAGGGCAGTGGCAGAATTACTTAGATGAAAAAGCTTATACGACATATTTGTTTTTTCAAGAAATGCTTTTCAATTCGACGTATTGGAAATAATAATTACTAAAAGCTTTTCTGGTCTTAAAAGCTTTCTATCTTAACTAACTTTACTTAGAAAAAATATAATAATAAAACAGCTACAATTTGATTAGAGATTGATATTTAAACTACGATATTTAAACTACGAGTGGCAGAATAACTTATTGTATTTTAAATAATAATTATTAAAAGCTTTTCTGATTTTAATTATAAAAAAAAGCTTTCTATAAATTTTACTTATAAAAAAGATTTAATTCGTAATATGAAGACTTTTTTCCTTAAAGCTTTTCACTCCAATGGCACTCACCACTGTTAAAATCAAAAGATCCGCAGCGAAGTTTTTAGGATTTTCCTAACATAGCACTTTATGTGCTGATGTACCCTTGATTAGAATCCACAGAATTTTTACAATCTTTATGCTCTTATTTGTTTCTTAAGATTAGTCCCGCCATAGTCAAAGCTGCAAAGTACATGGACACCTTAACACCAAGGGGGCCATCTCTATTTAAATTGATCTCGTAATGTTATAGATCGCGTTGATCCTGTCAGCAGATTAATTTTAGATTTCACATAAAACTGTAGAACAGCTACGTCCACCCCATATGCTCAATGTGCAAACTTTTATAAAGAGCTTTTTGTGCTTTCACACCGACGAGAGTACAACATCCACAACAACAACACAACATACAGCAATGCTTTTTCTTACTTTGCAAAGAAACAAGAACAAATTTAAGAGCTTTCAAAGCTGTTTACTTCAAATGCAAATATCAGTGTATGTGTGTTTGGACGTAGCTGCTTTAGAATCTTACGTTTGTTAAGATTAATCCATAATTTTGAAAGAAAATTTTATAAATTTCGTAATATTTTGCTTAAAAGTTCGTTCTAATATATCGTGCGATAACCTCCAAAAAAGCTTAAGCGATATAGTTTTTAAGCTTAATTTTTTTTGAGAAAGATTTATCATTTGTCATCGAAAATAATCTATTTTCATTTAAAAAAAAAAGTTCAAAATATATGTCGGTTAAGCTTTTTTTACGTTTATGGCTCGATATAAAGTCTTAAGCTTATACATTAAAAAGCTTAACACACATTGTTTATTTATTATAATAATTTTTTTTAAGCGCAATTGGGTACTTCTTGCACTGCCCTCTTAGTTTTAGCGATTTCATAAGTTTTATCCCAGGATTTTTTTTATCATAGTATAATGACAATAAAAACTGCACCTTTTATTAATTGCAAATGACAAAAAAAAATCAACATCATTGTAAAATAAAAATAAATAATAGAAAAATGCTTGTTAAATTTTACTATTAAATTTTTATAAATGCAACATAAATTGGAAAAGAGTAAAACAAAAGGAAATTAATACAAAATTTTAATATCATTTGTAATAAATTTTAGCTTATAATAAAAAAATGCAACATTACATATTTAAGATCTTATTCATAAAAATTAGTTTTGATTTATAAAAGGTTTATACAACAGTTTTTCATAAAAAATTTGTTTCATAAACCCTTTATAAAATAAAATTATTTATGTGTATAACATATTTAATATATTCTTCGAACTTTCCCAACTGTAGCTAAACACTGAGAGAGAGAGAGAGATAGAGAGAAAGAGAGAGAGAGAGAGAGAGTGAGAGAGATATAGCGAGAGAAAGAGTCATAAAATTGTATTACACCATTTCCATAAGTTGAACAAACAATTATATAGAGAAATAAATCAAACCTTCAATGGCAAGCTTACCATTGCAATTTTTAAAAATTAGCTTATAGCTTTGTTTTAAGTTCAAAGCTTTAACGACTGACTGATGAATTAAAAATAAACAGAATAAATAATTAAGTTTTTATTTTATATTCGATTCGAAGAAGTTTGAAAATCATGTCCATACATACATATCGTTACCTTAATATAGAAAGGCCCTAACTCATTAGCTTTTGAAATCGATTTTTGTTTTATGTTTCGATAGACGAGCATCTAAAGTGCAGCACAATCATCGGCAAAGTAAAATAACCAATAAAATGGCTACTAATTACAACTTCAAAAATGTAGTACGCCTCATTAACACCAGATTCGCTGCAATACTGCATTATTACAAATGTGCAAAAAAGCAGAGTTGTAAATGAATGAAGCTTTTCTCTATCTCTTCATTCTTCTATCTTCTTTATCACTATCCCTTACCTAAATAAGGTAACACCTAGTAACAGTAGCACGCATTCATTGCCTTCTCTTAAAAAAAATATCGATTCCAGGTAACACCTAGTAATAGTAGCAGGCAATCATTGCCTGAATAATAATTTTCTGCATAAAATGAAGTTTAAACAAACACTCGAAAATGCAAAAAAATTTGTAGTACTCAAAATTTGTATTTATCCATTAATTAAATGTTGCAATAATCACGAAAAATTTACTCTAAGAAAGATTAGTAGCGTAGATCTGGCTAACAAATCGAACTTCGAGCTTCCAAGCTCAATTATATCATCGCACAGTGGCACTTAAGGCAAAAATATTGGACATAAATCTGTATTTGTATGAGTTTTTAAAGCTTGGCATTTAATTAGTGCGCAAAACTAAATGAATAATAAGATAGTGGATAATAAAGCAAAATTTATATTTTAGTATATAAATATACTTTTAGAAATTTTAGTTATGTTATTAAAAGTGTCCTTACTGCGCTAAAGCGAAAGGTATCAGTGAAAAAACTTACTAAAGGGTAAAAAAAACAATTGTTAAGTTGACTGCGTCCTGTCAAAAAATACTTGTGTGGCAACACTTTATCCTTGCCAAAGCAGTGAACAGCTGCTGTTATTTTTTACATTTATTTTCATTACATACTTCTTACAACTACAGTTCGAGTTGCAAGAAGTAAGCTAATGTAGCAATGGTAAAGTAAGAAAGTTGCTAATTATTGAGTTCTTGTTTCAGCTATGATAGGAGTTGAACTTCTCATTTGTTTGAAAAAAAAATTTACTATAATATCTTTAGTTGTTCTAAGATTTTTGAGTAAGTTTTTCATGATAATCTGCATTAGCAACAATGAAATGCGCATAGGATTCTCAACAATCAATTTCAATGTATTTTTAATAAAAGAAATATTTTTCTGAATAAGTAAAGTAATAATTTGGGCATATTAATTTTTAAAACTTTCCAAAAAAAAAAATCAACAAAACTGACATTTTTTTACGAGGAAGGAAATGGTGTAAAACAGTTTTTTTTTTGTAATTTTCATATAGAAATGTTTAATTTTATACTTTTATTTTGCAGCGCTTTCTTAGTCCTTACTTTATAGTTATAAAAATTTAACGATTTTATATCTCTGACGGGTTTTGAATATTTAATTATTATGTGTATATAAACAAGGGAATTTTAAACTTAAAAAAAAAATAAATAAATAAAAGAAAACATTTTGTTACAAAAACGAAATATTTATTAAGCAAAAACAATTTGAAAGAATTCTTCTTATAAAAAAACTTACACAAACAAAACTTTCTCAAAAATTGTTTCCATTAAAAAAAAAAAGTTCTAAAACAAAATTATTAACAAAATCATATCACAAAAAGGAAAACCAAAGTATCTCAAAAAAAAACCATGAAAATGAAAATTTAATTATCAGAAAAAAAAACTACAGACACATATATTAGTTAGTAAAAGTAAGGATTATATATATATATATATATTTTTTATTTAAAGTAAAAAAAATACAAGAAAAATTAAAAAAAAAATTTCAAAATAAATAATAAAATTAGCAAGTAAATGAAATAGAAAATCAATTCAACAAATTAATACATAATGTACATTTAATTAAAAAAAACTACAGTGTAGTTTCTACATTACAAGCAGTCAATTTGATTGCAAAATTTTTATAAAAATTACTCAAGAAATTGAGTGATTTTTAATAAAAACTTTCCAGACAAATTAACCTTTTGTAATAAGGAAACTACAACTACACAAATAAAAAATAACTTTAGTTATTTTTAGTAAATATAAAAGAAATTTAAATGAAAATCATTCAGAAATGAAATACTCTTACATCATAGTAAATATGCATGTGTTATTATTACAATAATTCTAAATTATATTGTTACTAAAAAGAAAAAACACACACACACACATTAACTTAGCTCTTTTTTATATTTTTTCAATTTATTTTATATAATAAAATATAAAAAAAAAATAAATTAATTTAAAAAAAACTACTACGAAATGATTTTTGAAATCCCTCTTTAAAAAAAATCTTAAAAAACTAGTAAATTTATATACATATATAGACAAAAGTGTTGAATTAACGAAATTACATATAATAAACAATTTAGTTTTAAATTAATTTTAAAAAAGATCTTAAAAGTAAAATAAAAAAAGAAAACAAAGTTGTAACTTAAATAAAATCATTTTCATATTTATCTGTAGCGAGCTATTAACACAAAAAAAAAAACAACCAAAGAAATATAACAACAATATTATATATTATAATAAATAAATGAAGAAAAAAATCATACATGAATACATAATTATAGTCTTTTTGTCAAACGAAAAAGAAGATGAATAATATATTGATGATTAAAACCGAAAAAAATATATACATACATATTAAATTTGAAAAAGAAAAATTACAAAATTTGTTAGTTTTATTTCAATATGGCAACACTTTCTCTTCAGGCTGTCAATTTGACAGTTAAAGCAAAACTAAAGATGTAACTACAACTACTCGTACTGTTGACAGTCAGTTTTTGAAGACTGAAGGGCTTGCACAGACAGAAATTTGTTTTCCTGAGTTGTCCTTAAAACAGCTGCGTCCAAACATACTTACATACACTGATATTTGCATTTGGGGTAAACAGCTTTGAAAGCTCTTAAATTTGTTCTTGTTTCTTTGCAAAGTATGATCAAGCATTTCTGTCTATTGTGTTGTTGTTGGGGATGTTGCACTCTCGCTGGTGTGAAAGCACAAAAAGCTCTTTATAAAAGTTTGCACATTGTGCATATGGCTTGGACGTAGCTGCTTTAAAACTTTCTGTTGTTCTAAGACAGTCAAAGCTGAGTTTTGAAAATTTAGCTTCAAACATTTTTATTCTACTTCGTTGTGACCCCACACAATAAATTAAAAAAAAATTACGAACTTCTTTGCAAAATAAGTTTTGCTGACTACGTTCAGTGCTATACTCGTATCTGAAATTTGAAATGCTTTTCAAAACAATTAACACTAAAATTTAAAAAATTTAAATAAAAGGGTGTTCCATCAGTTAATGTATGTAATTTTGACAACTTGCTGTATCTTGGAAACCGTAAGAGCTAAACTCTTGAAATATTTTCAAAAACGGTAAAACAAAAAAATCGCCAAAACGAAAAAAAATCGGCAAAATGGAAAAAAACGCCAAAAACTGAAAAAAAAATCGCCAGAACGAGAAAAAAGAGAAAAAAAACAAACAAAACATCATTTCAGCTGAAAAAACGTCAAAAATGCAAAAAAACGCCATATTAAAAAAATGCTCAAAGCCCAACGTGCGGAACCCCTCGTGCGCGAGTCAAAGTCGCACTTTACTGAATTTATTTAAAACCAATAACAACAACTTCTACCATTTTTAAGTGAAAAAGTAACCATATCCCAGTAAAAAAAGACACTCCAAAAAAGTAATGAAAATGTAGAGTTTGCGATCTGGAAGTAGTGCAAATTTCGATCCGATCTAATGATTTTTACATAGGGTTGTCATTGCAAGAAGTTCTCTTTTTCGATGCCTGGTCACCGAATTGGAAGCGATTTTAAGAAAAATTTCCTTTTTTGTGTTCTATGATAATATTTTCATCTAGGAAAAATGGTTAATAGTTACTTATTTTAACAATTAGTTTCTTTTTATAGGAATATTGCAATATTGCTTTCGCTACGATGTCTGCCTTTTTGCTTGTCTGCCACAGGCTGCTTTTTGCAACCACCGATTATTGCAACACCCCGATTAGCGCAACAGGTATTTTTTTTACATTACAGTCCCTATAACAGCAAAATTTTTCAAGCAACAGTCTCGATAAGTGCAACTTTTTCTCTTTTAGTAAACTTAACACGTTTTTTTCTCTGAATTTAGTGAATTTAAAATGTAGTTTTAACAAGTACTTTCACAAGAACCCATCCCAAAAAATTTTGTGCAATCCGGTGTTTTTTTCCTTTTCCTAATGAAAAATAAGTTGCAACTCAAGAAATTAAAGAGGCGACAATACGAGTATGACAAAAAAATTAAGAAGCCAAAAATTCCAACCATAATTTCAGCATTCTTTTCCTCAAACTTGATTGAGTTTAAAAAAAAGTATAACTCAAATATACGCAAGTATAAAATATCAATTAATTTATAAAATATTATTTTTGTGCAGTTTCTACAAGACAGGCATATGACTCGTCTAGAAAATTTTTATGAAAATCACTCAAAAAATGAGTGCTTTCCATATAAATTTTATACTCAAGTCGTCCGTCTGGGTTGTAGGAACAGGGGATTTACAACATTTTTAATCACATGCATACATTTTTTTATGCTTAACTATAAAAATAAATTATCTTATGTTTAATTATAGTTTGGTGTACATGAAGTTCTTAGTGGTCGATTATTGCAACTTTTTGGTAAAAGCAACAACCTCGATTTTTTTTTCGGTTGAGCAAATCGAGCTCGTACTGTAGCTCAAAGATATAAAAAGCCTTTAAATAAAAAATATCACCAAAATGAAATGCAATCGCTTATATAATTTTATATAAATATATATAAAATATAAATGTAATAAAATTATTAAATTTATATAAAATCACTCCTTTTTTTGAGTGATTTCCTTACAAATCCTCTAAAACTAATTCTATTCAAATGCCTGAATTATATAACCTGGGGGGGGGCTATTCAACTGTTTATTAATTTCCAACAAAAGTTTTACACGTGAATGTCATTTCTTAGAATTTTTTTTCGCTCAGAGGTTTTTGCTTTTTATTATCCTTTCGATAAAATAATCACAAATAATTATTATAAAAAGCAAAACTTTAAAGGTCTTGTTCAAAAAAATATAGTTTAACAAAAAAATTTCCATACAAAATTGTCGTCGTAAACATTTTAATTAAACATTCTCCATTTATTCACATTTCTAATTAGTTTTTATACCTTTAAAGCTCATTTAACACAATCTATACAATGACAATGCCTTGAAATTATTTATTGACTTCCAGGCATTACGATGTTTCTTAAAACATTAAAAGAGATAATTTGCATAGATTAAAATTAATTTTGTGTAGATTCCATGTGAACACTTTTTGCACCTTGGCAAAATTTACCCTGAAAGCATTT